>JASDDO010000029.1:159255960-160541406 GCA_030015575.1 Agapanthus africanus | reverse complement strand
ATACCTATATCTCAGATCACATCTATATAAATCTCATATCGTAGACCGACAAAGGTATCAACCATCACGTTTTGACTCGCATCCATATAACAACGTATCACACTGCGTCATCATATCACATCGTATACTCGTTTCATCACATTAATATCTCTCGTCACATTTGTATAAACGTCAAATCTTATTAATTTCACAACACCTTTATCTTAATCTCGTGTCGTGTTTATCGATCTCGAACAAACCTCATACCATTATCAACTCATACTCGTTCTCTTTATATTCGTACCTTTCATGATTCACTTCTCATTTCATATTCTCATATGTCATTATGTTCATCAGTGCAACTTCATCATATTATCGTTATTAAATCCTATAATCATGTCCGTCGCATATCATTTATCAGGATATATTAATCAAAGGATATTCCATATCAATGTTTACGGGGGTGCTATACGCCATCCACCCGACTTCCCCCGTAGATATAAATCTACTCACGTGCTAAACTCCTCGCTTAGTCGTAGTCGATATGATTCGTCGTCTCGGAATCCACGCGAAGGTACCTACAATATCAACACGTATCGTAATACCATTAAAATCATGTTCCGAAATCCAATACGGCATGCGGTGCGCTCATAGGTTAGAACCTATAGCCAACGCATGCTAAACAACTAAACAACCCTCTTCATTGACGTACAAACGTCCAACGACCAAATACAATATCAAGTCTCAAAACCAAGAATCCCAATACCGGAAAGCATTGCAAAAATCCTAACTATAGTTGCTATTCGTGAAAACCACCAAGCCTAAAACCCAAATCGTACCAATAACCGTATATTAGTAAACTGTAAAGTGGTTTAAGAAATTATACTGATCGATCCATGTCCTTCGGCCTTAAGTCTCTGCCCTTAGCATGTTGTGGCTGCCTCGATGAAGTTCTCTCTCCGATCACGCTCGTCGAAGAGGAAACACACATTGAGGATTCTTTATACGGGCTCCCGCTTCAAACTGAAGCAACTCGGGCATCCAGTTTGCTAGCCTAGATACCCAAGGTGAAGTAGAGATAGTGTGTGAACATTTTGTCTCAAGGCACCCAATGATTTTGGTGGAGGTAAATGAAGTTGCCATGTGTAATGTGGGCAAGGGATTTTAAGCTAGGAGGAAGATAAATGGGCTCACACAAAATTGGGCACACCCAAAATTGTGCTCGGCCACAAAAGTGCTCGGCCATTCAAGAAAGAAAATGTTCACTGCTTGTTGACAAGGAGAGGTGAGCATTCGGATTCAAGTTGTGAGAATAAGGATTCAATACATATATCTAATGCTAAATATCTTTAACAATCCAAAAGCAATAAATGCTCAACATGAATCAACACCAACCCAAAGCCACCTCACCAATTGCCCACTGCCCAAAACAATTCCCACGAAATTGTACACAGGCCATTCCCAAAACCCACACTCACAAATGCATGCACATTTAATTAATGCATACACAAAACTCACCCTTCACATTAATTATATTTTAAATGAATAATTCATTTTAAATCTCCAAATTATTTCACAAATATTGGTATATATTCATATCATTATACGACAACCCCAAATTCGCAAATCGGTAGTTTTCGCGAAATATATTATTTTAATATTAAATTCTAAAAATAATATTTTATATTTTCTGAAATGTTACAATCTTCCCCACTTAAATAAATTCGGTCCCCGAATTTAAATTTAAAGCCCCAAATACTAAAACATTTCAATAATCAGCTCAAATCAACAGGGCTCCGAAATCACGGAAGAAACAGAAATTCCACAGCGCACCCTGTGCGCCGGAAAATCAGTACGAAACTCAAAACCGAAATCCGTCAAGCGTCACGCAAATCATCGTACATGCATGCATATCATCGGAGTTACAATGGAGATAAAGATCTCGAAATCCACAACTGAAATCCAATATACACCTATCAAATACTATAATATGTATATAGTACACATTCTCTTTGAAAAATCTCTAAAAACTAAATAAAACATATGCAAAATCTTTTCTGAATCGCCGTGTGATTCGTAACTCATGGCACAAGTGACGGACCTCATTTGTAAAGTAATAATATACTTTCACATATGTTTTGCTCAAATATACGTTCTGCCTTTTTGAAATATCCCAAAAGGTTTTCCTTTGTAAATGTTCGTGTCGCTCACAGACACGTAAGAAAAAGCGAGACTATAGCTTCTCTTTGAAAACCTCTTGTTAACTTTTAATGCATGCAAAATACTCAGCTACTGTCCTCAGATCAGTCCTGTTTGGCTACTACACAGTAGTACCTATCATTAAAACAAAGGGCTCAAGAGCAAAATCAGCCACAAAAGGCGTATCAAACATTCAAGTGCGTATGGTGCGTACGGAAATCAAATCTAAATACAGGCGCCACAGTATGCATGAATGAAAAACTAAGTGCAACATGTGTGCACGAAAGCATTTGTCTAATGTAACTGGTGTGCACGACAACAACAACTAGTGCATCTGTAGTGCACGAAAATCTCGATCCAGTGCAACAAACATGCACAAACGAAAAACCCAAATCGAGTGCATCAGGTGTGCATAAAATCATATCTCATATCATGCACCCAACGTGCGCGAAAATCCAAATCAAGTGCATCCGTCATGCACGAATGAAATCGAACTTATGTGCATCCCACATGCACGAATAAAACTCTAAATCAAGTGCATCCAATGTGCACAAAATCCAGTACCAGCGCCTAATATACTCAAAAATCTGACCTAAATGCATCAGGTCCGTATAAAACATCTGGTGCAGTAGCATGCACGAAAACGAACATCAAGTGTAAGCGCGCACCAAAACACAAATCTGGAAACACCATGCTCAAAGACACAAATCGAGTGCTGTTCATATCAGATTTTTGCATTTTTATACCGCCCAATTTTTATCACATTGCTTATCGGTAGGTACTCTGGAGCCGTGTTTGCTAGTCAATTGCAAGATACAGGTTCTTGGCTCTAAACGGTGAAATTCATGGAAAAGCACGACAAATTCCGGATTACTGCCAACCACAGATAAAACACGGGTCTCCGCTCTCTATCCGTATGTTGCCACACACCAGTCTAAGGGACTAAATGGCAAATCGATATCATTTTCATGCACAAAACTCAATGTCAACACAAGATCCAACATATCTACGCGGAGCTCAAGAAAAATCATGGCAAAAGATCCACATCACATCACCTTTTGATCAGCAGAAATTCTGGAAAAATCGTGAAGAAATTCTGAGAAAAAACATATACCAGATTGAAGGGTACTGCAAACCAGGGCAACTCACCAAATTTGAAGACCTAAATCCCCAATAGGGCCGCGGATCCGCGGCATAAGCACGCGTAGGCGGCGGAACCGCGGCATAAGCACGCGTAGGCCGCGGATCCGCGGCCGTATAGGCTTGTCGGCTGAAGACTTTTTAGGGGCCGTTTGGTCTTTTCATGATGGTTCAGAATGTTGCCCTAGAATTCCTGTTTCCTGCCTATAAATAGTCCAGAACTTGCCAAAGCCAAAGGTGCTTAATCTTGTATTTAGATTTTAGGTTATATGTTGTTGTTCTTCTTCCTCTTCTCATCTCTTCTCCATTAAAAACTTGTAGTGAGCTTTTGTGAGTGAAGGATGAATAAAGGAGTTCTTTTTGTTACTATGCTTGTCTTGTTCTTTTGTTAATTGTAATTGCTTGTAATTTTCCTTTGCTAACCTAGTTGTTGTTATTTGTTATTTGTTTCTTTCTTGTTCTCTTTTTCTTTTTCCTTAACAACAATGATGCTTAAGCTTCATCCTTGCCAAGGTGAGGTCGCAAATAGTTAGTTGTAATCTTCTAACCTCTTTCTTTCTATCTTCCTCCATTGTTTTATTTTCCGTTTTTCTTGTAATGGTTGAGTAGTTTTCATACTTATTAGGGTAAGATAAGGAAAGTTTGAGAGAAGAAAATCTCTCTCACTCTTTCCTTGCCCAACATCTTAATTCGGACTCCCGTTAATTGAACCAAAATCCGCTCTCTACGGCACCCTGTCCTACATGATAGCGGTGATTCCTTAGTGAGACCGGTTATGGTTGAATTAACCGGAGGTTAAGGCTAAGATCCAAGAACGGACGGACAAGCTCCAAAAGGAAGAACTTAAGCGTTGGAAAGCCTAGCTTATACTCGCAAGTTCCTTCCTAGTCGTGCTAATCCCCGTTGTTGCCGATTACCGTAACACCGATATTAAGAGAGGCAACGAAAGAAGTGAGCGACTCCTAACTCAAACTAACCTAATCCTAACCCTAACAAGCTCTCATTACATATCATTTTAACACGTAGTTAAATCTCAAAACAAACCTGGACATTTGGACTTAACTCGTTAAAGCACATAGAAAAAGATTCCCATCTCCCTGCGGATGACCCGTACTCAACCGGCTAGCTACAAGAGAAACCGTCTTGATCGGGGTAATAAACTTGAACACGCAAAAGCTCTAACAATCAAATGGCACCGTTGCCGGGGAGACGGTAGTTTATTTCTTTGTGTAATTTCGTGTTAATTTGTGAATATAAATCTAACCGAAACAAAATTTATATATATACATTGTAAAAAAAACCATCTAGTTATTTTTGATTTGTTTTTGTGCAAGTGTGCAGGATAAACAGACGGTCGAGTTCAGTGCCAAAGACGTGGGAAGTTAGACCCATATCTCGCGGCTACACCGCGACGGATCAAGACGGAGCCAACGGTCTACTATAAAATTCTAGAGCAGATCCAGCGAGCAAATAAAGATTCAGGAACCCCAGAAAAGAAAAGGACACACAAGGCAGCACAGTCCACGAATTTTAAGGGCCAACTCCACCTACACACCGCGGAACCGAGGCATAAGCATTCTATTGCCGCGGAACCGTGGCCATCTGTGGCCGTCGATTCCTAAAAATCCCTGTAAGTGTCTTTTGTCTCTCCCCCACTCATCTGGACTCCACTGAACTGTGTTTTCTGCAGCATTCTTTGCGGAAATTCCCTTCCCCCTTCTAATAAATTGTTTTTGTGCAGGATTTTTTGCGCCGCGCTAAAAAATAAAAATTGATTGCAGTTGATTGTTACTGCTTTGCATATATTAATACGGACTTTAAGGGGCTTGAAACCAATCCAGATTGGGTGGGGATTTCATCACCCTTCCCAGGACCCCAGAAATCACAAAAGCATATGCATCGACCATTGTTAATTAAAAAATACTAGACTCAGCCCTAAGGACTTCGCGCTCAATAGGACAGAGGACTAGTTACAGGCATCGGCCGTTTATCCTATCCTGACTTTGCGGTGTCTAGGCAAGTGTGTCCAAGGCAAGTGGTTACTTAATTAGGACAACTACTTACGTAGTGGGGAGCCTCCCACTTACCTGGCACTTACCTGGCCGCAATTGGTGGAGAAGAGGCGGTTTGAGGTCCTATTTCTAGCCCTTTGGAACAGTTAGGAGCTGTCTAGCTTACCTAGGTGACCCTAGATCTAGGTGTGATTGTGCATATCTTGTTTGTGAGTGCTTGAAGCCGTAAGTCCATACATATTTCTGTAAAGCTCTTTCTAAAAAAAAACAAACACAAAAACCAAAAACTTTTATAAAAACTTGCCCTTTGTCGCCAGAATCCATTTTTTCACCCACCTCCTATCGTATTTCTCCATTGACGTTTTCTTATCTTCACCATCTCCGCTTTGACTAAACTAAACTCGTTTAGTGTATGTCCGCTTGGACTCGGGACACTAGTGCCCGCCTTGTCCGCGTTACGTTAGTCGCTACCGACTACGCGATCGACTCAGACGTCGAAACTCTGTCCACGCCTTATTCACCCTTACCTTTGCCGGATAACTTCGACATTGACCGAAATTTTGTTCATACATCCTCACCTTTACCATCACCAACCTCTTCTTCCGCGATGTTAGGTTTTAATCCAAACATCCCTACAACTCCCCCGGGATTGATTCGACCTCCTATGGATGCGAATAACCCACCACCACCGCCTGTTGTAGCGCCACAGCGAATCGCTCTCCAGGATCGTTTCTATCCCACCCGTTCTGCACTTCCCACCTGTCTTTCCCTTCCACCGGCCAATGGGGATAATTTTGAAATTAAGCCCCACTTCATTAACATGCTTCCAAAATTTCATGGGCTTGAATCTGAAGATGCCTATATCTTCATCAACAATTTCAAAATGTTTGTGCCATGATGAAAACTACCCAGCTGTCGGACGATGCTATACGGCTACGGGTCATTCCATTCACTTTGTGCGATCTTGCTGAAAAATGGCTGTATAGCACCGCTTCCCACTCCATAACCAGTTGGGACGAGTTTGTGAAAGCGTTTCTCAAGAAATTCTATCCGAATCATAAAACCGCAAGGATCCGTAATGAAATCAACCAATTCTCTCAGCTTCCTACTGAACCCTTCTGGAAGTGCTTTGACCGGTATAAAGACCTTCTTGTTCAGTGCCCTCACCACGGTATTGAGAAATGGCAACTTTGCCAAACCTTATACGAGGGCCTGAACCCAGCAACCAAGCAGTTGTTGGAAACTATTTGTCAGGGCCACTTCCTATCAAAATCTGATGAGGAAGCATGGCAATTCTTCGACGACCTTGCGGAACAAACGCTTCAATGGGAGAGCACAAGTCCATCTTCTTCTTCTTCTTCCTCCACTTCTACTGGTCAGTCTAGGGTAGGAATTCACCAACTCGATGTCTCTATTGCAATGAAAGCTGAAATGGCTGCAATAACGAGAAAACTTGAAGTGATAGAGAGCAAATTTTCATCTCCCGCTCCCGCCCCTGTTCTTCCCCTTCGTACCATTTGTGCTTGTTGTTCCGATCCTTCTCACTTAACCGAAGAGTGTCCTTACAATCCACCATCTAAAGGACAGGATCAGGTTAATGCTGCATTTCAGCAAAGACCGAGAAATGATCCATACTCTTCCACCTACAATCCCGGTTGGAGGAACCACCCCAATTTCTCCTGGAATCCGAATCAGCATCAATTCCAAGGCAACAATTTCCAGAGGCCCCCTCCTCCGCAACAACAAGCGCAACAACAAACTCAACATCAATTTCAGCAGCCCTTCCAACCCCAACCTTTTCAAAATCAGACGAATAACTTTGCACCCAACAATTCTTTTCCCCAAAACAACTTTGTTCCGTCGAACAACGATAAGGTTTCCTCGCTCGAATGAAGTCTGGAGGCGTTCGTTAAACAATCGACACAATCCACCGCCAACATCCAGTCTTCCATTTAGTCCTTGGTGCAACACACTGCCGCTCACGGGCAAAGCATCAAAACCATCGAAGCCAAGATAGCACAACCGAATGCGGCCTTAAGCAAGCGAGAGAAGGGGAAGCTCCCGTCCCAGCTACTCCCAAATCCCGGTCACCCATATAATGTACATGTTGCTCTTGAACAACAGAACCATAATGTGAGTGCCGTGACTACATTGAGGTCGGGAAGGATGCTGCAAAACAACATTGGCACACGGATCGACCATGACACCCCGGCCGCTTCTTCTTCTTCTTCTCCTTCCTCATCTTCTGAGCCTATTCTTCATTCTTCAAAAGGCTCACCTTCTTCTTCTTCTGCTCTGAACGGACCCACTTCTCATTCCACGAAAACACCAGCTCTGGGATCCGTTTCAGCTCCACAATCTCCTCCACAAGCATTGGACTCAACCAATTTTAAAAACGTTCCATTTCCAAACCGGTTGAGGTCCAATAAACAAAACCCACAAATGGAGAAGATTCTGGAGTTGTTTAAGCAGGTTAACATCAACATTCCCCTTTTAGATGCTGTCTAACAAGTCCCGTCCTACATGAAAATCTTAAAGGGCTTGTGCCCGAAAAAGTGGAAATCTCAGGTACCCAAGAAAGTTTTCTTGGCTAGTGCTGTGAGTAATGCTCTTACCCAATCTTTAGCGCAAAAACGGAAGGACCCTGGCTGTCCTACGATTTCTATTACCATTGGGGATAAGAACATCAACCGCGCACTATTAGATCTTGGTGCCAGTGTTAACATGCTTCCGTACTCAGTATATGAGCAATTAGGTGTAGGAGAGCGGAAACCCACACACTGTACTCTCCAAATGGCCGACCGATCAATCACCCATCCGAGGGGTGAGCTAGAGGATGTGTTAATCAAGGTTGGGGACTTCATATTCCCCGTTGTCATTGTATTAGACACACAGCCTGTAGCTAACCCCCGGAATCAAATTCCGGTGATACTCGGTCGCCCATTCCTTGCAACCTCAAATGCTGTGATCAATTGTCGCAATGGTTCGATGAACCTATCTTTTGGAAAAATGACAATTGAACTCAACATTTTTAGGTTGGGGAATCAGCCCACCGAACCTAATGCTCATATACTAGACGTTTGCTCAATCCAGGAGATCACCCCAGAAGAGTGTGAATTCGAGGAGTTTTTGTTCGATCACGATAACCTTAACGGCACTAGTGCGTTCCTCTTCGAACCTGCTGCTGTTTCTGCGCCCGATAATGACTACGAGTGTTTCACTTTCTCGAACGAACTTAGCCACTCACCACCCGAGTTTGAATCCTTCGAGTTTCCGGATGAGTTACCAGAACCATCCAACTCGGTCGCTTACACTCGTTTTGAACCTTTGCTGGAATCCTTTGAGTTCGAGACCTTTTCACCAATCTTGCCTTCAATCGTTTCACCTCCAACGCTCGAACTCAAGCCTTTACCTTCTCATCTTAAGTACGCTTACTTGGGTGAGAACGAGACCCTCCCTGTTATCATCTCGGCTTCTCTAGCTCCAGAGCAAGAGAAAGCCCTTCTTGCGGTCTTGCACAGCAATAGGCAAGCTTTTGGCTGGTCCATGGCGGACATCAAGGGATTAGTCCCCTGATCGTTTAACATCATATTCATCTGATGGATGATGCCAAACCAGCCAGGGATCCACAAAGGCGACTCAGCCCAGTCATGAAGGAGGCTGTGAAAAAGGAAATCGTAAAGTGTCTGGATAGTGGTATCATTTACCCTATCTCTGATAGCTAGTGGGTTAGCCCCATTCACGTTGTCCCTAAGAAATCAGGCATAACGGTCATCACTAACGAGGCGAACGAGTTAATCCCTACTCGCACCCAAACTGGGTGGCGAGTATGCATCGATTATAGAAAACTCAACGCCGCAACGCGGAAGAACCACTTTCTGCTTCCTTTCATTGACCAAAAGCTTGAACGATTGGACGGACACGAGTACTACTGCTTTCTTGATGGCTACTCAGGCTATAATCAGATTCCCATCGCCGAAAAAGACCAGGACAAGACCACATTCACTTGTCCTTTCGGCACGTTTGCATATCGTCGCATGCCCTTTGGGTTATGCAATGCGCCCGCTACCTTCCACCGGTGTATGATGGGAATCTTCTCAGACATGGTGGAGAAATTCCTGGAGATCTTCATGGACGATTTCTCCATCATCGGCGATTCCTTCAATGAGTGTTTGCTGCATCTCGACGCTGTCCTTACCCGATGTAAGGACAAGAACCTCACATTGAATTGGGAGAAGTGCCACTTCATGGTGCGCGAAGGTATTGTCTTAGGACGTATCATTTCGCAAAATGGCATAGAGGTTGACAAAGCGAAGATTGAGTTCATTTCCAATCTCTCTCCTCCCAGATGCGTCTGAGACATCCGAGCCTTCCTTGGCCATGCCGGTTTCTATAGACGGTTCATCAAGGACTTTAGCAAGATTGCTAGGCCCTTGACTCTTCTACTGGCCAAGGATACGCCATTCGACTTCAACTCGAGCTGTGTGACTGCGTTCGAGTCATTAAAAAGCTCACTCACTTTTGCTCCCTTTTTTTCTTCACCTGACTGGACGCACCCATTTGTGATTATGTGCGATGCATCCGACTTTGCCATTGGTGTTGTCCTTGGACAACACATCAACAAGGTGCCGCACGTAATCTATTGTGCTAGCCGAACCCTGAACGACGCCCAACTTAATTATACAACAACTGAGAAGGAATTCTTAGCTGTTGTATTTGCTTTAGAAAAGTTCAGGCCTTACCTCATCGGCTCTCTAGTCAATGTCTACACAGACCATTCTGCTCTGCGCCATCTTTTTGCGAAGAAAGATGCAAAATCCCGGCTAATACGTTGGATCTTCTTGCTTCAATAGTTTGACCTTGTCATCAAAGATAAAAGAGGATGTGAGAACGTAGTCGCCGACCATCTCTCACGACTTCTTTCTTCGCCGTCGCTTCAAATTCCGATCAACGACGTTTTTCCGGATGAACAGCTCTTGACAGTATCTTGCGAACCCTGGTTCGCAGATATTGTGAACTATTTGGCCACAGGATTACTACCGACTGAATGGTCAAGTCAGGACAGACTTTGATTCTTATCCCAAATAAAACACTTTTACTGGGACGAACCCTATCTGTTCAAGTACTGTCCCGGCCAGATTATTCATCGGTGTGTCCCTGACGATGAATTCAAGAGTATGCTGTCGTTTTGCCGCGATCAAGCATGTGGCGGGCATTTTGGCCTAAGAAAGACAGCTGAGAAGATCTTGCAGTGTGGTTTCTACTGGCCACAACTCTTCAAAGACGCTCATGACTACTGCAAGACTTGCTCCCGGTGCCAACACTTGTGCTGGATATCCAGGAGGAACGAGATGCCGCTCCAACTAATCTTGGTTGTGGAGATTTTTGATGTTTGGGGGATAGATTTCATGGGGCCGTTTCCCAGCTCTTTCGGGAACTTGTACTTCCTTCTCGCTGTTGATTACGTCTCTAAGTGGGTCGAGGCATTGCCCAGCCGGACTAACGACAACAAGGTTGTCGTTAGGTTTCTTAAAGAAAACATTTTCTCCCGTTTTGGGCACCCCCGAGCGATCATTAGCGACAATGGAACTCATTTCTGCAATAAGACTTTTGAAGCCTTGATGCGGAAATATTCCATTAATCATAAGGTATCTACGC
Source organism: Agapanthus africanus (assembly GCA_030015575.1). Lineage (NCBI taxonomy): Eukaryota > Viridiplantae > Streptophyta > Magnoliopsida > Asparagales > Amaryllidaceae > Agapanthus > Agapanthus africanus. The sequence goes on along the minus strand of JASDDO010000029.1, from coordinate 160,530,418 downwards.
CCTACCACCCCCAAACCTGTGGGCAGGCCGAAGTTTCAAATGGGAAAATCAAGCAGATACTAGAGAAGACGGTTTCCAAGAACCGTAAGGATTGGTCGTTGAAACTCACTGATGCCCTTTGGGCATTTCGAACCGCTTATAAGACCGATCTTGGCATGTCTCCCTATCGGCTTGTGCACCGAAAGGCTTGCCACCTCCCTGTTGAAATAGAGCATCGCGCATTTTGGGCGATAAAAGAGCTGAATCTGTCTCTCGAAGATGCGGGCAGCCATCGGAAGCTGCAGTTGAACGAATTGAGCGAGCTTAGGGATGAAGCTTACGATAACGCGGTTGTCGTTAAGAACCGAATGAAGGTGTTTCACGATAAACACCTTTTGCGCAAAACTTTCGTACCTGGTCAACAGGTACTGCTTTACGACACCCGGCTACACTTCCATCCAGGAAAGCTCAGATCTCGCTGGAAAGGGCCGTATTATGTGCGGAATGTATATCCGCATGGCGCTGTGGATTTGGAGAATCCAAAGGACGGTTCATTTTTCAATGTAAACGGACACCGACTTAAACCGTATCTTAGCGCCGAACCAACAGAGGAGCTCCTGGTCTTACAGGAGCCGGTTTACCCTGCATAATTTTCCTCTGCCTACCAACAGACTTCGGTTATCCAGCCATGAACAGTGGACACTGTTCCAAATAAGTTTAGGGGTATGTATATACCATTTTGTATTTATTTATGGATATTCTTTTCCATTTTTACTCTTTTTCTTTTCTTTAAAAACAAAAACACAAAAAATTGTGTATATCTAACCGACAATTTTGACCCTTCAATGATCTCTTCATGCAATGACAGTGAGGACACTGTCCTGTTTATGTTTGGGGGTACGCGCGGTACGCATTTCTAACCCTCGCATTCATATGTATATTTTGCATCTACATATTAAAACCCATAAAAATCAGAAAATTTTCTAAAAACATAAAAACTTTTCTGTCAAGTTAGCTAGTGGGAGAACTCCGATTCAACATTTCGAAGGTTTTGTTTGATAAGATAAGAATAACTAAATCTTATTTTTAGATTTTGAAAACCTGAAAGATAACTCTCCTTTGAAGTTAACTATAGCTGATATACGTCTTTACATCACACTACACGTGTCGTGAGTTTTGGAAATTAGATGACAAGTCTCTTATGTCTAAAAACATTTAAATGGATAAATGATTTTCTGAGGATCAAATAGGTTTGTTCTGAAATAAGAAATATCAAGAATAGTTTATGAAGTGAAGTGAATATGAAGCAATGTTATTGATTCCTTAATTGGAACTAATTCTGAAAAATAACCCATCTGGAAATTGATTGGAATGATTCTACACCAAACCCACTAAACACATCTTTTATCCAAAAAAACAATTGAACTGCCGGTTATATCTCCGTTCGCATTGAATCATCATGATTTTCATGCTAAATTATCATTTGTTTTTTTGGGCCTAGGTAACTTGAGTAATTAAGTCCGCTGGGGTGTTTCTACACCTAATGCCCTAAAGCCAACTGGTTTGGGAGCATTGGTCCAAAGCTCGTTAAGAAGCCTAGAAAGTCCAGATTAAAACAAAGTCAAGCAAGTGTTCTCACCGAGTTAAAATTCCTAACAATTTTTTTTCTGAGAATAATCTTGACAAAAGACAGGTTTTTATAAAAAAAAATATATTTCTAGCGGAGATATGAAGGTTTTATTCTATGATAAAGACTATTGCACGTTCACAGTGGTGTATATGAAATGAAAACACGAAAAAGGCGGAGTGAAAAATAAGACCTAGTTTCCTGCTAGGGAAGATAGAAATTCTGAAGTTGAAACTTTACTGAAAAACGAAATTTGAAAAATGCTTAACTCTTTATAAAACTTATGTGATCCTTTTAAAATTTTTATCTGGGCTTTATTGTGTGACATGATGACTTTAATCGATCCTTCTGGAACTTAACGACACTATTTGCACTATACATAAAGACATATAAAATCTTTAGTTAAATAAGAAGCGAGGTGTGAAAAATAAGGTTTCGATAGTCTAGACTTAGGATCATAGAATTGTTATTTTCTGAAATAAAACTTTAGGGTTTGAATCATAGTTAATTTGCAAAACTAGTTTGACCGGATTTTGTTGGTAGTATCTGCTGAAAACCCTCAGGAGACAACACTCCTCTTACTAGGGACACCTAGAGGTTTAACGGCTTGTTGCACATGCTCAGTGCAATCGCGTTCCCTGCGAAAGTGAGGTTAGGAATTTTTTATGAATAAATTGGCTTTGCTCGGGACGAGCAAATGATAAGTTTGGGGGTATTTGTTCATATCAGATTTTTGCATTTTTATACCGTCCAATTTTTATCACATTGCTTATCGGTTGGTACTCTTGAGCCGTGTTTGCTAGTCAATTGCAGGATACATGTTCTCGGCTCTAAACGATGAAATTCATGGAAAAGCACGACAAATTCCGGATTACTGCCAACCACAGATAAAACACGGGTTTCCGCTCTCTATCCGTAAGTTGCCGCACACCAGTCTAAGGGACAAAATGGCAAATCGATGTCATTTTCATGCACAAAGCTCAATGTCAACACAAGATCCAACATATCTACGCGGAGCTCAAGAAAAATCATGGAAAAAGATCAATATCACATCAACTTTTGATCAGCAGAAATTCTGGAAAAATCGTGAAGAAATTCTGAGAAAAAACATATACCAGATTGAAGGGTACTGCAAACCAGGGCAACTCACCAAATTTGAAGACCTAAATCCCCAATAGGGCCGCGGAACAACGGCATAAGCACGCTTAGGCCGCGGATCCACGACCGTATAGGCTTGTCGGCTGAAGACTTTTTAGGGGCCGTTTGGTCTTTTCATGATGGTTCAGAATGTTGCCCTAGAATTTCTGTTTCCTTCCTATAAATAGTCCAGAACTTGCCAAAGCCATAGGTGCTTAAACTTGTATTTAGATTTTAGGTTATATGTTGTTATTCTTATTCCTCTTCTCATCTCTTGTCCATTAAAAACTTGTAGTGAGCTTTTGTGAGTGAAGGATGGATAAAGGAGTTCTTTTTGTTACTATGCTTGTCTTGTTCTTTTGTTAATTGTAATTGCTTGTAATTTTCCTTTGCTAATCTAATTGTTGTTATTTGTTATTTGTTTCTTTCTTGTTCTCTTTTTCTTTATCCTTGACAACAATGATGCTTAAGCTTGATCCTTGCCAAGGTGAGGTCGCAAATATCTAGTTGTAATCTTCTAACCTTTTTCTTTCTATCTTCCTCCTTTGTTTTATTTTCCGTTTTTCTTGTAATGGGTGAGTAGTTTTCATACTTGTTAGGGGAGGATAAGGAAAGTTTGAGAGAAGGAAATCTCTCTCACTTTTTCTTTGCCCAACATCTTAATTCGGACTCCCGTTAATTGAACCACAATCCGCTCCCTACGGCACCCTATCCTATATGATAGCGGTGATTCCTTAGTGAGACCGGTTGTGCTTGAATTAACCGGAGGTTAAGGCTAAGACCCAAGAACGGACGGACAAGCACCAAAAGGAAGAACTTAAGCGTTGGAAAGCCTAGATTATACTCGCAAGTTCCTTCTTAGTCATGCTAATCCCCGTTGTTGCCGATTACCATAACACCGATATTATGAGTGGCAACGAAAGAAGTGAGCGACTCCTAACTCAAACAAACCTAATCCTAACCCTAACAAGCTCTTTTTACATATCATTTTAACACGTAGTTAAATCTCAAAACAAACCTGGACATTTGGACTTAACTCGTTAAAGCACAAAGAAAAAGATTCCCATCTCCCTGCGGAAGACCTGTACTCAACCGGCTAGCTACAAGCGAAACCGTCTTGATTGCGGTAATAAACTTGAACGCGCAAAAACTCTAACAATCAGGTGCAACCAAGGCACGGAGTATAAATCCGGTGCAACCAATGCACGAAATAACAATCTAGTTCAACAAAGGCACGAAATACAAATCTGGTGCAACAAATGAACAAAATACAAATCAGGTGCATCTAGTGCACGAAAAACTAAATCCAGTGCACGAAATATCAAATCTGGTGCATCCAGTATACGAAATATAAAATCGGGTGCATCCAGTGCACGAAACATCAATCTAGTGCGACAAATGCACATAAACTCTTCACTAACTCAAATGCGTATGAAAACTACACCAAGTTTTCCAAGGTGTATAAAAATCATCAACGTGTGCAACTGCGTGCACAAAATACGTATGAATGCACTGCAAACATATGTGAGCAATACCGAGTGCAGAAATCAAATCGAGTGCGTACCACACGCACAAATTAAATCAACTGTAGGAAATCCATGAAATCATAAACACGTGTAGCAAAGACACAAAACCGATATCATTTGCAATAAATATGCACAAATCATAAACCAACACAACGGTGTGTAAAAAGTATATCAAGTGTAATAACTATGCACAAAATATAAATACCCGGTAGGTGCAGCCATGGTGCACGAAAACAATATCATGAAACTCAATCATGAAAACTCAAATCCAAGCGATATAAGCGTGATACTCGGATCACAAACGCAAATCGCAACAAATGACATTGAGGTACACCTTCTACAATGTTGAAAATATATCGGTGCGCCCCAAACTGGCAGAGCAAGAACATCCGCTTGCCTCCTGCTCACGGTCTGGCGTCTTCTGTCTCTGTGTCTTCATTTCTCTATGGATTACCAATCTTACAATCTATCTGCTCGTCGGCCCAGTCAGGTATACTAACAGAAATGATTCCGCTCAGGCACTCCTCAGGCTATCTCTCGGCCAATTAGTAAGATCACTCGTAAAGCAGCACGTCACTGGCGTCGGCCTCTGGACCTCTGAATACACGTGATACTACCGATCCTTGGTGCAGAACTCATCGCAGTAGTGTCCTGGAAAGAACCTGCTTAAGGTCTCTTCCGATCTCGCCTATGCCGAACCATACGGAGGCTGGTACTCTTACAAATCTTTTTCTTGCTTTATGGACATCTGCGTTCACAGCACAAAATTTCTTTGGAAACTGGCCGTATCCCAACGGCTCTGTATACATATCGGATCTTTAACCTCGACGGGGAGTAACAATAGCTCGTTAACATCTCACACAGTCACAACCCGAAATATTCGCTCGTGACCAACACTTAAATCACGCAACGTCTAAACGTGTAATGTAATTCAAGTAAGCTGAAACATAGAAATCTAAACCTTAAAAAAATAAAGGAGGTGTAGTTTCGAAATAAAGGTATAATGAAATCAAGTTTTCTTATTGCATAAAAAAAAGAACATAAAAATGCAAGTGAAATTTACTACTTTGAAAACGTGTTTCGTCTTTTAAAAATTTGGGCAGCACCTCCTTTGTATATTTTGATTCAAAACCACAAATATATACCAAGAATAATGGCATCCCCAAGCAGGAGCTAGCTCTTTGCCAAACGGTGGATCACAACCACGCAAGACAGTATATGTAAGTATACGACGCCTAACGGCGAAATTCACCACAAAAGATAAAGAAATAAGCAAGACATCAAAACAAAAAATAGCACAAAACCCCTCGCACTATGTATCGCAACCATAAGTCTCACTAAGTCTCAATACTTATACAATTACTAAATTTGATTGATGGAGATGACTAGATACAAAGTGAAATAGTAAATACAAGAGTGAGTACGATACAAATGCCCCACCTACCAATGCAAAACACCCAAATGAAGCTATGTGTCAGCGATGCCGCTACGGTTCCATGCGGTCAACCTATAAGAACTGTGGCAAAACGGGGGTGAGTTGCCAACTCGTGAGTAGAAAAATATCTACAAGTAGAAATCGAATAAACAACGACTCCTGGGTCAACTATATCATAAAGGTAATACTATGATATCTATGGTGACCGTATCTGTATATGTGCCAACAATATAATCAATACCTATATGTATGCGGATATAATTCAACAATATAACCAATGTCTGTATGCATGTGGATCTCGTCCAACCATATAATCAATATATGTATGCATGTAAGTATGAGGATATAAATCAATGGTGTCCCTCGCGACACATCAAAATCATGGAACCTTAGTGTCCAGTATCGACACTCGAAAACATCATGAAACCCATGTCCAGCATCGACACGTAAATCCTCATATCTCGGGCTCCGTCAGTCCGGATCGGCCCTCGGGCTCCGTCAGTCCGGGTCGGCCCATCTCATCTCTCGACTCTGGTCGGTATCCTCCGGATATCCGCCGAGCCCAAATACTATCACCGTTAGGTAGTGGTCCCTCTGCCAGGCTCATCATCATCTACACGAAATCTCTCTCTCACTACGGGGTACCATACCGAGTCTACCATGTACCCGCAAACCGAATCATCCGCCTCCTCGAATCGGGATTCACATAACAATCTCAGAACCGAGAAAACACATGGTGGACGCACTGAAATATCATATCAAGTGAAATCGGGTTTTTAAAACAATACATACTTCCTTCTAAAATGACCACGGTTCTTAAATCCAGAAATCTCATGAAAACAGCACATCTCAATGCGTAAAATCATAAAGCATGATGTATGCGACATGTGATAGAAATGTAAGTATATCCGTATATCATGCCACATGGAACAGTGATGTGACATATTAAGGGAAAACTGCTCTTTTAAATGATTCCAGTTTTAAAATATATCCCGCGGTTCCCAACTCTCCAAAACCAAAGCCAGCATCATCTATGTACGTGCAATAAGTATGTATGTAGGTATGGATGCACAAGTGGTATATACGCAAGTATGAGTGTACAATATGTATGTGCGCAAATATGGATGTACAAGTGGTATGTACTCATGTATGAGTGTACAATATGTATGTGCGCCAATATGAATGTACAAGTGGTATATACGCAAGTATGAGTGTACAATATGTATGTGCGCAAATATGGATGTACAAGTGGTATATATGCAAATGTGAGTGTACAATATGTATGTGCGCCAATATGGATGTACGAGTGGTATATACGCAAGTATGAGTGTACAATATGTATGAAAGGAGTCATATCATGATGCAGCATCCTGCTGTGTAGTGACATGGCAATTATCTATGATGAAGTGTGTGAGCCGGCCAATCTGTGTACGTGTAACATACGCATCATCGATAATGGTGCAGGTGTACTAGCATAGGTATAATTAATGCAATGTGAATAACACGAATGCAGTATAAGGTAAATCATCAGCTAAAAGTTATAAGGTATACGTGTCTCCAAGACAGAGTCGGTGAATCTATCAATCGGCATCCAGCCTCACAACATCGCGTATGGTATAATCCGTCGTACGGCATCCTCTAATCAAAGGTATGGATCAATCATCACGTATGGAAAATTATCGTACGGCGGCATTAAGCTGTCAGGGATCCTATCAAACTATAAGACGAGGAGGGTACGGACCTAACGTCTCGTACGGCCATCACTCACTATTCACAACATATATAAAAATATCTCTATATGCAAATGTCCCAGATCACATCCATAACAATCTCATATCAGGGAACCGGCAGGGTATAAATCATCTCAATCGACTCGCATCCGTATATCAACATATCATCAACTCATCGTATCACGTCATATATTCTTTTCATAGCATTTATATCCCATATCAAGTCAATTTTACAAATACATTCTACCTTTACTATAAGCATACGTATCTAATCTAATATACACACCCGAACCGTACAAACAGTTTTGAAAGATGCGAATCGTAGTTTTGAAAGTAGGGGCTACGGTGTTTTTAAAGGAAAAATATCATTTGAAAATCCATAACATCCCTCAAGGTATCTGTTTAAAAGATGCATATGATTCTTCAGTTTAGAAATAAGTATGGTTCAGATGACGCATCTACGTCGACTATCTATTCCTATAGTACCCTAAACGGCAATATCAACAAATATCATCCTCAAATCCCGTCATCACATACAAGTCATATCATATCGCTTCTAACTGTCCTTAGTTTCTAATATGGTTTATGTAACTATCTTTTTACTCTATCTATAGTTTCTATTAAAGGTTTCATTAACCATAATCTATATATAAATCGGTTTCCATCAAAGTGTGCGGGGGTGCTATACGCCATCCACCCGACTTCCCCCATTGATATAAATCTACTCACCTTGGTCTTCGCTTGTCGAAGTCGATAATGCCATGCTTCGTCGCATCGGAATCCACGCAAAAGTACCTACAATAACAACACATATCGCAACGCTATTAAAATCAAGTTCTGAAATCCAAACGGCACACGGATCGCCTATAGGTCAGAACCTATAGCCCACGCGTGCAAAAACGACTAAACAACCCTTGTTGTTAATGTAAAAACAAGCAACAACCAAAAAAAAATCCAAATATCAAAACCAAACATTTCAAAATACGGAAAACATAGCCAAAATAACATTAATGTGCTCCCAGATTTTGACTCAGGCCAAAAGGAGTTGCATAAACAAGTCTAGGGTGCTGTACATAATGTATAGGACCTACTGGATCAACCCCGACACCAAAGAAAACCAAGTGGCCGGCGACAGGGCCCCAAAATCTGGCCTCCTCAGCCCCACATGCTCTGCTGAGCTTCGTTTGGTCATGGTAGTCTCTTATGGTCTAAAATGGGTCTCTGGTATTGTTTGCTAAACTCAAAAAGTCCCCGGGTTGTTCCAGATTTCCCTGCACACCCTATATCCTCACAAAACCGACATGGACAAAATCCTAAATCCATATTTTGGTTTCTATACTAAATTCCAAGTCTTAAACAGCCACTCAACAGCCACTCAGACATCACTAATCCACAATTTCACTCAAACCCACACTAGGATTTCTAAGTATTACCAATTGATGGAGGTCCTTTTCGGATCTCCGTCAGATGCTGTCTTCCGTTGATCTCCCGGTGGATTTTGGAGGTGATCTCCTGTTGCGTGTGGGTCTCAATGGGTTTGGAAGAGATTGGTGGTTTGAGGAGTTTGCGCCGAGTACCTGCAAGGAAGTCCCGGAGTGGTTTGGTACCACCGAGGACCTTCCGAAGATCAAGTTAGAACGAGATCCGAGCAGAGTAAGGGCTGAGTGGGGTGAAAAAAGCTTACCTGACCCCTCCATGATGGGGGTTTATATAGTGGCGGCAGTACACAGCAGCAGGCGCGAGAATCTCGGCGGAAGTTACGCTCTCGACGTCACGCCTGCGTAAAGAACGGATCGCCCGTTAATGGGGGTCATGATGGCATGGAACGTGGGTTGTTGTCGTCGGAGAAACTGTGCATGGCGAGATTTGCGGAGCGGCGGTTATGCCTGTGAGTGGTGGAGTTCATCAGTCAGAGGGACCGAGTAAGATGGCATCGGCAAGGGAGCTCGGGAACGAGCTGGAAGGCCGAGGAATCTTGGTCCTGTGGCATCTCGGTGCGAGCTGAGAGGCCGAGGAGGCCAATTTGTGGGGGGTCCTAAGGAGACCCAGCTTTTGCTTGCTGGCCGGGTACGGGGGTGGCCTGGTCGGCCTCTGTGGGCCCTTTCTTTTTAGTCCTGGGACACGTCATCTGCCACGTGTCCTGATCTGGGAGATCACCAATATAGAGCATCATCATTAGCAACCCACTCTTGTCCTGACCAGCTGGCGGGTCGGGTCAAGAGTGGACTGCCGGGCCTCCCAGGGTGAGCTCCCTCTTAAGATTTCGTCGGGACGCGTCCCCAGGCTGTCAGCTGTCTTTTCTGCCAGCGAATCAGGGTGAGATCTCTACATTTAAGGAAGGTGAGCCGGTTCGTACATCCTGTCACTGGAGCGATGGTCTACATGTCAAGCGTCGATTGGCCGATGCGACGTGTGCACACCTGCGGCGTCTGACGGGGTGCTGCCCAGTGTGGGAACGACAAGTGGAGCAATCGAAGCCGTTGGAAACGAGGAGGCGCTTTGGCGGGAGATGAGGAGCGCCCTTAGATAAGGGCGATTGCAGTGATAAATAGGGGTGGAGCCCACTCCAGGGCCCCTGCTCCTTCATATTGCCTCGCTATAAGTCCTGTTTGCTTGGCGCTCGTCTTCTTTCTTCTGCTTTCGTTTTCCAAGGATCCCTCTTCTCCAAGTTTGATGTCTTTTTTCGTAGAATCTGTAGATGTCGTAGGTGTAGGTTCTAGGGACCCTTTAGTTGAGCCTGAGTCTTCCCGAAGAGCAGGAATCGGATACTCTTCCAGGGATTGTGCGGCAGGGGCAGCCCCTAGGGAGAAGGCGGTAGATGCTGCCCCCGGCGCCTCGTGTTGGTTGAGGCATGAGGACGAGCTTGCCAATGCTCGGGCTCGCTTCCATATCCCCCCACGTTATACGCTTCATCTGGCCAAGGAGGGTGAGAGGGCAGACCAAATACGGGGTATGGAGATCGCCCTGTACTTGGAAGATTTCTGGGGTGGAATCCGCCTTCCATTCTCTCCCGAGGTCGTCGAAGTGCCGAACTTCTTCAGGCTAGCCCCTGGCCAGTTAGTGCCGAACTCATGGAGGATTCTCCTCGGGTTCCTGATCCTCCTGAAGCTACAGGCGGTTCCCTTGAGCCTCTCCATCCTTGATTCTTCCCTTGTTTTCAATAATCATCCCGGGGGTCGAGCGGGCGACCCGAGGTGGGTCTACCTCTCTTTTAGGAAGCGACAGGGGGCGCCGCCGGGACAGGAGTTGTAGCCCTGCCTTCTTCAATTCACGACTGGAAGAAGATGTTTTTCTTCGTCACGCCGCCCGAGGGCGAGGACTGGTCTATGCCCACCAGGTGGTAAAGGGAAAAATGCTTGCCGGGGAACCAGTCCAATGACCCCGCCGCGGTGAGAGTAGCGTCGTGGGAGCCCGTCCCCCGATTTGACGTTCTGCTGTCTGAGAGGGTCCTGAGTTGGGCCGGGCTCAGCCTCGTTGAGTTCGTTGGTAAGTTAGGCTTTCTTTTTGGCTCTTATATTGCATGTGTCACTGACATCTTTGCATTTGGTTTTGTGCAGGACCCATGCGAGTTAAGTCCTATTTTTGGTAGGTTTTGTTTTTAGATCTAGGAATAAGATTAAATTGATTTAAAGTCTTGCTAGGGTTAGGATTAGGTTAGTTTGAAATATGGAATCTTCTCACCGCTAACAATGCCCTAGTTAAGAATATAGGTGTTAGGGTAATAGTCAACAACGGGGATATGCACGATAAGGAAGAAACTTAGTTTCTTCCTTTTGGTCCTTGTCCGTACGTTCTTAACTCTTAGCCCTAACGTCCAGTTAATTTATCCACAACTGGTCAAACTAGGGAATCACCACTGTCATGTAGGATAGGGTGCCGTAGTGAGCGGTGCGTGGTTAAATTAAAAAGAGTCTGTATTTTAAAGATTAAATGGGCAAAGATAGGAGTGAGAGAGGCTTCCTTCCCTCAAACCTTCCCTATCCTAACCCTAACAAGTGAAGAATTACTCACTCATTAGGAAAGTGACGATACAATTCATTTTTATAATTTTTATATTAGAAAACTAAATTGCAGATAATAAAAGAACAGATAAAAAATGCAAGAAGTAATTGCAGATAATAAAAGAATGCGAGATAAAAATAAAAACTCTTACTTTATTGATGACTTCTCAACGATTACAAGGGAATTAAAATTTTAAATCTATGAAATTAAAAAGAGCCATCCGAAGAAAGGCACCCTAAAAGAGGCACACTTTATTTGGCTTTGAGCTCTCCTATTTATAGATAAGAAACCCTAGGTTACAATTTGATCCACACTTGAATTTACAAGACAACCCTAAGAAAGCCGGGTCAAAGCACCGACACCCACCGACACATGCGCCGACACGTGCACTATATGACCGCGGTTCCGCGGTGGAAAGGCATGTTTGGCCGCGGTTCCGCGGCCAATTGGTGGGATCATGGGTTCAACTTCTCAGGGTTGCTTCATGTTGATTTTAACTTCTGTTTTATTCACTTGGTTACTCAGAATCTCTTCTATTTTCTTCCAGATTTCCAACAGTGCTGATGATGTGGACTTTTTACTGTGAGCTTTGCATTGAAGTCTTGAATCTTGTAGTGCCCTTGTGCTTTATGCATTGAATTGTCTACTGATCTTCATTTGTTCCTTGAACTGGTAGGCGGCATCATACGGATTCATCTATTGTTGGTTGTAGTTTCACAATTGTAGCGACTTTTAATGAATTTCACTGTAATGATCTTAGAACCTGTAACCTACAACTATTTAGCAGACATGGATCAAAAGAACCTATTTATATGTAATGCGATTAAGAATGGGAGATATAAAAATGTAAAAATCTGATATGAACACGTGGCTCAGTACAATCTCAAACCCGATGACCCAAACTTCCGCGCCGGTAACATCCAGAGGAAAACTGCTGACTCTTCTGGTGATAAGAGCTAAAAAGATAACCTCGTCCCGAACCTCCACTATCCCCAGTATCCGAACGGGAACTGTCACGATGTCTAAACGCCCGCCTCCCAGCTGAAACACAAGTACGAACCCTTTTCGGTTCCGGAGCAAACGACGTCTCAGAAAGACGCTCCTCAACTAACAGGGCTGCATCCACCTCTGCTGCATAGGTGTCGCAATGCTGAACACTGATAGCGAGGAATAACTGGTTAAGCAGGCCTCGAGAAAACCTCTTGACCCGCATCTCATCCGAGCTACCAAATACGAAGCATACACGGACAGCTCGGTAAACAGCACATCATACTCGGCCACCGTCATACCCTGAGTCTGGCATAACGACTCGAATATGCGCGCTCGAGTATCCCTGACTCTCAGTCGAAGAAAACACACAAAAAACACCGTCACAAACTCAGCCTAGGTCATGGGAGAAAGACGTGCGACTTTTCTCTAAGGACTCACACCACTTCTGGGCCAGACCCTCCAGACGAAAGCTCGCGAACTCCACCCATCGCACGTCGGAGCATCTAAGCAAACCACCCTTTGAAAGAACATCTAAGTTTGCATTGGGAGCCGACATATCCTGGCCATCCGGTCGATAAACGATTGTGAATCCTCGGCAGCATCGGTACCAGTGAAAACCGGAGGCTTCAACCTCTTGAACTCCGATAACGATACGGTTATCACCTTCGTAGCTGCAGGTACATCCGCCTGAATAGTAGGCACCAACACGTTCCCCGTAACGGGTGGAACAACCGCCTGCCCCTGCGCTCGAATGGCCTCAACTAATGACCCCATCATCTGGCGCAAATCCTGCATACCGGCCCCTAGCATAGCCATATGGTCTGTCGAAGGTGGAATAATCTGCTCCTGCACAACAGGCGTACTGCCCTAGTCAGTCCTCGTCTCAGACGGGTTAACTCTGACCTCAGCCCTCGCGGCCGCTCTCTGTGCCCTCGTAGTCTTTGGCGGAATAAAGGATGGAAATGGAAAACAGGATTCAATAAGGACACAGAAAACGAATCACAAGGATGCATATAATCACGGAAGGAATTTGAAGCAATAAGTTCTAAGGTCACTTAGGCAAAGCACCGTGTCGTAAGTATGCCGCGGAACATAGACACGCTACGTCGCCCAGCTTAAGCTACCTACTCTATCATACCAAGGTCATGCTACACTCCGAAAGGTAAAACCTAGCGCTTTGATACCAACTTTGTCACGACCCAAAATTGAGCACATTACCGGCACTTAAACTGCGTAACGTCAACTGGCGTAGCGCAATTTAAGTAAGCCAAAAAAACCCAGCAATCTAAACCATTACAAGAAGGAAAGATAAAACACTTTTTAAAATCTCGATGCAAAACTTTAAACTTAAGTTTGTTTTTCATAAAAATTTCGGCAGCACCTCCTTTGTAAAAGTTAGCCCCGAAACGGGTACAAACATAAGATAAATGTAAAACATCCCCAAACAGGAGAAAATCTCTCCCAACGGCGGAAACAACCACCACAACAGATATACGATGTCGTAGCGAAGAAATGAGATAATCCACATATATAAAAGCCGGCTCAAACAAGCACGACAACCAAAGTCATAAGAATATGTGGATCAATGTTGTATATTCTTATGGAACCTGAGTGTCAAACATCGACACCCGAAAATATCATGAAAACTAGTGCCCAGCATCGACAAATAAATACTCGTATCCATACGTTCCTCGAATCCAAAGTGTCCAATATCGACACTCGTAATCCACGTATCGGTTTTCTGATATCCATACGTTCCTCGAAACTTAAGTGTCCAACCTCGACACTCGTGTTCCACGTATCGGTTTCCAATATCCATATATCTCTCAGAACATAAGTTCCAAACATCGACACTTAAAATCCCCAAATCGCATGAAAAACATACCTCAATGCGTAAATCCATGTAATATAACATATGCAACATAGAATAATAATATGAGCATATCAAGGGAAAAATCCGCTATTAAAATGCATCAAGTCATTAAATATATCACGCGGTTCCCAATTATCCAAATCCAATATTATATATATATATATATATATATATATATATATATAACAGCGTCCCATACCACTGATATATATTATATAAAGCTGAACATATAGCTGGCAAGGTATATGTGTGAACATGTAGGTATAGTAAGGCATATGTGTAAGCATGTAGGTATACAGGTATGCTATATTTCATATGCGCCATCGCACAAGAATAAATGCCTCTATGTCGCTAACAAATATCAAGGTATATCATATGAATATTTGTGTTATGCATATCATGGCAATTACCGACAGCGTGTGTAGCATATAATTGGTGCTCGTGCAACATGGGCTGTCAATAATAGTGCAGTGTACAATAGGTACAGGTTTAGGCACAACAAGTTACTATATGCAATGAAGTTCATGCACCATCTCTGTATGTGCTTATAAATATGCGGCTAATATCATATCATATCTAGCCCTGACGCTTAACGCCATATGGGCGATTTCCTCGTAGATGTTAAATCTACTCACCGACAATCTCAAGCTAGGTCGATCCAATCACCTGCTTCCCTTTCATCGCTGCGCTCGAAGTCCCCGCGTGCGATCCTATTAACACAAAACATAACCAGTGCACATCACAGAAATCGATCAATACCACGTACACAATAAGTTTGACCAACGCACCAACTCCAATCTGACCCACAAGTGTTCGTCTAACGGCTAACGTGTGTGGTGACACACTAAAACCATTCCAAGTGCAACAGCTACACAAGATCACGAACTGTGTCGGTTAACGTAACACGCGTACTCAAAACACTAGAATATAGCAAAGTGGTCCCAGATTTCGATACACAAACAATTGGTGAAAGTTGAAAGCACCACGTGACCACAAATGATATTTTGCAAAAAATGCTACCTTTAGTGTTCCAATCCATAACAATAAGTCAACACAACAATATAACTCTTAAATATCAGTTTAAGGTCATTACCTAGCCACTCTTGCTAATAAATCCTAGCTTTCCAAGCTCCAAGGAAACCAAGTGGCTAATTCAAGACATTTGAAGTATTTTCCATGGATTTTTGTGAAGTTTAGCAAGGTTTTTGTAATGAGTGAGTGATGGTTCAGTTTGGGGTTGAAAGAAATGAACAATAATTGAGAGTGAAAGAGATTGAAAGAGTGAGAGAGATTAATTGGTGAAAGGTGAGTGTAGAGTGAAACTTTTCCCTTACACTCACTCTCCTCTTCTCACCTCATTAATGCACCATTAATGCCTCATGACTCACTAGCCACTCTTTCAAACCAAACAAGATATTTCTCATACACCAAAATATCTTGGGAAGATTAAGGCAAGGTTAACTAAGACATGGATTGCTTAAGGTGTCATAGTCACCTAACGAAATTAACACTAACTAACCCTCACATTAACGTGCACGTGTATGTGCCACTCATATCAAATAATAATAAAATAATATTGATATAAAATGTGAGGAACCCAAATTGGTAAACTTTTCCTTAAAAACCCGCATAATTTCTTAATTAACACTAATCGCATTCTAAGGTGTTACATTCATGTAATTTCGTCAACCGTGTTTCATTGATATGACCCAGTCTACAATGCAATAAGAAAGCCTGATTTAATTTTGGAGACATTCTTTTAAGTGTGCTCTAGACGTTGAAAACCTGAGCTTGATTTAATACGTATATACCGTTATCTAGTGTACCTGACCCAATCAAAGCTTGATTTAGGTGGATGTTAACTATATCGCTTACAAATGTAAAATCATAACCTTCTTCAGAAAGTAAAGATACAAATATGATATTAGATGTCAAACTAGGTACACACAAACAGTTACGCAAAATCAAAATCTGCCCACTTGTCAATCCTACGTGATATTCCCCTACGGATACAGTGTCCACGCTCATTCTGTTAGAAACCCTGAGAGTTATATCACCTGCCTTGATAACTCTATTGATTCTCAGAGACTGTAATGAATTACAGATATGAGATCCAGATTCGGTACCTAGTACCCAGGAAGTAGAGTTAATTGACAGACGGTTTTGAATCATAAACACACGAAGCCGAAGACACAACGTGCTCCGAATCCTGGTTTCTGGCTTTCCAAGCCATGCAGTTTTTCTGTCAATATCCTTTCCTGTGACAAACGAAACATTCCTCCTTCCCTACTGATTGCCCCGAAACTTTTGCCCCGCACATTCCCTCTACCTTACTGATAGTGCTTTTCGGCTTGGTGGAGGCTTTCTTCTTCTCTCCCATGGCTTTCTCCTTATAACTAGAAAAGGAAGATTCTCCAATAAGAAGAGCGGGTGTCTACGTGGATTTTTGCAGGGTGCCTTCAGCACTCCTCAACATATTTAGGAGTTCTGGAAGTGTAACTTCCTTCCCTTGAATGTTTAAATTCAAGATAAATTGGGCGTAGGTAGAAGGGAGGGACAGTAAAACCAAGTCTGTGTATAACTCGGTCTCCAATGTAGTCCCTAGGTCTGCGAGCTTGTCAATATAGCTGATCATCTTAAGGACGTGGTCCCCTACAGATGACCTAACAGCCAACCTCGCCTGAATCAATTTCTTCGAGGTCTCATATCTTGCGATACGAGATTGCTCTCCATATAAATCCTTAGGATGAAGGAAGATAGAAACTAAGTCTATCTTCTTGTGCTTCCTCTGGTGTTCATAATCCATAGAAGACAGTATGAGGCACTTGGCTCTCGGACTGTCTTTTCCCATGTCTTATGGATATCATCATCCGCGACGGTAGAATCTGGACCTGGGACGGCGGGGGCTTTGGTAGTAAGGAGGTAACCCAGCTTGTCATAGGTAATGGCCATCTGGACAATCCTTAACAAATCATAATAGTTTGGCCTAGTCAATATATTATTATCTAGCAGTAACTTAAGCCCGGTCATAATGCTCGTTGAAATTAGGAGAGAGAGAGAGAAGAAACACTTAGCATGATGCTCTTACAAGTTTAGATTGATTATTAGTTTATCTAAACAGGATGGCTCCCACTGTATCTCGAATCCTCTTTCAAACCATAAAAGAAGAATTAGTCGGGATTAATCGCATCATGCAATAATTTCTTAACCTTTCAGCCAGGCTGGTGTTGGTACATCGATGGAGGTTTTCCAACGCTTTCGAGAAATTCCTTAATTACATAACCTCTTTCCTTGGAGGCGTAGCCCCGCAAACACTATTCTAGACAGCTACTTAAAAATCTCCCGAGAGGTAGCGGATAATCACAGTAGGATCAGGATCCAAATATCATCGTGTGACAACCTTGAAGGAATCCTACCAAAATCATCACACTCCAAATGATATGCAGCACTAGCAAATTTCAATTTCCTTAGAAACTCCCGATGTGGATTTTAGCCCCAAGCTCTTATGACCTTGACGAAGACCAACATATCATAAGTCGCAAGTCATGTTTTACCCGTCATTGTCCTGGTTAATTTGAACCCACCTGTACATACCCTTGATGGAGGCCAAAATAGTAGTACGATTTTCCTAAACCAACGCATCTATCTATGCTACAGATGAATACCCAGCATCTACCAATCACTATGCCTTGGCGAAGGTCAAAATACATAGCTTGAATACTACTGAATACCCATCTCAAATGATGGAGGGCTATGAATTGTTTTGGCGAAACCGTGAATGTAATGAACTAGATAAAATCGAAGGATCCATGATAGCTTTTAAAGGAATGGTTTAGGCTCCACATTTTATAAGTTACTTTTTGAAGAAAACGAGTGGTTTTGAAACTGTTCCAACGATTCAACTCTGGTTTGTTTTGCTTGCATTAATCAATTAATGATGTCCCATCATTTAATCCTATCATTATAGAAAGAAACGAAAATATAACGTACGCTTATGCCATCCGCATTCGCCACGGGGCCCCGTCATGCACCGTTAAGTTACTTAACTAACGGCAGATCGGAGGCTGGGCTAGCGCGGGTGCAAAACATAAGCAACGTCTACTATATATCATATATATATATATATATACACACACACACACACACATACATACATACATATATCCATTCATCTCACGTAATAATAGGCATTCCAGATCACAGATGAACATATTGGATATACTAAGAATTCCATGTTTCGTTTAAGCTCAAAACGAAAGATGGATTCCACAGTTATAATGAATAGCCAAGCCCTACCCTAGACCCCTAAGGGTGCGTCAAACTACCCGCCAAATTCCCGAAGTAAAGCAACCTCACTCAGTAAAATGAGTAGGCCAGTCGGCACTTCAAGAACACGGTAGTTTATGCACTCTACCTTAGGTCTATCCTTGGAGCAAAAACGGTAAATGAAATAATATAACGGTGGCTACAACCTCAACCCGGATGTGCCCCACAAAATAATATTACATAAAATTAGAAACTTACATTAAGGAAAGAAAGAAAACAGTTTTCTCACATCACCGGCTATTCATCCACGACGATCCAATATTCCTTATACACAAACCACAAACACAGATCACAGATATGTGCAAGCCCCACTAATCGACGTATAGCGATTAGCAGACGTTTAGCATCATATATCCAAGCACAGAAAACCCAATTAGCTATGAAACTTAAGAATTTCGATCGAACATATTTTTCGTTTCTACCCCATGTACAAAGCAGCACACAAACAATACTGGGCAGAAACCAAATATACCAGAAATCACAATTCCACAAGATAGATCCACAGAAGAAAATTGTTGTATCTCGGCCTTGACTCGGCCGCAGAACCGGGACGAAACACACTGTTTTGCCTCATGGTCTTGCCGAGTTACCAACATGTTTTTCTTCTGTGTTCATAAAATACCCTGCTTGTATTTTTTAAAGTGTTCGTTAGCACGACCACTGGGTTTAACTAGCATCAAGCATGCCATTTGAAAAAATTCTGGGGTGCTAATCTATTAGTTTTATGTATGCCCTAGAGGCCATTATTGTACATGATTGTATATTTTAGTGGATGCTTATATAGAGTGGACTTTCTTGCTCGACATGATATTAAGCGATCTGGTTACTCTTTATCTTAACATGTACACTTGTATCATTATACTGTCTCTCTGTTACAAGTTGATAAAGCCATTAGGATGTGTACTTGACTACCAGGACTATGATGCAGATTATACTAGTGAAGCCAGGGTAGTCCACAAGTTCATCTTTTAACTGTTCCTGGTCGAGGGAGTATCGAGACATGGCATCGATATTCCAGAGTAGACTAGTGTGTACGTTTCTTGACCCTGTATGGGGCGATAGAAGATCCCACATCCATTGGTGTTTGATATCAAAGATTGTAAACAGGTGCTCATTAGAGAATGGGTGCACTAAACAGGACTCGCCGAGAACTCCTAGATGGTATTATACCTATCTAGGATAGCAGGTCTCTGGTGACACTGGTACAGGTTACTCTGTAGAACCGAGATCGTTATAGAGTCTTGTGTGGTTCCCACTGTGTTTTGATTTACTCCCTACCATGGCTCAAAGGAGTCATGCAAACAATTGGATTTTGGGTACAGTCTCGAGTCACATGGAGGGAATGAGTGATAGGAGGGGTTTCGTCTCTCCCGGTATTGGGTGTTGATATTGCTCTATGCTCGATTGACTATAATAGGAAGTCCCTGTTAGTTGTATGTATGCCCTAGAGGCCAGTATTGTACAGATGATGTATATTATATTGGATGCTTGGACATATATAGAGATGACTTTCTTGCTCGATATGATAGTTTGTTATCTGGTTGCTCTTTATTTTAACATGTACACTAGTCTTTTTAAACTGTCTTATAGTTACATGATGGTAAAGCCCTTAGGATGTGTACTTGACTACCTGGACTATGATGCAGATCATACTAGTGGGGACATGGTAGTCCATAGGTACATCCTTCAAGGTCCCTAGTCATGGGTGTATCGAGACGGGGCTTCGATATACCAGTGTAGACTAGCGTATACGCTTCTCGACCCATAAGATGGGCGATGGATGATCCCATATCCATTGATGTTTGACTTCAGGGATGGTATACGGGTGCTCAGTGGAGACTGGGTACACTGGACGGACTCACCGAGAACTCCCAGATGGTATTATACCTCACGTCAGATGGCAGTTCTCAGGTGACACTTGTGCAGGTTAGTCTGTAGACCCAAGATCGTCATAGAGTCTTGTGTGATTCCCACTGTGCTTTGATCTCCACCTTACCACGTCCATGAGGGCATGCAAAATGGTGGTTTTTGGGTACAGTCCCGAGTCACATGGAGGCAATGAGCGATATGAGGGGTTTCGTCTCTCCCGGTATTGGGGGTTGATGTTGCGCTGTGCTCGATTGGCCGTAACAGGGAAGTCCCTGGCCAGGGCTGACCAGAGATTTGCTGGTAAGTGTTACCAGTAGTTTCTCGACCCGTTATGAGCCTCGCATCGGCATGACTTATCGGTTATTGGGGTCTGACGTTTACCACCCCTATACTTGATATGCGACATATCAGATGAACTGACCGGACTGTACGGTAAGTGTTACTGGTTGGATTCACAGGAGTGTGAGCGGGCTTGCTCGTTGATCTTCTGATCGCTCAATACCCGGGTAGCCGTTACGTTTAGCGGACCGCTTGCGGCTTGTGGGTGTTTGATATGATCATCACCTGCTGCCGGCGTATTGGCGAGTCTTTAGAGTCCTACACAGAGGTTTCCTGGCTCAAGCAAAACGAAATAGAAGCGCATATGAGATATGTGCGGGACCGAGAATAATACCAGTATAAGATACTGGATTCGATTCTTGCGATTTGTAATATTGATCGGTTATATGCGATATAGCCGGGTTATCGGATCAAGTGTTGATTCGATAATTTGTTACTATTAATATTTGTCGGTTATATACGATATGACCGGATCATTAAATCATGTGTCGATTTAATGATTTAATGTATAATTATATATTTGATATATTACTTTACATTAACTAGTATTGGTTCACTTAAGATGGATTTTCTCACTTGATGTGCACATTGTATATATGATATAGTTTTGTGCACTAGTTTGTATCATGTTTGATGATACATGCAAACTTGGGTGTATGTTTGATTTGAACCATGTTTAGGTTAATGGTTATGGTTTTAAATTATTCACTTATTCATTTTATTTATTTTCTTTATTTCTTTTTGCTAAAATGAAATGGTTGCTAATTTTGTCTTTTGTGGAAGCTTTATGAAGCTTTGAATTAGTAACCATTTTGTTTTATATTTAAACCTAACCATTAGCTAAACTAGGGTTTGCTCTCTACAAGAGTTAAATCTAACCCAAGGTTGCATTATGATAAGATCAATTGATTTTATTATTCATTCATGATTCTCATGATATTTTTTTTTCCTTCATCTTCATCAAGAAGAAGAAACCTTGCTACCTCCAATGGTGAAATGATCAAAAGAGTGAGAAATCCAAATCTAAAGTCAACCCACTTCCTATTTCTTCATCCTCTACTACTTGCTATGTAGTAGAGTGTGTTGTCTTCACAAGTTTCTTGACTTGGCGAAGGCGGAGCTCGAGTTTGAGTTGCTTCGACGTAGATCATCTTCGGTATCGAAGTCAACGACCTAGCCCAATCATTTCTCCGACGAAACCATCGCCGGAGTCCGGGATCCGATGATCGCAGCGAAGAGACATCGTCACGGAGCTATGGAGATGGACTACCGGATCTACAAAGGTTGTATTTTCCGTTCACTCTTAGTTAAGTTGTTAACTAGTTGCTTGTTATCGCCTATACCTCTAGTAACGATCTAGTTTAGGGTTCTTCGGCACACATAAATTTTGAATTGGAAATGTTTGATCTGTTGTGAAACCTCATGGGTGTGCCTAGGAACCCTACAGTGGTATCAGAGCCTAGCTAGAGCCTTAGGCGATGGGTAGACGAAATTATAGATCCGATCGAACCCCGAAACCCCAATCAAATCGCTCTCTGTACATTTTTCAAAACTGTTGAATTTTGTGAATTAAAAATATGCAGAAAAATAAGCAGGCTTTTTTATGAATTACTGTGAAGCACGTGCGCCTGATTCCACCAAAGCGCGGCGGAACCGCGGCACAAGCATGGCTTGTGCGGCGGTTCCGCGGCCATTTTGTCTCTTCTGCACTTGAAATTTGCACAGTAATTCCTAATTTTTAGTACTGTATTTTCTGGGAATTTTTAATTCCTACTCAAGAGTTGAGTTTTCTGGGTTGTATTGGGAATTCGTAGATTCGATCGGATTGTCAAACTTTGTCTATGTGTTTTTCCGGATATTTTTGAATATGTTAAAAGGTTCGACCGGATATAAATACCCAATTTTTTCCCTGTTAGGAAATTTCCAGGTGTTGGATCTTTCCGTAGTTTAATGACGTTCTAAGTAGTGCAAGTAACGCGATGGTCCCTCTAGAAGACAACAAACCTTAACTCGATTAAGTGACCGTCTTGAACTGCCCTTTGAACCTTAGGGTTTAGGACATTACGGCGTGCCACATGTGAGGCGTTGGCCTGACCCTTCTACGGCTGGACCGTTGGTACTGAGGCATGAAGTGAATGTCTTTGAACTTATTTCATGTGTTGAATGGTTTCGGGAAAACTTGGGTGTTCGAATGTTCGATCGGAAAGTTTAATATTTTCTATTTATCCGGAATGGGATACAATAGTTGGAATTCACAAACAGTTATGAGTTAACTGAATGAATGTTATAAATCTAGCGGTTTAGTCTCACTTGATAT
Organism: Agapanthus africanus; assembly: GCA_030015575.1. NCBI lineage: Eukaryota > Viridiplantae > Streptophyta > Magnoliopsida > Asparagales > Amaryllidaceae > Agapanthus > Agapanthus africanus. Next base: position 160,507,268 of record JASDDO010000029.1, on the reverse strand, counting down.
TGAAAAGAGTTTTCGATAATGAGACTAAAATGCGGGGTTTATAATAGTTAGGCATGTGATGTCTACGTATTTCATTAGATTAGGCATGCAATGTCTAATGAGGTTGCGGATTCCAACTGTTGTAGTTTTACACTTTCTTTTCTGTGACCGTAAGTGTAGTATGTAGTGGTATTGCCGATTGTCGTTGCTATACGTCGACGACAATCGGTGTATGCATACTTACTTACGTTTATGACATGTGATGTTATGTGTTGCTGGATATGTTATATTGGATCGTCGTGTTCGAATAGCCGGGGGTTTTTATGTGAGATGAGTGTTTTTCATTTTCATTCATGTAAAAACTTGTATGTAATATTCTTTTATTGGGGCACTTCCAGGTTGCGGAAGATGTCACCGTTGATGTATATTATTTAATTTTCCGCAATAGGATAGACCCAAGGAGGGGAGCACAAGTAACCGGGTTCTAGGGTCCAGTGGGAGACCATCTCGAGGAGTCGAGTCCGGGTCTCCTTACCCTAGAATTGGTAGGGTTGCTTATCGCTCTCGTAGGGGTCTAGGGGTGTAGGATTGGCTATTCATCATGACCGTGGAATCCGTGTTTTATACTGGCTCGTATTAAAAACACGGACGTCCTAGTATATCCAATATTTCATATGATATTTTCTGCTGCGATATCTGTGATGTGATCATTTGATATGTTCTGATGGGTACCGTATATAGTATATATGATATATTATATAGACGTTGCTTATGTTTTGCACCCGCACTAGCCCTGCCCTGCTCTGTCGTTAGTTACCTAACCTGACGGTGCATGAGGGGACATCGAGGCGAATGCAGATGGCATAAGTGTATGTCGTATTTATCTGTGATGTTTAGGTGACTTAAATGATGGGACTTCATTAATGTGATTAATGAAAGAAAAGAAACCTAAAAGATGTTGTAGAATCAAATTTTAAATAAAAAGGGTAGCTACAGTTTTGCTTTGCATAGTGGTATATATGATATACCCTGCACCTTATTCGATGAGGAAAGGGCTGAGATCCCTTCACCGGGAGTGACCCCTTTAGCAATAACTGGCAGATGCTACACACTCGGTTTGACTTTTGATTGCTTCTATAGTTTCTGCTTTGCACAGTGATATATATGATATATCCCGCACCTCATTCGACGAGGAAAGGGCCGACGATCCCTTCACCGGGAGTGACCCCTTTAGCAAAACTAGAAAAACTTCAAAATCACTCCATTTCAAAACTTCATTTGATTCTACAACGATATCAAGTTCATTACGCAATAGGTTTTTCAGAAAAACCTGTCGTAGCCCTCCGTCATTTCAGATAAGTTGCATATAGTATGCATGCTACATTTGTTGGCTTTCGTCAAGGTGTAGTGTGCGGTAGCTATATGCTGCTTATCTGCTGCATATGATGCGACTGGATTAGGGTAGTCGTACGGCTTTGTTGTCTTTCGTCAAGGGTCGTGCGGGTGGGTTTAATTCAGTCAAGAAATGTACGGTTTGAACTTGACTAGTGGGCTGTGGTTTGTTGGCGTTCGTCAAGGTCATAGCACGCTAGGGGCAAAAGCATTATCGGGAATTTCAAGTGTTGAAATTTGCAATGAGATTGCATACCTTCTATGAGATAGTTGGATCCCGATACCCACTGCGAGTAAGAGTTACTCCTGGGAGAGTTTTACACATTACAATTAGCCGATCAAGTAGGTGTCTAGAAAGGTGTCAACGGGGTTACGCCGCTGGGAAAACGAGGTTTACTTTAATTAGGTCCGTGCGAAAGCACGGGGAACCTCCCTCAAAGTACCGACACTGGCCTGGCTGAAAGATCGACGAAGTTGTAGGGTATAATTAATCCCAGATAGTCTTTCCTTTTAGGGTTTGAAGAAAGATTTGATAAAAACCAGTGGGAGCCATCCTTATTAGATAAGATAATAACCAATCTGATCTTGCAAGAGCATATGCTAAAAGTGTTTTCTTCTCTCTCTCTCCTGGTAGCGACCATGTCATGCCCTAATCAAGATAATAATATGGATGTATTGACTGAACCCGCATGTTATACTGTGCTGGGGAACGTTGGTTCCGTTCTTTCTTATAAGAGTTATAGGAATGAACAGGACATAGGGGAATACCAGGATTCTCATACCACCCGAATGAAGAAAGTACATGATGATGCATTTTGTTCGGGTGTGTTCGTTACAGAGAACTGTTTCTCCATTTGCCCTACGTCCTGGGTATTAGATACCGGGTCAGGATCCCATATATGTAATCAGTTACATGGGCTTAGGAAAGGTAGAGAACTTGGAGAAGGTGATAAAGACATAAGAGTTGGAAATGGTGCAATTGTTGCAGCTAAGACTGTCGGGGAATATCACCTTGCATTACCAACTGGTAATACATTGGTTCTGAACGAATGCTATTACATGCCGAACCTGATATGCAAAATTATATCGGTTTCTTTATTGAGTAAAGAGGGATATAATTTTGTGTTACAGGATAATGTTATGAACATTTTCCGTAACCAAAAGTTGGTTGGATCAGGTACGTTGTGCAATGGCATTTATGTTCTAAATCAATCAACAGTTCTAAGTATAACAAACACACATAAAAGGAAGAGTTCTGAACTGAATGAATCCTTCTTGTGGCATTGTAGACTGGGTCACATCAATACGACACGACTAGCTGAGTTGCATAAGGATGGATATTTGAAACCATTCGAATTTTCATCTTATGACACTTGCCAGTCATGTCTCAAAGGCAAAATGACCAAAACTCCATTTACGGGACATGGACAAAGAGTTACCGAACTCTTGGGACTAATACATAGTGATGTATGTGGTCCCATGTCTACACATGCTAGGGATGGTTCTTCGTACTTCATTACATTCACTGACGATCTCTCAAGATACGGACATGTGTACTTGATAAGACACAAGTCTGAAGCTTTTGAGAAATTTAGAGAATATAAACAAGAAGTCGAGAACCAAACCGGAAAAAGTATTAAAATCCTTCGATCTGATCGAGGAGGTGAATACTTGAGCAGTGAATTCGTGGACTTCCTAAAAGAGAATGGGATTCTCTCTCAGCTGACTCCTCCATATACACCACAGCACAACGGTGTATCAGAACGGAGAAACCGCACCCTATTAGATATGGTGCGCTCTATGATGAGCACAGCTGAGTTACCTATTTCCTTCTGGGGGTATGCGCTTGAAACAGCCATACATCTATTAAATATGGTCCCTACCAAATCTGTGCCTACCACTCCATATGGATATGGAAAGGGAAGAGACCATGTCTTAACTATGTTAAGATATGGGGTTGTCCAGCCTATGTCAAACGACAAAATCCGGAAAAACTCGAGGCACGGTCTGTTCTATGCAAATTTATAGGATATCCTAAGAATTCACAAGGGTATATCTTCTACCACCCTGAGGAACAAAAAGTGTTTGTTTCTCGGCATGCCACCTTTTTAGAAAAGGAATTTCTTGAAAAAGAGATTAGTGGTCATGAGGTAGAACTGGAAGAGGTTCCAGCTACAGAAGCTACAACAGAAGATCTAGTGGAACCAGAGGATTCAATAGTTCCCAATGAACCCCAGCCACTCCGCCAATCTAGTAGGGTTCCTCACCCACCTGAGAGATACTACGGTTTTCTCATGGATGGTGGGAGCGAGGATTGCATCATGGAGGATGATGATCCAACTAGCTTCGAGCAGGCCATCACGAGTAGGGACTCAGTGAAATGGCTGGATGCTATGCGGTCCGAGATGGAATCCATGTACACCAACAAAGTATGGACTTTGGAAGTTGCTCCTGAAGGGGTAAAACCCATTGGGAGCAAGTGGATCTTCAAGAAAAAACTTGGTGTAGATGGGAAAGTAGAGACTTACAAAGCTAGACTTGTTGCAAAGGGTTTTCGTCAAAGACCAGGTGTGGACTATGACGAAACCTTTTCTCCAGTGGCTATGCTTAAATCCATCCGGATCATGCTTGCCATCGCTGCATATCACGACTACGAAATCTGGCAAATGGATGTTAAGACCGCCTTTCTAAACGGTGATTTAGAAGAGTGCGTGTACATGACTCAGCCAGAGGGCTTCGTAGACAGTGGGAGCAGCGGGAAGGTGTGCAAGCTGCTTAAATCCATTTATGGATTAAAGCAAGTATCGCGGAGTTGGAACATCTGCTTTGACGTCGTTATCAAAGAGTTTGATTTCGTCAAAAACCCAGATGAACCTTGTATTTACAAGAAGGTGGCAGAGAGTAAGGTTGTCTTCCTCGTATTGTACGTGGACGACATACTCTTGATAGGAAATGATATTCCTATGATGCAATCAGTCAAGCTCTTCTTATCACAAAGATTCTCAATGAAAGATCTTGGTGATGCCTCCTGCATATTAAGAATCAGGATCAATAGAGATAGATCCAAACGGATATTGGGATTATCCCAATCCAGGTACATTGACACCATACTAAAGAGATTTAGTATGGAAGAATCCAAGCGTGGGAACTTACCCACGATCTCTGGAGTCACTCTCTCCAAAGAGATGTCTCCCAAGACTGATTTGGAGAGAGTTCGCATGCAAGGGATACCCTATGCTTCGGCTGTAGGCTCTATCATGTACGCGATGCTATGTACCAGACCCGATGTTGAATACTCACTAAGTGTAGTGAGCAGGTATCAAGCTGATCCTGGAGAGAGTCACTGGACAGCTGTGAAGAGCATTCTCAAGTACTTGCGAAGGACTAAAGAGATGCTCTTGGTGTATGGTAACGGAGAACTCCAAGTGGAGTCCTTTACCGATTCAAGCTTCCAGAGTGATAAGGACGACTCTAAGTCGCAGTCGGGATTTGTCTTTACCCTTTACGGAGGGGCGGTTAGCTGGAACAGTTCCAAGCAGGAAACCGTGGCAGACTCGACGATGGAGGCTGAATACATTGCTGCCAACGATGCTGCCAAAGAGGCTGTCTGGATCAAGAAGTTCATTACTGAACTTGGTGTGGTTCCATCCATTGAGCTTCCAATACCTTTGTATTGCGATAACAATGGAGCGGTGGCTTTGGCTAAGGAACCCAGGTCCCATCAGCGATCCAGGCATATTCTGAGGCGGTATCACCTGATCCAGGAGATTGTTGATCGCTGGGAGATCGAGGTCAGGAGGGTTGACACGAAGAACAACACGGCGGATCCACTCACGAAGGCCATTCCCCAGATACAGTTTGAGAGACTCTTCGGGATGCTCGGTATGCGATACTACAGTAGCTGGCCCTAGTGCAAGTGGGAGATTGTTAGTTGTATGTATGCCCTAGAGGCCAGTATTGTACAGATGATGTATATTATATTGGATGCTTGGACATATATATAGATGACTTTCTTGCTCGATATGATAGTATGCTATCTAGTTGCTCTTTATCTTAACATGTACACTAGTCTTTTTAAACTGTCTTATAGTTACATGTTGGTAAAGCCCTTAGGATGTGTACTTGACTACCTAGATTTTGAGGCAGATCATACTAGTGGGGACATGGTAGTCCATAGGTACATCCTTCAAGGTCCCTAGTCGTGGGTGTATCGAGACGGGGCATCGATATACCAGTGTAGACTAGCGTATACGCTTCTCGACCCATGAGATGGGCGATGGATGATCCCATATCCATTGATGTTTGACTTCAGAGATGGTATACGGGTGCTCAGTGGAGACTGGGTACACTGGACGGACTCGCCGAGAACTCCCAGATGGTATTATAGCTCATGTCAGATGGCAGTTCTCAGGTGACACTTGTGCAGGTTAGTCTGTAGACCCAAGATCGTCATAGAGTCTTGTGTGATTCCCACTGTGCTATGATCTCCACCTTACCACGTCCATGAGGGCGTGCAAAACGGTGGTTTTTGGGTACAGTCCCGAGTCACATGGAGGCAATGAGCGATAGGAGGGGTTTCTTCTCTCCCGGTATTGGGAGTTGATGTTGCGCTGTGCTCGATTGGCCGTAACAGGGAAGTCCCTGGCTAGGGCTGATCAGAGATTTGCTGGTAAGTGTTACCAGTAGTTTCTCGACCCGTTATGAGCCTCGCATCGGCACGACTTATCGGTTATTGGGGTCTGACGTTTACCACCCCTAGACTTGATATGCGACATATCAGATGAACTGACCGGACTGTACGGTAAGTGTTACTGGTTGGATTCACAGGAGTGTGAGCGGGCTTGCTCGTTGATCTTCTGATCACTCAATACCCTGGTGGCCGTTACGTTTAGCGGACCGCTTGCGGCTTGTGAGTTTTTGTTATGATCATCACCTGCTGCCGGCGTATTGGCGAGTCTTTAGAGTCCTACACAGAGCTTTCCTGGCTCAAGCAAAACGAAATAGAAGCGCATATGAGATATGTGCGGGACCGAGAATAATACCAGTATAAGATACTGGATTCGATTCTTGCGATTTGTAACATTGATCGGTTATATGCGATATAGCCGGGTTATCGGATCAAGTGTTGATTCGATAATTTGTTACTATTAATATTAGTCGGTTATATGCGATATGACCGGATCATTAAATCAAATGTCGATTTAATGATTTAATGTATAATTATATATTTGATATATTACTTTACATTAACTAGTATTGGTTCACTTAAGATGGATTTTCTCACTTGATGTGCACATTGTATATATGATATAGTTTTGTGCACTAGTTTGTATCATGTTTGATGATACATGCAAACTTGGGTGTATGTTTGATTTGTACCATGTTTAGGTTAATGGTTATGGTTTTAAATTATTCACTTATTCATTTTATTTATTTTCTTTATTTCTTTTGGCTAAAATGAAATGGTTGCTAATTTTGTCTTTTGTGGAAGCTTCATGAAGCTTTGAATTAGTAACCATTTTGTTTTATATTTAAACCTAACCATTAGCTAAACTAGGATTTGCTCTCTATAAGAGTTAAATCTAACCCAAGGCTGAATTATGATAAGATCAATTGATTTTATTATTCATTCATGATTCTCATGATATTTTTTTTTCTTCATCTTCATCAAGAAGAAGAAACCTTGCTACCTCCAATGGTGAAATGATCAAAAGAGTGAGAAATCAAAATCTAAAGTCAACCCACTTCCTATTTCTTCATCCTCTACTACTTGCTATGTAGTAGAGTGTGTTTTCTTCAAAAGTTTCTTGACTTGGCGAAGGCGGAGCTCGAGTTTGAGTTGCCTCGACGTAGATCATCTTCGGCATCGAAGTCAACGACCTAGCCCGATCATTTCTCCGACGAAACCATCACCGGAGTCTGGGATCCGATGATCGCAGCGAAGAGACATCGTCACGGAGCTATGGAGGTGGACTACCGGATCTACAAAGGTTGTATTTTCCGTTCACTCTTAGTTAAGTTGTTAACTAGTTGCTTGTTATCGCCTATACCTCTAGTAACGATCTAGTTTAGGGTTCTTCGGCACTCATAAATTTTGAATTGGACATGTTTGATCTGTTGTGAGACCTCATGGGTGTGCCTAGGAACCCTACAGTCCCTGGCCAAGGCTGGTTATTAGATTTACTAGTAAGTGTTATCAGTAGTTTATCGACCCGTTATGAGCCTCATATTGGCTTGACTTATCAAGTTATTAGGGTCTGACGATACCACCCCAGACTCGATATGCGACATATCAGACAAAGAGACCAGACCGTACGGTACTTTTACTTATAGGCTTTGCGGGAGTTTGGACAAGCTTGCTTGTTGATCTTTTGATTGCTCAGTACCTGTGTAGCCATTACGTCCAGCTAGTACCGCTGAGGGCTTGTGGATGACTGATATGATCATTACATACTGCTGGCATATTGACGAGTCTTTAGAGTCCTACACAGAGGTTTCCTAGCTCATGCGAAACGAAGTAGGGCACTTATATGATATGTGCGGGACCGAGATTAATACGTGTATGTGATACAGTATTCTAATCTCACGATATAGGTTATATGTGATATAACTGGATTATTGAATCAAGTGTTGATTCAATAATTTATTATATGTATATTTGATATACATATAAATGATATTAGTCGGTTGTATGTGATATAACCGGATTATTAAATGAAGTGTTGATTTAATAATTTAATATATAATTATATATTTGATATATTAATATATATTTGATATATTAATATATATATATTTATTAACTAATATTAGCTCACTTAAGAATATCTTTTCTACAAATACATTTAAATATATATGAGATATATACTAATGTATTTACTATTGTGTCATGCTAGATGATACATTGGACATGGGTGTATGAGACTCATACCAAACTAAAGATAATTTGGGTGATTAATTATTAAGGGAAAAATCAAAATTAGGTGGAAATTTGCATGGCTAAAGATGCTTGTGGAAGCATGTAGAAGCCTTGACTTAGTCCACTAATTTTGTTTTACTCTAGATGTTTATTAACCCAATCATTATCTTAAGCCATGCTTAAGTCTCTACAAATATCAGTTGAGATTTTTTCACCATGGTTCATCACTTGATCATCTTCATCATCTCATTTTCTTTTTCTAGCTTTTGATGAGGTGAAGGATGAAAGAGAGAAAAATAATTCTAAAGTGAGCATAATTCATACTTCATTAATCTATACCAAACTAGCCATTTAGTATAGGCTATTTACTTCACTAATTTCTCAATTAGTGATGAGGTGGCTTGAGTTAGGGATTCCTCAAGGTTGATCATGTTCGGGTTCGAAGATCCTTAAGAAAGCTCGTTTCTTTCGCCTAGTGGGGCCTAAGAAGAGTTCGGGGACCACTAGTTGGAGATAAGGGACTATTACATGGAGCTTTAGAAGTGAAGGACCGGTATACAAAGTTTGAATTCGTTGTTCACATAATGTAATGTTTGTTTACATGCTTTATAAAACCCTAATTCTCAAGTTCGATTCTAGGTTTATGTTCCTTAGCACTCTAGATGTTTTAAAATTGCATACTCGATGCTTGCTAAAACCTAGTGGTCATTCTAAGATACTCCAACATGGTATCAGAGAAAAACTAGAGCATTAGGAGTGGTCTAGATGAAGTTAAAGTGTTCGATCGACTTTTCGAAACCCTAAAATCGGGGTTTGTGGAAAAATTTTCAAAAGATCGAATTTTTGAAATTAAAAATATGCAAAAAATTATGCTGGGTTTTCTATGGATCCCCAAGAGGAACGAGCGCCTAACTCGACCAAACGGCCACGCAACAGCGGCAAAACCATAGGTTTAGCCACGGTTCTGCGGCACAGTTGGTGAGGCAGGGACTCCACCTTCTTATGCTGCTCCGTAGGTACATTTAGCACTTTCTGGGTATTTTTAACTAACACTCAAGTGTTGAGGTCTCTGAGATTTGTGGGTATTTGATGAATCGATCGAACTGTTTAACATCGTCTAGTATATCTATGATTTATGATACAATATTTGGAATCCACAATAATTAGTTTTGTGAAAACTAATTAGTGTTTTCTAAATCTAGGAATTTATTCTCTTTTGATCGGTTACCACGGGGTTTTGATTCGGATCAAAACTCCATCGCAATCTCCTATAGTACGCGAATGCTCGCCGCTTAACACTACTAGATAGCCACGCCCCATAGCCCCGACCAAGTGACTGTAGGAGAACCCCGTTGCCAAAAGAATCCGTTCGGGTGCTCGCGACCGCGGTGTTCCGCCTAAGTGCACTTCGTCGACGGCATCGGGGGTGCGGCCTTCTACTAATGTTTCCGACGAACATTCGATCATTTGTTGGGAATTTTGTTGAATTGCCTGACTAGATATTGAAAAATATTTTCAATTTGAGACTAAAATGTCGGGTTTATAGTGTTAGGCATGAAATACGGAGTATGAGATATTCCTGGTTTATCATGTCTAAGGTGGTTGTGGATTCTAATTATTGTATTTTTCATTTCTTTTCTGCGACCGTAAGTTTAATATGTTGGATATAGTGCCCTCAGAGTCAATTATTGGATCATAGGCACGTGATTGCAATGATTGAGGGAGGACCTATACCGGTAGGATAGTCTTATTCAAGATGATAGTACGCTATCCGGTTTATCTTTATCATCGTGTGCTGCTTTAGGTGACCTTACAGGTTGCCATTACAAATTGATAGAGCCCTTAGGATTCTTGCTTGACGGCCAGCAGTATGAAGGCAATCATATACGTGGGAGATAGGGCTATAAGCACATCCTTAATTAATCCCTAGTCGTGGGAGTTTCGAGACTAGGATACTCGATTAGTAGAATAGTGTATACAGTCGAGACCCCGACGAGGGGCGGTGGCCGGTCTCACAAGCCATTGGTGTCATTTGGTTCACCTAAGTTGTATACAGGTGCTCATTGGGTTATGAGTACACCGGACAGGACTCGCCGGGAATATGCTAGTTGGTATTATACCTGATGTAAGATAGCAGTTCCCTGGTGACATGTGTACAGGTTAGTTCATCGACCTGAGATCGTCATTTCTCTCGTGTGAGTTCCCACTGTGCTTTGATTACTACCCTACCATGGCTCAAAGGAGTCGTGCAAACAGGTTTTAGTTGGGTACAGTCCCAAGCCATATGGAGGCAGTGAGCGGATCGGCAGGGCTTTCGTCTCTCCCGGTATTGGGTGTGAGATCGCGCTGTGTCTAGGAGAGCCATTACACGAAGTCCTTAGTCAAGGAAGGAGATTTACTGGTAGGTATTCCAGTAGTATCTCAGGGTGTTCTGGGCTACACTCCGACACGACTTGTACCGTTTTTGGGGGTCTGACTTTTACCAACCCCCTAGGCCCGACATGCGATGCTCATAGACGAATGGACCGGAGTGTATGGATATTGTCACTGACAGGCTCGGTAGGGTGTCAGGATGAGTTCGCTCATCGACCTCCCTTTTGGTCAACACCTGGTAGCCCGTTACGTACGGCTAGTACCTCTGACGTGCTAGTGGTTAAATCCACAGCCAAATTATTGATTAGTCTTTAGAGTCCCCCACAGACAGTTTCTCCAGTTTCGGGCGAAACGTTGTAGAGACAGTATTATATAAGGCAGGGTTCGATCATATACGTGCAGTAGTGCACGGATCATGATCGGGCGGATCATACTAGTGGGCTTTGGTTTAAGCCGGATCCTAGTATTAGATTTGTTGGATTACTTTAGTCTCATCGCATTCGCATTCAGTCGGAATGCGGATGCAGGTATGTATATACAGGTGAAGGGTATCCTTGTAATCCGTCACGAGTTTACTTTAGATGTTGCCGTATCTTTTTGTTGTTGTAAACATTTAGATTAATGTTTACAAATGGAAATTTTGAGCTTAAATCATCAATTTGAGCATTTAATATGACATAGACTTCATTGGTGACTCATGGTCTCATTTCTTGTGCTAATGTCACATTATGTGATTGATTTGTGGTTTGAAATGAGAGGAAGAGAGGGAAGGGCAGCCATTGTAAAGGTTTTTGGTCTTGTATTTTTCATTCACACTCTCATTTTTATGATAGAACAAAAGAAAGAAAATGGCTCCTCATCTTCTTCTTCCTCTAGGTCACAAACTCCATTGATGGCTTCATCTTCAACCTTCATCCATGCAATGGATGCAAGAGACAAAGTTGTCACACACATTCTCTACTTCGCCTTGGACACGTCGGCTAGCGAACTTCGTGCCCGAGTTGCTTCGGATGATGTGGGAGCCCGTAAAAAGACTCGAAGATGTGGTGCCCTTTCTGATGAGGAGACCGGAGATCGGAGATGCCGCGAGGAGCAAGAGATTGTGGCTAAAGACCGAAGGGCACAGATCGATCGGTATAGCTTTTCTAACCCTTCTCTAGTTAGCTAGTTGTAGGTTAATGGTTCGATCCGGATTTAAAGTATACGATAGCGCCGGTTTTAAGTTTTGAAAAAGTTTTCGTTTCCGTATTTTGGCCTCGGACAGACGGCCGGGGCGCTACCATAGACTTAATGGTTCGATCCGGGATTAAAGTCTGCGATAGCGCCGGTTTCAAGTTTTGAAAAAGTTTTCGTTTCCGCATTTTGGCCTCGGACAGGCGGCCGGGGCACTCTTTTGGCCGCGGTTCCGCCGCCATTTTGTGCCTTCAGTGCACCATTTTTTCTACAGTGGTCTTAAACTTGGAATTGGGGTTTCTGGAATTTTTTGTTTGGGCCCAGATTTGTTTGAGTACTGGGAATTGTGCTTGGGGCCCACTTCGGAAAATTTTGTCGATCGAAAATTTTAAATATGTTAGTTTATAGTATTTACATTATATCTGCGACCGTGAATGTTATTTGATCGGTAAATCTTGTCTAATTGCTATAGCCCTTTTAGACGGATTTGCGAACGTGACATTCACGTTGATGTTCTGTGTTGTGCTGTGATGTTGCGGATTTGTCGTGGTGGATAGCCTGGATGCACTGGTAGTACAGTTTGGTTGTATTTCAACATTTGTTATTGCGGGGCGAGCGTCCGACAAGTGGACTGTCATCACTGCCTGTTTGTATATTATTCTTTTGGGACACGACCGGGCTGAGATCGATGTACCTGTTGTATATATTTTATTTTCTGTACTAGGATTACCCCGGGGTGGGGTGCACGGATGGCCAGGTTCTAGAGGGAAACGGGCCCGCATCTCATGGCTTTGAGACAGAGGGGGCTTCATTCTAGAATTAGCGGGCTATTCGCCGCACTCGTAGGGGGTACAGGTTGACCTAAGGAAGGGTGCTCAAGTTACCGGATTCCGTGAAGTGCTGGGTGGTCCATTCACTTTGTTGAAGGGGGCTGCCTCGCTTCAGGTTTTGGCGGGTAACTTGCCGCGCCCGTAGGGGTCTAGTATTTCATTGCACAGGCTATCCACACGACCAGGGGAACGTCGTATTTCAGTAGCGGCTCTATGAAACCCGGGGATCCCAGATTATCTGTATTGTTCTGTGATGTTTATTACATTTCTGTGATGTTGCATTTTATCACGCCTTGAGCAAATATTATATATTGATATATATACTAGTAGATGTTGTATATATTTTACACCCGCGCTAGTCCAGTCCTCGCTCTGTCGTTAGTTAAGTAACCTAATGGGTGATGACGGGACCCAGTGGCGAATGCGGATGGCATATGCGTACATCATATTTTCGTTCATTTGTGGTGTGATTAATTGATGGGACTGCATTGATTCGGATCAATGCAAGCTAAACAAACCTATTCTGATGTTTTTGGATCATTTTTCAAAAAAAAGCTGTTATTGCAATAACGTTCTCTTTTGTTTTACACAGTGGTATTCGGTTATGAATATACAGCAACTTAGTCGACGAGGCAAGGGCCGAGATCCCTTCACCGGGAGTGACCCCTTGGACAAAAGTTTACGTCAGGGAAATAACTTCACTATAGTCGATTATTTTTGCTTTGCATCGTAGTATTCAGTTGGAATATCCTGCACTTCATTCTATGGGGAAACAGCCGAGATCCCTTCACCTGGAGTGACCTCTTTAGCAAAGGTTTTCGCCACTATATTTTTATAAAAAGCTATCCAGTTCCTTCAACGTTATTAAGTTCATTACGTTAAACGTTTTTCACCAAAAACCATTCGTAGCCCTCCGTCATTTCAGACGGGTAGCACTTAGTATTCATGCTATGTTTGTTGGCCAAAGTCAAGGCATAGTGTATGGTAGCTATTTGTTACTTTTCTGTTGCATAGATAGATGCGTTGGTTTGGGACAGTCGTACTGCTTTGTTGGCCAAAGTCAAGGGTAGGTACGGGTGGGTTCAAGTTAACCTGGATAATGACGGGTAGAACTTGACATGTGACTTATGATTTGTTGGCCAAAGTCAAGATCAAAAGAGCATGAGGTCAAAATCACTTCGGGAGTTTCTAAAGAAACTGAAACTTGCCAGATATGCGCATACCTTCTGGAGTTTGATAACGTGAGTGGATTCCAACACGTTATCATGCGATGATAGTTGGATCCCGATTCCTACCAATGAGTTGGTTTACTCCTCGGGTGATCCCGACTAATTCTTCTTTCAGGTTTGGAGGAGAATTTGACGATACAGTGGGAGATTTCCTGATTAGATAAATTGATAACCATTCTGATCTAGGTTTGCGTACATGCAGAATGTTTCTTTTCTCTCTCTCATTGGCAGCGACCATGACCTGACCCTTGACTATGACTCAGTGACCAAATTAACCGGACTTTCTTAAAATACCGGCTTTTAGACTGTCTGAGTTACATACCTCATTGCCACTCCTGCTTTTACCCTTTTCTCCATAACACCTCGTATTACAATGAACATCGACTTCCATTGGATAAAACCATCGTATGGTTATATACGAACTCGAAGGAACTTGTTCCAGATTCGAGGATGGTTTCCGGTTCTGGAGAAAATGAATAGGACTATTCAGTTGTCTTTTCTTTTTACCTTCTCTCACGTTGCGAGTGATCCTTGGATTAGGAAAGTACACCTATTACGCTAATTGGATAGTCTTCATCCAAACCATAGGCAGGTGCCGAACGGTAGGGAATGAAGAAAACCATTTAGCCTAAAAGGTCAACAGAAGGTATTAAGTAAAGACAAATAAAGGGATTAGTAAGAGGGCAAAGTAAATTGCGACTACTATTCACGACCAAACCAAGTATTTCTTCGCCAATCATATTTCACCTTTGTATTTCTCCGGAACACCCCGTATCCTTACGATGATCCACAGTTTATTGGATACTCCATCGTATGGTTATATACGAACTCGAAGGGACTTGTTCCAGTTCGGGGATGGATTCTGGTTCAGGAGAAATAGGAATAAGGTTTATTCAGTTTTTTTTATCTTTACCTTCTCTCGGGTTACGAGTACTCCTAGGATTAGGGGAGTACACCCATTATGCTTATCGGATAGTCTTCTTCCAAACCATAGGCCGGTGCCGAACAGTAGGGAAGGAAGAAAACCATTTAGCCTAAAGGGGTGTACAGAAGGTAATGACTAAAGACATATAAAGGGATTTGGAGAGATGGCAAAGAAATATACGGTTATAGTTGTGAATCTGATAATGGAAGAGGCATTATTAAGAATACCCGGATACCCCTTCGAAACATTTACATGTTTCAGTTTCACTGTGTATTGTTAAAAGAAAAACTGATTTCCCAATTAGTCCTTGCTCCAGGGTATGTATTTAGCAGGTTTGATTCTCACATCTGTATAGTTTTACAGATGTTGAGTGGGAGTAAGGTATTGGGAATTGGGTGATCATCCTCATTATATCGGGATTCGTTGTAATTGGTGATATTTGAGGAAATCGCCTGGGTTATTTGCCGGACGGCAAATATTTAGTTTTGAATATCCATTGTTATGCACCAATTTCAAATTGATATATCGGTACGTTTATTTTTATAAAGTGAGATATAACTTTTTGAAATTATGTCTATGACATTTTCCTATATCAGTGGATGGTTAAGTAAGGAGCATTAAACAGCGGTGTAATTCTTCTTAACCATAAGTACAGTTTTCAACCTACGACACACAGGGAATGAGTTATTAGACTCAGGGGGCTTACACAGAGTATTGCATGTTTTCTTTTGTCCATGAGGACAGAGGAGTTGGTACTCGTACTATATTCTGTTTACTTATGACTTCTCTAGTTCATAGACATGTGTTTCGTAGAAATACAAGGTCTATGTTTTGAGAAGTTATAGGAATAAGAATAAAGTAGAGAACCAGGTATTGCAAGTATCAGGATTCTTCAAGGTGATCGAAGATGTAGATACTTTTGTATGGTATTCAGTTGGTAGTAATGATTATGAGAACTTGCTTCTCTTTCTGGTTACTCATATTTGGATGTATTCCTAAGTTGAGTAATGCTGATCGGCCTCTCTCCATTTAGTTGACATGCACTGGAGACAGTTGCATGATTTGAATCTGGTTCCAATTAAATCAGTTCCTCTGTTTCTATATTGGATATAGAATAGTTCATATCTTAACAATGTTAAGTTACAGGGAATTGTCCGGCTTATGCTTAAAACCAGACTCTGGATAACTCAAGGCACGTTTCTGTAATGGCTGTTTGTGGGTTGACCCGGGCTATGACGAGGGTTGACTATCTACCATCTGGAAGATCAATAGTGATATTGTTCTTGACTCGTCTCAGTTTTAGTAAAATGGATTTTTTCAGAAAACAGTAGTGGGAGTATGGTAGAACTGGAGAACTGGAAGTGATTCCAGAACCGTAAACGATTACTGAAAATTTAATAAGTCCTAAAGATTCAATCTGGTTTGACATTCCATTAGCCACTCCGCAGATATGGTGGGTAACCTCAGGCACTCGAGAGGTGCTTCAGTATGCTCAAGGATGGTGACAAGGAGGTTCTTGTTTACCCAGACATGCTATTGCTGTTGTTCCAGACTGTGAGACCCGCCAGGAGGATGAGTATAGCGTCGTTCTAAACTAGCTTTAGAAGTATACGTTTATATGACTCTGCCAGAGGGTTGTCGTAGTCAGTAGGAGCAGCGGAAGCATAGTGGACAAATAGCTTATGTCTATTTATGGACTAACGCAGATATAGCAGAGATAGATCATCTATTTCTGATGTGACAGTCATAGGTTTGATTTCATCAGAATAGGGGATGGATCTGTTAAGAAAGTAGTAGGGTGTGATGTCTTGGTATTTGAATGACATACACAGAGTAGGAAGTGAAATCCTTATACTGCGGTCGGTTATATTTTGGTTGTCACACAGTGGTTTCTCCATAAAGGATATAGATATAATATCAGATATTCTGGTTACTAGATCTATGGTTTTAAATTTAGATTTGGGTAGTTTTCCAATCTGGGTACTTAGACAACATTCTAAAGGTGTTTTAGAATGGACGACTCCAGGCACGATAGTGTACGTGCAGGTGATGGTGTCACCCTCTCTAAAGGTGTCTTACAGACTAAAGGGGAGAGGGATGTGCATGATTGGCAGATCACTTGCTTAGGCAATTGAGTCAATCATGAGATGTCAAGTACCACACCAGATGTTGTTTTTGCACTAGATGCAATAAGTTGATATTAATCCTATCCTGGAAAAATGTTCGGAAGCAGTTTTAGAACATAAGCGGATGTTCTAGAGATATAATAACGACAACCTCATTCGGGGACGGTTATCATTCCAGGCTTCCAAGGTGACTTGGATGACAGAGTTGCTGTCAGAGTTGTAGTTTTCCCTCTGACGAGGGGCAGTAGTTTAGACAGGTGGTCCAAGCTGATACTGAGGGAGGCATGGAGCAGGATAATGATTAAGTTTCAGTTGACGATACAGTCTAAGAAGTTTGGATTTGGAGTTCAATTATGAACTAGGTCCCATCAGACATCCAAACATAATCTAAGACAGGTATTGCTCATTTTGAGAGATGGCTTTCTCCGCAAACTTGAAATAAAGAGAGACATAGAAAGAAACATCAGGGCGGATCCACTCACTGAGGCCATTCCTCGAACGCAATATTTTCGCAAACGGGCTTTGTGAGACTAATTAGTCGAGGAGTTGGGTGTTCCGTATCACACGGGCTGTGAGTATGCGACATCGCAATAATTAGCTTTAAGTGCAAGTGGGAGATTGTTGGATATAGTGCCCCCAGAGTCAATTATTGGATCACAGGCACGTGATTGCAATGATTGAGGGAGGACCTATACCGGTAGGACAGTCTTACTCAAGATGATAGTACGCTATCTGGTTTATCTTTATCATCGTGTCCTGCTTTAGGTGACCTTACAGGTCGCTATTACACATTGATAGAGCCTTTAGGATTCTTGCTTGACGGCCAGCAGTATGATGGCGATCTTATACGTGGGAGCTGGGGTCTATAAGCACATCCTTAATTGGTCCATAGTCGCGGGAGTTTCGAGACTGGGCATCGATTCTCCATTAGTAGACTAGTGTATACAGTCGAGACCCCAACGAGGGGCGATGGCCGGTCTCACAAGCCATTGGTGTCAGTTAGTTCACCTAAGATGTATTCGGGTGCTCCTTTGGTTATGAATACACCAGACAGGACTCGCCGGGAACATGCTAGTTGGTATTATACCTGACGTTAGATAGCAGTTCCCTGGTGACATGTGTACAGGTTAGTTCATCGACCTGAGATCATCATTTGTCTCGTGTGAGTTCCCACTGTGCTTTGATTACTACCCTACCACGGCTCAAAGGAGTCGTGCAAACAGGTTTTAGTTGGGTACAGTCCCGAGCCACATGGAGGCAGTGAGCGGATCGGCAGGGGTTTCGTCTCTCCCTGTTTTGGGGGTGAGATCGCGCTGTGTCTTGGAGAGCCATTACACGAAGTCCTAGGCCAAGGCAGGAGATTTACTGGTAGGTATTCCAGTATATCTCAGGGTGTTCTGGGCTACACTACGACACGACTTATACCGCTTTTGGTGGTCTAATTTTTACCAACCTCCTAGGCCCGGCATACGATGCTCATAGACGAACGGACCGGACAGTACGGATATTGTCACTGACAGGCTCAGTAGAGTGTCAGGATAAGTTTGCTCATCGACCTCCCTTTTGGTCAATACCTGGTAGCCCGTTACGTACGGCTAGTACCTCTGACGTGCTAGTGGTTAAATCGACCGCCAAAGTATTGACGAGTCTTTAGAGTCCCCCACAGACAGTTTCTCCAGTTTTGGGCAAAACGTTGTAGAGGCCGTATGATATATGGCAGGATTCGATCATATACGTGCAGTAGTGCACGAATCATGATCGGGCGGATCATACTAGTGGGCTTTGGTTTACGCCGGATCCTAGTATTAGATTTGTTAGATTACTTTAGTCTCATCGCATTTGCATTCAGTCGCAATGCGGAAGCAGGTATGTATATACAGGTGAGGGGTATCCTTGTGATCCGTCACGAGGTTACTTTAGATGTTGCCGCATCTTTTTGTTGTTGTAAACATTTGGATTAATGTTTACAAATGGAAATTGTGAGCTTAAATCATCATTTCGAGCATTTAATGTGACATAGACTTCATTAGTGACTCTTGGTCTCTTTTCTTGTGCTAATGTCACATTATGTGATTGATTTGTGGTTTGAAATGAGAGGAATAGAGTGAAGGGCAGCAATTGTAAAGGTTTTTGGTCTTGTATTTTTCATTCACACTCTCATTTTTATGATAGAACAAAAGAAAGAAAATGGCTCATCATCTTCTTCTTCCTCTAGCTCACAAACTCCATTGATGGCTTCATCTTCAACCTCCATCCATGCAATGGATGCAAGAGACAAAGTTATCACACACATTCTCTACTTCGCCTTAGACACGTCGGCTAGCGAACTTCATGCCCGAGTTGCTTCGGATGAAGCGGGAGCCCGTAAAAAGACTCGAAGATGTGGTGCCCTTTCCGACGAGGAGACCGGAGATCGGAGATGCCGCGAGGAGCAAGAGATGGTGGCTAAAGACCGAAGGACATGGATCGATCGGTATAGCTTTTCTAACCCTTCTCTAGTAAGCTAGTTGTAAGTTAATGGTTCGATCCGGATTTAATGTATACGATAGCGCTACCGGTTTCAAGTTTTGAGAAGGTTATCGTTTCCGCATTTTGGCCTCAGACAGACGGCCGGGGCGCTACCATAGACTTGCGTAATATATGGCGTATCACCGGTTTCGTTGCTATACGTCAACGACAATTGGGATACGCATATTTACTTACGTTGATGACATGTGATGTTATGTGTTGCTGTGATATGTTATATTGGATCGTCACATTTGAATAGCCGGGGTTTTTGCGTGAGATGAGAGTTTTTCCATTTTCATTCATGTAAAAATTTGTATGTAATATTCTTTTGTCGTGACACTTCGGTGTTGAGGATGATGTCACCATTGATGTATATTATTTACTTTTCCGCATTAAGATAGACCCGAGGTGGGGAGTACAAGTAACCGAGTTCTAAAGTCCAGTGGGAGACCATCTCGAGAAGTCGAGATCGGGTCTCCGAACTCTAGAATTGGTAGGGTTGCTTATCGTTCTCATAGGGGTCTATGGATGTGCATTTTGCTATTCATCACGACCGTGGAATCCGTGTTCTTTACTAGCTTGATTTAAAACATGGAGCTCCTAGTATATCCTATATTTCATATGTTGACTTCTGCTGCAATGTTCTGTGTTGAGATCATATAACTGCGTGAGGCGAATGTTTTATTATATATATGATATATACTAAATGTTGCTTATGTTTTGCTTCCGCGCTAGTCCTACCCCCGCACTGCCGTTAGTTAAGTAACCTAACGGTGTATGACGGGACCCCGTGGCGAATGCGGATGGCATAAGCATACGTTCTATTTTCGTTTCCTCTCTGATGTTTGGGAAACATAAACGATGGGAATTCATTAATGAGATTAACGAAAAGAAAAGAAACCTAAAGATGTTGTAGAATCGAATTTGAAACCTACTCGGCATTTTTATGAAAAAGCATGTTTCAAAAATGCGGAGCTTAAGCAACTCCTTTTAAATTTTTTGGTTCTACAACGATATCTAGTTCAAAGAGTTAAAGGTTTTTAGAAAAACCATCCGCAACCCTCCGTCATTTTAGGAAGTTGAGTACTTAGTATTCGTGCTATATTTGTTGACCAAAGTTAAGGTGTAGTGTACAGCAGCTAAGTGATGTCTTCCTTCATAGCATATGATGCGATTAATTAGGACATTTATATGACTTTGTTGAGCATAATTAAGGGTCATATGAGTGGGTCTAATTAATCACGAAATGACGGGTAGAACTTGACTAGTGCTTATGATTTGTTGACCATAGTTAAGGCCATAAGCTGCTACGGATAATAACCTTATCGGGAATTTCAAGGGTTGAAATTTGCAATGAGATTGCATACCTATGTTGATAGTTGGATGTCGATCGCACTGTGAGTAATAGTTACTCTCAGGAGAGTTTTGCACTTTACAATTAGCCAATCCAGTAGGTTTCTAGAACGGTGTCAACGGGGTTACGCCTGTAGGAAAATGAGGTTTATTTTAATTAGGTCTGTGCGAAAGCACGGGTAAACTCCCTTAAAGTACCGACACTGGCCGGGCTAAATGATTGGCGAACTTGTAGGGTACAATTAACCCCGACTGGTCTTATCTTTTAGTGATTGAAGCAAGATTTGATAAAAACAGTGGGATGCATCCTAAGTAGATGAAATAATAACCAATCTAATCTTGCAAGAGCATAAGTTAAAGTGTTTACTTCTCTCTCTCTCTCTCTCTCTTGGTACCGACCATGACATGCCTTAATCAAGATAATAATATGGATGTATTGACAAAACCCGCTTGCTATACTGAGCTGGGGAACGTTGGTTCTGCTCTACCTTATAACTATTATAAGTCTGAGAAGGAAATAGGGGAATAACCGGATTCCCATGCGACCCGAATGAGGAATGAGCATGTTGATGAATCTTCTTCGGATGTGTTCGTAACCGAGAACTGTTTCTCAGTACACTCTACGTACTGGGTATTAGATACCGGATCAGGATCCCACATATGTAATAAGTTACATGGGCTTAGGAGAGGTAGAGAACAGGAAAAAGGTGATCTTTCTCTAAAAGTAGGGAATGGTGCAAATGTTGCGGCCAAAGCAGTTTGCGAATATCACCTTGTACTACCAAATGGGAATACATTGATCATGAACGACTGTTATTACGTACCATCTATGATGTGCAATTTAATATCAATTTTTTTATTAGATAAAGAAGGATATAACTTTGTAGTTGAGAAAAATATTATGAACATTTTCCTAAACCAAGTGTTGATTAGTTTTGGCACGTTAAGTAACGGTATATACATTCTGAATCAAAATATAGTTCTCAACATACAGAACACAAATAAGAGGAAAAGTTTAGAAATGAACTAATCCTTCTTATGGCATTGTAGGCTAGGTCATATCAATGCGACACGACTAGATAAGTTACATAAGGATGGATATTTGAATCCGTTCGAATTTACATCTTATGAAACTTGCCGGTCATGTCTCAAAAGCAAGATGACTAAAACGCCGTTTATTGAACACGGAGAAAGAGCTACTGAACTTTTGGGACTGATACATAGTGATGTATGCAGTCTTATGTCTACACATGCCAGCAATCATTTCTCATACTTTATTACATTCACTGATGATCTCTCAAGGTTCGGATATGTGTTCTTGTTGAAACACAAATTTGAAGCTTTTGAGAAATTCAAGGAATATAAGTGCGAAGAAGAGAACCAAACGTGTAGAAGTATTAAAATCCTTCGATTTAATCAGGGAGGAGAATACTTGAGCATGGAGTTCCTGGATTATTTAAAAGAGAATGAGATTCTCTCTCAGCTTACTCCTCCGTATACACCAAAGCACAACGGTGTATCGGAGCGGAAGAATCACACCCTATTAGATATTGTGCACTCTATGATGAGTACTGCTAAGTGACCTATTTCCTTTTTGGGTTATGCGCTTAAGAAACCGCATACCTATTGAATAGAGTTCTAACCAAATCAGTTCCTGCCATTCCATATGAGATATAGAATGGGAAGAGACCATCTCTTAAATAAGTTAAAATATGTGGTTGTCCGGCCTATGTTAAGAAGCAAAATCCGGACAAGCTCGAGGCAAGGTCTATTTTGTGGAAGTTTGTGGGATATCCAAAGGATTCCTATGGATATATAATCTACCACAGTGTCGAACAAAAAGTGTTTGTTGCTCAACATGCCACCTTTTTAGAAAACGAATTTCTTGTAAAATAAATTGGTGGTATTGAGGTACAACTAGAAGAATTTCCAGCCACCCAAATAACAGCTGATGATTTAGTAGAACCAGAGGATTCGATAGTCTTCAACGAACCTCAGCCACTCTGCAGATCTTGTAGGGTTCCTCATCCACCTGAGAGATACTAAGGATTTCTCGTAGACGGTGGGTGCGAGGATTGCATCATGGAAGATGATGACCCAACCAGTTTCGAGCAGGCCATCACGAGTTAGGAATCTGTGAAATGGCTGGATGCAATGTGATTTGTGATAGAATCCATGTACACCAACAATGTATGGACTTTAGAAGTTTCTCCTGAAGGGGTAAAACCCATCGGGAGCAAGTGGATCTTGAGAAGACACTTGGTGTAGATGGAAAATTTGAAACTTTCAAAGCTAGACTTTTAGCAAAAGGTTTTTTTTAAAGACCAGGTGTAGATTATGATGAAACATTTTCTCTAGTAGCTATGCTTAAGTCCATCCGGATCCTACTTGCCATTGCTGCATACTATTACTTAGAAATCTTGCAGAAGGATGTCAAGACCGCTTTTCTAAATGGTGAATTAGAAAAGAGCGTGTACATGACACAGCCATAAGGCTTCGTAGATAGTAGGAGCAGCGGAAAGATGTGCAAGCTGCTTAAATAATTCTATGGATTAAAGAAGGCATCGCGGTGTTGGAACATCTGTTTTGAAATGGCAGTGAAAGAGTTTGACTTCATCAAAAACGTATATGAACCTCAAGAAGGTTATAGAGAGTATGGTTGTCTTCCTCGTATTGTATGTGGATGACATACTCTTGATAGGAAACGATGTTCCTATGCTACACTCGGTCAAGCTCTTCTTATCTCAAAGGTTCTCTATGAAGTATTTGGGTGATACCTCTTACATCCTGGGGAGAATCACTAGACAGCTGTGATGGACATTCTTAAGTACTTGGGAAGACTAAAGAATTGTTCTTGGTGTATGGTAACGATGAACTCCATGTCGAGTTCTTTACAGATTAGAGCTTCCAAAGTGATAAGTACGACTGTAAGTCGGTCTCGGGTTTTGTCTTCACCCTCAATGGAGGGGCGGTATGTTGGAAGAGTTCCAAGCTAGATACCGACGATGGAGGCTGAATATATCGCTACCAACGATACTGCCAATTTGGCTGCCTGGATGAAGAAGTTCATGAGATGAACTTAGTGAGGTTCCTTCCATTAAGCAACCAATACTTGTGTATTGTGATAACAATGGAGTTGTGGCTTTGGCCAAGGAACCACGGTCCCATCAGTGATCCAGACATATTCTTAGGCGGTATCACCTGATCAGGGAGATAGTTGATCTTTGGGAGATCATGGTCGGGAGAGTTGACACGAAGAATAACACGGCGGATCTACTCACGAAAAGCCATTCAAGAGACTTTTCGGGATGTTGGGTATGAGATACAAAAAAAATCGGCCTTAGTGCAACTGGGAGATTGTGAGTTATATGTATACCCTAGAGGCCATTATTGTATATGATTGTATATTACAGTGGATGCTTGGACATATATAAAGAGGACTTTCTTACTCGAAATGATAGTATGTTATCTGGTTACTCTTTATCTTAACATGTACACTTGTATCGTTATACCGTCTCTCTGTTTCATGTTGATAATGCCCTTAGGATGTGTACTTGAGTACCGGGACTATGATGCAGATCATACTCGTGGGGCCAGGGTAGTCCCTAAGTTCATCCTTTAACTGTTCTGTAACATTTTAAATATAAATAAATGAATAATTAGATAAATAAAATCCTTTAGGTGAATTTTCTTATAATCGGTAAGATAAACCGCATTTTCCGTAATACATAACTATAGTTATTTTTCATTGTAAAATTAAATACGCCTATTTTAACTATGTAATTGCTATTATTTGGTATTTAATTGGTCACTTGTAAATTTCTAGTTTACTAAAATATTTTTCCATAATTAATTAATTTAAATATTAATATAAGCTTTAATTATACATTTAATTAGTGGTAATTACAAATTAGAAATGGGTTAATTTTACAAAATGAGCCATGACATATTAGAATTTAGTCTGTAACATATTTTTCTCCTCTTGAGTTGTATCCATAATTCTAGAGAATTCTAGGATTATTTATTAAAAGGAAATTTAAAAAAATTAAAAAAAAGAGTTAAAAGAGGTGACAATTAGAGTAGTTTCTACACCTTTCTACATTCTTTTCTCTCTCTCTTTTCCTCTCTAGGTGTGGCCGAAACCACTTCATGGGCAGCCCCATTTTTTTTCTCCACTTCACTTTGCTTCAAAAATGTTCAAATATCCAACAAAAATCCAAAATAAAAGCTCAAATTCCAAATCCAATCTCTACCAATTATTCTTTAGCCTATCTAGCATGGATCTTGGAGCAAAGTTAGCACTTTGGAAGCTATGATTTTCATGTTTGATCTCCTGATCATTGAGGTATAATCCTAACCCTAGTGTTAATTATAAGCTAATTACTTTAATTTAATGGAATTCGGTGTTTAATTATGGTTTTAGTTGCTAAATTAAAAATTCAAGATTTCGGTTTGTGATGAAGTGAGGATTTTATCAATTATTCATGGTTTTAATGAAGAAATTATCATGTTAATGGAATGCAAAACCTAATCTAGTTACTAGTTGCTAATTGTTAGTTTAAAATTATGCTAATTATGCTAATTTTGTAAACTAGGTTTTCGGAAATTGATTAAATAATTGAGATTAAAATATAATTAGGGTTTCATGACATTATTAACATTACAAATTATAGTTTAATACTTTCGATCATGCAAAACCAAGCTTAGTTTTTGTTTTGTGCATTTTTACTTTAAAATTGTTAAAAATGGATAAATTTGCAAACTAGAATTTTGGGTTTAATAAAAATTGATGAGATTAAACTATGGTAATGGTTTGTATGATCTACTTATGATACTTAGTGAATATTATGGCCACTAATTTTGTTAAAACATCATGTTTCAATTTAAAACGGTTATTTGATGCTTTCTAGGTTTTCGGAAATAAATCGATTTGATTTATTTTGAGGTTTTGATGAGTTACAATCCATTTCATAATATAATTAGTGAGTTTTGAAACCACGATTGGTACGTTTGGGATTTTCGTGATCAGTTGGTGTTTGTATGCCGATGTCGAGGGTTATTTGGTTCTTTTACATGAGCGGGTCATAGGTTTTAACTTATGCGCGTTTCGTGCGCCGTTTTGGTTTTTTCCGCGATTTTTAGTTTGCAATATTATATATGTTTGCATATAGGTACCCCTCATGTGGACTTCGGACGATGAAGAAGAGGATGGCGGCATCGAATTCGGCAAGTGAGGACCAGGTGAGTAGATGTATATCTACGGGGGAAGTCGGGTGGATGGCTTATAGCACCCCCGCAACTTCGTAGGATATTATGTGGTTTTGATATAGTAATATATAGATATGTTATTGCAAGATACGAATACGGAGCAAGAAAGGTTCTAAGATGACCACGGATAGGAATTTTGGGTATTTTGGATGACAGTCCTCTTATTCTAGTCCTTAGTCGCGAGACCCTAGAGTATAGGCTAGCGCACGAGCGCGCGCTCGCACACACACCTGTTTTCTAGGTCTACAATATACACACGTGATATGAGGATGTTATGTGATATTTAGGGACGAGTCGATATGATCGGGTATGATGCCGTGAGAAATATGATATGCGACCGAGTTATGATATGAGATATGTTATGATATTACAGCGGATCGTTGGACGATGATACCATGTGATTGATGATATATATATATATATATATATATATATATATATATATGATAGTTGACATATGATTGAGATATGAAATGAGGTATGCTATGATATTTATAATGGATCGCTTGTGCAATGTATACTTGATCTGTCGAAAATATTGCATTTTTAACACATCAATTTCCCTACTCTTTGTAATCATCTAAAGGTGTTTGGTATAAATATAGCACATATTAGCAATTCGTCTGCAAAATATCAAATTATATGTGTTATACATTATAATCGACATTCTAGAGGGAAATTGAATGTTTATTACTACATGCATGAATTTTTATATCTCAACACTTGTATCAAGATTGTGTGCAGGAAATTCTTCAGGTTAAAGAGCCGAAATCACAAAAGTGCCGACAAAATACAGCAAGTCCAAGACTTGAGATCTAGAAGCAAACAAGAAATAAATATAATATTCCAGGCATCAGAAAAGTATACAAAAGATAACAGAAAACACCCCTGAAGATTGAAGGCAGCAAGCCCATTATATAGCCGCGGATCCATGGCTGAGTTGGCCGATCCGCCGCGATTCTACGGCCGATTTAGCTCCTTCGCCCTCCAAAATCCTCTGGAATTACTTGTAAAAATCCTAGCTTCCAGAAGACTCTCAATTACCACGTGGCTTCTTCCAGAAGGCTCTGGATAACAAACTCACTCAAGAATATTCCTTGTAACAAGCTCATTCTAGAATATTCACTATAACAAACTCATTCTAGAATATTTCCTCTAACAAACTCATTCTATAAGGCTCTCTTTAACAACCTAGCTTTGGAGAGAAGATTCAAATGAGGTGGTTATAAAAAGTGATCTAGATCTAGGGTTTGGAGGTTACACAATTAGTGGTGAGTTAGTTACACATTTGGAGCCAACATTCAAATTCATGTTGAGTGGCACAACTTGATACCAAAACCGTACCCTAAATTCAAATCTAAGCAAAATCAAGATCATTTTGAGAAGCAAATCAAGCAAGCAACCATCGATCCTTTATCCGCGAAGACAATTTTCATCCAAGCAAGAGATCCACGACGATCTGCGACTCACAGAGATCGAGCTGAGCGATATTCGATGGATCTAGTTACATCTTCAAAAGGAGCGATCGAGAGTAACATCTTGTAATCTCGAATTGAGGGAATGTGTAATTAGTCGTCGATTTAATAATGGTGATAATTGAAATTCTTGTTTTCTTTACATTCTTGCGTTGTGAAATTTCTTGATCTTTGATTCATTTATTTTCATGATGCTTGAGTAAATTCTCCGCTTGTGGAGGATTCGACAGAATTGATAGATCTAATGATGATCATGATGATCAAATCTTAATACTAGTCTTAATTCTTATGAGATTTGTGAACCTTAGAAAAAAGAATCGTTGATGACCTAATTTGGAGCGAAATGACTTATTGATTATTTCATTGCAAATTAGGGATCAAATGATTGATGATTTTCTTTGCTAGAGACTAGATCCGAATGATCATGATTGAAAAGACAAGGGATAGAAAGAGAAACCCTAGTTTCTTCAATAGATCCATAATCTTCATCATAACCATCAATCTAGGTAGAAATTATCAATAGATAAGATTAGGAATTATTTGATTCATCATTAACTATTGATTCAATCGAATCCTACAAGCTATTCTTCATTATCTTAATAAATCAAAGTGAATGGGACATTTCTTGATTCTTGATTCTTCATTCAAGATCTTTAGTTTCTTTATGTTTCTTGAAATTAAAACTCACAAATCTTGAATCAATTTTCTTGCAATTTCTTTTATCTTCTCATTTCGACTCATCTAAAACAAGATCGATCAAAACACGCATCTCAGTGGACAATCTGTATTCATTAACGTGCTACATCGACACCATTAATTGATTGTGGTATAAATTTCTTTGGTTGTGATTACAACATTTCCATACACACGAAGAATGATCAATCAAATGGCGCCGTTGCCAGGGATGTGTGCTATTTTGTTCGTTTTTGTTATTTGAGTTGAAAAATTATTATTCAATCAAAAATTTTATATCAAAATCGCATAAAGTGCTTAACGATTTGTTGTGAATTTTTGCGCGGGAATTTAGAATCATTGTAGCAGTGCGATCAAGATTCAGAGAAGTTCTGCAAATTCCAGAGGAGTACAGGAAGATACAGAAAATTTTTGAAACCCTAATTCTTCCTTACCACTGCAGAACCGCGGCTATAGGAGCGTTTTTGCGGCGGAACCGCCGCCGTTTAGGGTGTTCATTGTGCTAAATTTCTCAGGTCTACTCTCTGTACTCTCCTCTTCTTTCTGATCTTGTCCAATAACCATTTCTTGCAGGATTCTTTGCAAAATTCGCAGCGCAGCAAAAAGAAAAATTATTGCGTGTTTGATCTTGGTTGTTTTCATATTTTAATACGAAAATTAAGGGACACGACCAAATTCATATTAGGTGGGGATTTTATTACCCTTCCTAAGCCCCAAAAATCACAAAACTAGCATCCGCATTACCCTTCATTAACTAAAAAATTTCTAGACAAGACTATAAGGACCGTCGCGCTCAATTAGGATAGAAGAAGGTCGTGGGTAATCTATTACTTATCTGCGTTTCTTTTGTGGTGTCTAAGGCAAGTGTGTCTAAGGAAAGTTGTTACTTAATTAGGCCCACTACTTACGTATTGGAGAACCTCCCACTTACCTGTCACTTACCTGGCTACAGAAGGGGCAAAGAGGCAGTAGAGGATCTATCCTGCGATTTGTCTTCTGGATGTCTAGGAGCGGTCTAGAGACTTGACCTAGGTGACCATTAGATCTAGGGTTGTGTGTGCATTTTTTTATGATTTGATTTTTGAAAAACCATATTTTTCAAAACAAACACCAAACCATCTTTCCCTTAATTATCACAACGCTGCCACTTGTGCTAAACCCTTTAGTGCAAGCTAGGCTGGACACGGGATTCTAGTGCCCGTTTTGTCCGCGTTTCCCTTATCGACCCCAAAGTCGGTATTTCTACATTTTCATTTTCCCACCACCCACCAGGACCGCGATGGACGGATTTCCATCAAACTTTAACACTACTCTGCCACCGCCCGCAGGTGCGCAGAATCCTCCATGCATCTCTCTCCTAGAGAGATGTTATCCTTCACGTGTTCCCCTTCCCACCTGTCTTTCTATACCACCACCCAATGGAGACAATTTCGAAATTAAAGCTCATTTCATCAAACTTTTACCCAAATTTCACGGGCTCGAGTCTGAAGACGCATACGTTTTTATCACCAAATTCGAAAACGTATGTGCTTTGATAGGTAATTCACAACTGTCTATGGATGCCATACATTTACGTCTTCTCTCATTCACTTTGTGCGATTTAGCCGAGAAGTGGCATTACAACACAACCGCAAATTCTATTTCAACATGGGACGAGTTCGTTGCAGCATTTCTTAAGAAATTTTATCCCAATCATAAGACCGCCCGTGTTTGGAGCAAAATCTTCAAATTTACCCAACATCCCAATGTACCATTTTGGAAATGCTTTGACCGGTTCAAGGATCTTCTTCTCTAATGTCCTCTTCACGGAATCCCTAGATGGGATCTGTGTCGAATTCTCTATGGGGGTATTGATCTCACGACAAAACAGATGCTTGAAACCATGTGTCATTGTCAATTCCTATCTAAAGATGATGGTGAAGCATGGAAATACCTAGAAGATCTCGCTCAAAACACTTTACAATAGGAAAGTCTTAGTCAACCATTGTCTGGGGAAGGTATCAATCAGCTCGATGTTTTCATCATAACGAAAGCCGAAATGGCCGCAATACAAAGGAAACTCGAAACTATAGAAAACAAAATCTCTGCAGCCTCTCTAAACCAATACTCACTTCCCAAAACTGTATGTGGTTGCTGTTCAAATCCATCACATTTGACGGAAGAATGTCCTTTTAATTCTCTGTTTCAAGGTCACACTAATGCTGCATTTCAGCAACGACTTGGAAACGATCCTTCTTCTTCTTCAACATATAATCAAGGTCGGAGGAATCACCCTGATTTTGCTTGGAACCAACACCAAACTCAAAACACGGTTGCAAACCAGAATGACTTTCAATTGGTCCCTCCACAACAGCAACCGCCACAACTGAGTCAGCACCCCTTTCAATCACAAAATTTTCAAAACCCGGCCAACAACTTTGATCATTTTTCTGCCGGAACCAATAACACCCCTGCACTTGAACAAACCATGAGTTTGCTTCTGACAAATTCTATTCAAATGTCGGCTGATTTTAAGTCTTCTATCGATGATATAAAGAAAACCTCCGCCTCCCAAGATGAGATTATTAAATCGATGGAAGCACAAATCGCACAGCTGACTGCAGCAA
Source organism: Agapanthus africanus (assembly GCA_030015575.1). Classification (NCBI taxonomy): domain Eukaryota; kingdom Viridiplantae; phylum Streptophyta; class Magnoliopsida; order Asparagales; family Amaryllidaceae; genus Agapanthus; species Agapanthus africanus. The sequence goes on along the minus strand of JASDDO010000029.1, from coordinate 160,476,419 downwards.
TGAGTGCTAGAGAGAAAGGGAATCTTCCATCTCAACCCCTACCTTATTCTTGACCTTCACATTACACAACTGTGAATGATATTACCACGTTAAAATCTGGAAGAGTGCTAGACAATCATGTGGGTGAACAGATTGATGTTGAGGAATCTATTGAATCCCAGGCTTCCACCTCCACTTCCACTCCCACTCCTACTTGTACTACTTACCCTATTTCGTCCAATTTACCTTCTTCTTCTTCCGAGCCTATTCTCCATTTTCCCAAAGGCTCGAACCCTCCACCCACTTCATCCTTTCCACCCCCACAAACTTCTCCACAAATGTTGGACCCAACACTTATTGATAAAGCTCCATTTCCAGATAGGTTGAGGTCTAATAACCCAATGTCTAAATGGAGAAGCTTGTGGAAATGTTTAAGCAAGTTAACATCAACATCCCTCTCTTAGGTGCTATCCAAGAAGTTCCATATTATGCAAAAATTCTTAAGAACTTGTGCACTAGGAAGAGGAAGACTCAAGTGCCAAAAAAACTTTTCATGTCGAGTACTGTAGACACGACTTTTCCCCAAATATTACCAAGGAAACGTAAGGACCCTGGCTGTCCTACTATTTCTATTTCTATTGGGGATAAACACATTAACCGTGCTTTACTTTACCTTGGATCTAATTTTAACTTGCTTCCATATTCGGTTTATGAGCAAGTAGGTATCGGAGTGTTAAAGCCCTCAAACATAACTCTCCAAATGGCCGACCGATCAATCACCAAGGTTACGGGTGAACTTGAGGATGTGTTTATAAGAATCGGGGAATTTGTATTCCCTATAGACTTTATTGTTCTTGATACACAGCTTGTAGTGAACCCACGGAACCAAATTCCTGTGATTCTAGGTCGTCCCTTTTTGGCTACTTCCAATGCTGTAATCAACTGTAGAAACGGCTCTATGAACCTATTTTTTGGGAATAGGTCAATTGAGCTTAACATTTACAAATTGAGAAGTCAACCCTCCGATCCTCATGCTCGAGTATGTTCTGTCGAATTAATGGATGTCGACAGCAGCGAATCTGATCAGCTTCACGATAAAGATGCAGACTTCCTTTATACGTTGTTGTTTGACCCAAATATGTATCATATACATATGGACATTTCTTTCGAGTTGTCTGGCTCAACATCTAACGTCGATGATGAACCTTTTCTTGAGTCTGAGTATCATCCCGTTCTTTCCAATGACATTATTCTTCGGGATATCGATGAAAGCTTCGCTGATGAACTCGCATTTTTAGCAAACACGGGTGTTGAGATGAATCATCTCCAAAACAAAGAAATTGAACCTCCACCCATTCTTCTTGACAATCACGAGAATGCGAGTAATCCATCACAATCATTGTGTCGTCTCTCCAAAACGAGACACAAGCACATTCTATTCCACCACTTAACTCTTCCCCACTTCTTCTTGGCTCTTTTCAACTTGTTCTTCCACCAACCGGTGTACTACACTGATAAAATTTTCGAATGGTTGGTGTTGACTTTCGGTCTTTCTAAGGCTTTGCATTGACTAGTAACTTTACCCCCCTCTTATGATTTTAAAAGATTAACATTGTTTAACTCATGTTTGGGGGGGTTATAGTTTTGGCTCTTGAAAATAAAAGTTGCCCTCAAAAATTGTGAACTAAAAATAAGTTTGGGGGAGGATTTTCACGATCATATTTCATGTATCCCGTTAATAAATTTTCCTTCCAAGCTTACAGGTTTTTGAGATTAACGGATGACAACAGTGAGGTCACTGTTCTAAACAAGTTTGGGGGAGGTTTGTGCTTATTTACGCATCACTTCGCATACTTTGCATAAGCACAAAACATATAAGAAAAAATGTTAGTTATATGTATGCCCTAGAGGCCATTACTATACATAGGATGTATATTGTAGTGGATGCTGGGACATATATAGGGAGGACTTTCTTGCTCGACATGATAGTATGCTATCTGGTTGAACTTTACCTTAACGTATATACTGATTGTCTCTCTGTTACATGTTGGTAAAGCCCTTAGGATGTGTGCTTGACTACCTGGACTATGATGCGGATCATACTAGTGGGGACATGGTAGTCCATAAGTACATCCTTCAAAGTCCCTAGTCGAGGGTGTATCGAGACGGGGCATCGATATACCAGAGTAGACTAGCGTGTACCTTCTCGACCCATACAGATGGGCGATGGATGATCCCATATCTATTGGTGTTTGACATCAGAGATGATATATGGGAGTTCTCGGCGAGTCCGTCCAGTGTACCCAGTGATGGTATTATACCTCACGTCAGATGGCAGTTCTCTGGTGACACTGGTACAGAGTAGTCTGTTGACCCGAGATCGTCATAGAGTCTTGTGTGGTTCCCAATGTGCTTTGATTTCCATCTTACCACGTCCAAGAGGGCGTGCAAAACGGTGGTTTTTGGGTACAGTCCCGAGTCACATGGAGGCAATGAGCGATAGGAGGGGATTCGTCTCTCCCGGTATAAGGGGTTGATGTTGCACTGTGTTCGATTGGCTATAACAGGAAATCCCTGGCCAGGGTTGCTAAGATTTACTGGTAAGTGTTACCAGTAGTTTCTCGAACAGTTATAGACCTCATATCGACACGACTTATCGAGCTATTGGGGTCTGACGTTTACCACCCCTAGGCGAGATATGTGACATATCAGACGATCAGACCGGACTGTACGGTAGTGTTACTGGTCGGATTCACTGGAGTGTGAGCGGGCTTGCTCGTCGATCTTCAGATCGTTCAATACCCGGGTGGCCGTTACGTTTAGCAGACCGCTTGCGGCTTGTGGGTGTTTCATATGATTATCATCTGCTGCCGGCGTATTGACGAGTCTTTAGAGTCCTACACAGAGGTTTCCTGGCTCAAGCGAAAAGAAATAGGAGCGCATATGAGATATGTGCGGGACCGAGAATAATACCAGTATCTGATACTGTATTCGATTCTCGCGATGTGACATTGATCGGTTATATGCGATATAGCCGGGTTATCGGATCAAGTGTTGATTCGATAAGTTGTTACTAATGATACCTGTCGGTTTTGTGCGACATGACCGGATCATTGAATCAAGTGTTGATTTAATGATTTAATGCGTAATTATATATTTGATATATTACTTTGCATTAACTAGTATTGGTTCACTTTAAGATGGATTTTCTCACTCGGATGTGTGCATTACATATGCGATATGATTTTGTGCACTAGATTGTATCATGTTTGATGATACATACATTTTGGTTAAGTGTAAAGAATTAAACCATGATTAAGTGGATAATTAGGGTTTTGTTTTTCTTATTAATTTATATATACATTTATTCTTTTTGGAAAAGAAAATGAGCATGAGAAAATGGTGGCTTTCTTTAAATGCTTCATGAAGCTTCATGAAGTCTTTGACTTTGTAACCATTTTTGTCTCATGCTTAACCTAACCATTCCACTAAACCATGATTGATTCTCTACACCTAACTATGGTTCAATTATGATAAGAATGAATTTCTTTTCTCATTTTAATTATTCTTATCATAATAACATTCTTCTTCTTCTTCTTCTTCAAGAAGAAAACCTTAAGCTCCATCAATGGTGATTGATGGAAACAAGTGAGAAATCCAATTCTAAAGTCTACCCACTTCCTATTTCTTCATCCTCTACCTCTTGCCAAGTATTAGAGTGTGTTTCCTTCACAAGTTTTTAGGGCTTAGTGAAGGTGGAGCTTGATTTAGCGATGCCTCGACGTAGATCATCTTCGGCATGGACATCGACGACCTAGCTCGCTTTTTCTCCGACGAAGCCGACTCTAGAGCCCGGATTCCTTTTGGACAGCGGAGATGACTTCGTTGCAGAGCTATGGAGGTGGAGCACCGGATCTACAAAGCTTGTATTTCCGATATCCCATTAGTTAAGTTGTTAACTAGATTTCTAGCCAACGGTCCGTATTAGGGTTTCTCGGCACCTAGATTTTTTGAAATTGGCATGGTTGATGCCTTGTGAGACCTCATTAGGGTGCCTAGGAACCCTACAGTGGTATCAGAGCCTAGCTAGAGCCTTAGGCGAAGTCCAGACGGAATTTGAAGTCCGAACGAACCCGAAACCCCAAACCAAACTTGCTCTCTGTCCTTTTCTCAAAAATGTGGATTTTTTGGAATTAAAAATATGCAGAGAAATGTGCAGGAAATTCTAAGAAAAAATGGAGAAAACGACAACCTAATTCAACAGTACTGCCGCGGAACCGCGGCGTTGACCCCCCTTTTTGCGGCGGTTCCGCGGCCGTATGTAATGATTAGACTGTGTTTTTTCTTCAGTTGTTTCTGTTGGTGTTTCTTGTGTGTTCTGGATGTTTTTAATATTTATTACAGAGTTGTATTTTCTGGGATTGATTTGGGGATTCGGTGTTTCGGTCGGAGTATCAAATTTTGTCTGTGTGGCTTTCCGGATAATTTTTAGAATATGTTAAAAGATTCGACCGGATATAAATACCCAATTTTTCCCCTGTCGGGAAATTTCCAAGTGTTGGATTTTTCCGTAGTTTAACGACGTTCTAAGTAGTGCAAGTAACTCGATGGACCCTCTAGAAGACAACAAACCTTAACTCGATTATGTGACCGTCTTGAATTGCCCTTTGAACTTTCGGGTTTGGGGCAGTACGGCGTGCCACATGTGAGGCGTTGGCTTGACCCTTCTACGGCTGGACCGTTGGTACTGAGGCACGAACGGAATATTGTTAGACTTATTTCATGTGTTGAGTTGTATCGGGAAAACTTGGGTGTTCGATTGTTCGATCGAAAAGTTTAACATTTTCTATTTATCCGTAATGGGATACAATAATTGGAATTCACAATAAGTTATGAGATAACTGAATGAATGTTGTAAATCTAGCAATTTAGTCTCACTTGATCGGTTGCCACGGAATTTTGATGTGATCAAAAGTCCGTAGCAATCACGTAGCGTACGCGGATACTCGCCGGGTAAACTTAATAGACAGCCTCACTCCATAGCCCCGACCAAGTGACTGTAGGAGAACCCCGTCGCCGAAAGCATCCGTTCGGGTGCTCGCGGCAGCGGTGTTCCGCCTTGGTGCACTTCGTCGACGGTATCGGGGATGCGGCCGCCTACTAAAGTTTACGACAAGCATTCGATCAGGATGTCGGGAATCCTGTTGAATTGCCCGACTTGGTATTGAAAAGTGTTTTCGATAATGAGACTAAAATGCGGGGTTTATAATTGTTAGGCATGCGATGTCTAAGTAATTCATTTGGTCAGGCATGCGATGTCTGAGGATGTTGCGGATTCCAACTGTTGTAGTTTTACACTTTCTTTTCTGTGACCGTAAGTGTAATATGTGATATCGCCGGTTTCGTTGCTATATGTCAATGACAATTGGGATGGACATATTTACTTACGTTGATGACATGTGATGTTATGTGTTGCTGGATATGTTATATTGGATCGTCGTGTTTGAATAGCCGGGGTTTTTTATGTGAGATGAGTGTTTTTCATTTTCATTCATGTAAAAACTTGTATGTAATATTCTTTTATTGGGGCACTTCCAGGTTGCGGAAGATGTCACCCTTTGTATATTATTTACTTTTCCGCACTAGGATAGACCCAAGGAGGGGAGCACAAGTAACCGGGTTCTGGAGTCCAGTGGGAGACCAACTCGAGGAGTCGAGTCCGGGTCTCCTAACTCTAGAATTGGTAGGGTTGCTTGCCGCTCTCGTAGGGGTCTAGGGGTGTGGGTTTGGCTATTCATCACGACCGTTGAATCCGTGTTTTATACTGGCTCGTATTGAAAACACGGACATCCTAGTATATCCAATATTTCATATGTTTCTTCTGCTGCGATATCTGTGATGTGATCATGTGATGTTCTGTGATAGATACAGTATATAGTATATATGATATATTAAATAGACGTTACTTATGTTTTACACCCGAGCTAGCCCTGCCCCGCTCTGCCGTTAGTTACCTAACCTAACGGTGCACGAGGGGACATCGAGGCGAATGCGGATGGCATAAGTGTACGTCGTATTTATCTGTGATATTTAGGTACATAAATGATGGGACTTCATTAATGTGATTAACGAAATAAAAGAAACCTAAGATGTTGTAGAATCGAATTTCAAAATAAAACAGGTAGCTACAGTTCTTGCTTTGCACAGCGGTATATGTGATATATCCTGCACCTTATTCGATGAGGAAAGGACCGAGATCCCTTCACCGGGAGTGACTCCTTTAGCAATAACTGGCAGATGCTACACACTCGGTTTGTCTTTTGATTGCATTTAAGTGTTTTTGCTTTGCACAGTGATATATATGATATATCCCGCACCTCATTCGACGAGGAAAGGACCGACGATCCCTTCACCGGGAGTGACTCCTTTAGCAAAACTAGAAAAGCCTCAAAAACACTCCATTTTAAAATTCATTCGATCCTACAACGATATCAAGTTCATTACGCAATAGGTTTTCAGAAAAACCTGCCGTAGCCCTCCGTCATTTCAGATAAGTTGTATATAGTATTCGTGCTGCATTTGTTGTCTTTCGTCAAGGTGCAGTGTGCGGTAGCTATATGCTGCTTATCTGCTAGCATACGATGCGATTGGATTAGGGTAGTCGTGCGGCTTTGTTGGCTTTCGTCAAGGGTCGTGCGGGTGGGTTTAATTCGATCAAGAAATGTACGGGTTGAACTTGACTAGCGGGCTATGGTTTGTTGGCTTTCGTCAAGGTCATAGCACGTTAGGGGCAAAATATTATCGGGAATTTCAAGTGTTGAAATTTGCAATGAGATTGCATACCTTCTATGAGATAGTTGGATCCCGATACCCACTGCGAGTAAGAGTTACTCCTGGGAGAGTTTTATACATTACAATTAGCCGATCAAGTAGGTGTCTAGAAAGGTGTTAACGAGGTTACGCCTCTGGGAAAACGAGGTTTACATTAATTAGGTTCGTGCGAAAGCACGGGGGACCTCCCTCAAACTACCGACACTGGCCTGGCTGAAAGATTGGCGAACTTGTAGTGTGTAATTAATCCCGGCTAGTCTTTCCTTTTAGGGTTTGAAGGAAGATTTGATAAAAAGCAATGGGAGCCATCCTGATTAGATAAAATAATAACTAATCTATTCTTGACAGAGCGCACGTTGAGTGTTTTCTTCTCTCTCTCTCCTGGTAGCGACCATGCCACGCCTTAATCAAGATAATAATACGGAATATTGACCGAACCCGCTTGTTATACTGAGCTGGGGAACGTTGGTCCCGCTCCAACTTATAATTGTTATAAGACAGAGCAGGAATTAGGGGAATACCAGATTTCCCGTGCCGCCCAAACGAAGAGAGTGCATGATGATGCATCATCTTCGGGTGTGTTCATTATACATAACTGTTTCTCAGTATCCTTTACGTCCTGGGTATGTGATACCAGATCAGGATCCCAGATATGTAATCTGTTACATAGGGCTACAGATAGGTAGAGAACTGAGAACGGGTGATAAGTTTCATGAGGCAGAAAACGGGGCAAGTGTTGCAGCAAAGTCTGTTGGTCACTGTCACCCTGTATTATCAATACATTGATTCTGAACGAATGTTATTAGATACCGAACCTGATATACAAAAACATATCCCTCTTTATTAGTAAAGAAATGATAAAATTTTGTATTGTTGGATAATGTTTTGAACATTTCCTATATCAAAAGTTGATCGGTTCAGGCACGTTGTCTAAAAGCATTAATGTTCTAAATCAAACTACAGTTCTTAGTATACGGAACACACATAAGAGGAAGAGTTCAGAAATGAACGGATCCTTCTTAAGGTATTGTAGACTAGGTCAGATCAATGTGACCCGACTCGCTGAAGTTGCATGTAGATGCATATTTAAATCAGTTTGAATCTACATCTTGTGAAACTCGCCAGTCATGTCACAAAGATATAATGACACTAGCTCTGTTTATTGGAAACAGAGAAAGAGTTAGTAAACTCTTGGGATGATACATGTTGATGTATGTAAGGTCCCCTGTTTACACATGCCAGGAAAGGTTCTTTGTACTTCATTACATTCTCTGATAATCTCTCAAGATTCAGACATATGTTCCTGTTGAAACATGAGTCCGAACCTTTTGAGATATTCACAGAATATAAGTAAGAAGTAGAGAACCAATACGGGTATAAGTATTATGTCCTTTGATGAGATCAAGGAGGAGAATACTTGAGAACCAAAATCCTGGATTATTCTAAAGGAGAATGAGATTCTCTCTCAGCATTACTCCTCCGCATACACCATAGTACGATGGTATATCGGGGTGGAGCAATTACACCCTATGTGATAAGGTGTGCTCTATGATGAGTAATACTGAGCTACCTATTTCCTTTTGGGTGTTATGCACTTGAGAAGCTGCATACCTATTGAATAGGGTTCTAATCAAATCAGTTGCCTACCGCTTCATATGTGATATGGAATGGGAAGAACCCATGTCTTAAGTTAGTTAAGATTTGGGGTTGTCTGTCCTATGTGTAAAAGCAAAATCCGGACAAGCTCGAGGCAAAGTCTGTAATGTAGAACTGGAAAGGTTCCAGCTATACAAACTACAGCAGATGATTTGGTAGAACCAAAGGATTCAGTAGATTCCAACGAACCTCAGCCTCTCCGCCGATCTAGTAGGGTTCCTCACCCACATGAGAGATACTTCTGTTTCTCTATGACAGTGGGAGTGAGGATTGCATCATGAGATGATGACCCAACTAGTTTCGAGCAGGCCATCGAGAGTGACGACTCTGTAAGAATGGCTGGATGATTAGTGATCTGAGATGGAATCCTTATACACCAACAAAGTATGGACTTTGGTTGCTATATCTGAAGGGTTAAATCCCCATCAGGAGCAAGTATATCTTGAGAAGATTACTTGGTGTAGATGGAAAAGTTGAGACTTTCAAAGCTAGACTTGTTAAAACTTTTCGTCATCGACCAGGCGTGGATCATGATGAAATATTTTCTAGTGACTATGCTTAAGTCCATCCAGATCCTACTTGCCACGGCTGCATACCATGACTACGATATCTGGTGGTTGGGTGTCATGACAGCTTTTCTAAATGATATTTTGGAAGAGAGCGTCTATAAGTATACAGCCAGAGGGTTTCGTAGACAGTGGGAGCAGCGGAAACGTGTGCAAGATACTTTATTTGATAAAGCAGGCATCGCGGAGTTGGAACATCTGTTTTGATGAAGTAGTCAAAGAGTTTGACATCATCAAAATGGTAGATGAACCTTGTATAAACAAAAAGGTAGTAGGGAGTATGGTAGTGATCCTCGTAGAGTACGTGGATGACATACTCTTGATAAGAAAGGAGTTTCTTATGCTACGCTCGATCAATCTCCGCTTATCACAATGATTCTCCATATAGGGTCATGATGATACCTGCTAAATCCTGAGTTTTAGATCTATGAGATAGATCTAAATGGATGTTAGGATACTCACTAGCTGTAGTGAGATGGTATCAGTTGATCCTGGGGAGAATCACTGGAAGGATTCCAGGGCGATAAAGACGACTGAATGTCAGTCGCAGGCATTGTCTTTACCCTCAGTAAAGGGACGGTATGTTGGAAGAGTTCCAAGCTAGATACCGTGACATACTAGACGATAAAGGCAGGATACATCGCTACTTAAGATGCTACCAAAGAGGCAGTCTGGGTGTATATTGGTTCAAGAGATGAACTTAGTTCCTCCCATTGTGTGACAATGGAGTTGTGGCTTATGCCAAGGAACGTCCGTCCCATCAGTGATCCAAACATATTCTAAGGCAGTATCACTTGATCATGGAGATGGTTGATCTCCAGGGAGATCGAGGTTAGGAGAGTAGACTCAGAGGACAACACAGCGGATCCACTCACAAAGGCCTGTTCCCAGAGAGAGACTTTTATGGGATGGTTGAGTATGAGATACTACAACCACTGCAACAGATGGCCCTAGTGCAAGTGGGAGATTGTTAGTTATATGTATGCCGTAGAGGCCATTACTATACATAGGATGTATATTGTAGTGGATGCTGCGACATACATAGGGAGGACTTTCTTGCTCGACATGATAGTATGCTATCTGGTTGAACTTTACCTTAACGTATATACTGATTGTCTCTCTGTTACATGTTGGTAAAGCCCTTAGGATGTGTGCTTGACTACCTGGACTATGATGCGGATCATACTAGTGGGGACATGGTAGTCCATAAGTACATCCTTCAAAGTCCCTAGTCGAGGGTGTATCGAGACGGGGCATCGATATACCAGAGTAGACTAGCGTGTACCTTCTCGACCCATACAGATGGGCGATGGATGATCCCATATCCATTGGTGTTTGACATCAGAGATGATATACGGGTGCTCAGTAGAGACTGGGTACACTGGACGGACTCGCCGAGAACTCCCAGATGGTATTATACCTCACGTCAGATGGCAGTTCTCTGGTGACACTGGTACAGAGTAGTCTGTTGACCCGAGATCGTCATAGAGTCTTGTGTGGTTCCCACTGTGCTTTGATTTCCAATTTACCACGTCCAAGAGGGCGTGCAAAATGGTGGTTTTTGGGTACAGTCCCGAGTCACATGGAGGCAATGAGCGATAGGAGGGGATTCGTCTCTCCCGGTATAGGGGGTTGATGTTGCGCTGTGTTCGATTGGCTATAACAGGAAATCCCTGGCCAGGGTTGCTGAGATTTACTGGTAAGTGTTACCAGTAGTTTCTCGAACAGTTATAGACCTCATATCGACACGACTTATCGAGCTATTGGGGTCTGACGTTTACCACCCCTAGGCGAGATATGCGACATATCAGACGATCAGACCGGACTGTACGGTAGTGTTACTGGTCGGATTCACTGGAGTGTGAGCGGGCTTGCTCGTCGATCTTCAGATCGCTCAATACCTGGGTGGCCGTTACGTTTAGCAGACCGCTTGCGGCTTGTGGATGTTTGATATGATCATCATCTGCTGCCGGCGTATTGACGAGTCTTTAGAGTCCTACACAGAGCTTTCCTGGCTCAAGCGAAACGAAATAGGAGCGCATATGAGATATGTGCGGGACCGAGAATAATACCAGTATCTGATATTCTATTCGATTCTCGCGATGTGACATTGATCGGTTATATGCGATATAGCCGGGTTATCGGATCAAGTGTTGATTCGATAAGTTGTTACTAATGATACCTGTCGGTTTTGTGCGACATGACCGGATCATTGAATCAAGTGTTGATTTAATGATTTAATGCATAATTATGTATTTGATATATTACTTTGCATTAACTAGTATCGGTTCACTTTAAGATGGATTTTCTCACTCGGATGTGTGCATTACATATGCGATATGATTTTGTGTACTAGATTGTATCATGTTTGATGATACATACATTTTGGTTAAGTGTAAAGAATTAAACCATGATTAAGTGGATAATTAGGGTTTTTTTTCTTACTAATTTATATATACATTTATTCTTTTTGGAAAAGAAAATGAGCATGAGAAAATGGTGGCTTTCTTTAAATGCTTCATGAAGCTTCATGAAGTCTTTGACTTTGTAACCATTTTTGTCTCATGCTTAACCTAACCATTCCACTAAACCATGATTGATTCTCTACACCTAACTATGGTTCAATTATGATAAGAATGAATTTCTTTTCTCATTTTAATTATTCTTATCATAATAACATTCTTCTTCTTCTTCTTCTTCAAGAAGAAAACTTTAAGCTCTATCAATGGTGATTGATGGAAACAAGTGAGAAATCCAATTCTAAAGTCTACCCACTTCATATTTCTTCATCCTCTACCTTTTGCCAAGTAGTAGAGTGTGTTTCCTTCACAAGTTTTTAGGGCTTAGTGAAGGTGGAGCTTGATTTAGCGATGCCTCGACGTAGATCATCTTCGGCATGGACATCGACGACCTAGCTCGCTTTTTCTCCGACGAAGCCGACTCTAGAGCCCGGATTCCTTTTGGACAGCGGAGACGACTTCGTTGCGGAGCTATGTAGGTGGAGCACCGGATCTACAAAGGTTGTATTTCCGATATCCCATTAGTTAAGCTGTTAACTAGATTGTTTTTCGCCTAGATTTCTAGCCAACGGTCCGTATTAGGGTTTCTCGGCACCTAGATTTTTTGAAATTGGCATGGTTGACGCCTTGTGAGACCTCATTAGGGTGCCTAGGAACCCTACAAAAAATTGTACTTAAATAAGATAATAAAAGATTAGATAGTGAAAAATTACATCCAAAAGAGTGGAAAAATTTAAGAAAACCTAGAAAATTAGTAGTTTCCTTAAACGAACTAGTAATAAGCAGTTATGAGCCGTTGTCCCAAGGGTTAGTAAAATGAAAGGAGTCACTAATTTTAGGATAAAAGTAAGTCTGAAAAATAGTTCCTATTCTGGAAGCCAAACATTTGAATGTTGATACCCTACTATTCGCACTTAGACACATCTTGAAACTCGGGATAGTAGAGGATACCTTGAAATGCTCTTGTCTAAAATCCAATGTATGAAGAAAATAATAAATGAAAAATAAAAGATAAAATGCTGTAGAAAAATGAACACTGATTTTGTAATCACCAAGGTAGCAATAAAAAAATATAGCCAGGGTGCTTCATCACCTAGTGCCTTAGGCCAACTGGTTTGGGAGTCACTGGTAAGCCTTAGGTGTTGCAAGACGATGAAAATACTAAAACGCCTAATAAGCAAGCATATGAGCAATCGGTCAGTTAGTACCTCAAGAAGTATTAACGGTCGCATGGAAAATATGTGAGCAAATCCATCTAAATATTCATCGACTAAAAAGTACCGAGGTACATGGACAAGAGTATGATAGCTTGAATTGAATTCTCCGAGTGTAGGATGTCTTGTACACACACGTAGGGGTATATGATCGTTGTTTGGAAGAATCGTATGAATGAAGAATAAAGAAGATGTTTTATTGAGGGATGATGTGATTTCTAGCATCTTTTCATGACTATTAAGATAGGGCTCATGACAACCGAAAAGCTAGTGTAGTTGGAAACTCTAACTTTCAAAGTCTTTCTTTTACAATTCTTATCTTTATATGTAACTTTCATAGTCTTCGTTTTATTATGGGATTTTGTTGGTGCAATCCGCTGAAAACCCTCAGGAGACAACACTCCTCCTACTAGGGATACCTAGAGGTTTAAAGGCTTGTTGCACGTGCTCAGTGCAATCGTGTGGCCTACGAAAGTGTGCTAGTTAGCTTTTTCATTTTCTTAATAAATTTTCTCCTTTACATAAATAAAAGATGTTTGCTCGAGATGACCAAAATTAAGTTTGGGGGAATATGATCAGTTGAAAATATTGCATTTTTGACACATCAATTTCCTTATTCTTTGTAATCATCTAAAGCTGTTTGGTATAAATATAGCACATATTAGCAATTCGTCTGCAAAATATCAAATAACATGTGTTATACATTATAACCGACATTCTAGAGGGAAATTGAGTGTTTATTACTACATGCATGATTTTTTATATCTCAACACTTGAACCAAGATTGTGTGCAGGAAATCATTCAGGTCGAAGAGCCGGAATCAAAAAAGTGCCGACAAAATACAGCAAGTCGAAGACTTGAGATATGGAAACAAACAAGAAAGAAATATAATATTCCAGGCATCAGAAAAGTATCCAAAAGATAACAGAAAACACCCCTGAAGATTGAAGGCAGCAAGCCCACTATATGGCCGCGGATCCACGGCCGAGTTGGCCGATCCGCTGCGGTTCCGCAGCCTGGTTAGCTCCTTGGCCCTCCAAAATCCTCTGGAATATTCCCTGTAACAGCCCTAGTTTCCAGAAGACTCTCAATTACCACGTGGCTTCTTCCAGAATGCTCTGCATAACATACACACTCTAGAATATTCCTTGTAACAACCTCATTCTTAATAAAAGGAAGTCTGTGAAAGTTACATATAAAGATAGCAATTGTAAAAGAAAGACTTTGAAAATTAGAGTTTCCAACTATACTAGCTTTTCGGTTGTCATGAGCTCTATCTTAATAGTCATGAAAAGATGTTAGAAATCATATTATCCCACAATAAAACATCATCTTTATTCTTCATTCCTACCTTTCTTCCGAACTCCGATCATATACCCCCGTGTGTCTATAAAAAACATCCCTACACTCGGAGAATTCAATTCAAGCTATCATACTCTTGTCCATCTACCTCGGTACTTTTTAATCGGTGAATATTTAGATGGATTTGCTCACACATTTTTCATGCGACCGTTAATACTTCTTGAGGTACTAACCGACCGATTAGTCATGTGCTTGCTGATTAGGTGTATATAGTATTTTCCTCATCTTGCAACACCTAAGGTTTAACAGTGTCTCCCAAACCAGTTGGTCTAAGGCACTAGGTGATGAAGCACCCTCGCTATATATTTTTTATGCTGCCTTGGTGATTACAAAACCAGTGTTCATTTTTCTTCACCATTTTATATTTTAGACTTCATTTATTATTTTCATACTTTGGCTTTTAGACAAAAGCAATTCAAGGTATCCTCTACTATCCCTAGCTTCAGGACGTGTGTAAGTGCATATAGTAGGGTATCAACATTCAAATGTTTGGCTTCAAGAATAGGAACTATTTTTCAGACTTATTTTTATACTCAGATTAGTGGCTTCCTATAAGTCTACGGTAGCGCCCCGGCCGTCAATCTGAAGCCAAACGCGGAACAAAAACTTTTACAACTGGCGCTATCGTATACTATAACCCGGATCATGCCATTAACGCTAAACTAGCTAACTTCAAAGATGATAGAATGCCTATACTGATCAATCCGTGTTCTTCGGTCTTTAGCCATCATCCCACGCTCCTCGCGGCATCTCCGATCTCCTGTCTCCTCGTCGAGGTGGCACCACATCATCGATTCTTTATACGGGCAGTTGCCTCTATACCGAGGCAACTCGAACATCCAGTCTACTAAAAGAGATGACCAAGATGAAGTAGATAATGAGTGGAATACTTTGTCTCAATACACTCTTTGGTTCTCACCACATGAGAGGGTAAGAGTGGAGGTTGAAGAAGATGTAAAGAGTTGGAAATTGTGAGCTCATGAAACTATCTCAAGAGAGCAAAAACGAAGCATACAAAAATAACCCCTTGGCTGCCAAAATATTTTGTGTGCGATATATATAAGGTTTTGTGTTGGAGAAAAAAAGAAAATATCATCCTAAAATATCTCCAACTCAACCCTAAAATATCTCACCCAAAATAAACATCATTAATTCTTTAATGACTCACTAGATGACTCATTACATGAGTCATTATTGAACATTCTAGAATTAATGAGTCACACCAATGAGTCACACTTTCCAAAATCCATTTAACCATTTAAACCAAAATGATTAATCCAAAAAGAAATGCATCTTCTAAAGTATTCTCGTAACGGATTACGAGAATACCCCTCACCTGTATATACATACCTGTATCCGTATTCCGACCGAATACGAATACGATGAGACTAAAATATTCTGACTCAATATAATACTTGGATCCGGCTTCAACCAAAGCCCACCAGTATTATCTGTCCGAAATATGACACGTGCACATATGCACGTGCATGTTCGAACCCTACCATAAAACCATACGGCCTCTACAACGTTTCACCCGAACTTGGGAAACTATCTGTGGGGGACTCTAAAGACTCATCAATACCCTGACAGTGGGTTTAACCATAAGCATGTCAGCGGCATTAGCTGTGCGTAACGGCTGCCCATGTACTGGCCGAAAGGGAAGCCGATGAACTCATCCTGGAACCCTACTGAGCCTATTAGTAATAATATCCGTACAGTCCGGTCCGTTCGTCTATGAGCATCGCATATCCGCCCTAGGGGATGGTAACGTCAGACCCCCAAAAGCTGTATAAGTCGTTTCGGAGGGTAGCCCTGAACACCCTGAGAAATTACTCGAATACCTACCAGTAATTCTCACCTGCCTTGGCTAAGGACTTGGTGTAATGGCTCTCTTAGACACAGCGCGATCTCACCCCCAATATCAGGAGAGACGAATCCCCTGCCGATCCGCTCACTGCCTCTATGTGGCTCGGGACTGTACTCAACTAAAACCTGTTTGAACGACTCCATTGAGCCGTGGAAGGGTAGTAATCTACGCACAGTGGGAACTCACACGAGATAATGACGAACTCAGGTCGATGAACTAACATGTACACATGTCACCAGAGAACTGCTATCTGACGCTAGGTATAATACCAACTAGCATGTTCCCGGCGAGTCTTGTCTGGTGCACTTATAACCCAATGAGCACCTGTATACCTCTTTGGTGATCCAACTGACACCAATGGCTAGTGAGACCGGCCACCGCCCCTCGTCGGGGTCTCGACCGTATACACTAGTCTATTCCGGAGTATCGATGCCCTATCTCGAAACTCCTACAACTAGGGACCACTTCTATGGATATGCTTATGGACTACCCAACTCTCACGTATATGATCGCCATCATACCGTTGGTAGTCAAGCAGGATCGTAAGGGCTCTATCAACGTGTAATAGTGAACAGTAATGTCACCTAAAGCTGTACACGATGATAAAGGCAAACCAGATAGCATACTATCATCTCGAGTAAGACTGTCCTACCGGTATATGTCCTCCTCAATCATTGCAATCACGTGCCTGCGATCCAATAATTGACTTTAAGGGCACTACATCCAACAATCTCCTACTTGCACTTAAGGATAATTATTTCGATGTCGCATACTCACAGCCCGTGTGATACCGAACACCCAACTCCTCGACTAACTAGTTTCACAAAGCTCGTTTGTAAAACCATTGTGTTCGAGAGATAGCCTCAGTGAGTGGATCCGTCCTAATGTTTCTTTCTATGTCTCTCTTAATCTCAAGTTCGCGGAGAAAGGCATCTCCCGAATTGAGTAATACGTGTCTTAGAATATGTCTGGATATCTGATAGGACCTAGTTCATAAATGAACTCCAAATCCAAACTTCTTTGACTGTAACGTCAACTGAACCTAATCAGTATCCTGCACCATGCCTCCCATAGTATCCTCTTGGACCACCTGTCCAAAATACTGCCTCCTTCTTCAGAGGGAAAACTATAACTCTGACAATCACTCTGTCATCCATGTCACCTTGGAAGCCTGGAATGATAACCGTCTCCGTAGGAGGCTGCCGTTATCAAATCCCTAGAACATCCACTTATGTTCTAAAACTGCTTCCGTATGTTTCTCCAGGATTGGATTAATATAAACTTATGGCATCTAGTGCAAAAACAACATCTGGTGTGGTACTTGACATCTCATGATTGACTCAATTACCTAAGCAAGTGATAAGCCAATCATGCACATCCCTCTCCCCTTTAGTCTGTAAGACACCTTTAGAGAGTGAGACTCCATCACCTGCAGGTACACGACTATGCCAGGAGCCGTCTATTCCAAATACTTTTAGAATACTGTCTAAATACCCAGATTGGGAAACTACCCAAATCTATATCTAAAAACCATAGATCTAGTAACCAGAATGTCTGATATTATCCATATCCTGTAAGGAGAAACAACTGTGTGACAAACACAATATAACCGATCGTACTATAGGAATTTTACTTCCTACTCTGTGTATGTCATCCAAATACCAGGACATCACACCCTACTACCTTCTTAACAGGTTCATCCCCTATTCTGATGAAGTCAAACCCATGACTGTCACATCAAAAATAGATGATCTATCTCTGTTATATCTGCTTTAGTCTATAAATAGACACAAGCTACTTGCCCACTATGCTTCCGCTGCTCCCACTGACCACAACAACCCTCTGGTAGAATAATATATACGTGCAGTTCTAAAACTAGTTTAGAACAACGCTATACTCATCCTCCTGCCAGATCTCATAGCTTGGAACAAAAGTAGTGTCAAGTTTGGGTAAACAAGAACCTCCCTGTCACCATCCTTGAGGCTACCGAAGTACCTCTTGGGTGCCTGAGGTTACCCACCATATCTGCGGAGTGGCTAATGGAATGTCAAAACTTATTGAATCTTTAGGTCCTATTAAATTTTCCGTAATCGTTTGCGGTTCTGGAATCTCATCCAGTTCTACCATACTCCCACTACTGTTTTCTGAAAAACTCCATTTTACTAAAACTGTGGTGAGTCAAGAACAATATCACTATTGATCTTCCAGATGGTAGAAAGTCAACCCTCGACATAGCCCAGGTCAACCTACAAACTGCCATTACAGAAACATGCCTTGAGTTATCCAGAGTCTGGTTTTAAGCATAAGCCGGACAACTCCCCGTACCTTAACATCGTTAAGAGACGAACCATTCTATATCCAATATAGAAATTTTGGCACTTATTTAATTGGAATCAGATTCAAATCATGCAGCTGTCTCCAGTGCATATCAACTTAATGGAAAGTGGTTAATCAGCATTACTCAACTTATGATTGCATCGAATTATGAGTAACCTGAAAGAGAAATAAGTTTCTCAAAACCATTACTATCAACTGAATACCAATCACAATTATATACATCTTCGATCTCCTTGAAGAATCCCGATACATGCGACATCTGGTTCTTTACTTTATCCTTATACCTGTAACTTCTCAAAACTTAGACATTGTATTTTAACGAAACACTTGTTTAAAACTAGAGAAGTAACAAGTAAACAGAACATAGTACGAGGACCAACCCCTTTGTCCTGATGGACACTGGACAACATACAATACTTTGTATAAGTCCGCTGAGTTTAATAACTCAAAACCTGTGCATCCAGGTTGAAAACTGTACTTATGGTTAAGAACTACTCCGCTGTTCAATTCTCCTTACCCAATCATCAACTGATATAGGTAAATGTCACAGACATAATTTCAAAAGATATATCTCACTTTATGAAAATAAACATATAGATATATCAATTTGAAATTGGTGCACAACAACGGATACTCAAAACCAAATACTTGCCGTAAGGCAAAAACCTAGGCGATTTCCTCAAATATCACCAATTACAACGAATTCTGATATAATGAGGATGATCACCTAATTCCCAACAACTTACTCCCACTCATCATCTGTAAAACCATACAGATGTGAGAATTATACTTGGTAAATACATACCATGGAGTAAGTATCTAATCGGGAAAACAGTTTTCCTTTAAAAATGCATACTGAAACTGAAACATGAAAATGTTTCGAAGGGGTATCCTGGTATTCATAGTAATGCCTCTTCCATTATCCAGATTCATGACTATAACTGTATATTTCGTTGACATCTCTCCAAATCCCTTTATTTGTCTTTAGTCGTTAACTTATGTACACAATCGTTAGGCTAAATGGTTTTCTTCCTTCCCTACCGTTCGGCAATAGCCTATGGTTTGGAAGAAGACTATCCAGTAAGCATAATAGGTGTACTCTCCTAATCCTAAGAGTACTCGCAACTTGAGTGAAGGTGATGATAAAAGACAACTAAATAAAACCAATTCAATTTCTCCTGAAACTGGTCGTGAATGATACTAGTCGTAATTTACTTTACTCTCTTTCTAATCCCTTTATTTTGTCTTTACTTATTACCTTTTGTTCACGCAACTTAGGCTAATTGGTTTTTCCCTTTTCCTACCTTTCGGCACCTGCTTATGGTTTGGAAGAAGACTATCCAATAAGCGTAATAGGTGTACTCTCCTAAACCAAGGAGCCCTCGCAACCTGAGAGAAGGTGATGATAAAAGACAACTAAATAAACCAATTCAATTTCTCCTGAACCTGGACCCGTCCTCGAAGAATTCCCTTCGAGTTCGTATATAACCATACGATGGATTTATCCAATGGAAGTGGATGTTCGTAGTAATACAAAGTGTTCTGGAGAAATGCGAAGGGTAAAAGAAGGAGCGGCAATGACTTATGCAACTCAGACAATCCAAAAGCAAGTAGTTTAAGAAGGATCGGTCAACTTGGTCACTGAGTCACAGTCTAAGGTCGGTTAATGGTCGCTGCCAAAGAGAGAGAGAAAAGAAACACTCTGCGTGCACTCTAACCTAGATCAGAATGGTTATCATTTTATCTAATCAGGAAACTTCCCACTGTACCATCAAATTCTCCTCTAATCCTGAAAGAAGAATTATTCAGGATCACCCGAAGAGTAAACTAACTCATCAGTGGGAATCGGGATCCAACTCTCATCGCATGATAACATGAAGGAATCCACTCACGTTATCACACTCCAGAAGGTATGCGCATTCCCGGCAAGTTTCAATTTCTTTAGAAACTCCTGATATGGATTTATGCCCCATGCTCTTATGACCCTGATGTTGGCCAAATGCCATAAGTCGCATGTCAAGTTCTACCCATCATTATCTTGTTAATTTGAACCCACCCGTATATACCCCTGACGTTGGCCAAATGGCAGAACGACTGTCCCAACCCAACTTATCTATCTATGCAACAGATGAATACCCAGCAGCTACCAAACACTATGCCTTGGCGTTGGTCAAAATACGTAGCTTGAATACTACTGAATACCTAACTGTAATGACGGAGGGCTACGGCTGGTTTTTGGTGAAAAACCTTTAACGTAACGAACTTGATATCGCTGAAGGAACCTGATAGCTTTTTACGAAATATAGTGGCTAAAACCTTCGCTAAAGAGGTCACTCCCGGTGAAAGGATCTCGGCTCTTTCCTCGTGGAATGAGGTGCAGGATATTCCTACTGAATACCGTGATGCAAAGCAACAAGTAATCGACTATAGTAAAGTTATTACCCTGACGCAAACTTCTGCCCAAGGGGTCACTCCTGGTGAAGGGATCTAGGCCCTTGCCTCGTCGAATGATGTGCAGGAAATTCCAACTGAATACCGCTGTGCAAAACAAAAGAAAATGTCTTTGTAATAACACCGTTTGAAAACTGTTCCAACAACGTCAAACAGGTTTGTTTTCCTTGCATTGATCCAAATCAATGCAGTCCCATCAATTAGTCACACCAGAAAAGAACGAAAATAAAATCTATGTATATGCCATCCGCATTCGTCACTGGGTCCCATCATCACCCGTTAGGTTACTTAACTAACGACAGAGCGGGGACTGGATTAGCGCGGGTGCAAAACATATATAACATCTATTAGTATATATACCAATATACAATAATCGATCCAGGCGTGATAAATGCGACATCACAGAAAAGTAATAAGCATCATAGAACAATACAGATAATCTGGGATCCCCGGGATTCACAGAGCCGCTACTGAAACCCGACGTTCCCCTGGTTGTGTGGATAGCCTGTGCAATGAAACCTAGACCCCTACGAGTGCGGCAAGTTACCCGCCAAAACCTGAAGCGAGGCAGCCCTTAAAGCAAAGTGAATGCACCATTCAGCACTTCACGGAATCCGGTAACTTGGGCACTCCATCTTGGGTCAACCTGTACCCCTTATGAGTGCGGCAAATTGTCTGCGAATTCTAGAGTGAGGCCCCCTGCCTCTCAAAGCCATGTGATGCGGACCCGTTGCCCTCCAGAACCCGGATATCCGTGCACTCCGTCTTGGGGTAAACCTAGTACAGAAATAAAAATAAATACAACGGGTATATCGACCTCAACCCGGTCGTGCCCCAAAAGAATAATATACAAACAGGCAGTGACGACAGTCCACATGTTGGACGCTGACCCTGCAATATCAAATATACAAATAAATCCAAACTGCACCACCATTGCACACAGCTATCCACCATGACAAATCCGCAACATCACAGCACAACACAGAACTTCAACGTAAATGTCACGTTCGCAAACCCGTCTAAAAGGACCATAGCAATTAGACACGATTCACCGCTCGAATGACATTCACGGTCGGAGATATAATGTAAGCACCGTAAACTAACATATTTAAAATTCCGATGAACAAAACTTCCCGAAGTGGGCCCTACATACAACTCCAGTCCTCTTATAAAATCTGGGCCTAAACAAAATATTCCAGAAACCACAGTTCCACAAGAAAGACACCCATAAGAAAAATGATGTACTGAAGCTCCAAAACGGCGGTGGAACCGCGGCCAATACAAGGCTTGTGCGGCGGTTCCGTGGCGGTATTGAAGGTTCAGTCGACCAAATTTCTACAGTAGTCTTAGAAAAGCCTGCTCGATTTTCTGACATAATAAAAATAATTTTTAGACGACAAAAAAAATTCGACTGAAACTTTAATTTTGGAATCGCAGTTTTGGAAATTTCGTTCGATTGATATTTTAAACATGTTAGAACAAGCTAGTAAAGGTTAATGGCGTGGCTCTGATACCATGTAAGTCTACGGTAGCGCCCCGGCCGTCAATCTGAGGTCAAACGCGAAACAAAAACTTTTACAACTGGCGCTATCGCATACTATAACCCGGATCTTGCCATTAACGCTAAACTAGCTAACTACAAAGATGATAGAATGGCTATACCAATCGATCCGTGTCCTTCGGTCTTTAGCCATCATCCCACGCTCCTCGCGGCATCTCCGATCTCCTGTCTCCTCGTCGAGGTGGCACCACATCAACGATTCTTTATACGGGCTCCCGCCTCTATGCCGAGGCAACTCGGACATCAAGTCTGCTAAAAGAGATGACCAAGATGAAGTAGAGAATGAGTGGAATACTTTATCTCAATACACCCTTTGGTTCTCATCACATGAGAGGGTAAGAGTGGAGGTTGAAGAAGATGCAAAGAGTTGGAAATTGTAAGTTCATGAAACTATCTCAAGGGAGCAAAAACCAAGCACACAAAAATAACCCCTTGGCTGCCCAAATATTTTGTTTGTGATATATATATGGTTTTGTGTTGGAGATACAAAGAAAATATCATCCCAAAATATCTCCAACTCAACCCTAAAATATCTCACCCAAAAGAAACATCATTAATTCTTTAATGACTCACTAGATGACTCATTACATGAATCATTAGTGAATATTCTAGAATTAATGAGTCTCACCAATGAATCACACTTTCCAAAATCCGTTTAATCATTTAAACCAAAATGATTAATCCAAAAAGAAATGCATCTTCTAAAGTATTCTCGTAATGGATTACGAGAATACCCCTCACCTGTATATACATACATGTATCCGTATTCCCACCGAATACGAATACGATGAGACTAAAATATTCCAACTCAATATAATACTTGGATCCGGCTTAAACCAAAGCCTACCAGTATTATCTGTCAGAAATATGACACGTGCACATATGCACGTGCATGTTCGAACTCTGCCATAAAACCGTACTTCTTCTACAACGTTTCGCCCGAACTTGGAAAACTATCTGTGGGGGACTCTAAACACTCATCAATACCCTGGCAGTGGGTTTAACCACAAGCACGTCAGCGGCACTAGCTGTGCGTAATGGCTGCCCATCTACTGACCGAAAGGGAATCCGATGAGCGAACTCATCCTGGAACCCTACTGATCCTATCAGTGACAATATCCGTACAGTCCTGTCCGTTCTTCAATGAGCATCGCATATCCGGCCTAGGGGCTGGTAACGTCAGACCCCCAAAAGCTGTATAAGTCATGTCGGAGGGTAGCCCTGAAAACCCTGAGAAACCACTGGAATACCTACCAGTAATTCTCACATGCTTTAGCCAAGGACTTGGTGTAATGGCTCTCCTAGACACAGCGCGATCTCACTCCCTATAGCAGGAGAGACGAAACCCCTGCCGATCCGCTCAATGCCACTATGTGGCTCGGGACGGTACCCAACTAAAACCTATTTGCACGACTCCTTTGAGCCGTGGTAGGGTAGTAATCTAAGCACAGTGGGAACTCACGCGAGACAAATGACGACCTCAGGTCGATGAACTAACCTGTACACATGTCACCAGAGAACTGCTATTTGACGCTAGGTATAATACCAACTAGCATGTTCCCGGCGAGTCCTGTCCGGTGCACTCATAACCCAATGAGCACCTGTATACATCTTAGGTGATCCAACTGACACCAATGGCTTGTGAGACCGGCCACTGTCTCTCGTCGGAGTCTCGAATGTATACATTAGTCTACTCCGGAGTATCGATGCCCAATCTCGAAACTCCCACGACTAGGGACCACTTCTAAGGATGTGCTTATGGACTAACCAACTCTCATGTATATGATCGCCATCATACTCTTGGTAGTCAAGCAGGATCCTAAGAGCTCTATCAACGTGTAATAGTGAACAGTAATGTCACCTAAAGCTGTACACGATGATAAAGGCAAACCAGATAGCATACTATTATATCGAGTAAAACTGTCCTACCGGTATAAGTCCTCCTCAATCATTGCAATCACGTGCCTGCGATCCAATAATTGACTTTGAGGGCACTACATCCAACACTTCCTTCATCTTACTAACCTTTGGGACAACGGCTCATAACTACTTATTATAAGTTCGTTTAAGAAAACTTCTAACTTTTCTAGGTTTTCCTAAATTTTTCTAATCTTTTGGATGTAATTTTTCACTATATAATCTTTTATTATAAAATTAAATATTAAATATTTACTTTTTATACGTTTTGTGCTTATGCAAAGTATGATGCAAAGTGATGCGTAATTAAGCACAAACCCACCCAAACTTGTTTATAACAGTGTCCTCACTGTTGTCATCTGTTAAATCTCAAAAACCTGTAAGCTCGGGAGGAAAAATTTATTAACGGGGGCAATAATATATGAACATGAAAATCTCCCCCAAAACTTATTCTTTTGCACGCACCTCCATTCTAAAGACGATACAGTATTTTTCAAGAAATGGAGGTGAGACGGAGGAATTTTAGTCAAGCCAAAGCGGCTCCTATAAAAACAGGAGCTCCTCTGAGGGGTCAGTGGAAAAATACGGTTTTAATCTATGTCCATTTACTTTAAAAATTGTACCGTTTTCAACATTTTCAACCTCAACTGCCCCGTGCGAGTATATATACCGCACAACAAAAGGTCCTTTCCAACGAAATTTTAGCTTACCCGCATGAAGATGGAGACGTGAATCATAAAGAAAGGCTTGTTGACCATATGTAAAAGTTTTTCTCAAAATGTTCTTATCATGAAATACTTTAGTCCGATTCTTTACTATCAAAACATTATCATAAGCTTCATTGCGGAGTTCGCTTAGCTCATTTAATTGCAGCTTCCGAAAGTTGCAGGCTTGATTTAAGTCAAAGTTAAGTTCTCTAATGGCCCACATTGCTTTGTGCTCAATCTCGACCGGAAGATGACAAGCCTTTCCAAACACTAGTCTGTAGTGAGAAATATCTAGATCGGTTTTATATGCAGTACGGAATGCCCAATGGGCATCCGTCAATTTGGTTGACCAATCTTTTCAATTTTTAGAAACAGTTTTCACCAAAATTTGTTTGATTTGTCTGTTTGAAACCTCAGCTTTCCCGCTCGTTTGGGGATGATAGGGTGTGGAAAGTTTGTGGTTGATTGCATATTTCCACATCAATGTCTCGAAAGACCGATTACAGAAATGTGTCCCGTTATTGCTAATGATAGCGCAAGGGTGTCCAATTCGCAAAAAGATGTTTTCATTTAAGAACTTAATTAAAACCTTGTTGTCATTATTGCGACAAGGAATAGCTTCCACCCATTTCGAGACGTAATCAACCGCAAGCAATATGTACAAATTCGCAAAGGAGTTGGGAAAAGGACCCATAAAGTCAATACCCCAAACGTCAAAAATTTCAACCACTAAGATAGGTTGAAGCGGCATCTCATTTCTCCGCGAAATCCTACCCGTGTGTTGACACTGTGTACAAGTTTTGCAATGATCAAATGCATCTTTGAATAAAGTCGGCCAGTAAAACCCGTATTGCAAAACTTTCTCCGCCGTCTTTCGAGGACCAAAGTGACCTCCATATGCCTGATCATGACAAAAAGATAGAACACTCTTGAATTCATCAATAGGGACACATTTGCGAATGATCTGGCCAGGACAATATTTAAACAAATTGGGTTCATCCGAGTAAATGTGTTCTACTTGGGATAGAAATCGATATTTGTCCTGTTTCGACCATTCACGGGGAATAAGTCCCGTAGCAAGATAATTCATAGTATTACCGAACCAAGGATCGTTGGATACATTCAAGAGTTGTTCATCTGGAAAAGAATCATTGATCGGCAGGGTCACAGGTGAAGAAGAGATGCGTGAAAGATGGCCGGCTTCCACGTTTTCACATCCTTTCTTATCTTTAATAACAAAATCAAATTCTTGTAACAGAAGGATCCAACGTATTAGCCTACCTTTAGCATCCTTCTTCGCCAAAAGATGTTTCAAGACAGAGTGGTCAGTGTACACAACATTAGATGAGCCAATCAAGTAAGGCCTGAATTTTTCTAATGCAAATACAACTGCCAAAAGTTCCTTTTCGATAGTTGTATAATTAATTTGAGCATCATTCAGGGTCTTACTTGCATAATAAATCACATGTGGCATCTTTTCAATGTGTTGTCCAAAGACTGCACCAACTACAAAATCTGATGGATCATATATAAGCTCAAACGGGTGGTTCTAATCTCGAGATGATAGAACGGGTGCTGTAGTGAGAGAGTGTTTAAGTGAGTCAAATGCAGCCTCACAATCCGAGTCAAAGTGAAAGGTTGTGTCCTTGGCCAAGAGAAGAGTTAAGGGTCTAGCAATTTTGTTAAAATCCTTAATGAATCTCCGATAAAAGCCTGTATGGCCAAGAAAAGATCGTATATCTTTGACGCATTTGGGATGAGGAAGGTTATGAATGACATCAATTTTAGCTCTGTCAACCTCAATGCCTTTGCATGAAATAACATGTCCAAACACAATTCCTTGTTGGACCATGAAATGGAATTTTTCCCAATTCAAGGTTAAGTTCTTATCTTTACAACGAGTAAGAACTGAGTCAAGATGTGATAGGCAGTTATCAAAAGAATCTCCGAATATCGAGAAATCATCCATGAAAATCTCCAGAAAATTCTCAACCATGTCTGAGAATATCCTCGTCATACACCGCTGAAATGTAGCGGGAGCATTGTATAACCCAAAGGGCATGCGTCTATAAGCAAAAGTACCAAAAGGACAAGTAAATGTGGTTTTTTCTTGATCCATTTTGGCAATAGGGACCCGGTCATAGCTAGAATATCCGTCCATGAAGCAATAGTATTCACGTCCAGCTAAGTGTTTCGGCATCTGGTCAATAAAAGGTAGAGGAAAGTGGTCTTTCCTTGTTGCGGCATTGAGTTTTCTATAATCAATATATACACGCCACCCAGTTTTAGCGCGTGTCTGGATTAACTCATTTGCCCCATTTGTTATGATCGTGATGCCAGATTTCTTAGGGACTACATGAATTGAACTTACCTATTGGTTATCAGAGTTGGGTAAATTATACCACTGTCAAGGCATTTGACGATTTCTTTCTTTAGCGCATCCTTCATTACGGGGTTCAACCGTTTTTGTGGTTCTCGGGTTGTCTTGGCTTCATCCATCAGATGTATATGATGTTCAAAAATTAAGGGACTAATCCCTTTGATGTCCGCCATAATCCAACTAAACGCCTGGTTATTGGATCTCAATATCGTCAAAAGAGCATTCTCTTGCTCTAGGGCTAGAGAAGCTGATATGATCACAGGTAAAGACTCATTCTCACCTAAATATGCATATTTAAGATGAGAAGGTAATAATTTGAGATCTAACGCTCGCAGAGAAATAATAGAAGGTAGGGTCAAAGAATGACATACAGATTTACGAAGAAGCTCGTACCATGCAAAGGATACAGACTCGGAATGTGAAGAGTCAAAAGGTTCAGACTCAAGAGTGGAAAGAGTGTCCTCACTAAGATTTTCAAGATCAAACATTGATGTGCTAGCGTCGTCGAGATCATGAAAGCAAAGTTCATCAACCTCACAGCTTTCGGGAGCTATCTCGTGGATAGAACAGACATCAAGAATGTGAGCAAAGGGTTCAGACGGCTGACTTCCAATTTTGTAAATGTTCAGTTCAATTGTCATTTTTCCAAAAGATAGGTTCATAGAACCGTTTCGACAGTTAATGACGGCATTGGAAGTGACAAGGAATGGTCGACCCAGAATCACCGGAATTTGGTTCAGTGGGTTTGGTACAGGTTGTGTATCGAGAACAATAAAGTCCACAGGAAATATAAATTCCTCGACTTTTATCAACACATCCTCCAGTTCACCCATAGGTTTGGTTATTGAACGGTCTTCCATTTGGAGAGTGCAATGAGCTGGTTTCAACTCTCCAATCCCTGACTACTCATACACAGAATATGGAAGCAGTTTAAAACATGCGCCCAGATCAAGTAAAGCACTGTTAATGTTTTTACCCCAAATAGAAATCGATATATTAGGACATCCAGGGTCCTTACGTTTCTTTGGTAACTGTGGGGTAAAAGCAATGCTAACAATATTAGTCATGAAGACCTTTTTAGGCACTTGAGTCGTTCTCTTCTTAGTGCACAAGTCCTTAATAATTTTCGCATAAACGAGGACTTGTTGAAAAGCATCTAGGAGAGGCATGTTGATGTTAACCTGTTTAAACATTTCCATAATCTTCTCCATATGTGGACTCGATTTTTACCCTTAAACCGATTCGGATAAGGAGCTTTAGCAATCATAGCTGGGTCCAACAATGGAGAAGGTGGTTTGTGTAGAAGTTATCCCAGAATAGGAGGGGGGATCGTCTTTGGTTGATTAGAAGAGATATGCTGAGGGTTTGAGCCTTGAGGAAAACAAAGAATAGGCTCGCAAGAAAATGGTGGGGTAGATAAAGTAGGATTAGAAGTAGAAGTGGATGTGGAAGTGCAATGAAAAGTGGAAGTGGAAGCCGGGGTGTTATTGTTTAATTCTTCATGATTATCAATCTCTTCCCCGACTTGATTATTCAGCACTCTTCCATATCTCAACGATGTAATGGCATTCACATTGTAGTGTTCTGAAGCCCAGGATTCGGTAGGGTTTGAGACAGAAGTTTCCCTTCTCTTTAGCACTCATCTCGGCATTTAATCGAGCAATTTATGCTTCCATCGATTTAATACTCTCACTTTAGGAGTCAGAGTTTTTCTGGATCTTATTGAGGCAAGACTTAAATTCAGCCGAAATTTGAATGGACTGTTTCATAAACATTTCAAAAGTCCGTTCAAGAGAAGAGGAGTTATCAATACCGATCAATTGCAAAGGATTATAGGGTGTAGGTGTGTTGACCGGATTTTGAAAGTTTTGTGATTGGTAGGGGTGCTGACTTATTTGAAGTGGTTGCTGTTGTGGTGGAGGACCCCTTTGAAAATTATTTTGGTTTGGAACCATGTTTTGATTTTGTGATTGGTTCTAAGCAAAATTAGTGTGATTCCTCCAACCCTGATTATAAGTGGAAGAATACAAATCGTTTCTAGGTCTTTGTTGGAAAGCAGCATTGGTGTGCTCTTGACCTTGAAACGGAGAATTTAAAGAACATTCTTCTGTCAAATGTGATGGATCAGAATAGCATCCACAGACAGTTTTGGGAAGTGTCATCTAATTTTGGGAGGTTGATAAAAATTTGTGTTCCATAGCTTCGAGTTTCTTTTGCATTGCTGCCATTTCAGCTCTAACTCCTAAGGAAACATCAAGTTGATGAATGTCACCCCTAGATGATGACTGGTTTACACTCTCCCACTGTAAAGGTTTTTCAGCGAAATCTTCTAAAACTCTCCAGGCTTCACCATCATCTTTATTCATAAAGGTTCCATGACACATGGATTCAAGGGTCTGTTTTGTTGTAGGATTAATGCCCTCATATATGATTCTGCACAGATCCCATCGGTGGATTCCGTCATGAGGACATTGAACTAACAGATCCTTCAAGCATTCAAAACACTTCGAAAATGGTTCATTGGGAAGCTGGGTAAATTGATTTATTTCGCTACGGACTCGAGCTGTCTTATGATTAGGGTAGAATTTCTTTAGGAAAGCTGTTACGAATTCTCCCCAGTTTGAAATAGAATGTGCGGCTGTGTTATAAAGCCACTTCTTGGTTTTATCGCACAAAGTGAATGGGAGAAGATGTAATTTCATAGCATCCAGAGAAAGCTGTGAAGTACCCATCATAGTGCATACATTTTCAAATTTTGTAAAAAAGACGTATGCGTCCTCAGACTCAGGACCGTGATATTTCGGATAAAGATTGATGTATTGAGGTTTGATTTCGAATTTGTCCCCATTGGCTGGTGGAATGGAAAGTCAAGTAGAAAGAGGACCTCGCATAGGGTAACATCTCTCTTGGAGAGAGATGCGAGGCTGCACCCTTGCGGACGGTGGTAGAGTGGTGTTAAAGAAGTTCAATGGAGAACCGTCCATCAAAGTGGGTGTGGTAGTGGGTGAAGAAAAAGTAGATGTATAAATACCGACTAAGGAGTCGATAGGAGCAACGCGGACAAGACGGGCACTAGAATCCCGTGTCCAGCCGACCATGCACTAAATGGTTTAACACAAGTGGCAGCATTGTGATAATTAGGGATAAATGGTTTAGGTTTGGTGTTTGGTTTGAAAAAAAATCCAAATTTTGAAAAATTCACACAAACAATGCACAAGCAACCCTAAATCTAGTGGTCGCCTAGGTCAGTGCTCAAGACCGCTCCTATACTTCTAGAAGACAAGTCGCTAGATAAATCCTCTACTGCCTCTTTGCCCCTTCGGTCGCCAGGTAAGTGCCAGGTAAGTGGGAGGTTCTCCACCACGTAACTAGTGGGCCTAATTAAGTAACCACCTGCCTTAGACACATATGTCTTAGACACCACAAAAAAAAACGCGGATAAGCAATAGATTACCCACGACCTTCTTTTGTCCTAAATGAGCGCGACGGTCCATAGAGTTTTGTCTAGATATTTTTTTAGTTAATGAGGGTGATGCGGATGCTTGTTTGTCATTTTTGTGGCTTAGGAAGGGTAATGAAATCCCTACCTAATCTGAATTTGGTCTTTTGCCCCTTAATTTCTGTGTTGAAATATGCAAACAACCAAGATCAAACACGCAACAAATTTTATTTTTGCGGCGCTGCGAATTTTGCAAAGAAACCTGCAGAAATAGGTTAATGGAACAGAGCAGGGAGGAGTTAAGAAAGTCAGAGATGGACCTAAAAAGTTTGAATCACTGAAGCCTCTGAACAGCCGCGGATCCGCCGCGTGATTCCTGCAGAAAATTTTTTACAGAGACTCCTGTTGCCTCTATAAACTCTCTGTGATGCTCTGAAAATTTTTCCTCTCACTCCAGAGATTCCAGATTCCCTTGCAAATAATCACAACAAATCGTTAAGCACTTGATGCGATTTTGTTCTAAAAATTCTAATGTAATAATAAAATCTTTCAACTCAAATTGCAAAAATGAATAAATTAGCACACGATCCCCTGCAATGGCGCCATTTGATTGATCGTCTTCGTGTCGTGTTTTGAAAAGTGTAAAAGATCACAACCAAAGAAATTCATACCGCAATCAATAATGGTGTCTATTGTAGTTTCATTAGCGAGAGCGGATCGTCCACTAAGATTGTGTGAATTTGTTTGAATTTGTTTTACTTTAGTTGAAAAGAAAATGTAAAAGAAAATGATTCAAGATTTGTGAGGTTTAGTTTCAAGAAACATAAAGAAATTAGATCTAGAATAAAGAATTAATAAAGATCAAGAAAATGTCCAAACCAGTTGAATTATCAAGATTTGTAATGTAGCTTGTAGAAATCGATCAAAGAAGTAGTGATCATGAAAACTAAAGATTACGAAATCTTATCTATTGAGCATTTGTTGCTAGATCGATGACGATCAACGAAGATTAGGGATCTATTGAAGAAACTAGGGTTTCTCCTTCACCATCCCTTATCTTTTCATTGATTTTCATTCAAATTCTAGCCTCTAGTCAAGAAAATCACTGATTATTGATCTCTAATTTTGAGCGAAAACATTCAAGAAAGCGATCTCGCTCAAAATTAGGTCTTCGATGATTCAATTTTCTAGAGTTAACAAATCTCATAAGACTTAAGAATCGTTCAAGAATTTCATCATCATCATCTACCTATTCTCTCAATTCCACTACAAGCGGAGATTTCACTCATACATCATGAAAAAGGAATGAGTCAAGAATTAATAAATTTTCATAATGCAAGAATGCAAAGAAAGCAAGATTTATAATTTTTCACCTTTATTAATCGAAGATTAGGTACAATTCACTCAAAGGTTACAAGAATTGAGGAGGTAACTAGATCCGCCGAAATTAGCTTCGCATCGATCTTCTTGAGTCACGCATCGTCATGGATCTCTTGCTCGGATGATGATCGGCATTGCTTCAAAGGATCTTCATTTTCTTGCTTGATTTGTTCTCGATGAATCTTGATTTGGCTTTGGAATTGGATTTGGGCTAGGGTTTTGATTACAAGTTGTGTCACTCAACTTGTGCATGGATTTTTTTGAACAACTAATCAACAACCTTTGTAATGAAGTCATAGGTCCCCTTTTATAGTTTTTATCAATCTTCTCTTAGAAGCTTGGTTGTTATGAGGCTTGCATAGGAAGCTAGGAAGGTACCAAGCTTACACTAGAAGCTTGGCTGTTGGAGAGAAGGTTCTGGAGATTTCTGGGGATTTTGAAGCGTCTTGAAGAAGTTTGGCCGTTAAAAGAGGGCTTCTGCAAAAAGTTTCCACCGCAGACGAGTCAAATCGGCCACAGATTCGCGGCGGATCGGCCTGACTCGGCCCTGGATCCCCGGCCATTTGATGGAGTCAGTGCATGGAATCTTCAGGGTTGTTTCATGTTGGCTTTGTGGCACTTTCTGATGTCTGGAATCCTATAGTTATTTCTTGTTTACTGCAAGATCTCAAGTCTTTGACTTGCTGTATTTATCAGTGCTTTTTAGCAGTTCCAGTTCTTTGACCTGAAGAATTTCTGCACAAAATCTTGAGACAAGTGTTGAGATATACAAAAATCATACGTGTAGTAATAAACACACAATTTCCCTCTAGAATGTCGGTTATAATGTATAACATATGTTATTTGATATCTTGCAGACGAATTGCTAATATGTGCTATATTTATACCAAACACCCTTAGATGATTAGAAAGAGCAGGGAAATTGATGTGTTAAGAATGCAATATTTTCGACTGATCAAGAGTTCATGTTGCGCTATGCCATATTGGCCATTACAGGAAATCCCTGTCCAGGGTTGATGAGATTTACTGATAAGTCTTATCGATAGTTTCTCGAACCGTTATGAGCCTCACATGGGCATGACTTATCAAGCAATTGGGGTCTGACGTTTTACCACCCTCAGGTTGTGATATGCGACATATCATACGAAGAGACCAGACTGTACGGTAGTGTTAGTGATTGGATTCGCAGGAGTATGAGCAGGATTGCGTGTTGATCTTCTGATCGCTCAATACCAGGGTGGCCATTACGTTTAGCAAACAGATTGCAGCTTATGGGGGAATGATAAGATCACCACCTACTGCTGGCGTATTGACGAGTCTTTAGTGTCCTATACAGAGGTTTCCTGGCTCAAGCGAAACGATATAGGAGCACATATGTGATATGTGTGGGACCGAGATTAATGCGCGTATGTGATACCGCATTCTATTCTCGCGATATGTGATATCGGTCGGTTATATGTGATATAGCTGGGTTATCGGATCAAGGGTTGATTCGATAAGTCGATACATTTGATATTAGTCGGTTGTATGTGATATAGCCGGATTATTTAATCAAGTGTTAATTTAATAATTTAATGTATAATTATATGTGTGATATATTAATTTACATTAAATAATATTTGCTCACTTAAACATTTCTTTTTCTCACTTCTGTGCATATAGTTTATATGTGATATATATTAAAGTACATTTTTTTCTGTCATGCTTGATGCCACATGCCACATGGGTGTATGAGACTCACGCCATGCTTATGATAATCCTAGGGTTTTTATTTATCAAAGTAAATCAAAATTGGTTGGAAATTTGTCAAGTCTAGAAGCTTGAAGAAGCTTGTTGTGTCCGTTAACTTTGTCCACTCATATGTTTTGCATAAGATATTTATTAACCTAACCAGTATTCTTAGCCATAGTTTAGTCTCTATATGAGTTAGTGTATGATATAAACTCACCCATAGTTGCTATTCTCACCTCATGAGTTTCATTCTCTTCTCCACTTCATCTTCTTCTTCCTCATGAGAAAGATTTCTTGATTTTCAAATGGTGAAGAAATATTGTGAAAAAAATAAATTTAAAGTGAGCAAAATTCCTACTTCATCATCCTCTACTATACTAGCCATTTAGTTTTGGATGTTTGCTTCACTAATTCATCATTAGTGAAGAGGTAGCTTGAGTTGGTGTCTCCTCGACGTAGATCATCTTCGTCCTCGAAGACTTCAAGCAAGTTTGTTCCGTTCATCTTGTGGAGCCTTTCTAGAGTCAGAGAGTTCACTACTTGGAGCGAAGTGACTACTACACGGAGCTATTGAAGTGAAGGACCGGTCTACAAAAGTTGTATTCCTTGTTCACTTAGATGTAAAGATGTTTACATGTTGTATTGTTTAATTCTCTAGTTAAGATTTTAGGGTTAGGGTTGTTAGGCATGGCAATTTTTTGAAAATGGCATGGACGATGGCTCCCGAAACCTTGTTGTCGTGCTGAACATCCCAACAAGTGGTATCAGAGCCGGTCTAGAGAATTAGACGATATTTGTAGGATTTCGAAATCGAAACAACTCCGAAACTTGCAACACCAATCTCTAGTTTCTGTCAAATTTTAAAGTCCTTTAAAAAAAATTTAAGCAACGGCAGAATGTCATATGAGATGTAACATGAAGACCACAGAAACCTGAGCCCTTCTCGCCGGATATTGGCCGGCCACATAAGTATAATTTTCGAGCTCACCGGTTTTTCGGGGGAATTTTGGCTTAAATTTTTTATGGTATTCCAGTGTCTGGGTTTTGGTGTTTCAGGTGTTTCTTGTTTTTACTGATATTGCATGTGCTGTTATATTTTTGTAAAGGCAATTCGGAGTGTTTCGTATTCGTAATTCTAACATCATTTCGAGTTATTTAGACGACATTAAAAAGTTCGAATGGATATCAATAACCAATATTTTCCTTCGCTGGAAATTTTCCAAGAATTGGATTTTTTCCAAGTTTTAAATCTTCAGAAAAACATGCAGGCGTTTCTGTGGACCCTCTAGAAGAACGAAATCCTAACTCGATCCTGTGACCGTCGGAACCGCCACCAAACCCAAGGGTTTATGGTAGTTCCGCGGCGCCATAGGTGAGGCAAGGGGTAACCCCTCTGCGGTTGGTCCATATATGCTGTGGCATGTTCTGGGTATTTTTTAAACACCGCTCAAGTGTTGAGCTCTATCGGGAAATATTGGGTGTTTGTTTAATCGATCGAAAAGTTTAACATTGACTAGTTATCTATGATTGTGATACAATACTTGGAATCCACAATAATTAGTTATGTGATAACTAGTTTGAATTTTATAAATCTAACAATTTAGTCTCATTTGATCGGTTGCCACGGAATTTTAATGTGGATCAAAAGTCCGTCGCACTTACGTAATGTATGCGGATACTCGCCGGGTAACTTTACTAGATAGCCACGCCCCATATCCCCGACCAAAGGACAGTTGGAGAACCCCGTCGCCAAAAGAATCTGCTCGGGTGCTCACGGCCGCGGTGTTCCGCCTAAGTGCACTTCGTCGACGGCATCGAGGGTGCGGCCGTCTACTAAAGTTACCAACAAGCATTCGATCAGGTTATCGGGAATCTTGTTGAATTACCCGACAGGTTATTGGAAAGTACTTTCAATATCGAGACTAAAATGCGGGGTTTATAATTGTTAGGCATGTGATGTCTATGGAATTCATTTGGTTGGGCATGAAATCCAAAGTATTTGATACATTGGGTTTATGATGTCTATGGTGGTTGCGGATTCCAATTGTTGTAGTTTTTCACTTTCTTTTCTGCGACCGTAAGTGTAATATGTAGTTTATCGCCGGTTTCGTTGCTATACGTCAACGACAATTGGGATACGCATATTAACTTACATTGATGACATGTGATGTTATGTGTTACTGTGATATATTATATTGGATCGTCGTGTTAGGAATAGCCGGTTTTTTTTAATGTGAGATGATAGTTTTTCATTTTCATTCATGTAAAAGCTTGTATTTAATATACTTTTATTGGGGCACTTCCGTGTTGACGATGATGTCACCATTGATGTATATTATTTACTTTTCCGCATTAGGATAGACCCAAGGAGAGGAGCACAAGTACCCGGGTTCTAGGGTCTAGTGGGAGACCATCTCGAGGAGTCGAGACCGATTCTCCTAACTCTAGAATTGGTAGGGTTGCATACCGCTCTCGTAAGGGTCTAGAGATGTGGGTTTGGCTATTCATCACGACCGTGGAATCCACGTGTTTTTTACTGGCTTAATTTAAAACACGGAATTTCTAGTATAACCAATATTTCATATTTGTTCTTCTGCTTCTGATATTCTGTGATGTGATCACTTTATATGATGAGACAAATGCTTATATTATATATATGATATATAATTAATATTGCTGCTTTCGTTTCTTCTGTGATGCTGAGGAAGCATAATTGATGGGACTTCATTAATGAGATTAATGAACTAAAAGAAACCTAAAGATGTTGCAGAATCTTATTTTAAAAACTGATAGCTCTACTTCTTGCTTTGCAGAGCGGTATTCCTTGAAGAATATCAGATATCTCATTCGATGAGGAAAGAGCCGAGATCCCTTCACCGGGAGTGACCTCTTTAGCGAAACTGGCAGATGCTACATCCCACTCGGTTTGTCTTTTGATTGCTTTTTTAGTTCATGCTTTACTTAGTGGTATTTGTGAAATATCCTACACCTCATTCGATGAAGAAAGAGACGAGATCCCTTCACCGGGAGTGACCTCTTTAGCAAAACTAGCAAAAGCCTCAAAACACTCCTTTTCAAAATCACTCGATTCTACAACGATATCAAGTTCATTACGCAAAGGGTTTTTCTTAAAAACCTATCGTAGCCTTCCGTCATTTCCGATAAGTAGTATTTAGTATTCGTGCTACGTTTGTTGGTTTTCATCAAGGCATAGTGCGCAGTAGTTGATTAGTGCTTATCTGCTTAAGCATATGATTAGATTGGATTGGGTTAGTCGTACGACATTGTTGGCTTTCATCAAGGGTCATGCTGGTAGGTTTAATTCAATCATGAAATGTACAGGTTCAACTTGACTAGCAGACTATGGTTTGTTGGCTTTTGTCAAGGTCATAGGACGCTAGGGGCAGAAGGTTAACGGGAATTTCAAGTGTTGAAATTTGCAATGAGATTGCATACCTTCTATGAGATAGTTGGATCCCGATACCTATTGTGAGTAAGAGTTATTCCTGGGAGAGTTTTGCACATTACAATTAGCCGATCACGTAGGTGACTAGAAAGCTGTTAATGGGGTTACGCCCGTGGGAAAACGAGTTTTATTTTAATTTGGTCCGTGCGATAGCACGGGGAACCTCCCTCAAATTACCAACACTGCCTGGCCAAAAGATTGGCGAACTTGTAGGGTGTAATTAATCCCAGCCAGTCTTACCTTTTTTTGGTTTGATGGAAAATTTGATAAAAATAGTGGGTGCCATCCTGATTAGATAAAATAATAACCAATCTGATCTTGCAAGAGCTTACGCAGAGTGTTTTCCTCTCACTCTCTCTCTCTCTCTCCTGGTAGCGACCATATCATGCCTTAATCAAGATAATAATATGGATGCATTGACCGAACCTGCATATTATACTGAGCTGGGAAACATTGTTTCCGCTCTATCTTATAATTGTTATAAGTTCGACCAGGAAATAAAGGAAGACCAGGATTCCCATGCCACCCATTTAAGGAATGTACATGTTGATGCATATTCTTCGGGTGTGTTCATTACCAAGAACTGTTTCTCAGTATCCTCTACGTCCTAGGTATGAGATACCGGATTAGCATCCCACATATGTAATTTGTTACATTGGCTATAGAAAGGTAGAGAATTTTGATAGCGTGATATGTCTCTAAGTGTAGAGAATAATACAAGTGTTGCAGCCAAACCAGTTGATAAATATTACCATGTTTTAATACATTGATTCTGAGCGAATGTTATTACATACCGAACCTGATATACAATATTGCATCGGTTTTTTTAATAAGTTAAAGAAGGATATAGTTCTGTATTGGAGGAAAGTTTTGAGAACATTTTCCTGAATCAAGAGTTGATTGGATCAGGCACGTTATGTAATGGCTTATACGTTCTAAATCAAACCACGGTTCAAACTATGTAGAACACACACAAGAGGAATAGTTCAGAAATGAACGAATCCTTCTTACGGCATTGTAGACTAGGTCATATCAATGCGATACGACCAGCTAAGTTACATAAGGATCAATATAAGAATCTGTTCGAATCTTCATCTTATGATACATGTCAGTCTTGTCCCAAAGGTAAAATGACCAATACTCAGTTTACTGGAAACAGAGAAAGAGTTACTGAACTCTTGGGACAGATACATGATGATGTACATGGACCTATGTCTACAATTGCTTGGTTTGGTTCTTTGTACTTCATTATATTCACTGATCATCTCTCAAGATTCGTGTAGGGTTCCTAGGCACTCTAACAAGGTTCTACAAGGCATCAACTATGCCCGATTCAAAAAAATAGATGTGCCGAACAACCCTAACCAAGATCGTATATTAGAGATTATGCGAAAAATAGCAAGTTAAACATTTGAACTACAAGTGAAAGGGATTACAACCTTTGTAGATCCGGTCCTTCACTTCTAAAGCTCCGTGTTGACGTCCCTTCGCTGCGATCATCGGGATCCCGGACTCTAGCGATGGTTTCTTTGGAGAAATGAGCGGGCTAGGTCGTTGACTTCGAGGCCGAAGATGATCTACGTCGAGGAGACTCAAACTCAAGCTCCATCTTCACTAGGTCAAAAAACTTTGTGAAGAGAACACCCTAAACTAAATGGCAAGTAGTAGATGATGATGAAATAGGAAGTGGGTTCACTTTGGATTTCGATTTCTCACTCTAAATCTTCACTTAAAAATTTCAAGCAAGGTTTTTCTTCTTCTTGAAGAAAAGGAAGAAGAAGAAAAGAATAAGAATGAATAATGAATTATCAAGTGGAGTCTATCATAATGCAACCATGGGTGAGTTAACCTTTGTAGAGACTAAACTAGAGTTTAAGTTAATGAAAATCTCATGCAAAACAAAATGGTTAGACTTTGTCAAATATGCTTGAAAGCTTCATGAAGCTTCAAGCAAAGACAAAGAAAACGACCAATTTGTTTTACCAAAATAATTAAAAACCTAAGCCATTATCTTAAATATGGTGTAAATCATACACACACCCAAGTTTGCATGTATCATCAATCATGATACAAACTAGTGCACAAACATATATCATATATACAACTTGTGCACATCAAGTGAGAAAATCAATCTTAAGTGAACCAATACTAGTTAATGTAAAGTAATATATCAAATATATAATTATACATTAAATTATTAAATCAATACTTGATTTAATGATCCGGTCATATCGCATATAACCGACTAATATCAAGTGTATCAATATATCGAATCAACACTTGATTCGGTAACCCGGCTATATCTCATATAACCGTCCGATGATACAAATCGCGAGAATAGAATTCAGTATCACATACTGGTATTATTCACGGTCCCACATATATCTCATATGCGCTCCTATTTCGTTTCACTTGAGCCAGGAAACCTCTGTGTAGGACTCTAAAGACTCGTCAATACGCCGGCAGTAGATGGTGATCATATCAATCACCCACAAGCCGCAAGCGGTCTGCTAAACGTAACGGCCACCCGGGTATTGAGCGATCAGAAGATCAACGAGCAAGCCTGTTCACACTCCTGTGAATCCAATCAGTAACACTTACCGCACAGTCCGGTCTGTTCGTCTGATATGTCGCATATCTCGCCTAGGGGTGGTAAACGTCAGACCCCAGTAGCTTGATAAGTCATGCCGATGTAAGGCCCATAACAAGTATGAAACTAGTGATAACACTTACCAGTAAATCAGTGCAACCCTGGCCAGGGATTTCCAGTTATGGCCAGTCGAGCATAGCGCAACATTAACCCCAATACCGGGAGAGACGAATCCCCTCCTCTCGCTCATTGCCTCCATGTGAATCGGGACTGTACCCAAAAACCACCTGTTTGCATGACTCAGTAGAGCCGTGGTAGGGTGGAAATCAAAGCACAGTGGGAGACACACAAGACTCTATGACGATCTCGGGTCCACAGACTAAGCTGTACCAGTGTCACCAGAGAACTGCCATCTGACTTGAGGTATAATACCATCTCGGAGTTCTCGGCGAGTCCATTCGGTGTACCCAGTCTCCACTGAGCACCCGCATACCATCTCTGATGTCAAACACCAATGGATATGGGATCATCCATCGCCCATCACATGGGTCGAGAAGATATACGCTAGTCTACTCTGGAATATCGATGCCCCGTCTCGATATTCCCACGACTAAGAACATTGAAGGATGTACTCATGGACTACCCAGGCCCCACTAGTATGATCTACATCATAGTCCTGGAAGTCGAGTACACATCCTAAGGACTTTATCAACATGTAACAGAGAGACAGTAAGTATACATGTTAAGATAAAGAGCAACCAGATAGCGTACTATCATGTCGAGCAAGAAAGTCCTACCTATATATGTCCCAGCATCCACTGCAATGCACATCTCATGTACAGTGATGGACTCTAGGGCATACATATAACTAACAATCTCCCACTTGCACTAGGGCCATCTGTAGCAGTGGTTGTAGTATCTCATACTCAACAATCCCATAAAAGTCTCTCTATGGAAAAAGGCATTTGTGAGTGGATCCGCCGTGTTGTCCTCTGTATCTACTCTCCTAACCTCGATCACCCTGGAGATCAACTATCTCCATGATCAGGTGATGCTGTCTCAGAATATGTCTGGGTCACTGATGGGACCGGGGTTCCTGGACCAAAGCCGCACTTCCTCTGTCACACAATGGTAGGAACCTAGTTCATCTCATGAACCAATATACACCCAAACGGCCTCTTTGGTAGTATCTTTGATAGCGATGTCACCAGCCTTCATCTTCTAGTTTGCCACGGTATCTAGCTTGGAACTCTTCCAACATACCGTCCCTCCACTGAGGGTAAAGACAATGCCTGTAACTAACATTCAGTTAACCTTACCACCCTGGAAGCTGTCCATTGATTCTCCCCAGGATCGATTGATACCATCTTACTATACCTAGTGAGAATCCTAATATCCATTTAGATCTATTTCATAGATCCAAAACCCAGGATTTAGGAGGTATCACCTTTATCCTATACGGAGAATCTTTGTGATAAGCGGAGATTGATCGTGCGTAGCATAGGAAACTCTTTTCCTATCAAGGGTATGTTGTCCACGTACAATACGAGGATGACCACCTTACTCTCTACTACCTTTTGGTATGTACAAGGTTCATCTTCTATTTTAATGAAGTCAAACTCTTTGACTACCACATCAAAACAGATGTTCCAACTCCGCGATGCCTGCTTTATCCCATAAAACATCTTGTACACGTTTCCGTTGCTCCAACTGTCTACGAAGCCCTCTGGCTGTGTACTTATAGACGCTCTATTCCAAATCAATATTTAGAAAAGCAGTCATGACACCCAACCACCAGATATCGTAGTCATGGTATGTAACAATGGCAAGTAGGATCCGGATGGACTTAAGCACATCCACTGGAAAGGTTTCATCATTATCCATGCCTGGTCGATGACGAAAACCTTTAACAAGTCTAGCTTCGAAAGTCTCAACTTTTCCATCTACACCAAGTAATCTTCTCAAGATACTCTTGCTCCTGTTGGGGATTTAACCCTTCAGATATAGCAACCAAAGTCCATACATTGTTGGTGTACATGAATTCCATCTCAGATCGCTAAGAATCCAGCCATTCTTATAGAGTCCTCACTCTCGATGGCCTGCTCGAAACTAGTTGGGTCATCATCTCATGATTCATTCCTCGCTCCCACTTTCATCGAGAAACCGAAGTATCTCTCAGGCGGATGAGGAACCCTGCTGGATCGGCGGAGAGGCTGAGGTTCGTCGGCGACTATTGAATCTTTTGGTTCTATCAAATCATCAGTTGTAGTTTGTATAGCTAGAAATCCTTCCAGTTGTTAGTTGTATGTATGCCCTACAGTATTGTACAGATGATGTATATTATATTGGATGCTTGGACATATATAGAGAGGACATTCTTGCTCGATATGATAGTATGCTATCTGGTTGCTCTTTTTCTTAACATATATACTTGTCTCTTTATACTGTCTGATGGCAACATGTTGATAAAGCCCTTACGATGTGTACTTGACTACCTGGACTATGATGCGGATCATACTAGTGGGGACATGGTAGTCCATAAGTACATCCTTCAAGGTCCCTAGTCGAGGGTGTATCGAGACAAGGCATCGATATACCAGAGTAGACTAACGTATACGCTTCTCGAACCATGAGATGGGCGATGGATGATCCCATATCCATTGGTGTTTGACATCAGAGATGGTATGCGGGTGCTCAGTGGAGACTGGATACACTGGACGGACTCGCCGAGAACTCCCAGATGGTATTATACCTTACGTCAGATGGCAGTTCTTTGGTGACACTTGTACAGGTTAGTCTGTAGACCCAAGATCGTCATAGAGTCTTGTGTGATTCCCACTGTGCTTTGATTTCCACCTTACCACGTCCATGAGGGCGTGCAAAACGGTGGTTTTTAGGTACAGTCCCGAGTCATATGGAGGCAATGAGCGATAGGAGGGGTTTCGTCTCTCCCGGTATTGGGGGTTGATGTTGCGCTGTGCTCGATTGGCCGTAACAGGGAAGTCCCTGGCCAGGGCTGATTAGAGATTTACTGGTAAATGTTACCAGTAGTTTCTCGACGCGTTATGAGCCTCACATCGGCACGACTTATCGGTTATTGGGGTCTGACGTTTACCACCCTTATACTTGATATGCGACATATCAGACGAGGAGACCGGACTGTACGGGAAGTGTTGCCGGCTGGCTTTTACAGGAGTTGGAGCGGGCTTGCTTGCTGATCTTCTGATCACTCAATACCAGGGTAGCCGTTATGTCCAGCTAGTACCGCTGACGGCTTGTGGGTGCGTGATGTGATCATCACCCACTGCCGGCGTATTGACGAGTCTTTAGAGTCCTACACAGAGGTTTTACCGGCTCAGGCAAAACGAAATAGGAGCACGTATGTGATATGTGCGAGACCGATAATAAATGCGTGTATGTGATACCGCATTCTATTATCGCGACTATATGTATCGGTCGGTTATATATGATATGGCTGGGTTATCGAATCAAGTGTTGATTCGATAAGTCGATACAATTGATGTTAGCCGGTTATATGAGATGTGACCGGATTATTAAGTCAAGTGTTGATTTAATAATTAAGTGTATAATTGTATATTAGATATAATAGTTTACATTTATTAACACTTGTTCACTTTAGGGTTTTTCTCACTTGTACACTACTTTAACATATATATGATATATGTTTAAAATGTGTTATCCTATTGTATCATGGTTGATGATACA
This sequence comes from Agapanthus africanus, assembly GCA_030015575.1. Taxonomy (NCBI): domain Eukaryota; kingdom Viridiplantae; phylum Streptophyta; class Magnoliopsida; order Asparagales; family Amaryllidaceae; genus Agapanthus; species Agapanthus africanus. The sequence continues at coordinate 160,432,739 of JASDDO010000029.1, read as the reverse complement.
CAATCCATGGGTGTCTAAGACTTACACTATGCTTATGTTTATTTTGGGTTTTTAATATTTAAAGTAATTGCAAAATCAAGTGGAGGATTTGAAAATACATGAAGCTTGTGGAATCTTGAGGATGCATTAACTAATCAAACCTGATTTTGTTTTTACTATAGATTTTTATTAACCCAACCATAACCATTAGCCTAGGGTTAAGTCTCTACAAGGGTTAGTATATGATACTCACTCACCATGATTACTCTTCTCACTTGTTCATTATCCTCATTCCTTTCTTTTGTTCATCTTCTTCATTGAGCAAAAGATGTTGCTTGCTAGGGTTTTGAAAAAAGAGTGAAACTTTGTGAGAATTAAAAATCCAAAGAGAACCCACTTCCTATTTCTACATCCTCATCAAGACTAGCACTCTTGTATAGGGTGTTTGCTTCACTAATTCTTAAATTAGTGAAGTAGTAGCTTGAGTCGGAATTCCCTCGACGTGGATCATCTTCGGCCTCGGAGACTTCAAGCAAGGTCGCACCTTTCGCCTCGTGAAGCCATGCAAGGGTCCAGGAGATCCACGATCGCAGTGAAGGGACTTCAACAAGGAGCAAATGAAGTGAAAGACCGATCTACAAAGGTTGTATTTCGTATCCCTTTAGAGTAAAGTTGTTTACTTTCTAATTGATTCGCCTAAACTCTAGTATACGATCTTGCTTAGTGTTATTCGGCACATAAAAATTTAATTTTGGCATGGTCGATGCCTTATAGAGCCTTCTTAGTGTGCCTAGTAACCCTTCAGTGGTATCAGAGCATAGCTAGAGCATTAGACGATTTGTTAACAAATTTAAAACTCCGAACGAACCCGACAACGTCGAAATCAACCCCTCTCTGGACTTTTTTTAAAATATGGGTTTTTCAGAATTAAAAATATCTAAAATAATACAGCAGGGATTTCTAAGAATTACGGAGCAAAATTGGTAACCTAATATGTATGGACCGCCGCGGTTCCGCAGCAATACCCTGCTTGTGCCGCGGAACCGCGGCCGTACATTGAGAATTTGATAGTTGGTTTGCACAGTAATTCTTGTATCTGATTGCTATATTTTATGGGTATTTTTAAACTGACTCAAGTGTTGAGTATTCAGGGGTTCATTTTGTAATCGTCGATTCGATCGGAGAATTTAATTTTGTTTTGTTATTCCGGATAATTTAGAAAGTACTAAAATATTCGAACGGATATCATTAACTCAATTTTTCCCGGCACGAAAAAGTTTCAAGTGTTGAATTTTTACCGAGTTTGAATCTTTCGGAAAAACGTGCATGTGATGTGATGGACCCTCTAGAAGACAATAAACCTTAACTCGATTATGTGACCGTTTTGAACTACCCTTTGAACCTTAGGGTTTGGGGCAGTACGGCGTGCCACATGTGAGGCGTTGGCTTGACCCTTCTACGGCTGGACCGTTGCTACTGTGACGTTTTCTGGAATTTTTGAACTCCGCTCAAGTGTTGAGCTATTTAGGAAATCTTGGGTGTTTGATGATCTGTTCGGAAAGTTTAATACAGTCTATTTATCTGGAATGTGATACAATATGTCGAATTCATATCGTTAGGCATGAAATGCGAAATATGTGATATTTCGGATTTACGATGTCTAAAGAGATTATGGATTCCAAATGTTGTAGTTTTACACTTTCTTTTCTGCGACCGTAAGTGTAATATGTGATATCGCCGGTTTTGTTGCTATATGTCAACGACAATTGGGATGCGCATATTTACTTACGTTGATGACATGTGATGTTCTGTGTTGCTGGATATGTTATATTGGATCGTCGCGTTCTGAATAGCCGCGGGTTTTTATGTGAGATGACAGTTTTTTTTTTCATTCATGTAAAATTTAAATGTATGTAATATTCTTTTATTGGGGCACTTCCGGGATGAGGTTGATGTCACCTTTTGTATATTATTTACTTTTCCGCACTAGGATAGACCCAAGGCGGATAGCACAAGTAACCGGGTTCTGGAGTCCAATGGGAGACCAACTCGAAGAGTCGAGTCCGGGTCTCCTAACTCCAGAATTGGTAGGGTTGCTTGCCGCTCTCGTATGGGTCTAGGGGTGTGGGTTTGTCTATTCGTCGCGACTGTGGAATCCGTGTTTTATAGAGGCTCAAAATAAAACACGGACGTCCTAGTATATCCAATGTTTCATATGTTTCTTCTACTGCGATATCTGTGATGTGATCATTTGATGTTCTGTGATAAATACTGTATATAGTATATATGATATATTATATAGACGTTACTTATGTTTTACACCCGCGCTGGCCCTGCCCTGCTCTGCCGTTAGTTACCTAACCTAACGGAGCACGAGGGGACATCGAGGCGAATGCCGATGGCATAAGTGTACGTCGTATTTATCTATGATGTTTAGGTGATTTAAATGATGGGACTTCATTAATGTGATTAATGAAAGAAAAGAAACCTAAAAGATGTTGTAGAATCATTTTTTTCAAAAAAGGTAGCTACAGTCTTGCTTTGCATAGCGGTATATATGATATACCCTACACCTTATTCGATGAGGAAAGAGCCGAGACCCCTTCACCGGGAGTGACCTGTTTAGCAAAACTGGCAGATGCTACAACACTCGGTTTGTTTTTTATTGCTTTTGGAGTTTTGCTTTGAATAGTGATGTATATGATATATCCCGCACCTTATTCCATAAGGAAAGAGCCGAGATCCCTTCACCGGGAGTGACCACTTTAGCAAAACTAATGAAAGCCTCAAAATCACTCCATTTCAAAATTCACTTGATTCTACAACGATATTAAGTTCATTACGTAATAGGTTTTCAGAAAAACCTGTCGTAGCCCTCCGTCATTTCAGATAAATCCTACTTAGTATTCGTGCTACGTTTGTTGGCCTGCGTCAAGGCGTGGTGTGCGGTAGCTAACTAGTATTTATCTGCTTATGCATATGATGCAGATTGGATTAGGGTAGTCGTGCGAATTTGTTGGCCTGCGTCAAGGGTCGTACGGGTGGGTTTAATTCAATCAAGAAATGACGGGTTGAACTTGACTAGCGCACTATGGTTTGTTGGCCTGTGTCAAGGTCATGGGACGCTGGGGGCAAAATATTATCGGGAATTTCAAGTGTTCAAATTTGCAATGAGATTGCATCCCTTCTATGAGATAGCTGGATCCCGATACCCACTGCGAGTAATTGTTACTCCCGGGAGAGTTTTACACAGGACAATTAGCCGATCAAGTTGGTGACTAGAAAGGTGTCAACGGGGCTACGCCTCTGGGAAAACGAGGTTTACTTTAATTAGGTCCATGCGAAAGCACGGGGAACCTCCCTCAAAGTACCGACACTGGCCTGGCTGAAAGTTTGGCGAAGTTGTAGGGTGTAATTAATCCCGGCTAGTCTTTCCTTTTAGGGTTTGAAGGAAGATTTGATAAAAACAGTGGGAGCCATCCTGATTAGATAAAATAATAACCAATCTGATCTTGCAAGAGCATACGCTAAAGTGTTTTCTTCTCTCTCTCTCCAGGTAGCGACCATTTCATGCCTTAATCAAGATAATAGTATGGATGTATTGACCGAACCCGCATATTATACTGTGCTGGGAACGTTGGTTCCGTTCCTTCTTATAAGAGTTATAAGACTGAACAGGATATAGGGGAATACCAGGATTCCCATGCCACCCGAATGAAGAAAGTACATGTTGATGCATTATCTTCGGGTGTGTTCGTTACAGAGAACTGTTTCTCCATTTGCTCTACGTCCTGGGTATTAGATACCGGGTCAGGATCCCATATATGTAATCAGTTACATGGGCTTAGAAAAGGTAGAGAACTTGGAGAAGGTGATAAAGACATAAGAGTTGGAAATGGTACAATTGTTGCAGCTAAAACCATCGGGGAATATCACCTTGTATTGCCAACAGGTAATACATTGGTTCTGAACGAATGCTATTACATGCCGAACCTGATATGCAACATTATATCGGTTTCTTTACTAAGTAAAGAAGGATATAATTTTGCATTACAGGATAATGTTATGAACATTTTCCTTAACCAAAAGTTAGTTGGATCAGGCACGTTGTGCAATGGCATTTATGTTCTAAATCAATCAACAGTTCTGAGCATAACAAACACACATAAGAGGAAGAGTTCAGAAATGAACGAATCCTTCTTGTGGCATTGTTGACTGGGTCACATCAATGCGACACGACTCGCTAAGTTGCATAAGGATGGATATTTGAATCCGTTTGAATTTTCGTCTTATGACACTTGCCAGTCATGTCTCAAAGGCAAGATGACGAAAACTCCGTTTACGGGACACGGAGAGAGAGTTAGGGAACTCTTGGGACTGGTACATAGTGATGTATGCGGCCCCATTTCTACATATGCCAGGAATGGTTCTGCGTACATCATTACATTCACTGATGATCTCTCTAGATTCGGATATGTGTTCCTGATGAAACACAAATTAGAAGATTTTGAGAAATTTAGAGAATATAAACAAGAAGTCGAGAACCAAACCGGGAAAAGTATTAAAATCCTACGATGTGATCGAGGTGGAGAATACTTGAGCAATGAATTCCTGGACTTCCTAAAAGAGAATGGGATTCTCTCTCAGCTAACTCCTCCATATACACCACAGCACAACGGTGTATCGGAACGGAGGAACCGCACCCTATTAGATATGGTGCGCTCAATGATGAGCACAGCTGAGTTACCTATGTCCTTCTGGGGGTATGCACTGGAAACAGCTGCAGACCTATTGAAAATGGTTCCTACCAAATCTGTGCCAACCACTCCATGCGCGATATGGAAAGGAAAGAGACCATGTCTTAATTATGTTAAGATATGGGGTTGTCCGGCCTATGTAAAAACGCAAAATCCGGACAAACTCGCGGCAAGGTCCATTCTGTGTAAGTTTATTGGATATCCCAAACATTCGCGTGGGTATACCTTCTACAAAACCGAGGAACAAAAAGTGTTTGTTTCTCGACATGCCACCTTTTTAGAAAAGGAATTTCTTGAAAAAGAGATTAGAGGCATGGAGGTAGAACTGGAAGAGGTTCCAGCAATACAGACTACAACAGAAGATTTGGTTGAACCGGAGGATTCGGTAGTTCCCAATGAACCTCAGCCTCTCCCCCGATCTAGTTGGGATCCTCACCCACCTGAGAGATACTACGGTTTTCTCATAGATGGTGGGAGCGAGGATTGCATCATGGTTGATGATGACCCAACTAGCTTCGAGCAGGCCATCACGAGTGGAGACTCAGTGAAATGGCTGGATGCAATGCGGTCCGAGATGGAATCCATGTACACCAACAAAGTATGGACTTTGGAGGATGCTCCTGAAGGGGTAAAACCCATTGGGAGCAAGTGGATCTTCAAGAAAAAACTTGGTGTATATGGGAAAGTGGAGACTTTCAAAGCTAGACTTGTTGCAAAGGGTTTTCGTCAAAGACCAGGTGTGGACTATGATGAAACTTTTTCTCCAGTGGCTATGCTTAAATCCATCCGGATCATGCTTGCCATCGCTGCATATCATGATTATGAAATCTGGCAAATGGATGTTAAGACCGCCTTTCTAAATGGTGATTTAGAAGAGTGCGTGTACATGACTCAGCCAGAGGGCTTCGTAGATAATTGGAGTAGCGGGAAGGTGTGCAAGCTGCTTAAATCCATTTATGGATTAAAGCAAGCATCGTGGAGTTGGAAAATCTGCTTTGACGTCGTTATCAAAGAGTTTGATTTTGTCAAAAACGTAGATGAACCTTATATCTACAAGAAGGTGGCAGAGAGTAAGGTTGTTTTCCTCGTATTGTACGTGGACGACATACTCTTGATTGGAAATAACATTCCTATGCTGCAATCGGTCAAGCTCTTCTTATCATAAAGATTCTCAATGAAAGATTTAGGTGATGCCTCTTGCATATTGGGAATCAGGATCTATAGAGATAGATCTAAAAGGATATTGGGATTGTCCCAGTCCAGGTACATTGACACCATACTAAAGAGGTTTAGTATGGAAGAGTCCAAACGTGGGTTTTTACCCACGATCTCAGGGCTCATTCTCTCCAAAGAGATGTCTCCCAAGACTGATTTGGAGAGAGCTCGCATGCAAGGGATACCCTATGCTTCGGTAGTAGGCTCTATCATGTACGCAATGCTATGTACCAGACCCGATGTAGCATACTAACTAAGTGTAGTGAGTAAGTTTCAAGCTGATCCGGGAGAGAGTCACTGGACAGCTGTGAAGAGCATTCTCAAGTACTTACGAAGGACTAAAGAGATGCTCTTGGTGTATGGTAACGGAGAACTCCAAGTGGAGTCCTTTACCTATTCAAGCTTCCAGAGTGATAAGGACGACTCTAAGTCGCAGTCGGGATTTGTCTTTACCCTTTACGGAGGGGCGGTTAGCTGGAAGAGTTCCAAGCAGGAAACCGTGGCAGACTCGACGATGGAGGCTGAATACATCGCTGCCAACGATGCTGCCAAAGAGGCTGTCTGGATCAAGAAGTTCATTACTGAACTTGGAGTGGTTCCATCCATTGAGCATCCAATACCTTTGTATTACGATAACAATGGACCGGTGGCTTTGGCCAAGGAACCCAGGTCACATCAGCGATCCAGGCATATTCTGAGGCGGTATCACCAGATCCGGGAGATAGTTGATCGCCGGGAGATTGAGGTCTGGAGGGTTGACACGAAGAACAACACAGTGGATCCACTCACGAAGGCCATTCCCCAGATACAGTTTGAGAGACTCTTCGGAATGCTCGGTATGCGATACTACAGCAGCTGGCCCTAGTGCAAGTAGGAGATTGTTAGTTGTATGTATGCCCTAGAGACCAGTATTATACAGATGATGTATATTATATTGGATGCTTGGACATATATAGAGAGGAATTTCTTGCTCGATATGATAGTATGCTATCTGGTTGCTCTTTATCTTAACATGTATACTTGTCTCTTTATACTGTCTGATGGCTACATGTTGATAAAGCCCTTAGGATGTGTACTTGACTACCTTGACTGTGATGCAGATCATACTAGTGGGGGCATGGTAGTCCATAAGTAAATCCTTCAAGGTCCCTAGTCGAGGGTGTATCGAGACAAGGCATCGATATACCAGAGTAGACTAGCGTATACGCTTCTCGACCCATGAGATGGGCGATGGATGATCCCATATCCATTGGTGTTTGACATCAGAGATGGTATGCGGGTGCTCAGTGGAGACTGGGTACACTGGACGGACTCACCGAGAACTCTCAGATGGTATTATACCTTACGCCAGATGGCAGTTCTCTGGTGACACTTGTATAGGTTAGTCTGTAGACCAGAGATCGTCATAGAGTCTTGTGTGATTCCCACTGTGCTTTGATTTTCACCTTACCACGTCCATGAGGGCGTGCAAAACGGTGGTTTTTGGGTACAGTCCCGAGTCACCTGGAGGCAATGAGCGATAGGAGGGGTTTCGTCTCCCCCGGTATTGGGGGTTGATGTTGCGCTGTGCTCGATTGGCCGTAACAGGGAAGTCCCTGGCCAAGGCAGATTAGAGATTTACTGGTAAGTGTTACCAGTAGTTTCTCGACCCGTTATGAGCCTCACATTGACACGACTTATCGGTTATTGGGGTCTGACGTTTACCACCCTTAGACTTGATATGCGACATATCAGACGAGGAGACCGGACTGTACGGGAAGTGTTGCCGGCTGGCTTTTACAGGTGTTGGAGCGGGCTTGCTTGCTGATCTTCTGATCACTCAATACCCGGGTAGCCGTTACGTCCAGCTAGTACCGCTGACGGCTTGTGGGTGCGTGATGTGATCATCACCTACTGCCGGCTTATTGATGAGTCTTTAGAGTCGTACACAGAGGTTTTACTGGCTCAGGCAAAAGGAAATAGGAGCACGTATGTGATATGTGCGAGACCGAGAATAAATGCGTGTATGTGATACCGTATTCTATTCTCGCGACTATTTGTATCGGTCGGTTATATATGATATGGCCGGGTTATCGAATCAAGTATTGATTCGATAAGTCGATACAATAGATGTTAGCCGGTTATATGAGATGTGACCGGATTATTAAGTCAAGTGTTGATTTAATAATTAAGTGTATAATTGTATATTAGACATACTAGTTTACATTTATTAACACTTGTTCACTTTAGGGTTTTTCTCACTTATACACTACTTTAACATATCTATGATATATGTTTAAAATGTGTTATCATATTGTATCATGGTTGATGATACAAAATCCATGGGTGTATGAGACTTACACTATGCTAATGTTTATTTTGGGTTTTTAATATTTAAAGTAATTGCAAAATCAAGTGGAGGATTTGAAAATACATGAAGCTTGTGGAAGCTTGTGGATGCATTGACTAATCCAACTTGATTTTGTTTTTACTATGAATTTTTATTAACCCAACCATAACCATTAGCCTAGGGTTAAGTCTCTACAAGGGTTAGTATATGATACTCACTCACCATGGTTACTAATCTCACTTGATCATTATCCTCATTCCTTTCTTTTGTTCATCTTCTTCATTGAGCAAAAGAAATTGCTTGCTAGGGTTTTGATAAAAGAGTGAAACTTTGTGAGAATTAAAAATCCAAAGAGAACCCACTTCCTATTTCTCCATCCTTATCAAGACTAGCACTATTGTATAGGGTGTTTGCTTCACTAATTCTTAAATTAGTGAAGTAGTAGCTTGAGTCGGAATTCCCTCGACGTAGATCATCTTCGGCCTCGGAGACTTCAAGCAAGGTCACACCTTTCGCCTCGTGAAGCCATGCAAGGGTCCGGGAGATCCACGATCGCAGCGAAGGGACTTCAACAAGGAGCAAATGAAGTGAAGGACTGATCTACAAAGGTTGTATTTCGTATCCCTTTAGAGTAAAGTTGTTTACTTGCTAATTGATTCGCCTAAACTCTAGTATACGATCTTGCTTAGTGTTATTCGGCACATAAAAATTAAATTTTGGCATGGTCGATGCCTTGTAGAGACTTCTTAGTGTGCCTAGTAACCTTTCACCAGTTCTACAGAACTGACCTTGCCTCGATCTTGTCCGGATTTTGCTTTTAACATAGGCCGGACAATCCTAAATCTTAACTTACTTAAGAGATGGGCTCTTCCCATACCATATCTCATATGGAGTAGTAGGCACTGATTTGATTCGAACCCAATTCAATAGGTATGCAGCTTCTCAAGTGCATAACCCCCAAAAGGAAACTGGTAACTCAGTAATACTCATCATAGAGCACACCATATCTCATAGGGTGCGATTGCTCCGCCCCGATACACCGTTGTGCTGTGGTGTATACGGAGGAGTAATGCTGAGAGAGAATCTCATTCTCCTTTAGAATAGTCCAAGAATTCCATGCTCAACTATTCTCCTCCCTGATCTCATTATAGGACATAATACTTATACCCGTTTTGGTTCTCTACTTCTGACTTATATTCTTTGAATTTCTCAAAAGCTTCAGACATGTGTTTCAATAGGAACATGTGTCCGAATCTTGAGAGATCATCAGTGAATGTAAGGATGTACAAAGAACCAGTCCTGGCATATGTAGACTGGGGACCTTCATACATCACTATGTATCAGTCCCAAGAGTTCACTAACACTTTCTCTGTTTCCAGTAAACAGAGCTACGGTCATTTTATCTTTGTGACATGACTGGCAAGTTTAACAAGATGTAAATTCAAACTGATTTAAATATGCATCTAAATGTAACTTAGCTAGTCGGGTCGCATTGATATGACCCAGTCTACAATGCCTCAAGAAGGATTCGTTCATTTGTGAACTCTTCCTCTTGTGTGTATTCTGTACGTAAGGAACTGTGGTTTGATTTAGAATGTATATGCTTCTAGATAACGTGCCTGAACCGATCAACTTTTGATATAGGAAATGTTCAAATCAATATCCAACAATACAAAATTATATCCTTCTTTAATAAAAAGAGACTGATATGATGTTGTATATCAGGTTCGGTATCTAATAACATTCGTTCAGAATCAATGTATTCTAGTAATACAGGGTGATAACTATCAACAGACTTGGTTGCAACACTTGCAACGTTTCTGTCTCATGAAATTTATTACCCGTTCTCAGTTCTCTATCTCTCTTTGGCCCATGTAACAGATTACATTTGCGGGATCCTGATCCGGTATCTAATACCCAGGACGTAGAGGATACAGAGAAACAGTTCTATATAATGAACACACCCGAAGAAGATGCATCAGCATGCACTTTCTTCGTTTGGGCAGCACGGGAATTCTGGTAATCCCCAATTTCCTGCTATGTCTTATAACAATTATAAGTTGGTGCGGGACCAACGTTCCCCAGCTCTGTATAACAAGCGGGTTCGGTCAATACATCCATTTTATTATCTTGATTAAGGCGTGACATGGTCGCTACCTAGAGAGAGAGAGAGAGAAGAAAACACTCTGCGTGCACCCTTGCAAGATTAGATTGGTTATATATTTTATCTAATCAGGATGGCTCCCACTGTTTTTATCAAATCTTCCTTCAAACTTTAAAAGGAAAGACTAGCCGGGATTAATTACACTCTACAAGTTCGCCAATCTTTCAGCCAGGCCAGTGCCGGTACTTTGAGGGAGGTTCCCCGTGCTTTCGCACGGACCTAATTAAAATAAACCTCGTTTTCCCAGGGGCGTAACCCCGTTGACACCTTTCTAGACACCTACTTGATCGGCTAATTGTAAAGTGCAAAACTCTCCCAGAAGTAACAATTACTCGCAGTAGGTATCAGGATCCAACTATCATATAGAAGGTATGCAATCTCATTGCAAATTTCAACACTTGAAATTCCCGATAATGGTTTTTACCCCTAGCACTTATGACCTTAACTATGGTCAACAAATCATAAGCACTAGTCAAGTTCTACTCGTCATTTCATGATTAATTAGACCCACCCACATGATCCTTAACTAAGGTTAACAAAGTCACGCGACTGTCCTAACTAATCGCATCATATGCGGTGTAGGAAGACATCACTTAGCTACCGTATACTGTGCCTTGACTATGGTCAACAAACACAACACGAATACTAAGTACTCTACTTCCTAAAATGACGGAGGGTTGCGGATGGTTTTTAAGAAAACCTTTAACGCTTTGAACATGATCTCGTTGCGGAATCAAATGGTTTTAAATGGAGTGTTTTTGAGGCTTTTGCTAGTTTTGCTAAAGTGGTCACTCCCGGTGAAGGGATCTCGGCTCTTTCCACGTCGAATGAGGTGCAGGATATTCACAATACCACTATGCAAAGCAAGAACTAGAAAAGCAATCAAAAGACAAACCGAAGGTTGTAGCATCTACTAGTTATTGCTAAAGAGGTCACTCCCGGTGAAGGGATCTCGGATCTTTCCTTATCGAATAAGGTGATGGATGTTCTACAAGGAACACCGCTATGCAAAGCAACAACTAGCACTACCTGATTTGTTGAAATTCGATTCCACAACTTCTTTTAGGTTTATTTTCTTTCATTAATCTCATTAATGAATGTCCCATCATTTAAGTCCACCTAAATATCACAGATAAATACAACGTAGGCTTATGCCATTCGCATTCGCCTCGATGTCCCATCTGCACCGTTAGGTTAGATAACTAACAGCAGAGCGGGGCAGGGCTAGCGCGGGTGTAAAATATACGCAACGTCTATATAATATATCATATATACTATATGCAGTATCTATCGGAACATATCACATGATCACATCACAGATAACGCAGCAGAAAATATCATATGAAATATTGGATATACTAGGACGTCCGTGTTTTATTTTGAGCCTGTATAAAACACGGATTCCACGGTCGTGATGAATAGCCAATCCCACACCCCTAGACCACTACGAGAGCCGCAAGAAACCCTACCAATTCTAGCGTTAGGAGATCCGAACTCGACTCCTCGAGGTGGTCTCCCACTGGACCCTAGAACCCGGTTACTTGTGCTTTCCTTCTTGGGTCTATCCTAATGAGGAAAAGTAAATAATATACAATGGTGACATCATCCTCAGCCCGGAAGTGCCCCAACAAAAGAATATTACATACAATGAATTTTACATGAATGAAAATGAAAAACTCTCATCTCACATAAAAACCCACGGCTATTCAAACACGACGATCCAATATAACATATCCAGCAACACATAATATCTCATATCATCAACATAAGCAAGTATGCGTATCCCGATTGTCGTTGATATATAGCAACGAAGCCGGCGATATACAACATACTACGTTTACGGTCACAGAAAAGAAAGTGTAAAACTACAACAGTTGGAATCCGCAACCTCCTTAGACATCCCATGCCTAACCAAATGAATTCCTTTGACATCGCATGCCTAACAATTAAAAACCCCGCATTTTAGTCTCATTTATCGAAAACTCTTTTCTATATCTAGTCGGGCAATTCAACAAGATTCCCGACATCCTGATCGAATGCTCATCGCAAACTTTAGTAAACGGCCGAACCCCCGGATGCCGTCGACGAAGTGCACTAAGGCGGAACACCGCTGCCGCGAGCACCCGAACGGATGCTTTTGGCGACGGGGTTCTTCTACAGTCACTTGGTCGGGGCTATGGGGCGTGGCTATCTATTAAGTTTACCCGGCGAGTATCCACGTACGCTACGTGATTGCAACGGACTTTTGATCACATCAAAATCCCGTGGCAACCGATCAAATGGGACTAAAGTGTTAGATTTATAACATTCAAATTAGTTATCTCATAACTACTTGTGGATTCCAAATATTGTATCACATTCCAGATAAATAGACAATGTTAAACTTTCCGATCGAATAGTCAAACACCCAAGTTTTCCCAATAGCTCAATACTTGAAATAAGTTTAAAAACAGACATTTCATGCCACAGTGCCAACGGTCCAGCCGTAGAAGGGTCAAGCCAACGCCTCACATGTGGCACGCCGTACTGCCCCAAACCCTAAGTTTCAAAAGGCAGTTCAAGACGGTCACATAATCGAGTTAAGGTTTGTTGTCTTCTAAATGGTCCATCGCGTTACTTGTACGACTTAGAACGTTCTTAAACTACGGAAAAATCCAACACTTTGAAATTTTCCGGGTCGGGAAAAAGTGAGTTATTGATATCCGGTCGAACTTTTTAACACGTTCTAAAATTACCAGGACAAAATAAACAAAGTTAAATAATCCGATCGAATCATCGAGTCCCCAATACAACCCAGAAAACTCAACTCTTTAGTATAAATTAAAAATTCCCAGAAAACACAGGAATTACAGACGGACATTACTATGCAAACCACGTGCCATGATTCACCTTTTTGGCCTCGGAACCGCCGCGCAAGCCAGGTACGGCCGCGGTTCCGCGGCGCTTTGAGGGAATTAGGAGCACGTGCTGCACAGTAATTCCTAGAAAACCCTGCTGATTTTTTTGAGTATTTTTAATTCACAAAATATCACAATTTCAGAAAATTTCCAGAGAAGGGTAAAAACTAGGGTTTCGGGGATCGATCGGACTTTTAACTTCATCTAGACTTCACGTAAAGCTCTATCTTGGCTCTGATACCACTGTAGGGTTCCTAGGCACTCTAACAAGGTTCTACAAGGAATCAACTATGCCCGATTCAAAAAAATAGATGTGCCGAACAACCCTAACCAAGATCGTATACTAGAGATAATGCGAAAAATAGCAAGTTAATCATTTTAACTACAAGTGAAAGGGATTACAACCTTTGTAGATCAGGTCCTTCACTTCTAAAGCTCCGTGTTGACATCCCTTCGCTGTGAGCATCGGGATCCCAGACTCTAGCGATGGTTTCTTCGGAGAAATGAGCGGGCTATGTCGTTGACTTCGAGGCCGAAGATGATCTACGTCGAGGAGACTCAAACTCAAGCTCCATCTTCACTAGGTCAAAAAACTTTGTGAAGAGAACACCCTAAACTAAATGTCAAGTAGTAGAGGATGATGAAATAGGAAGTGGGTTCACTTTGGATTTGAATTTCTCACTCTAAATCTTCACTTAAAAATTTCAAGCAAGGTTTTTCTTCTTCTTGAAGAAAAGGAAGAAGAAGAAAAGAATAAGAATGAATAATGAATTATCAAGTGAAGTCTATCATAATGCAACCATGGGTGAGTTAACCTTTATAAATACTAAACTAGAGTTTAAGTTAATGGTTAGGTTAATGAAAATCTCATGCAAAACAAAATGGTTAGACTTTGTCAAAGATGCTTCAAAGCTTCATGAAGCTTCTAGCAAAGAAAAAGAAAGCCACCATTTTATTTTACCAAAATAATTAAAAACCTAAACCATTATCTTAAATATGGTGTAAGTCATACACACACCCAAGTTTGCATGTATCATCAATCATGATACGAACTAGTGCACAAACATAAATCATATATGCAACTTGTGTACATCAAGTGAGAAAATCAATCTTAAGTGAACCAATACTAGTTAATGTAAAGTAATATATCAAATATATAATTATACATTAAATCATTAAATCAATACTTGATTTAATGATCCGGTCATATCGCATATAACCGACTAATATCAAGTGTATCAATATATCGAATCAACACTTGATTCGGTAACCCGGCTATATCTCATATAACCGTCCGATGATAAAAATCACGAGAATAGAATTCAGTATCACATACTGGTATTATTCTCGGTCCCGCACATATCTCATATGCGCTCCTATTTCGTTTCGCTTGAGCCAGGAAAGCTCTGTGTAGGACTCTAAAGACTCGTCAATACGCTGGCAGTAGGTGGTGATCATATCAATCACCCATAAGCCGCAAGCGGTCTGCTAAACGTAACGGCCACCCGGGTATTGAGCGATCAGAAGATCAACGAGCAAGCCTGTTCACAGTCCTATGAATCCAATCAGTAACACTTATCGCACAGTCCGGTCTGTTCGTCTGATATGTCGCATATCTCGCCTAGGGGTGGTAAACGTCAGACCCCAATAGCTTGATAAGTCATGCTGATGTAAGGTTCATAACAAGCTTGAAACTACTGATAACACTTACCAGTAAATCAGTGCAACCCTGACCAGGGATTTCCAGTTATGGCCAGTCGAGCAAAGCGCAACATCAACCCCCAATACCGGGAGAGACGAATCCCCTCCTATCGCTCATTGCCTCCATGTGAATCGGGACTGTAACCAAAAACCACCTGTTTGCACGACTCAGTAGAGCCGTGGTAGGATGGAAATCAAAGCACAGTGGGAGACATACAAGACTTTATGACGATCTCGGGTCAACAGACTTAGCTGTACCAGTGTCACCATAGAACTGCCATCTGACGTGAGGTTTAATACCATCTGGGAGTTCTCGGCGAGTCCGTTCGGTGTACCCAATCTCTACTGAGCACCCGTATACCATCATTGATGTCAAACACCAATGGATATGGGATCATCCATCGCCCATCACATAGGTCGAGAAGATATACGCTAGTCTACTCTGGAATATCGATGCCCAGTCTCGATATTCCTACGACTAGGAACATTGAAGGATGTACTCTTGGACTACCCAGGCCCTACTAGTATGATCTACATCATAGTCCTGGAAGTCGAGTACACATCCTAAGGGCTTTATCAACATGTAACAGAGAGACAGTAAGTATACATGTTAAGATAAAGAGTAACCAGATAGCGTACTATCATGTCGAGCAAGCAAGTCCTACCTATATATGACCCAGCATACACTACAATACACATCTTATGTAGAGTAATGACCTCTAAGGCATACATATAACTAACAATTCGAACATATGTTCCTGTTGAAACACAAGTCTGAAACTTTTGAGAAATTCAAGGAATATAATCTTGAAGTTTAGAACTAGACGGGTAAAAGTATTAAGTCTTTCGATGTGATCGGAAAAGGGAATACTTGCGCATGGAGTTCCTGGAGTTTCTAAAGGAGAATGTGGTTCTCTCTCAGCTTACTCCTTCAAGTACACCACGGCACACCAGAGTATCTGGGTGGAGGTTTTGTGCCCTATAAGATATGGTGCGCTCTATGATGAGTACTGCTGAGTTTCCTGTTTCCTTTTGGAGTTATGCACTTAAGAAGCTGCATACCTATTGAATGGGGTTCCAACCAAATCGGTGCCTATCACTCCTTATGAGATATGGTATGGGAAGAGACCAAGTCTTAAACGAGTTAAGATATGGGGTTGTTAGGAAAAAGCAAAATCCGGACAAGCTCGAGGCAAGGTCAGTTCTGTATAAGTTTGATTGGATATCCCAAACATTTGCGAGGGAATATCTTCTACCAAACTGAGGAGACAAATGGATTTTGTTTCTCATCATGGCACCTTTTTAGATAAGGAATTTCTTATGAAGAGATTTGTGGTCATGAGGTAGAACTGGAAGAAGTTCTAGCTGGACAAACTAACAGCTGATGATTTGGTAAAATCAAATGATTCAATAGTCTTCGACGAACCTCATTCTCTCCACGAAACTGGTAGGGTTCCACAATCCACATAAGAGATACTATGGTTTTCTCGGTGACGGTAGGAGCGAGGATTGCATTACAGTAGATGATGACCCTTCTAGGTTCAAGTAGGCAATCATGACTGGGGACTCTGTGAAAAGGCTGGATGCTATGCTTAAGTCCATCAGGATCAATGCACGCATCACGGAGTTGGAACATCTGTTTTGATATGGCAGTCAAAATAGTTTGACTTCATCTAAAAGGTGGATGAACCTTATATATACAAGAAGGTAGTAGAGAATAATATTGTCTTCCACGTATTGTACGTAGATGGCATACTCTTGATAGGAAATGGTTTCCAATGCTACACTCGGTCAAGCTCCTTTTAACATGAGGATTCTCCACGAAAGATCTGGATGATACCTACTACATCTTATTGGTTATGATCTATGGTGATAGATCTAAGTGGATGTTTGGGAGTGTCCCAAATCCAGGTACATTAACACCGTACTAAAGGGGTTCAGTATGGAAGATTCTAAGCGTGGTGGTTCACCCACTTACTGAGGAATCACTCTCTCCAAAAAGATGTCTTCCAAGACTGATTTGGAGAGAGCTCACGTGCAAGGGATACCCTATGCTTCGGTAGTAGACTCTATCCTGTATGCGATGTTATGTACCGGACCAGATGTAGTTAAATCACTAGGTGTAGTGATCAGGAACCAATCGGATCATGGAAGAATCACTGGACAGCTGCGTAGGACTTTCTTAAGTACTAGAGAAGCACTAAAGAAATGTTCTTGGTGTTTGGTAACGGTGAACTCCAGTGGGAGTCCATTACCAATTCCAGCTTCCAGAGTGATAAGGTCGACTGAAAGTAACTCACAGGCTTTGTCTTTATCCTCAGTGAAGGGACGGTATATTGGAAGAGTTCTAAGCTAGATATCGTGGCACACTAGACGATAAAGGCTGAATAAATCACTTCCATCGATACTACTAAAGTGGATGTCTTGATAATTCTTTTCCATGAGATGAACATGGTTCCCACCATTGAGTGTCCAATAACTGTTATTGTGACAACAATGGAGTTGTGGCCTTGGCCTAGGAAAACCGGTCCCATCAGCGATCTAGACATATATTGAGGACAATATCACCTGATCATGGAGATAGTTGATCTCCAAGGGATCGAGGTAAGGAGAATTGACGCGAAGGATATAACGGCGGATCCACTCACATAGGCCTTTCTCTAGAGAGACTTTTATGGGGCGTTGAGTATGAGATACTGCAAAAAATGGATTTAGTGCAAGTGGAAGATTGTTAATTATATGTATGCCCTAGAGGCCATTATTATACATGTGATGTATATTATAGTGGATGCTTGGACATATATAGGGAGGAATTTCTTACTCGACATGATAATATGCTATCTGGTTGCTCTTTATCTTAACATGTACAATTATTGTCTCTCTATTACATATTGATAAAGCCTTTAGGATGAGTACCTGACTACAAGGATTATGATGTAGATCATACTAGTGGGGCAGAGGTAGTCGGTAAGTACATCTTTCAATTGTTCCTAATCATGGGAGTATCGATACGGGGTATCGATATTCCAGAATAAACCAGCATATACACTTCTCGACCTATATGATGGGCGATGGATGATCCCATATCCATTGGTGTTTGACATCAGAGATGGTATACGGGTGCTCGGTGGATACTGGGTACACTGAACGGACTCGCCGAGAACTCCTATATGGTGTTATACCTATCGTCAGATAGCAGTTCTTTAGTGACACTGGTACAAGTTAGTCTGTCGACCCGAGATCATCATAGAGTCTTGTGTGATTCCCGCTGTGCTTTGATTTCCACCTTACCACGTTCAAGAGATCATCCAAAACAGTGGTTTTTGGGTACAGTCCGAGTCACATGGAGGCAATGAGCGATAGGAGGGGATTTCGTCTCTCCCGATATTGGGGGTTGATGTTGCGCTATGCTTGATTGGCCATAATAGGAAATCCCTGGCCAGGGTTGCTGAGATCTACTGATAAGTGTTATCAGTAGTTTCTCGAACCGTTATGAGCCTCACATCGGCATAACTTATCAGACTATTGGGGTCTGACGTTTTACCACCCCCAAGCTGTGATATGCGACATATCAGATGAAGAGACCGGACTTTACGGTAGTGTTACTGATTGGATTCGCAGAAGTATGAGAAGGATTGCTTGTTGATCTTCTGATCGCTAAATACCCGGGTGGCCTTTATGTTTAGCAGACCGCTTGCGGCTTGTGGGTGACTGATATGATCACCACCTACTGGCGGCGTATTGACGAGTCTTTAGAGTCTTACACAGAGGTTTCCTGGCTCAAGCGAAATGAAATAGGAGCACATATGTGATATGTGCGGGACCGAGATTAATGTGCGTATGTGATACCGTATTCTATTCTCGCGATATATGATATCGGTAGGTTATATATGATACAGCCGGGTTATCGGATCAAGTGTTGATTCGATAAGTTGATACATTTGATATTAGTCGGTTGTATGTGATATAGCCGGACTATTAAATCAAGTGTTGATTTAATAATTTAATGTATAATTATATATGTGATATATTAATTTACATTAACTAATATTTTCTCACTTAAACATTTCTTTTTCTCACTTGTGTGCATATAGTATATATGTGAAATATATTAATGTACATTTTTTGTGTCATGCTTGATGCCACATGCTACATAGGTGTATGAGACTCACACCATGCTTATGATAATCCTTGAGTTTTTATTTATCAAAGTTGCTGGCTATAGTGCCCTTAAGGCAATTATCATAGTCGTGGACTTGTGATTATGATTGAGTGAGGACCTATACCGATAAAGCAGTCTTACTCAAGATGATAGTATGCTATTGGGTTTGTCTTTATCATCATATACATGTTGATAAAGCCCATAGGATTCTTGCTTAACTGCCAGCATTATGATGGCGATCATATATGTGGGACCTGGGGTCTATAAGCACATCCTTAAATGTCCCTAGTCGTAGGAGTATCGAGACCCGGCATCGATACTCCAGTGTAGACTAGTGTATACTGATCGAGACCCCGACGAGGGGCGGTGGCCAGGTCTCACAAGCCATTGGTGTTAGTTTGTTCACCTAAGATAGTATACAGGTGCTCATTGGGTTATGAGTACACTGGACGGACTCGCCGGGAACCTGCTAGTTGGTATTATACCTATTGTCATATAGCAGTTCCCAGGTGACATGTGTACAGATTAGTCTGTCGATCTGAGGTCATCATTTGTCTCGTGTGAATACCCACTGTGGTTTGATTACTACCCTACCACGGCTAAAAGGAGTCATGCAAACAGGTTTTAGTTGGGTACAGTCCCGAGCCATATGGAGGCAGTGATCGGATCGTCGGGGATTCGTCTCTCCCGGTATTAGGGGTTGATGTCGCGTTATGTATGGATGGCCATCACCATAAATCCGTGGCCACGGTGGACGAGAATTATCGATCCAGGATCGATAGTTTCTCAGGTGGTGATGGGTTTCATACCGACACTAAATGTCGCGTTGTTAAGGGTCTGACTTTATCCCCCCCCATAGGCTCGATATGCGATACTCTTAGACGAACGGACCGGACTGTGTGGATATTGTCACTGACAGGCTCAGTAGGGGTTCAGGATGAGTTTGCTCGTCGGCCTCCCATTCGCTCAATACCTGGGTAGCCGTTACGTACAGCTAGTGCTGCTGATGTG
Organism: Agapanthus africanus; assembly: GCA_030015575.1. Classification (NCBI taxonomy): domain Eukaryota; kingdom Viridiplantae; phylum Streptophyta; class Magnoliopsida; order Asparagales; family Amaryllidaceae; genus Agapanthus; species Agapanthus africanus. Next base: position 160,412,524 of record JASDDO010000029.1, on the reverse strand, counting down.
CTTGTGGTTAAACCCACTGCCAGTGTATTGACGAGTCTTTAGAGTCCCACACAGAGGGTTTTCACGGTTCAGGCAATATGGTGTACATGTCGTATGTTGGTACATACGGGTGTCCGATTAAATATGTGCACTTGCTGCGCATACTTTAATCGGACGGTTGATAATACTAGCGGCTTAGGATTAAGTCGGATTATTAAATCGGGTTTTGATTTAATAATTGATTTATGTATTTGTATATACGTATTCTAGTATTATTGTTCACTATTCATTTTCTCTCTTGGCTATTTGTATTTTTGTACGAATACGCATATATGTATTTCGATACATGTACCGGGAAGTTTTCCGTATTTTATACGGAATAGCTTCTAGAAGTTTTGCCACCTCATTATTTGACTATTCATTTATGAAAATTCATTTTAATGATGAGGTGGAGGGTGACAAGGCAAAAGCATGGGCATGAGTCAAGTATAGTGCATGGTATGGTTGTGTATATTTTATTTGATTAAAAAGGAAATGATATTTTTTTAGTGGAAGAGAGAGGAGGGGCCGGCCATTCTTTTGGAGTGGGATTCATCTCATTTGATATATGATTACACTTGCTATACTCCATCTCTCTCATTCACTCAAAAGAAATGAACATAAAACACTTAGCATTATTCTTGCTCATGCCAAAGCTTTCACCTCCATCATCTTCTTCTTGAGTTGCTCTATGGAGCACATGGTTGAGAGAAAAACATAGTGACACACTACTACACCCCCACTCTCCATCACTGGCGACTTTGGGGCGTCGGTTACCTCATTCGACGAGATTGGAGCTTGCGCCGTTTCCCTCGGGTGGATCATCGGAGACGAAGAAAGATCGGCAAACAAACCACATCAAGGAATCGCTAGGAGCTTGGAATGAAGACCGAAGGATACGGATCAACTCGGTATAACGTTTCTAACTCTTAGTTAGCTCGCTAGAATAGGGTTTAAGGTCGATCCGGGATTCGGGTAGCGGTAACCCCGGTTTAGAAAAGTTTTATTCCGTATTTTGGCCACGTTTCGATGGCCGAGGCGCTGCCGGAACCCTTCATGGTATCAGATCCACCCTTTAAACCCCTTACTAGCTTGTTTAGACGTACTTAAAATATCGATCGACGGATTTTACCGAAATCACGATGTCATTCTTCATTTTGCTGTCGATTTTCAAAAGTGGTCAAAATATTATTTGCAGTAGCTTAAATATTCGTGCAGGAAAATACAAGGCTACAGAAAAAATTGAGCTCATGATGCCACTAAAGGGCCGCGGATCCGCCGCACTAACGCCCTTTTGGCGGCGGATCCACAGCCATTTATTGGCGACATGCCTTGAAATTTTCACTATAGCTCAGAGACTTGGAATTGTGATTTTTGTGATATTCTGTTTTGGCCCAGGTTTCAGAAAAGTGTTGTTCTGTTATTGGGGCTAATTAGGAAATTTAGTCTATCGATATTTTAAGTGGGCGTTTAACAGTATATACATTATATTCTACGACCGTGAATGTCATTTGATCGGTAAACCCGTCTAACTGCTATATGTCTTTTCGACGGGTTTGCAAACGTGACATTCACGTTGATGTTCTGTGTTGTGCTGTGATGTTGGTTGGATCGTCGTGGTGGATAGCTATGGTGCAATGTTAGTACAGTATTCATTTTATTTGTACATTTGATATTGCGGGGCGAGCATCCGACATCTGGACTGCCGTCACTGCCAGTTTGTATATTATTCTTTTGGGGCACGACCGGGATGATGTCGATGTCACCCTTGTATATTATTTTATTTTCTGTACTAGGATTACCCCGCAGTGGAGTGCACGAATAGCCGGGTTCTAGAGGGCAACTTGTCCGCATCTCATGGCGTTGGGACGGAGGGGACCTTACTCTAGAATTGGCGGGCTGTTCGCCGCACTCGTAGGGGGTATAGGTTGACCCAGGAGGGGTGCCCAAGTTACCGGATTCCGTGAAGTGCTAGGTGGTCCATTCACGTTGCTGAAGGGGGCTGCCTCACTTCTGGTTTTGGAGGCTAACTTGCCGTGCTCGTAGGGGTCTAGGTTTCATTGCACAGGCTATCGACACGACAGGGAACGTCGGGTCTCACTTGCGGCTCATGTGAAACCCGAGGTTCCAGATTATCCACCATTCTGTGTTGTTTCTGTGATGTTGCTTATATCATGCCTAGGACGAATGTTATATATATATTTATATATACTAGTAGATATTGTATATTTTTTGCACCCGCGCTAGCCCAGTCCCCGCTCTGACGTTAGTTAAGTAACCTAACGGGTGATGACGGGACCCAGCGGCGAATGCGGATGGCATATACGTACATTTTATTTTCGTTCTTTTCTGGTGTGATTAATTGATGGCACTGCATAGATTCTTATAAATCCAAGTATAAAACAAACCTATATATGATGTTATTGGAACCAAGTTTTTAAAAACTGACATTACAGACGTTTCCTTTTGCTTTGTATCGTGGTATTCATTTAGAATATCTTGCACCTCATTCGACGAGGCAAGGGCCGAGATCCCTTCATTGGGAGTGACCCTTTGGGTAAAAGTTTGTTTCAACATAATAACTTTACTATAGTCGATTCCTTTTTCTTTGCATCATGATATTCATTTTGAATATCCTGCACCTCATTCTACGGGGAAAGAGCCGATATCCCTTCACCGGGAGTGACCTCTTTAGCAAAAGTTTTTGCCACTATATATTTATGAAACCACTTGGATTCCTTCAACGATATCAAGTTCATTACGTTAAAGGTTTTTCCCTAAAAACCAGCCGTAGCCCTCCGTCATTTCTTATAAGTATTGCTTAGTATTTGTACTGCGTTTGTTGACTGTGTCATGGCGTAGTGTGCGGTAGGTAAATAGTGCTTGTTTGTGGCATATTAATGCGATTGGTTAGGACTGTCGTGCGGCCTTGTTGACTGTGTCAAGGGCTCGTACGGGTGGGTTTAATGCAATCCTGGATAATGACGGGTTGAACTTGACTAGGACTCTTTGATTTGTTGACTGTGACAAGGTCACTTGGGTCCTAGGGGTAAAAACACACATCGGGAGTTTGAAACATAGAGGAAACTTGCCAGGCTTGCGCATACCTTCTGGAGTGTGGTGACTTGAGTGGCTTCCATCAAGTTATCATGCGATGATAGTTGGATCCTGAATTCCACTGAAGAGTAGGATTACTCCTCGGGTGATTCCGAGTAATTATCCTTTCAGGTTTTGAGGAGAATTCGAGGATACAGTGGGAGCCATCCAGATTAGATAAAATGATTAACTATTCTGATCTAGGTTAGAGTGCACGCTGAGTGTTTCCTCTCTCTCTCTCTCTGGCTATGACTATGACCTGGCCTTTGACTAATACTTATGAAACCAAGTTAATCGAACCTTCTTAAAACACTTTGACATTTGGAATGTTACGGTGTCGCATACATCGTTGCCACTTCTATATCACTTTTGCTTTTCTCCATAACACCTCGTATCATTGCGAGTATCCACTTCCATTGGATAAATCCATCGTATGGTTATATACGAACTCGAAGGAACTTTTTCGAGAATGGATTCTGGTTTTTGAGAGATTGAATAGGATTATTCGGTTGTCTTTTCTCTTTACCTTCTCTCAGGTTGTGAGGGCTCCTAGGATTAGGAAAGGGTACACCTATTGAGCTTACTGGATAGTCTTCCTCCATAGGGAGGTGCCGAACGGTAGGGAAGGAAGAAAACCAACAAGCTTAACTGTTGTGTGCAGAAGGTAATAAGTAAAGACATATAAAGAGATTAGAATAATGGCAAAGGAAATTGTGAGCACCATCATTCACGACAAAGACCGTGTATACCCCTGCCACTCCTACATTCACTTTGCTTTTCTCTAGAACACTCCGTATCACTATGGATATCCACTTCCTTTGGATAAATCCATCGTATAGTCACATACAAACTCGAAGGAACTTTTTCGAGGATGGATTCTGGTTCAGGAGAAAAAGAATAGGATTATTCAGATGTCTTTTCTCTTTACCTTCTCTCAAGTTGTGAGGGCTCCTAGGATTAGGAGAGTACACCTATTACGCTTATTGGATAGTCTTCTTTCAAACCTTAGGCTGGTGCCGAAAGGTAGGGAATGAAGAAAACCAATTAGCGTAAAGGAGGTGTACAGAAGGTAATAAGTAAAGACATAATAATGGGATTGTAGTGAGAGCAGGTAAGTATATGGTTACTGTCATGATTCAGGATAATGGAAGAGGCGTTACTAGGTATACCAGTTAACTCTTTTGGAACATTTTCATGTTTCAGTTTCACTGTGCGATGTTAATTGAAACCTGTTTTCCCAATTGGAATCTAACTCCAGGGTATGTATTTACCAGATCGGTTTCTCACATCTGCATGTTATTGCGGATGGTGAGTGGGAGTAAGATATTGGGAATTGGGTGATTAGATCCTCATTATATTGGAATTCGTCATAATTGGTTATATTTGAGGAAATCATCTGGATTTTTGCCGGATGGCAAATATTTGGTTTTGAATATCCGTTGTTATGCACCAATTTCAAACTGATATATCTGTACCTTTAATTTATAAAGTGAGATATAACTTTTTGATAATATGTCTGTGACATTTACCTATATTAGTTGGTGATTAGGTAAGGTGCATTCAACAGCGGTGTAACTCTTCTTAACCATACTACAGTTTTTCGACCTACGACGCACAGGGTTTGAGTTATTGAACTCAGGGGACTTATACAAAGTATTGTATGTTGTCCAGTGTCCATTAGGAAAAGGGGTTGGTAATCGTACTATATTCTGTTCACTTATGACTTATCCAATTCTGGACATGTATTTCGTTGAAATGCAAGTTCCAGATATTCGGAAGTTATAGATATAAGAATAAAGTAGAGGACCATTTGTTGTAAGTATCAGGATTCTTCGAGCAAGTCGTGGATGTAGATACTTGTGTTTGGTATTCAGTTAATAGAAATGCTTTTGAGAACTTGCTTCTTTTTCAGGTTACTCATATGTAGATGCACTCCTAGATGAGTAATGCTGATTGTCCTCTTTCCATTTGGTTGATATGCACTAGAGATAGATGCATGATTTTGAATCTGGTTCAAATTAGATAAGTGCTTTTGTTTCTATATTAGATTTATATAGAATCAATTTATATCTTAACGATGTTAAGGTATAGGGAGTTGTCCGGCTGATGCTTAAAACCAGAATCCGGATAAACTCAAGGCACGTTTCAGTAATAGCAATTTGTGGGTTATCCCGGGCTTTGACGAGGGTTAACTTTCTACCATCAGGAAGATCAATATTTATATTATTCTTGACTCGCCACAGTTTTAGTAAAATGGATTTTTTTAGAAAAGCAATAGTGGGAGTATGGTAGAACTGGAAGTGATTCAAGAACCACAAACGATTACTGAAGATTTAATAGAACCTGAAGATTCGATTGTTTTCGACATTCCATTAGCCACTCCGCAGATTTGGTGGGTAACCTCAGGCACCCGAGAGGTACTTCGGTCTTCTCAGTGACGGAGACAGGGAGGTTCTTGTTTACCCAGACTTACCATTGCTGTTGTTCTAGACTATAAGACCCGGCAGGAGGATGAGTATAGCGTCGTTCTAAACTAGTTTTAGAAATGCACGTGTATATGACTCTGCCAGAAGGTTGTTGTAGTCAGTGGGAGCAGCAGAAGCATAATGGGCAAGTAGCTTATGTCTATTTATAGACTAAGGCAGGTATAGGCGGATATAGATCATCTAATTTTGATGTGACGGTCATAGGCTTCGAGATCATCAGAATGGGAGATGGATCTGGTAAGAAGGTAGTAGAGAGTGATGTCCAGGTACTGGATGACATGCACTTAATAGGAAGAGATATTCCTATACTACGATCGGTTATACCGTGGCTGTCATAAAGTTGTTTCTCTACATAGGATATGGACATAATATAAGGTTTTCTGGTTACTAGATCTATGGTTTTAGATCTAGATTTGGGAAGTATCCCAATCTGGGTACTTTGACATTAAATGGATGACTCTTAGCATGGTGGTGTACCTGCAGGTGAGTCACCCTCTCTAAAGGTGTCTTACAGACTAAAGGGGAGAGAGATCTGCATGATTAGCATATCACCTGCTTAGGAAATTGAGTTAATCATGAAATGTCAAGTACCACACCAGATACTGCTTTTGCACTAGATGCAATAAAAAGATATATTAAACCAATCCTGGAGAAACATTGGGAAGCAGTTATTGAACATAAGTGAATGTTTTTGGGAATTGATTACGGCAGCCTCCTGCAGGAAACGGTTATCATATCAGGCTTCCAAGGTGACCTGGATGACAGAGTAACTGTTAGAGTTACAGTTTTTCCCTCCTTTGAGGAACAATATGTTGGACAGGTGGTCCAAGCGGATACTGAGGAAAGGCATGGCGCAGGATACTGATTAAATTCAGTAGACGATACATTCTAAGTAGTTTGCTGGATTTGGAGTTCATTTGTGAACTGGGTCCCATCAGATATCCAGAAAAATTATATGACATGTATTGCTCATTTTGGGAGATAGTTTTCTCCGTGAAGTTGAGATTAAGAGAGTTACAGAAAGAAACATTGGAGCGGATCCACTCACTGAGGCTATTTGTCGAACGCAATCACTTTCGCAAATGGGCTTTGCGAAACTGATTAGTAGAGAAGTTGGGTGTTCGGTATCACACGGGCTGTGAGTATACGATATCGCAATAATTGGCCTTAAGTGAAAGTGGGAGATTGCTGGCTATAGTGCACTCATGGCAATTATCATAGTCGCGGACTTATGATTATGATTGAGTGAGGACCTATACCGATAAAGCTGTCTTACTCAAGATGATAGTATGCTATCTGGTTTGTCTTTATCATCATATACATGTTGATAAAGCGCATAGGATTCTTGCTTGACTGCCAGCATTATGATGGCGATCATATATGTGGGAGTTGGGGTCTATAAGCACATCCTTAAATGTCCCTAGTCATAGGGGTATCGAGACCGGGCATCGATACTCCAGTGTAGACTAGTGTATACTGATCGAGACCCCGACGAGGGGCGGTGAGCAGGTCTCACAAGACATTGGTGTTAGTTTGTTCAACTAAGATACTATACAAGTGCTCATTGGGTTATGAGTACACTGGACGGACTCGCCGGGAACCTTCTAGTTGGTATTATACCTATTTTCAGATAGCAATTCCTCGGTGACATGTGTACAGATTAGTCTGTCGACCTGAAGTCGTCATTTGTCTCGTGTGAGTTCCCACTGGGCTTTGATTACTATCCTACCACGGCTCGAAGGAGTCGTGAAAACAGGTTTAGTTGGGTACAGTCCTGAGCCATATGGAGACAGTGATCGGATCGTCGGGGATTTGACTCACCCGGTATTGGGGGTTGATGTCGCGTTGTGTACGGATGGACATCACCATAAATCCGTGGCCACGGTGGACGAGAATTATCGATCCAGGATCGATAGTTTCTCAGGTAGTGATGGGTTTCATACCGACACTAAATATCGTGTTGTTAGGGGTCTGACTTTATCCACCCCCTTAGACTCGATATGCGATACTCTTAGACGAACGGACCGGACTGTGCGGATATTGTCACAGACAGGCTCGGTAGGGGTTCAGAATGAGTTTGCTCATCGGCCTCCCTTTCGCTCAATATCTGGGTAGCCGTTACGTATAGCTAGTGCCGCCGACGTGCTTGTGGTTAAACCCACTGCCAGCGTATTGACGAGTCTTTAGAGTCCCACACAGAGGGTTTTCACGGTTCAGGCAATATGGTGTACATGTCGTATGTTGGTGCATAAGGTTGTCCGATTAAATATGTGCACTTGCTGCGCAGAATTTAATTGGACGATTGATAATACAAGCGGCTTAGGATTATGTCGGATTATTAAATCGGGTTTTGATTTAGTAATTGTTATATGTATTTGTATATACGTATTCTAGTATTATTGTTCACTATTCATTTTCTCTCTTGGCTATTCGTATTTTTGTATGAATACGCGTATATGTATTTCGATCCATGTACCGGGAAGTATTCCGTATTTTATACGGAATAGCTTCTAGAAGTTTTGCCACCTCATTATTTGACTTTTCATTTATGAAAATTCATTTTAATGATGAGATGGAGGGTGACAAGGCAAAAGCATGGGCATGAGTCAAGTATAGTGCATGGTATGGTTGTGTATATTTTATTTGATTAAAAAGGAAATGATATTTTTTTTGGTGGAAGAGAGAGGAGGGGCGAGCCATTCTTTTGGAGTGGGATTCATCTTATTTGATATATGATTAGACTTGCTATACTCCCTCTCTCTCATTCACTCAAAAGAAAAGAACACAAAACACTTAGCATTATTCTTGCTCATGCCAAAGCTTTCACCTCCATCATCTACTTCTTGAGTTGCTCCATGGAGCATATGGTTGAGAGAAAATCATAGTGACACACTAGTACACCCCCACTCTCCATCGCTAGCGACTTTGGAGCGTCGGTTAGCTCGTTCGACGAGGTTGGAGCTTATGTCGTTACCCTCGGGTGGATCATCGGAGACGAAGAAAGTCCGGCAACCAAATGACATCAAGGAATCGCTAGAAGCTTGGAATGAAGACCGAAGGACACGGATCAACTCGGTATAATGTTTCTAACTCTTAGTTAGCTCACTAGAATAGGGTTTAAGGTCGATCCGGGATTCGGGTTGCGGTAGCGCCGGTTTAGAAAATTTTTGTTCCGCATTTTGGCCGCGTTTCGATGGCCGGGGCGCTGCCGGAACCCTTCAAATGTAAATCAAAATTGGTTAGAAATTTGTCATGTCTAGAAGCTTGGAGAAGCTTGTTGTGTCCATTGACTTAGTCCACTAAATTGTTTTACATAAGATATTCTAACCATTATCCTTAGCCATAGTTTAGTCTGTACATGAGTTATTGTATGACATAAACTCACCCATGGTTTCTATTCTCACCTTATGAGTTTCATTCTCTTCTCCACTTCATCTTCTTCTTCCTCATGATAAAGCTTTCTAGCTTTTCAAATGGTGAAGAAATATTGTGAAAAAAATAAATCTAAAGTGAGAAAAATTCCTACTTCATCATCCTCTACTATACTAGCAATTTAGTTTAGGGTGTTTGCTTCACTAATTCCACGTTAGTAAAGAGGTAGCTTGAGTTGGTGTCTCCTCGACATAGATCATCTTCGGCCTCGAAGACTTCAAGCAAGCTTGTTCCGTTCATCTTGTGAAGCCTTACTAGAGTCAGGGAGTTCACAACTTGGAGCGAAGGGACTACTACATGGAGCTATTGAAATGAAGGACCGGTCTACAAAGATTGTATTCCTTGTTCACTTAGATGTAAACATGTTTACAGGTTGTATTGTTCAATTCTCTAGATAAGATTCTAGTGTTAGGGTTGTTTGGGCATGGCAATTTTTTGAAAATGGCATGGACGATGCCTTCCGCAACCTTGCTGTCATGCTGAAAATCCTAATAGTCTCCACATGAAGTTTGAATGAACTTTTTTCGATGACCATCGTGCCGAAGATGATCCACCCAAAATCCGCTTATCCAAGCAAACTCTTCACTAAACTCTCTAGTGAAGTAAACACACTACACCAAAGTGCTAATCTAGTGTAGGATGGTGAAGCAGGGGTTTTGTTTGCTCACTAGGGTTCTCGCAAGCTCAAGGTTTCACAACTCATGTGAGGGATTGACCTTAGAGTAGGTGAGGAGGAGAATTGTAACATTTCAAAAAATAAAATATTAATTTTGGGATTTTTTTTAATTAAATATTAAAATACTGAATATTTTAATAAGGCGGTACAATTAAATACCGATAAAATTTGGAAAATTATGGAAATTAGTTAAAAGAGGGTGTTTTATGTGAATTATGTAAATTAAAAGTTTTTATGATTAATTATATACTATTTAGTGCTAATCGCGATTAAATGTCGCTAATCGCGCATTAAGCTTGTTTTGTGCAAAACATGCACATGTCTTTTTTTGGCACTTGTTACATTTTTCTTTCATGCTTTCTCCTTTTTATCATGCATGGTTGTAGATTAAAGAGAAGAAAAGCAAAGGAAAAGAAAAGGAAATAAAAGGATATGAATAAAGAATGGGGTATGGGTGTGACAGAGAAAGGTGCTGGTTCTCTTTGACTTGGCCATTCTCTCATCTCACCATCTTCATCACATTCTCTCCTCTCCCTCACTCTCTTGCTGCTGCTGCTGCTGCCCTCATTCCCTCCCCCTCTTCATCCTCTCAAATACCATTAAAAACATCTCAAAACCCAATACCCACTTCATTAAAAATGTGCATGAGCTCACTAGCAACACATTGGACCAAGAAAGCTTGCATTTTGGACACTTGGGGCAACTCAAGAAAATTCTTGAGTTGCCAAATGAGGTATTCTCTTAACCATTAGCCTAGTATTTCCATTGCTTTTACATCCATGCTTGTTTAGAAACGATTTGTGTTGTTTAGTGAGACTTGGGAAATTCTAGTTAGGGTTTATTGAATTTTTGAGTTGTGATATGTAATTGAGCTCAGTAGAGGCCACAAAAACCCCATAGTGCTAGAATTCAGACCTAAACCAGAGACTAGAACCCCGGAATACGGATTTACAAACCCGATATCAGAAGAATTGTGGATTCTGTGTATGTATTTTGAAATCTGCTACCACCCGGGTGACCTGAAAATTATTTAACAAAGGCAGTGACACATGCAGGCAACCTAGGACCCCCCACTGAAACCTTAGCCCCTAACCCTCAAACATGGCCGCAAATAAATTCATTCTGGCCACAATTTGTGTTAGTTGTATGTATGCCTTAGAGGCCAGTATTGTACATATGATGTATTTTATATTGGATGCTTGGACATATATAGTGAGGACTTTCTTGCTCAATATGATAGTATGCTATCTGGTTGCTCTTTATCATGACATGTATACTTGTCTCTTGATACTGTCTTATTGTTACATGTTGGTAAAGCCCTTAGGATGTGTACTTGACTACCAGGACTATGATGCAGATCTTACCAGTGGGGCCATGGTAGTCCATAAGTTCATTCTTTAATGTCCCTAGTCGCTGGTGTATCAAGACGGGGCATCGATATACCAGAGTAGACTAGCGTATAGCTTCTCGACCCATGAGATGGGCGATGGATCATCCCATATCAATTGGTGTTTGACAGCAGAGATGGTATACGGGTGCTCAGTAGAGACTGGGTTCACTGGACGGACTCTCCAAGAACTCCCAGATGGTATTATACCTCACGTCAGATGGCAGTTCTTAGGTGACACTTGTACAGGTTAGTCTGTAGACCTGAGATCGTCATAGTGTCTTGTGTGATTCCTACCGTGCTTTGATTTCCACCTTACTACGTCCAAGAGGGCAAGCAAAATGGTGGTTTTTGGGTACAGTCCCGAGTCACATGGAGACAATGAGCGATAGGAGGGGTTTCGTCTCTCCCGGTATTGGGGGTTGATATTGCGCTGTGCTCGGTTGGCCATAACAGGGAAGTCTCTGGCCAGGGCTGTTTTAGAGATTTACTGGTAAATGGTACCAGTAGTTTCTCGACCAGTTATGAGGCTCATCTCGGCATGACTTATCAGTTTTTGGGGTCTGACGTTCACCACCCTTAGAGTTGATATGCGACATATCAGATGAGGAGACCGGACTGTACGGCAAGTGTTATCGTCAGGTTTTTGCAGGAGTTGGAGCGGGCTTGCTTGCTGATCTTCTGATCGCTCAATACCCGGGTAGCCGTTACGTCCAGCTAGTACCGCTGACGGCTTGTGCGTGCTTGATGTGATCATCACCTTCTGCCGGCGTATTGACGAGTCTTTAGAGTCCTACAAAGAGGTTTTTCTGGCTCAGGCAAAACGAAATAGGAGCACATATGTGATATGTGCGGGACTGAGAATAATGCGTGTATGAGATACCGCATTCTATTCTCACGATTCTAGTATCGCTCGGTTATATGTGATATAGCCGGGTTGTCTAATCAAGTGTTGATTCGATAAGTCGATACATTTGATGTTAGTCGGTTATATATGATATAGCTGGATTATTAAGTTAAGTGTTGATTTGATAATTTAGTGTATAATTGTATATGTGATATACTAATTTACATTAACTAACTTTGGTTCACTTAAGCATTTGTTTTTCTCACATGTGCACAACTTAATATATATGTGATATATATTAATTTGTGATTTGTTTATTGTATCATGGTTGTTGTACATATTTCATGAGTGTGTAAGACATACACCATTCTAATTGTGATATTAGGTTTTATTATTTAAGGTAATTACAAAATAAGTGGAGGTTTCGTCACAAGCATGAAGCTTGTAGAAGCTAGGGTTTGCTTTGACAAAGTCCACTCACTTTGTTTTTACCTTAGATATTTAGTAACCTAACCATCACACTTAACCATGGTTATGGCTCTACATGGGTTAGTATATGATACTCACTCACCGTGGTTAGATCTCTCACTTGATCATTATCCTCATCTCATTATTTGTTCATCTTCTTCCATGAGCTCAAGAGCTCTCTAGGTTTTGATTAAGTGAGAAAGAAAAGTGAGATAAATAATTCTAAGGTGTACCTACTTCCTATTTCCTCATCCTCTACTAGACTAGAACTTTAGTTTAGGCTATTTGCTTCACTAATTCTCTAGTTAGTGAAGATGAAGCTTGAGTTCGTATTCCCTCGACGTAGATCATCTTCGACCTCGAAGACTTCAAGCAAGGACGCTCCTTGTGCCTCGTGAAGCCATGAAAGAGCCCGGGAGGACCATGATCGCAGCGAAGGGACTACAACAAGGAGCTTTTGAAGTGAAGGACCGATCTACAAAGGTTGTATTTCGTATTCACTTAGATAGTAAATGGTTTACTATGTTTCCGTATTATATCCTAGCTAACGATTCTAGTTTAGAGTTACCTTTAACGGCAAATTTTTTAAATGGCATGAACGATGCTTCCCGAAACCTTACTACCGTCGAAGTGAACCCTACAGTGGTATCAGAGCCTAGCTAGGAAATTATACGGATATTGTTAGATTACGAATACGAAATGAACTCCGAAACTTGAAACCAAAAATGGCACTTTCTGTCGATTTTAAATGAGCCCAATAAATTTTTTAAACATGTACAGAATGATGTATGTATGATACAATGAATACTGAAAAAATCTGGAGCCAAACTGAGCAGTTTGGACCGGCCACACCTCCCTCACCGGCCCAATCCGAGCCCCCCTCCAAATTTTTCCAGTGTTCTGTCTCTTGGGTTTTGGTGCTTCAGGTGTTGTTTATTCTTGCTAAATTGTCATGTGATGGTAATTTAATGCAATGACAAATCGGAGTGTTTCGTAGTCGTAATTTTAACTGTTTTCGGGTATCATTAGACGTTGTTAAAAAGTTCAATCAGATGTCAAATACCTATTTTAACCCTTGCCGGGAAAATTTCCAAGTGTTGGATTTTTTCCGCAGTTAAAAAGTTTTCAAAGATCATGCAAGTTATTCTTTGGACCCTCTAGAAGAACGTAAACCATAACTCGATTATGTGGCCATCAAAACCGCCACTTGAACCCTAGGGTTTGTGGTGGTTTAGCGTTTCACATGTGAGGCGTTGGTTTGACTCTTCTACGGCTGGTTCATTGGTGTTGTGGCATGTGCTGAATTACTTTAAACTACGCTCATGTGTTGAGTTTTCTGGGTAATCTTGACTGTTCGATGATTTGATTGGAATGTTTAACATTGTCTAATTTTCTGTACTGTGATGACATGTGATGTTATGTACTGCTGGATATGTTATATTGGATCGTCGCGTTTTGAATAGCCGGGGTTTTTTATGTGAGATGAGAGTTTTTTATTTTTTCATAAATGTAATATTAAATGTATGCAATATTCTTTTATTGGGGCACTTCCGGGTTGAGTTTGATGTCACCATTGATGTATATTATTTACTTTCCGCATTAGGATAGACCCAAGGAGGAGAGCATAAGTAACCGGGTTCTAGGGTCCAGTGGGAGACCAACTCGAGGAGTCAACTCCGGGTCACCTAACTCTAGAATTGGAAGGGTTGCTTGCCGCTCTCGTAGGGGTCTAGGGATGTAGGTTTGGCTATTCATCGCGACCGTGCAATCCGTGTTTTATAGAGACTTAAAATAGAACACGGACCTCCTAGTATATCCAACTTTTCATATGTTTCATCTGCTGCGAAATTTGTAATGTGATCATTTGATATGTTGAGATAGATACTGTATATAGTATATATGATATATTATATAGACGTTACTTATGTTTTACACCCGCGCTAGCCCTGCCCTGCTCTGCCGTTAGTTACCTAACCTAACGGTGCACGAGGGACATCGAGGCGAATGCGGATGGCATAAGTGTACGTTGTATTTATCTGTGATATTTAGGTGACTTAAATGATGGGACTTCATTAATATAATTAATGAAAGAAAAGAAACCTAAAAGATGTTGTAGAATAAAATTTTTAAAAAGGGTAGCTACAGTTTTTGCTTTGCACAGCGATATATATGATATATCCTGCACCTTATTCGATGAGGAAAGAGCCGAGATCCCTTCACCGGGAGTGACCTCTTTAGCAAAAATGGCAGATGCTACAACACTCGGTTTGTCTTTTGATGGCTTTTGGAGTTTTGCTTTGCATAGTCATATATATCATATATCCCGCACCTTATTTTATGAGGAAAGAGCCGAGATCCCTTCACCGGGAATGTCCTCTTTAGCAAAACTAGTAAAAGCCTCAAAAAAACTCCTTTTCAAAATTTCACTCGACTTTACAACGATATCAAGTTCATTACCCAATAGGTTTTCAGAAAAAGTTGTCATAGCCCTCCGTCATTTCAGATAAGTCCTACTTAGTATTCGTGCTACGTTTGTTGACCTTGTCAAGGCGTAGTGTGCGGTAGCTAACTAGTATTTATCTGCTTATGAATATGATGCAGATTGGATTAGGGCAGTCGTGCGGCCTTGTTGACCTTGTCAACGGTCATGCGGGTGGGTTTAATTCAATCAAGAAATGACGGGTTAAACTTGACTTGCGGTCTATAGTTTGTTGACCTTGTCAAGGTCATAGATCGCTTGGGGCAAAATATTATTGGGAATTTCAAGTGTTGAAATTTGCAATGAGATTGCATACCTTCTATGAGATAGTTGGATCCCGATACCCACTGCGAGTAATTGGTACTCCCTCGAGAGTTTTACACAGGACAATTAGCCGATCAAGTAGGTGTCTAGAAAGGTGTCAACGGGGTTACGCCTCTGGGAAAACGTGGTTTACTTTAATTATGTCCGTGCGAAAGCACGGGGAACCTCCCTCAAAGTACCGACACTGGCCTGGCTGAAAGATTGGCGAATTGTAGGGTGTAATTAATCCCGGCTAGTCTTTCCTTTTAGGGTTTGAAAGAAGATTTGATAAAAGCAGTGTTTTCTTCTCTCTCTCTCCAGGTAGCGACCATATCATGCATTAATCAAGATAATAATATGGATGTATTGACTGAACCCGCATGTTATACTGTGCTGGGGAACGTTGGTTCCGCTCTTTCTTATAAGAGTTATAGGACTGAACAGGATATAGGGGAATACCAGAATTCCTATGGCACCCGAATGAAGAAAGTACATGTTGATACATTTTCTTCGGGTGTGTTCGTTACAGAGAACTGTTTCTCGATTTGCTCTGCGTGCTGGGTATTAGATACCGGGTCAGGATCCCATATATGTAATCAGTTACATGGGCTTAGGAAAGGTAGAGAAATTGGAGAAGGTGATAAAGACATAAGGGTTGGTAATGGTGCAATTGTTGCAGCTAAAACCGTCGGGGAGTATCATCTTGTATTACCAACTGGTAATACATTGATTCTGAACGAATGCTATTACATGCCGAACCTGATATGCAACATTATATCAGTTTCTTTATTGAGTAAAGAGTGATATAATTTTGTATTACAGGATAATGTTATGAACATTTTCCTGAACCAAAAGTTGGTTGGATCAGGCATGTTGTGCAATAGCATTTATGTTCTAAATCAATCAACAGTTCTGAGCATAGAAAACACATACAAGAGGAAGAGTTCAGAAATGAACGAATCCTTCTTGTGGCATTGTAGACTTGGTCATATAAATGCGACACGGCTAGCTAAGTTGCATAAGGATGGATATTTGAATCCGTTTGAATTTTCATCTTATGACACTTGCTAGTCATGTCTCAAAGGCAAGATGACCAAAACTCCGTTTATGGGACACGGAGAAAGAGTTACGGAACTCTTGGGATTAGTACATAGTGATGTATACGGTCCCATGTCAACACATGCCAGGGATGGTTCTGCGTACTTCATTACATTCACTGACGATCTCTCTAGATTCGGATATATGTTCCTGATGAAATACAAATCAGAAGCTTTTGAGAAATTTAGAGAATATAAACAAGAAGTCGAGAACCAAACCGGGAAAAGTATTAAAAACCTTCGATCTGATCGAGGTGGTGAATACTTGAGCATTAAATTCCCGGACTTTCTAAAAGAGAATGGGATTCTCTCTCAGCTAACTCCTCCATATACACCACAGCACAACGGTGTATCGGAACGGAGGAACCGCACCCTATTAGATATGGTGCACTCTATGATGAGCACAGCTGAGTTACCTATTTCCTTTTGTGGTTTTGCGCTGGGGACATCAGCATACCTATTGAAAAAAGTTCCATCTAAATCTGTACCCACCACACCATGTGAGATATGGAGTGGGAAGAGACCATATCTTAAACAAGTTAAGATATGGGGTTGTCCGGCCTATGTCAAAATACAAAATCCGGACAAACTCGAGGCACGGTCAGTTCTTTGCAAGTGTGTGGGATATCCAAAGAACTCATATGGGTATTTTTTCTACCACAGTGAGGAACAAAAGGTGTTTGTTGCTCAACATGCCACATTTTTGGAAAAGGAATTTCTTATTAAAGATATTAGTGGCAAAGTGGTAGAACTGGAAGAGGTTCCAGATACACAAACTGCAACTGAAGATTTACTAGAAGCAGAGGATTCAGTAGTTCCCGACGAACCTCAGCCTCTCCGCCGATCCAGTAGGGTTCCTCACCCACCTGAGAGATACTACGATTTTCTCATGGACGGTGGGAGCGAGGATTACATCATGAAGGATGATGACCCAACTAGTTTCGAGTAGGCCATCACGAGTGGGGACTCAGTGAAACGGCTGGATGCAATGCGGTCCGAGATGGAATCCATGTACACCAACAAAGTATGGACTTTGGAAGTTTCTCCTGAAGGGGTAAAACCCATTGGGAGCAAGTGGATCTTCAAGAAAAAACGTGGTGTAGATGGGAAAGTGGAGACTTTCAAAGCTAGACTTGTTGCAAAGGGTTTTCGTCAGCAACCGGGTGTCGATTATGACGAAACCTTTTCTCCAGTAGCTATGCTTAAATCCATCCGGATCATGCTTGCCATCGCTGTATATCATGACTACGAAATCTGGCAAATGGATGTTAAGACTGTAAGTCCATGCTACCCTTCCCCGGTACTTACAGGGTTGCGGAAGTGATAAAAAACGATTTTCAAGAGGGCGGTAACATGGACTCAAAACGGGTCTTTGTTAAACAATCTACCTAACAAACTAACTAGGAGTTGTTAACTACTCGGTTAGGGGGTTATACCTATCTTGAACTCCATCGTCTTCAACTCTTGATGCTGTACGGATCGGCTTCACCCCGTCGTCTCCTTGCGCCGAAGATCGATCCACCCGAAAGCTTCTACCTTTGGCTTCTTCTTCGAACTTTGAAGAAACTAGTTCACTCGGTTTGCTAAACCTTGTGAACTAGAGTGAGTAGAGGAGAGTGTGTTGGGATTTTTCTCTATGGTTCTTGCTTCTCAACACATGAGACAAGTGAACCATAGACAAGAGGGAGAGAAAGAGGAAGAGGGAGAGCTCAAGAGAATGAGAGAGCTCAAGCAAGAGAGAGAAAGAAAATGAGAGAATGAGTGACTCTTTTTCCCTCTTGACTCTCATAATCGAAAACCATCATAACAAATAATAGTAATTAAGTATTATGTAATGGTTCAAGTCAAAATGGCCATATCATTTCATGCAATCATTTTGCACAAGAGAAACAAGCAAACAAAACTCTTTGTCATGAAATGATAGCCATTGTCATGATGATGGTCAACTAGTCCAACCTAGTCAACCGGTCAACAAAGTCAACAAGTCAACAAAGTCAACCCCTCAACAACCATGTCACTATAATACCTAATTAATATTAGTGTTAATCATATATCATATTCTCATTAGGTTTTAGCAAAAAGTCAATGGTCAACAGTCAACAGTTAACAACCGTATTGAGAATCCTCTACCTCTGTCTCTCTGTCAACTGTGCATACACACCCGCATCCGCTTTCTGAGGAACACGAATACATATGAGATAAAACCAATCCCAAAACGTACACTAGGATCTGTCTTAAACCAAAGCCCGCTTGTGTTAACTGTCAGGACACTAAACGTGCACAAGTGCACGCATGCGACCTGTCGCAAAACCATGCGACCTGTCGCAAAACCATGCGACCTCTGCTCTTTTGCCTGAAGGCGAATAGCTCTCTGTGTGGGACTCTAAAGACTCGACACTACACTGGCAGTGGGTTTAACCACACACCGCATGCGGCACTATCTGTGCGTAACGGCCTCCAGGTAGATGCTGACAAGAAGACTGACAAGGTGAAACCCATCTGAACTACTACTGAGCCTGAATGTGACAGTATCCGTACAGTCCGGTCTGTTCGTCTGATACATTGCATGGCGGGCCTAGGGGGCGGTAAATGTCAGTCCCCTAATAGCGGTACAAGTCGTGTCGGAGTATAGCCCAGAACACCCTGAGATAACACTAGAAGCCTACCAGTATATCTCGCTTGCCCTAGGCAGGGACTACTAGTGTAATGGCTCTCCTAGACACAGCGTGATGTCAACCCCCAATACCGGGAGAGAAGAAACCTGTCTAACCGTCACTGCCTCCAAGTGCTTCGGGACTGCACCCAAAAACTACCTGTTTGCACGACTCCTTTGAGCCGTGGTTGGGTAGTAATCAAAGTACAGTGGGAACACACTCGAGGCGAAGTGACAGTGTCAAGTCAGCGGACTAAGCTGTACTCATGTCACCTGGGAACTGATAACTGACGATAGGTATAGTACCAACCAACAGTTCCCGACGAGTCCTGTCCAGTGTACTCGTAACCTAACGAGCACCCGCATACTATCTCAAGTACGACGTACTGACCGCTGTGGGACAGACCGTCTCCCACACTGGGATGAGAAGCGCATACGCTAGTCTACTCCGGAGTATCGATGCCCTGTCTCGATAGTCCTGCGACTAGGGACCTGCATAAGGATGTGCTTATAGATTACCCAGCCCCCACTAGTGTGACTTCCATCACAACGCTGGTAATCAAGCAAAAATCCAAAGGGCTCCACTAATGTGTATAGATGATATAATAAAATAAACACATGTACACATTGAAGTAGAAACAAACCAAGTAGTATACTACTGTATTGAGCAAGATTGTCTATACAAGGTGAATATCCCAAGCTTCCATTAAGTAATATACAAACTAGTATGATAAAGTAATGGCCTCTAGGGCATATACACTAATAATCTCCCACTTGCACTATGGCCATGTACTGGCGTATCGAAGACGTATCATCTCGATCAGCCGCTCGAACTGAGTCTGGGGTAAAGCCTTTGTGAGTGGATCAGTAGTGTTATCTTCCGTAGAAACTCTCCGAACCTCGATCTCCTGGCGACCCACGATCTCCCTGATCAGGTGATACCGCCTTAAGATGTGTCTGGACTTCTGATGGGACCTGGGTTCCTTTGCTAAAGCTATAGCCCCGTTTTTGTCGCAATACAGCGGTATTGGATCGACAATGGACGGAACCACCTGAAGTTCAGTTAAGAACTTCCTTATCCAAACGGCTTATTTTGGGGCATCTGCAGCAGCGATATATTCCGCTTCCATCGTCGAGTCAGCAACGATTTCCTGTTTGGAACTCTTCCAACACACCGCCCCTCCATTGAGGGTAAAGACATAACCCGACATGGACTTGGAATCATCCTTGTCACTCTGGAAGCTGGAGTCAGCAAAGGCCTCGATCGGGAGGTCTTTTCCGCCATACACCAAGAACATCTCCTTAGTCCTTCTCAGGTACTTGAGAATGTTCTTTACCGCTATCCAGTGTTTCTCCCCAGGGTTTGACTGATACCGGCTTACTACACTCAGTGCATAAGCAACATCTGGTCTGGTACACAACATCGCATACATTATAGAGCCTACCGCAGAAGCGTAGGGTATAATAGACATGCGATCCCTTTCCAAATCAGTCTTGGGAGACATCTCTTTGGAAAGGTTGACCCCGTGACAAGCCGGCAGATTACCGCGCTTGGAATCTTCCATACTGAATCTTTTCAGTATGGTGTCGATGTACCTGGACTGTGAGAGTCCCATTATCCTCTTGGATCTGTCACGATAGATCCGGATCCCCATAATGTATGAGGCATCACCCAGGTCTTTCATGGAGAACCTGTGTGACAGAACCCTTTGATAGATTGTAGCATAGGAATGTCATTTCCTATTAAGAGAATGTCATCTACGTATAAAACGAGGAATACTACAGTTCTCGCTACAAATCTACTATAGATGCATGGTTCATCTGGATTTTTGATAAAGCCAAATTCTTTGACTGTCTCATCAAAACAGATGTTCCAACTCCGCGATGCCTGCTTTAGTCCATAGATGGACTTAAGCAACTTGCACACCTTTCCGCTGCTCCCACTCTGAATGAAACCCTCTGGCTGATCCATATAGACACACTCCTCTAAATTTCCATTTAGAAAAGCGGTTTTTACGTCCATCTGCCAAATCTCATAATCGTGGAAGGCAGCAATGGCAAGAAGGATCCGAATGGATTTCAGCATAGCCACTGGAGAAAAGGTTTCGTCATAGTCCAAGCCAGGTCTTTGATGGAAACCCTTTGCTACAAGTCTAGCTTTATAGGTCTCAACCTGTCCATCTACACCAATCTTCCTTTTGAAGATCCACTTGCATCCTACGGGTTTTACCCCGTCTGGAGCAATGTCCAACGTCCATACTTTGTTGGTGAACATGGACTCCATTTCGGTCCGCATTGCATCCAGACATTTTACCGAGTCAACGCTCTGAACGGCCTGCTGGAAGCTAGTAGGCTCATCATAATCAATGATGCAATCCTCTCTATCCCCGTCTATGAGAAAATCGTAGTATCTCTCGGGCGGATGAGACTGCCTACTACTTCTGCGGAGCGGCGTAGGAATGTCATTTTCTTTTGAACCCTCTGGTTCTACTAAGCTTTCAGTAATAGTCTGTGGTTCTGGAATTTCTTCCAGTTCTATCGCGCTCCCACTTATTTCTTTTTCTAAGAACTGGTGTTCCAAGAAGTGGGCATGACGAGAAACAAAAACCTTTTGTTCCTCTTCGCAATAGAAGAAATATCCCTTGGAGTTCTTTGGATATCCCACAAACTTGCACTGTACTGAGCGTGCCTCGAGCTTGTCCGCATGCTGCTTTTTTGACAAAAGCTGGACTTCCTCATGTCTTAATGTGATTAAGATAGGGTCTCTTCCCACACCACATCTGATATGGTGTAGTAGGCACAGTCTTAGTTGGAACTCAGTTCAAAAGGTATGCAGCTGATTCTAGTGCATATCCCCAGAATGATCGTGGTAACTCAGCGTTACTCATCATGGACCGTACCATATCCAATAGGGTTCGGTTCCGTCTCTCCGATACACCGTTATGTTGCGAAGTGTATGGAGGAGTAAGCTGAGAGAGAATTCCATTCTCTTTTAAGTAATCCAGGAACTCGGCACCCAAGAATTCACCACCTCGATCCGATCTTAGTGTCTTGATACTTTTGCCTGTTTGTTTTTCAACTTCATTCTTATATTCCTGGAATTTTCCAAAGGCTTCGGATTTATGTTTCATTAAGAAGACATAACCGTACCTTGAAAAGTCATCCGTAAAAGTAATGAAGTAAGAATAACCGCTTCGCGCATGTCTAGACATTGGACCACACACGTCGCTGTGTATGAGTCCCAAGAGCTCGCTCGCTCTAACTCCGTGTCCAGTGAACGGAGTCTTTGTCATCTTTCCTTTGAGACAGGATTGACAAGTGGCATACGATTGATATTCGAACGGGTCCAAATATCCTTCTGTATGTAACTTCGTCAACCATCTCTCATTGATGTGACCCAGTCTACAATGCCATAAGAAAGTCTGATTTATTTCCGGAGACTTTCTTTTGTGTGTATTCTGCACATTGAAAATTTGTGGTTGGTTTAATACGTATATACCATTGCTCAATGTCCTGACCCAATCAGAACTTGATTAAGGTGAATGTTTACAACATTACTTACAAACGCAAATTCATAACCTTCTTTAGAAATCAAAGATACAGAAATGATATTACAAGTTGCGTTGGGTACAAAAAAGCAATTACGTAAAACCAAAACATGTCCATCTGACATTCCCAGGTGATAGTCCCCCACGGCCTTAGCATCCATGCTAGCTCCGTTTGCAACTTTGAGGGTCATGTCACCTGCCTTCAAAACCCTACGGTTTCTCAACGCCTGCAAAGCATTACAGATATGGGATCCTGATCCGGTATCCAATACCCAGGAAGTAGAGTTTATTGATAGACAGTTTTCAATAGCATACACACCCGAAGCTGAAGCTGCAACTTGCTTCAGATCATGTGTTCTGGCTTTCCAAGCCCTGCAATCTTTCTTCCAGTGCCCACTCTTATGACAGAAAAAGCACTCTTCCTTTCGTATAAGCATCCCCTCTTTCTTTGTTGCTTTTGCCTTTCCCTTCGTATCCACTTTACTAACACCACCCCTTGGTTTGGCGGGGGTTTTCTTTTTCTTTCCCTTGGCTTTCGACTTGGACCTAGAAGAGGAAGATCCTCCTACTAACAAAGTGGATGTTTCCCTACCTTTCTGTAAGGTGCCCTCTGCACTCCTCAGCATGTTGAGGAGCTCTGAAAGTTCAACTTCCTTTTCTTGCAAGTTGAAATTCAGGATGAACTAGGCGTAAGTGGAAGGAAGGGACTGAAGAATCAAGTCCGTATAAAGCTCATTATCCAACGTGGTCCCAAGGTCCGCGAGCTCCTCTATGAAGCCAATCATCTTAAGCACGTGTTCCGATACCGATGATCCGACGGCCAACCTTACCGAAAATAGCTTCTTCGACACTTCGTATCTTGCGATACGAGACTACTCTCCATACAGTTCTTTTGTATGAAGAAATATGGATTCAAGGTCCATATTATCGTGCCTCCTCTGATGTTCGTTGTCCATAGAGGCAAGCACGAGGCACTTGGCCTTCGCGCAATCGATTTCCCAGGTCTTACGGATTTCCCTATCCGCGACGCTGGTTTTGGGACCTGGGACAGGGGGAGCTCTGGTGGTAAGGAGATACCCCAACTTGTCATAAGTGATTGCCATTTTGACATTCCTGAGCCAATCTTTGTAGTTTGGCACTGTCAGTATGTTTTTATCTAGTAATAACTTAAGTCCGGTCATGATGTTTGGTCGCTGCAATTAGGAGAGAGAGAAGAAACACTGTAAGTCCACGTTGCGACCCCCGGTTCTTACGGGGAGGCGGAAACAGTATAAAAATCAAATTTTTAGCGCATGGGGCAACATGGACTAACAAAGTCGGGATCTTTTCATAAACTAAAACTAGCAAACATGCTAAAGAGAGTTAGCTACTCGGAAAGATGGTTATACCTAAACTTGAACTCCTTCTTCTTCAAACTTTGTAGAGGTTGATGGTTCTTTCCTCGTCGCCTTCTTCCGTCAAAGATGGATCCACCTGAGGGTTCAACCTTCGGGCTCTTTCTCGAACTTTGAGAGAACTAGAGTCTTCGGCTTGCTAAACCTTTGATCCTAGAGTGAGTAGAGAGTGTCTAGGGGTTGTTTTCTTTTCAAGGAGAGGGATTCTCAACACATGAGAAGGATTCTCCTTGAGCTTGAGGAAGAAGAAGATGAAATGAGGAGAGAGAATGATTATGATAGAATGAGCTATCTTTTTCCTTTTTGCAACCATATCAAAAGAAAAAGAATTATCTAATTAGTAATAATAATTCAAATGAGAATAGTTGATGGTTGTTTTGGAATGACCACTATCATACTTCATTAAATGAATGTTGGCAAGAATCAAGGAGCATCCTTGCAAAATAATGATGATGGTCAAACATTCAACCATGGTCAACAAGTCAACCATGGTCAACAAGTCAACAAAACCAACCATAACATAATTTCATTTAATTACTATTATTAATAGATATCTCACTAATTCATTAGGGTTTGGAAAAAAGACGACTGTCAACTGTGCATGCGCACCCGTTCCGAAACCCTAATGAAAAACCTCTTCTTCCGCCTCAAACAACTGTGCATACACACCTGCATTCTTGTTCCGAGGAACATGAATACTGAGAGATAAAAGTAACCCCAAAACATATACCAGTATCCGGCTCAAACCAGAGCCCGCTGGCAATATCCGTCCGGACTCCAAAAGTGCACAAGTGCGCGGATGAGAACGAACCCTGTCGCAAAACCATGCGACCTCTACTCTGTTTTGCCCAGAGGCGAATACCCTCTGTGTGGGACTCTAAAGACTCGACACTACGCTGGCAGTGGGTTTAACCACAGACCGCAAGCGGCACTAGCTGTGCGTAACGGTCCCCAGGTAGATGCGGACAAGAAGGCTGACGAGGTGAACCCCATCTGAACTCCTACTGAGTCTGAATGTGACAGTCTCCGTACAGTCCGGTCTGTTCGTCTAATACATCGCATGTCGGGCCTAGGGGGCGGTAAAACGTCAGTCCCCTAATAGCGGTACAAGTCGTGTCGGAGTGAAGCCCAAAACACCCTGAGATAACACTGGAAGCCTACCAGTATATCTCGCTTTCCCTGGCCAGGGACTACTCGTGTAATGGCTCTCCTAGACACAGCGCGATGTCAACCCCCAATACCGGGAGAGACGAATCCTGTCTAACCGTCACTGCCTCCAAGTGCTTCGGGACTGCACCCAACCACTACCTGTTTGCACGACTCCTTTGAGCCGTGGTAGGGTAGTGATCAAAGTGCAGTGGGAACACACTCAAGGCGAAGTGCCAGTGTCAAGTCAGCGGACTAAGCTGTACTCATGTCACCTGGGAACTGATAACTGACGATAGGTATAATACCAACCTGTCAGTTTCCGACGAGTCCTGTCCAGTGTACTCGTAACCTAACGAGCACCCGTATACTATCTCCAGTACGACGTACTGATGGCTGTGGGACAGACCATCTCCCACACTGGGATGAGAAGCGCATACGCTAGTCTACTCCGGAGTATCGATGCCCTGTCTCGATAGTCCTGCGACTAGGGACCTGTATAAGGATGTGCTTATAGATTACCCAGCCCCCACTAGTGTGACTGCCACCACAACGCTGGTAATCAAGCAAAGATCCTAAGGGCTCCACTAATGCGTATAGGTGATATCGCAAAATAAACACATGTACACATTGAAGTAGAAACAAACCAAGTAGCATACTACTATATTGAGCAAGATTGTTTATACAAGGTGAATATCCCAAGCTTCCATTAAGTAATATACAAACTTGTATGATACAGTAATGGCCTCTAGGGCATATACACTAACAATCTCCCACTTGTACTAAGGCCATGTACTGGCGTATCGAAGACCTATCATCTCGATCAGCCGCTCGAACTGAGTCTGGGGTAGGGCCTTGGTGAATGGATCTGCAGTGTTTTCTTCTGAAGCAACCCTCCGAACCTCGATCTCCTTGCGATCCACGATCTCCCTGATCAGGTGATACCGCCTCAAGATGTTCCTGGATCTCTGATGGGACCTGGGTTCTTTCGCTAAAGCTATAGCCCCGTTGTTGTCGCAATACAAAGGTATTGGGTCAACAATGGACGGAACCACCTGAAGTTCTTTCAAGAACTTCCTCATCCAGACAGCTTCTTTTGCGGCATCAGATGCAGCGATGTATTCCGCTTCCATAGTCGAGTCTGCAACGGTTTCCTGTTTGGAACTCTTCCAACACACCGCCCCTCCATTGAGGGTAAAGACAAAACCCGACATGGACTTGGAATCATCCTTGTCACTCTGGAAGCTGGAGTCAGCAAAGGCCTCGATCTGGAGGACTTTTCCGCCATACACCAAGAACATCTCCTTAGTCCTTCTCAGGTACTTGAGAATGTTCTTTACCGCTATCCAGTGTTTCTCCCCAGGGTTTGACTGATACCGGCTTACTACACTCAGTGCATAAGCTACATCCGGTCTGGTACACAACATCGCATACATTATAGAGCCTACCGCAGAAGCGTAGGGTATAATAGACATGCGATCCCTCTCCAAATCAGTCTTGGGAGACATCTCTTTAGAGAGGGTGATTCCATGACAAGCCGGTAGGTTACCGCGCTTGGAATCTTCCATACTGAATCTTTTCAGTACGGTGTCGATGTACCTGGACTGTGAAAGTCCTAATATCCTCTTGGATCCGGATCCCCAGGATGTAAGAGGCATCACCCAGGTCTTTCATGGAGAACCTGTGTGACAAGAATCCTTTGACAAATTGTAGCATAGGAATGTCATTTCCTATTAAGAGAATGTCATCCACGTATAAAACGAGGAATACTACAGTTCTCGTTACAAATCTACAATAGATGCATGGTTCATCTGGATTTTTGATAAAGCCAAATTCCTTGACCGTCTCATCAAAACAGATGTTCCAACTCCGCGATGCCTGCTTTAGTCCATAGATGGACTTAAGCAACTTGCACACCTTTCCGCTGCTCCCACTCTGAATGAAACCCTCTGGCTGATCCATATAGACACACTCCTCTAAATTTCCATTTAGAAAAGCGGTTTTTACGTCCATCTGCCAAATCTCATAATCGTGGAAGGCAGCAATGGCAAGAAGGATCCGAATGGATTTCAGCATAGCCACTGGAGAAAAGGTTTCGTCATAGTCCAAGCCAGGTCTTTGATGGAAACCCTTTGCTACAAGTCTAGCTTTATAGGTCTCAACCTGTCCATCTACACCAATCTTCCTTTTGAAGATCCACTTGCATCCTACGGGTTTTACCCCGTCTGGAGCAATGTCCAACGTCCATACTTTGTTGGTGTACATGGACTCCATTTCGGTCCGCATTGCATCCAGCCATTTTACCGAGTCAACGCTCTGAACGGCCTGCTGGAAGCTAGTAGGCTCATCATAATCTATGATGCAATCCTCTCTATCTCCGTCTATGAGAAAACCGTAGTATCTCTCGGGCGGATGAGACTGCCTACTACTTCTGCGGAGCGGCGTAGGAATGTCCTGTTCATTTGAACCCTCTGGTTCCACTAAGCTTTCAGTAATAGTCTGTGGTTCTGGAATTTCTTCCAGTTCTACTGCGCTCCCACTTAATTCTTTTTCTAAGAACTGGTGTTCTAGAAAGTGGGCATGACGAGAAACAAGAACTTTTTGTTCCTCCTCGTAGTAGAAGAGATATCCCTTGGAATTCTTTGGATATCCCACAAACTTACACAGTACTGAGCGCGCCTCGAGCTTGTCCGCATGCTGCTTTTTAACAAAAGATGGACTTCCCCAAGTCTTAATGTAACTGAGATGGGGTCTCTTCCCACACCACATCTCATATGGTGTAGTAGGCACAGTCTTAGTAGGAACTCGGTTCAAAAGGTACGCAGCTGATTCTAGCGCATACCCCCTGAATGATCGCGGTAACTCAGCGTCACTCATCATGGACCGTACCATATCCAATAGGGTTCGGTTCCGTCTCTCCGATACACCGTTGTGTTGTGGAGTGTATGGAGGAGTAAGCTGAGAGAGAATTCCATTCTCTTTTAAGTAATTCAGGAACTCGGCACTTAAGTATTCTCCACCTCGATCCGATCTTAGAATCTTGATACTTTTGCCGGTTTGTTTTTCTACTTCATTCTTATATTCCTGGAACTTTTCAAAAGCTTCGGACTTATGTTTCATTAAGAAAACATAATCGTACCTTGAAAAATCATCCGTAAAAGTAATGAAGTAAGAATAACCGCTTCGCGCATGTGTAGACATTGGACTGCACACGTCGCTGTGTACGAGTCCCAAGAGCTCGCTCGCTCTTACTCCGTGTCCAGTGAACAGAGTCTTTGTCATCTTTCCTTTGAGACAGGATTGACAAGTGGCATATGATTGATATTCGAACGGATCCAAATATCCTTCTGTATGTAACTTAGTCAACCTTTTCTCATTGATGTGACCCAGTCTACAAAGCCATAAGAAAGTCTGATTGATATCTGGAGACTTTCTTTTGTGTGTATTCTGGACATTGAAAATCTGTGGTTGGTTTAATACGTATATACCATTGCTCAGTGTACCTGACCCAATCAGAACTTGATTAAGGTGAATGTTTACAACATTACTTACAAACGCAAATTCATAACCTTCTTTAGAAACCAAAGATACAGAAATGATATTACAAGTTGCGTTGGGTACAAAAAAGCAATTACGCAAAACCAAAACATGCCCTTCTGACATTCCCAGGTGATAGTCCCCCACGGCTTTAGCATCCATGCTAGCTCCGTTCGCAACTCTGAGGGTCATGTCACCTGCCTTCAAAACCCTACGGTTTCTCAACGCCTGCAAAGAATTACAGATATGAGATCCTGCTCCGGTATCCAATACCCAGGAAGTAGAGTTTATAGAAAGACAGTTTTCAATAACATACACACCTGAAGCTGAAGCCGCAACCTGCTTCAGTTCCTGTGTCCTGGCCTTCCAAGCCCTGCAATCTTTCTTCCAGTGTCCACTCTTATGACAATAGAAGCATTCTTCCTTTCCAACAAGCTTCCCCGCAATCTTTGTTGCCTTTTCCTTTCCCTTCGTACCCATTTTACTAACACCGCCTCTTGGTTTGGCGGGGGCTTTCTTCCTCTTTCACTTGGCTTTCGTCTTGGACCTAGAGGATGAAGATCCTCCTACAAACAAAGCGGGTGTTTCCCTACCCTTCTGTAGGGTGCCCTCTGCG
Source organism: Agapanthus africanus (assembly GCA_030015575.1). Classification (NCBI taxonomy): domain Eukaryota; kingdom Viridiplantae; phylum Streptophyta; class Magnoliopsida; order Asparagales; family Amaryllidaceae; genus Agapanthus; species Agapanthus africanus. The sequence continues at coordinate 160,383,341 of JASDDO010000029.1, read as the reverse complement.
CTCCTCAGCATGTTGAGGAGTTCTGAAAGTTCAACTTCCTTTTCTTGTAAGTTGAAGTTCAGTATAAACTGGGCGTAAGTGGATGGAAGGGACTGGAGAATTAAATCCGTATAGAGTTCACTGTCCAACGTGGTCCCAAGTTCCGCGAGCTCCTCAGTGTAGCCAATCATCTTAAGCACGTGGTCCGCTACCGATGATCCGACGGCCAACTTTGTCGAAAATAACTTCTTCGACACTTCGTATCTTGCGATACGAGACTGCTCTCCATACAGTTCTTTTGTATGGAGAAATATGGACTCGAGGTCCATATTCTCATGCCTCCTCTGATGTTCGTTGTCCATAGAGGCAAGCACGAGGCACCTGGCCTTCGCGCAATCAATCTCCCAAGTCTTACGGATTTCCTTATCCGCGACGCTGGAGGTGGGACCTGGGACGGGGGGAGCTTTGGTGGTAAGAAGATACCCCAGCTTGTCGTAAGTGATTGCCAATTTTACATTCCTGAGCCAATCTTTGTAGTTTGGCCCTGTCAGTATGTTTTTATCTAGAAGTAACTTAAGTCCAGTCATTTCGAATTTGGTCGCTGCAGGGGGGAGAGAAGAAACACTTTAGCATGATGCTCTTGCAAGTTTAGAATGGTTTTTAATTTGTCTAAACAGGATGGCTCCCACTGTCTCTCGAATCCCTCCTCAAACCACAAAGGAAGAATTAGCCGGGATCAATCCCACCGCACAATACTTGCTTAACCGTTCAGCCAGGCCAGTGTCGGTACTTCGAGGGAGGTTTTCCAACGCTTTCGCGAAGTTCCTTAATTTAAGAACCTCTTTTCCCTGGGGGCGTAGCCCCGCTAACACCTTTCTAGGCACCTACTAGGTTTATAGCATTGATCGTTTAGTGAGAAATTTTCCGAGGAGTAGCATATACTCACAGTAGGATCGGGATCCAAATATCATTGCGTGACGAAACTGAAGGAATCCTACCAGAATCATCACACTCCAAATGGTATGCAAATCTAGCAAGTTTCAGTACTTATGAAACTCCCGATGTGGATTTTTGCCCCATGCTCTTATGACCTTGACTTTGGCCAAAATATCATAAGTCACATGTCAAGTTCTACCCGTCACTATCCAGGTTAATTTGGATCCATCCGCACCTACCCTTGACTTTGGCCAAAATGGCAGTACGACTGTCCCAAATCAACGCATCTATCTATGCTACACATGAATACCCAATAGCTACCAATCACTATGCCTTGACTTTGGCCAAAATACATAGCTTGAATACTATTGACTATTTATGTGAAACGACGGAGGGCTACGAATGGTTTTGGTAAAACCGTGAACGTAGTGAACTTGATATAATCGATGGAACGAGATAGCTTTTAGAAGGAGTGGCTCAAGCTCCGCATTTAAAAGTTAGTTCTGAAAAGAACCGAGTGGTTTTTCGAAAGTGTTCCAACGACTTCAACTTGGTTTATTATCTTGCATTAGTTCTTTTAATGCGTGATATTCTTGCATTAGTTCTTTTAATGCATCCCATCATTTAATCCTACCATTGCAGAAAACAACCAAAATATGACGTACGCTTATGCCATTCGCATTCGCCACGGGGTCCCGTCATCACCCGTTAGGTTACTTAACTAACGACAGAGCGGGGGCTGGGCTAGCGCGGCTGTAAAACAAAAGCAACGCCTAAATATAAAGCAATGATAGACATTACAGATCACAGATGAATACATTGGATATACTAGCAATCCGCAATCCGTTCGAGCCTGCAACAAAAAGCGGATTACACGGTCGCGGTGAATAGCAAATACCCCACCCAAGACCCCTACGGGTGCGGCAAACTACCCGCCAAGTACCCGGTAGTTTGTGCACCCCTCCATGGGTCTATCCTAGGAGCAAAAACAGTAAAAAGAATTATACAATGACGGCTACAACCCCGACCCGGTTGTGCGGCCATACAAATAATGTTATTACATCAATTTACATTTACAAATGAATGAAAGAAAAACAAAAGCTCATCTCACATCCACCCCGGCTATTCACCCGCGACAGTCCAACACATTCATATACACATTCCAATATCAAACACAGATCACAGAGATGTATAACCCCGACTAATCGACTTATAGTGATTAGCCGACGTTCAATACATGCAAACATCACAGATATAACCAACATAGCCAAAGTGTAGCGAAGTTCGAAAAAAAATACGGATTTATAGGACCCCAAAAGTAAATTTCTTCTCTGGAAAATCTGGGCACATATAACATATTTGAAAAATCCCAAAACCCTACCAGAAGAACACTGCACAAAACACGATCGCATGAAGAGCCCAAACGGCGGCGGATCCGCGGCCAAGAGAATAGCTGAGGCCGCGGATCCGCGGCGGTTTGAAGGAATTAGGGGATCGTTTTTCTTGGGTGTTCTTACAAAACCCTGAGCCGATTTTAGGAGTACAAAGTTTTACTTTTAGAGCACAAAAAATTTCAACAGAAACTTAGGGTTTTGGATTTTTCCGTTTTGCGATTTTTCGGTTTCGAACTTCCATACACTTCGCTACCAAGCTAGTTTAAGTTTAGTTAGGCTCTGATACCACTGTAAGTCCACGTTGCGACCCCCGGTTCTTACGGGGAGGCGGAAACGGTATAAAAATCAAATTTTTAGCGCATGGGGCAACATGGACTAACAAAGTCGGGATCTTTTCCTAAACTAAAACTAGCAAACATGCTAAAGAGAGTTAGCTACTCGGAAAGATGGTTATACCTAAACTTGAACTCCTTCTTCTTCAAACTTTGTAGAGGTTGATGGTTCTTTCCTCGTCGCCTTCTTCCGTCAAAGATGGATCCACCTGAGGGTTCAACCTTCGGGCTCTTTCTCGAACTTTGAGAGAACTAGAGTCTTCGGCTTGCTAAACCTTTGATCCTAGAGTGAGTAGAGAGTGTCTAGGGGTTGTTTTCTTTTCAAGGAGAGGGATTCTCAACACATGAGAAGGATTCTCCTTGAGCTTGAGGAAGAAGAAGATGAAGTGAGTGAAAGGTTCCTAGGCACTCTAGTAAGGTCTCACAAGGCATCGAACATGCCAATTTAAAATTTTTGTGCCGAGAAACCCTAGACAACGGATTTTATACTAGATATTTAGGCGAAACGGAAAACTAGTTAACTATTTAACTAAAGTTGAGATGCTACAACCTTTGTAGATCCGGATTTCCGCCTCCTTAGCTCCACGCGGTCATGTCCTCGCTGTCCATCATGAATCCTCGACTCGATCATCGGCTTCATCGGGAAAACAAGCGGAATAGGTCATCGGCTTTGTGTCAAAGACGATCTACGTCGAGGTTGCACAAACTCAAGCTCCGACTTCACAAACTTGTGAAACTTGTGAAGTAAACACCCAAAACAATTTGGCAAGAGGTAGAGGGTGAAGAAATAGGAGGTGGGTTCACTTTAGAATTGGATTTATCTCACTTTAACTCAAGTTGCCATTGATGGACCTTGAGCTTTTCTTTTGAAGATGAAGAAGAAGAAGAGCTAGAATTATGATAAGTGTTTTTTAAAATAAAAAGAAAATCTATACTTATCATAACTCTAACTCAAGTTAGGTGTAGAGAATAAACCATGGTTAGTAGAGTGGGTTAGGGTTAAGCATGAGGATAAGAATGGTTGCTAAAGTCAAGGGTTCATGAAGCTTCATATAAGAAACAAGAATAGCCACCATTCTCATTTTGAATTTATCCACATAAATAAACAAATAAATGAATAAATAAAAATGGAAAACCCTAATTACAAAATAACCATGGTTTAATTCTATTCACTTAACCATATGATCAAGTATCATCAAACATGATACAAAAAGTGCACAAAAGTATATCACATATACAATGTGCAATCCAAGTGAGAAAAAATCCGTTTAAAGTGAACCAATACTAGTTAATGCAATGCAATATATCAAATATATAATTATGCATTAAATCATTAAATCAACATTTGATTTAATGATCCGGTCATGTTGTACATAACCGGCTAGAAACCAATGTATCGATTTATCGAATCAATGATTCGATAACTAGGTCATATCGAATATAACCAATCGAAACATATATCGCGAGAATGAAATGCGGTATCACATACACGCATTATTCTCGGTCCGGCACCTATCTCATATGCGCTCCTATTTCGTTTCGCTTGAGCCAGGAAACCTCTGTGTAGGACTCTAAAGACTCGTCAATACGCCGGTAGCAGATGATGATCATATCAAGCACCCACAAGCCGCAAGCGGTCTGCTAAACGTAACGGCCACCCGGGTATTGAGCGATCAGAAGATCGACGAGCTAGCCCGCTCACACTCCTGCGAATCCGACCAGTAACACTTACCGTACAGTCCGGTCTCTTCGTCTGATACGTCGCATATCAAGTCTAGGGGTGGTATACGTCAGACCCCAATAACCCGATAAGTCGTGCTGATGTGAGGCTCGTAACGGGTCGAGAAACTACTGGTAACACTTACCAGCAAATCTCTGATCAGCCCTGGCTAGGGACTTCCCAGTTACGGCCAATCGAGCACTGCGCAACATCAACCCCCAATACCGGGAGAGACGAAACCCCTCCTATCGCTCATTGCCTCCATGTGATTCGGGACTGTACCCAAAGACCACCGTTTTGCACGCCCTCATGGACGTGGTAAGGTGGAGATCAAAGCACAGTGGGAATCACACAAGACTCTATGACGATCTCGGGTCTACAGACTAATCTGTACAAGTGTCACCTGAGAACTGCCATCTGACGTGAGGTATAATACCATCTGGGAGTTCTCGGCGAGTCCGTCCAGTGTACCCAGTCTCCACTGAGCACCCGTACACCATCTCTGATGTCAAACACCAATGGATATGGGATCATCCATCGCCCATCACATGGGTCGAGAAGCGTATACGCTAGTCTACTCTGGTATATCGATGCCTCGTCTCGATACACCTACGACTAGGGACCTTGAAGGATGTACTTATGGACTACCATGTCCCCACTAGTATGATCTGCATCATAGTCTAGGTAGTCAAGTACAAATCCTAAGGGCTTTACCAACATGTAACTATAAGACAGTATAAAGAGACTAGTGTACATGTTAAGATAAATAGCAACCAGATAGCATAATATCATGTCGAGCAAGAAAGTCATCTCTATATATGTCCAAGAATCCAATATAATATACATAATCTGTACAATACTGGCCTCTAGGGCATACATACAACTAACAATCTCCCACTTGCACTAGGGCCAGCTGCTGTAGTATCTCATACCGAGCATCCCGAAGAGTCTCTCAAACTGTATCTGGGGAATGGCCTTCGTGAGTGGATCCGCCGTGTTGTTCTTCGTGTCAACTCTCCTGACCTCGATCTCCCGGCGACCAACTATCTCCCGGATCAGGTGATACCGCCTCAGAATATGCCTGGATCGCTGATGGGACCTGGGTTCCTTGGCCAAAGCCACCGCTCCATTGTTATCGCAATACAAAGGTATTGGATGCTCAATGGATGGAACCACTCCAAGTTCAGTAATGAACTTCTTGACCCAGACAGCTTCTTTAGCAGCATCGTTGGCAGCGATGTATTTAGCCTCCATCGTCGAGTCTGCCACGGTTTCCTGCTTGGAACTCTTCCAGCTAACCGCCCCTCCGTAAAGGGTAAAGACAAAACCCGACTGCGACTTAGAGTCGTCCTTATCACTCTGGAAGCTGGAATCGGTAAAGGACTCCACTTGGAGTTCTCCGTTACCATACACCAAGAACATATCTCTAGTCCTTCGCAAGTACTTGAGAATGCTCTTTACAGCTGTCCAGTGACTCTCTCCAGGATCAGCTTGATACCTGCTCACTACACTTAGTGAGTATGCTATATCGGGTTTGGTACATAACATCGCATACATGATAGAGCCTACTGCCGAAGCATAGGGTATCCCTTGCATGCGAGCTCTCTCCAAATCAGTCTTGGGAGACATCTCTTTGGAGAGAGTAACTCCAGAGATCGTGGGCATGTTCCCACGCTTGGACTCTTCCATACTAAACCTTTTTAGTATGGTGTCAATGTACCTGGATTGGGACAATCCCAAAATCCGTTTGGATCTATCTCTATAGATCCTGATCCCCAATATGCAGGAGGCATCACCAAGATCTTTCATTGAGAATCTTTGTGATAAGAAGAGCTTGACCGATTGCAGCATAGGAATATCATTTCCTATCAAGAGTATGTCGTCCACGTACAATACGAGGAAGACAACCTTACTCTCTGCCACCTTCTTGTAGATACATGGTTCATCTGGATTTTTGACGAAATCAAACTCTTTGATAACGACGTCAAAGCAGATGTTCCAACTCCGCGATGCTTGCTTTAATCCATAAATGGATTTAAGCAGCTTGCACACCTTCCCGCTGCTTCCACTGTCTACGAAGCCCTCTGGCTGAGTCATGTACACGCACTCTTCTAAATCACCATTTAGAAAGGCGGTCTTAACATCCATTTGCCAGATTTCGTAGTCATGAAAGGCAGCAATGGCAAGCATGATTCGGATGGATTTAAGCATAGCCACTGGAGAAAAGGTTTCGTCATAGTCCACACCTGGTCTTTGACGAAAACCCTTTGCTACAAGTCTAGCTTTGAAAGTCTCCACTTTCCCATCTACACCAAATTTCTTCTTGAAGATCCATTTGCTCCCAATGGGTTTTACCCCTTCAGGAGCAACTTCCAAAGTCCATACTTTGTTGGTGTACATGGAATCCATCTCGGACCATATAGCATCCAGCCATTTCACTGAGTCCCCACTCGTGATGGCCTGCTCGAAGCTAGTTGGGTCATCATCCTCCATGATGCAATCCTCACTACCACCATCAATGAGAAAACCATAGTATCTCTCAGGTGGATGAGGAACCCTACTAGATCGGCGGAGAGGCTGGGGTACGTCGGGCACCACTGAATCCTCTGGTTCTACTAAATTGTCAGTTGCAGTTTGTGGTGCTGGAACCTCTTCTAGCTCTACCTCTATGCCATTAATTTCTTTTGCAAGAAATTCCCTTTCCAAAAAGGTGGCATGTTGAGCAACAAACACTCTTTGTTCCTCAGCTTGGTAGAAAAAATATCCTTGAGAATTCTTAGGATATCCCACAAACTTGCAAAGGACTGATCGTGCCTCGAGTTTGTCCGGATTTTGCTTTTTCACATAGGCCGGACAACCCCATATCTTAATTCGCTTAAAATATGGTCTCTTCCCACTCCATATCTCATATGGTGTGGTAGGTACAGATTTAGACGGAACCAGATTCAATAGGTATATGGCTGTCTCAAGCGCATACCCCCAAAAGGAAATATGTAACTCAGCATTACTCATCATTGAACGCACCATATCTAATAGGGTGCGATTCCTTCGTTCCGATACACCGTTGTGCTGTGGTGTATAAGGAGGAGTAAGCTGAGAGAGAATCCCATTCTCTTTTAGATAATCCAGGAATTCACTGCTTAAGTATTCACCTCCTCGATCAGATCGAAGAACCTTAATACTTTTGCCCGTTTGGTTCTCTACCTCGTGCTTATATTCTTTGAATTTCTCAAAAGCTTCAGACTTGTGTTTCAACAGGAACACATGCCCGTATCTAGAGAGATCGTCAGTGAATGTAATGAAGTAGAAAGAACCATTTCTGGCGTGTGTAGACATTGGACCGCATACATCACTATGCACCAGTCCCAAGAGTTCAGTAACTCTTTCTCCGTGTCCTTTAAACGGAGTTTTGGTCATTTTTCCTTTGAGACATGAACGGCAAGTGTCATAAGATGATAATTCGAATGAATTCAAATATCCGTTCTTATGCAACTTAGCTAGTCGTGTCTCATTGATATGGCCAAGTCTACAGTGCCACAAGAAGGATTCGTTCATTTCTGAGCTTTTCCTTTTGTGTGTGTTTTGTATATTGAAGACTATATTTTGATTGAGAATGAATATGCCATTATGTAGCGAGCCTGATGCAATCAACCTTTGATCTAGGAATATGTTCATAACATTATCCTTTACTACAAAATTATAACCTTCTTTACTTAATAAAGAAACTGATATAATGTTGCACATCATGTTCGGTATATAATAGCACTCATTCAGGACTAGTGAATCACCATTTGGTAATACTAGGTGATATATGCCAACTGCTTTGGCTGCAACATTTGCCCCATTCCCTACATGAACGGAATGTTCACCTTTTCTCAGTTCTCTACCTTTTCGCAGCCCATGTAACATCTTACATATGTGGGATCCTGACCCGGTATCTAATACCCAGGACGTAGGGTGAACTGAGAAACAGTTCTCAATGACAAACACACCCGAAGATGATGCATCAACATGCATGTTCTCCGTTTGGGCGGTGTGAGAATCCAGATATTCTCCTGTTTCCTGTTCATTCTTATAACACTTATAAGATAGAACGGGTTCAACGTTCCCCTGCACAGTATAACATGCGGGTTCGGTCAATACATCCATATTATTATCTTTATTAGGGCATGAAATGGTCGCTACCTGGAGAGAGAGAGAAGAAAACACTTTAGCGTATGCTCGTGCAAGATCAGATTGGTTATTATCTTATCTAATCAGGATGGCTCCCACTGCTTTTTATCAAATCTTCCTTCAAACCTTAAAAGGGAAGACTAGCCGGGATTAATTACACACTACAAGTTCGCCAATCTTTCAGCCAGGTCAGTGTCGGTACTTTGAGGGAGGTCCCCCGTGCTTTCGCACGAACCTAATTACTGTAAACCTCGTTTTTCCAGAGGCATAACCCCGTTGACACCTTTCTAGACACCTACTTGATCGGCTAATTGCAATGTGTAAAACTCTCCCAGGAGTAACTCTTACTCGCAGCGGGTATCGGGATCCAACTATCTCATAGAAGGTATGCAATCTCATTGCAAATTTCAACACTTGAAATTCCCGATAATATTTTGCCCCAGGCGATCTATGACCTTGACTGAGTCAACAAACCATAGACCGCAAGTAAAGTTCAACCCGTCATTTCCTGATTGAATTAAACCCACCCGCACGACCCTTGACTAAGTCAACAAGGCCGCACGACTACCCTAATCCAATCTGCATCATATGCATAAACAGATAAATAGTAATCAGCTACCGTACACTACGCCTTGACTGAGTCAACAAACGCAGCACGAATACTAACTATTACTTATCTGAAATGACGGAGGGCTACGTCAGGTTTTTAAAAACCCTTTGCGTAATGAACTTTATATCGTTGTAGAATCAAATGAAGTTTTGAAATGGAGTGATTTTTGAGGCTTTTCCAGTTTTGCTAAAGGGGTCACTCCCGGTGAAGGGATCGTCGGCCCTTTCCTCGTCGAATGAGGTGCGGGATATATCATATATATCACTGTGCAAAGCAAAAACTCTTAAAAGCAATCAAAGCCAAACCGAATGTGTAGCATATGCCAGTTATTGCTAAAGGAGTCACTCCCGGTGAAGGGATCTCGGTCCTTTCCTCATCGAATAAGGTGCAGGGTATATCATATATACCGCTATGCAAAGCAAGAACTGTAGCTACCTGTTTTATTTTAAAATTCGATTCTACAACATCTTAGGTTTCTTATCTTTCATTAATCATATTAATGAAGTCCCATCATTTAAATACCTAAACATCACAGATAGATATGACGTACACTTATGCCATCCGCATTCGCCTCGATGTCCCCTCGTGCACCGTTAGGTTAGGTAACTAACGACAGAGCAGGGCAGGGCTAGCGCGGGTGTAAAACATAAGTAACGTCTATATAATATATCATATATATTATATACTATATCCATCACAGAGTCACAACACAGATATCGCAGCAGAATAAACATATGAAATATTGGATATACTAGGACGTCCGTGTTTTCAATACGAGCCAGTATAAAACACGGATTCCACGGTCGTGATGAATAGCCAATCCCACACCCCTAGACCCCTACGAGAGCAGCAAGCAACCCTGCCAATTCTAGGGTTAGGAGACCCGGACTCGACTCCTCGAGTTGGTCTCCCACTGGACCCCAGAACCCGGTTACTTGTGCTCCCCTCCTTGGGTCTATCCTAATGCGGAAAAGTAAATAATATACAAAGGGTGACAACTTCCGCTACCTGGAAGCGCCCCAAATGAAAGAATATTACATACAAGTTTTTATACATGAATGAAAATGAAAAACACTCATCTCACATAAAAAACCCCGGCTATTCAAACACGACGATCCAATATAACATATCCAGCAACACATAACATCACATGTCATCAACGTAAGTAAGTATGCATACCCCAATTGTCGTTGACGTATAGCAACGAAACCGGCGATATGAACATACTACACTTACGGTCACAGAAAATAAAGTGTAAAACTACAACAATTGGAATCCACAACGGCTTTAGACATCACATGCCTAATCAGATATAAATCCCGCATTTTAGTCTCATTATCGAAAACTCTTTTCAATATCGTATGGGACTAAACTGCTAGATTTATAACATTCATCCAGTTATCTCATAACTGTTTGTGAATTCCAATTATTGTATCCAATTCCGGATAAATAGAATATATCAAACTTTCCGATCGAACATTCGAACACCCAAGTTTTCCCAACACCGATCAACACATGAAATAGGTTCAAAGACATTCACTTCATACCTCAGTACCAACGGTCCAGCCGTAGAAGGGTCAAGCCAACGCCTCACATGTGGCACGCCGTACTCCCCCAAACCCGAAGGTTCAAAGGGCAGTTCAAGACGGTCACATAATCGAGTTAAGGTTTGTGTCTTCTAGAGGGACCATCGCGTTACTTGCACTACTTCGAACGTCTTTTAACCACAGAAAAATTCAACACTTAGAATTTTTTCGGCAGGGGAAAAGTTGGGTATTTGTATCCGGTCAAACTTTTTAACATATTCTACAATTTATCCGGAAAGCCAAATAGACAAAATTTGATACCCCGATCGAAACACCGAATCACCAAAACTATTCCAGAAAATTCAACTCTTGAATAAATATTAAAAATTCCCAGAATATTCAGCATAATTAACTATGAGTTACTGTGCAATTTTTATTCAGTAATATGAACAGTACACCGCGGAAGCGCGGCAGAAGGCATGCTTCTGCCGCGTTTCCGCGCCTGTATAGATGAATTACGAGATCGTGTTTCACCATAACTCTTAGATATTCCTGCTGAATTTTTTAGGCATTTTTAATCTGGAAAAATCCCGGTTTTTAGAAAATGTACAGAGAGCAATGAAGTTTTGGTGTTTCGGGTTCGTTCGGACTTCAAATCGCGTCTAGACTTCGCCTAAGGCTCTAGCTAGGCTCTGATACCACTGAAAGGTTCCTAGGCACTCTAGTAAGGTCTCACAAGGCATCGAACATGCCAATTTAAAATTTTTGTGCCGAGAAACCCTAGACAACGGATCTTAAACTAGATATTTAGGCGAAACGGAAAACTAGTTAACTATTTAACTAAAGTTGAGATGCTACAACCTTTGTAGATCCGGATTTCCGCCTCCTTAGCTCCACGCGGTCATGTCCTCGCTGTCCATCATGAATCCTCGACTCGATCATCGGCTTCATCTTGGGAAAACAAGCGGAATAGGTCGTCGGCTTTGTGTCAAAGACGATCTACGTCGAGGTTGCACAAACTCAAGCTCCGACTTCACAAACTTGTGAAACTTGTGAAGTAAACACCCAAAACAACTTGGCAAGAGGTAGAGGGTGAAGAAATAGGAGGTGGGTTCACTTTAGAATTGGATTTATCTCACTTTAACTCAAGTTGCCATTGATGGACCTTGAGCTTTTCTTTTGAAGATGAAGAAGAAGAAGAGCTAGAATTATGATAAGTGTTTTTTAAAATAAAAAGAAAATCTATACTTATCATAACTCTAACTCAAGTTAGGTGTAGAGAATAAACCATGGTTAGTAGAGTGGGTTAGGGTTAAGCAAGAGGATAAGAATGGTTGCTAAAGTCAAGGGTTCATGAAGCTTCATATAAGAAACAAGAATAGCCACCATTCTCATTTTGAATTTATCCACATAAATAAACAAATAAATGAATAAATAAAAATGGAAAACCCTAATTACAAAATAACCATGGTTTAATTCTATTCACTTAACCATATGATCAAGTATCATCAAACATGATACAAAAAGTGCACAAAAGTATATCACATATACAATGTGCAATCCAAGTGAGAAAAAATCCGTTTAAAGTGAACCAATACTAGTTAATGCAATGCAATATATCAAATATATAATTATGCATTAAATCATTAAATCAACATTTGATTCAATGATCCGGTCATGTCGCACATAACCGGCTAGAAACCAATGTATCGATTTATCGAATCAATGATTCGATAACTAGGTCATATCGAATATAACCAATCGAAACATATATCGCGAGAATGAAATGCGGTATCACATACACGCATTATTCTCGGTCCGGCACATATCTCATATGCGCTCCTATTTCGTTTCGCTTGAGCCAGGAAACCTCTGTGTAGGACTCTAAAGACTCGTCAATACGCCGGTAGCAGATGATGATCATATCAAGCACCCACAAGCCGCAAGCGGTCTGCTAAACGTAACGGCCACCCGGGTATTGAGCGATCAGAAGATCGACGAGCTAGCCTGCTCACACTCCTGCGAATCCGACCAGTAACACTTACCGTACAGTCCGGTCTCTTCGTCTGATACGTCGCATATCAAGTCTAGGGGTGGTATACGTCAGACCCCAATAACCCGATAAGTCGTGCTGATGTGAGGCTCGTAACGGGTCGAGAAACTACTGGTAACACTTACCAGCAAATCTCTGATCAGCCCTGGCCAGGGACTTCCCTGTTACGGCCAATCGAGCACTGCGCAACATCAACCCCCAATACCGGGAGAGACGAAACCCCTCCTATCGCTCATTGCCTCCATGTGATTCGGGACTGTACCCAAAGACCACCGTTTTGCACGCCCTCATGGACGTGGTAAGGTGGAGATCAAAGCACAGTGGGAATCACACAAGACTCTATGACGATCTCGGGTCTACAGACTAATCTGTACAAGTGTCACCTGAGAACTGCCATCTGACGTGAGGTATAATACCATCTGGGAGTTCTCGGCGAGTCCGTCCAGTGTACCCAGTCTCCACTGAGCACCCGTACACCATCTCTGATGTCAAACATCAATGGATATGGGATCATCCATCGCCCATCACATGGGTCGAGAAGCGTATACGCTAGTCTACTCTCGTATAGCGATGCCCCGTCTCGATACACCTACGACTACGGACCTTGAAGGATGTACTTATGGACTACCATGTCCCCACCAGTATGATCTGCATCATAGTCTAGGTAGTCAAGTACAAATCCTAAGGGCTTTACCAACATGTAACTATAAGACAGTATAAAGAGACTAATGTACATGTTAAGATAAATAGCAACCAGATAGCATACTATCATGTCGAGCAAGAAAGTCATCTCTATATATGTCCAAGCATCCAATATAATATACATAATCTGTACAATACTGGCCTCTAGGGCATACATACAACTAACAGTGAGGAGAGAGAATGATTATGATAGAATGAGCTATCTTTTTCCTTTTTGCAACCATATCAAAAGAAAAAGAATTATCTAATTAGTAATAATAATTCAAATGAGAATAGTTGATGGTTGTTTTGGAATGACCACTATCATACTTCATTAAATGAATGTTGGCAAGAATCAAGGAGCATCCTTGCAAAATAATGATGATGGTCAAACATTCAACCATGGTCAACAAGTCAACCATGGTCAACAAGTCAACAAAACCAACCATAACATAATTTCATTTAATTACTATTATTAATAGATATCTTACTAATTCATTAGGGTTTGGAAAAAAGATGACTGTCAACTGTGCATGCGCACCCGTTCCGAAACCCTAATGAAAAACCTCTTCTTCCGCCTCAAACAACTGTGCATACACACCTGCATTCTTGTTCCAGGGAACATGAATACTGAGAGATAAAAGTAACCCCAAAACATATACCAGTATCCGGCTCAAACCAGAGCCCGCTGGCAATATCCGTCCGGACTCCAAAAGTGCACAAGTGCGCGGATAAGAACGAACCCTGTCGCAAAACCATGCGACCTCTACTCTGTTTTGCCTAGAGGCGAATACCCTCTGTGTGGGACTCTAAAGACTCGACACTACGCTGGCAGTGGGTTTAACCACAGACCCCAAGCGGCACTAGCTGTGCGTAACGGTCCCCAGGTAGATGCCGACAAGAAGGCTGACGAGGTGAACCCCATCTGAACTCCTACTGAGTCTGAATGTGACAGTCTCCTTACAGTCCGGTCTGTTCGTCTAATACATCGCATGTCGGGCATAGGTGGCGGTAAAACGTCAGTCCCCTAATAGCGGTACAATTCGTGTCGGAGTGAAGCCCAAAACACCCTGAGATAACACTGGAAGCCTACCAGTATATCTCGCTTGTCCTGGCCAGGGACTACTCGTGTAATGGCTCTCCTAGACACAGCGCGATGTCAACCCCCAATACCGGGAGAGACGAATCCTGTCTAACCGTCACTGCCTCCAAGTGCTTCGGGACTGCACCCAACCACTACCTGTTTGCACGACTCCTTTGAGCCGTGGTAGGGTAGTGATCAAAGTGCAGTGGGAACACACTCAAGGCGAAGTGCCAGTGTCAAGTCAGCGGACTAAGCTGTACTCATGTCACCTGGGAAGTGATAACTAACGATAGGTATAATACCAACCTGTCAGTTCCCGACGAGTCCTGTCCAGTGTACTCGTAACCTAACGAGCACCCGTATACTATCTCCAGTACGACGTACTGATGGCTGTGGGACAGACCATCTCCCACACTGGGATGAGAAGCGCATACGCTAGTCTACTCCGGAGTATCGATGCCCTGTCTCGATCGTCCTGCGACTAGGGACCTGTATAAGGATGTGCTTATAGATTACCCAGCCCCCACTAGTGTGACTGCCACCACAACGCTGGTAATCAAGCAAAGATCCTAAGGGCTCCACTAATGCGTATAGGTGATATCGCAAAATAAACACATGTACACATTGAAGTAGAAACAAACCAAGTAGCATACTACTATATTAAGCAAGATTGTTTATACAAGGTGAATATCCCAAGCTTCCATTAAGTAATATACAAACTAGTATGATACAGTAATGGCCTCTAGGGCATATACACTAACAAACACTTTAGCATGATGCACTTGCAAGTTTAGAGTGGTTTTTTATTTGTCTAAACAGGATGTCTCCCACTGTCTCTCGAATCCCTCCTCAAACCAAAAAGGAAGAATTAGTCAGGATCAATCTCACCGTACAATACTTGCTTAACCGTTCGGCCAGGCTGGTGTCGGTACTTCGAGGGAGGTTTTCCAACGCTTTCGCGAAGTTCTTTAATTAAATAACCTCTTTTTCCTGGGGGCGTAGCCCCGCTAACACCTTTCTAGACACCTACTTGGTTTATAGCATTGATCGTTAAGTGAGAAATTTCCCGAGGAGTAGCATATACTCACAGTAGGATCGGGATCCAAATATCATCGCGTGACAAAACTGAAGGAATCCTACCAGAATCATCACACTCCAAATGGTATGCAGTGCTAGCAACTTTCAGTACTTATGAAACTCCCGATGTGGATTTTTGCCCCATGCTCTTATGACCTTGACTTTGGCCAAAATATCATAAGTCACATGTCAAGTTCTACCCGTCATTCTCCAGGTTAATTTGAGCCTACCCACACATACCCTTGACTTTGGCCAAAATGGTAGAACGACTGCCTTAAACCAACACATCTATCTATGCTGCACATGAATACCCAATAGCTACCAATCACTATGCCTTGACTTTTGCCAACATACATAGCTTGAATACTATTGACTATTCATGTGAAACGACGGAGGGCTACGAATGGTTTTGGCAAAACCGTGAACGTAGTGAACTTGATGTAATCGATGGAACGAGATATCTTTTAAAAGGAGTGGCTCAAGCTTCGCATTTAAAAGTTGGTTTTGAAAAGAACCAAGTGGTTTTGAAAGTATTCCAACGACTTTAACTTGGTTTATTTTCTTGCATTAGTTCTTTTAATGCGTCCAATCATTTAATCCTACCATTGCAGAAAACAACCAAAATATGACGTACGCTTATGCCATTCGCATTCGCCACGGGGCCCTGTCATTACCCGTTAGGTTACTTAACTAACGACAAAGCGGGGGCTGGGCTAGCGCGGCTGAAAAACATAAGCAACGCCTAAATAATATCATATATAGATATATTGCAATGATAGGCATTTCAGATCAGAGATGAACACATTGGATATACTAGGAATCCGCACTTCGTACGAGCCAGTAACGAAAAGCGGATTACACGGTCGCGGTGAATAGCCAATACCCCACCCAAGACCCCTACGGATGCGGCAAACTACCCACCAAATATCCGAAGCGGAGCAACCTCCCTCAACGACATGAGTAGGCCACTCGGCACTTCGAGATACCCGGTAGTTTGTGCACCCCACCATGGGTCTATCCTAGGCGCAAAAATAGTAAAAAGAAATTATACAATGACGGCTACAACCCCGACCCGGTTGTGCAGCCAAAAATAATACTATATCAATTTACATATTTACATGAATTGAAAGAAAAGAAAACTCTCATCTCACAACCCCCGGCTATTCACCCGCGACAATCCAATGAATTCATATGCACATACCATCAACATTACAGATCACAGATTTGTATAACCCCCACTAATCGACATAAAGTGATTAGCAGACGTTCAATACAAATATCACATCACAGATATAAACCCGTTAGCCTTAGTCTTTAGAAGTTCGATAAAAATACGGATTTTCAAGCCCCCAAAACAAATTTTGCTTTCTGAAAATCTGGGCTGAAAAGACATATTGTAAAAATCACAAAACACCCCACTGAACAAACAGTGAGGAAAATAACCCACGACCGAGTCAACTCGGCCGCGGAACCGCGGCGGGAACACGCTTTCGCCGCATTTCCGCGGCGCTTTGATCGGTTCGATGGATGATTTTTCTAAAGTGAGTTTTAAAAACCCTGAGCCGAATTTTAAGGTATGATTTATTAATTTTTGGAACTGAAAAATTTCGGCAGAAAGTTGATAATCCGGGTGTTTTTCGCGACTTTTTTTCCGATCGAACTTCTACTTACATTGGTAACATGTTAGGTAGTGTTTAACCAGGCTCTGATATCACTGTAAGTCCATGCTACCCTTCCCTGGTACTTACGGGGTTGCAGAAGTGATAAAAAACGATTTTCAAGAGGGCGGTAACATGGACTCAAAACGGATCTTTGTTAAACTATCTACCTAACAACCTAACTAGGAGTTGTTCACTACTCAGTTAGGGGTTATACCTTTCTTGAACTCTTTCGTCTTCAACTTTTGATGGTGTACGGATCGGCTTCACCCCGTCGTCTCCTTGCGCCGAAGATCGATCCACCCGAATGCTTCTACCTTTGGCTTCTTCTTTGAACTTTGAAGAAACTAGTTCACTCGGTTTGCTAAACCTTATGAACTAGAGTGAGTTGAGGAGAGTGTATTGGGATTTTTCTCTATGGTTCTTGCTTCTCAACACATGAGACAAGTGAACCATAGACAAGAGGGAGAGCAAGAGGAAGAGGGAGAGCTCAAAAGAATGAGAGAGCTCAAGCAAGAGAGGGAAAGGAAAATGAGAGAATGAGTAACTCTTTTTCCCTCTTGGCTCTCATAATCCAAAGCCATCATAACAAATAATAGTAATCAAGTATTATGTGATGGTTCAAGTCAAAATGGCCATATCATTTCAAGCACTTATTTTGCATAAGAGAAACAAGCAAGCAAAAGTCTTTGCCATGAAATGATAGCTATTGTCATGATGATGGTCAACTAGTCCAACCTAGTCAACCAGTTAACAAAGTCAACAAGTCAACAAAGTCAACCCCTCAACAACCATGTATCTATAATACTTAATTAATATTATTGTTAATCATATATCATATTCTCATTAGGGTTTAGAAAAAAGTCAATGGTCAACAGTCAACAGTCAACAACCCTATTGAGAATCCTCTGCCTCTGTCTCTCTGTCAACTATGCATACACACCCGCATCTGCGTTCCGAGGAACACGAATACATATGAGATAAAACCAATCCCAAAACGTACACTAGGATCTGTCTTAAACCAAAGCCCACTAGTGTTAACTATCCGGACACTAAACGTGCACATGTGCACGGATGTGACCGAATCCTGTCGCAAAACCATGCGACCTGTCGCAAAACCATGCGACCTCTACTCTTTTGCCTAAAGGCGAATAGCTCTCTGTGTGGGACTCTAAAGACACGACACTACGCTGGCAGTGGGTTTAACCATAGATCCCAAGCGGCAATAGCTCTGCGTAACGGCCCCCAGGTAAATGCCGACAACAAGACTGACGAGGTGAAACCCTTGTGAACTCCTACTGAGCCTGAATGTGACAGTCTCCGTACAGTCCGGTCTGTTCATCTGATACATCGCATGACGGGCCTAGGGGGACGGTAAACGTCAGTCCCCTAATAGCGGTACAAGTCGTGTCGGAGTGTAGCCCAGAACACCCTGAGATAACACTGGAAGACTACCAGTATATCTCGCTTGCCCTGGCCAGGGACTACTAGTGTAATGGCTCTCCTAGACACAGCGCGATGTCAATCCCCAATACCGGGAGAGACGAATCATGTCTAACCGTCACTGCCTCCAAGTGCTTCGGGACTGCACACAAAAACTACCTGTTTGCACGACTCCTTTGAGCCGTGGTAGGTTAGTAATCAAAGTACAGTGGGAACATACTCGAGGCGAAGTGACAGTGTCAACTCAGCGGACTAAGCTGTACTCATGTCACCTGGGAACTGATAACTGACAATAGGTATAATACCAACCAACAGTTCCCGACAAGTCCTGTCCAGTGTACTCGTAACCTAACGAGCACCCGCATACTATCTCAAGTACGACGTACTGACGGCTGTGGGACAGACCGTCTCCCACACTGGGATGAGAAGCGCATACGCTAGTCTACTCCGGAGTATCGATTCCCTGTCTCGATAGTCCTGCGACTAGGGACCTGCATAAGGATGTGCTTATAGATTACCCAGCCCCCACTAGTGTGACTGCCATCACAACGCTGGTAATCAAACAAAGATCCTAAGGGCTCCACTAATGTGTATAGGTGATATACTAAAATAAACACATGTACACATTGAAGTAGAAACAAACCAAGTAACATACTACTATATTGAGCATGATTGTCTATACAAGGTGAATATCCCAAGCTTCCATTATGTAATATACAAACTAGTATGATACAGTAATGGCCTCTAGGGCATATACACTAACAAAGACTACCTTTCTAAATGGTGATTTGGAAGAGTGCGTGTACATGACTCAGCCAGAGGGCTTCGTAGATAGTGGGAGCAGTGGAAAGGTGTGCAAGCTGCTTAAATCCATCTATGGGTTAAAGCAAGCATCGCGGAGTTGGAACATCTGCTTTGACATCGTTATCAAAGAGTTTGATTTCGTCAAAAACGTAGATGAACCTTATATCTACAAGAAGATGGCAGAGGGTAAGGTTGTCTTCCTCGTATTGTACGTGGACGACATACTCTTGATAGGAAATGACATTCCTATGCTGCAATTGGTCAAGCTCTTCTTATCACAAAGATTCTTGATGAAAGATCTAGGGGATGCCTCCTACATCTTGGGGATTAAGATTTATAGAGATAGATCTAAACGGATACTGGGATTGTCCCAATCCAAGTACATTGACACCATACTAAAGAGGTTTAGTATGGAAAAGTCCAAGCGTGGCTCTTTACCCACATTCTCAGGGCTCACTCTCTCCAAAGTGATGTCTCCCAAGACTGATTTGGAGAGAGCTCGCATGCATGGGATACCCTATGCTTCGGCAGTAGGCTCTATCATGTACGCGATGCTGTGTACCAGACCCGATGTAGCACACTCACTAAGTGTAGTGAGCAGGTATCAAGCTGATCCTAGAGAGAGTCACTTGACAGCTGTGAAGAGCATTCTCAAGTACTTACGAAGGACTAAAGAGATGCTCTTGGTGTATGGTAACGGAGAACTCCAAGTGGAGTCCTTTACCGATTCAAGCTTCCAGAGTGATAAGGACGACTCTAAGTCATACTTGGGATTTGTCTTTACCCTCTATGGAGGGGTGGTACGCTGGAAGAGTTACAAACATGAAACCGTGGCAGACTCGACGATGGAGGCTGAATACATCGCTGCCAACGATGCTGCAAAAGAGGCTGTCTGGATCAAGAAGTTCATTACTGAACTTGGAGTGGTTCCATCCATTAAGGATCCAATACCTTTGTATTATGATAACAATGGAGCGGTGGCTTTGGCCAAGGAACCCAGGTCCCATCAGTGAACCAGGCATATTCTGAGGCAGTATCACCTGATCCAGGAGATAGTTGATCGCCGGGAGATCGGGGTCAGGAGGGTTGACATGAAGAACAACACAGCGGATCCACACACGAAGGCCATTCCCCAGATACAGTTTGAGAGACACTTCGGGATGCTCGGTATGCGATACTACAGCAGCTGGCCCTAGTGCAAGTGGGAGATTGTTAGTTGTATGTAAGCCCTAGAGGCCAGTATTGTACATATGATGTATATTATATTCGATGCTTGGACATATATAGATAGGACTTTCTTGCTCGATATGATAGCATGCTATCTGGTTTCTCTTTATCTTAACATGTATACTGTAGGGTTCCTAGGCACTCTTAAGAGGTTTCACAAGGCATCAACCATGCCAATTTCAAAAATTACGGTGCGGAGAAACCCTAATACGGATCGTTGGCTAGAAAAATAGACGAAACAAAGCAACTAGTTTACAACTAAACTAGAAGAACGGAAATACAACCTTTGTAGATCCGGTCCTCCACCTCCACGGCTCCGTGATGAAGTCCTCTCCGCTGTCCAAATGCAATCCCGGACTCTAGCGTCGGCTTCATCGGAGAAATGGGCGGGCAAGGTCGTCGGCTTCGTGACGAAGATGATCTACGTCGAGGCATCACTAGATCAAGCTCCAACTTCACCAAGTCAAGAAAACTTGTGAAGGAAACACCCTATACTACTTGGCAAGAGGTAGAGGATGAAGAAATAGGAAGTGGGTTCATTTTAGAATTGGATTTCTCACTCTTTTTCACAAGTTACCATTGATGGAGGCAAGCTTGCTTCAATGTTGAAGATGAAGAAGAAGAAGAAAGAATATCATAAGTATTATCCAAAATGAATAATAAAATGAATACTTATCATATCCTAACCTTGGTTAGGTGTAGAGAATAGACTAGGGTTAAATGGAGTGGTTAGGGTTAAGCATGAGACAAAATGGTCACTTTGGTCAAATGTTCAAGAAGCTTCAACTAGAAAACAAATTAAGCCACCATTTTCCCTTTATGCTTATCATTTTCAAAATGAATAACTAAATAAGATAAATCAAAAAGAAAACAAAACCCTAACCATTCATATAACCATGGTTTAGTCTTTACACAAACCCAAGTAAGCATGCATCATCAAACATGATACAAACTTGTGTACAAAAGTATATCACATATACAATGTGCACAAACCAAGTGAGAAAATCCATTTAAAGTGAACCAATACTAGTTAGTGCAAAGTAATATATCAAATATATAATTATGCATTAAATCATTAAATCAACACTTGATTCAATGATCCAGTCATATCGCATATAACCGACTAGTATCAATAGTAACAACTTATCGAATCAACACTTGATCCGATAACCCGGCTATAACGCATATAACCGATCAATGTTACAAATCGCGAGAATCGAATACAGTATCACATACTGGTATCATTCTCGGTCCCGCACATATCTCATATGCGCTCCTATTTCGTTTCGCTTGAGCCAGGAAACCTCTATGTAGGACTCTAAAGACTCGTCAATACGCCGGCAGCAGGTGATGATCATATCAAGCACCCACAAGCCGCAAGCGGTCTGCTAAACGTAACGGCCACCCGGGTATTGAGCGATCAAAAGATCGACGAGCAAGCCCGCTCACACTCCAGTGAATCCAACCAGTAACACTTACCGTACAGTCCGGTCTGATCGTCTGATATGTCGCATATCTCGCCTAGGGGTGGTAAACGTCAGACCCCAATAGCTCGATAAGTCGTGTCGATATGAGGTCTATAACAGTTCGAGAAACTACTGGTAACACTTACCAGTAAATCTCAGCAACCCTGGCCAGGGATTTCCGGTTATAGCCAATCGAACACAGCGCAACATCAACCCCCTATACCGGGAGAGACGAATCCCCTCCTATCGCTCATTGCCTCAATGTGACTCGGGACTGTACCTAAAAACCACCGTTTTGCACGCCCTCTTGGACGTGGTAAGGTGGAAATCAAAGCACAGTGGGAACCACACAAGACTCTATGACGATCTCGGGTCAACAGACTACTCTGTACCAGTGTCACCAGAGAACTGCCATCTGACGTAAGGTATAATACCATTTGTGTAACGTTTTGAAAATCGTTTCGGTGAAATTTCGAAAAAACGGTAAAATAAGGGGGTTTTCTGTAAAAAGTCAAAATACAAATATCTTATTATAAAAATTAAATATACATATTCTAGCTATGTAATTGCTATTATTTGGTGTTTTTTGAGCCGCTGGTGAAATTTCAAATTTTCTGAAAAAAATATTATTTTATAATTATTTTAAGCCGTCCCTAATACATTTAATTAGGGAAACTTATAAATTGGAATGAGTTGAAACAAATTTTGTGCATCATAAAACATTAGATAAAATTTTATCATGTTGTTTTTGGAACGAAATCATTTGCCAAAACGGTTTAGAAATTATTGAGGAAAAAAGGCTTTTTTTTAGCGTAAATGGATGTTTGGGGTATTGTATTTATCATTTTTCATCACCCCACACACGTACCCACACCCACACGCCCCCATTCACTTCTCCCCTTGGCTGAATTCAGCAGCCCCCCATCTTTTTCCCCACTTGAGAAAAGTCCAAGCAAACAACAAGAGAAGAATGAATGAAGAAAAGAGTAAGTGTTGACTTTGGGGTATGGGTTTTGTTGACTTTTGCCACAAATCCATTCCCTCTCTCTCTCCTCACTCATTCTCCCCCTCCCCACTATCTGGCCGAGACCCTCCTTGATCAGCCCCAAAATCTTTCCACTTCATTTCCAAAACAAAGTGCTCAAAAAAATTCAAGAAAAATCAAATTAAAACCTCATAAATCCCAAATCCAACAATTACCCATTATTCTTTAACCAATCTAGTGTGGATCTTGGAGCATGGAAGCAAGTTTTGGAGGCTAAGATTCTTGCAAGATAGATCTACAAATTGTGAGGTATACTCTTGCTCCAAGTGTTATCTTTTTGATAATTGTTGTAATCAACTTAATTAGGTATCTAAATTGGTTTAATTTTCTATTTAGAAATTCAAGGTTAGGGTTTTTAAATAAGGTTAGGGTTTTTATAAAATGTTTATAATGTCATGGTGTAGTTAGCATATTATGACATAGAAAATTTAATCTTATTGCATCTTGCTAATTGCTACTTTTAAATTTGTCCAAATTGCATAATTTTGTAAACTAGGTTTTAAAACTTAAGCTAAATTGTTAGGAAAAAAAAAAGAAAATTCTAATTATGTTGGTTTGCAGACTAGATTTTTGTAATTAATATAAAGAAGTGAAATTAAAATCTAGTAAGTGTTTATGTGGCCTAATTAAGCTATTTAGCGAATATTTTGACAACTCGTTTTGCTTAAACATCAAGATTTGTATTAAAACGGTTAACGACCGCTAACTAGAGTTTTGGGAAATAAAACGATTTGTGTACTTTTATGGTTTTGACGAATTAAAAAAAAAACCTATTCCTTATATAATTAGTGAGTTTTGAAACCATGATTGGCGTGTTTGAGTTTTTCACGATCACTCGGCGTTGTACGCCGATGTGGAGGGTTTTGAGTTGATTTGTGAAAGCAAACCATAGGTTTTGACCTATGTGGGATTCGTGCGTCGTTTTGGTCATGAGTCGGATTTTAATGCGATACGGTGCGTTATGATATGTAGGTACCCCATGTGGACTTCGAGACGACAAGCAAGCGCGTGGCGGCGTCGGCACCGGCAAGCGAGGACCACGTGAGTAGATTTATATCTACGGGGAGGAGTCGGGTGGATGGCGTATAGCACCACCGCAGTTCGTGGTGATGTATACGAATACGTATGCACACACACACACATATATATTTATATATATATATATATTGTTTATATATTGTTTAAGATTATTGATGATAGAGATGGATCCTTGGTGTGATTGGATTGGTTTAGTGTTGCGAAACCCTAGAGTAGTGGTTGCACCACACATACACAGACACCCATATTTGCATACATTCTTCTTTCATATGTGCGTACATGGGATTATATATTGAGGTGTATATTTACACATGGGTATGGGACTATGTGTTTATATACTGGATTTGAGGATAGAAATTGGGATTTGAGATGAGTCGATGATATTGGGCTTGAGGCCAGAAGATCCGTGATGTGTTTTGGTTCATATTGAGATATGACATGATGTTTTAGCGGGTCTTTTGACGTAGTGATTCTTATACATGCATGCATACATAGATGGTATCAGTATTGTACTAGACGTAGATCAGTACCCCGATCATGATATTTGATAAAGAGGATATCAGATGAATAGTATAATGAATGTGATATTGACCGTAACCAAATTTGGGTATGCCGTACGACGGATTTACGTACGAGCTATATTTTGATGATTGATCTGTACTCTTGACTTGGGATGTCTGGTTATGGATATGATATTATTGAGGCGGGATCACCCACTGTATATATACAGGTATGTATATGTATCGACTCAGATGATAGGCGGTTTCCTTACCTGTAGCTCAGCTTGTTAGTTCAGCCGTATAGTTTAGTGTAGTTGTTAGATTAGATTAGACTCCTACCTATTTCAAAATTAGCGGATCGTGGGTATTTTAAAAGACAGGTCAAGGGATCTACGGATATTTCAAAAGACGTATCCTTTCATAAAAACCACCGTAGCCCTATTTTCAAAACCCCGCGGTTCGTGTTATT
This sequence comes from Agapanthus africanus, assembly GCA_030015575.1. NCBI lineage: Eukaryota > Viridiplantae > Streptophyta > Magnoliopsida > Asparagales > Amaryllidaceae > Agapanthus > Agapanthus africanus. The sequence continues at coordinate 160,358,126 of JASDDO010000029.1, read as the reverse complement.
TCAAATGGCACCATTTGTAGGACTTATATTAGATTAATGCAGATTAGTTATAGTTGCGTCTAGTTTTTTTTTTAGCTCCCGCTCATTTTGGTTGCTCGCTCCGCATCGCATATTTACATTGTTATTTCATATTGCATCGTTGACATTATGCTGTTAGGACACCAGCACCATTACCGATGATGCGTATGTACCACATACACTTACTTGCCGGCTCACACACATCTTCATCGGTAATTGCCATGTCACGTACACCGTAGAAAATATTGTTGCTTAACTTAGCTTGATAGCCAGTAGTTTGACATAATATTAGTGTACATACCTTATATGCCAGCTTAGATATTGTAGTTATTACTTGTCGCTTCATGCATACTGTTATTCATTCTCATGCTTATATTCATGGTTCTACATGCTATTGATGATTCGGATTTCCATGATATTTTCTGGATTTGGAGGAAAACCGCAAAACATATATAAACTGATTTCTCTCTTTTTAAATAAAAGTGCGGTTTTTTCCTATGATGTATAAGTCGTCCACCATGAGTTTGCTGATGGATTTCGAGACCCGATTCGAGGAGATGGATGAACCGTTTCGGGTAAATGGTAGACCCGGTAATGTACCCCGGGGCAAGAAGCGCGTGATGATGACGATGTGAGTCTGGCAGGGGAGCACTACTTACCGGTGATTTTACCCGACGCGTCGGATATCCGGAGGATACCGCCGTGGTCTTGAGATGGATGGTAGGGGCCGGTCTGGACTGACGGCGCCCTAGATATTGTGATTGAGGTACAGAGACTGTGATACCGAGATATCGAGATATTGGGATTACGTTTTGTGCCGATGCTAGGCACTGTTTTATGCTGATTTCATTATGATACCTCATTTTGAAAATATACAAAGGAAATCTCACTAATTTATGAAAACAGTTTCTTCATTTGCATGTATTCTGTCTTCATGCATCCATACCTCATTCATATGATATATTGCTACCTGAGGCACTGACACGGGCATATAAGATTACACTCGGGTTAGATATTTACCCTAGCCTTATTATAGGCTGCTGGTTATATTTGAGGATATATTATGATCATTGATCTAGGTTGCGTTATTTGTGCGATTTCTGTGCGTAGATGTTTTTCTATTCACGAGTTGGCAACTCACCCCCGTTGTGCCCCAGTTTCTTGCAGGTTTCGCCGTACAGGTTTCATTACGGCTTTGCTGGCACTATTTCCTTTTCCGGGTGGCTTGCTAGTAGGTGGGTTATTTGTATCTTAACCATCATTATATCTTGTATATTATTATTCAGTTGTATCTAGAAGTTCCATCAACCAAACATGTATTTATTGAGATAGAGACCAGTGTTGTTTATTCTTTCGACCGTAGAGTCGCTCGTTTTATTTCTGGTGGTTTTGAGTTTCCATTTGAGTTTTGATCCTCGCCGTTGGCGTTGTATATTATATTGCTTGTGTGGTTGTGACCGTCGATTGACGAAGAGCTAGCTCCCGCTTGGGGATGCCTTTTTCTTGATTTCGTATACTATTCATGTTGTATCCCGTTTGGGGGCCAGTATTTACAAAGGAGACTCTGCCGAAATTTTCAGTAAATTTTTGATGTTTTAAAAACCGCATAACTCGGCTTATGCTATTGAAATTACTTGCTTTAAGTTGGTTTTTCCTGCACTCTACTACTTTTCTTGGTTTGGATTTCTGGGTTTTCGGTTTACTTAGATTACGTATGCCTCGAGACGTTCGTAGTTTAAGTGCCGGTCATGTTCCGTACTTTCGGGTCGTGACAATCTGGGAGTTCTCGGCGAGTCCGTCCAGTATACCCAGTCTCCACTGAGCACCCGTATATCATCTCTGATGTCAAACACCAATGGATATGGGATCATCCATCGCCCATCTGTATGGGTCGAGAAGGTATACGCTAGTCTACTCTGGTATATCGATGCTCCATCTCGATACACCCACGACTAGGGACTCGGAAGGATGTACTTAAGGACTACCATGTCCCCACTAGTATGATCCGCATCATAGTCCAGGTAGTCAAGTACACATCCTAAGGGCTTTACCAACATGTAACAGAGAGACAATCAGTGTACACGTTAAGGTAAAGAGCAACCAGATAGCATACTATCATGTCGAGCAAGAAAGTCCTCCCTATATACGTCCTAGGATCCACTACAATATACATCATATGTACAGTAATGGCCTCTAGGGCATACATATAACTAACAATCTCCCACTTGCACTAGGGCCATCTGTAGCAGTGGTTGTAGTATCTCATACTCAACCATCCCATAAAAGTCTCTCTCTGGGAAAAGGCCTTTGAGAGTGGATCCGCTGTGTTGTCCTCTGAGTCAACTCTCCTAACCTTGATCACCCTGGAGATCAACTATCTCCATGATCAGGTGATACTGCCTTAGAATATGTCTGGATCACTGATGGGACGGACGTTCCTTGGCATAAGCCACAACTCCATTATCACACAATGGGAGAAACTAAGTTCATCTCATGAACAAATATACATCCAGACTGCCTCTTTGGTAGCATCTCAAGTAGCGATGTATCGAGCCTTTATCGTCTAGTATGCCACGGCATTTAGCTTGGAACTCTTCCAACATACCGTCCCTTTACTGAGGGTAAAGACAATGCATGTGACTGACTTTCAGTCGTCCTTATCACGCTGGAACCCTTCCAGTGATTCTCCCCAGGATCGGTTGATACCATCTTACTACAACTAGTGAGAATCCTAACATCCAATTAGATCTATCTCATAGATCCAAAACCCAGGATTTAGGAGGTATCACTTTGATCCTATATGGAGAATCCTTGTGATAAACGGAGATTGGCCGAGTGTAGCATAGGAAACTTCTTCCCTATCAAGAGTATGTCATCCACGTACTCTGCGAGGATCGTCACTATACTCCCTACTACCTTTTTGTATATACAAGGTTCATCTACCATTTTGATGATGTCAAACTCTTTGACTAACACATCAAAACAGATGTTCCAACTCCGCGATACCTGCTTTATCCTATAAAGCATCTTGTACACGTTTCCGCTGCTCCCACTGTCTACGAAGCCCTCTGGCTGTGTACTTATAGACGTTCTCTTCTAAAACATCATTTAGAAAAGCAGTCATGGCACCCAACCGCCAGATATCGTAGTCATGGTATGTAGCCGTGGCAAGTAGGATCTGGATGGACTTAAGCATAGCTACTTGAAAAGGTTTCATCATTATCCACGCCTGGTCGATGACGAAAAGCTTTAACAAGTCTAGCTTTGAAAGTCTCAACTTTTCCATCTACACCAAGTAATCTTCTCAAGATATACTTGCTCCTGACGGGGATTTAACCCTTCAGATATAGCAACCAAAGTCCATACTTTGTTGGTGTATAAGGATTGCATCTCAGATCGCTAAGCATCTAGCCATTCTTACAGAGTCCCACTCCTGATGGCCAACTCGAAACTAGTTGGGTCATCATCTCATGATGCAATCCTCGCTCCCACTGTCATAGAGTAACCGAAGTATCTCTCAGGTGGGTGAGGAACCCTACTAGATCGGCGGAGAGGCTGAGGTTCGTTGGTAACTATTGAATCCTTTGGTTTTATCAAATCATCTGCTGTAGTTTGTATAGCTGGAACCTTTCCAGTTCTACATTACAGACCTTGCCTCGAGCTTGTCCGGATTTTGCTTTTAGACATAGGCCGGACAACCCCAAATCTTAACTAACTTAAGAGATGGGCTCTTCCTTTATCATATCAAATATGAAGTGGTAGGCAACTGATTTGATTTGAACCCTATTCAATAGGTATGCAGCTTCTCAAGTGCATAACTCCCAAAAAGGAACTAGGTAACTCAGTAGTACTCATCATAGAGCACACCTTATCATATATGGTGTGATTGCTCCACCCCGATATACCATCGTGCTATGGTGTATGCGGAGGAGTAATGCTGAGAGAGAATCTCATTCTCCTTTAGAATGGTCCAGGAATTCCGTGCTCAAGTATTCTCCTCCTTGATCACATCAAAGGACATAATACTTATACCCGTTTTGGTTCTCTACTTCTAACTTATATTCTGTGAATATCTCAAAAGGTTCGGACTTGTGTTTTAACAGGAACATATGTCTGAATCTAAAGAGATCATCATAGAATGTAATAAAGTACAAAGAACCGGTCTTGGCATGTGTAGACAGGGGACCTTTCATACATCAACATGTATCATCCCAAGAGTTCACCAACTCTTTCTCTGTTTCCAGTAAACAGAGCTATGGTCATCTTATCTCTGTGACATGACTGACAAGTTTCACAAGATGTAAATTCAAACTGATTTAAATATGCATCTACATGTAACTTCAGCTAGTCGGGTCGCATTAATATGACCTAGTCTATAATGCCTCAAGAAGGATCCGTTCATTTCTGAACTCTTCCTCTTGTGTGTGTTCCGTATACTAAAGAACTGTAGTTTGATTTAGAACATCAATGCTTTTAGATAACGTGCCTGAACCGATCAACTTTTGATATAGGAAATGTTCAAAACATTATCCATCTATACAAAATTTTATCATTTCTTTACTAATAAAGAGATAGATATGATTTTGTATATCAGGTTCGGTATCTAATAACATTTGTTCAGAATCAATGTATTTGAAATACAGAGTGACAGTGACCAACGGACTTGGCTGCAACACTTGCCCCGTTTTCTGCCTCATGAAACTTATCACCCTTTCTCAGTTCTCTACCTTTCTGTAGCCCTATGTAACAGATTACATATCTAGGATCCTGATCCGGTATCATATACCCAGGATGCAGAGGATACTGAGAAACAGTTCTTTGTAACGAACACACCCGAAGATGATGCATCAGCATGCACTCTCTTCGTTTGGGCGGCACGGGAAATCTGGTATTCCCCAATTTCCTGCTCTGTCTTATAACAATTATAAGTTGGAGCGGGACCAATGTTCCCCAGCTCAGTATAACAAGCGGGTTCGGTCAATATTCCGTATTATTATCTTGATTAAGGCGTGATATGGTCGCTACCTGGAGAGAGAGAGAAGAAAACACTCAGCGTGCGCTCTTGCAAGAATAGATTGGTTATGTTTTATCTAATCAGGATGGCTCCCACTGCTTTTTATCAAATCTTCCTTCAAACCCTAAAAGGAAAGACTAGCCGGGATTAATTACAAACTACAAGTTCGCCAATCATTCAGCCAGGCCAGTGTCGGTACTTTGAGGGAGGTCCCCCGTGCTTTCGCACGAACCTAATTAATGTAAACCTCGTTTTCCTTGAGGCGTAACCTCGTTAACACCTTTCTAGACACCTACTTGATCGGCTAATTTTAATGTGTAAAACTCTCCCAGGAGTAACTCTTACTCGCAGCGGGTATCGGGATCCAACTATCTCATAGAAGGTATGCAATCTCATTGCAAATTTCAACACTTGAAATTCCCGATAATATTTTGCCCCAAACGATCTATGACCTTGACAAGGTCAACAAACCATAGAACGCAAGTCAAGTTCAACCCATCATTTCTTGATTGAATAAAACCCACCCGCACGACCCTTGACAAGGTCAACAAGGCCGCACGACTACCCTAACCCAATCTGCATCATATGCATAAGCAGATAAATACTGGTTAGCTACCGCACACTGCGTCTTGACAAGGTCAACAAACGCAGCACGAATACTAAACAAGACTTATCTGAGATGATGGAGGTCTACAACAGGTTTTTCTGAAAACCTATTGCGTAATGAACTTGATATCGTTGTAGGATCGAATGAATTTTGAAATGGAGTGTTTTTGAGGCTTTTCTAGTTTTGCTAAAGGAGTCACTCCCGGTGAAGGGATCGTCGGTCCTTTCCTCGTCGAATGAGGTGCGGGATATATCATATATATCACTGTGCAAAGCAAAAACACTTAAAAGCAATCAAAAGACAAACCGAGTGTGTAGCATCTGCCAGTTATTGCTAAAGGAGTCACTCCCTGTGAAGGGATCTCGGTCCTTTCCTCATCGAATAAGGTGCAGGATATATCATATATACCTCTGTGCAAAGCAAGAACTGTAGCTACCTTTTTTTATTTTGAAATTCGATTCTACAACATCTCTAGGTTTCTTTTTATTTCATTAATCACATTAATGAAGTCCAATCATTTAAGTACCTAAACATCACAGATAAATACGACGTACACTTATGCCATCCGCATTCGCCTCGATGTCCCTTCGTGCACCGTTAGGTTAGGTAACTAACGGCAGAGCGGGGCAGGGCTAGCGTGGGTGTAAAACATAAGTAACGTCTATATAATATATCATATATACTATATACAGTATCTATCACAGAACATCACATGATCACATCACAGATATCGCAGCAGAAGAAACATATGAAATATTGGATATACTAGGACGTCCGTGTTTTCAATACGAGCCAGTATAAAACACGGATTCCACGGTCGTGATGAATAGCCAAACCCACACCCCTAGACCCCTACGAGAGCGGCAAGTAACCCTACCAATTCTAGGGTTAGGAGACCCGGACTCGACTCCTCGAGTTTGTCTCCCACTGGACCCCAGAACCCGGTTTCTTGTGCCCTCCTCCTTGGGTCTATCCTAGTGCGGAAAAGTAAATAATATACAAAGGGTGACATCTTCCGCAACCTGGAAGTTCCCCAATAAAAGAATATTACATACAAGTTTTTACATGAATGAAAATGAAAAACACTCATCTCATATAAAAAAAAACCCGGCTATTCAAACACGACGATCCAATATAACATATCCAACAACACATAACATCACATGTCATCAACGTAAGTAAATATGCGCATCCCAATTGTCGTTGGCATATAGCAACGAAACCGGCGATATCACATATTACACTTACGGTCACAGAAAAGAAAGTGTAAAAGTACAACAGTTGGAATCCGCAATCTGCATAGACATCGCATGCCTAATCAAACGAATTCCTTAGACATCACATGCCTAACAATTATAAACCCCGCATTTTAGTCTCAAAAACGAAAACACTTTTCAATATCAAGTCGGGCAATTCAACACGATTCCCGACATCCTGATCGAATACCCATCGTAAACTTTAGTAGACGGCCGCACCCCCGATACCGTCGACGAAGTGCACCAAGGCGGAACACCGCTACCGTGAGCACCCAAACGGATGCTTTCGGCGACGGGGTTCTCCTACAGTCACTTGGTCGGGGCTATGGAGTGAGGTTGTCTATTAAGTTTACCCGGCGAGTATCCGCGTGCACTACGTGATTGCGACGGACTTTTGATCACATCAAAATTCCGTGGCAACCGATCAAGTGAGACTAAACTGCTATGTTTATAACATTCATTCAGTTATCTCATAACTTCTTGTGAATTCCAATTATTGTATCACATTCCAGATAATTAGAAAATGTTAAACTTTCCGATCGAACATTCAAAAACCCAAGTTTTCCCGATACAGATCAACACATGAAATAAGTTTAAAAACATTCATTTCGTGCTTCAGTACCAACGGTCCAGCCGTAGAAGGGTCAAGCCAACGCCTCACATGTGGCACGCCGTACTGCCCCAAACCCGAAGGTTCAAAGGGCAGTTCAAGACGGTCACATAATCGAGTTAAGGTTTGTTGTCTTCTAGAGGGTCCATCGCGTTACTTGCACTACTTAGAACGTCTTTAAACCACGGAAAAATCCAACACTTAGAAATTTCCCGACAGGGGAAAAATTGGGTATTTATATCCGGTCGAACTTTTTAACATATTCAAAAATTATCCGGAAAGCCAAATAGACAAAGTTAAATAATCCGATCGATTTATCGAATCCCCAAAACAACCCCAGAAAATTCAACTCTTGAATAAATATTAAAAATTCCCAGAAAACTCAACACCTGAAAACATGAATTACTGTGCAAAAATTAAACAGTGATAACATATATTGGCCGTGGAACCGCCGCAGAAGCCAAGCTTCTGCCGCGGTTCCGCCGCACTGTAGCAGCATCACTCAAAAAATTTTGCATTGTAATTCATAGTTTTTCCTGCTGAATTTTTTAAGAATTTTTAATCTGGAAAAAACCCAGTTTTTAGAAAAAGTCCAGAGAGCACTTTGATGTTAGGGTTTCGGGTCGATCGGGTTTCAAACTTCGTCTACTCGTCACCTAAGGCTCTAGCTAGGCTCTGATACCACTGTAGGTCAGGCAGAAACCCCATCCAATGGGGTTGCCGTGGCACCAACGGGTCCCTCAGCTGCTCCTTTTTACGCATGCCCCCTCGCGAGGACTACAACCCGCCGGAACACCTTTCGGTCTCGGGACACCCTGGGGGTAAGAGCCTATGCTTCGCCACACTGTCACACAGTGAGAACCCCCCATAGGTCGAAATCTAATGCCTAGTAGCTCTGATACCACTGTAGGATTCCTAGACACTCTTAAGAGGTCTCACAAGGCATCAACCAAGCCAATTTCAAAAATTACGGTGCGGAGAAACCCTAATACGGATCGTTGGCTAGAAAAATAGGCGAAACGAAGCAACTAGTTTACAACTAAACTAGAAGAACGGAAATACAACCTTTGTAGATCCGGTCCTCCACCTCCACGGCTCCGTGATGAAGTCCTCTCCACTGTCCAAATGCAATCCCGGACTCTAGCGTCGGCTTCATCGGAGAAATGGGCGGGCAAGGTCGTCGGCTTCGTGCCGAAGATGATCTACATCGAGGCATCACTAGATCAAGCTCCAACTTCACCAAGTCAAGAAAACTTGTGAAGAAAACACCCTATACTACTTGGCAAGAGGTAGAGGATGAAGAAATAGGAAGTGGGTTCACTTTAGAATTGGATTTCTCACTCTTTTTCACAAGTTACCATTGATGGAGGCAAGCTTGCTTCAATGTTGAAGATGAAGAAGAAGAAGAAAGAATATCATAAGTATTATCCAAAATGAATAATAAAATGAATACTTATTATATCCTAACCTTGGTTAGGTGTAGAGAATAGACTAGAGTTAAATGGAGTGGTTAGGGTTAAGCATGAGACAAAATGGTCACTTTGGTCAAATGTTCAAGAAGCTTCAACTAGAAAACAAATTAAGCCACCATTTTCCCTTTATGCTTATCATTTTCAAAATGAATAACTAAATAAGATAAATCAAAAAGAAAACAAAACCCTAACCATTCATATAACCATGGTTTAGTCTTTACACAAACCCAAGTAAGCATGCATCATCAAACATGATACGAACTTGTGTACAAAAGTATATCACATATACAATGTGCACAAACCAAGTGAGAATATCCATTTAAAGTGAACCAATACTAGTTAGTGCAAAGTAATATATCAAATATATAATTATGCATTAAATCATTAAATCAACACTTGATTCAATGATCCGGTCATATCGCATATAACCGACTAGTATCAATAGTAACAACTTATCGAATCAACACTTGATCCGATAACCCGGCTATAACACATATAACCGATCAATGTTACAAATCGCGAGAATCGAATACAGTATCACATACTGGTATCATTCTCGGTCTCGCACATATCTCATATGCGCTCCTATTTCGTTTCGCTTGAGCCAGGAAACCTCTGTGTAGGACTCTAAAGACTCGTCAATACGCCGGCAGCAGGTGATGATCATATCAAGCACCCACAAGCTGCAAGCGGTCTGCTAAACGTAACGGCCATCCGGGTATTGAGCGATCAGAAGATCGACGAGCAAGCCCGCTCACACTCCAGTGAATCCAACCAGTAACTCTTACCGTACAGTCCGGTCTGATCATCTGATATGTCGCATATCTCGCCTAGGGGTGGTAAACGTCAGACCCCAATAGCTCGATAAGTCGTGTCGATATGAGGTCTATAACAGTTCGAGAAACCACTGGTAACACTTACCAGTAAATCTCAGCAACCCTGGCTAGGGATTTCCGGTTATAGCCAATCGAACACAGCGCAACATCAACCCCCTATACCGGGAGAGACGAATCCCCTCCTATCGCTCATTGCCTCCATGTGACTCGGGACTGTACCCAAAAACCACCGTTTTGCACGCCCTCTTGGACGTGGTAAGGTGGAAATCAAAGCACAGTGAGAACCACACAAGTCTCTATGCCGATCTCGGGTCAACAGACTACTCTGTACCAGTGTCACCAGAGAACTGCCATCTGACGTAAGGTATAATACCATCTGGGAGTTCTCGGCGAGTCCGTCCAGTGTACCCAGTCTCCACTGAGCACCCGTATATCATCTCTGATGTCAAACACCAATGGATATGGGATCATCCATCGCCTATCTGTATGGGTCGAGAAGGTATACGCTAGTCTACTCTGGTATATCGATGCCCCGTCTCGATACACCCACGACTAGGGACTCGGAAGGATGTACTTATGGACTACCATGTCCCCACTAGTATGATCCGCATCATAGTCCAGGTAGTCAAGTACACATCCTAAGGGCTTTACCAACATGTAACAGAGAGACAATCAGTGTACACGTTAAGGTAAAGAGCAACCAGATAGCATACTATCATGTCGAGCAAGAAAGTCCTCCCTATATACGTCCTAGCATCCACTACAATATACATCATATGTACAGTAATGGCCTCTAGGGCATACATATAACTAACATATACAAGCTCTTAGGTTGTGTACTTGACTACCACGACTATGATGTGGATCATACTAGTGGGGCCATGGTAGTCCATAAGTTCATCCTTTAATGTCCCTAGTCATAGGTGTATCGAGACGGAGCATCGATATACCAGAGTAGACTAGCGTATCGCTTCTCGACCCATGAGATGGGCGATGGATGACCCCATATCCATTGGTGTTTGACATCAGAGATAGTATACGGGTGCTCAGTGGAGACTGGGTACACTGGACGGACTCGTCGAGAACTCCCAGATTGGTATTATACCTTACGTCAGATGTCAGTTCTCAGGTGACACTTGTACTGGTTAGTCTATAGACCCGAGATCGTCATAGAGTCTTGTGTGATTCCCACTGTGCTTTGATTTCCACCTTACCACGTCCAAGAGGGCGTGCAAAACAGTGGTTTTTGGGTACAGTCCCGAGTCACATGGAGGCAATGAGCGACAGGAGGGGTTTCGTCTCTCCCAGTATTGGGAGTTGATGTTGCGCTGTGCTCGATTGGCCATAACAGGGAAGTTCCTGGCCAGGGCTGTTTTAGAGATTTACTGATAAGTGTTACCAGTAGTTTCTCGACCAGTTATGAGCCTCATATCGGCATGACTTATCTGTTATTGGGGTCTGACATTTACCACCCCTAGACTTGATATGTGACATATCAGACGAGGAGACCGGACTGTACGGCAAGTGTTATCGTCAGGCTTTTATAGGAGTTGGAGCGGACTTGCTTGCTGATCTTCTGATCGCTCAATACCCGGGTAGCCGTTACGTACAGCTAGTACCGCTGACGGCTTGTGCGTGCTTGATGTGATCATCACCTACTGCCGGCGTATTGACGAGTCTTTAGAGACCTACATAGAGGTTTTACTGGCTGAGGCAAAACGAAATAGGAGCACATATGTGATATATGCTGGACTGAGAATAATGCGTGTATGAGATACCGCATTCTATTCTCACGATTCCAGTATCGCTCGGTTATATGTGATATTGCTGGGTTGTCGAATCTACTGTTGATTCGATAAGTCGATACATTGGATGTTAGTCGGTTATATATGATATAGCCGGATTATTAAGTCAAGAGTTGATTTAATAATTTAGTGTATAACTGTATATGTGATATACTAATCAACATTAACTAACTTTGGTTCACTTAAGCATTTGTTTTTCACACTTGTGCACAACTTAATATATATGTGATATATATTAATTTGTGATTTGTTTATTGTATCATGGTTGTTGATACATCTTTCATGAGTGTGTAAGACATACACCATTCTAATTATGATATTAGGTTTTATTATTTAAGGTAATTACAAAATAAGTGGAGGTTTTGTCACAAGCATGAAGCTTGTAGAAGCTAGGGTTTGCTTTGACAAAATCCACTCACTTTGTTTTTACCTTAGATATTTAGTAACCAAACCATCACACTTAGCCATAGTTATGGCTCTACAAGTGTTAGTATATGATACTAACTCACCATGGTAAGCTCTCTCACTTGATCATTATCCTCATCTCATTATTTGTTCATCTTCTTCCATAAGATCAAGAGTTCTCTCCGTTTTGATTAAGTGAGAAAGTAAAGTGAGATAAATAATTCTGAGGTGTACCCACTTCCTATTTCCTCATCCTCTACTAGACTAGCACTTTAGTTTAGGGTGTTTGCTTCACTAATTCTCTAGTTAGTGAAGAAGAAGCTTGAGTTCGTATTCCCTCGACGTAGATCATCTTCGGCCTCGAAGACTTCAAGCAAGAACGCTCCTTTTGCCCCGTGAAGCCATGCAAGAGCCCGGGAGGACCATGATCGCAGCGAAGGGACTACAATAAGGGGCTTTTGAAGTGAAGGACCGATCTACAAAGGTTGTATTTCGTATTCACTTAGATAGTAAATGGTTTACTATGTTTCCGTATTATATCCTAGCTAACGATTCTAGTTTAGAGTTACCTTTAACGGAAATTTTTTTAAAATGGCATGAACGATGCCTCCCGAAACCTTCCTGCCTTCGAAGTGAACCCTACAATTTGCAGCCAGAGCAGTATGGAATGGACTCATTTTTGTTCCAGGGCTTCATCTTCAGTAAATTAGACCCCTGGCATATGCAAAATTAGCTGATTTGACCTAGGGTAAATTCTGGGATCATTTTCTTCTGTTGGCGCATTTTTTTACGACTTGTTTTAGCATGGATTTGGGTATTTAATAATTTTTTTCCGTCGTGTGGCATTTGAACGTCAACGACTAAGGTTATTGGTCGTGTTTGCATGCGAGGCTATAGGTTTTTACCTATGAGCGTAGCATGCACCGTTTTGGGTTTTTCCGATTGGATTTTAATACGCATTGCGATTGGACTATATGTGTAGGTACCCCATGGGATGTAGAGACATTGAAGACGAAGATGTCGACATCGGCATCAGCACACAAGAAGCAAGGTGAGTAGATTATATCTACAGGGGAAGTCCGTTGGATGGCGTATAGCACCCCCGCAGTTCGATGTTTAGTATGCTATATATACTATTTATATATGATAGCTTTGTTAGTTATGTATATGCCATAGAGGCCATTGTTGTACATATGATGTACATTTTAATGGATGCTTGGATATATATAGAGAGGACTTTCTTGCTCGACATGATAGTATGCTATTTGGTTTCACTTTATCTTAACATGTTGACTTGTATTGGTTTACTGTTTTTCTCTCACATGTTGATAAAGCCCTTAGGATCTGTACTCGACTACTGAGACTATGATGAGATTATACTAGTGGGGCCATGGTAGTCGACGAGTACATCCTATAACTGTTCCTAGTCGAGGGTATATCGAGATAGGGCATCGATACACCAGAGTAGACTAGCGTATACGCATCTTGACCCATATGATGGGCGATGGATGATCCCATATCCATCGGTGTTTGACATCAGAGATGATGTACGGGTGCTCAGTGGAGACTGGGTACACTGGACGGACTCCCCGAGAACCCCAGATGGTGATATACCACACGTCAGATGGCGGTTCTCCGATGACACTGGTACAGGGTAGTCTGTAGACCCGAGATCGTCATAGAGTCTTGTATGATTCCCACTGTGCTTTGATTTCCACCTTACCACGTCCAAGAGGGCGTGCAAAACGGTAGCTTTTGGGTACAGTCCCGAATCACATGGAGGCAATGAGCGATAGGATGGGATTCGTCTCTCCCGGTATAGGGAGTTGATGTTGTGCTGTGTTCGATTGGCTATAACTGGAAGTCCCTGGCCATGGCTGATATAGAGATTTACTGGTAAGTGTTACCGGTAGTTTCTCGACCCGTTATGAGCCGCACATCGACACGACTTATCGGTTACTGGGTCTGACGTATACCACACCTAGACTTGATATGCGACATATCAGACGAACATACCGGACTGTACGGGAGTGTTACTGATTGGACTCACAAGAGAACGTACAGGCTAGCTTGTAGATCTTCTGATCGCTCAATACCTGGGTGGCTGTTACGTTTAGCTGACCGCTTGTAGCTTGTGGGTGTTTGATATGATCATCACCTGCTACCGGAGTATTGACGATTCTTTAGAGTTCTACACAGAGCTTTCTTGGCTCAGGCAAAATGGAGTAGAAGCACATATGTGATATGTACAAGACCAAGGATAATGCGATCAGAGATACCGTATTATATTCTCGCGATATTTAGATATGAACCGGGTCATCGTATCAAGTGTTGATTCGATGAAACGGTACATGATATATTAGTCGGTTATATTCGATATAGCCGGATTGTCGAATCAAGTGTTGATTCGATGATTTAATATATATGATATATTGTATTACATTATCTAATATTGGCTCACTTTACTATTTCATTTTCTCACAGGGTAATACATTGATATATATGCGATATATGTTAATTGTATTATTTTCTTTTGTTGCAAATATATAATATATATGTGATATATATTAGTGCAACATGATATGATTAATAATGGAACATGTTTAGTAGATATTAAGCAAGGTTAGGGTTTTATTAGGGTTAGCTCCTTCTTGCACCATCTAGAAGCTTTCCTTTTGTCAAGTGTAAGATATTATGGTTGATATTATCTTATGACTCATTCTTTAACCTAACCAAACCCTAGCCCTAGTTTATTCTCTACAAAGGTTATCCTTGTCATCCTTGACCATGGTTCCATGATCAATCATATAATTATTTCTAGTATTCATCACAAGAGGATTAACTCTTTTTCCATCATCTTCTTCTCTCTTGAGCTTTGAGAAAGCTTACTAGTTATTCATTTTGTGATGATTTCTTGTAAGAAATTGATATAAAAAGATAGCATAAATACTACTACATCATCCTCATCTAATCTAGCCCATTAAATTAGGGTGTTCACCTCATTAGAGTGAGAGAGCTTGAGTTATTGCAACTTCGACGTAGATCATCGGAGAAAAGGAATACTACAAGCTAGCATGGATCGTTCGAGTCGTGGAGCCTCTCTTGAGTCCGGGAGATCGTGGATCACGGCGAAGGGACTTCTACTCGGAGCTTATGAAGCAAAGGAGCGGACTGCAAAGGTTGTAATCCCTCATACTTAGTAGTAAAGATCTTTACTTGCATGTTAAACCCTAATAATCTAGCAAAGATCCCGGTTTTGGGTTGTTCGACACGTCTAATTTTTTATTCGGGCATGGTTGATGCCTTATGAACCCTCACTAGAGTACCTAGGAACCCTACAGTGGTATCAGAGCCTAGCTAGAGCATGAGGCGACGTGTATACGAAGTTAAAACTCCGATCGAACCCGATACGACGAAATAGAACACCTCTCTGGAAATTTTGTAAAAATGTGATTTTTTCTGCATTGAAAATACTAAAAAAATCAGCAGGGAATTTTAAGAATTACCATGAAATACGAGCCTACAATTCCATGAAATCGCAGCGGAACCGCGGCGGGAACCTACTTCTCGCGGCAGTTCCGCGGCCGATCTTTGGCATTAGGACACGTGTCTTCAGGGTAATATCCGTAGGTGCTTGTTGCTGCTTCTGGGTATTTTTAATCTATCTCAAGTGTTGAGTGTTCTGGGGATTATTTTGAATTCGTTGATTCGATCGGATAGTTTAATTTCTTTATTATTTCCGGATATTTAGAAACTTTTAAAAAGTTCGAGCGGATATCATTAACTCACTTTTTCCCGGCACGAAAAACTTTCAAGCGTTGAATTTTTTATCGGGTTTAAATCTTTCGGAAAAACATGCAAGTAACGCGATGGACCCTCTAGAAGACAACAAACCTTAACTCGATTATGTGACCGTCTTGAACTGCCTTTTGAACCTTTGGGTTTGGGGCAGTACGGCGTGCCACATGTGAAGCGTTGGCTTGACCCTTCTACGGCTGGACGGTTGCTACTGTGACGTTTTGTGGAATTTTTAGAACTCCGCTCAAGTGTTGAGCTATTAAGGAAATCTTGGGTATTTGATTATTCGATCGGAAAGTTTAATACTGTCTATTTATCTGGAATGTGATACAATATGCGGAATTCATATAGTTAGGCATGAAATGCGAAGTATGTGATATTTCGGATTTACGATGTCTAAAGAGATTGTGGATTCCAAATGTTGTAGTTTTACACTTTCTTTTCTGCGACTGAAAGTGTAATATGTGATATCGCCGGTTTCGTTGCTATATGTCAACGACAATTGGGATGCGCAATTTACTTATGTTGATGACATGTGATGTTATGTGTTGCTGGATATGTTATATTGGATCGTCGTGTTCTGAATAGCCGGGGGTTTTATGTGAGATGAGGGTTTTCATTTTCATTTATGTAAAATTCATTTGTATGTAATATTCTTTTATTGGGGCACTTCCGGGATGAGGTTGATGTCACCATTTGTATATTATTTACTTTTCCGCACTAGGATAGACCCAAGGAGGAGAGCATAAGTAATCGGGTTCTAGAGTCCAGTGGGAGGCCATCTCGAGGAGTCGAGACCGGGTCTCCTAACCCTAGAATTGGCAGTGTTACTTGCCGCTCTCGTAGGGGTCTAGGGATGTGGGTTTGGCTATTCATCGCGACCGTGGAATCTGTGTTTTATACAGGCTCAAAATAAAAGACGGACGTCCTAGTATATCCAATGTTTCATATGTTTCTTTTGCTGCGATATCTGTGATGTGATCATTTGATGTGTTGTGATAAATTATATATATAGTATATATGATATATTATATAGACGTTACTTATGTTTTACACCCGCGCTAGCCCTGCCCCGCTCTACCGTTAGTTACCTAACCTAACGGTGCACGAGGGGACTGTAGGGTTCCTAGGCACACTCAAGAGGTTCCACAACTGATCAACCATGCCAAAATAAAATTTTACATGTACCGAGAAACCCTAATGCTAGATCGATAACTAGAGGTAAGGCGAAAAACAAGCAAGTAAACAACTTTATTGCTAAGTGAAAGGGACTACAACCTTTGTAGATCCGCTCAACCACTTCTTTAGCTCCGTGTTGACGTCCCTCCGCTGCGATCATCGGAATCCCGGACTCTAGTGATGGTTTTGTCGGAGAAATAATCGGGCTAGGTCGTTGACTTCGATGCCGAAGATGATCTACGTCGAGGCGACTCTAACTCAAGCTCCATCTTCACTTCGTCATGAACCTTGTGAAGGAAACACCCTATACAACATGGCAAGTGGTAGAGGATGAAGAAATAGGAAGTGGGTTCACTTTGGATTTGGATTTCTCACTTGATTTCAACACTTGAAATTTTCTAGCAAACTTTCTTCACTTCATGAAGAAGATGAAAAAGAAAGAAAAGAATGAATAATGAATAATGGAAATAAAAATCAAGTGAAGTGTATCATTTAGCAACCATGGGTGAGTTAACTAATGTAGAGAATAAACTAGGGTTTAGGTTAATGGTTAGGTTAAGGCATAAAACAAAATGGTTTGATTTTTCAAAGATGCTTAATAGAAACTTCATGAAGCTTCAAGCAAAAAAACAAATAAAGCCACCATTTTGTTTTTTACCAAATTAAATAAATAAATAAATAAAACCTTAACCATTAACCTAAACTATGGTTTAAAGCATACACACCCAAGTTTGCATGTATCATCAAACATGATACAAACTAGTGCACAAACATATATCATATATACAATGTGCACAATCAAGTGAGAAAATCAATCTTAAGTGAACAAATACTAGTTAATGTAAATTAGTATATCAAATATATAATTATACATTAAATCATTAAATCAACACTTGATTTAATGATCCGGTCACACTACATATAACCTACTAATATCAAGTGTATCAATGTATCGAATCAATACTTGATTCGGTAACCCGGCTATATCTCATATAACCGTCTAATGATACAGATCGCGAGAATAGAACTCAGTATCACATACTGGTATTATTCTCGGTCCCGCACATATCTCACATGCGCTCCTATTTCGTTTCGCTTGAGCCAGGAAATCTCTGTGTAGGACTCTAAAGACTCGTCAATATGCCGACAGTAGGTGATGATCATATCAAACACCCACAAGCCGCAAGCGGTCTGCTAAACGTAACGGCCACACGGGTATTGAGCGATCAGAAGATCAACGAGCAAGCCCGCTCACACTCCTGTGAATCTAACCAGTAACACTTACCGTACAGTCCGGTCTGATCGTCTGATATGTCGCATATCTCGCCTAGGGGTGGTAAACGTCAGACCCAAGTAGCTCGATAAGTCGTGTCGATATAAGATCTATAACAGTTCGAGAAACTACTGGTAACACTTACCATTAAACCTCAGCAACCCTGGCCAGGGATTTCCGGTTATAGCCAATCGAACACAGCACAACATTAACTCCCTATACCGGGAGAGACGAATCCCCTCCTATCGCTCATTGCCTCCATGTGAATCGGGACTGTACCCAAAAACCACCGTTTTGCACGCCCTCTTGGACGTGGTAAGGTGGAAATCAAAGCACAGTAGGAATCACACAAGACTCTATAACGATCTCGGTTCTACAGACTAACATGTACCAGTGTCACCAGAGAACTGCCATCTGACGTAAGGTATAATACCATCTGGGAGTTCTCGGTGAGTCCGTCCGGTGTACCCAGTCTCCACTGAGTACCCGTATATCATCTCTGATGTCAAACACCAATGGATATGGGATCATCCATCGCCCATCTGTATGGGTCAAGAAGGTATACGCTAGTCTACTCTGGTATATCGATGCCCCGTCTCGATACACCCACCACTAGGGACCTTGAAGGATGTACTTATGGACTACCATGTCCCCACTAGTATGATCCGCATCATTGTCCAGGTAGTCAAGTACACATCCTAAGGGCTTTACCAACATGTAACAGAGAGACAATCAGTGTACGCGTTAAGGTAAAGAGCAACCAGATAGCATACTATCATGTCGAGCAAGAAATTCCTCCCCATATATGTCCAAGCATCCACTACAATATACATCCTATTTATAGCAATGGCCTCTAGGGCATACATATAACTAACAATCTCCCACTTGCACTAGGGCCATCTGATAGCAGTGGTTGTAGTATCTCATACTCAACCATGGCATAAAAGTCTCTCTCTGAGAAAAGGCCTTTGTGAGTGGATCCGCCGTGTTGTCCTCTGAGTCAACTCTCCTGACCTCGATCCCTTGGAGATTAATCATCTCCATGATCAGGTGACACTGCCTCAGAATATGTCTGGATCACTGACGGGACGGGCGTTCCTAAGCATAAGCCACAACTCCATTGTCTCACAGTGGTTGGAACGAAGTTCATCTCATGAACTAATATACACCCAGACTTCCTCTTTGGTAGCATCTTAAGTAGCAATGTATCGAGCCTTTATCGTCTAGTATGCCAAGGTATCTAGCTTGGAACTCTTCCAACATACCGTCCCTTTACTGAGGGTAAAGACAATGCCTGTGACTGACATTCAGTCGCCTTTATCACTTTGGAACCTTTCCAGTGATTCTCCCGAGGATCGATTGACACCATCTCACTACAACCAGTGAGTATCCTAACATCCAATTAGATCTATCTCATAGATCCAAATCCCAGGATTTAGGAGGTATCATTTTGATCCTGTATGGAGAATCCTTGTGATAATCGGAGATTGACTGAGTGTAGGATAGGAAACTCCTTCCCTATCAGGAGTATGTCATCCACGTACTCTACGAGGATCACCACCATACTCTCTACTACCTTTTTGTATATACAAGGTTCATCTACCATTTTGATGAAGTCAAACTCTTTGACTAACTCATCAAAACAGACGTTCCAACTCCGCGATGCTTGCTTTATCACATAAAACATCTTGCACACGTTTCCGCTGCTCTCACTGTCTACGAAGCTTTCTGGCTGTGTACTTATAGACGCTCTTTCCTAAAATATCATTTAGAAAAGCAGTCATGACACCCAACCGCCAGATATCGTAGTCATGGTATATTGCCGTGGCAAGTAGGATCTAGATGGACTTAAGTATAGACCCCAGAAAAGGTTTCATCATTAGCCACAACTGGTCTATGATGCAAACCTTTAACAAGTCTAGCTTTGAAAGTCTCAACTTTTCCATGTACACCAAGTAATCCTCTCAAGATATACTTTCTTCTAATGGGGATTTAACCCTTCAGATAAAGCAACCGAAGTCCATACTTTGTTGGTGTATAAGGATGCCATCTCAGATCGATAAGAATCAGCCATTCCTACAGAGTCTCACTCCTGATGGCCAGCTCGAAACTAGTTGGGTCATCATCTCATGATGCAATCCTCGCTCCCACTGTCATAGAGAAACCGAAGTATCTCGCAGGTGGGTGAGGAGCTCTACTAGATCGGCGGAGAGGCTGAGGTTCGTTGGAATGTACTGAATCCTTTGGTTCTACCAAATCATCTGCTGTAGTTTATATAGCTGGAACCTTTCTAGTTCTACATAACAGACCTTGCCTCGAGCTTGTCCGGATTTTGCTTTTAGACATAGGCCGGACAACCCCAAATCTTAACTAACTTAAGAAATGGGCTCTTCCCTTCCCTTATCACATATGAAGTGGTAGGCAACTGATTTGATTTGAACCTTATTCAATGGGTATGCAACTTCTCAAGTGCATAACTCCCAAAAGGAAAAAGGAAACATAGTAGTACTCATCATAGAGCACACCATATCACATAGGGTGCTATTGCTCCATCCCGATATACCATCGTGCTATGGTGTATACGGAGGAGTAATGCTGAGAGAGAATCTCATTCTCCTTTAGGATAGTCCAGGAATTCTATGCACAAGTATTCTCCTCCCTGATCTCATCATAGAACATAATACTTCTACCCGATTTTTGGTTCTCTACTTCTAACTTATATTCTGTGAATATCTCAAAAGGTTCGGACTTATGTTTCAACAGGAACATATGTCTGAATCTTGAGAGATCATCAGAGAATATAATAATGTACAAAGAACCGTTCTTGGCATGTGTAGACAGGGGACCTTCATACATCAACATGTATCAATCCCAAAAGTTCACCAACTCTTTCTCTGTTTCCAATAAACAGAGCTGTGGTCATTTTATCTTTGTGACATGACCGGCAAGTTTCATAAGATGTAAATTCAAACTAATTTAAATATGCATCTAAATGTAACTTAAGCTAGTCGGGTCACATTGATATGACCTAGTCTACAATGCCTCAAGAAGGATTCGTTCATTTCTGAACTCTTCCTCTTGTGTGTGTTCTGCATACTAAGAACTATAGTTTGATTTAGAACATCAATGCTTTTAGATAACGTGCCTGAACCGATCAACTTTTGATATAGGAAATGTTGAAAACATTATCCAACAATACAAAATTATATCCTTTCTTTACTAATAATGTGACTGATATGATGTTGTATATCAGGTTCGGTATCTAATAAAATTCGTTCAGAATCAATGTATTCTAGTAATACAGGGTGACAGTGACCAACCGACTTGGCTGCAATGTCCTCAGTTCTCTACCTATCTGTAGCCCATGTAACAGATTACATATACGGGATCCTGATCAGGTATCAGATACCCAGGATGTAAAGGATACTGAGAAACAGTCCTCTGTAATGAACACACCCGAAGATGATGCATCAGAATGCACTTTCTTCGTTTGGGCGGCACTGGAAATCTGGTATTCCCCAATTTCTTACTCTGTCTTATAACAATTATAAGTTGGAGCGGGACCAACGTTCCCCAGCTCAGTATAACAAGCGGGTTCGGTCAATACATCCGTATTATTATCTTGATTACGGCGTGATATGGTCGCTAGCTGGAGAGAGAGAGAAGAAAACATTCTGCGTGCGCTCTTGCAAGAATAGATTGGTTATTATTTTTATCTAATCAGGATGGCTCCCACTGTTTTTATCAAATCTTCCTTCAAACCCTAAAAGGAAAGACTAGCCAGGATTAATTACACGCTACAAGTTCGCCAATCATTCAGCCAGGCCAGTGTCGGTACTTTGAGGGAGGTCCCCCGTGCTTTCGCACGAACCTAATTAAAGTAAACCTCATTTTTCCAGAGGTGTAACCTCGTTAACACCTTTCTAGACACCTACTTGATCGGCTAATTGTAATGTGTAAAACTCTCCCAGGAGTAACTCTTACTCGCAGCGGGTATCGGAATCCAACTATCTCATAGAAGGTATGCAATCTCATTGCAAATTTCAACACTTGAAATTCCCGATAATATTTTGCCCCTAGCAGCTATATGACCTTAACATAGTCAACAAATCATAAGTGCTAGTCAAGTTCAACCCGTCATTTCCCGATTGAATTAAACCCACCCGCACGACCCTTAACATAGTCAATAAAGTAGCACGACTACCCTAATCCAATCGCATCATATGCTTATATAGATAAGCACTAATCAACTACCGCACACTACGCCTTAACATAGTCAACAAACGTAGCACGAATACTAACTAGTACTTATCTGAAATGAAGGAGGGCTACGGCAGGTTTTTAAGAAAACCCTTTCCGTAATGAACTTGATATCGTTGTAGAATCGAGTGATTTTAAATGGAATGTTTTTTAGGCTTTTCTAGTTTTGCTAAAGGGGTCACTCCCGGTGAAAGGATCGTCGGCCCTTTCCTCATCGAATAAGGTGCAGGGTATATCATATATACCACTATGCAAAGCAGAAACTATAGAAGCAATCAAAAGATAAACCGAGTGTGTAGCATCTGCCAGTTATTGCTAAAGAGGTCACTCCCGGTGAAGGGATCTCGGCCCTTTCCTCATCGAATAAGGTGCAGGATGTTCTACAAGGAACACCGCGATGCAAAGCAAGAACTGTAGCTACCTGTCTTGGAAAATTTGATTCCACAACATCTTTTAGATTTCTTTTCTTTCATTAATCATATTAATGAAGGTCCCATCATTTAAGTACCTAAACATCATAGATAAATACGACGTACACTTATGCCATCCGCATTCGCCTCGATGTCCCCTCGTGGACCGTTAGGTTAGGTAACTAACGGCAGAGCGGGACAGGGCTAGCGCGGGTGTAAAACATAAGTAACGTCTATATAATATATCATATATACTATATATAGTATCTATCACAACATATCAAATGATCACATCACTGATATCGCAGCAAAAGAATCATATGAAACATTGGATATACTAGGACGTCCGTGTTTTCAATACGAGCTAGTATAAAATACGGATTCCACGGTCGCGTTGAATAGCCAAAACCACACCCCTAGACCCCTACGAGAGCGGCAAGCAACCCTACCAATTCTAGAGTTAGGAGACCCGGACTCGACTCCTCGAGTTGATCTCCCACTGGACTCCAGAAACCGGTTACTTGTGCCCTCCTCCTTGGGTCTATCCTAGTGCGGAAAAGAAAATAATATTCAAAAGGTGACATCTTCCGCAACCTGGAAGTGCCCCAATAAAAGAATATTACATACAAGTTTTTACATGAATGAAAATGAAAAGCACTCATCTCACATAAAAAAAACCCGGCTATTCAAACACGATGATCCAATATAACATATCCAGCAACACATAACATCACATGTCATCAACGTAAGTAAATATGCCCATCCCAATTGTCGTTGACATATAGCAATGAAACCGGCGATATCACATATTACACTTACGGTCACAGAAAAGAAAGTGTAAAACTACAACAGTTGGAATCCGCAACCTCCTTAGACATCGCATGCCTAATCAAATGAATTCCTTAGATATCGCATGCCAAACAATTATAAACTCCGCATTTTAGTCTCATTATCGAAAACTCTTTTCAATATCAAGTCGGGCAATTCAACAAGATTCCCGACATACTGATCGAATGCTCGACGCAAACTTTAGTAGATAGCCGCACCCCCGATGCCGTCGACGAAGTGCACTAAGGCGGAACACCACTGCCGCGAGCACCCAAACGGATGCTTTTGGCTACGGGGTTCTCCTATAGTCACTTGGTCGGGGCTATGGGGCGTGGCTGTCTATTAAGTTTACCCGACGAGTACCCGCGTACGCTACGTGATTGCGACGGACTTTTGATCACATCAAAATTCCGTGGCAACCGATCAATTTAAGACTAAAGTGCTATGTTTATAATATTCAAATCAGTTATCTCATAACTATTTGTGGATTCCAAATATTGTATCACATTCCAGATAAATAGAAAATGTTAAACTTTCCGATCGAATAATCAAACACCCAAGTTTTCCCGAAACAGCTCAACACAAGAAATAAGTTTAAAAAAACATTCACTTCATGCCACAGTAGCAACGGACCAGCCGTAGAAGGGTCAAGCCAACGCCTCACATGTGGCACGCCGTACTGCCCGAAACCCTAAGGTTCAAAGGGCAGTTCAAGACGGTCACATAATCGAGTTAAGGTTTGTTTTCTTCTAGAGGGTCCATCGCGTTAGTTGCACTATTTCGAACGTTCTTAAACTACGGAATGATCCAACACTTGGAAATTTCCCGACAGGTGAAAAAGTGGGTATTTATATCCGGTCGAACATTTCAACATTTTCTAAAATTATCCGAAAAAACACATAGACAAAATTAAACAATCCAATCGAATCATCGATTCCCCAATACACCCCGGATAACTCAACTCTTGAGTGTAATTTAAAAATTCCCAGAAAACACAGGAAATTCAGTTGGATATTACTGTGCAGAGCACGTGACAAGAGTCACATTTATGGCCGCGGAACCGCCGCGAAAGCCAGGGTGGTGCCGCGGTTCCGCGGCTCATTAGCCGACTTAGGAGCACGTGCTCCACAGTAACTCCTATAATTACCTACTGTATTTTTTGGATATTTTTAATTAGGAAAATGCACAGTTTCAGAAAATGTACAGAAAGGGGTGAAATTTAGGGTTTCGGGGTTCGATCGGGTTTCTAACATCGTTTACACATCGCCTAAAGCTCTAGTTTGGCTCTGATACCACTGTAGGGTTCCTAGGCACAATTAAGAGGTTCCACGACTGATCAACCATGCCAAAATCAAATTTTACATATGCTGAGAAATCCTAATGCTAGATCGATAACTAGAGGTAAGGCGAAAAACATGAAAGTAAACAACTTTATTGCTAAGTGAAAGGGACTACAACCTTTGTAGATCCGCTCCACCACTTCTTTAGCTCCGTGTTGACGTCCCTCCGCTGCGATCATCGGAATCCCGGACTCTAGCGATGGTTTCGTCGTAGGAATAATCGGGCTAGGTCGTTGACTTCGATGCCGAAGATGATCTACGTCGAGGCGACTCTAACTCAAGCTCCATCTTCACTTGGTCATGAACCTTGTGAAGAAAACACCCTATACAACATGGCAAGTGGTAAAGGATGAAGAAATAGGAAGTTGGTTCACTTTGGATTTGGATTTCTCACTTGATTTCAACACTTGAAATTTTCTAGCAAACTTTCTTCACTTCATGAAGAAGATGAAGAAGAAAGAAAAGAATGAATAATGAATAATGGAAATAAAAATCAAGTGAAGTCTATCATTTAGCAGCCATGGGTGAGTTAACTTGTGTAGAGAATAAACTAGGGTTTAGGTTAATGGTTAGGGTAAGGCATAAAACAAAATGGTTTGATTTTTCAAAGATGCTTAAAAGAAACATCATGAAGCTTCAAGCAAGAAAACAAATAAAGCCACCATTTTGGTTTTTGCCAAATTAAATAAATAAATAAAACCTTAACCATTAACCAAAACTATGGTTTAAAGCATACACACCCAAGTTTGCATGTATCATCAAACATGATACAAACTAGTGCACAAATATAAATCATATATACAATGTGAACAATCGAGTGAGAAATTCAATCTTAAGTGAACAAATACTAGTTAATGTAAAGTAATCTATCAAATATATAATTATACATTAAATCATTAAATCAACACTTCATTTAATGATCCGGTCACACTGCATATAACCGACTAATATCAAGTGTATCAATGTGTCGAATCAACACAAGATTCGGTAACCTGGCTATATCTCATATAACCGTCCAATGATACAGATCGTGAGAATAGAATTCAGTATCACATACTGGTATTATTCTCGGTCCAGCACATATCTCATATGCGATCCTATTTTGCTTCGCTTGAGCCAGGAAACCTCTGTGTAGGACTCTAAAGACTCGTCAATACGCCGGCAGTAGGTGATGATCATATCAAACACCCACAAGCCGCAAGCGGTCTGCTAAACATAACGGCCACCCGGGTATTGAGCGATCAGAAGATCAACGAGCAAGCCCGCTCACCCTCCTATGAATCCAACCAGTAACACTTACCGTACAGTCCGGTCTGATCGTCTGATATGTCGCATATCTCGCCTAGGGGTGGTAAACGTCAGACCCCAGTAGCTCGATAAGTCGTATCGATATGAGGTCTATAACACTTCGAGAAACTACTGGTAACACTTACCAGTAAATCTCAGCAACCCAGGCCAGGGATTTCCGGTTATAGCCAATCGAACACAGCACAACATCAACTCCCTATACCGGGAGAGACGAATCCCCTCCTATCGCTCATTGCCTCCATGTGAATCGGGACTGTACCCAAAAACCACCGTTTTGCACGCCCTCTTGGACGTAGTAAGGTGGAAATCAAAGCACAGTGGGAATCACATAAGTCTCTATGACGATCTTGGGTCTACAGACTAACCTGTACCAGTGTCACCAGAGAGTTGCCATCTGACGTAAGGTATAATACCATTTGGGAGTTCTCGGCGAGTCCGTCCAGTTTACCCAGTCTCTACTGAGCACCCATATATCATCTCTGATGTCAAACACTAATGGATATGGGATCATCCATCGCCCATCTGTATGGGTCGAGAAGGTATACGCCAGTCTACTCTGGTACATCGATGCCCCGTCTCGATACACCCACGACTAAAGACCTTGAAGGATGTACTTATGGACTACCCTGTCCCCACTAGTATGATCCGCATCATAGTCCAGGTAGTCAAGTACACATCCTGACGGCTTTACCAACATGTAACAGAGAGACAATCCGTTTACACGTTAAGGTAAAGAGCATCCAGATAGCATACTTTCATATAGAGCAAGAATGTCCTCCCTATATATGTCCAAGCATCCACTACAATATACATCCTATGTATAGCAATAGCCTGTAGGGCATACATATAACTAACAGGGACATCGAGGCGAATGCGGATGGCATAAGTGTACGTCGTATTTATCTGTGATGTTTAGGTGACTTAAATGATGGGACTTTATTAATGAGATTAATAAAAAGAAAAGAAACCTAAAAGATATTGTAGAATCAAAACTTTATAAAAAGGGTAGCTACAGTTTTGCTTTGTATAGCGGTATATATGATATATCCTGCACCTTATTCGATAAGGAAAGAACCGAGATCCCTTCACCGGGAGTGACCTCTTTAGCGAAACTGGTAGATGCTACAAACTCGCGGTTTAGTTTTTGACAGCTTATTTAGTTTTTGCTTTGCACAGCGGTATATATGATATACCCTGCACCTTATTCGATGGGGAAAGAGCCGAGATCCCTTCACCGGGAGTGACCTCTTTAGCAAAACTAGAAGCCTCAAAAACACTCCTTTTCAAAATCAAATGATTCTACGACGATATCAAGTTCATTACGCTCAAGGTGTTCTGAAAAACCTGCGTAGCCCTACGTCATTTCAGATAAAGACTAGTTAGTATGCGTGCTATGTTTTTTGACTATGTTAAGGCGTAGTGTGCGGTAGCTAATTAGTACTTATCTGCTAAAACATGAGATGTGATTGGATTAGGGTAGTTGTACGACTTTGTTGACTATGTTAAGGGTCATGCAGGTGGGTTTAATTCAATCGGGAAATGACGGGTTGAACTTAGCTAACAATTATGATTTGTTGACTATGTTAAGGTCATAAGTTGCTAGGGGCAAATGCATTATCGGGAATTTCAAGTGTTGAAATTTGCAATGAGATTGCATACCTCCTATGAGATAGTTGGATCCCGTTACCCACTGCGAGTAAGTGTTACTCCTGGGAAAGTTTTACACAAGACAATTAGCTGATCAAGTAGGTTTCTAGAAAAGTGTTAACGAGGTTACGCCTCTGGGAAAACGAGGTTTACTTTAATTAGGTCCGTGCGAAAGCACGGGGAACCTCCCTCAAGTACCGACACTGATCTGGCTGAAAGATTGACGAAATTGTAGGGTGTAATTAATCCCGGGTAATCTTATCTTTTAGGCTTTGAAGGAAGATTTGATAAAAACAGTGGGAGACATCCTGATTAGATAAGATAATAACCAATCTAATCTTGCAAGAGCATACGCTAAAGTGTTTTCTTCTCTCTCTCTCCAGGTAGCGACCATGTCAAGCCATAATCAAGATAATAATATGGATGTATTGACTGGACCCGCTTATTATACTGAGCAGGGGAACGTTGGACCCATTCTTTCTTATAAGAGTTATAAGACTGAACAGGAAACAGGAGAATATCTGGATTCTCACACCGCCCAAAAGAACATGCATGCTGATGCATCTTCTTCGGGTGTGTTAGTTATTGAGAACTGTTTCTCAGTTCACCTTACGTCCTGGGTATTAGATATCGGATCAGGATCCCACATATGTAAATTGTTACATGTGCTACGTAAAGGTAGAGAACTGGGAAGAGGTGATCATTCTGTTCAAGTATGGAATGGCGCAAGTATTGCAGCCAAAGTAGTTGGAGAAAATCACCTAGTATTACCAAGTCGTAATACACTGATTTTGAATGAGTGTTATTATATACCGAACATGATGTGCAACATTATATCAGTTTCTTTATTAAGTAAAGAAGAATGTAATTTTGTAGTACAGGATAATGTTATGAATATCTTCTTAAATCAAAAGTTGATTGCATCAGGCTCATTACATAATGGCATATTCATTATCAATCAAAATACAGTCCTCAATATACAAAACACACACAAGAGGAAAAGTTCAGAAATGAACGAATCCTTCTTGTGGCATTGTAGACTTGGTCATATCAATGCGACACGGCTAGCTAAGTTACATATGGATGGATATTTGAATCCGTTCAAATTATCATCTTATGATACTTGCCATTCATGTCTCAAAGGTAAAATGACCAAAGCTCCGTTTAGTGGACACGGAAAAAGAGTTATGGAACTCTTAGGACTGGTACATAGTGATGTATGCGGTCCCATGTCTACGCATGGCAGGAACGGTTCTTCCTACTTTATTACATTCACTGACGATCTCTCAAGATTCGGACATGTGTTCCTGATGAAACAGAAGTCTGAAACTTTTGAGAAATTCAGAGAATATAAGCACGAAGTAGAGAACCAAACGGGCAAAAGTATTAAAATTCTTCGATCTGATCGAGGAGATGAATACTTGAGCAATGAGTTCCTAGATTATCTAAAAGAGAATGGTATTCTCTCTCAGCTTACTCCTCCTTATACACCACAGCACAACAGTGTATCGGAGCGGAGGAATCGCACCCTATTAGATATGGTGCGCTCTATGATGAGCACTGCTCAGTTGCCTATTTCCTTCTGGGGTTATGCGCTTGAGACAGCAGCATACCTATTGAATCAAGTTCCGTCTAAATCTGTACCTACCACACCATATGAGATATGGAGTAGGAAGTGACCATATTTTAAATGAGTTAAGATATGGGGTTGTCCGTCCTATGTCAAAAGGCAAAATCCGGACAAACTCGAGGCACGATCAGTTCTTTGCAAGTTTTTGGGATATCCTAAGAATTCCCAAGGGCGCTTTTTCTACCACGCTGAAGAACAAAAAGTGTTTGTTTCTCAATATGCCACCTTTTTGGAAAAGAAATTTCTTGTAAAAGAAATTAGTGGCAAAGAGAGAGCTCGAAGAGTTTCCAGCAACACAAACTGCAACTGAAGATTTAGTAGAACCAGAGGATTCAGTAGTACCCGATGAACCCCAGCCTCTTCGCCGATCTAGCAGGGTTTCTCATCCACCTGAGAGATACTACAGTTTTCTCATTGATGGTGGAAGCGAGGATTGCATCATGGAAGATGATGACCCGACTAGTTTCGAGCAGGCCATCACGAGTGGTGACTCTGTGAAATGGCTGGATGCAATGCGATCTGAGATGGAATCCATGTACACCAACAAAGTATGGACTTTGGAAAATGCTCCTGAAGGGGTAAAACCCATTGGGAGCAAGTGGATCTTTAAAAAGAAATTTGGTGTAGATGGAAAAGTTGAGACTTTCAAAGCTAGACTTGTTGCAAAGGGTTTTCGTCAACAACCAGGTGTGGATTATGACGAAACCTTTTCACCAGTGGCTATGCTTAAGTCCATCCGGATCTTACTAGCCATTGCTGCATACCATGACTACGAAATCTGGCAAATGAATGTTAAGACCGCCTTTCTAAACGGTGATTTAGAAGAGTGCGTGTACATGACTCAGCCAGAGGGCTTCGTATATAGTGGGAGCAGCAGAAAGGTGTGCAAGCTTCTTAAATCCATTTATGGGTTAAAGCAGGCATCGCGGAGTTGGAACATCTGTTTTGATGTTGTAGTCAAAGAGTTTGACTTCATCAAAAATATAGATGAACCTTGTATCTATAAGAAGGTAGCAGAGAGTAAGGTTGTCTTCCTCGTATTGTACGTAGATGACATACTCTTGTTAGGAAATGATATTCCTATGCTGCAATCAGTCAAGCTCTTCTTATCACAAAGATTCTCAATGAAAGATCTAGGTGATGCCTCCTGCATATTGGGAATCATGATCTATAGAGATAGATTTAAACGGATACTGGGATTTTCCCAATCCAGGTACATTGACACCAAACTAAAGAGGTTTATTATGGAAGAATCCAAGCGTGGGAACCAACCCACGATCTCTGGACTCACTCTCTCCAAAGAGATGTCTCCCAAGACTGATTTTGAGAGAGCTCGCATGCAAGGGATACCCTATGCTTCGGCAGTAGGCTCTATCATGTATGTGATGCTATGTACCAGACCCGATGTAGCATACTCACTAAGTGTAGTGAGTCGGTATCAAGCAGATCGTGGAAAGAGTCACTGGACAGCTGTGAAGAACATTCTCAAGTACTTATGAAGGACTAAAGAGATGTTCCTGGTGTATGGTAACGGAGAACTCCGGGTGGAGTCCTTTACCGATTCAAGCTTCCAAAGTAATAAGGACGACTCTAAGTCGCACTCGGGATTTGTCTTTACCCTCAATGGAGGGGCGGTATGTTGGAAGAGTTCCAAACAGAATACCGTTGCAGACTCGACGATGGAGGCTGAATACATCGCTGCCAACGATGCAGCCAAAGAGGCTGTCTGGATAAAGAAGTTCATTAGTGAACTTGGTGTGGTTCCATCCATTGAGCATCCAATACCTCTGTATTACGATAACAATGGAGCTGTGGCTTTGGCCAAGGAACCCAGGTCCCATCAAAAGTCCAGACATATTCTGAGGCTGTATCACCTGATCAGGGAGATAGTTGATCGTCGGGAGATCGAGGTCAGGAGAGTAGATACGAAGGACAACACTGCGGATCCATTCATGAAGGCCATTCCCTATATACAGTTTGAGAGATTATTCGGGATGCTAGGTATGAGATACTACAGCAGCTGGCCTTATGCAAGTGGGAGATTGATAGTTATGTATATGCCCTAGAGGCTATTGTTGTACATATGATGTATATTATAATGGATGCTTGGATATATATAGAGAGAGGACTTTCCTGCTCGACAAGATAGTATGCTATTTGGTTTCACTTTATCTTAACATGTTGACTTGTATTGGTTTACTGTTTTTCTCTCACATGTTGATAAAGCCCTTAGGATCTGTACTCGAATACTGGGACTATGATGAGATCATACTAGTGGGGCCATGGTAGTCGATGAGTAAATCCTATAACTGTTCCTAGTCGAGGGTATATCGAGACAGGGCATCGATACACCAGAGTAGATTAGCGTATACGCATCTTGACCCATATGATGGGCGATGGATGATCCCATATCCATCGGTGTTTGACATCAGAGATGATGTACGGGTGCTCAGTGGAGACAGGGTACACTGGACGGACTCGCCGAGAACTCCCAGATGGTGATATACCACACGTCAGATGGTAGTTCTCCGATGACACTGGTACAGGGTAGTCTGTAGACCCGAGAACGTCATAGAGTCTTGTGTGATTCCCACAGTGCTTTGATTTCCACCTCACCACGTCCAAGTGGGCGTGCAAAACGGTGGCTTTTGGGTACAGTCCTGATTGTTTACGAGATTTTTTTGGATGTGTGTATCAAATCAAATAGTCCCCGGCAACGGCGCCATTTTGATCGATAGATTTTCCGTTGTGTTTGTAGAAAATTGTAAAGAAATCACAACCAAAAATTATTTTGACCGCAATCAAACTACGGTGTCAATTGTAGTTCATGAATGAGTGCGGATCGTCCACAGGGATTGCACGATTCATTTATATCTTTGATATGTTTGAATTGAAAAGTTAAGCTAAGATAAACGAAAACATGATTCAAGAATTTATCAATTGATTCAGGGGTCACGATGTTTAATCAAGAATCAAGAACTGATAAACAATCAAGAATTGGGTTTTGATAATATTTTTCCAATCAACAGTCAAGAATCTAAGAGAGGCTCGTAGGAATCGATCGGATCAATAGACGTGATGTAATCTAAAGATATCGTGTTCTTGTCCTTCGAAGGATTGATACTAGATCGATGATCATCGACGAGAGTTGGGGCTTTCTTGATGAAACTAGGGTTCATCTTTTAACCCTTGTTCTTTCGTCGATATCATTCCTTTTCTAGCCTCTACCAAATTCAAGAAACGATCGTAACTCCCCAATTTCGATCGATGTCAATCAAGAAAGCATCGAAACGAAATGGGTCGTCGTTTCTTGAACTTGCTAGGGTTTACAAAACTCGTAGGACTCAAGAATCGATTAAAGCTATGTTACATCATCATTCTATAGACCGTCTCGACTCCTCGACGAGCGGAGTTTTATTCACACATCACCACAAGAATTATAACTAGAATTTTAGATTGATTCATGATGCAAGAATTTAGAGAAAACAAGATAAAAGAATATCACCTTTATTTATCTCAACAATTTTGATTACATTCGCTTCAAGAACTACAAGAGGAAGAATCTAAATCGTTGATCGGGCGTCGCTCGGCTTCGTGAGTCGTGGATCGGCTCGGATCGCTTGCTCCGTTGAAGATCGGCTCCGCTCCTAAAGGTTGTAAGGCTTCTTGCTTAATGGGTACTCGGGATCTTGATCTTTAATTGGAATTAGGGTTAGGGTTTCCTACAAGCTCTCTCACTAAACTTGTGGAAGAAGGAGATGAAGAAGGAGAATGAATGGCTCTAGTTTGATACTAGATTGGGGATTTAAGATCCTTTTACAAGTGAGCCTAGGGTCTTATTTATAGAGCTCCCAAACCCTAGGTTTAGGTTTGAAATGTTAGTTCCCTCAAAAAGTTTGTTGAGTCTTCTAGAAGATAGTTTGTTAGGAGCTAGCTTAGGGTTTAAGCAAGGTTTAATTAAGCTTGGAAACCCTTGTTTGCTGATCTGGCAGAAACCCCTGGAGTCTTCTGGAAACTGAGATACATTTCTGAGCAGTGGGCCCTGAGAGAAGCATTGTGGTACAAAATTCAGGAGATGACGTCATCAAACCGCCGCTGATCCGCGGCACAAGGAGGCTATGGCCACGGATCCGCGGCTCCTTGAGGGGCTTGGGTCTTGTGCTTTCTGGAGTGGTCTTGTACTGCTATTTGGGGCTTTGTATGATATGTTGATTTGTGATTGCTCATTTGGATTGATACCAGATTTGAATTCAGTGAGTTGACGCAATATTTGAGCGGTGTAATGGTCGAGCGAGCTTCTCCTTTTCCTGCACAGACTTCGAAATACGGGTTGCGACATATAGAAATATTGCGATGCC
Organism: Agapanthus africanus; assembly: GCA_030015575.1. Lineage (NCBI taxonomy): Eukaryota > Viridiplantae > Streptophyta > Magnoliopsida > Asparagales > Amaryllidaceae > Agapanthus > Agapanthus africanus. The sequence continues at coordinate 160,324,072 of JASDDO010000029.1, read as the reverse complement.
ATGCAATGCAGTCAATTTCCGTAAAAATGCTGGTTTTAAGGTCTAATACATGTAATCTGATAATCTGTGATAGATTTGCTAATATGTAGAATATGAATGCCGTACACTTCTATAAGTATGCAGATGATAGGGAAATTGCTGGTAAAAATATGCAATATTTTCGACTGATGAAATACCCCCAAACTTAATTTCGATCGTCTCGAGCGAATGTTTTATTAAAAAGAGAAGGAGAAAATAAAGAAAGAGAAAAACTAACTAGCACACTTTCGTTGGCAACACGATTGCACTGAGCACGTGCAACAAGCCTTTAAACCTCTAGGTGTCCCTAGTAGGAGGAGTGTTGTCTCCTGAGGGTTTTCAGCGGATTGCACCCACAAAATCCAATAATAAAAGCAAGATCATGAATATTACATTTAAAGAAAAGAATCGTAAAAGAAAAGCTTTGAAAATTAGGGTTTCCAACTAAGCTAGCTTTTCGGTTGTCATGAGCCCTATCTTAATGGTCATGAAAAGATGTTAGAAATCACGTCCTCCCTCAATAAAACATCGTCTTATTCTTCATTCCTATCTTTCTTCCAAATATCGATCATATAACCCTGCGTGTGTGTAAAGACATCCCTACACCCGGAGAATTCAATTCAAGCTATCATACTCTTGCCCATCAGCCTCAGTACTTTTTAATTTATGAATATTTAGATGAGATTGCTCACACACTTTCATGCGATCGTTAATACTTCTTGAGGTACTAACCGACCGATTACTCATGTGCTTGCTTACTTGGTGTATTTTCCTCGTCTTGCACCACCTCAGGCATAGCAGTGACTCCCAGACCAGTTGGCCTTAGGGCACTAGGTGAAGAGGCACCCTCGCTATATATTTTTTATTGCCCTCGGTGATAACAAAACCAGTGTCCATTTTTCTCACCACTTTATATTTTTTTCTTTTCTTTTTATTTCCTTCATACTTTTGGCTTTAAGACAAGAGCATTTCAAGGTATCCTCTACTATCCCAGGCTTCAAGACGTGTGTAAGTGCGAATAGCAGGGTATCAACGTTCAAAATGTTTGGCTTCCAGAATAGAAACTATTTTTCAGACTTATTTTTATCCTCAGATTAGTGACGTCTTTTATCTTACTAACCCTTGGGACAACGGCTCATAACTACTTATTACTAGTTCGTATAAGAAAACTTCTAATTTTCTTAGTTTTCTAAAATTTTTCCAATCTCATGGATGTAATTTTTCACTATCTAAACTTTCATTATCTTATTTATATACAAAAAAGTGTAAATATTAAAATTATTTTTATATTTGAAAATTTTTAAATTTTTATGGGTTTTGAAAATTTTTAAATTTTTATAGATTTTTAAAGAAATGTTTTGTGCTTATGCAGATGATATGCAAATGATGCAAAAATAAGCACAAACCTCCCCCAAACTTGTTTTCAACAGTGTCCTCACTGTTGCCAAATGCTATACCTACAAAACTGTAAGCCTGGGGGGAATTATTAGTGGGGGCAAAATATATAAGTGAAGAACATCCCCCAAACTTACTCTTTTTACTCACCTTCATTCAAAAAAAATGATGCAATGATATACTGGACATGAAGGTGAGACGGAGGAATTTTAATCTAAATAAACCGGCTCTTGTAAAAACAAGAGCTCCTCCGTGGGGTCTGTGGAATAATACGGCTTTAGTCTATGTCCATTTACTTTGAAAACAGTGCCGTTTTTAACATTTTCTACTTCTACCGTCCCGTGCGGGTATACAGACCGCACAACAAAAGGTCCCTTCCATCGAGATCGGAGCTTACCCGCGTGAAGGTGTAGTCGTGAATCATAAAGAAGGACTTGTTGACCAGGTAAAAATGTTTTCTTTAAAATGCTTTTATCGTGAAAAACCTTAGTCCTATTCTTTGTGATTACAGCATTATCATAAGCTTCATCGCGGAGTTCGCTTAGCTCGTTAAGTTGCAGCTTCCGAAAGTTGCAAGCAAGGTTTAGATCAAAATTTATTTCTTTTATAGCACACAATGCTTTGTGCTCTATCTCGACAGGTAAATGACATGCTTTTCCAAACACTATCCTATATGGAGACATTCCTAGGTCGGTCTTATATGCAGTCCTGAATGCCCAAAGAGCATCCGTCAATTTGGTCGACCAGTCTTTTCTATTTTTAGCAACAGTTTTCTCCAGGTTAAGTTTGATTTGTCTGTTTGAGATTTCAGCCTGCCCGCTTTTTTGGGGGTGATAGGGTGTAGAAAGTCGGTGGTTGATTAAGTATTTTCGCATCAGAGTCTCGAAAGATCTGTTGCAGAAATGTGTCCCATTATCGCTAATGATAGCGCGTGGGTGTCCAAATCGCGAGAAGATATTCTCTTTCAAGAACTTAATGACAACTTTCTTGTCATTAGTGCGACATGGAATGGCTTCTACCCATTTTGAGACATAATCAACCGCCAGCAAAATGTACAAATTCCCAAAGGAGTTGGGAAAAGGACCTATAAAATCAATGCCCCAAACATCGAATATTTCAACAACCAATATGGGTTGCTGAGGCATTTCATTCCTCTAGGATATTCTACCCGTATACTGACATTGTGTACAGGTTTTGCAATACTCAAATGCGTCCTTGAATAAGGTCAGCCAATAAAATCCACATTGCAAAACCTTTTCCGCTGTCTTTCTAGGACCAAAGTGACCCCCACAGGCCTGATCATGACAAAATGAAAGAACACTCTTGAACTCTTCATTCGGGACACACCGACGAATGATCTGATCAGGACAATATTTAAACAAATAGGGCTCGTCCCAGTAAAAGTGTTTTACTTGGGAAAGAAAATGATATTTGTCCTGTTTTGACCATTCGCTCGGTATCAGTCCCGTGGCATGATAGTTCACAATATCCCTGAACCATGGTTCAGCGGATATGCTCAAGAGTTGTTCGTCAGGGAACGAGTCATTGATCGGCAGGGTCACAGGGGAAGAAACGATGCGTGAAAGGTGGTCAGCTACTACGTTTTCACATCCTTTCTTATCTTTGATAACAAGATCAAATTCTTGTAACAGTAGGATCCAACGTATTAGTCGACCTTTTGCATCTTTCTTCGCCAGAAGATGTTTCAAAGCGGAATGGTCAGTATACACAACTATAGGTGAGCCAATTAAGTAAGGCCTGAATTTTTCTAATGCAAATACAACCGCTAAAAGCTCTTTCTCTGTGGTTGTATAATTGATTTGCGCATCATTCAGGGTCTTACTTGCATAGTAAATCACGTGTGGCATCTTTTCGATGTGCTGTCCTAGGAATGCACCTACTGCAAAATCAGATGCGTCACACATCAGCTCAAAGGGGTAGTCCCAGTTTGGTGATGATAAAACGGGGGCTGAAGTGAGTGAGTGTTTAAGTGAGTCGAAAGCTGTCTCGCAGTCCGAGTCAAAATGGAAGTTCGTATCCTTGGCCAGGAGTAGTGTTAAAGGTCTAGCAATTTTGCTAAAGTCCTTAATGAATCTCCTATAAAAGCCCGCATGGCCAAGGAAAGAGCGAATATCTTTGACGCTTTTGGGATGAGGGAGGTTTTGAATGACATCTATCTTAGCTCTGTCAACCTCAATGCCTTTCTGTGAAATGACATGTCCAAGGACTATTCCTTCTTGGACCAAAAAATGACATTTTTCCCAGTTTAAAGTCAAGTTCTTCTCTTTGCAACGAGTAAGAACAGCGTCAAGATTCGCTAGGCAATCAGAAAAAGAGTCTCCAAAAATCGAGAAGTCGTCCATAAAGATCTACAAAAAATTCTCTACCATATCAGAGAATATCCCCATCATACACCGCTGAAAGGTAGCGGGAGCATTGCATAACCCAAAGGGCATGCGACTGTAAGCAAAGGTACCAAAAGGACAAGTAAAAGTGGTTTTATCTTGATCCTTTTTGGCGATGGGGACCTGATTGTAGCCTGAGTATCCGTCCATAAAACAATAATATTGTCGTCCCGCTAAGCGTTCCAGCATCTGATCAATGAATGGTAGAGGAAAATGATCTTTCCTCGTAGCAGCGTTGAGTTTTCTATAATCGATGCATACACGCCACCCAGTTTGGGCGCGTGTCTGAATCAACTCATTCGCCTCATTTGCGATAACTGTGATGCCGGATTTCTTAGGAACGACATGTATAGGACTCACCCACTGGCTATCGGAGATGGGGTATATAATACCATTATCTAAGCATTTGACAATCTCTTTCATGACAGCTTCCTTCATGACGGGATTCAACCGTCTCTGTGGTTCTCGGGTCGGTCTGGCATCATCCATCACATGTATATGATGTTCAACTATCAAGGGACTAATCCCTTTGATGTCCGCCATACTCCAACCAAACGCCTCTTTGTTAGATCTCAATACCGATAAAAGGGCATTCTCTTGTTCTGATGCAAGAGAAGCGGATATAATAACCGGTAAAGACTCATTCTCACCTAGATATGCATATTTGAGGTGAGAAGGTAAAATTTTGAGATCTAACTCAGGCGGAGAAATGATAGAAGGAGGGATCATTGAGTGATTTTTAGATCTACAAAGAAGCTCAGAGCCTGTGAAAGATACAGACTCGGGTGGAGAAAAGTCAGAAGTGCAGGACTCAAGTGTAGGTAAAGTGTCCTCACTAAGATCTTGTGCAAAGTCAAACAGAGATATGGTAATGTCATCGAGATCAGTAAAGCAAAGATCCTCAGCTCCACAACTATCGGGAGCGATCTCATGGACAGAGCACACATCTAAAATATGAGCAGAGGGTTCTGATGGCTGACTTCCAATTTTATAGATATTTAGTTCAATGGTCATATTTCCAAATGATAAGTTCATTGAACCATTTCTACAATTTATAACAGCGTTGGAAGTGGCAAGGAAAGGATGACCCAGAATCACCGGAATTTGGCCCCGGGGGTTTGCTACAGGATGTGTGTCGAGCACAATGAAGTCTACAGGGAAAACAAATTCCCCGACCTTTATCAGTACATCCTCTAATTCACCCCTTGGTTTGGTGATAGATCGGTCTGCCATCTGGAGAGTGCAATGAGCAGGTTTCAGCTCTCCAATCCCTAATTGCTCATAGACAGAATAAGGGAGCAGGTTAACACTTGCGCCAAGGTCTAACAGAGCACGATTTATGTTTTTACCCCCAATCGAAATCGATATTGTAGGACAACCTGGGTCCTTTCTTTTCTTTGGAAGCTGGGGAATAAAAGCAGTGCTGATATTATTAGACATAAAGACCATCTTTGGCACTTGAGTCTTCCTTTTCCTAGTGCACAAGTCCTTAAGAATTTTCGCATAAGCGAGGACTTGTTGAATCGCATCTAGGAGAGGGATATTGATGTTAACCTGTTTGAACATTTCTATAATTTTCTCCATATGAGGACTCGTTCTATTAGCTCTTAGCCGGTTCGGGTAAGGAATGTTGGAGATAGTGCCCTCAGAGTCAATTATTGGATCACAGGTACGTGATTGCAATGATTGAGGGAGGACCTATCCCGGTAGGACAGTCTTACTCGAGATGATAGTATGCTATCTGGTTTACCTTTATCATCGTGTACTGTTTTAGGTGACCTGACACGTCGCTATTACACGTTGATAGAGCCCCTAGGATTCTTGCTTGACCACCAGCAGTATGAGGGCGATCATATAAGTGGGAGCTGGGGGTCTATAAGCTTATCCTTAAAAGGTCCCTAGTCGTGGGAGTTTCGAGACCGGGCATCGATACTCCATTAGTAGACTAGTGTATACAGTCGAGACCCCGACGAGGGGCGGTGGCCGGTCTCACAAGCCACTGGTGTCAGTTGGATCACCTAAGATGTATACAGGTGCTCATTGGGTTATGAGTACACCGGACAGGACTCGCCGGGAACATGCTAGTTGGTCATATACCAGACGTCAGATGGCAGTTCCCTGGTGACATGTGTGCAGGTTAGTTCATCGACCTGGGGATCGTCATTTGTCTCGTGTGAGTTCCCACTGTACTTTGATTACTACCCTACCACGGCTCAAAGGAGTCGTGCAAACAGGTTTTAGTTGGGTGCCGTCCCGAGCCACATGGAGGCAGTGAGCGTATCTTCAGTGGTTCGTCTCTCCCGGTATTGGGGGTGAGGTCGTGCTGTGTCTAGGAGAGCCATTACACGAAGCCCTCGGCCGAGGCAAGGAGATTTACTGGTAGGTATTCCAGTAGTATCTCAGGGTGTTCTGGGCTACACTCCGACACGACTTGTACCGCTTTTGGGGGTCTGACTTTTACCAACCCCCTAGGCCCGCCATGCGATGCTCATAGACGAACGGACCGGACTGCACGGATATTGTCACTGACAGGCTCAGTTGGGTGTCGGGGTGAGCTTCCTCATCGACGTCCCTTTTGGTCAATAGCTGGTGGCCCGTCACGTATTGGCATATACCTCTGACGTGCTAGTGGTTAAATCCACAGCCATAGTATTGACGAGTCTTTAGAGTCCACCACACTTACAGTTACTCAGCTTTCGGGCGAAAGGTTGTAGAGACCGTATGGAGATATGGCATGGTCCGATCAGATACGTGCGGTATTGCACGGATCAGGATCGGACAGTTTGTACTATAGGCCGTATTGGTATATGGCAGGGTTCGATCAGATACGTGCGGTATTGCACGGATCAGGATCGAACAGATATTACTAGCCGGCTTTGGTTTAAGCCGGATCCTAGTATAGTACAGTGTAGACTTTGTCTCATTGCATTTGTATTTCGGTCGAAATACAGATGCGGGTGTGTATGCACAGTATCGGGGTTTTCCTGTAATTTATTACGGGACCAGTTTTCTGGAGTTGCCAGTTTGCTTTCCGTTTCGGCCAATTTCCTTTGTTCCGTTCATTGGCCGAAGTTTGGTGGAGGAGGGCTTATTTGCATTGTTGCAAATAGGCATTTGTGGAAAGGGGTCTTTGCATTTTGTTGTATCATGATAGCACCCTCCTTTGACTTGCTTGACTTCATACTTCATGATGGCTTGACTTTGTTAGCATCATGGTTGTTGATGATGGTTGTGGTTGTGTGTGGTTTTTGCTTGTGATCATATTCTTTCATGATGCCCTCTTGCATCATTGCTTCCACCCACCCCTTGACCTTGCTCTCTCTCTCTCTCTCCAATCACACATGAAGGGGGGGGCCGGCCATTCCTTGGAGGCAAGGGGATTGATTTTCATTTTGATGTGTGGAGAAAAATATGATACATTCCTTCTTGAGTATGCACCATTTTTCTCACCTCTCTCCAAGCTCTCTCTTCCTCCACCACAATGGCATCTCCATAAACCCCAAATGAGACTTCTTCTACTACACATTCTACAGCGATTCTTGGGCACGTCGAGTAGCCGGCTTCGTGCCCGAGTTGCCTCGGCATTGAGGTGGGAGCCCGTAAACAAAGTAGGCGATGTGGTGCCCTTCCGGCAAAGTGGCGACGGCGGGACATTCCGCAGGAGATCGGGACGATGACGAGAAGACCGGAGGACTTGGATCGTCGGTATATCTCTATTCCCATTCTTGTAGATAGCTTAGACTAGTTAATGGTAACGATCCGGAGTTTAGTGCGCGGTGGTGCCGGTTTGCAAAGTCCGCAAAATTTTAGTTATTCACCGCTTCCGCATTCCGGCGTCGGATTGACGGCCGGGGCGCCGCCGTGCACTTACAGTGGTATCAGAGCCTCCCCATTAACTTAGTCTAGCTTTGTGTAATGTGTTTTTGAGTTCCGATCGATCGAAATGTCCAAAAACCCGTATTTGCCCACGACAGTTTTCTGTTAAGTTTTTTTGGTGTCCAAAAATTTTTCAGGTGACAGAAAAGTGATCTACCAAAAAATATAAGAGTTCTGTAAAAATTCGACGATGTAAAGCTACAGTGTGAGCGCGGAACCGCCGCGGAAACCCCATACATGCCGCCCTTCCGCGGCGCACTGTGCACGTCACATCACCAAATTTTTACAGATGCCTTCTGGGTTTATTTCAGGGGTTTTGGAATATTAAAATTGGGCCAATTATTTCTGTGAGTGCTACAGTATTAGTTTGGGGCCCACTTGTTAATTTTTGGTCAATCGGAAAATCTTAAACACATTTTTCACAGTATTTACATTATATCTGCGACCGTGAATGTCACTCGATCGGTAAATCCTGTCTAACTGCTATAGCCCGGTTAGACGGATTTGCGAACGTGACTTTCACATTGATGTTCTATGTATTTGCTGTGTTGTTGCGGATCGGTCGTGGGGGATAGCCTGGATGCAATGCTAGTACAGTTCTGTTGTATTATGTACATTTGATATTGCGGGGCGAGCGTCCGACATGTGGACTGCCGTCACTGCCTGTTTGTATTATTTTTTTGGGGCACGGCCTGGTTGCGGTCGATGTACCCGGTGTATGTATATTTTACTTTCTGTACTAGGTTGCCCCGCGGAGGGGTGCACGGATAGCCGGGTTCTGGAGGGCAACAAGCCCGCATCTCATGGCATTGAGATGGAGGGGGCTTCACTCTAGGATTGGCGGGCTATTCGCCGCACTCGTAGGGGGTACAGGTTGACCCAGGAGGGGTGCCCAAGTTACCGGATTCCGTGAAGTGCTGGGTGGTCCATTCACGTTGCTGAAGGGGGCTGCCTCGCTTCAGGTTTTGGCGGGTAACTTGCCGCGCCCGTAGGGGTCTAGGATTTCATTGCACAGGCTATCCACACGACCAGGGGAACGTCGGGTTTCAGCGGCTCTGTGAAACCCGGGGATCCCAGATATCTGTATTGTTTCTGTGATGCTGTTCATTCTCTGTGATGTTGCATTTCTTTCACGCCTTGAGCGAATATAATATATTGGTATATATATTAGTAGATGTTGTATATGTTTTGCATCCGCGCTAGTCCAGTCCCCGTTCTGTCGTTAGTAAGCTAACCTAACGGGTAATGACGGGACCCAGTGGCGAATGCGGATGGCATATACGTACATCAGTATATTTTCGTTCTTTTTGGTGTGATCAATTGATGGGAATGCATTGATTCGGATCAGTGCAAGTTAAAAACAAACCTAATCTGATGTTGTTGGAACACTTTTTCAAAAAGCTGTTATTGCAAGGACGTTCACTTTTGTTTTGCATCGTGGTATTCATTTGGAATATCCTGCTCCTCAGTCGACGAGGCAAGGGCCGAGATCCCTTCACCGGGAGTGACCCCTTGGACAAAAAGTTTGCGTCAGGGCATTAACTTCACTATAGCCGATTGCTTTTGCTTTGCATCGTGGTATTCAGTTGGAATATCCTGCACCCCATTCTACGGGGAAAGAGCCGAGATCCCTTCACCGGGAGTGACCTCTTTAGCAACGGTTTTCGTCACTATATTTTTAAAAGCTATCCGTTCCTTCGACGATATCAAGTTCTTTACGTTAAAGGTTTTCGCCAGAAACCATTCGTAGCCCTCCGTCGTTTCATATGGGTAGTCAATAGTATTCAAGCTGTGTTTGTTGGCCAAAGTCAAGGCACAGTGTTTGGTAGCTGTTGGTTATTCATATGCAGCATAGATAGATGCGTTGGTTTGGAACAGTCGTATAGCCTTGTTGGCCAAAGTCAAGGGCTTGTGCGGGTGGATTCGAATCAACCTGGAGAATGACGGGTAGAACTTGACATGTGACTTATGATTTGTTGGCCAAAGTCAAGGTCATAAGAGCATGGGGCAGAAATCACATCGGGAGTTTCAAAAGAACTGAAACTTGCCAGATATGCGCATACCTTCTGGAGTGTGATAGCGTGAGCGGATTCCGTCACGTTATCATGCAATGATAGTTGGATCCCGATTCCCACTGATGAGTTGGTATACTCCTCGGGTAACCCCGACTAATTCTTCTTTCAGGTTTGGAGGAGAATTTGAGGAACAGTGGGAGGATTCCAGATTAGATAAATTGGTAACCATTCTGATCTAGGTTAGAGTGCACGCTGAGTGTTTCTTTTCTCTCTCTCTTTGGCAGCGACCATTGACCCGACCCTAAGACTTTGACTCAGTGACCAAGTTGACCGAACCTTCTTAAACACCGGCTTTTGGATTGTCAGAGTTGCAGACCTCATTGCCACTCCTACTTTTACCCTTTTTCTCCAGGACACCCCGTATTACTACGAACGTCCACTTCCATTGGACAAAACCATCGTATGGTTAGATACGAACTCGAAAGAATTTATTCGAGGATGGTTTCCGGTTCTGGAGAAAACGGATAGGATTATTCAGTTGTCTTTTCCTTTTACCCTCTCTCAGGTTACGAGTACTCCTTGGTTTAGGGGTAGTACACCTATTACGCAAATTGGATTGTCTTCTTCCAAACCTTAGGCTGGTGCCGACCGGTAGGGAATGAAGAAAACCAATTAGCATAACGATGGTGTGCAGAAGGTATTAAGTTCAGACAAAGCAAGGGATTAGTAAGAGGGCAAAGTAAATTGCAACAGATATTCACGACCAAACCAAATATTTCATTACCACTCCCACATCACCTTTGTATTTCTCCAGGACACTCCGTATCACTACGAAGATCCACAGTTTATTTGGATACTCCATCGTATGGTTATATACGAACTCGAATGGAACTTGTTCCAGTTCGGGGATGGATTCTGGTTCAGGAGAAATAGGAATAAGGTTTATTCGGTTGTCTTTTATCTTCACCCTCTCTCTCATTGCGAGTGTTCCTAGGATGCGGACAGTACACCCATTATGCTTATTGGATAGTCTTCTTCCAAACCATAGGCTGGTGCCGAACGGTAGGGAAGGAAGAAAACCATTTGGCCTAAAAAGGTGTGCAGAAGGTAAAGACTAAAGACATATGAAGGGATTTGGAGAGGTGGCAAAGAACTATACGGTTACAGCCGTGAATCTGGAAGAGGCATTACTAGGAATACCAGAATACCCCATCGGAACATTTCAATGTTTCAGTTTCACTGTGTAATGTTAAAGGAAAACTGATTTCCCGATTAGATACTTACTCCAGGGTATGTATTTACCAGGTACGATTCTCACATCTGTATGGTTTTACAGATGATGAGTGGGAGTAAGTTGTTGGGAATTGGGTGATTATCCTCATTATATCGGGATTCGTTGTAATCGGTGATATTTGAGGAAATCACCTGGGCTGTTTGCCGGTCGGCAAATATTTGGTTTTGAATATCCACTGTTATGCACCAATTTCAAATTGATATATCTGTACGTCTATTTTCATAGAGTGAGATATACCTTTCTGAAATTATGTCTACGACATTTACCTATATCAGTGGATGGTTAGGTAAGGAGCATTAAACAGCGGTGTAATTCTTCTTAACCATAAGTACAGTTTTCAACCTACGACACACAGTGAATGAGTTAACAGACTCAAGGGACTTATACAGAGTATTGTATGTTGTCCAGTGTCCATCAGGACAGAGGGGTAGGTCCTCGTACTATATTCGGTTTACTTATGACTTCTCTAGTTTTTAGACCGGTGTTTCGTGGAAACACAGGGTCCGAATTTTGAGAAGTTACAGGTATTTGAATGGAGTAGAGAACCAGGCGTAGCAAGTATCGGGATTCTTCAAAGAGATCGAAGATGTAGATACTTGTGTATGGTATTCAGTTGATAGTAATGATAAAGAGATCTTGCTTCTCTTTCAGGTTACTCATAATTGGAAGTACTCCTAAGTTGAGTAACGCTGATCGGCCTCCTTCCATTTAGTTGACATGCGCTGGGGACAGCTGCATGATTTGAATCTGGTTCAATTAAATCAGTGCCTCTGTTTCTATATTGGATATAGAACAGTTCATATCTTAACGATGTTAAGGTACGGGGAGTTGTCCGGTTTATGATTAAAACCAGACACTAGACAACTCAAGGCACGTTTCTGAAATGGCTGTTTGTGGGTTGACCCAGGCTATGACGAGGGTTGACTTTCTACCATCTGGATGAACAATAGCAATATTGTTCTAAACTCGCCACAGTTTTATTAAAAATGGATTTTTTCAGAAAACAGTAGTGGGAGTATGGTAGAACTGGAAGTGATTCCAGAACCACAAACGATTACTGAAGATTTGATAAGGAACCTAAAGATTCAATCTGAATTGACATTCCATTGGCTACTCCGCAGATAAGGTGGGTAACTTCAGGCACCCGAGAGGTACTACGGTAGCCTCAAGGACGGTGACAGGGAAGTTCTTGTTTACCCACAATTGCCATTGCTGTTGTTCCAGGTTACGAGACCCTGCGGGAGGATGAGTATAGCGTCGTTCTAAACCAGTTTTAGAAGTGTACGTCTATATGACTCTGCCAGAGGGTTGTCGTAGTCAGTGGGAGCAGCGGAAGCATTGGTGGATAGGTTGCTTATGTCTATTTATAGACTAGAGCAGATATAGCGGAGATAGATCATCTATTTCTGACGTGACAGTCATGGGTTTGACTTCATCAGAATAGGGGATGGATCTGTTGAGAAGGTAGTAGGGTGTGATATCCTGGTATTTGGATGACATACACAAAGTAGAAAAGGAAACTCCTATACTACGATCGGTTATACTTTGGTCGTCACACAGTGGTTTCTCCACATGGACTTGGACATTATATCTGACATACTGGTTACTAGATCTATGGTCTTAGATCTAGATTTGGGTGGTTTCCCAATCAGGGTACTTGACAGCATTCTAAGAGTATTTAGGATGGACGACTCCTGGCACGGTAGTGTACCTGCAGGTAACGGAGTCACCCTCTCTAAAGGTGTCTTACAGACTAAAGGGGAGAGGGATGTGCATGATTGGCAGATCACTTGCTTAGGCAATTGAGTCAATCATGAGATGTCAAGTACCACACCAGATATTGTTCTTGCACTAGATGCAATAAGTTAACATTAATCCAATCCTGGAGAAACAGTCGGAAGCAGTTTTAGAACATAAGTGGATGTTCTAGGGATATGATAACGACAGCCTCATTCAGGAGACAGTTATCATTCCAGGCTTCCAAGGTGACATGGACGACAAGGAGGTTGTCAGAGTTATAGTTTTCCTTCTGATGAGGGGCAGTATTTTGGACAGGTGGTCCAAGGCAATACTGAGGGTGGCATGGCGCAGGATACTGATTAAGTTCAGTTGACGATACAGTCTAAGAAGTTTGGATTTGAAGTTCATTTATGAGCTAGGTCCCATCAGACATCCAGACATATTCTGAGACAGGTATTGCTCTTTTCGGGAGATGGCTTTCTCCGCGAACTTGAGATTTTGAGAGAGACATAGAAAGAAACAACTAAGCGGATCCACTCACTGAGGCTATTCCTCGAACGCAATAGTTCCGCAAACGAGCTTTGTGAGACTGACTAGTAGAGGAGTTGGATGTTCGGTATCACACGGGCTGTGAGTAGGCGACATCGCAATAATTAGCCTTGAGTGCAAGTGGGAGATTGTTGGAGATAGTGCCCTCAGAGTCAATTATTGGATCACAGGTACGTGATTGCAATGATTGAGGGAGGACCTATCCCGGTAGGACAGTCTTACTCGAGATGATAGTATGCTATCTGGTTTACCTTTATCATCGTGTACTGTTTTAGGTGACCTGACACGTCGCTATTACACGTTGATAGAGCCCCTAGGATTGTTGCTTGACCACCAGCAGTATGAGGGCGATCATATAAGTGGGAGCTGGGGGTCTATAAGCTTATCCTTAAAAGGTCCCTAGTCGTGGGAGTTTCGAGACCGGGCATCGATACTCCATTAGTAGACTAGTGTATACAGTCGAGACCCCGACGAGGGGCGGTGGCCGGTCTCACAAGCCACTGGTGTCAGTTGGATCACCTAAGATGTATACAGGTGCTCATTGGGTTATGAGTACACCGGACAGGACTCGCCGGGAACATGCTAGTTGGTCATATACCAGACGTCAGATGGCAGTTCCCTGGTGACATGTGTGCAGGTTAGTTCATCGACCTGGGGATCGTCATTTGTCTCGTGTGAGTTCCCACCGTACTTTGATTACTACCCTACCACGGCTCAAAGGAGTCGTGCAAACAGGTTTTAGTTGGGTGCAGTCCCGAGCCACATGGAGGCAGTGAGCATATCTTCAGTGGTTCGTCTCTCCCGGTATTGGGGGTGAGGTCGTGCTGTGTCTAGGAGAGCCATTACACGAAGCCCTCGGCCGAGGCAAGGAGATTTACTGGTAGGTATTCCAGTAGTATCTCAGGGTGTTCTGGGCTACACTCCGACACGACTTGTACCGCTTTTGGGGGTCTGACTTTTACCAACCCCCTAGGCCCGCCATGCGATGCTCATAGACGAACGGACCGGACTGCACGGATATTGTCACTGACAGGCTCAGTTGGGTGTCGGGGTGAGCTTCCTCATCGACGTCCCTTTTGGTCAATAGCTGGTGGCCCGTCACGTATTGGCATATACCTCTGACGTGCTAGTGGTTAAATCCACAGCCATAGTATTGACGAGTCTTTAGAGTCCACCACACTTACAGTTACTCAGCTTTCGGGCGAAAGGTTGTAGAGACCGTATGGAGATATGGCATGGTCCGATCAGATACGTGCGGTATTGCACGGATCAGGATCGGACAGTTTGTACTATAGGCCGTATTGGTATATGGCAGGGTTCGATCAGATACGTGCGGTATTGCACGGATCAGGATCGAACAGATATTACTAGCCGGCTTTGGTTTAAGCCGGATCCTAGTATAGTACAGTGTAGACTTTGTCTCATTGCATTTGTATTTCGGTCGAAATACAGATGCGGGTGTGTATGCACAGTATCGGGGTTTTCCTGTAATTTATTACGGGACCAGTTTTCTGGAGTTGCCAGTTTGCTTTCCGTTTCGGCCAATTTCCTTTGTTCCGTTCATTGGCCGAAGTTTGGTGGAGGAGGGCTTATTTGCATTGTTGCAAATAGGCATTTGTGGAAGGGGGTCTTTGCATTTTGTTGTATCATGATAGCACCCTCCTTTGACTTGCTTGACTTCATACTTCATGATGGCTTGACTTTGTTAGCATCATGGTTGTTGATGATGGTTGTGGTTGTGTGTGGTTTTTGCTTGTGATCATATTCTTTCATGATGCCCTCTTGCATCATTGCTTCCACCCACCCCTTGACCTTGCTCTCTCTCTCTCTCTCCAATCACACATGAAGGGGGGGGGCCGGCCATTCCTTGGAGGCAAGGGGATTGATTTTCATTTTGATGTGTGGAGAAAAATATGATACATTCCTTCTTGAGTATGCTCCATTTTTCTCACCTCTCTCCAAGCTCTCTCTTCCTCCACCACAATGGCATCTCCATAAACCCCAAATGAGACTTCTTCTACTACACATTCTACAGCGATTCTTGGGCACGTCGAGTAGCCGGCTTCGTGCCCGAGTTGCCTCGGCATTGAGGTGGGAGCCCGTAAACAAAGTAGGCGATGTGGTGCCCTTCCGGCAAAGTGGCGACGGCGGGACATTCCGCAGGAGATCGGGACGATGACGAGAAGACCGGAGGACTTGGATCTTCGGTATATCTCTATTCCCATTCTTGTAGATAGCTTAGACTAGTTAATGGTAACGATCCGGAGTTTAGTGCGCGGTGGTGCCGGTTTGCAAAGTCCGCAAAATTTTAGTTATTCACCGCTTCCGCATTCCGGCGTCGGATTGACGGCCGGGGCGCCGCCGTGCACTTACAGGGAACTTTCGCAATAAGCGCAGGGTCCATCATAGGAGAAGGAAAGGGGGGTAGACGAGGTCCCAAAGGAGGTGTGGGGACCGTCAGTGGAGAACTATAAGGGTTGGGTGAAGGTGTTGAGCCTAAAGGGAAATGGAGAATAGGCTCGCTAGAAGGTGGTTTGGTAGAAGAAGAAGGATCAGAAGGAGAAGTGTGTGTGTGTGTGGAAAGGTCTCAGCCGGGGTGTTGATATGATTTTCAGTATTATCAATATCTTCCCCGACATTATTGTTCAGCACTCTTCCCGATCTCAACGTTGTGACGGCATTTACATTGTAATGCCCAGGATTCTGTAGGGGTTGAGAGGGAAGTTTCCCTTTTTCTCTCGCACTCATTTCGGTTTCAAGTCGTGCGATTTCAGCTTCCATCGTTCTGATACTCTCAGCTTGGGACGCTGAGTTTTTCTTTATCTCACCGACGGAAGATCTAACCTCAGCCGAAAGCTCTATGAAATTTGACAAAAGTGATTTCATGGTTTGAGTGAATTGAGAGAAATCGTCAGAACAGGACTGCGTAGGATTAGACTGTGCAGGAGTGTTGCCCTGGTTTTGGAAATTTTGTGACTGATAGGGGTGCTGAGTGAGTTGAAGGGGTTGCTGTTGTGGTGGAGGAAGAGCCCTTTGAAAATTATTCGTGTTTGGAACCGTGTTTTGAGATTGGTTTTGGTTCCAAGCAAAATTCGGGTGATTCCTCCAACCCTGATTGTACGTGGAAGAATATGGATCGTTTCGAGGTCTTTGAAATGCGGCATTAGAATGCTCGTGACCTTGAAACGCAGAGTTTAATGGACATTCTTCCGTTAAATGTGACGGATCAGAACAGCACCCACAAACAGTTTTGGGGAGTGACACTGGGTTTAGGGAGGCTGCTGCAAATTTATGTTCCATAGCTTCGAGCTTCTTTTGCATTGCTGCCATTTCAGCTCGAACACCTATGGATACATCTATTTGGTGTACGCCACCCCTATTCAATGGTTGGGTTCCACTCTCCCACTGTAGTGATTTTTCAGCGAACTCTTCTAAGTACCTCCAAGCTTCCCCATCATCCTTAGTCATAAATGTACCTTGACACATGTTTTCAAGGCTCTGTTTAGTGTTAGGGTTACTGCCCTCATATATGATTCGGCAAAGCTCCCATTTCGGGATGCCGTGATGAGGACATTGAACCAATAGATCCTTGAAACGTTCAAAGTATTTAGAGAATGGTTCAGCAGGGAGCTGGGCAAATTGGTTCAGTTCGCTACGGATTCGAGCTGTCTTTTGGTGTGGGTAAAATTTCTTAAGGAATGCAGCGACGAATTCTTCCCAATTCGTAATAGAGTGTGCGGTAGTGTTATATAGCCACTTCTCGGCTATATCGCACAATGTAAATGGAAGAAGTCGTAGACGCATCGCATCCACTGAAAGTTGTGACGTACCCATCATTGCGCATACGTTTTCAAATTTGGTAATGAAAACGTAAGCGTCCTCAGTCTCGAGTCCGTGGTATTTGGGTAAAAGATTGATATACTGGGGCTTAATCTCAAAGTTATCCCCATTGGCTGGTGGTGTGGATAAGCAGGTCGAAAGAGGACCTCTATGTGGATAGCATCTTTCCTGGATAGAAATGCGGGGTGGATTCTGCGCACCAACGGACGGCGTCAGATTAGGGTTAAAGAAGTTTGATGGATTCGGATCCATCGGTGTGGGTGTGGTAGTGGGTAAAGAAAAGGTAAATGGAGAAATATCGACTTCGGAGTCGATAAGGGGTACGCGGACTAAACGGGCACTAGAATCCCGTGTCCAGCCTATCTTGTACTAAAAAGGGTTAGTACAAGTGGCAGCGTTGACTTATAATTAGGGGTAAAATGAATGCGGTGTTTGCTTTTGAAAAAGGGACGGATTTTTGAAAAAATGATGCGACAAAACAAATGCAGCACACAACCCTAGAATCTAGTGGTCACCTAGGTCCGGCTCTAGACCGCTCCTAACTGCCAAAAGACAAGTCGCAGGATAGAATCCTCCACTGCCTCTTTGTCCCCCTGTGGCCGGATAAGTGCCAGGTAAGTGGAAAGGTACTCCACTACGTAAGTAGTGGGCCTAATTAAAAACCACTAGCCTTAGACACACTCGCCTTAGGCACCACAAGAAAACACGGATAAGCAATGAATTTCCCACGGCCTTTTCTTGTCCTAATTGAGCGCGACAGTCCTTAGAGTCTTCTCTAGATTTCTTTTAGTTAATGAGGGTAATGCGGATGCAAGTTTTGCGATTTTCGGGGCCTAGGAAGGGTAATGAAATCCCCACCTAATTTGGATTTGGCCGTGCCCCTTAAATTTCCGTATTATAATGCAAACAACCAAGAAATCAAAATCACGCATAATTTAATTTTGCTTTTGCGGCGCTGCGATTATTTGCAAAGAATCCTGCAGAAAAGTGTTAGTTGGAGCTAAAAGAGGAGAGGGGAGAGAGCAAGAAGTTACCTGCAGCAAAAAGTTTGCAGAGAACCCCTGAATGCGCGGCGGTTCCGCCGCAAATGGTAGGCAATAGCCGCCCTTCCGCGGTCTTATGTCCAGATCACTGCACCAATTTTCTTCAGAAGGCTTCTGTGGCCTTCCTCTACTCTCTGGTATATTCCAAAAAAAATTTCCACAGCACAGAATGCTCCAGATCACCTTGCAATCAATCACAACATACGTATAAGAGTTTGTACGAATTTTGATTTCAAGAAGTAGAATGTAATAATTCTTTCACTTCAAACTAAAAATGTAAATGAATTAGCGCGCGATCCCCGGCAACGGCGCCATTTGATTGTTTACGAGATTTTTTTGGATGTGTGTATCAAATCAAATAGTCCCCGGCAACGGCGCCATTTTGATCGATAGATTTTCCGTTGTGTTTGTAGAAAATTGTAAAGAAATCACAACCAAAAATTATTTTGACCGCAATCAAACTACGGTGTCAATTGTAGTTCATGAATGAGTGCGGATCGTCCACAGGGATTGCACGATTCATTTATATCTTTGATATGTTTGAATTGAAAAGTTAAGCTAAGATAAACGAAAACATGATTCAAGAATTTATCAATTGATTAAGGTGTCACGATGTTTAATCAAGAATCAAGAACTGATAAACAATCAAGAATTGGGTTTTGATAATATTTTTCCAATCAACAGTCAAGAATCTAAGAGAGGCTCGTAGGAATCGATCGGATCAATAGACGTGATGTAATCTAAAGATATCGTGTTCTTGTCCTTCGAAGGATTGATACTAGATCGATGATCATCGACGAGAGTTGGGGCTTTCTTGATGAAACTAGGGTTCATCTTTTAACCCTTGTTCTTTCGTCGATATCATTCCTTTTCTAGCCTCTACCAAATTCAAGAAACGATCGTAACTCCCCAATTTCGATCGATGTCAATCAAGAAAGCATCGAAACGAAATGGGTCGTCGTTTCTTGAACTTGCTAGGGTTTACAAAACTCGTAGGACTCAAGAATCGATTAAAGCTATGTTACATCATCATTCTATAGACCGTCTCGACTCCTCGACGAGCGGAGTTTTATTCACACATCACCACAAGAATTATAGCTAGAATTTTAGATTGATTCATGATGCAAGAATTTAGAGAAAACAAGATAAAAGAATATCACCTTTATTTATCTCAACAATTTTGATTACATTCGCTTCAAGAACTACAAGAGGAAGAATCTAAATCGTTGATCGGGCGTCGCTCGGCTTCGTGAGTCGTGGATCGGCTCGGATCGCTTGCTCCGTTGAAGATCGGCTCCGCTCTTAAAGGTTGTTAGGCATCTTGCTTAATGGGTACTCAGGATCTTGATCTTTAATTGGAATTAGGGTTAGGGTTTCCTACAAGCTCTCTCACTAAACTTGTGGAAGAAGGAGATGAAGAAGGAGAATGAATGGCTCTAGTTTGATACTAGATTGGGGATTTAAGATCCTTTTACAAGTGAGCCTAGGGTCTTATTTATAGAGCTCCCAAACCCTAGGTTTAGGTTTGAAATGGTAGTTCCCTCCAAAAGTTTGTTGAGTCTTCTAGAAGATAGTTTGTTAGGAGCTAGCTTAGGGTTTAAGCAAGGTTTAATTAAGCTTGGAAACCCTTGTTTGCTGATCTGGCAGAAACCCCTGGAGTCTTCTGGAAACTGAGATACATTTCTGAGCAGTGGGCCCTGAGAGAAGCATTGTGGTACAAAATTCAGGAGATGGCGTCATCAAACCGCCGCCGATCCGCGGCACAAGGAGGCTATGGCCACGGATCCGCGGCTCCTTGAGGGGCTTGGGTCTTGTGCTTTCTGGAGTGGTCTTGTACTGCTATTTGGGGCTTTGTATGATATGTTGATTTGTGATTGCTCCTTTAGATTGATACCAGATTTGAATTCAGTGAGTTGACGCAATATTTGAGCGGTGTAATGGTCGAGCGAGCTTCTCCTTTTCTTGCACAGACTTCGAAATACGGGTTGCGACATATAGAAATATTGCGATGCCATGCAATGCAGTCAATTTCCCTAGAAATGCCGGTTTTAAGGTCTAATACATGTAATCTGATAATCTGTGATAGATTTGCTAATATGTAGAATATGAATGCCGTACACTTCTATATGTATGCAGATGATAGGGAAATTGCTGGTAAAAATATGCAATATTTTCGACTGATCAAGTCCCGAATCACATGGATGCAATGAGCGATAGGAGGGGATTCGTCTCTCCCGGTATAGGGAGTTGATGTTGTGCTGTGTTCGATTGGCTATAACTGGAAGTCCTTGGCCAGGGCTGATATAGAGATTTTCTGGTAAGTGTTACCAGTAGTTTCTCGACCCGTTATGAGCCACACATCGACACGACTTATCGGTTACTGGGGTCTGACGTATACCACCCCTAGACCTGATATGCAACATATCAGACGAACAGACCGGACTGTACGGGAGCGTTACTGATTGGATTCACAGGAGAATGTACATGCTTGCTTGTTGATCTTCTGATCGCTCAATACCTGGATGGCTGTTACGTTTAGCTGACCGCTTGCAGCTTGTGGGTGTTTGATATGATCATCACCTGCTACCGGAGTATTGACGATTCTTTAGAGTCCTACACAGAGGTTTCTTGGCTCAGGCAAAACGGTGTAGAGGCACATATGTGATATGTGCAGGACCAAGGATAATGCGATATGAGATACCGTATTATATTCTCGCGATATTTAGATATGAACCGGGTTATCGGATCAAGTGTTGATTCGATGAATCGGTACATGATATATTAGTCGGTTATATTCGATATAGCCGGATTGTCGAATCAAGTGTTGATTCGATGATTTAATGTATAATAATATATATGATATATTCTATTACATTATCTAATAAATGCTCACTTTATTAATTCATTTTCTCACAGGGTAATACATTGATATATATGCGATATATGTTAATTGTATTATTTTCTTTTGTTGCAAATATATAATATATCTGTGATATATATTATTGCAACATGATATGATTAATAATGGAACATGTTTAGTGGAGATTAAGTAAGGTTAGGGTTTGATTAGGGTTAGCTCCTTCTTGCACCATCTAGAAGCTTTCCTTTTGTCAAGTGTAAGATATTATGGTTGATATTATCTTATGACTCATTCTTTAACCTAACCAAACCCTAGTCCTAGTTTATTCTCTACAATGGTTATCCTTGTCATCCTTGACGATGGTTCCATGATCAATCATATATTCATTTCTATTATTCATCACAAGAGGATTAACTCTTTTTCCATCATCTTCTTCTTTCTTGAACTTTGAGAAAGCTTACTAGTTATTCATTTTGTGATGATTTCTTATGAGAAATTGATATAAAAAGATAGCATAAATACTACTCCATTATCCTCATCTAATCTAGCCCATTAGATTAGGGTTTTCACCTCATTAGAGTGAGAGAGTTTGAGTTATTGCAACTTCGACGTAGATCATTGGAGAAAAGGAATACTACAAGCTAGCATGGATCTTTCGAGTCGTGGAGCCTCTCTTGAGTCCGGGAGATCGTGGATCACGGCGAAGGGATTTCTACTCGGAGCTTATGAACCAAAGGAGTGAACTACAAAGCTTGTAATCCCTCACACTTAGTAGTAAAGATGTTAACTTGCTTGTTAAACCCTAATAATCTAGCAAAGATCCCGGCTTTGGGTTGTTCGGCACGTCTAATTTTTTATTCGGGCATGGTTGATGCCTTATGAACCCTCACAAGAGTGCCTAGGAACCCTACAAGCTTTATGTGTGACATGGATATTCAAGATATGATTAGGGGTTCAATGGTTAGATTAGGGTTTTTAGAAGTGAATTAGTATAGTTTCTTAGTCGCGATCCCTAGAATAGGTTTACACCCACACGCACACACATGCTTACTTGTTATACTTGTGCGTATATGGGGATACGTATATATATACACACACATAGGTGTGGGACGATGTATATATATACACGTATACCTACAGTATGATGATGAGGATAGTGGATGATCTTTGGAGATGAGTCGATGAGTTTGGGCATGGTGCCATGAGATCGGTGATATGATGTGGTTCGTATTATGGGATACGACATGAGTTATAGCGGGCCTTTAGGCGTGTGATTTACACACGCATACATATATAGATGGTATCAGTTTGTACTAGACTTAGATCAGTACCCCAGTTCATGAGATATGATGATAAGGATACCAGATAATGGATGAGATAAATGTGAAATTCGACCCGTACCCAGATTTGGGATGCCGTACGACGGATTTACCGTACGAGATAAGTAAGATGATAAATCTGCACTCTTGACTCGAGGATGTCATATGATATATTGTATCGTACGCGGTACCATTGAGGACAGATCACCGACTATTATATATGTATATATATATATCGACTCAGATTTAGGTGGTTTCCGTACCCTTTCGATTAGCTTGTTAGTTAGATCCGTAGTTTACTTAGTAGATGTTAGAATAGACTCGAGTCATATCTATTTCAAAACTAATGAATCATGAGTATTTAAAAGACAAGCAAAGGGATTCTACGGATATTTTTTCAAAAGACACATCTTTTCTTAAAAATACCGTAGCCCTTATTTTTCTAAAAATCCCGATTCTTCTTATATCAAATGGCAAAACTGTATGACATTTATATATTGATGCAGATTCTTCACTGTTGTGTTTATTATTCAATTTCCGCATATTCTTGCTATTCGCATCACATTGCATGTGTAAATGTGTTTATTGTTATATTAAACCCATGCAGTCAAGACGCCATCACCATTATCGATACGTATGTTCCACGTACACCTACTTGCCGACTCACACACTTCATCATCGATAATTACCATGTCACTACACAGTAGGATTGTTGTTTCAGGATATGACTAATTGTATACCCATATCTGCATACATACGTATTTGCACATACATAGATGATTTTGGCTTTATTATGGAGATTTGGGAACCGCAAGATATGTTTTAAAACTTAATTCATTTAAAAGAGCGGTTTTCCCCTCGATGTGTGCTTATTACTGTTTTATGTTGCATGATATACGGATATGCTTACATTTCTTTCACATGTCGCTTACATCATGCTTTGTGATTTACGTATAGAGATATGCCGTTTTCATGAGATTTCTGGATTTGAGAACCGTTGTCATCTTAAAAGAAAGTATGCATTGTTTAAATACCCGGTTTCTCTTGATATGATATTTCAGTGCGTCCACCATGCGTTTTCTCAGTTCTGAGATGTGTGACATGTGAAACCCGATTCGAGGAGCTGGATGAGGCCGATTGCGGGTATATGGTGGACCCGGTATGGTACCCCGGGGCGAGAACGGATCTGTCATGCAGTAGGCGATGAGCCTGGCAGAGGGACCACTACCTACCGGTGATAGTAGTTGGGCTCGATGGATATCCGGAGGATACCGACCGGAGTCTAGAGATGATGTGGGCCAATCCGGACAGACGGAGCCCGATATATGAGGATTTACGTGCCGATGCTGCGCACGTGTTTCATGATATTTTCGAGTGTCGATGCTGGACACTCAGGTTCCATATTTTTGATGTGTCGCGAGGGACATACGTCGATTTACATCCTCATACTTCCATGCATATGCTTTATGATATTTACATGCATGATGTTTTGTGTCATTGGGTGACACGTGGACGAGATCCACATACATAAAGACATTGATTATATAGTTGGATGATATCCACATACTCATAAACTTTATGATATAGTTGACCCTGATTACATTAATCATACCTCATATTTATGATATGTTGCTACCTGAGGCACTGACACGAGCACTTGGTACTGCACTTATGTATAGATGTTTACCCTTGCCACCTTATTTTTCTTTAGACTTATTCCTTTGAGGATATATATTACTGATCGTATTGACCTAGGATTGAGTCATACATACGATTTATGCTCTGTGATGTTTTCTATTCATGAGTTGGCAACTCACCCCCGTTGTGCCACAGTTCTTGCAGGTTTTGCCGTACAGGTTTCATTGCAGCTTTTCTGCCACACTGCTTCCTCACTGGGTGATTGATTTGGTAGGTGGGTTCACTCGCATCGTGACCACCCTTGTATTTTTTTTAATCAGTTGTATCTAGTAATTCCATCAACCAGACTTGTAATTTATTTCAGACTTAGAAAACCAGTTGTGTATTATTTCGACCTTAGAGTCGCACATTGTAGTATTTTGGTTTTCATGATGATTTTGAGTGTCCTTTCGAGTTTTGTACCTCGCCCTTCGACGTTGTATATTATATTGCTTGTGTGGTTGTGACCGTCGATTAACGAAGAGCTAGCTCCCGCTTGGGGATGCCTTTTATCATTGTGCATATATTATTCATGCTGTACCCCGTCTCGGACCAGTTTTTACGAAGGAAACACTGCCAAAATTTTCAGAAAAGACTTGAGGATTTAAAAATGCATATTTGTCATACTTATTTAAAACCTTGTTTTTAAAACATGTTTTCTTCACTTCTTTAAAATTAGTTTTCCTTCATTTATTATTTAAAATGGTTTTAGATTTCTGGGCTTTCGCTTACTTGAATTAGATGTGGTCCTATAGACTTCATATGATTCAAGGGCCAGTCACATGCTATTTCGAGTCGTGACAAAGTTTGTATCAGAGCACTAGGTTAACCTTGGTTCGAGTCTAAGTTTGACTATGCGGATCCTAGAGTGTTTGTATATATATGGAACTTAGGCTTAACCTTACGGAACTTAGACTTAGTCGAGGGGTATTAGACCGAACTTTCGTCGCATAGGTTGACCTTGGTTGATGGAGTAGGTGACTTAAGGAGAGTGACGTACCGTGTGTATATTCCGCGGCATACTTATGACACACCACTCTGCTTAAGAAGACTTAGGATGCACATTTCCTTGAACCGTATTATATTCATTCCTATTATCTATCCTCATCGATATTAATTATGATTTTGCTGCCACGATTACACGGGCAGAGAGAGCTACGGCTAGAGTTGCGTCAGCATGAGCTCGTCGCGGACGAAGACTGACCAGGGCGTGATTCCAGGGACATACGATTGTATAGAGGCGTCGTTTTATTGTGTTTTCCGCCATGAGCGTTTGATGGATCGCTTTTATGGGATTTCTCGGACGTGCAGATCAGCACCAGAGGATCAGGCTACTGCTAGAGGCCAGCCAGAATGTGATGACCGTCGATGCACCTATTAATTGATGATTGAGGCATTGTTCAGCGTGCGGACGAATGAGCCAGTTGTTGCTGCAAATGAGGAGATATCGCCCAGATGTTGGAGCTACTACAGCATGAGTATATACTTAGAGATATGATGGAAGGTCGCTAGTCACCGGAGGATGAACGACTAGGACATGTAGTTCGTTCTCTTACACGATGCGAGGTCATCAGATAGATTGATTCCAGCTAGAGACGACTTCTCTCAGGTACGTTGAGAGTCGATGGAGACGATCAAATGTCAGGTGCCCATTTTCCAAGTTTAAAGTATTCAAAGAAGAATGCAAGTAATGCTATGGACCCTCTAGAAGAATGAAACCCTAACTCAACGTAATGACCATGGAACGCCTTTGAACCTTAGGGTTTGCGGCAGTTTAGCGGTGCCATTTGTGAGGCTTAGGTTTGCCCTTCTACGGTTGGTCCACGGGTGCTATGGCATGTACTGGAGTGCTATTAAACTGTACCCAAGATGTTTAGCTCTTGGGGGAATTATGTAGCCTTGACAAATCGATCTAAAGGTTGACATCTTTCGGATATCATGTGATGGGATGCATTGCTTGGGAGACTCCAGATACGAGTATAGCCGTTGGAGCACAGTCCATGGAGCCATGAAGAGACGAGTCCGAAACGGTCGACATTAGAGAAAAGTGGTGTAAAGAGTTCGCAAAAGATTTCGACGAGATGACGTTCCACTCCGCTGACATCAGAGATGCGATATGCATGCAGATGCGTTGTATATGGATATACCATCCAGAAGGAGTCGCGATAAGTATGCAGCCATTCCGGAATAAGAAGTAGCTTTAGTAAAGGACGATGACTTCCGGGCAGTTCGGCAGAAACGAGATTTAAGAGAGACCTCGACAGGACCTATCAGGAATACTATACGAGAAGACTTGGACCCAGGAGCGGTCATATTGCGCACACCTAGCAGGCCAGAGTTCGGCATCGTCGATGAGATAGTTGGCCAGAGATCTGTAGAGGATGTGCCAGAGCGGGACTGTTTCCGTCGTCATTCCATATTGGGCCGTTGAGTCGAGGAGCTATATATCTAGCAATGCACAGTAAGAGACAAGAGCCTAAAAGCACCAGGCGCTAGACCATGAACAGGGTATAAGTAGATATCTTGGTCTACTAGCATTGGATGCACTGACACCTTCTCGACTTTGAAGGAGGAAATATCGACGACGATATTTATGATTTGTGATTTGGTGATTCGATTATTACGTATCCGTCACCTTGGATTTCGGTATTTTGGGCGATCTATTCGCATGATTTAGTCTTGATGACCGAGTCTCATGATATTTATTTTTGTGCACCATGGTTGCACCTGACTTCGGTTTAATGTCATTCGATATGTTGATTTTGATTTCATGCCTATGTTGTGCATGTGATTTGACTTATGCCTTCGGCATAGTTTTCATGCACTTTTAGTGTTTTTATTTGATTTGTGCTGCTGATGCACATGGTTGTGAGATTATATACCGCTGTATACCTGATTTGGTTTGAGCTTTTTTGTATACCGTCGATTTCGATTATGATATTGATGTTGATTTCGTGCACTCTTTGCATTTGATTGGATTTTGCACATGTTCGGCACTTGATATTGGATTTCGTGATTTCGTGCATGAGGGATGCACCTGATTTGGATTTTCGCGCATGTTGGGCGCATGTTATGAGATACGATTTTGGTGCACACCAGATGCACTAAATCGAGATTCTTCGTGCATATCAGATGCACCTGATATTTGTTGTCAGGCACACCCGTTGTCTTTGACAAGTATTTCGTGCACACCCGTTGTACTTAGATGTTGTTTCTGCGCACATATATGGATTTTGATTTCCGTGCGCACTAGACGCACGTAGCATTCATATGCCCATTTAGGGATTGATTTCTTATGGAGCAGTACGTTTTTATGATATTTTCTATTTATTTTCATACTAAGAAGGACTAGTCAGAGGACAGTACCTGGACGTATTTTGCATGCATTGATAGTTATCGAAGCAATTTCCAAAAGGAGAGCTATAGTCTCAGTATTTACCGACGTGTCTGATATGACACGAAACGTTTAAAACAAGGAAACCCTAGTAAATTGTTTTCAAAACGGCGGAACGTACATATTAAACAAAAGATATATACATATATGGTTATTTTCTTACAATAAACGTCTGCCACTGTGCAGTGTTATGCGCATCGTACAGCGACTTAAAAGGTTTAGCATGCATTTCCTTCAGATATTTACATGTATAAAATTTTGATGTTTACATGTATAGTTTTAATGGATATCACGTTGGGTTTCGTATTGGATTTGACATTGGTGTCTTCACCATGACTCTGATGATTGCGGGATGCTTGACAGAGTTTTGATTTTGAGTTATCGGCTCATTGTTTATGCGCATGCATTGCGCTATGATGCGTATTTTTTGTACTAATGATTTCGGAGCCCCGACGACTTAGACTTTTTACTGAAATGTTTTAGTATTAAAGGGGTTTAAATTTAAATTCGGGGACCGAATTTCTTTAAGGGGGGAAGATTGTAACATTCCAAAAAATAAAATATTATTTTTAGGAATTTTTATAATAAAATAATAAAATAATGATTATTTTAATAAGGCGGTATGATTAAATACCGATAAAATTTGGAAAATTATGGAAATTACTAAAAATAGGATGTTTTATGTGAATTATGCAAATTAAAAGCTTTTATGATTAATTATATGCTATTTAGTTCTAATCGCGATTAAATAACGCTAATCACGCATTAAGCTTGTTTTGTACAAAACATGCACATGTCTTTTTTTTAGCACTTGTTACTTTTTTCTTTCATGCGTTCTCCTTTTTATCATGCATGGTTGTAGATTAAAGAGAAGAAAATAAAAGGAAAAGAAAAGAAAAGGTTATGAATAAAGAATAGGGTATGGGTGTGAGAGAGAAAGGTGAAGGTTATCTTTGACTTGGTCATTCTCTCATCTCACCATCTTCATCACATTCTCTCCTCTTCCACACTCTCTTGCTGCCCTCACTCCCTTCCCCTCTTCATCCTCTCAAATACCATTAAAAACATATCAAAACCCAATACCCACTTCATTAAAAATGTGCATGAGCTCACTAGCAACACATTGGACCAAGAAAGCTGGCATTTTGGACACTTGGGGCAACTCAAGAAAATTCTTGAGTTGCCAAATGAGTTATTCTCTTAACCATTAGCCTAGTATTTCCATTGCTTTTACATCCATGCTTGTTTAGAAACGATTTGGTGTCATTTAGTGAGACTTGGGAAAACCAAGTTAGGCATTATGGAATTTTTGAGTTGTGATGTGTAATTGAGCTCAGTAGAGGCCACAAAAATCCCCTAATGCTAGAATTCAGACCAAAACCAGAGACTAGAACCCCGGAATACAGATTTCGAAACCCGATATCGGATGAATTGTGGATTCTGTGCGTGTATTTTGAAATCTGCTAACACCCGGGTGACCTGAAAATTATTTAACAAAGGCTGTGACATATGCTGGCAACCCAGGACCCCCCACTGAAACCCTAGCCCCTAACCCTCAACCATGGCCGCAAATAAATTCATTCTGGCCGTAATTTGCGGCCAGAGCAGTATGGAATGGATTCGTTTTTTTTCCAGGGCTTCATCTTCAGTAAATTAGACCCCTGGCATATGCAAAATTGGCTGATTTGACCTAGGGTAAAATTTGGGTTCATTTTCTTGTGTTGGCGCATTGTTTTACGACTTGTTTAGCATGGATTTTGTTATTTGATAATTCGTTTCCGTCGTGTGGCATTTCAACGTCAACGACTAGGGTTATTGGTCGTGTTTGCATGCGAGGCTATAGGTTTTTACCTATGAGCGTAGCGTGCGCCATTATGGGTATTTCCGATTGGATTTTAATACGCATTGCGATTGGATTATATGTGTAGGTACCCCCACATGATATCGAGATGTTGAAGACGAAGATGGCGACATCGGCATCGACACATAAGAAGCAAGGTGAGTAGATTTTATACACGGGGGAAGTCGGGTGGATGGCGTATAGCACCCCCTCAGTTCGATGTTTAGTATGCTATATATACTATATATATGATAGCTTTATGTGTGACATGAATATTCAAGACATGATTAGGTGTTCAATGGTTAGATTAGGGTTGTTAGAAGTGAATTAGTATAGTTTCTTAGT
This sequence comes from Agapanthus africanus, assembly GCA_030015575.1. Taxonomy (NCBI): domain Eukaryota; kingdom Viridiplantae; phylum Streptophyta; class Magnoliopsida; order Asparagales; family Amaryllidaceae; genus Agapanthus; species Agapanthus africanus. Next base: position 160,294,462 of record JASDDO010000029.1, on the reverse strand, counting down.
CGCGAACCCTAGAATAGGTTTACACCCACCCGCACACAGATGCTTACTTGTTATACTTGTGCGTATATGGGGATACATATATATATATACACACATAGGTATGGGACGATGTATATATATACACGTATACCTACAGTATGATGATGATGATAGTGGATGATCTTTGGGGACGAGTCGATGAGTTTGGGCATGGTGCCATGAGATCGGTGATATGATGTGGTTCATATTATGAGCGACGACATGAGTTATAGTGGGCCTTTAGGCGTGTGTTTTACATATATATATATATATATATAAATATATATATATATGGTATCAGTTTGTACTAGACTTAGATTAGTACCCAGTTCATGATATATGATGATAAGGATACCAGATAATGGATGAGACAAATGTGAGATTCGACCCGTACCCAGATTTTTGATGCCGTACGACGGATTTACCGTACGAGATAACTTTGATGATAGATCCGCACTCTTGGCTCGAGGATGTCATATGATATATTGTATCGTACGCGGTACCATTGAGGCGAGTTCACCGACTATTATATATGTATATATATATCGACTCAGATTTAGGTAGTTCCGTACCCTTTTGATTAGCTTGTTAGTTAGATCTGTAGTTTACTTAGTAGATGTTAGACTAGACCCGAGCCATACCTATTTCAAAACTAACGAATCTTAAGTATTTCAAAGACAGGCAAAGGGATTCTACGGATATTTTCAAAAGATGCATATTTTCTTAAAAACACCGTAGCCCTTATTTTTCTAGAAACCCTGATTCGTCCTATTTCAAATGGCAAAACTGTATGACATTTATATATTGATGTAGATACTTCACTGTTGCGTTTATTAGTCGATTTCCGCATATTCTTGCTATTCGCATCGCATTGCATGTGTAAATGTGTTTATTGTTATATTAAACACATGCAGTCAGGACACCAGCACCATTATCGATGATGCGTATGTTCCGCATACACCTACTTGCCGGCCCACACACTTCATCATCGATAATTGCCATGTTACTACACAGTAAGTTTGTTGCATCAGGATATGACTAATTGTACACCCATACCTGCAAACATACGTATTTGCACATACATAGATGATTTTGGCTTTATTTTGGATATTTAGGAAGCGCAAGATATATTTTAAAATTGGATTCATTTAAAAGAGCGGTTTTCCCCTCGATGTGTGCATATTACTGTTTTATGTTGTATGATATACGGATATGCTTACATTTCTTTCACATGTCGCATACATCATGCTTTATGATTTATTCATTGAGATATGCCGTTTTCGTGAGATTTCTGGATTTGAGAACCGTGGTCATTTTAAAAGAATGTATGCATTGTTTAAAAACCCGGTTTCTCTTGATATGATATTTTAGTGCGTCCACCATGCATTTACTCGATTCTGAGACATGTGACATGTGAAACCCGATTCGAGGAGCTGATGAGGCCGATTTTGGGTACATGGTGGACCCGGTATGGTACCCCTGGGCGAGAACGGTTCTGTCCTGCAGTAGGCGATGAGCCTGGCAGAGGGACCACTACATACTGGTGATATTATTTGGGATCGGCGGATATCCGGAGTATACCGACCGGAGTCGAGAGATGATGTGGGCTGATCCGGACTGATGGAGCCCGATATATGAGGATTTACGTGCCGATGCTGCGCACGGGTTTCATGATGTTTTCGAGTGTCGATGCTGGACACTCAGGTTCCATGATTTTTATGTGTCGCAAGGGACACGTTGATTTATATCCCCATACTTCCATGCATATGCTTTATGATATTTACATGCATGATGTTTTGTGTCATTGGGTGACACGTGGACGATATCCACATACATACAGACATTGATTACATAGTTGGATGATATCCACATATACATAGACTTCATGATATAGTTGACCCTAATTACATTGATCATATCTCATATTTATAATATGTTGCTACCTAAGGCACTGACACGAGCACTTGGTACTACACTTATGTATAAATGTTTACCCTTGCCACCTTATTATGCTTCAGACTTATTCATTTGAGGATATATATTACTGATCGTATTGACCTAGGATTGAGTCATACATACGATTTATGCTCTGTGATGTTTTCTATTCACGAGTTGGCAACTCACCCCCGTTGTGCTACAATTCTTGCAGGTTTTGCCATACAGGTTTCATTGCGGCTTTTCTGGCACACTGCTTTCTCTCTGGGTGATTGCTTTGGTAGGTGGGCTCACTCGCATCGTGACCACCCTTGTATTTATTTTAATCAGTTGTATCTAGTAATTCCATCAACTAGACTTGTAATTTATTTCAGACTTAGAAAACCAGTTGTGTATTATTTCGACCTTAGAGTCGCGCGTTGTAATATTATGGTTTTCATGATGATTTTGAGTTTCCCTTTGAGTTTTGATCCTCGCCATACGGCGTTGTATATTATATTGATTGCGTGGTTGTGACCATCGATTGTGTTAGTTGTATGTATGCCCTAGAGGCCAGTATTGTACAGATTATATATATTATATTGGATGCTTGGACATATATAGAGATGACTTTCTTGCTCGACATGATAGTATGCTATCTGGTTACTCTTTATCTTAACATGTACACTAGTCTCTTTATACTGTCTTATAGTTACATGTTGGTAAAGCCCTTAGGATTTGTACTTGACTACCTGGACTATGATGCAGATCATACTAGTGGGGACATGGTAGTCCATAAGTACATCCTTCAAGGTCCCTAGTCGTGGGTGTATCGAGACGGGGCATCGATATACCAGAGTAGACTAGCGTATACGCTTCCCGACCCATGTGATGGGCGATGGATGATCCCATATCCATTGGTGTTTGACATCAGAGATGGTATACGGGTGCTCAGTGGAGACTGGGTACACTGGACGGACTCGTCGAGAACTCCCAGATGGTATTATACCTCACGTCAGATGGCAGTTCTCAGGTGACACTTGTACAGGTTAGTCTGTAGACCCGAGATCGTCATAGAGTCTTATGTGATTCCCACTGTGCTTTGATCTCCACCTTACCACGTCCATGAGGGCGTGCAAAACGGTGGTCTTTGGGTACAGTCCCGAGTCACATGGAGGCAATGAGCGATGGGAGGGGTTTCGTCTCTCCCGGTATTGGGGGTAGATGTTGCGCTGTGCTCGATTGGCCGTAACAGGGAAGTCCCTGGCCAGGGCTGATCAGAGATTTGCTGGTAAGTGTTACCAGTAGTTTCTCGACCCGTTACGAGCCTCACATCAGCACGACTTATCGGGTTATTGGGGTCTGACGTTTACCACCCCTAGACTTGATATGCGACATATCAGACGAAGAGACTGGACTGTATGGTAAGTGTTACTGGTCGGATTCGCAGGAGTGTGAGCGGGCTAGCTCGTCGATCTTCTGATCGCTCAATACCCGGGTGGCCGTTACGTTTAGCAGACCGCTTGCGGCTTGTGGGTGCTTGATATGATCATCATCTGCTACCGGCATATTGACGAGTCTTTAGAGTCCTACACAGAGGTTTCCTGGCTCAAGCGAAACGAAATAGGAGCGCATATGAGATATGTGCAGGACCGAGAATAATGCGTGTATGTGATACCGCATTTCATTCTCGCGATATATGTTTCAAATGGTTATATTCGATATGACCTAGTTATCGAATCATTGATTCGATAAATCGATGCATTGAATACTAGTCGGTTATGTGCGACATGACCGGATCATTGAATCAAGTGTTGATTTAATGATTTAATGTATAATTATATATTTGATATATTACTTTGCATTAACTAGTATTGGTTCACTTTAAACGGATTTTTCTCACTTGATGCACATTGTATATGTGATATGCTTTCGTGCACTTTTTGTATCATGTTTGATGATACTTGATCATATGGTTAAGTGAATAGGATTAAACCATGGTTATTATGATAATTAGGGTTTTGCATATTTATTTATTCATTTATTTGTTCTTTTATTCATTTGGATAAGTATAAATGATAATGGTGGCAAGTTTTGTTTCTTATGAGATGCTTCTTGAACATTTGACTTTATGCAACCATTCTTGTCATTTTGCTTAACCCTAACCCACTCTAATCACCATGGTTAATTCTCTACACTTAACCTTAGTTAAGTTATGATAAATATTGAGTTTATTATTCATTTAACTCAAGTTATCATAATATTCTAGCTCATCTTCTTCTTCTTCTTCAAGTGAGCAACCTTCATGCCATCAATGGCAACTTGTGATCTAGTGAGCAAAATCCAAATCTAAAGTGAACCCATCTCCTATTTCTTCACCCTGTACCTCTAGCCAAGTTGTAGAGTGTGTTTTCTTCACAAATTTCCACACTTTGTGAAGTCGGAGCTTGAACATGCGATGCCTCGACGTAGATCGTCTTTGACACGAAGCCGGCGACCTAGCTCACCCGTTTCTCCGACGAAGCCGACGCTTGAGCCCGGAGTTCGACTTGGACAGCGAGGAGACATCGTTGCGGAGCCGTGGAGGTGGACATCCGGATCTACAAAGGTTGTATTTCCGTATCCTAGTAGTTAAGTGTTAACTAGCTTTATATTTCGCCTAAACTTCTAGTCTAAGATCCGTAGTCTAGGGTTTCTCGGCACCATTTTTTTTAAATTGGCATGTTCGATGCCTTGTGAGAACCCACTAGGGTGCCTAGGAACCTTTCACTGGTATCAGAGCCTAGCTAGACCCTTAGGCGAAGTCTAGACGCGATTTGAAGTCCGATCGACCCGAAACCCAAACCATTACCATGCTCTCTGGACATTTCTGTAATTTGTGGTTTTTTGTCAATTAAAAATGCCTAAAAAAATCAGCAATAAAATCTAAGAATTACTGTGCAAATCGTTTCCTATGAACAGTGTTATTTGGCGCGGATCCGCGGCATATTCCTCATTTCTGCGGCGCTTCCGCGTCTAATTGATGACGTCATCCCCACTTATTTGCACAGTAATACCTGATTTATTATTCTGAGTTTTCTGGGAATTTTAATTTGACTCCAGAGTTAAATTTTCTGCAGTTGTTTTGGGGATTCGGTATTTCGATCGGATTATCAAATTTCGTCTTTTGTGTTTTTCCAGATAACTGTAGAATATGTTAAAGAGTTCGACCGGATATAAATACCCAGGTTTTCCCCTGCCGGAATAATTCCAAGTGTTGGATTTTTCTGTGGTTAAAAGACGTTCTGAGTAGTGCAAGTAACGCGATGGTCCCTCTAGAAGACAACAAACCTTAACTCAATTATGTGACCGTCTTGAACTGCCCTTTGAACCTTCGGGTTTGGGGCAGTACGGCGTGCCACATGTGAGGCGTTGGCTTGACCCTTCTACGGCTGGACCGTTGGTACTGAGGTATGAAGTGAATGTCTTTGAACCTATTTCATGTGTTGATCGGTGTCGGGAAAACTTGGGTGTTCGAATGTTCGATCGGAAAGTTTAATATATTCTATTTATCCGGGATTGGATACAATAATTGGAATTCACAAACAGTTATGAGATAACTGGATGAATGTTATAAATCTAGCAGTTTTGTCCCATACGATATTGAAAAGAGTTTTCGATAATGAGACTAAAATGCGGGGTTTATAACTGTTAGGCATGTGATGTCTAAAGAGGTTGCGGATTCCAATTGTTGTAGTTTTACACTTTCTTTTCTGTGACCGTAAGTGTAGTATGTGTAAGTCCATATTGCGACCCCCGGTACTTACGGGGAGGCGGAAACGGTATAAAAAACGAATTTTTATCGCAAGAGGCAACATGGACTAAACTTTGTCGGGATCGTTGTCTAAACTAAAACTAGTTAACAAGCTAAAGAGAGTTAGCTACTATGGAAGATGGTTATACCTAAACTTGAACTCCTTCTTCTTCAAACCTTGTAGAGGTTGATGGTTCTCTTTTCGTCGCCTTCTCCCGTCGAAGATGGATCCACCTCGAAGGTTCGACTTTGGGCTCTTCCTCGATCTTTGAGTGAACTAGGGTTTCCGGCTTGCTAAACCTTCATCCTAGAATGAGTAGAGAGTGATTAGGGTTTGCTTTTCTATCTAAAGAGAATGATTCTCAACACATGAGAAGGTTTCTCTTTCAAGAGGAAGAAGAAGATGAAATGAGGAGAGAGAATGAGAATGATAGAAATCAGCAATATTTTCTCTTTCTTGCAACCATATTGCAAAAAGAAAAGAATTATCTAAATGATAATAATTGAAATAAGAATAGTTGATGGTTATTTTAGGAATGACCACTATCATGCTTCTTTAAATGAAGTGTAAGCATGAATCAAGGAGGATCTTCAAAGCATGATGGTGGTCAAAGGTCAACAAGTCAACCAAGGTCAACAAGTCAACAAAAAATCAACCATAACATAATTCTCATTTAATTACTATTATTAATAGATAATATACAAATCCATTAGGGTTTGGAAAAAGATAACTGTCAACTGTGCATACGCACCCGATCCGAAACCCTAATGAAAAACCTCATTCTCCGCCTCAAGCAACTGTGCATACACACCTGCATTCTCGTTCCGAGGAACAAGAATACCAAGAATAAAAAGCAACCCCCAAAACATATACCAGTATCTGGCTCAAACCAGAGCCTGCCAGTATAATCCGTCCGGACTCCAAACGTGCACAAGTGCGCGGATGAGAACGAACCCTGTCGCAAAACCATGCGACCTCCACTCTGTTTTGCCCAGAGGCGAATACCCTCTGTGTGGGACTCTAAAGACTCGACACTACGCTGGCAGTGGGTTTAACCACAGACCGCAAGCGGCACTAGCTGTGCGTAACGGTCCCCAGGTAGATGCCGACAAGAAGGCTGACGAGGTGAAACCCCATCTGAACTCCTACTGAGTCTGAATGTGACATTCTCCGTACAGTCCGGTCTGTTCGTCTGATACATCGCATGGCGGGCCTAGGGGGCGGTAAAACGTCAGTCCCCCAATAGCGGTACAAGTCGTGTCGGAGTGAAGCCCAAAACACCCTGAGATAACACTGGAAACCTACCAGTATATCTCGCTTGCCCTGGCCAGGGACTACTCGTGTAATGGCTCTCCTAGACACAGCGCGATGTCAACCCCCAATACCGGGAGAGACGAATCTTGTCTAACCGTCACTGCCTCCAAGTGCTTCGGGACTGCACCCAACCACTACCTGTTTGCACGACTCCTTTGAGCCGTGGTAGGGTAGTGATCAAAGTGCAGTGGGAACACACTCGAGGCGAAGTGTCAGTGTCAAGTCAGCGGACTAAGCTGTACTCATGTCACCTGGGAACTGATAACTGACGATAGGTATAATACCAACCTGTCAGTTCCCGACGAGTCCTGTCCAGTGTACTCGTAACCCAACGAGCACCCGTATACTATCTCCAGTACGACGTACTGATGGCTGTGGGACAGACCATCTCCCACACTGGGATGAGAAGCGCATACGCTAGTCTACTCCGGAGTATCGATGCCCTGTCTCGATAGTCCTACGACTAGGGACCTGTATAAGGATGTGCCTATAGATTACCCAGCCCCCACTAGTGTGACTGCTATCACAACGCTGGTAATCAGGCAAAGATCCTAAGGGCTCCACTAATGCGTATAAGTGATATACTGAAATAAACACAAGTACACATTGAAGTAGAAACAAACCAAGTAGCAAACTACTATATTGAGCAAGATTGTTTATACAAGGTGAATATCCCAAGCTTCCATCAAGTAATATACAAACTAGTATGATACAGTAATGGCCTCTAGGGCATATACACTAACAATCTCCCACTTGCACTAAGGCCATGTACTGGCGTATCGAAGACCTATCATCTCGATCAGCCGCTCGAACTGAGTCTGGGGTAGGGCCTTGGTGAATGTATCTGCAGTGTTCTCTTCTGAAGCAACCCTCCGAACCTCGATCTCCTTGCGATCCACGATCTCCCTGATCAGGTGATACCGCCTCAAGATGTGCCTGGATCTCTGATGGGACCTGGGTTCCTTTGCTAAAGCTATAGCCCCGTTGTTGTCGCAATACAGAGGTACTGGGTCAACAATGGACGGAACCACCTGAAGTTCTTTTAAGAACTTCCTTATCCAGACAGCTTCTTTTGCGGCATCAGATGCAGCGATGTATTCCACTTCCATAGTCGAGTCTGCAACGGTTTCCTGTTTGGAACTCTTCCAACACACCGCCCCTCCGTTGAGGGTAAAGACAAAACCCGACATGGACTTGGAATCATCCTTGTCACTCTGGAAGCTGGAGTCAGCAAAGGCCTCAATCTGGAGGTCTTTTCCGCCATACACCAAGAACATCTCCTTAGTCCTCCTCAGGTACTTGAGAATGTTCTTTACCGCTCTCCAATGTTTCTCCCCAGGGTTTGACTGATACCGGCTTACTACACTCAGTGCATAAGCTACATCCGGTCTGGTACACAACATCGCATACATTATAGAGCCTACCGCAGAAGCGTAGGGTATAATAGACATGCGATCCCTCTCCAAATCAGTCTTGGGAGACATCTCTTTAGAGAGGGTGATCCCGTGACAAGCCGGTAAGTTACCGCGCTTGGAATCTTCCATACTGAATCTTTTCAGTACGGTGTCGATGTACCTGGACTGTGAAAGTCCTAATATCCTCTTGGATCTATCACGATGGATCCGGATCCCCAGGATGTAAGAGGCATCACCCAGGTCTTTCATGGAGAACCTGTGTGACAAGAAACCCTTGACAGATTGTAGCATAGGAATGTCATTTCCTATTAAGAGAATGTCATCCACGTATAAAACAAGGAATACCACAGTTCTCGCTACAAATCTACTATAGATGCATGGTTCATCTGGATTTTTGATAAAGTCAAATTCCTTGACCGTCTCATCAAAACAGATGTTCCAACTCCGCGATGCCTGCTTTAGTCCATAGATGGACTTAAGCAACTTGCACACCTTTCCGCTGCTCCCACTCTGGATGAAACCCTCTGGCTGATCCATATAGACACACTCCTCTAAATTTCCATTTAGAAAAGCGGTTTTTACGTCCATCTGCCAAATCTCATAATCGTGGAAGGCAGCAATGGCAAGAAGGATCCGAATGGATTTCAGCATAGCCACTGGAGAAAAGGTTTCGTCGTAGTCCAAGCCAGGTCTTTGACGGAAACCCTTTGCTACAAGTCTAGCTTTATAGGTCTCAACCTGTCCATCTACACCAATCTTCCTTTTGAAGATCCACTTGCATCCTACGGGTTTTACCCCGTCTGGAGCAATGTCCAACGTCCATACTTTGTTGGTGTACATGGACTCCATTTCGGTCCGCATTGCATCCAGCCATTTTACCGAGTCAATGCTCTGAACGGCCTGCTGGAAGCTAGTAGGCTCATCATAGTCTATGATGCAATCCTCTCTATCCCCGTCTATGAGAAAACCGTAGTATCTCTCGGGCGGATGAGACTGCCTACTACTTCTGCGGAGCGGCATAGGAATGTCCTGTTCATTTGAACCCTCTGGTTCCATTAAGCTTTCAGTAATAGTCTGTGGTTCTGGAATTTCTTCCAGTTCTATTTCGCTCCCACTTACTTCTTTTTCTAAGAACTGATGTTCCAGAAAATGGGCATTACGAGAAACAAGGACTTTTTGCTCCTCTGCGTAATAGAAAAGATACCCCCTGGAGTTCTTTGGGTATCCCACAAACTTGCACAGTACTGAGCGCGCCTCGAGCTTGTCCGCATGCTGCTTTTTGACATAAGCTGGACATCCCCAAATCTTCAGGTACTGAAGATAGGGTTTCTTCCCACTCCATAACTCATATGGTGTGGTAGGCACAGTCTTAGTAGGAACTCGGTTCAATAGGTATGCAGCTGTTTCTAGCGCATACCCCCAGAATGATCGCGGTAACTCAGCGTTACTCATCATAGACCGTACCATATCCAATAGGGTGCGATTCCGTCTCTCCGATACACCGTTATGTTGCGGGGTGTATGGAGGAGTAAGCTGAGAGAGAATCCCATTCTCTTTTAAATAGTCCAGGAATTCGGCACTTAAGTATTCTCCACCTCGATCCGATCTTAGAATCTTAATACTTTTGCCGGTCTGTTTCTCTACTTCATTCTTATACTCCTGGAATTTTCCAAAGGCCTCGGACTTATGTTTCATTAAGAAGACATAACCGTACCTTGAGAAGTCATCCGTAAAAGTAATGAAGTAAGAATGTCCGCTTCGGGCATGTGTAGACATTGGACCGCACACGTCACTGTGTACGAGTCCCAAGAGCTCGCTCGCTCTTACTCCATGTCCAGTGAACGGAGTCTTTGTCATCTTTCCCTTGAGACAGGATTGACAAGTGGCATACGATTGATATTCGAACGCATTCAAATACCCTTCTGTATGTAACTTCGTCAACCTTCTCTCATTGATGTGACCCAATCTACAATGCCATAAGAAAGTCTGATTAATATCTGGTGACTTTCTTTTGTGTGTATTCTGGACATTGAAAATCTGTGGTTGGTTTAATACGTATATACCATTGCTCAATGTACCTGACCCAATCAGAACTTGATTAAGGTGAATGTTAACAACATTACTTACAAACGCAAATTCATAACCTTCTTTAGAAACCAAAGATACAGAAATGATATTACAAGTTGCGTTGGGTACAAAAAAGCAATTACGCAAAACCAAAACATGTCCATCTGACATTCCTAGGTGATAGTCCCCCACGGCTTTAGCATCCATGCTAGCTCCGTTCGCAACTCTGAGGGTCATGTCACCTTCCTTCAAAAACCTACGGTTTCTCAACGCCTGCAAAGAATTACAGATATGAGATCCTGATCCGGTATCCAATACCCAGGAAGTAGAGTTTATAGAAAGACAGTTTTCAATAACATACACACCTGAAGCTGAAGCCGCAACCTGCTTCAGTTCCTGTGTCCTGGCTTTCCAAGCCCTGCAATCTTTCTTCCAGTGTCCACTCTTGTGACAATAGAAGCATTCCTCTTTACCAACAAGCTTCCCCGCTATCTTTGTTGCCTTTTCCTTTCCCTTCGCACCCACTTTACTAACACCGCCTCTTGGTTTGGCGGGGGCTTTCTTCTTCTTTCCCTTGGCTTTCGCCTTGGACCTAGAAGAAGAAGATCCTCCTACAAACAAAGTGGATGTATCCCTACCCTTCTGTAGGGTGCCCTCTGCGCTCCTCAGCAGGTTGAGGAGTTCTGAAAGTTCAACTTCCTTTTCTTGCAAGTTGAAATTCAGTATGAACTGGGCGTAAGTGGATGGAAGGGACTGGAGAATTATATCTGTGTAGAGTTCACTATCCAACGTGGTCCCAAGTTCCGCGAGCTCCTCAGTGTAGCCAATCATCTTAAGCACGTGGTCCGCTACCGATGATCCGACGGCCAACTTAGTCGAAAATAACTTCTTCGACACTTCGTATCTTGCGATACGAGACTGCTCTCCATACAGTTCTTTTGTATGAAGAAATATGGATTCCAAATCCATATTCTCATGCCTCCTCTGATGGTCATTGTCCATCGAGGCAAGTACGAGGCATCTGGCCTTCGCGCTGTCAATCTCCCAAGTCTTACGGATTTCCTTATCCGCGACGCTGGAGGTGGGACCTGGGACGGGGGGAGCTTTGCTGGTAAGAAGATACCCCAGCTTGTCGTAAGAGATTGCCAATTTGACATTCCTGAGCCAATCTTTGTAGTTTGGCCCTGTCAGTATGTTTTTATCTAGAAGTAACTTAAGTCCAGTCATTTCGATTTGGTCGCTGCAGGGGGAGAGAAGAAACACTTAGCACGATGCTCTTGCAAGTTTAGAATGGTTTTTAATTTGTCTAAACAGGATGGCTCCCACTGTCTCTCGAATCCCTCCTCAAACCACAAAGGAAGAATTAGCCGGTTCAATCCCACCGTACAATACTTGCTTAACCGTTCAGCCAGGCCAGTGTCGGTACTTCGAGGGAGGTTTTCCAACGCTTTCGCGAAGTTCCTTAATTTAAGAACCTCTTTTCCCTGGGGGCGTAGCCCCGCTAACACCTTTCTAGGCACCTACTAGGTTTATAGCATTGATCGTTTAGTGAGAAATTTCCCGAGGAGTAGCATATACTCACAGTAGGATCGGGATCCAAATATCATCGCGTGACGAAAATGAAGGAATCCTACCATAATCATCACACTCCAAATGGTATGCAAATCTAGCAAGTTTCAGTACTTATGAAACTCCCGATGTGGATTTTTGCCCCATGCTCTTATGACCTTGGCGTGAGGTCAAAATGTCATAAGTCACATGTCAAGTTCTTCCCATCATTATCCCGGTTGATTTGAATCCACCCGTACCTACCCTTGACGTAGGCCAAAATGGTGGTACGACTGTCTCAAAACAACGCATTCTATCTATGCAACAGATAAATATCCGGCAGCTACCAATCACTATGCCTTGGCGTGAGGTCAAAATACATAGCTTGAATACTACCGTATATCTAACTGAAATGATGGAGGGCTACGAATGGTTTTGGCGAAACCGTGAACGTAGTGAACTTGATATAATCGATGGAACGAGATAGCTTTTAGAAGGAGTGGCTCAAGCTCCGCATTTAAAAGTTAGTTTTTGAAAAGAACCGAGTGGTTTTTCGAAAGTGTTCCATCGACTTAAAACTTGGTTTATTATCTTGCATTAGTTCTTTTAATGCGTGATATTCTTGCATTAGTTCTTTTAATGCGTCCCATCATTTAATTCCTACCATTGCAGAAAACAACCAAAATATGACGTACGCTTATGCCATTCGCATTCGCCACGGGGTCCCGTCATCACTCGTTAGGTTACTTAACTAACGACAGAGCGGGGGCTGGGCTAGCGCGGCTGTAAAACATAAGCAACGCCTAAATAGAAAGCAATGATAGACATTACAGATCACAGATGAATATATTGGATATACTAGCAATCCGCATTTCTTTCGAGCCTGAAACGAAAAGCGGATAACACGGTCGCGGTGAATAGCAAATACCCCACCCAAGACCCCTACGGGTGCGGCAAACTACCCGCCAAGTTCCCGGTAGTTTGTGCACCCCACCATGGGTCTATCCTAGGAGCAAAAACAGTAAAAAGAATTATACAATGACGGCTACAACCCCGACCCGGTTGTGCGGCCAAACAAATAATATAATTACATCAATTTACATTTACAATGAATGAAAGAAAAAACAAAAGCTCATCTCACATCCACCCCGGCTATTCACCCGCGACAGTCCAACACATTCATATACACATTCCAGAACATTACAGATCATGTATAACCCCGACTAATCGACTTATAGCGATTAGCCGACGTTCAATACATGCAAACATCACAGATATAACCAACATAGCCAAAGTGCAGTGAAGTTCGGAAAAAAATACGGAATTATAGGACCCCAAAAGTGAATTTCAGTTCTGGAAAATCTGGGTACATATAATATATCTTAAAAATCCCAAAACCAACACAGAAGAACACTGCACGAAAAACGATGCAAAGAAGACACCAACATGCGGCGGTTCCGCGGCCAGATGAATAGGTGAGGCCGCGGAAGCGCGGCGGTTTGGAGAGAACATGATATCGTTTTTCTTGTGTGTTCTTAGAAAACCCTGAGACCATTTTACAAGTATAAAGTTTTTCAATTTGAGCAGAAAAAAATTCAACAGAAAGTTAGGGTTTTGATTTTCCGGTTTTGCGATTTTTCGGTTCCGAACTTCGTTACACCTTACTACCAAGCTAGTTTAAGTTTAGTTAGGCTCTGATACCACTGTAAGTCCATATTGCGACCCCCGGTACTTACGGGGAGGCGGAAACGGTATAAAAAACGAATTTTTATCGCAAGAGGCAACATGGACTAAACTTTGTCGGGATCGTTGTCTAAACTAAAACTAGTTAACAAGCTAAAGAGAGTTAGCTACTATGGAAGATGGTTATACCTAAACTTGAACTCCTTCTTCTTCAAACCTTGTAGAGGTTGATGGTTCTCTTTTCGTCGCCTTCTCCCGTCGAAGATGGATCCACCTCGAAGGTTCGACTTTGGGCTCTTCCTCGATCTTTGAGTGAACTAGGGTTTCCGGCTTGCTAAACCTTCATCCTAGAATGAGTAGAGAGTGATTAGGGTTTGCTTTTCTATCTAAAGAGAATGATTCTCAACACATGAGAAGGTTTCTCTTTCAAGAGGAAGAAGAAGATGAAATGAGGAGAGAGAATGAGAATGATAGAAATCAGCAATATTTTCTCTTTCTTGCAACCATATTGCAAAAAGAAAAGAATTATCTAAATGATAATAATTGAAATAAGAATAGTTGATGGTTATTTTAGGAATGACCACTATCATGCTTCTTTAAATGAAGTGTAAGCATGAATCAAGGAGGATCTTCAAAGCATGATGGTGGTCAAAGGTCAACAAGTCAACCAAGGTCAACAAGTCAACAAAAATCAACCATAACATAATTCTCATTTAATTACTATTATTAATAGATAATATACAAATCCATTAGGGTTTGGAAAAAGATAACTGTCAACTGTGCATACGCACCCGATCCGAAACCCTAATGAAAAACCTCATTCTCCGCCTCAAGCAACTGTGCATACACACCTGCATTCTCGTTCCGAGGAACAAGAATACCAAGAATAAAAAGCAACCCCCAAAACATATACCAGTATCTGGCTCAAACCAGAGCCTGCCAGTATAATCCGTCCGGACTCCAAACGTGCACAAGTGCGCGGATGAGAACGAACCCTGTCGCAAAACCATGCGACCTCCACTCTGTTTTGCCCAGAGGCGAATACCCTCTGTGTGGGACTCTAAAGACTCGACACTACGCTGGCAGTGGGTTTAACCACAGACCGCAAGCGGCACTAGCTGTGCGTAACGGTCCCCAGGTAGATGCCGACAAGAAGGCTGACGAGGTGAAACCCCATCTGAACTCCTACTGAGTCTGAATGTGACATTCTCCGTACAGTCCGGTCTGTTCGTCTGATACATCGCATGGCGGGCCTAGGGGGCGGTAAAACGTCAGTCCCCCAATAGCGGTACAAGTCGTGTCGGAGTGAAGCCCAAAACACCCTGAGATAACACTGGAAACCTACCAGTATATCTCGCTTGCCCTGGCCAGGGACTACTCGTGTAATGGCTCTCCTAGACACAGCGCGATGTCAACCCCCAATACCGGGAGAGACGAATCCTGTCTAACCGTCACTGCCTCCAAGTGCTTCGGGACTGCACCCAACCACTACCTGTTTGCACGACTCCTTTGAGCCGTGGTAGGGTAGTGATCAAAGTGCAGTGGGAACACACTCGAGGCGAAGTGTCAGTGTCAAGTCAGCGGACTAAGCTGTACTCATGTCACCTGGGAACTGATAACTGACGATAGGTATAATACCAACCTGTCAGTTCCCGACGAGTCCTGTCCAGTGTACTCGTAACCCAACGAGCACCCGTATACTATCTCCAGTACGACGTACTGATGGCTGTGGGACAGACCATCTCCCACACTGGGATGAGAAGCGCATACGCTAGTCTACTCCGGAGTATCGATGCCCTGTCTCGATAGTCCTACGACTAGGGACCTGTATAAGGATGTGCCTATAGATTACCCAGCCCCCACTAGTGTGACTGCTATCACAACGCTGGTAATCAGGCAAAGATCCTAAGGGCTCCACTAATGCGTATAAGTGATATACTGAAATAAACACAAGTACACATTGAAGTAGAAACAAACCAAGTAGCAAACTACTATATTGAGCAAGATTGTTTATACAAGGTGAATATCCCAAGCTTCCATCAAGTAATATACAAACTAGTATGATACAGTAATGGCCTCTAGGGCATATACACTAACAGTATGTTCATATCGCCGGTTTCGTTGCTATACGTCAACGATAATTGGGGTATGCATACTTACTTACGTTGATGACATGTGATGTTATGTGTTGCTGGATATGTTATATTGGATCGTCGTGTTTGAATAGCCGGGGGTTTTATGTGAGATGAGTGTTTTTCATTTTCATTCATGTAAAAACTTGTATGTAATATTCTTTTATTTGGGGCACTTCCAGGTAGCGGAAGTTGTCACCCTTTGTATATTATTTACTTTTCCGCATTAGGATAGACCCAAGGAGGGGAGCACAAGTAACCGGGTTCTGGGGTCCAGTGGGAGACCAACTCGAGGAGTCGAGTCCGGGTCTCCTAACCCTAGAATTGGCAGGGTTTCTTGCCGCTCTCGTAGGGGTCTAGGTGTGTGGGATTGGCTATTCATCACGACCGTGGAATCCGTGTTTTATACTGGCTCGTATTGAAAACACGGACGTCCTAGTATATCCAATATTTCATATGTTTATTCTGCTGCGATATCTGTGTTGTGATTCTGTGATGGATATAGTATATAGTATATATGATATATTATATAGACGTTACTTATGTTTTACACCCGCGCTAGCCCTGCCCTGCTCTGTCGTTAGTTACCTAACCTAACGGTGCACGAGGGGACATCGAGGCGAATGCGGATGGCATAAGTGTACGTCATATCTATCTGTGATGTTTAGGTATTAAATGATGGGACTTCATTAATGTGATTAATGAAAGATAAGAAACCTAAGATGTTGTAGAATCAGATTTTAAAACAAAACAGGTAGCTACAGTTCTTGCTTTGCATAGCGGTATATATGATATACCCCGCACCTTATTCGATGAGGAAAGGACCGAGTTCCCTTCACAGGGAGTGACTCCTTTAGCAATAACTGGCAGATGCTACACACTCGGTTTGCTTTTGACAGCTTTTGGGTTTTTTTTGCTTTGCACAGCGATATATATGATATATCCCGCACCTCATTCGACGAGGAAAGGACCGAGATCCCTTCGCCGGGAGTGACTCCTTTAGCAAAACTAGAAAAGCCTCAAAATCACTCCATTTCAAAACATCATTTGATTCTACAACGTATCAAGTTCATTACGCTCATGGTTTTTATGAAAAACCTGCGTAGCCCTCCGTCATTTCAGATAAGTATTAGTTAGTATTCGTGCTGCGGTAGTTTGGCCTCCGTCAAGGCGCAGTGTACGGTAGCTAACTAGTGCTTATCTGCTAGCATATGATGCGATTGGATTAGGGTATTCGTACGGCGTTGTTTGGCCTCCGTCAAGGGTCGTGCGGGTGGGTTTAATTCAATCAGGAAATGACGGGTTGAACTTGACTAGCGGACTATGGGTTGTTTGGCCTCCGTCAAGGTCATAGGACGCTAGGGGCAAAATATTATCGGGAATTTCAAGTGTTGAAATTTGCAATGAGATTGCATACCTTCTATGAGATAGTTGGATCCCGATACCCGCTGCGAGTAAGAGTTACTCCTGGGAGAGTTTTACACATTGCAATTAGCCGATCAAGTAGGTGTCTAGAAAGGTGTTAACGAGGTTACGCCTCTGGGAAAACGAGGTTTACATTAATTAGGTTCGTGCGAAAGCACGGGGGACCTCCCTCAAAGTACCGACACTGGCCTGGCTGAAAGATTGGCGAACTTGTAGTGTGTAATTAATCCCGGCTAGTCTTTCCTTTTAGGGTTTGGAGGAAGATTTGATAAAAAGTAGTGTGAGCCATCCTGATTAGATAAGATAATAACCAATCTGATCTTGCACGAGCTTACGCTAAAATGTTTTCATCTCTCTCTCTCCAGGTAGCGACCATTTCATGCCTTAATCAAGATAATAATATGGATGTATTGACCAAACCCGCATGTTATACTGTGCTGGGGAACGTTGGTTCCGTTCTTTCTTATAAGAGTTATAGGAATGAACAGGATATAGGGGAATACCAGGATTCCCATGCCACCCGAATGAAGAAAGTACATGTTGATGCATTTTCTTCGGGTGTGTTCGTTACTGAGAATTGTTTCTCCATTTGCTCTACGTCCTGGGTATTAGATACCGGGTCAGGATCCCATATATGTAATCAGTTACATGGGCTTAGGAAAGGTAGAGAACTTGGAGAAGGTGATAAAGACATTAGAGTTGGAAATGGTGCAATTGTTGCAGCCAAGACTGTCGGGGAATATCACCTTGTATTACCAACTAGTAATACATTGGTTCTGAACGAATGCTATTACATGCCGAACCTGATATGCAACATTATATCGGTTTCTTTATTAAGCAAAGAAGGATATAATTTTGTATTACAGGACAATGTTATGAACATTTTCCGTAACCAAAAGTTGGTTGGATCAGGCACGTTGTGCAATGGCATTTATGTTCTAAATCAATCAACAGTTCTGAGCATAACAAACACACACAAGAGGAAGAGTTCTGAACTCAACGAATCCTTCTTGTGGCATTGTAGACTGGGTCACATCAATGCGACACGACTAGCTAAGTTGCATAAGGATGGATATTTAAATCCGTTTGAATTTTCATCATATGACACTTGCCAGTCATGTCTCAAAGGCAAGATGACCAAGACTCCGTTTACGGGACACGGAGAAAGAGTTACCGAACTCTTGGGACTGATACATAGTGATGTATGCGGTCCCATGTCTACACATGCCAGGGATGGTTCTTCATACTTCATTACATTCACTGACGATCTCTCTAGGTTCGGGTATGTATTCCTGATGAAACACAAATCAGAAGCTTTTGAGAATTTTAGGGAATATAAACAAGAAGTTGAGAACCAAACCGGAAAAAGTATTAAAATCCTTCGATCTGATCGAGGAGGAGAATACTTAAGCAATGAATTCCTGGGCTTCCTAAAAGAGAATGGGATTCTCTCTCAGCTGACTCCTCCATATACACCACAGCACAACGGTGTATCAGAACGGAGGAACCGCACCCTATTAGATATGGTGCGCTCTATGATGAGTACAGCTGAGTTACCTATTTCCTTCTGGGGATATGCACTGGAGACTGCTGCATACCTACTGAATAGAGTTCCAACCAAATCAGTGCCTACCACTCCATATGAGATATGGAATGGCAAGAGACCATGTCTTAATTTTATTCAGATATGGGGTTGTCCGGCCTATGTTAAAACACAAAATCCGGACAAGCTCGAGGCAAGGTCTGTTCTATGTAAGTTTGTTGGATATCCCAAACATTCGCGAGGGTATATCTTCTACCACTCCGAGGAACAAAAAGTGTTCGTTTCTCGACATGCCACTTTCTTAGAAAAAAGTTTTCTTATGAAACAGATAAGTGGCATTGAGGTAGAACTGGAAGAGGTTCCAGCAATAAAGATTACAACAGAAGATTTGGTTGAGCCAGAGGATTCCGTAGTTCCCGACGAACCTCAGCCTCTCCGCCGATCTGGTAGGGTTTCTCGTCCACCTGAGAGATACTACGGTTTTCTCATTGATGGTGGAAGCGAGGATTGCATCATGGAGGATGATGACCCAACTAGCTTCGAGCAGGCCATCACGAGTGGGGACTCAGTGAAATGGCTGGATGCTATGCGGTCCGAGATGGATTCCATGTACACCAACAAAGTATGGACTTTGGAAGTTGCTCCTGAAGGGGTAAAACCCATTGGGAGCAAGTGGATCTTCAAGAATAAACTTGGTGTAGATGGGAAAGTGGAGACTTTCAAAGCTAGACTTGTAGCAAAGGGTTTTCGTCAAAGACCAGGTGTGGACTATGACGAAACCTTTTCTCCAGTGGCTATGCTTAAATCCATCCGAATCATGCTTGCCATTGCTGCCTTTCATGACTACTAAATCTGGCAAATGGATGTTAAGACCGCCTTTCTAAATGGTGATTTAGAAGAGTGCGTGTACATGACTCAGCCAGAGGGCTTCGTAGACAGTGGGAGCAGCGGGAAGGTGTCCAAGCTGCTTAAATCCATTTATGGATTAAAGCAAGCATCGCGGAGTTGGAACATCTGCTTTGACGTCGTTATCAAAGAGTTTGATTTCGTCAAAAATCCAGATGAACCTTGTATCTACAAGAAGGTGGCAGAGAGTAAGGTTGTCTTCCTCGTATTGTACGTGGATGACATACTCTTGATAGGAAATGATATTCCTATGCTGCAATCGGTCAAGCTCTTCTTATCACAAAGATTCTCAATGAAAGATCTTGGTGATGCCTCCTGCATATTGGGGATCAGGATTTATAGAGATAGATCCAAAAGGATTTTGGGATTGTCCCAATCCAGGTACATTGACACCATACTAAAGAGGTTTAGTATGGAAGAGTCCAAGCGTGGGAACTTACCCACGATCTCTGGAGTCACTCTCTCCAAAGAGATGTCTCCCAAGACTGATTTGGAGAGAGCTCGCATGCAAGGGATACCCTACGCTTCGGCGGTAGGCTCTATCATGTATGCGATGCTATGTACCAGACCCGATGTAGCATACTCACTAAGTGTAGTGAGCAGGTATCAAGCTGATCCTGGAGAGAGTCACTGGACAGCTGTGAAGAGCATTCTCAAGTACTTGCGAAGGACTAGAGATATGTTCTTGGTGTATGGTAATGGAGAACTCCAAGTGGAGTCCTTTACCGATTCGAGCTTCCAGAGTGATAAGGACGACTCTAAGTCGCAGTCGGGCTTTATCTTTACCCTTTACGGAGTGGCGGTTAGCTGGAAGAGTTCCAAGCAGGAAACCGTGGCAGACTCGACGATGGAGGCTGAATACATCGCTGCCAACGATGGAGGCTGAATACATTACTGAACTTGGTGTGGTTCCATCCATTGAGCATCCAATACCTTTGTATTGCGATAACAATGGAGCGGTGGCTTTGGCCAAGGAACCCAGGTCCCATCAGCGATCCAGGCATATTCTGAGGCGGTATCACCTGATCCGGGAGATAGTTGATCGCCGGGAGATCGAGGTCAGGAGAGTTGATACGAAGAACAACACGGCGGATCCACTCACGAAGGCCATTCCCCAGATACAGTTTGAGAGACTCTTCGGGATGCTCGGTATGAGATACTACAGCAGCTGGCCCTAGTGCAAGTGGGAGATTGTTAGTTGTATGTATGCCCTAGAGGCCAGTATTGTACAGATTATGTATATTATATTGGATGCTTGGACATATATAGAGATGACTTTCTTGCTCGACATGATAGTATGCTATCTGGTTACTCTTTATCTTAACATGTACACTAGTCTCTTTATACTGTCTTATAGTTACATGTTGGTAAAGCCCTTAGGATTTGTACTTGACTACCTGGACTATGATGTAGATCATACTAGTGGGGACATGGTAGTCCATAAGTACATCCTTCAAGGTCCCTAGTCGTGGGTGTATCGAGACGGGGCATCGATATACCAGAGTAGACTAGCGTATACGCTTCCCGACCCATGTGATGGGCGATGGATGATCCCATATCCATTGGTGTTTGACATCAGAGATGGTATACGGGTGCTCAGTGGAGACTGGGTACACTGGACGGACTCGCCGAGAACTCCCAGATGGTATTATACCTCACGTCAGATGGCAGTTCTCAGGTGACACTTGTACAGGTTAGTCTGTAGACCCGAGATCGTCATAGAGTCTTATGTGATTCCCACTGTGCTTTGATCTCCATCTTACCACGTCCATGAGGGCGTGCAAAACGGTGGTCTTTGGGTACAGTCCCGAGTCACATGGAGGCAATGAGCGATAGGAGGGGTTTCGTCTCTCCCGGTATTGGGGGTAGATGTTGCGCTGTGCTCGATTGGCCGTAACAGGGAAGTCCTTGGCCAGGGCTGATCAGAGATTTGCTGGTAAGTGTTACCAGTAGTTTCTCGACCCGTTACGAGCCTCACATCAGCACGACTTATCGGGTTATTGGGGTCTGACGTTTACCACCCCTAGACTTGATATGCGACATATCAGACGAAGAGACTGGACTGTATGGTAAGTGTTACTGGTCGGATTCGCAGGAGTGTGAGCGGGCTAGCTCGTCGATCTTCTGATCGCTCAATACCCGGGTGGCCGTTAAGTTTAGCAGACCGCTTGCGGCTTGTGGGTGCTTGATATGATCATCATCTGCTACCGGCGTATTGACGAGTCTTTAGAGTCCTACACAGAGGTTTCCTGGCTCAAGCGAAACGAAATAGGAGCGCATATGAGATATGTGCAGGACCGAGAATAATGCGTGTATGTGATACCGCATTTCATTCTCGCGATATATGTTTCGAATGGTTATATTCGATATGACCTAGTTATCGAATCATTGATTCGATAAATCGTTGCATTGAATACTAGTCGGTTATGTGCGACATGACCGGATCATTGAATCAAGTGTTGATTTAATGATTTAATGTATAATTATATATTTGATATATTACTTTGCATTAACTAGTATTGGTTCACTTTAAACGGATTTTTCTCACTTGATGCACATTGTATATGTGATATGCTTTCGTGCACTTTTTGTATCATGTTTGATGATACTTGATCATATGGTTAAGTGAATAGGATTAAACCATGGTTATTATGATAATTAGGGTTTTGCATATTTATTTATTCATTTATTTGTTCTTTTATTCATTTGGATAAGTATAAATGATAATGGTGGCAAGTTTTGTTTCTTATGAGATGCTTCTTAAACATTTGACTTTATGCAACCATTCTTGTCATTTTGCTTAACCCTAACCCACTCTAATCACCATGGTTAATTCTCTACACTTAACCTTAGTTAAGTTATGATAAATATTGAGTTTATTATTCATTTAACTCAAGTTATCATAATATTCTAGCTCATCTTCTTCTTCTTCTTCAAGTGAGCAACCTTCATGCCATCAATGGCAACTTGTGATCTAGTGAGCAAAATCCAAATCTAAAGTGAACCCATCTCCTATTTCTTTACCCTGTACCTCTAGCCAAGTTGTAGAGTGTGTTTTCTTCACAAATTTCATCACTTTGTGAAGTCGGAGCTTGAACATGCGATGCCTCGACGTAGATCGTCTTTGACACGAAGCCGGCGACCTAGCTCACCCGTTTCTCCGACGAAGCCGACGCTTGAGCCCGGAGTTCGACTTGGACAGCGAGGAGACATCGTTGCGGAGCCGTGGAGGTGGACATCCGGATCTACAAAGGTTGTATTTCCGTATCCTAGTAGTTAAGTGTTAACTAGCTTTATATTTCGCCTAAACTTCTAGTCTAAGATCCGTAGTCTAGGGTTTCTCGGCACCATTTTTTTTAAATTGGCATGTTCGATGCCTTGTGAGAACCCACTAGGGTGCCTAGGAACCTTTCAGATTGACGAAGAGCTAGCTGTAGGGTTGCTAGGCACACGCACAAGGGTCTACGAGGCATCAACCATGCCCGATTTTAAATTTAGCCATGCCGAACAACCCTTAACGAGATCTTTAAACTAGAGTTTATGCGAAAACAAGCATGTTAAACACTTTAACACTAAGTGAGAAGGATTAAAACCTTTGTAGATCCGGTCCTTCACTTCTTAAGCTCCGTGTTGAGGTCCCTTCGCTACGATCATCGTGTTCCGGACTCTCGAGAGGCTCCGCAAAGAGAAAGATGTAAGCTTGCTTCCGATCTTCGATAACAAAGATGATCTACCTTGAAGTTTCGTTAACACAAGCTAACACTCACTAAATGAAATGAACACCCTCATCTAAATGGCAAGGGTAGATGAGGATGATGAAATAGGATTTTTTCTCTCATTTATTATCTTTTTCTCACACTCATTCATCACTTGGAAAAAAGCTAGTAAGCTTTTTCCATGAAAGAAAGAAGAAGGAAGAAGAAGATGAATAATAATTGTTAAACTTTTTGTGATGAATAATGAAAGGATAATGATCAATAATGCAACCATGGTTGCTAAACCTTTGTAGAGAATTAACCAAGGGTGTAGGGTTTGGGTTAGGTTAAAGATGAGTCATTTGTAAATATCTTTTTCATGACAAAATAAAAAAACTTCTCGAAACTTCTAGAAAGCATTAACCCAAATCAAACCCTAATCTTGTTTAATCTCCACTAAACATGTTGCATTAGTTATCATATCATGTTACAATATTATATATCACATATATAATATTTATTGAAACAAAATAAAATAATACAATTAACATATGTCGCATATATATCAATGTATTACCCGAGCGAGAAAAAGAATCTTTTAGTGAGATAATATTAGTTAATGTAATTTAATATATCATATAAATTAATATACATTAAATTATCGAATCAACACTTGATCCGACAATCCGGCTATATCGCATATAACCGACTAATATATCATTTACCGATTCATCGAATCAACACTTGATCCGATGACCCGGCTGATATCAAATATCATGAGAATAGAATATGGTATCTCAGATCGCATTATCCTCGGTCTTGCACATATCACATATGTGCCCCTACTCCGTTTTGCCTGAGCCAAGAAACCTCTGTGTAGCACTATAAAGAATCGTCAATACGCCGGCAGTAGGTGATGATCGAATCAAACACCCACAAGCTGCAAGCGGCCAGCTAAACGTAACAGCCACCCAGGTATCGAGCGATCAGAAAATCAACAAGCAAGCCTGTACATTCTCCTGCGAATCCAATCAGTAACACCCCCGTACAGTCCGGTCTCATCGTCTGATATGTCGTATATCTCGCCTAGGGGTGGTAAACGTCAGACCCCAATAGCTTGATAAGTCGTGTCGATATGAGGTCTATAACAGTTCGAGATGCTACTGATAACACTTACCAGTAAATCTCAGCAACCCTGGCCAGGGATTTCCAATTATAGCCAATCGAACACAGCGCAACATCAACTCCATATACCGGGAGAGACGAATCCCCTCCTATCGCTCATTGCCTCCATGTGATTCGGGACTGTACCCAAAAGCCACCTTTTGCACGCCCTCTTGGACATGGTATGATGGAAATCAGAGCAAAGTGGGAATTACACAAGACTCTATGACGATCTCGCGTCAACAGACTACTCTGTACCAGTGTCATCGGAGAACTGCCATCTGTCGTGAGGTATAATACCATCTGAGAGTTCTCGGCGAGTCCGTCCAGTGTACCCGGTCTCTACTGAGCACCCGTACACCATCCTTGATGTCAAACACCGTTGGATATGGGATCATCCATCGCCCATCATATGGGTCAAGATGCGTATACGCTAGTCTACTCTTGTGTATCGATGCCCTGTCTCGATGCACCCTCGACTAGGAACAGTTATAGGATGTACCCGTCGACTACCGTGGCCCCACTACTATGATCTCATCATAGTCCCAGTAGTCGAGTACATATCCTAAGGGCTTTATCAACATGTAACATAGAGACAATCAGAGTACATATTAAGATAAAGTACAACCAGATAGCATACTATCATGTCGAGCAAGAAATTCCTCCCTATATATGTCCAAGCATCCATTACAATATACATCGTATATACAGTAATGGCCTCTAGGGCATACATATAACTAACAATCTCCCACTTGTACTAGGGCCAGCTGTTGTGGTATCACATACCCAACAATTAGCTGTGGTTGAAGTATCTCATACTCAACCATCCCAAAAAAGTCTCTACTAGGAAAAAAAGGCCTTTGTGAGTGGATCCACGCTGTTGTCCTCTGTGTCTACTCTCCTAACCTTAATTTCCCTGGAGATCGACCATCTCCATGATCAGGTGATACTGCCTAAGAATTATATCTGGATTTCTGATGGGACGGTAGTTCCTGGTCTAAAGCCACAACTCCATTGTCACATAATGGTAGGAATGAAGTTCATCTCATGAACTTATATATCCAGACTGCATATTTGGTAGCATCCTTGGTAATGATGTATCTTTCCTTTAATCGTCTAGTAAGTCACGGTATCTAGTTTGGAATTCTTCCAACATACCATCCCTCCACTGAGGGTAAAGACAATGCCTGCGACTGACATTCAGTCGTCCTTATCACCCTGGAACCTTTCCAGCGATTCTCCCCAGGATCGATTGATACCATCTCACTACAACAAGTGAGAGTCCTAACATCCAATTAGATCTATCTCATAGATCCAAAACCCAGGATTTAGGAGGTATCACTTGATCTTATATGGAGAATCCTTGTGATAAGCGGAGATTGACCGAGCGTAGCATAGGAAACCTCTTCCCTATCAAGAGTATGTCATCCAGGTACTCTACGATGATCACCACCATACACTCTACTACCTTTTTGTACATACTAGGTTCATCTACCATTTTGATGAAGTCAAACTCTTTGAATATCACATCAAAACAGACGTTCCAACTCCGCGATGCCCGCTTTCTCCTATAAAGCATCTTGCACACGTTTCCGCTGCTCCCACTGTCTACGAAGTCCTCTGGCTGTGTACTTATAGACGCTCTCATCTAAAACAACATTTAGAAAAGCATTCATGATACCCAAACGCCAGATATCGTAGTCATGGCATGTAGCCGTGGCAAGTAGGATCTGGATGGACTTAAGCATTGCTTTGAAAGTCTCAACTTTTCCATGTACACCAAGTAATGTACTCAAGATATACTTGCTCCTGATGGGGATTTAACCCTTCAGATAGAGCAACCAAAGTCCATACTTTGTTGGTGTATAAAGATTCCATCTCAGATCGCTAAGCATCCAGCCATTCTTACAGAGTCCCACTCCTGATGGCCAGCTCGAAACTAGTTGGGTCATCATCTCATGATGCAATCCTTGCTCCCACTGTCATAGAGAAAACCGAAGTATCTCTCAGGTGGGTGAGGAACCCTACTAGATCGGCGGAGAGGCTGGGGTTCGTTGGAAACTATTGAATCCACATTCAATAGGTATGCAGCTTCTCAAGTGCATAACTTCCAAAAGGAAATAAGAAACTCAGTAGTACTCATCATAGAGCACACCATATCACATAGGGTGCGTTTGCTCCGCCCCGATATACCATCGTGCTATGGTGTATGCGGAGGAGTAATGCCGAGAGAGAATCTCATTCTCTTTTAGAATAGTCCAGGAATCCGTGCTCAAGTATTCTCCTCCCTGATCTCATCAAAGGACATAATACTTTTACCCGTATTGGTTCTCTACTTCTAACTTATATTCTGTGAATATCTCAAAAGGTTCGGACTTGTGTTTCAACAGAAACATATGTCTGAATCTTAAGAGATCATCAGAGAATGTAATGAAGTACAAAGAACCGGTATTGGCATGTGTAGACAAGGGACTTTCATACATCAGCATGTATCAATCCCAAGAGTTCGCTAACTCTTTCTCTATTTCCAATAAACAGAGCTATGGTCATCTTATCTTTGTGACATGACCGGCAAGTTTCATAAGATTTAAGTTCAAACTAATTTAAATATGCATCTTTATGTAATTCTAGCTAGTCGGGTCATATTGATATGACCTAGTCTACAATGCCTCAAGAAGGATTCGTTCATTTCTGAACTCTTCCTCTTGTGTGTGTTCTGTATACTAAGAACTATAGTTCGATTTAGAACGTCAATGATTTTAGATAACGTGCCTGAACCGATCAACTCTTGATATAGGAAATGTTCAAAACATTATCCAACAATACTAAATTATATCCTTTTTTTACTAATAAAGAGACTGATGTGATGTTGTATATCAGGTTTGGTATCTAATAACATTCGTTCAAGATCAATGTATTCTAGTAATACATGGTGATAGTGACCAACAGACTTGGCTGCAACACTTGCACCGTTTCTATCTCATGAAACTTATCACCCGTTCTCAGTTCTCTACCTTTCTGTAGCCTATGTAACAAATTACATATGTGGGATCCTGATCCGGTATGAAATACCCAGGACGTAAAAGATATTGAGAAACAGTTCTCGGTAATGAACACACCCGAAGAAGATGCATCAGCATTCACTTTCTTCGTTTGGGCGGCACGGGAATTCTGGTAATCCCCAATTTCCTGCTCTGTCTTATAACAATTATAAGTTGGAGCTGGACCAACGTTCCCTAGCACAGTATAACAAGCGGGTTCGGTCAATACATCCGTATTATTATCTTGATTAAGGCATGACATGGTCACTACCTGGAGAGAGAGAGAGAAGAAAACACTCAACATGCGCTTTTACAAGATTAGACTGGTTATCAATGTATCTAATCAGGATGTCTCCCACTGTTTTAGTCAAATCTTCCTTCAAACCCTAAAAGGAAAGACTAGCCGGGATTAATTACACTCTACAAGTTCGCCAATTTTTCAGCCAGGCCAGTACCGGTACTTTGAGAGAGGTCCCCCGTTCTTTGGCACGAACATAATTAAAGCAAACCTCATTTTCTCAGGGGCGTAACCCCGTTGACACCTTTCTAGACACCTACTTGATCGGCTAATTGTAATGTGTAAAACTCTCCCAGGAGTAACTCTTACTCGCAGCGGGTATCGGGATCCAACTATCTCATAGAAGGTATGCAATCTCATTGAAAATTTCAACACTTGAAATTCCCGATAATACTTTACACTTAGCACTTATGACCTTAACTAAAGTCAACATATCATAAGCACTAGTCAAGTTCTACCCGTCATTTCATGATTAATCAGACCCACCCTACATGACCCTCAACTATGGTCGACATAATCACATGAATGTCCTAACTAATCGCATCATATGCTATGTAGGAAGACATCACTTAGCTACCATACACTATGCCTCAACTAAAGTCGACATACGCAGCACGGATACTGAGTACTCTACTTCCTAAAATGACGGAGGGCTACGACAGGTTTTTAAGAAAATCTTTTGCGTAATGAACTTGATAACGTTGTAGAATCGAGTGATTTTTTAAAAGGAATGTTTTTTAGGCCTTTTCTAGTTTTGCTAAAAAGGTCACTCTCGGTGAAGGGATCGTCGGCTCTTTCCTCATCGAATAAGGTGCAGCATATTTCACAAATATCACTATTCAAAGCAAATACTATATAAGCAATCAAAAGACAAACCGAGTTTGTAGCATCTGCTAGTTTCACTAAAGAGGTCACTCCCGGTGAAGGGATCTCGGCTCTTTCCTTATCGAATAAGGTGCTGGATGTTCTACAAGGAACACTGCTATGCAAAGCAAGAACTAGAGCTATCAGTTTTTAAACAAGTTTCTACAACATATTTAGGTTTCTTTTAGTTTCATTAATCTCGTTAATGAAGTCCCATTTTATTATGCTTCAGAAGCATCTCATTTGAAGCGAAATCTGCAATACAACATATATCTCATATATATAATATAAATATTTTTCTCAGGCAGTAATATGATCTCATCACAGAACATTGCAGCAGAAGAAACATATATGAAATATTGGATATACTAGGACGTCCGTGTTTTAATACGAGCCTGTATAAAACACGGATTCCACGGTCGCGATGAATAGCCAAACCCATATCCTTAGACCCCTACAAGAGCGGCAAGCAACACTGCCAATTCTAGGGTTAGGAGACCCGGTCTCGACTCCTCGAGATGGTCTCCGACTGGACCCTTGAACCCGGTTACTTGTGCTCCCCGCCTTAGGTCTAACTAATGCGGAAAAGTAAATAATATACAATGGTAACATCATCCTCAGCCCGGAAATGCCCCAATAAAAGAATATTACATACAAATGAATTTTACATGAATGAAAAAGAAAAAACTCTCATCTCACATAAAACCCCCGGCTATTCAAAACGCGACGATCCAATATAACATATCACAGCAACACAAAATATCTCATATCATCAACGTAAGCAAGTATGCGTATCCCGATTGTCGTTGATGTATAGCAACGAAGCAGGCGATACACCACATACAACGCTTACGGTCACAGAAAAGAAAGTGTAAAACTACAACAGTTGGAATCCGCAACCTACTTAGACATCGCATGCCTAACCAAATGAATTTCTTATACATCGCATGCCTAACAATTATAAACTCTGCATTTAAGTCTCATTATCGAAAACTCTTTTCAATATCAAGTCGGGCAATTCAACAAGATTCCCGACATTTTGATCGAATGCTCGTCGCAAACTTTATTAGACGGTCGCACCCCCGGATGCCGTCGACGAAGTGCACTAAGGCGGGACACCGCTGCCGCGAGCACCCGAATGGATGCTTTTGGCGACGAGGTTCTCCTACAGTCACTTGGTCGGGGCTATGGGGCGTGGCTATCTATTAAGTTTACCCGGCGAATATCCGCATACACTACGTGATTGCGACGGATTTTTGATCACATCAAAATTCCGTGGCAACCGATCAATTTGAGACTGAACTACTAGATTTACAACATTCAAATTAGTTATCTCATAACTACCTATGGATTCCAAATATTGTATCACATTCCAGATAAATAGACAATGTTAAATTTTCCGATCGAATAATCAAACACCCAAGATTTCCCCAATATATCTCAACACTTGAAATCAATTTAAAAACATCCATCATATGCCACAGTACCAATGGTCCAGCCATAGAAGGGTCAAGCCAACGCCTCACATGTGGCACGCCGTACTGTCCCAAACCCTAAGGTTTATAGGCAGTTCAAGACGGTCACATAATCGAGTTAAGGTTTGTTGTCTTCTAGAGGGTCCACCGCGTTACTTGCACGACTTAGAACGTTCTTAAACTAGAGCAAAAATCCTACTTTTGAAAAATTTTCCGACGGGGGAAAAAGTGAGTTATTGATATTCGTTCGAACTTTTTAACAGTTTCTAAAATTATCCGAAAAAATTAAACGAAGTTAAATTATCTGATCGAGTCAACGAGTCCCCAATACAACCCAGAAAACTCAACACTTGAGTGGAATTAAAATATTCCCAGAAAGAAATGACAAGAAAGGACCTAAGAATAAATATATGAAGTTACAGGGACTAATTCAAAATTTTGGCCACGGAACCTCGGGCAAACCAAGGGTTTGGCGGCGGTTCCGCGGCTAAATGAGCGAATTAGTGGGCCGTACTTCACGGTAATTCTTAGTTTTTCCTGCCTTTTTTTCTGAGCATTTTTAATTCATAAAAAATCACATTTTTGAAAATTGTCCAGAGAAGGGTTCGTATCGGGGTATCCGGGTACGATCGGACTTTAAACTTCGCTCAGACTTCGCCTAAAACTCCAGCTTGGCTCTGATACCACTGTAGGGTTGCTAGTGTCACGACCCGAAAGAGCACGTGACTGGCCCTTGAACCATATGAAGTCTATAGGACTCCATCTGATCCAAGAAGCCAAAAGCCCAAAAATCTAAAACCATTTTAAGAGTAAAGAAACATATCTTTTAAATTATATTCCCTTGAGGCATTTTATCTAACACTAACTACGCATAAACAAAGAGCACAACCCATACAAGCAATATAATATACAACGCCGAAGGGCGAGGATCAAACTCAAAAGAAACTCACAATAACATGAAAACCTTAACACTACTAAGCGCGACTCTAAGGTCAAAATAATACATCACTAGTGTCTGAGTCTGAAATAATATACAAGTTTTGGTTGATGGAAATTCTAGATACAAGGAATAATACATATACAAGGGTGGTTCGGATGCAAAGAACCCACCTACCAAGCAAATCACCCGCAACGAATGCAATGTGCCGGAAATGCCGCTATGGAACCTATACGGCAAAACCTGCAAGAACTGTGGCACAACGGGGGTGAGTTGCCAACTCGTGAATAGAAAATATCTACAAGCAGAAATTGGAAGCGTGACATAAACCTAAGTCAAAACGATCAGATATAATATAAACCTCAAATGAATAAGTTTGAAGCATAGTAAAGTGGCAGTGTAATATCTGAACATAAGTGTAGTGCTATGTACTCGTGCCAGTGCCTCACGTAACAATATATCATAAATATGATGTATGTATGCGGTAAAATGAAAACAGGAGATATCGTGAATGAAATCATCAGAAAATCAACGTCGAGCATTGACACAAACTATATATCTCAATATCAAGTGAAACCCATATATCATGTATCCGACATGTATGCAGCATTCATGAAGGTACTGTTAGTTGTATGTATGCCCTAGAGGCCAGTATTGTACAGATGATGTATATTATATTGGATGCTTGGACATATATAGAGATGACTTTCTTGCTCGATATGATAGTATGCTATCTGGTTACTCTTTATCTTAACATGTACACTTGTCTCTTTAAACTGTCTTATAGTTACATGTTGGTAAAGCCCTTAGGATGTGTACTTGACTACCTGGACTATGATGTAGATCATACTAGTGGGGACGTGGTAGTCCATAAGTACATCCTTCAAGGTCCCTAGTCGTGGGTGTATCGAGACGGGGCATCGATATACCAGAGTAGACTAGCGTATACGCTTCTCGACCCATGAGATGGGCGATGGATGATCCCATATCCATTGGTGTTTGACATCAGAGATGGTATACGGGTGCTCAGTGGAGACTGGGTACACTGGACGGACTCGCCGAGAACTCCCACATGGTATTATACCTCACGTCAGATGGCAGTTCTCAGGTGACACTTGTACAGGTTAGTATGTAGATCCGAGATCGTCATAGAGTCTTGTGTGATTCCCACTGTGCTTTGATCTCCATCTTACCACGTCCTTGAGGGCATGCAAAACGGTGGTCTTTGGGTACAGTCCCGAGTCACATGGAGGCAATGAGCGATAGGAGGGGTTTCGTCTCTCCCGGTATTGGGGGTTGATGTTGCGCTGTGCTCGATTGGCCGTAACAGGGAAGTCCCTGGCCAGGGCTGATCAGAGATTTGCTGGTAAGTTTTACCAGTAGTTTCTCGACCCGTTATGAGCCTCACATCGGCACGACTTATCGGTTATTGGGGTCTGATGTTTACCACCCCTAGACTTGATATGCGACATATCAGACGAACAGACCGGACTGTACGGTAAGTGTTACTGGTTGGATTCACAGGAGTGTGAGCGGGCTAGCTCGTCGATCTTCTGATCGCTTAATACCCGGATGGCCGTTACGTTTAGCAGACCGCTTGCGGCTTGTGGGTGCTTGATATGATCATCATCTGCTACCGGCGTATTGACGAGTCTTTAGAGTCCTATACAGAGGTTTCCTGGCTCAAGCGAAACGAAATAGGAGTGCATATGAGATATATGCAGGACCGAGAATAATGCGAGTATGTGATACCGCATTTCATTCTCGCGATATATGTTTCGATTGGTGATATTCGATATGACCTAGTTATCGAATCATTGATTCGATAAATCGATACATTGGATTCTAGTCGGTTATGTGCGACATGACCGGATCATTGAATCAAATGTGGATTTAATGATTTAATGTATAATTATATATTTGATATATTGCATTGCATTAACTAGTAATGGTTCACTTTATATGGATTTTCTCACTTGATGTGCAAGAAGTATATGTGATATACTTTTGTGCACATATTTGTATCATGTTTGATGATACTTGATCATTTTGTTAAGTGTAAAGAATTAAAACCATGGTTAAGTGTTGATTAGGGTTTTGCATATTCATTTATTTATTTATTTATTTATTTGAAAAGGATTATGATGAGAATGGTGGCTTTCTTTGTTTTAAGTTGAAGCTTTATGAAGCTTTGACTTTTGTAACCATTCTTGTCTTCATGCTTAACCCTAACTCATCCAAGTAACCATGGTCTATTCTCTACACTTAACTATAGTTAGCTTATGATAAGTATTGAATTATTATTCATTTTAACTCAACACTTATCATATTCTTTCTTCTTCTTCATCTTCATCTTCAAGAAAGAAAGCTTGTTGCCATCAATGGCAACTTGAGCTAAAGTGAGAGAAATCCAATTCTAAAGTGAACCCACCTCCTATTTCTTCACCCTTTACCTCTTGCCAAGTTGTTTTGGGTGTTTTCTTCACAAGTTTCACAACTTGGTGAAGTTGGAGCTTGAACTTGTGCAACCACGACGTAGATCATCTTCGGCACGATGTCGACGACCTATTCCGCTCATTTCTCCGATGAAGCCGACGCGAGAGTCCGAGATTCGAGATGGACAGCGAGGGGACCACTACGTGGAGCTAAGGAAGTGGAGAACCGGATCTACAAAGGTTGTAGTCTCTCTCCTTTAGTTAAAGAGTTAACTAGTTTCGTATTTCGCCAAAACATCTAGTCTACGATCCGTATTAGGGTTTCTCGGCACCCATAAAATTTTAAATTGGCATGGTTGATGCCTTCTGAGACCTCTATAGTGTACCTAGGAACCCTACAGGTACTCTATCAGGTACTACTAATATGTGATGTAATGCATATACAGTAAATGTGGGGTAGGAGAGATATAATATACCATCGACCATAAAGGCCCCGAGCACATAGGCTCCTCTCAATCGAGCTCATAGGCTCCGAGCACATAGGCTCCTCTCACATCGAGCTCATAGGCTCCGAGCACATAGGCTCCTCTGGCTCCGAGCACATAGGCTCCTCTCACATCGAGCTCATAGGCTCCGAGCACATAGGCTCCTCTGACATCGAGCTCATAGGCTCCGAGCACATAGGCTCCTCTCACATCGAGCTCATAGGCTCCGAGCACATAGGCTCCTCTCACATCGGGCTCATAGGCTCCGAGCACATAGGCTCCTCTCACATAATGCATATGTAAATTTGCATAGATCATCATGATGATATATTAAGTATGGGTATATATATATATCAGCGTCCCATACCACCAATATATATATACTCTAAGGGTATACATATATATTTCAGCGTCCCATACCACTGATATATATACGCAGGAGTAAAACAATCCAGAATCATCATATGCAACCATATCACAGTGCGAAATCCATGAATTATAATATATGCAACAATGACACAAATATAAGCATGCAACTATGTAAAGGCATATGCACAAGGAATATGAATCAATAACATATGAGCAAGCAATGCAATGCGAGCCGTAGAATAAATGGTAAATGAATAATAATGCAGCTTGCCATTTGAAATAAGACAAATCGGGGTTTTTGTAATGGGTAAGACTGGGGTCTAGTCTAACATCTATTATGCAAACCACAAATCTAAGTATCAAGTCAACCGGGAGGGGTATGGAATCCACCTAAATCTAAGTCGATATAAATATATATACATATAATAGTCGGTGATCCCGCCTCAATAGTATCGCGTACAATACAGTATATCATATGACAATCCTCAAGTCATGAGTGCGGATCTTTCATCAATATAAAGCTCGAACGGTAAATCGTCGTACGGCATCCCAATAGCTGGGTACGGGTCAATATCACATTATCTCATCAAGCACCTGGTATTCTTATCATCATAACCCATAATCTGGAATACTGAATCTAAGTCTAGTACAAATCGATACCATCCATATAATTATGAGTGCGGGGGTGCTAAGAATCACATATCGTATCCCAAATACGAATCATATCAAATCACCGATCTCACGGCACCAAGCCCAATATCATCGACTCATCTCCAAAGTCATCCAATATCATCATCAACACAGTGTAAGTATAGTGAATATGCAAGGGTGTGCGTATTGATGTAAACCTATTCTAGGGTTCGTGGCTATGAACTATACTAGTTTACTTCTAAGCCTAAACTATCCATAAAACACCTAACACAATATCCATGACACACTATAACTATCAGATATAATACATCAACTACGGACTGTGGGGGTGCTATACGTCATCCCCCGACTTCCCCTGTAGATATAATCTACTCACCTTGCGTCTTCATTGTCGACGTCACCACGCGTTTGCTTGTCGTCCCGAAGTCTTCATGGGGTACCTACACATTAACGTATCGCAAATGCGTATCAAAACCAATTCTGAACTAAAACGGCATACGAATCTCAAACCGATACGCTAAGATCTATAGGTTAGAACCTATGGACAACGCCTTCCAAACCCATCAACAACCCTCGATATCATCGTATAAACGCCAAATAGTAAAGGAAAAACACAATACACAAATTCATAATTAAAAATACGGAATACGAAAACACGAATCCAAAACAGCAACTTAGGAAATATGTTCCAGATTTCACCCTAGGTCAAATTGGACAAGTCTATATATACCAGGGGGTCTAATATATGCATGTAGGGGCTACAAAACCAAAACGAGAAGATTTGGTGCAGGTATGGCCGCAAATTGCGGCCAATCGTAATAAATCTGCGGCCTTCTTGATGAGTTAGGGGTTGGGGTCTTGGTGGTAGCTTCCTGGGTTCCTGCACATGTCACTGTCCAATCAATTTTAATTTAGGATGTCTCGGGTGATAGCAGATTCAATATTCCCTTCCCAGATTCCACAATTTCTCCGATATCGGTTTCTAAATCCGTATTTCGGGTTTCAACTCTCAGGTTAGGGTCTCAATTCATGCACTAGGGTGTTGGTGTAGCCTCTACTGAATTCAATTTCACATCACAACTCATAATTTCCTCAAACCCTAACTAGGTTTTCCTTAACTCCATAATATCAAACAATATCGGTTCAATCTAAACATGGGGGTATAAGTAATGCTAAAACTAAGTTAATGATCCAGAAAATACCTCATTTGGCAACTCAAGAATTTTCTTGAGTTGCCCCTAGTGGCCAAAATCCTTGCTTCCTTGGTCCAATGTGTAGATCTTGAGCTTGTGCACATATTTAATGAAATGAGAGTGGGGTTTTGGAGTTGTTTTCATAGTGATTTGAGGAGTTGAAGAGGGGAGGGAGAATGAGTTGCAAGAGCAGCAGCAACAAGCAAAGAAGAGGGAGAGAGAAATGGCGAAGACAATGGAGGGATGGCTAAGTCTTGGTCAAAGAAGCCCATACCTCTCTCTCTCTCACCCCAACTACTAAATTCTTTAATATAAACCCTTTTTTCCTTTCATTTCTTTCCTCTAAATTCCTTCTCACTCAAAAAGTAAAACCAAATGAGAAACCATGGTAGAAAATGCACAAGTGTAAGAAGAATGATATGTGCATGTTTTCCACAAAAATGCTAAAAATCCGATTAGCGATTTTTAATCGCGATTAGGACTAAATTAGCATATAACTAAACAATTAAACTTAGAAATGGCATAATTCTCTAATTTACCCTATTTTAGAATTTTCCATAATTTTTCGAAATTTTACTCCATTTATTTGTATTTAATTATACGGAATTATTAAAATATTCAATAAAATAATATTAAATTATTAATTTCCCAAAAATAATATTTTTATTATTTCGAAATGATACAGCTAGGCACACGCACAAGGGACTATGAGGCATCAACCATGCCCGATTTAAAATTTAGCCGTGCCGAACAACCCTTAACGAGATCTTTAAACTAGAGTTTATGCGAAAACAAGCATGTTAAACACTTTAACACTGAGTGAGAGGGATTAAAACCTTTGTAGATTCGGTCCTTCACTTCTTAAGCTCCGTGTTGAGGTCCCTTCGCTGCGATCATCGTGTTCCGGACTCTCGAGAGGCTCTGCGAAGGGAAAGATGCAAGCTTGCTTCCGATCTTCGATAACAAAAATGATCTACCTTGAAGTTTCGTTAACACAAGATAACACTCACTAAATGAAGTTAACACCCTCATCTAAATGACAAGGGTAGATGAGGATGATGAAGTAGGATTTTTGCTCTCATTTATTATCTTTTTCTCACACTCATTCATGACTTCGAAAAAAGCTAGTAAGCTTTTTCCATGATAGAAAGAAGAAGGAAGAAGAAGGAAGAAGAAGATGAATAATAATTGTTAAACCTTTTGTGATGAATAATGAAAGGATAATGATCAATAATGCAACCATGGTTTCTAAACCTTTCTAGAGAATTAACCAAGGGTGTAGGGTTTGGGTTAGGTTAAGGATGAGTCATTTGTAAATATCTTTTTCATGACAAAATAAAAAAACTTCTAGAAACTTCTAGAAAGCATTAAACCAAATCAAACCCTAATCTTGTTTAATCTCCACTAAACATGTATCATTAGTTATCATATCATGTTACAATATTATATATCACATATATAATATTTATTGTAACAAAATAAAATAATACAATTAACATATATCGCATATATATCAATGTATTACCCGAGTGAGAATAAGAATCTTTTAGTGAGATAATATTAGTTAATGTAATTTAATATATCATATATATTATTATACATTAAATTATCGAATCAACACTTGATCCGACAATCCGGCTATAACGCATATAACCGACTAATATATCATTTACCGATTCATCGAATCAACACTTGATCAGATGACCCGGCTGTTATATCAAATATCGCGAGAATAGAATACGGTATCTCATATCTCATTATCCTCGGTCCTGCACATATCACATATTTGCCCCTACTCCGTTTTTCCTGAGCCAAGAAACCTCTGTGTAGGACTCTAAAGAATCGTCAATACGCCGGCAGTAGGTGATGATCATATCAAACACCCACAAGCTGCAAGCGGTCAGCTAAACGTAACAGCCACCCAGGTATCGAGCGATCAGAAGATCAACAAGCAAGCCTGTACATTCTCCTGCGAATCCAATCAGTAACACTCTCGTACAGTCCGGTCTCGTCGTCTGATATATCGCATATCTCGCCTAAGGGTGGTAAACGTCAGACCCCAGTAGCTTGATAAGTCGTGTCGATTTGAGGTCTATAACAGTTCGAGATACTACTGATAACACTTACCTGTAAATCTCAGTAACCCTGGCAAGGGATTTCCAGTTATAGCCAATCGAACGCAGCGCAACATCAACTCCCTATACCGGGAGAGACGAATCCCCTCCTATCGCTCATCGCCTCCATGTGATTCGGGACTGTACCCAAAAGCCACCTCTTGCATGCCCTCTTGGACGTGGTATGATGGAAATCAAAGCACAGTGGAAATCACACAGGACACTATGACGATCTCGGTTCCACAGACTACTCTGTACCAGTGTCACCGGAGAACTGCCATCTGACGTGGCGTATAATACCATCTGGTAGTTCTCGACGAGTCCCTCCAGTGTACCCAGTCTCTACTGAGCACCCATACACCATCCTAGATGTCAAACAATGATAGATATGGGATCATCCATCGTCCATCTTATGGGTCAAGATGCGTATACGCTAGTCTACTCTGGTGTATCGATGCCCTGTCTCGATACACCCTCGACTAGGAACAGTTATAGGATGTACTCGCCGACTACCGTGGCCCCACTAGTATGATCTCATCATAGTCCCACTAGTCGAGTACATATCCTAAGGGCTTTATCAACATGTAACATTGAGACAATCAGAGTACATGTTAAGATAAAGTACAACCAGATAGCATACTATCATGTCGAGCAAGAAAGTCCTCCCTGTATTTGTCCAAGCATCCATTACAATATACATCGTATGTACAGTAATGGCCTCTAGGGCATACATATAACTAACACTAGCTCCCGCTTGGGGATGCCTTTTATCATTGTGCATATATTATTCATGTTGTACCTCGTCTGGGGCCAGTTTTTGCAAAGGAAACTCTGCCGAAATTTTCAGAAAAGACTTGAGAATTTAAAAATGCATATTCGGCTTACTTATTTAAAAACCATGTTTTTAAAACATGTTTTCTTCACTTCTTTTAAACTAGTTTTCCTTCATTTATTATTTAAAATGCTTTTAGATTTCTGGGCTTTAGGTTACTTGAATTAGATGAGGTCCTATAGATTTCATATGATTCAAGGGCCAGTCACGTGTTATTTCGAGTCGTGACAAGAATGAAGAGAGCTAGAGAGAAGAACTCATCATATAAGCTCAATTAGAGAAAATGAACCAAGTGTGGTCAAGAAGTGCTTGACCCTTCCGATTATTGAAGCAACCAATATTCATCAATATAGAATTGTAACCATACTTCAAAAGTAATGGATGATGATTAAAACATTCATTAAGCAATGCATTACACTATGCCATAAAAGTCTCCTTATTTTTCCACCTTATTTTCTATTTTCTAAAAATAGAAAATCCAATCCATGATTCATATAATATATATATATATATATATATATATCATAAATATATATTAATATATATATTATGAAGAATAATTAGTGAGCTACTAATATTAGTTAATATATAATTATATCAAATATAAATATATTTTAATAATCCAGTTATATCACATATAACTGACAAATATCATTTATCTGTATATCACATTATCAAATCAAAACTTGATTCAATAATCCGGTTATATCACATATAACTTAACTGATATCAAATAACCGCCAGATTAAAACACGGTATCACATACTCGTATTTAATCTGTCCCCCACACATATCAGCATATGTGCCCTACTTCATTTCGCTTGAACAAGGAAACTTCAAAGTGGGACTCTAAAGACTCGTCAATAAGCCAGAAGTAGGTGATGATCACATCAGTCACCCACAAGCCGTCAACGGTACTAGCTGGACTTAACGACTACCCATATATTGAGCGAATAGAAGATCAACAACCAAGCTTGTCAAAACTGTAACATTTCAGAAAATATAAAATATTATTTTTGGAATTTAATATTAAAATAATATATTTCCCGAAAACTGCCCAATTTGCGAAATTGGGGTTTTCAAAAAATGGTATAAATATATACCAATAATTGTGAAATAAATGGAAATTAAAATGATTTATTCATTTAAAAATATATTTAAAGGATTTGGCATTTTAAAAATTTATTGTATGCAGTTTGGATAAAAATCTGATTATTGCACTACTAATCGCGATTACACCAAATCCGTGTTTCTACAGTTTTCCATGGGTAGTGCACCATGTCATGTTGCATTTGGTTACATATTGTTGCATTTGTGTCGTTTTATGGGTATTATGGTGCTTTGGTCTTAAAAGAGAAAAGAAAAAGAAAAGAGAAATGACAAAAGGGTAATTTAGTGAGAGTGGGTGAGAATAAAGGGGAGAGAGGGGGGGCAGCCAAATTATCCTCCACCATTTTTTTATTCTCCTTATTCTTCCTCACTTCCCTCCATCTTTAACCCTAGGATTCATCTCAAAAACCTTGTCAAAACCCTACACCCCTTTCACAAAAAATGATCACCTCCTTCTCCTCTAAGCATTGGACCAAGAAAAGTGGGATTTTGACAACATTGAAGTGCTAGGGTTTTGCTTGGCTACACACATGAGGTATAAATTCTTCCATTTAGCTTAGTTTGAGATATCTTGTATTCTAGATTAGTTTAGAAGGTGTTTGGTTAGGGTATGTGGTGTTTAGAAAATTCAACAGAAGGGTTTGAGGATTTTGGGGAATTAGTGATCTATAGTGGCTGTACAAGACCCTAGGGATCAAATTCTAGACCTGGAACTGAGTTTAGATTAGAGAATACAAATTTTAGAATTGATCCATGCCGGTTTTGTGAGCACATAGGGTGTGCAGGGTAATCAAGAGCAAACCGGGGAATTTCTGAGACAAGCAAACAACTCTATGGACTAAATTAGAGTACTAGGAGACCACCTTGATAAGATGAACCCCATTAGTGCCACTGGAACCAAGCTCGCCAGAATTCCATATGATGTGGCTGGCCACTTGGTGGGTTTTGGTGTCGGGGTTGATCCGGTAGGTCATATACACCATGTACAACACACTACACTTGTTTATGCAACTCCTTTTAGCCTGAGTCAAAATCTCGGAACACTTAGGTGTGATTTTTGGATGTGTTTTCCGTATTTTGAATGTTAGGTATTTATATTTGGATTTGTATTTGGTTGTTGCATGTTTGTACATCAACAACAAGGTTTGTTTAGTGGTTTTTGCATGCGTGGGTTATAGGTTCTGACCTATAGACGATCCGTGTGCCGTTTGGATTTCAGAACATGATTTTAATAGCATTGCGATAAGTTTTGTTATTGTAGGTACCTTCGCGTGGATTCCGATGCGACGGAGCGTGGCGTCATCAACTTCGGCAAGCGAAGACCAAGGTGAGTAGATCTATATCTACGGGGGAAGTCGGGTGGATGGCATATAGCATCGCCGCAAACTTTGATGGAAACTGATTTATATATAAATTATGGTTAATGAAACCTTTAATAGAAAACTATAGATAGAGTAAAAAGGTAGTTAGAGAACCATATTAGAAACTAAGGATAGTTAGAAATGATATGATACGACTAGTATATGATGACGGGGCTTTAGGATGAGATTTGATGATATTGCCGTTTAGGGTACTATAGGACTAGATAGTCGACGTGGACGTGTTATCCAAACCATACATATTTCCAAACTGAAGAATCATATGCATCTTTTAAACAGATACCTTGAGAGACGTTACGGATTTTCAAATGATATCTTTTCCTTAAAAACACCGTAGCCCCTACTTTCAAAACTATGATTCTAATCTTTCAAAAACAGTTTATATGGTTCGGGCGTGTATGTTAGATTAGATACTTACGCTTATAGTAAAGGTAGAATGTATATGTAAAATTGACCTTATGTGAGATATAATTATGATAAAAAGAGAATACGATTTGTCATGTGATATGATGATATGTTGGTATACGGATGTGTGTCGATTGAGATGATTGATACCTTCGCCGGTCCCCTGATATGAGATTGTTATGGATTTGACTTGGGACATAGGTATATATAGATATATATAATGATGTGAATCTCAAATGATAAGTCGTACGAGACATTAGGTCCGTACCCTCATTGTTGTAAAGGTTGATAGGATCCCTATTGGTTTTATGCCGCCGTACGATGACTTTCTGTACGTGATGAGTGTGACTTGATGATTGATCCATATCCTTGACTAGAGGATGCGGTACGATGGATTATATTGTACGTGATATTGTGAGGATAGATGCCGATTGATAGATTCACCGACTTAGACATATGACAGATACGTATACCTTATAGCTTTTAGCTGATGATTTACCTTATGCAGCATTCATGTTATACTCGTTGCATTGCATATACCTGTGCTAGTACACTTAGACCATTATCGATGATGCGTATGTTACACGTACACAGATTTGCCGGCTCACAAACTTCATAATCGATATTTGCCATGTCACTACACAGTGAATTGCTGCAACATGATATGACTCCTTGCATGATTCACTTGCTATAGTTACATATCCACCCTTATACGATGTTGTATTAGACTTTGGAGCATTTGGGAACCGCAAGATATATTTTTAAACTGGATTCCTTTAAAAGAGTGGTTATCCCTCGATATGTGCATGTTACTGTTCCATATTGCATGATATACAGATTTTCTTACATTTCTGTTATATGTCGCATACATCATGCTTTACGATTATACGTATTGAGATATGTCATTTTCATGAGATTTCAGGATTTGAGAACCGTGGTCATTTTAAAAGAATGTTTGTATTGTTTTAGAAACCCGGTTTCTCTTAATATGATATTTCAGTGCGTCCACCATGCGTTTTCTCGGTTCTGAGGCGTGTGACAGTGATACCCGATTCGAGGAGCAGGATGAGGCCGATTGCGAGTACATGGTGGACCCGGTTGTTAGTTATATGTATGCCCTAGAGGCCATTACTGTACATAGGATGTATATTGTAGTGGATGCTGGGACATATATAGGGAGGACTTTCTTTCTCGACATGATAGTATGCTATCTGGTTGATCTTTACCTTAACGTGTATACTGTTTGTCTCTCTGTTACATGTTGGTAAAGCCCTTAGGATGTGTACTTGACTACCTGGACTATGATGCGGATCATACTAGTGGGGACATGGTATTCCATAAGTACATCCTTCAAAGTCCCTAGTCGTGGGTGTATCGAGACGGGGCATCGATATACCAGAGTAGACTAGCGTATACCTTCTCGACCCATACAGATGGGCGATGGATGATCCCATATCCATTGGTGTTTGACATCAAAGATGATATACGGGTGCTCAGTAGAGACTGGGTACACTGGACGGACTCGCCGAGAACTCCCAGATGGTATTATACCTCACGTCAGATGGCAGTTCTCTGGTGACACTGGTACAGAGTAGTCTGTTGACCCGAGATCGTCATAGAGTCTTGTGTGGTTCCCACTGTGCTTTGATTTCCATCTTACCACGTCCAAGAGGGCGCGCAAAATGGTGGTTTTTGGGTACAGTCCCGAGTCACATGGAGGCAATGAGCGATAGGAGGGGATTCGTCTCTCCCGGTATAGGGGGTTGATGTTGAGCTGTGTTCGATTGGCTATAACAGGAAATCCCTGGCCAGGGTTGCTGAGATTTACTGGTAAGTGTTACCAGTAGTTTCTCGAAGTGTTATAGACCTCATATCGACACGACTTATCGAGCTATTGGGGTCTGACGTTAACCACCCCTAGGCGAGATATGCGACATATCAGACGATCAGACCGGACTGTACGGTAGTGTTACTGGTCGGATTCGCAGGAGTGTGAGCGGGCTTGCTCGTCGATCTTCTGATCGCTCAATACCCGGGTGGCCGTTACGTTTAGCAGACCGCTTGCGGCTTGTGGGTGTTTGATATGATCATCACCTGCTCCCGGCGTATTGACGAGTCTTTAGAGTCCTACACAGAGGTTTTCTGGCTCAAGCGAAACGAAATAGGAGCGCATATGAGATATGTACGGGACCGAGAATAATACGAGTATGTGATACTGTATTCGATTCTCGCGATGTGACATTGATCGGTTATATGCGGTATAGCCGGGTTATCGGATCAAGTGTTGATTCGATAAGTTGTTTCTGATGATACCAGTCGGTTATGTGTGACATGACCGGATCATTGAATCAAGTGTGGATTTAATGATTTAATGAATAATTATATATTTGATATATTACTTTGCATTAACTAGTATCGGTTCACTTTAGACGGATTTTCTCACTTGGTTCGTGCGCATTGCATATGCGATATGATTTTGTGCACTTGTTTGTATCATGTTTGATGATGCGAGCATGCTAGGGTTTTGTGCAATGAGTTAAACCTAGATTAAGTAAATGATTAGGGTTTTCTTTTATTAATTGATTTATCTTTTCATTTGGATATAAAAGATAAATGAGAAGAAGAAAACAAAAGGGTTTCTTTCATCAAGCTTAGTGAAGCTTCATGAAGCTTTGACCAATCTAACCCTTTTGTCTTCATCTAACAAACCCTAACCATTCATTTAACTATGGTCAACTCTCGACACATTACCATAGTTAAATTATGATAAGAAATGATTATTCATTTTCTAT
Source organism: Agapanthus africanus (assembly GCA_030015575.1). Taxonomy (NCBI): domain Eukaryota; kingdom Viridiplantae; phylum Streptophyta; class Magnoliopsida; order Asparagales; family Amaryllidaceae; genus Agapanthus; species Agapanthus africanus. The sequence continues at coordinate 160,249,464 of JASDDO010000029.1, read as the reverse complement.
TCTATTATTCTTATCATAATTTTTTAGCTTCTTCTTCTTCTTCCTTCAAGTGAAGAAAAGCTTGACCATCAATGGCAACTTGATGAAATGAGTGAGAAATCCAATTCTAAAGTCTACCCACTTCCTATTTCTTCATCCTCTACCTCTTGCCAAGTAGTAGAGTGTGTTTCGTTCACAAGTTTTTAAGACTTGGTGAAGGTGGAGCTCGATCTAGTGATGCTTCGACGTAGATCATCTTCGGCATGGACATCGACGACCTAGCTCGCTTATTCTCCGATGAAGTCGACGCTAGAGCCCAGATTCTTTTTGGACAGCGGAGAGGACTTCGTTGCGGAGCTATGGAGGTGGAGCACCGGATCTACAAAGGTTGTATTTCCGTATCTCTTAGTTAAGTGTTAACTAGTTAGCTTTTTCGCCTAGTTTTCTAGCAAACGATCCGTAGTCGGGTCTCTCGGCACCCGTAAATTTTTATATTGGCATGTTCGATGCCTTGTTAGACCTTCATAGGGTGCCTAGGAACCCTACAGTGGTATCAGAGCCTAGCTAGAGCCTTAGGCGATCGGTAGACGAAGTTAGAGATCCGATCGAACCGCGAAACCCCAAGCAAAATCGCTCTCTGTACATTTTTCAAAACTGTTGAATTTTGTGAATTAAAAATATGCAGAAAAATAAGCAGGAAAAACTAAGAATTACTGTGAAGTTTGGTCGACTAATTCAATAATTGGAGCGCGGAACCGCGGCCAAAACAGGGGTTTGGCGGCGCTTCCGCGGCCCAAATGTCGACTTAGTCCCTCAAATTTCATATATTTATTCTTAGGTCCTTTCTTGGCAATTTTTGATGTGAATTTTTTAATTCCACTCTGGTGTTGAGTTTTCTAGGGTTTTATTGGGGATTCGTTAATTTGATCGGATAATTTAACTTTGTTTATGTTTTTCCGGATATTTTAGAAACTATTAAAATGTTCGACCGGATATAAATACCCAATTTTTCCCCTGCCGGAAAATTTCCAATTGTTGGATTTTTCCGTGGTTTAAAGACGTTCTAAGTAGTGCAAGTAACGCGATGGACCCTCTAGAAGACAACAAACCTTAACTCGATTATGTGACCGTCTTGAACTGCCCTTTGAACCTTCGGGTTTGGGGCAGTACGGCGTGCCACATGTGAGGCGTTGGCTTGACCCTTCTACGGCTGGACCGTTGGTACTGAGGCACGAAATGAATGTTTTTAGACTTATTTCATTTGTTGATCTGTTTCGGGAAAACTTGGGTGTTTGAATGTTCGATCGGAATGTTTAACATTTTCTATTTATCTGGAATGTGATACAATAATTGGAATTCACAAGAAGTTATGAGATAACTGAATGAATGTTATAAATCAAGCACTTTAGTCTCACTTGATCGGTTGCCATGGAATTTTGATGTGATCAAAAGTCCGTCGCAATCACGTAGCGTACGCGGATATTCGCCGGTAAACTTAATAGACAGCTACACCCCATAGCCCCGACCAAGTGACTGTAGGAGAACCCCGTCGCCGAAAGCATCCGTTCGGGTGCTCACGGTAGCGGTGTTCCGCCTTGGTGTACTTCGTCGACGGTATCGGGGGTGCGGCCGTCTACTGAAGTTTGCGACGATCATTCGATCAGGATGTCGGGAATCTTGTTGAATTGCCCGACTTGGATATTGAAAAGAGTTTTCGATTTTGAGACTAAAATGCGGGGTTTATAATTGTTAGGCATGTGATGTCTAAGGAATTCATTTGGTCAGGCATGCGATGTCTGAGTAGGTTGCGGATTCCAACTGTTGTAGTTTTACACTTTCTTTTCTGTGACCGTAAGTGTAATATGTGATATCGCCGGTTTCGTTGCTATATGTCAACGACAATTGGGATGCGCATATTTACTTACGTTGATGACATGTGATGTTATGTGTTGCTGGATATGTTATATTGGATCGTCGTGTTTGAATAGCCGGGGGTTTTTATGTGAGATGAGTGTTTTTCATTTTCATTCATGTAAAAACTTGTATGTAATATTCTTTTTATTGGGACGCTTCCAGGTTGCGGAAGTTGTCACCTTTTGTATATTATTTACTTTTCCGCACTAGGATAGACCCAAGAAGGGGAGCACAAGTGACCGGGTTCTGGAGTCCAGTGGGAGACCAACTCGAGGAGTCGAGTCCGGGTCTCCTAACTCTAGAATTGGTAGGGTTGCTTGCCGCTCTCGTAGGGGTCTAGGGGTGTGGGTTTGGCTATTCATCGCGACCGTGGAATCCGTGTTTTATACTGGCTCGTATTGAAAACACGGACGTCCTAGTATATCCAATATTTCATATGATTCTTCTGCTGCCATATCTGTGATGTGATCATGTGATGTTCTGTGATAAATGCTGTATATGGTATATATGATATATTATATAGACGTTACTTATGTTTTACACCCACGCTAGCCCTGCCCCGCTCTGCCGTTAGTTACCTAACCTAACGGTGCACGAGGGGACATCGAGGCGAATGCGGATGGCATAAGTGTACGTCGTATTTATCTGTGATGTTTAGGTACTTAAATGATGGGACTTCATTAATGTGATTAATGAAATAAAAGAAACCTAAGATGTTGTAGAATCGAATTTCAAAATAAAACAGGTAGCTACAGTTCTTGCTTTGCACAGAGGTATATGCGATATATCCTGCACCTTATTCGATAAGGAAAGGACCGAGATCCCTTCACCGGGAGTGACTCCTTTAGCAATAACTGGCAGATGCTACACACTCGGTTTGTCTTTTGATTGCTTTTAAGTGTTTTTGCTTTGCACAGTGATATATATGATATATCCAGCACCTCATTCGACGAGGAAAGGACCGACGATCCCTTCATCGGGAGTGACTCCTTTAGCAAAACTAGAAAAGCCTCAAAAGCACTCCATTTTAAAAATCATTTGATTCTACAACGATATCAAGTTCATTACGCAATAGGTTTTCAGAAAAACCTGTCGTAGCCCTCCGTCATTTCAGATAAGTATTAGTTAGTATTCGTGCTGCGGTTGTTTGGCATGCGTCAAGGCGTAGTGTACGGTAGCTAACTAGTGCTTATCTGCCAGCATATGATGCGATTGGATTAGGGTATTCGTACGGCGTTGTTTGGCATGCGTCAAGGGTCGTGCGGGTGGGTTTAATTCAATCAAGAAATGTACGGGTTGAACTTGACTAGCAGACTATGGGTTGTTTGGCATGCGTCAAGGTCATAGCGAGCTAGGGGCAAAACATTGTCGGGAATTTCAAGTGTTGAGATTTGCAATGAGATTGCATACCTTCTATGAGATAGTTGGATCCCGATACCCGCTGCGAGTAAGTGTTACTCCTGGGAGTGTTTTATACATTACAATTAGCCGATCAAGTAGGTGTCTAGAAAGGTGTCAATGAGGTTACGCCTCTGGGAAAACGAGGTTTACAGTAATTAGGTTCGCGCGACAGCACGGGGGACCTCCCTCAAAGTACCGACACTGGCCTGGCTGAAAGATTGACGAACTTGTAGTGTGTAATTAATCCCGGCTAGTCTTTCCTTTTAGGGTTTGAAGGAAGATTTGATAAAAAGTAGTGGGAGCCATCCTGATTAGATAAAATAATAACCAATCTATTCATGACAGAGCGCACGCTGAGTGTTTTCTTCTCTCTCTCTCCAGGTAGCGACCATATCACGCCTTAATCAAGATAATAAAACGAATTATTGACCGAACCCGCTTGTTGTACTGAGCTGGGGAACGTTGGTCCCGCTCCAGCTTATAATTGTTATAAGACAGAGCAGGAAATTGGGGAATACCAGATTTCCCGTGCCGCCCAAACGAAGAGAGTGCATGCTGATGCATCATCTTCGGGTATGTTCGTTACAAAGAACTGTTTCTCTGTATCCTCTACGCCCTGGGTATGAGATACCAGATCAGGATCCCAGATATGTAATATGTTACATAGGGCTACAGAAAGGTAGAGAACTGAGAACGGGTGATAAGTTTCATGAGGCAGAAAACGGGGTAAGAGTTGCAGCCAAGTCTGTTGGTCACTGTCACCCTGTATTACCAATACATTGATTCTGAACGAATGTTATTAGATACCGAACCTGATATACCAAATCATATCACTCTCTTTGTTAGAAAAGAAAGGATATAATTTTGTATTGATGGATAATGTTTTGAACATTTCCTATATCAAAAGTTGATCGGTTCAGGCACGTTATCTAAAAGAATTGATGTTCTAAATAAAACTACAGTTCTTAGTATACAGAACACAAGAGGAAGAGTTCAGAAATGAACGAATCCTTCTTGAGGTATTGTAGACTAGGTCAGATCAATGTGACCCGACTAGCTAGAGTTACATAAAGATGCATATTTAAATTAGTTTGAATTTACATCTTGTGAAACTCGCCAGTCATGTAACAAAGATATGATGACCATAGCTCCGTTTACTGGAAACAGAGAAAGAGTTAGTAAACTCTTGGGATGATACATATTGATGTATGTAGGTCCCCTGTCTGCACATGCCAAGACTGGTTCTTTATACTTCATTACGTTCTCTGATGATCTCTTTAGATTCAGACATATGTTCCTGTTGAAACACAAGTCCGAACCTTTTGAGATATTCACAGAATATAAGTTAGAAGTAGAGAACCAAAATACGGGTATAAGTATTATGTCCTTTGATGTGATCAAGGAGGAGAATACTTGAGCACGGAAATCCTGGTCTATTCTAAAGGAGAATGAGATTCTCTCTCAGCATTACTCCTCCGTATACACCATAATACGATGGTATATCGGGGCGGAGCAATCACACCCTATGTGATAAGGTGTGCTCTATGATGAGTACTACTGAGTTACCTAATTCCTTTTGGGTGTTATGCGCTTGAGAAGTTGCATACCTATTGAATAGGGTCACGATCAAATCAGTTGCCTACCACTCCATATGAGATATGATATGGGAAGAGCCCATATCTTAAGTTAGTTAAGATTTGGGGTTGACCGGCCTATGTCTTAAAGCAAAATCCGGACAAGCTCGAGGCAAGGTCTGTAATGTAGAACTGGAAATGTTCCAGCTATACAAACTACAGCTGATGATTTGATAGAACCAAAGGATTCAGTAAATTCCAACGAACCTCAGCCTCTCCACCGATCTAGTAGGGTTCCTCACCCACCTGAGAGATACTTTGGTTTCTCTATGACAGTGGGAGCGAGGATTGCATCATGAGATGATGACCCAACTAGCTTCGAGCTGGCCATCAGGAGTAAGACTCTGTAAGAATGGCTGGATGCTTAGTGATCTGAGATGGAATCCTTATACACCAGCAAAGTATGGACTTTAGCTGCTATATCTGAAGGGTTAAATCCCCATCAGGAGCAAGTATATCTTGAGAAGATTACTTGGTGTACATGGAAAAGTTGAGACTTTCAAAGCTAGACTTGTTAAAGGTCTACATCGTTGACCAGGTATGGATGATGATGAAACCTTTTCTAAGTAGCTATGCTTAAGTCCATCCAGATCCTACTTACCACGGCTGCATACCATGACTACGATCTCTGGTGGTTGGGTGTCTTGACTGCTTTTCTAGATGATATCTTAGAATAGTGCGTCTATAAGTACACAGCCAGAGGGCCTCGTAGACAGTGGGAGCAGCGGAAACGTGTGCAAGATATTTTATATGATAAAGCAGGCATCGCGGAGTTGGAACGTCTGTTTTGATGTAATAGTCAAACAGTTTGACATCATCAAAATGGTAGATGAACCTTGTATATACAAAAAGGTAGTAGGGAGTATGGTGGTGATCCTCGTAGAGTACGTGGATGACATACTCTTGATAGGAAAAGAGTTTCCTATGCTACGCTCGATCAATGTCCGCTTATCACAATGATTCTCCATATAGGATCAAAGTGATACCTACTAAATCCTGGGTTTTGGACCTATGAGATAGATCCAAATGGATGTTAGAATACTCACTAGCTGTAGTGAGATGGTATCAATCGATCCTGGGGAGAATCACTGGAAGGGTTCCAGGGTGATAAAGACGACTGAATGTCAGTCACAGGCATTGTCTTTACCCTCAGTAAAGGGACGGTATGTTGGAAGAGTTCCAAGCTAGATACCGTGACATACTAGAAGATAAAGGCAGGATACATCGCTACTTAAGATGCTACCAAAGAGGCTGTTTGGGTGTATATTGGTTCATGAGATGAACTATGTTCCTCCCATTGTGTGACAATGGAGTTGTGGCTTATGCCAAGGAACGCCGGTCCCATCAGTGATCCAGACATATTCTATGGCAGTATCACTTGATCATGGAGATGGTTGATTTCCAGGGAGATCGAGGTTAGGAGAGTAGACTCAGAGGACAACACAGCGGATCCACTCACAAAGGCCTGTTCCCAGAGAGAGACTTTTAAGGGATGGTTGAGTATGAGATACTACAACCACTGCTACAGATGGCCCTAGTGCAAGTGGGAGATTGTTAGTTATATGTATGCCCTAGAGGCCATTACTGTACATAGGATGTATATTGTAGTGGATGCTGGGACATATATAGGGAGGACTTTCTTGCTCGACATGATAGTATGCTATCTGGTTGATCTTTACCTTAACGTGTATACTGTTTGTCTCTGTGTTACATGTTGGTAAAGCCCTTAGGATGTGTACTTGACTACCTGGACTATGATGCGGATCATACTAGTGGGGACATGGTAGTCCATAAGTACATCCTTCAAAGTCCCTAGTCGTGGGTGTATCGAGACGGGGCATCGATATACCAGAGTAGACTAGCGTATACCTTCTCGACCCATACAGATGGGCGATGGATGATCCCATATCCATTGGTGTTTGACATCAGAGATGATATACGGGTGCTCAGTAGAGACTGGGTACACTGGACGGACTCGCCGAGAACTCCCAGATGGTATTATACCTCACGTCAGATGGCAGTTCTCTGGTGACACTGGTACAGAGTAGTCTGTTGACCCGAGATCGTCATAGAGTCTTGTGTGGTTCCCACTGTGCTTTGATTTCCATCTTACCACGTCCAAGAGGGTGTGCAAAACGGTGGTTTTTGGGTACAGTCCCGAGTCACATGGAGGCAATGAGCGATAGGAGGGGATTCGTCTCAACCGGTATAGGGGGTTGATGTTGCGCTGTGTTCGATTGGCTATAACAGGAAATCCCTGGCCAGGGTTGCTGAGATTTACTGGTAAGTGTTACCAGTAGTTTCTCGAAGTGTTATAGACCTCATATCGACATGACTTATCGAGCTATTGGGGTCTGACGTTAACCACCCCTAGGCGAGATATGCGACATATCAGACGATCAGACAGGACTGTACGGTAGTGTTACTGGTCGGATTCGCAGGAGTGTGAGCGGGCTTGCTCGTCGATCTTCTGATCGCTCAATACCCGGGTGGCCGTTACGTTTAGCAGACCGCTTGCGGCTTGTGGGTGTTTGATATGATCATCACCTGCTGCCGGCGTATTGACGAGTCTTTAGAGTCCTACACAGAGGTTTTCTGGCTCAAGCGAAACGAAATAGGAGCGCATATGAGATATGTACGGGACCGAGAATAATACGAGTATGTGATACTGTATTCGATTCTCGCGATGTGACATTGATCGGTTATATGCGGTATAGCCGGGTTATCGGATCAAGTGTTGATTCGATAAGTTGTTACTGATGATACCCGTCGGTTATGTGTGACATGACCGGATCATTGAATCAAGTGTGGATTTAATGATTTAATGCATAATTATATATTTGATATATTACTTTGCATTAACTAGTATCGGTTCACTTTAGACGGATTTTCTCACTTGGTTCGTGCGCATTGCATATGCGATATGATTTTGTGCACTTGTTTGTATCATGTTTGATGATGCGAGCATGCTAGGGTTTTGTGTAATGAGTTAAACCTAGGTTAAGTAAATGATTAGGGTTTTCTTTTATTAATTCATTTATCTTTTCATTTGGATATAAAAGATAAATGAGAAGAAGAAAACAAAAGGGTTTCTTTCATGAAGCTTAGTGAAGCTTCATGAAGCTTTGACCAATCTAACCCTTTTGTCTTCATCTAACAAACCCTAACCATTCATTTAACTATGGTCAACTCTCTACACATTACCATAGTTAAATTATGATAAGAAATGATTATTCATTTTCTATTCTATTATTCTTATCATAATTTTTTAGCTTCTTCTTCTTCTTCCTTCAAGTGAAGAAAAGCTTAACCATCAATGGCAACTTGATGAAATGAGTGAGAAATCCAATTCTAAAGTCTACCCACTTCCTATTTCTTCATCCTCTACCTCTTGCCAAGTAGTAGAGTGTGTTTCCTTCACAAGTTTTTAAGACTTGGTGAAGGTGGAGCTCGATCTAGTGATGCTTCGACGTAGATCATCTTCGGCATGGACATCGACGACCTAGCTCGCTTATTCTCCGATGAAGTCGACGCTAGAGCCTAGATTCTTTTTGGACAGCGGAGAGGACTTCGTTGCGGAGCTATGGAGGTGGAGCACCGGATCTACAAAGGTTGTATTTCCGTATCTCTTAGTTAAGTGTTAACTAGTTAGCTTTTTCGCCTAGTTTTCTAGCAAACGATCCGTAGTCGGGTCTCTCGGCACCCGTAAATTTTTATATTGGCATGTTCGATGCCTTGTGAGACCTTCATAGGGTGCCTAGGAACCCTACACCGGTATGGTACACCAGTGTGAGAATGGATCTGCTATGCAGTGACGGTGAGCCTGGCAGAGGGACCACTACCTACTGTTGATAGTATTTGGGCTCGGCGGATATCCGGAGGATACCGACCGGAATCAAGAGATGAGATGGGCTAATCCGGACTGACGGAGCCCGAGGGCCGATCCGGACTGACGGAGCCCGAGAGATATGAGGATTTACGTCCCGATGCTGGGCATGGTTTTCATGATGTTTTCGAGTGTCGATGCTAGACACTCAGGTTCCATGATTTTTGATGTGTCGCGAGGGACACACGTTTATTGATATCCTCAAATTTTCATGCATATGCTTTTATGATACATATATTGATGATATGGTTGGACGAGATCCGCATGCATATAGACATTGATCATATGATTGGATGTTATGCGCATACATATTGGTGTTGATTACATTGTTGGCATACATACAGATATGGTCACCCTAGATATCATAGTATTATCTTTATGATAAAGTTGACCTAGGAGTCATTTTTTATTCGATTTCTACTTGTTGATGTTTTTCAACTCACGAGTTGGCAACTCACCCCCGTTGTGCCACAGCTCTTGCAGGTTGACCGCATGGATCCGTAGCGGCATCGCTGGCACATAACTTCATTTAGGTGTTTTGCTTGGTAGGTGGGGGCATTTGTATCGTACCCACTCTTGTATTTATAATTCATATTGTATCTAGTCAACTCCATCAACCAAAACTAGTATTTGTATAAGTAATGAGGCTTAGCAAGACTTGTAGTTGCGAGAGTTGAGCGATGGGTTTTATGTTCGCATTTTGGGGTTGATGTCTTACTTATTTCTTTATCTTTTGTGGTGAACTTCGCCATTGGGCGTCGTATACTTATATTTATGCTTTGCGTGGTTGTGGATCTGCCGTTTGGCGAAGAGCTAGCTCCCGCTTGGGGATGCCATTATTCTTGTTATGTATTTGTGGTTTTGGATCAAAATATACAAAGGAGGTGCTTGCCAAATTTTTAAAAGACGAAACACGTTTTCAAACTAGTAAATTTGACTTGGATTTTTTTGTTCCTTTTCTATGCATTAAGAAAACTTGATTTCATTATACCTCCATTTCAAAATTTCACCTCCTTTATTTTCTTAAAAATGTTTAGATTTCTGGGTTTCATCTTACTTGAATTACGTTACCCCTTTAGACGTCGCGTGATTTAAGTGCTGGTCTCGAGCTAATATTTCGGGTCATGACAAAGTTGGTATCAAACCGCTAGGTTTAACCTTGGTTTGAGTCTATGTTTGACTATGCGGAGTCTAGGGAAGGTATGCATTTCGGAACCTAGGCTTGACCTTACGAAACTTAGACTTGAACGGGGGGGGGGGGTATTAGACCCGAACTTTCGTTTCATAGGCTGACCCTGATTGATGGAGTAGGTAGCTTGAGTAGAGTGACGTACCGTACGTATGTTCCGCGGCACATTTACGATATGAAACTCCACTTAAGAAACCTTAGGATGTACATCCATTTGAGATCCTTGATTCTATTCGTTTCCATGATCATACTCTCATTGATGATGTTCCTTCTTATGATCATGTATCCATTCTGGATCTGTCGTTTCCTTTCTTGCCGTCGATCTACTCTCTTCGATACTCGATTGAGGTTCCTGTCATGATGGTTTGAGCGCAGTTTGTGCTGCTGCTAGTGTTGCGGTCATGGCGAGCTCGTCTGGTACGAGAGCTGACCATTGTGTTCTCTGGTGACAAGGGAAAGTCTCGATGTAGTGTTGTGTTGTGACCTCCTGTTGTGGCGAGTGTTTGGTTTTGCACCGGATGATCGGGCCACTGTTTGAGGCTGCCTGTTGTGAGAGGACTGTCGATGTACAGCCTACCTCAGAGATTGTGATGTCGTTTACGTTCAGACAGATCACCCAGCTGTTGCTGAGGTTGATGGGATGTCGCTTCCTGAATTTACGAGCTGAGATCGCTGGAGCTTCCAGGCAGAGATGCTACAGATGATAGCTAGTCTATCCCAAGTTGAGAGACGAGGATGATTCGTCAGGTTGATGCTCCGACGCTGTCCCAGTTGAGTTGAAGATTTCCAGTATGGAGAGTCTTACTCAGATCTAGAGTCGACCGATCCCGAGATGACCGTTGATGTATCGTCTTTCCTGGAGGATTGAGGCATTGTTTAGCATGTGAACGAAGGGTATTCACATGTCGGCTAGGAGAAGCTAAAAAGTTCGAGCGAGTGTCAGAAACCCATTTTTCCCATGTTTAATGTGTTCGGAGGATCATTCAAGTGATTCTGTGGACACTCTAGAAGAATGAAACCCTAACTCGACATGATGACCATGGAACCGCTTTTTAACCTTATGGTTTGCGGCAGTTTAGCAGTGCCATCAGTGAGGCTTGGGTTTGCCTTTCTACAGCTGGTCCAGAGGTACTGTGGTATGTACCTGATATTTTAGACTGTGCTCAGGTGTTGAGCTTTCAGGAAATTTTGGGACATTGATGACTTGATCGAAAAGTTTGGCGCCGTCCGAATATCATGTGATAGGAGACCAGTAAGCTGACCAGTTTCGGATAGAGGGCCTCACCCAGATGCGTTTTGAGTTGATCGAGGACAGACGAGTATGGAGTATACCTCCGAAGGTTGGGACGAGTTCCCGAGAACGTGTTCGGCCCGATATCTTCTACAGAGTGATGAAGATACCGAGTTCGTAATTTTGAGTCCGTACGAGAGACTCGTGATTGACGGTAACCGAGGACCATTGCTGTATGCACATAGCACGATGTGACGTCAAAGTGGACGATGATACAGACGAGTGGAGACAGAGGTTCATGTGAGATGCTGACGAGCTGTTACTACCCCCCGTCGAGGTAAGGAACTGATATGCATACAGAGTCATTGGGATGCGGCCAATTCCTGAGGAAATGTTATGCTGAGAACGCAGGTGTCCTGAAAACGAGAAAAGATTATGTAACAGTACCAACCTCCGTACAGTTCGGCATAGGCGAGATCGGAAGAGACCTTGAGCAGGATTCCTTCCAGGACACTACTGCAATAAGATTCGCACCCAGGTTCAGATGTGTGAGGTGTATTCAGAGGACCAGAGACCGACGCCAGTGATGTGCTGCCTTATGAGTGGTCATACTAATTGGCCAAAAGATGACCGGAGAAGTGCCGGTGCAGAATCGTTCCCGTTAGCACACCGGACCGGACCGATGAGCCAATGGATTGCGAGATTGGTAAATTTATAGAGAAATGAGGACCCAGAGACAGAGGACGCCAGACCGTGAGCAGGAGGCAAGCGGATGTTCTTGCTCTGCCAGTTTGGGCACAACGACAATTTTTTTGTAGGAGGTGTACCTCGATGTCATTTTTTGCGATTTGCGTTTGTGATCCGAGTATCATGCTTATATCGGTTGGATTTGAGTTTTGATGATTGAGTTTCATGATATCGTTTTCGTGCACCATGGCAGCACCTACTGGGTATTTACCTTTTTGCGCAAAGTTATCGCACTTGAGATATATTTTATACACCGTTGTGTTGATTTGCGATTTGTGCATATCAATTGCATTTGATGTCGATTTTGTACCTTCGTAGCATGTGTTTATGATTTCATGGATTTCATACGGATGATGTGATTTTTGCACTCGGTATAGCTCACATGTGCTTGCAGTGCATTGATACGGATATTGTGTGTTGGAGATAGTGCCCTCAGAGTCAATTATTGGATCACAGGCACGTTATTACAATGATTGAGGGAGGACCTATGCCGATAGGACAGTCTTACTCAAGATGATAGTATGCTATCTGGTTTATCTTTATCATCGTGTACTGCTTTAGGTGACCTTACAGGTCGCTATTACACATTGATAGAGCCCCTAGGATTCTTGCTTGACTGCCAGCAGTATGAGGGCGATCATATACGTGGGAGCTGGGGTCTATAAGCACATCCTTAAAAGGTCCCTAGTCGTGGGAGTTTCGAGATAGGGCATCGATACACTAGAGTAGACTAGTGTATACAGCCGAGACCCCGACGAGGGGCGGTAGCTGGTCTCACAAGCCACTGGTGTCAGTTGGTTCACCTAAGATGTAAACAGGTATTCAGTGGGTTATGAGTATACCGGACAGGACTCGCCGGGAACATGCTAGTTGATGTTATACCTGACGTCAGATAGCAGTTCCCTGGTGACATGTGTACAGGTTAGTTCATCGACCTGAGATCGTCATTTGTCTCGTGTGAGTTCCCACTGTACTTTGATTACTACCGTACCATGCTCAAAGGATACGTGCAAACAGTTTTTAGTTGGGTACAGTCCCGAGCCATATGGAGGCAGTGAGCGGATCTTCAGGGGTTCGTCTCTCCCGGTATTGGGGGTGAGGTCGCGCTGTGTCTAGGAGAGCCCTTACACGAAGTCCTTGGCCATGGCAGGAGATTTATTGGTAGGTACTCCAGTAGTATCTCAGGGTGTTCTGGGCTACACTCCGACACGACTTGTACCGCTTTTGGGGGTCTTACTTTTACCAACCCCTAGGCCCGCCATGCGATGCTCATAGACGAACCGACCGGACTGTACGGATATTGTCACTGATAGGCTCAGTAGGGTGTCAGGATGAGTTCGCTCATCGACGTCTCTTTTGGTGAATACCTGGTAGCCCGTTACGTATGGCTAATACCTCTGACGTGCTAGTGGTTAAATCCACAGCCAAAGTATTAACGAGTCTTTAGAGTCCCCCATAGACCGTTTTCTCAAGTTTCGGGCGAAACGCTGTAGAGGCCGTATGGAGATATGGCAGGGTTCAATCAGATACGTGCGGTATTGCACGGATCATGATCGGACGGATAATACTAGCGGGCTTTGGTTTAAGCCAGATCCTAGTATTGTACGGTGTAGATTTTATCTCATTGCATTTGTATTCGGTCAGAATACAAATGCGGGTATGTATATACAGTCGCGGGGTTTTCCTGTAATTTATTACGGGATCAATTTTTTGAAGTTGCCAGTTTGCTTTCAGTTTCAGCCATTTTCCTTTGTTTCTTTCCTTGGCTGAAAATTGGTGGAGGAGGGCTTATTTGCAAATGTGCAAATTGGCATTGTGGAGAGTGGTCTTTGTAAATTGTTGCTTCATGATTCTACCATCCTTTGACCTTCATTTGTTCATCATTGTTTGACTTTTGAGTTGTGATGGTTGTTGAAGATGTGACTTGGTTTTGATCATTATTCATTATGATAATATTTTCTCTTGCTTGCATTATTGCTCCCTCTCCTTGATTTTTCTCCCTCTCTCATTCTTTTGTGGCAAAGGGCCCGGCCATTAGAGGGATAGGCTGTCCAATTTTTAGGGGAGGGGAAAATGTTGGTTTCATTTTGGTTTTGCAACAAAAAATTCTAGTTCATCTCCATAGTTCATTCCTCCATTCTAAAGGCAACTTCTTACAACCCCATGAGACATAGAGTTCCACACTATTCTACAGCAATTCTTGGATACGTCGACTCGCCAACTTCGTGCCCGAGATGCCTCGGTCTAGAGGTGGGAGCCCGTAAAAGAACCCGGTGATGAGGTGCCCTTCCGACGAGGAGATGAAGACCGGAGATTCCGCGGGGAGATCGGGAAGACGACGAGAAGACCGGAGGACACGGATCGCTCGGTATATTCCTCTACCCCTTCTCTAGTTAGCTAGGAGTAGGTTAATGGCCCGATCCGGGTTTAAAGTGCGCGGTGGTGCTGGTTTACTAGTTTTGTAAAAGTATCGTTTCCGCATTTTGGCCTCGTTCAGACGGCCGGGGCGCCGCCGTGCACTTACACTAGTATCAGAGCCAAGCCATTAACCTAGTCTAGCTTGGTCTAACGTGTTTACATTTTCGATCGAACAAAAATCCCAAAACCACGATTTCAAAGCATCAGTTTTCTGTCGAATTATTTTTGGCTCGAAATTTTTTTCAGTGTGTTGCAGAAATACATGCAGGAAGTTTTAAGACTTCTGTGAAAAATTTGTCATGTGACACTGTAGATCGGCCACGGAACCGCGGCCAAACCTCTGTTCTAGCCGCGGTTCCGCCGCAGTAATAGGTGATCACCATACCAATTTTCTACAGAGCTCTTTGGACTTGGAAATGGGGGGTTTTGGTATGTTATTTTTGGGCCCAGATTTTCTTTGAGTGCTACAGTAGTGCTTGGGGCCTACTTCGGTAAACATGAGTGCTACAGTATTTACATTATATCTGCCACCGTGAATGTCATTTGGTCGGTAAATCCTGTCTAACTGCTATAGCCCTTTTAGACGGATTTGTGAACGTGACATTCACGTTGATGTTCTGTGTTGTGCTGTGATGTTCCGGATTGGTCATGGGGGATAGCCTG
The DNA here is from genome assembly GCA_030015575.1 of Agapanthus africanus. Classification (NCBI taxonomy): domain Eukaryota; kingdom Viridiplantae; phylum Streptophyta; class Magnoliopsida; order Asparagales; family Amaryllidaceae; genus Agapanthus; species Agapanthus africanus. Next base: position 160,234,402 of record JASDDO010000029.1, on the reverse strand, counting down.
GATGCAATGTTAGTACAGTTTTGTTTTATATGTACATTTGATATTGCAGGGCGATCGTCCGACATGTGGACTGCCGTCACTGCCTGTTTGTATATTATTCTTTTAGGGCACGACCGGGATGAGGTCGATGTACCCGTTGTATGTATATTTTACTTTCTGTACTAGGATTACCCCAAGGTGGGGTGCACAGATAGCCGGGTTCTAGAGGGCAACGGGCCCGCATCTCATTGCATTGAGACGGAGGGCGCTTCACTCTAGAATTGGCGGGCTATTCGCCGCACTCGTAGAGGGTACAGGTTGACCCAAGGAGGGGTGCCCAAGTTACCGGATTCCGTGAAGTGATGGGTGGTCCTTTCACGTTGCTGAAGGGGGATGCCTCGCTTCAGGTTTTGGCGGGTAACTTGCCGCGCCCGTAGGGGTTTAGGATTTCATTACAAAGGCTATCCACACGACCAGGGAAACGTCGGGTTTCAGTAGCGGCTCTATGAAACCCGGGGATCCCAGATATCTGTATTGTTCTGTGATGCTTATTACATTTCTGTGATGTTGCATTTTATCACGCCTTGAGCGAATATTATATATTGATATATATACTAGTAGATGTTGTATATGTTTTGCATCCGCGCTAGTCCAGTCCCCGCTCTGTCGTTAGTTAAGTAACCTAACGGGTGATGACGGGACCCAGTGGCGAATGCGGATGGCATATACGTACATCATTATTTTCGTTCTTTATTGGTGTGATCAATTGATGGGACTGTATTGATTCGGATCAATACAAGCTAAAAAAACCTATTTTGATGTTGTTGGAACATTTTTCAAAAAGCTGTTATTGCAAGGACGCTCTCTTTTGTTTTGCACAGTGGTATTCGGTTATGAATATCCAGCACCTCAGTCGACGAGGCAAGGGCCGAGATCCCTCCACCGGGAGTGACCCCTTGGACAGAAGTTTGCATCAGGGCAATAACTTCACTATAGTCGATTAATTTTGCTTTGCATCGTGGTATTCAGTTGGAATATCCTGCACCTCATTCTACGGGGAAAGAGCCGAGTTCCTTTCACCACGAGTGACCTCATTAGCAATGGTTTTCGTCACTATATTTTTATAAAAAGCTATCCGGTTCCTTCAACGATATCAAGTTCATTACGTTAAAAGTTGTCGCCAAAAACCATTCGTAGCCCTCCGTCATTTCAGACGGGTAGCACGTAGTATTCATGCTATGTTTGTTGGCCTTCGTCAAGGCATAGTGTATGGTAGCTGCTTGTTACCTTTCTGCTGCATAGATAGATGTGTCGGTTTCGGACAGTCGTATAGCCTTGTTGGCCAAAGTCAAGGGCTTGTACGGGTGGGTTCAAATTAACCTGGATAATGACGGATAGAACTTGATATGTGACTTATGATTTGTTGGCCTTCGTCAAGGTCATACGAGCATGGGGTAAAAATCACATCGGGAGTTTCTAAAGGAACTGAAACTTGCCAGATATGCGCATACTTTCTGGAGTGTGATAACGTGAGCGGATTCCGTCACGTTATCATGCGATGATATTTGGATCCCGATTCCCACTGATGAGTCGGCTTACTCCTCGGGTGATCCCGACTAATTCTACTTTCAGGTTTGGAGGAGAATTTGACGTTACAGTGGGAGGTTTCCTGATTAGATAAAGTGACAACCATTCTTATCTAGGTTAGAGTGCACGCTGAGTGTTTCTTTTCTATCTCTCTCTTTGGCAGCGACCATGGCCCGACGCTTGACTATGACTCAGTGACCAAGTTAACCGAACATTTTTTAACACTGGCTTTTGGATTGTCAGAATTGCAAACCTCATTGCCACTCCTACTTTTATCCTTTTCTCCAGGACACACTGTATTACTACGAACGTCTACTTCCATTGGATAAAACAATCGTATGGTTATATACGAACTCGAAGGAATTAATTCGAGGATGGTTTCCGGTTCTGGAGAAAACGAATAGGATTATTCAGTTGTCTTTTCCTCTTACCTTCTCTCACGTTTCGGGTGCTCCTTGGATTAGGGGATAGTACACCCGTTACGCCTATTGGATAGTCTTCTTCCAAACCTTAGGCTGGTACCGAACGGTAGGGAATGAAGAAACCCGATTAGCCCAACTGTGGTGTATAGAAGGTATTAAGTTAAGACAAATAAAGGGATTAGAAGGAGGGCAAAGCAAATTGCGACTGCTAGTCACGACCAAACCAAGTATTTTATTACCACTCCCACTTCACCTTTGTATTTTTCCAGAACACTCCGTATCACTACGAAGATCCACAGTTATTTGGATACTCCATCGTATGGTTATATACGAACTCGAAAGGAACTTGTTCCAGTTCGGGGATGGATCCTGGTTCAGGAGAAATAGGAATAAGGTTTATTTGGACGTCTTTTATCTTCACCTTCTCTCGCATTACGAGTGTTCCTAGGATTAGGACAGTACACCCATTATGCTTATTGGATAGTCTTCTTCCAAACCATAGGCTGGTGCCGAACGGTAGGGAAGGAAGAAAGCCATTTGGCCTAAAGGGGTGTGCAAAAGGTAATGACTAAAGACATATAAAGGGATTTGGAGAGATGGCATAGAAGTATATGGTTACAGTTGTGAATCTGATAATGGAAGAGGCATTACTAGGAATACCAGGATAACCCCACGAAACATTTCAATGTTTCAGTTTCACTGTGTACTGTTAAAGAAAAACTGATTTCCCAATTAGACACTTGCTCAAGGGTATATATTTACCAGGTATGATTCTCACATCTGTATGGTTTTACAGATGATGAGTGGGAGTAAGTTATTGGGAATTGGGTGATCATCCTCATTTTATAGGAATTCGTTGTAATTGGTGATATTTGAGGAAATCGCCTGGGTTGTTTGCCGGACGGCAAATATTTGGTTCTGAATATCCACTGTTATGCACCAATTTCAAATTGATATATCTATACGTCTATTTTCATAGAGTGAGATATACCCTTTTGAAATTATGTCCATGACATTTACCTATATCAGTTGATGGTTAGGTAAGGAGCATTAAACAGCGGTGTAATTCTTCATAACCATAAGTACAGTTTTCAACCTTCGACACACAGGGAATGAGTTATTAAACTCAAGAGACTTATACAGAGTATTGTATGTTGTCCAATGTCCTTTAGGATAGAGGGGTTGGTCCTCGTACTATATTCGGTTTACTTATGACTTCTCTAGTTTTAGACAGGTGTTTCGTAGAAATACAAGGTCCAAGTTTTGAGAAGTTATAGGTATAAGAGTAAAGTAGAGAACCAGATATTGCAAGTATCGGGATTCTTCAAGAAGATCGAAGATGTAGATACTTGTGTGTGGTATTCAGTTAATAATAAGGATTAAGAGAACTTGCTTCTCTTTCGGGTTGCTCATAATTGGAAGCATTCCTAAGTTGAGTAACGCTGATCGGCCTCCTTCCATTTAGTTGACAAGCACTGGAGACAGTTGCATGATTTGAATCTGGTTCAATTAAATTAGTGCCTCTGTTTCTGTATTGGATATAGAACAGTTCGTATCTTGATATTGTTAAGGTACGGGGAGTTGTCCAACTTATGCTTAAAACCAGACTCTGGATAACTCACGGCACGTTTCTATAATGGCTGTTTGTGGGTTGACCCAGGCTATGACGAGGGTTGACTTTCTACCATCTGGAAGATCAATAGTGATATTGTTCTAGACATGCCACAGTTTTAAGTAAAATGGATTTTTTCAGAAAACAGTAGTGGGAGTATGGTAGAACTGGATGTGATTCCATAACCGCAAACGATTACTGAAAATTTGATAAGAACCTGAAGATTCAATCTGATTTGACATTCCATTGGCCACTCCGCAGATATGGTGGGTAACCTCAGGCACTCGAGAGGTACTTCGGTATGCTCAAAGACGGTAACAGGGAGGTTCTTGTTTACCCAGACTTGTAAGTGCACGGCGGCGCCCCGGCCTCCATCCCGAGGCCAAATGCGGAAGCGATGGTTAACTTTAATTTTTCAAACCGGCACCACGGCGCACTAAAAACCCGGATCGTACCATTAACTAGTTCTAGATAACTACAAGATGGGGAAAAGAGATATACCGAGCGATCCGTGTCCTTCGGTCTTCTCGCCGTCGTCCCGATCTCCGGCGGAATGTCCGGTCTCCACCTCCTCGCCGGAGGGGCACCACGTCGCCTGCTTCTTTTACGGGCTCCCGCCACTATACCGAGGCAACTCGGGCATGAAGTTGGCGAGCCGACGTGCCCAAGGTTTGCTGCAGAATGGTGTTGAACCATGTCTCATTTTGGGGTTTGTGGAATTGCCATATGGTGTAGGTATGAACTATGGAGTTTTTCTTGGGAATTTTGGTGAAGGAAAATGATATGAGATCATCCAAATATCACCCACTACAAAATGGGACAGCCCCCCTCTATGTGGCCGGCCATGACCAAAATGGTGAGTGAATGGGGGAGAGCCTCTCAATAATAATGCAAGAGGGAAAACGATGTTATCATGAAAAAGAAATGATTACAAAATCAAACCCATACTCCAAAACAATCATCATCACAAGCATGATGACTCCAAAAGGTCAAGCCATCATGAACAAAGAAAGTCAAGTGATGGTGCATCATCATGATCCAAGAAAATGCAAAGAACACCCTCCACAAATACTTATTTGCACAAATGCAAATAAGCCATCCTCCACCAATCTTCGGCCATTGAAAGATACAAAGAACTATGGCCAAAACGGAAAGCAAACTGGCAACTCCAGAAAACTGGTCCCGTAATAAATTACAGGAAAACACCAATACTGTGTATACACACCTGCATTTGTATTCCGACCGAAATACAAATGCAAAGAGACAAAATCTACACTGTACAATACTAGGATCCGGCTTAAACCAAAGCCTGCTGGTATTAGCTGTCCGATCATGATCCGCGCAATACCGCACCTTTCTGATCAAACCCTGCCATATCTCCATACGGCCTCTACAGCGTTTCGCCCGAAAACTTGAGCAACTGAATGTGGGGGACTCTAATGACTCGTCAACACCTTGGTTGTGGATTTAACCACTAGCACGTCAGAGGTATAAGCCAATACGTAACGGGCTACCAGGCATTGACCAAAAGGGACGTCGATGAGCGAACTCATCCTGACACCCTACTGAGCCTGTCAGTGACAATATCCGTACAGTCCGGTCCGTTCGTCTATGAGCATCGCATGGCGGGCCAAGGGGGTCGGTAAAAGTCAGACCCCCAAAAGCGGTACAAGTCGTGTCGGAGTGTAGCCCAGAACACCCTGAGATACTACTGGAATACCTACCAGTAAATCTCCTGCCTCGGCCGAGGGCTTCGTGTAATGGCTCTCCTAGACACAGCGCGACCTCACCCCCAATACCGGGAGAGACGAACCCCTGAAGATCCGCTCACTACCTCCATGTGGCTCGGGACTGTACCCAACTAAAACCTGTTCGCACGTCTCCTTTGAGCGTGGTAGGGTAGTAATAAAAGTACAGTGGGAACTCACAAGAGACAAATGACGATCCCCAGGTCGATGAACTAACCTGTACACATGTCACCTGGGTACTGCTATCTGACGTCAGGTATAAGACCAACTAGCATGTTCCCGGCGAGTCCTGTCCGGTGTACTCATAACCCAATGAGCACCTGTATACATCTTAGGTGAACCAACTGACACCAGTGGCTTGTGAGACCGGCCACCGCCCCTCGTCGGGGTCTCGACTGTATACACTAATCTACTCTGGAGTATCGATGCCCTGTCTCGAAACTCCCACGACTAGGGACCCTTTAAGGATGTGCTTATAGACCCCAGCTCCCACTTATATGATCGCCCTCATACTGCTGGTGGTCAAGCAAGAATCCTAGGGGCTCTATCAACGTGTTATAGCGACATGTCAGGTCACCTAAAGCAGTACACGATGATAAAGATAAACCAGATAGCATACTATCATTTCGAGTAAGACTGTCCTACCGGGATAGGTCCTCCCTCAATCATTGCAATCACGTGCCTGTGATCCAATAATTGACTCTGAGGACACTATCTCCAACAATCTCCCACTTGCACTCAAGGCTAATTATTGCGATGTCGCATACTCACAGCCCGTGTGATACTGAACACCCAACTCCTCTACTAGTCAGTCTCACAAAGCTCGCTTGCGAAACTATTGCGTTCGAGAAATAGCCTCAGTGAGTGGATCCGCTTTGGTGTTTCTTTCTATGTCTCTCTATATCTCAAGTTCGCGGAGAAAGCCATCTCCCAAAATGAGCAATACCTGTCTTAGAATGTGTCTGGATGTCTGATGGGACCTAGCTCATAAATGAACTCCAAATCCAAACTTCTTAGACTGTAGTCAACTGAACATAATCAGTATCCAGTGCCATGCCTCCCTCAGTATTGCCTTGGACCACCTGTCCAAAATACTTCCCCTTGTCAGAAGAAAAACTATAACTCTGACAACCTCCTTGTCGTCTAGGTCACCTTGGAATCCTGGAATGATAACTGTCTCCCGAAAGAGGCCGTCGTTATCATATCCCTAGAACATCCACTTATGTTCTAAAACTGCTTCCGACTGTTTCTCCAGGATTGGATCAATGTCAACTTATTGCATGTAGTGCAAGAACAACATCTGGTGTGGTACTTGACATCTCATGATTGACTCAATTGCCTGAGCAAGTGATCTGCCAATCATGCACATCCCTCTCCTCTTTATTCTGTAAGACACCTTTAGAGAGGGTGACTCCATTACCTGCAGGTACACTACCATGCCAGGAGTCGTCCATTCTAAATACTCTTAGAATGCTGTCTACGTATCCAGATTGGGAAACCACCCAAATCTAGATCTAAAACCATAGATCTAGTAACCAGTATGTCAGATATAATGTCCAAGTCCCATGTGGAGAAATTACTGTGTGACGACCAAAGTATAACCGATTGTAGTATAGGAATATCACTTCCTACTCTGTGTGTGTCATCCAAATACCAGGACATCACACCCTACTACCTTCTCAACAGATCCATCCCCTATTCTGTTGAAGTCAAACCTATGACTGTCACATCAGAAATTGATGATCTATCTCCGCTACTATATGCTTTAGTCTATAAATAGACATAAGCCACCTGTCCACCAATGCTTCCGCTGCTCCCACTGACTACCACAACCCTCTGGCAAAGTCATATAAACGTACACTTCTAAAGCAAGTTTAGAACGACGCTATACTGATCCTCCTGCCGGGTCTCACAGTCTGGAACAACAGCAATGGCATGTCTGGGTAAACAAGAACTTCCCTGTCACCGTCCTTGAGGCTACCGGAGTACCTCTCGGGTGCCTGAAGTTACCCACCATATCTGCGGAGTGGCCAATGGAATGTCAAACCAGATTGAATCTTTAGGTTCGTACAAAATCTTCAGTAATCGTTTGTGGTTCTGGAATCACATCCAGTTCTACCATACTCCCACTACTGTTTTCTGAAAAAATCAATTTTTAATAAAACTGTGGCGAGTCTAGAACAATATCGCTATTGTTCATCCAGATTGTAGAAAGTCAACCCTCGTCATAGCCTGGGTCAACCCACAAACAGCCATTACAGAAAACGTGCCTTGAGTTATCCAGAGTCTGGTTTTAATCATAAGCCAGACAACTACCCGTATCTTAACATCGTTAAGATATGACCTATTCTATATCCAATATAGAACCAAAGGCACTGATTTAATTGAACCAGATTCAAATCATGCAGCTGTCTCCAGTGCATGTCAACTAAATGGAAGGAGGCCGATCAGCGTTACTCAACTTAGGAATACTTCCAATTATGAGTAACCTGAAAGAGAAGCAAGTTCTCTTAATCACTACTATCAACTGAACACCATACACAAGTATCTACATCTTCGATCACTTTGAAGAATCCCGATACTTGCAATACCTGGTTCTCTACTTTATTCAAATACCTATAACTTCTAAAAATTCGGACACTGTGTTTCCACGAAACACCTGTCTAAAAACTAGAGAAGTCATAAGTAAACCGAATATAGTACGAGGACCAACCCCTCTGTCCTGATGGACCCTGGACAACATACAATACTCTGTATAAATCTCTTGAGTCTGATAACTCATTCACTGTGTTTCATAGGTTGAAAACTGTACTTATGGTCAAGAAGAATTACACCGCTGTTTAATGCTCCTTACCTAACCATTTCACTGATATAGGTAAATGTCACAGACATAATTTCAAAAAGGTATATCTCACTCTATGAAAATAGACGTACAGATATATCAATTTGAAATTGGTGCATAACAGCGGATTTTCAAAACCAAATATTTGCCGTCCGGCAAACAACCCAGGTGACTTCCTCAAATACAACGAATCCCGATATAATGAGGATGATCACCCAATTCCAAATAACTTACTCCCACTCATCATCTGTAAAACCATACCGATGTGAGAATCATACCTGGTAAATACATACCCTGGAGTAAGTATCTAATCGGGAAATCAGTTTTCCTTTAACTGTACACAGTGAAACTGAAACATTAAAATGTTTCGATGGGGTATCTCGGTATTCCTAGTAATGCCTCTTCCAGATTCACGACTGTAACCGTATAATTCTTTGCCACCTCTCCAAATCCCTTTATATGTCTTTAGTCATTACCTTCTGCACACCCCTTTAGGCCAAATAGTTTTCTTCCTTCCCTATCGTTCGGCACCAGCCTATGGTTTGGAAGAAGACTATCCAATAAGCATAATGGGTGTACTGTCCTAATCCTAGGAGCACTCGCAACGCGAGAGAAGGTGAAGATAAAAGACAACCGAATAAACCTTATTCCTATTTCTCCTGAACCAGAATCCATCCCCGAACTGGAACAAGTTCCTTTCGAGTTCGTATATAACCATACGATGGAGTATCCAATAAACTGTGGATCTTCGTACTGATACGGAGTGTCCTAGAGAAATACAAAGGTGATTTAGGATTGGCGAAGAAATACTTGGTTTGGTCGTGAATAGCAGTCGCAATTTACTTTGCCCTCTTACTAATCCCTTGCTTTGTCTTAACTTAATACCTTCTGCACACCATCGTTATGCTAATTGGTTTTCTTCATTCCCCACCGTTCGGCACCAGCCTAAGGTTTGGAAGAAGATTATCCAATTTGCGTAATAGGTGTATTATCTCCTAAACCAGGGAGTACTCGCAACCTGAGAGAAGGTAAAAGGAAAAGACAACTGAATAGTCCTATCCGTTTTCTCCAGAACTGGAAACCATCCTCGAATAAATTCCTTCGAGTTCGTATCTAACCATACGATGGTTTTGTCCAATGGAAGTGGACGTTCGTAGTAATACGGGGTGTCCTGGAGAAAAGGGTAAAAGTAGGAGTGGTAACGAGGTCTGCAACTCTGACAATCCAAAAGCCAGTGTTTAAGAAGGTTCGGTTAATTTTGGTCACTGAGTCATAGTCTTAGGGTCGGGTCAATGGTCGCTGCCAAAGAGATAGAGAAAAGAAACACTCAGCGTGCACTCTAACCTAGATCAAAATGGTTACCAATTTATCTAATCTAGAAACCTCCCACTGTACCGTCAAATTCTCCTCCAAACCTGAAAGAAGAATTAGTCGGGATCACCCGAGGAGTAAACCAACTCATCAGTGGGAATCGTGATCCAACTATCATCGCATGATAACGTGACGGAATCCGCTCACGGTGTCACACTCCAGAAGGTATGCGCATATCTGGCAAGTTTCAGTTTCTTTAGAAACTCCCGATGTGATTTCTGCCCCATGCTCTTATGACCTTAACTTTGGCCAACAAATCATAAGTCACATGTCAAGTTCAACCCGTCATTCTCCAGGTTAATTTGAGCCCACCCGCACAAGCCCTTGACTTTGGCCAACAAGGCTGTACGACTGCCCCAAACCAACGCATCTATCTATGCTGCATATGAATACCCCAATAGCTACCAAACACTGTGCCTTGACTTTGGCCAACAAACACAGCTTGAATACTATTGACCACCCATATGAAACGACAGAGGGCTACGAATGGTTTCTGGCGAAAACCTTTAACGTAATGAACTTGATATCGTTGAAGGAACTGGATAGCTTTTTAGAAAAATATAGTGACGAAAACCTTTGCTAAAGAGGTCACTCCCGGTGAAGGGATCTCAGCTCTTTCCCCGTAGAATGAGGTGCAGGATATTCCAACTGAATACCACGGTGCAAAGCAAAAGTAATTGGCTATAGTGAAGTTATTGCCCTGACGCAAACTTTTTGTCCAAGGGGTCACTCCGGGTGAAGGGATCTCGGACCTTGCCTCGTTGACTAAGGAGCAGGATATTCCAACTAAATATCACGATGCAAAACAAAAGTGAACGTCCTTGCAATAACAGCCTTTTGAAAAGTGTTCCAACAACATCGGATTAGGTTTGTTTTTAACTTGCATTGATCCGAATCAACGCAGTCCCATCAATTGATCACACCACAAAGAACGAAAATATACTGATGTACGTATATGCCATCCGCATTCGCCACTGGGTCCCGTCATTACCCGTTAGGTTAGCTAACTAACGACAGAGCGGGGACTGGACTAGCGCGGATGCAAAACATATACAACATCTACTAATATATATACCAATATATAATATTTCGCTCAAGGCGTGATAAAAATGCAACATCACAGAAATATACAGCATCACAGAACAATACAGATATCTGCCATCCCCGGGTTTCACAGAGCCACTACTGAAACCCGACGTTCCCCTGGTCGTCTGGATAGCCTGTGCAATGAAATCCTAGACCCCTACGGGGACGACAAGTTACCCGCCAAAACCTGAAGCGAGGCAGCCCCCTTCAGCAACGTGAATGGACCACCCGGCACTTCACGGAATCCGGTAACTTGGACACCCCACCTGGGTCAACCTGTACCCCCTACGAGTGTGGCGAATAGCCTGCCAATTCTAGAATGAAGCCCCCTCCGTCTCAATGCCATGAGATGCGGGCCCGTTGCCCTCTAGAACCTGGCTATCCGTGCACCCCTCCGCGGGGTAATCCTAGTACAGAAAGTAAAATATACATACAACGGGTACATCGACCGCAACCTGGTCGTGCCCCAAAATAATAATACAAACAGGCAGTGACGGCAGTCCACATGTCGGACGCTCGCCCCGTAATATCAAATGTACATAATACAACAAAAACTGTACTAGCATTGCATCCAGGCTATCCCCCACGACCGATCCGCAACTTCACAGCAACATCACAGAACATCAACGTGAATGTCACGTTCGCAAATCCGTCTAACCGGGATATAGCAGTTAGACAGGATTTACCGATCAAGTGACATTCACGGTCGCAGATATAATTTAAATACCGTGACCCAATGTGTTTAAAATATCCGATCGATCAAATTTACCAAGTGGGCCCCCAAGTACTACTGTAGCACATCAAGAAATCTGGGCCTAAAAATAACATTCTAGAAACCACATTTTCAACACAGGAACATTCTGCAAAAGTTTAGGGGACTGACCAGTTAAAGTCGCGGCGGAACCGCGGCCCAAGCATGGGTTTGGCCGCGGTTCCGCAGTGGTTTGGACTGTTCACGAGCCCAAATTTTCACAGAACTTTTAGAATTTCCTACACATCATTCTGAAACAACCTGAAAAATTTTTGGACTTCAAAAAATTTCGGCAGAAACTGATGTGAAGAAAAATACGGTTTTTGGAAAATTGTTCGATCGGAAATATAAAACACATTAGACAAAACTAGACTATGTTAATGGCGAGGCTCTGATACCACTGTAAGTGCACGGCGGCGCCCCGGCCTCCATCCCGAGGCCAAATGCGGAAGCGATGGTTAACTTTAATTTTTCAAACCGGCACCACCGCACACTAAAAACCCGGAACGTACCATTAACTAGTTCTAGCAAACTACAAGATGGGGAAGAGAGATATACCGAGCGATCCGTGTCCTTCGGTCTTCTTGTCGTCGTCCCGATCTCCCGCGGAATGTTCGGTCTCCACCACCTCGCCGGAGTGGCACCACGTCGCCTGCTTCTTTTACGGGCTCCCGCCTCTATACCGAGGCAACTCGGGCACGAAGTTGGCGAGCCGACGTGCCCAAGGTTTGCTGCAGAATGGTGTAGAACCATGTCTCATTTTGGGGTTTGTAGAATTGCCATATGGTGGAGGTATGAACTATGGAGTTTTTCTTGGGAATTTTGGTGAAGGAAAATGATATGAGATCATCCAAATATCACCCACTACAAAATGGGACAGCCCCCCTCTATGTGGCCGGCCGTGACCAAAATGGTGAGAGAGTGGTGAGTGAATGGAGGAGAGCCTCTCAATAATAATGCAAGAGGGAAAACAATGTTATCATGAAAAAGAAATGATTACAAAATGAAACCCATACTCCAAAACAATCATCATCACAAGCATGATGACTCCAAAAGGTCAAGCCATCATGAACAAAGAAAGTCAAGTGATGGTGCATCATCATGATCCAAGAAAATGCAAAGAACACCCTCCACAAATACTTATTTGCACAAATGCAAATAAGCCCTCCTCCACCAATCTTCGGCCATTGAAAGATACAAAGAAATATGGCCGAAACGGAAAGCAAACTGGCAACTCCAGAAAACTGGTCCCGTAATAAATTACAGGAAAACCCCGATACTGTGTATACACACCCGCATTTGTATTCCGACCGAAATACAAATGCAAAGAGACAAAATCTACACTGTACAATACTAGGATCGGGCTTAAACCAAAGCCTGCTGGTATTAACAGTCCGATCATGATCCGCGCAATACCGCACCTATCTGATCAAACCCTGCCATATCTCCATACGGCCTCTACAGCGTTTCGTCCGAAAACTTGAGCAACTGAATGTGGGGGACTCTAAAGACTCGTCAACACCTTGGTTGTGGATTTAACCACTAGCACGTCAGAGGTATAAGCCAATACGTAACGGGCTACCAGGTATTGACCAAAAGGAACGTCGATGAGCGAACTCATCCTGACACCCTACTGAGCCAGTCAGTGACAATATCCGTACAGTCCGGTCCGTTCGTCTATAAGCATCGCATGGCGGGCCTAGGGGGTTGGTAAAAGTCAGACCCCCAAAATCGGTACAAGTCGTGTCGGAGTGTAGCCCAGAACACCCAGAGATACTACTGGAATACCTACCAGTAAATCTCCTGCCTCGGCCGAGGGCTTCGTGTAATGGCTCTCCTAGACACAGCGCGACCTCACCCCGAATACCGGGAGAGACGAACCCCTGAAGATCCGCTCACTGCCTCCATGTGGCTCGGGACTGTACCCAACTAAAACTTGTTTGCGCGTCTCCTTTGAGCGTGGTAGGGTAGTAATCAAAGTACAGTGGGAACTCACACGAGACAAATGACGATCCCCAGGTCGATGAACTAACCTGTACACATATCACCAGGGAACTGCTATCTGACGTCAGGTATAAGGCCAACTAGCATGTTCCCGTCGAGTCCTGTCCGGTGTACTCATAACCCAATGAGCACCTGTATACATCTTAGGTGAACCAACTGACACCAGTGGCTTGTGAGACCGGCCACCGCCCCTCGTTGGGGTATCGACTGTATACACTAGTCTACTCTGGAGTATCGATGCCCTGTCTCGAAACTCCCACGACTAGGGACCTTTTAAGGATGTGCTTATAGACCCCAGCTCCCACTTATATGATCGCCCTCATACTGCTGGTGGTCAAGCGAGAATCCTAGGGGCTCTATCAACGTGTAATAGCGACATGTCAGGTCACCTAAAGCAGTAAACGATGATAAAGATAAACCAGATAGCATACTATCATTTCAAGTAAGACCGTCCTACCGGGATAGGTCCTCCCTCAATCATTGCAATCACGTGCCTGTGATCCAATAATTGACTCTGAGGGCACTATATCCAACAAGACTTTCCATTGCTGTTGTTGCAGACTTTGAGTCCCGGCAGGAGGATGAGTATAGCGCCGTTCTAAACTAGCTTTAGAAGTGTACGTGTATATGACTCGGCCAGAGGGTTGTCGTAGTCAGTGGGAGCAGCGGAAGCATTGGTGGACAAGTGGCTTATGTCTATTTATAGACTAAAGCAGAAATAGCGGAGATAGATCATCTATTTCTGATTTGACAGTCATAGGTTTGACTTCATCAGAATAGGGGATGGATCTGTTAAGAAGGTAGTAAGGTGTGATGTCCTGGTATTTGGATGACATACACGGTGTAGGAAGTGATGTTCCTATACTACGGTCGGTTATGCTTTGGTTGTCACACATTGGTCTCTCCACATGGGACTTGGATATAATATCAAGACATTCTGGTTACTGGATCTATGGTTTTAGATCTAGATTTTGGTAGTTTTCCAATCTGGGTACTTAGACAGCATTGTAAAGGTGTTTTAGAATGGACGACTCCTGGCACGGTAGTGTACCTGCAGATGATGGAGTCACCCTCTCTAAAGGTGTCTTACAGACTAAAGGGGAGAGGTATGTGCATGATTGGCAGATCACTTGCTTAGGCAATTGAGTCAATCATGAGATGTCAAGTACCACACCCGATGTTGTTTTTACAGTAGATGCAATAAGTTGATATTAATCCAATCCTGGAGAAACGTTCATAAGCAGTTTTAGAACATAAGTCAATGTTCTAGGGATATGATGACGGCATCCTCCTTCGGGAGACAGTTATCATTCTAGGCTTCCAAGGTGACCTGGATGACAGAGTGGCTGTCAGAGTTATAGTTTTCCCTCCGACAAGGAGCAGTATTTTGGACAGGTGGTCCAAGCGGATACTGAGGGAGGCATGGCGTAGGATACTGATTAAGTTCAGTTGACAATACAGTCTAAGAAGTTTGGATTTGGAGTTCATTTATGAACTAGGTCCCATCAGACATCTAGACATATTCTAAGATAGGTATTGCTCATTTCGGAAGATGGGTTTCTCCGCGAACTTGAGATTAAGAGAGAAATAGAAAGATACATTAAAGCGGATCCACTCACTGAGGCTATTCCTCGAACGCGTTAGTTTCGCAAACGGGTTTTGTGAGACTGATTAGTAGAGGAGTTGGGTGTTCGGTATCACACAGGCTGTGAGTATGCGACATCACAATAATTAGCCTTGAGTGCAAGTGGGAGATTGTTGGAGATAGTGCCCTCAGAGTCAATTATTGGATCATATGCACGTCATTGCAATGATTGAGGTAGGACCTATGCTGATAGGATAGTCTTACTCAAGATGATAGTATGCTATCTGGTTTATCTTTATCATCGTGTACTGCTTTAGGTGACGTTACAGGTCGCTATTACACATTGATAGAGCCCCTAGGATTCTTGCTTGACTGCAAGCAGTATGAAGGCGATCATATACGTGGGAGCTGGGGTCTATAAGCACATCCTTAGAAGGTCCCATGTCGTGGGAGTTTCGAGGCAGGGCATCGATACTCCAGAGTAGACTAATGTATACAGTCGAGACCCCGACGAGGGGCGGTGGCCGGTCTCACAAGCCACTGGTGTCAGTTGGTTCACCTAAGATGTATACTGGTGCTCATTGGGTTATGAGTACACCGGACAGGACTCGCCGGGAACATACTAGTTGGTCTTATACCTGACGTCAGATAGCAGTTCCCTGGTGACATGCGTACAGGTTAGTTCATCGACCTGAGATCATCATTTTTCTCGTGTGAGTTCCCACTGCACTTTGATTACTACCCTACCACGCTCAAAGGAGACGTGCAAATAGGTTTTAGTTGGGTATAGTCCCGAGCCATATGGAGGCAGTGAGCGGATCTTCAGGGGTTTGTCTCTCCCGGTATTGGGGGTGAGGTCGCGCTGTGTCTAGGAGAGCCCTTACACGAAGTCCTTGGCCAAGGAAGGAGATTTATTGGTAGGTATTCCAGTAGTATCTCAGGGTGTTCTGGGCTACACTCCGACACGACTTGTACCATTTTTGGGGGTCTGACTTTTACCAACCCCCTAGGCCCGCCATGCGATGCTCATAGACGAACGGACCGGATTGTACGGATATTGTCACTGACAGGCTCAGTAGGGTGTCAGGATGAGTTCGCTCATCGACGTCCCTTTTGGTCAATACCTGGTAGCACGTTACGTATGGCTAATACCTCTGACGTGCTAGTGGTTAAATCCACAGCCAAAGTATTGACGAGTCTTTAGAGTCCCCCACAGACCGTTTTCTGAAGTTTCGGGCGAAACGCTGTAGAGGCCATATGGAGATATGGAAGGGTTCGATCAGATACCTGCGGTATTGCACGGATCATGATCGGACGGATAATACTAGCGGGCTTTGGTTTAAGCCGGACCCTAGTATTGTACAGTGTAGATTTTGTCTCATTGCATTTGTATTCGTTCGGAATACAAATGCGGGTATGTATATACAGTCGCATGGTTTTCCTGTAATTTATTACGGGATCAGTTTTTTGAACTCGCCAGTTTGCTTTCCGTTTCAGCCATTTTCCTTTGTTTCTTTTCTTGGCTGAAATTGGTGAAGGAGGGCTTATTTGCAAATGTGCAAATTAGCATTGTGGAGGGTGGTCTTTTTAAATTGTTGCTTCATGATTCTACCATCCTTTGACCATCATTTGTTCATCATTGTTTGACTTTTAAGTTGTGATGGTTGTTGAAGATGTGACTTGGTTGTGATCATTATTCATTATGATAACATTTTCTCTTGCTTGCATTATTGCTCCCTCTCCTTGATTTTTCTCCCTCTCTCATTCTTTTGTGCCAAAGGGGCCGGCCATTAGAGGGATAGACTGTCCAATTTTTGGGGGAAGGAAAAATGTTGGTCTCATTTTGGTTTTGCAACAAAAAATTCTAGTTCATCTCCATAGTTCATTCCTCCATTCTAAAGGCAACTTCTTACAACCCCATGAGACATAGAGTTCCACACTATTCTACAGAAATTCTTGGACACGTCGACTTGCCAACTTCATGCCCGAGTTGCTTCGGTCCAGAGGTGGGAGCCCGTAAAAGAACCCGGCGATGTGGTGCCCTTTCGACGAGGAGATGAAGACCGGAGATTCCGCGGGGAGATCGGGACGACGACGAGAAGAGGGAAGGACACGGATCGCTCGGTATTTCTCTCTACCCCTTCTCTAGTTAGCTAGGAGTAGGTTAATGGTCCGATCCGGGTTTAAAGTGCGCGGTGGTGCCGGTTTACTAGTTTTGTAAAAGTATCGTTTCCGCATATTGGCCTCGTTCAGACGGCCGGGGCGCCGCCGTGCAATTACATTGTGCAGAAAGTGGCATACGTTTATGATTTTATACACCTTGGTACACTCGGTGTTGCTATTTACGCATTTGAGTTATTGATTGGTATTTTGTGCACTTGATGCACCAGATTTGTATTTCGTGCACTAGATGCACTGGAATTGTATTTCGTGCACTAGATGCACTGTATTCGTATTTCGTGCACAGGATGCACCGTATTCGTATTTCGTGCACTAGATGCACCGTATTTGTATTTCGTGCACTAGATGCACCGCATTTTTTCGTACTAGATTTGCATTTTTTCGTACTAGATTTGCTTTTTTTTTGTACTAGATTTTCATTTCATGCATTTGTTGCACCGGACGGGTTTTCGTGCATTAGTTGCACTAGATTTATACTCTGTACTTTGGTTGCACCCGATTGATGTCTTTGAGCATTTGTGTTACCAGATTTAGGTTTTGTGCACGTTGCACTTGACGTTCGTTTTTCGTTCGCCTTACGGCACTGGGCATTTATATAGACTGACGAGCTTGGGTTGGATTTTTGCGCACATTGGGCGCTTGATATTGGATTTTTGTGCACATCGGATGCACTTGAGTGAGATTTTACTCGTGCATGTTGGATGCACTTGATTTAGATTTCTTTCGTGCATGATGGATGCACTTGATTTGGATTTTCGCTCATGTTGGACGCATGATATGAGATGTGATTTTGTGCACAATGGATACACTCGATTTGGGATTTTTATTCGTGCACGTTAGTTGCACTGGATTGAGTTTTTCGTGCACTCTAGGTGTACTTGATATTATTGTCGTGCACTCCCGTTACACTGGACAGATGTTTCCGTGGACACCCGTTGCACTTAGTTTTGCTTTTGTGTATGTTGTGGCTCGTGTATTTAGATTTGATTTCTGTACGCACCAGACGCACGTGATTATTGGGTGAGCCCTTTGAGGCTGATTTTTCTCTTGAGCGCTTTATTTTCATGATAGGCACTATATTGTGTAGTAGCCGAACATGACTGATCAAAGGACAGTACCTGAGTACATTGCATGCATTAAAAGTTTACCAAAAAATGTATTCAAAAGGAACTATAGTGTCGCTATTTCCTACGTATCCGTAAGCGACACGAACGTTTATAAAGGAAATCCTTTTGGGATATTTTGAAAAACGACAGAACGTATATTTAGGAAAACATATATGGACATATATTATTACTTTAAAATAAGCATTCGTCACTTATGCCGTGAATTACACATTCACGCGGCGATTTAGAAAAGATTTTTGCATGAGTTTTATTTAGTTCTTCAAAGTCTTCCAAAGTTGCGTACTATACACGTATTATAGTACTTGACTAGTGTATATTGGATTTCAGTAGTAGATTTCGAGATCTGTATCTCTATTGAAACTCCGAGGATATGCGTACAAATCCGATGATTTGCGTGGCACTTGACGGAGTTCGATTTTGAGTTTATACTCATTTTCAGGCGCACGCGATGCGCGGTGCTATTTCTGTATCTTCCGCGATTTCGGAGACCCGTTGATTTGAGCTGATTATTGATTTATTTTAGATTTTTGGGGTTTAAATTTAAATTCGGTGACCGAATTTATTGAAGGGGGGAAGAATGTAACATTTCGGAAAATATAAAATATTATTTTTGAAATTTAATATTAAAATAATATATTTTCCGAAAACTGCCCGATTTACGAAATTGGGGTTTTCGAAAAAGGGTATAAATATATACCAATAATTATGAAATAAATGGAAATTAAAATGATTTATTCATTTAAAAATATATTTAAAGGATTTGGCAATTTAAAAATTTATTGTATGCAGTTTGGATAAAAACCCGATTGGTGCACTGCTAATCGCGATTAAACCAAATCCGTGTTTCTATAGTTTTCCATGGCTAGTGCACCATGTCATGTTGCATTTGGTTACATGTTGTCGCATTTGTGTCGATTTATGGGTACTATGGTGCTTTTGTTTCAAAAGAGAAAAGAAAAAGAAAAGGGAAATGGCAAAAGGGTAATTTAGTGAGAGTGGGTGAGAATAAAGGGGAGAGAGAGAGAGGGGCAGCCACATTATCCTCCACCAATTTTTTTTTCTTCTCCTTATTCTTCCTCACTTCCCTCCATCTTTAAACCTAGGATCCATCTAAAAAACCTTGTCAAAACCCTATACCCCCTTCACAAAAAATGATCACCTCCTTCTCCTCTACACATTTGACCAAGAAAAGTGGGATTTTGACAACATTGAAGAACTAAGGTTTTGCTTGGCCATACCCATGAGGTATAAATTCTTCCATTTAGCTTAGTTTGGGATTTCTTGTATTCTAGATTAGTTTAGAAGGTGTTTGGTTACGGTATGTGGTGTTTTGAAAATTCAAGAGAAGGATTTGAGGATTTTGGGGAATTAGTGATGTATGGTGGCTGTACAAGAGCCTAGGGATCAAATTCTAGACCTAGAACTGAGTTTAGAACAGAGAATACAAACTTTCGAATTGATCCATGTCGGTTTTGTGAGTATATAGGGTGTGTAGGGAAATCCGGAGCAACCCTGGGAATTTCTGAGACAAGCAAACAACTTCAAGGACCAAATTAGAGTACTAGGAGACCACCTTGACGAGACGAACCCCATTGGAGCCACTGGAACCGAGCTCGCCGGAATTCCATGTGATGTGTCCAGCCACTTGGTGTGTTTTGGTGTCAGGGTTGATCAAGTAAGTCATATACACCATGTACAACACCCTAGACTTGTTTGTGCAACAACTTTTGGCCTGAGTCAAAATCTGGGAACACTTGGGTGTGATTTTTGGGTGTGTTTTCCGTATTTTGAATGTTAGGTTTTGATATTTTGATTTGTATTTGGTTGTTGCTTGTTTGTACATCAACAACAAGGGTTGTTTAGTCGTTTTTGCCTACGTGGGCTATAGGTTCTGACCTTTAGGCGATCCGTGTGCCGTTTGGATTTCAGAACTTGATTTTAATACCGTTGCGATATGTTTTGTTATTGTAGGTACCTGCGCATGGATTCCGATGCGAAGGAGCATGGCGTCATCGACTTCGGCAAGCGAAGACCAAGGTGAGTATTTCTATATCTACGGGGGAAGTCGGGTGGATAGCGTATAGTACACCGCCGCACACTTTGATGGAAATCGACTTATATATAGATTATGGTTAATGAAACCTTTAATAGAAAACTATAGATAGAGTAAAAGGGTAGTTAGAGAACCATATTAGAAACTAAGGATAGTTAGAAGTGATATGATACGACTAGTATGTGATGGCGGGACTTGAGGATGAGATTTGATGTTATTGCCGTTTAGGGTACTCTAGGAATAGATAGTCGATGTAGATGTGTCATCCGAACCATACCTATTTGCAAACTGAAGAATCATATGCATCTTTTAAACAGATACCTTGAGGGACGTTACGGATTTTCAAATGATATATTTTCCTTAAAAACACCGTAGCCCTTGCTTTCAAAACTACGATTCGCATCTTTCAAAAACGGTTTGTATTGTTCAGGTGTGTATGTTAGATTAGACACTTACGCTTATATTAAAGGTAGAATGTATATGTAAAATTGACATTATGTGAGAATTAATTATGATGAAAAGAGAATTCGATTTGACATGTGATATAACGATATGTTGGTAAACGGATGTGTGTCGATTGAGATGATTGATACCTTCGCCGGTCCCCTGATATGAGATTGTTATGGATGTGACTTGGGACATAAGTATATAGATATATATAATGTTCTGAATCTCAAATGATAAGCCATACGAGACATTAGGTTCGTGCCCTCATTGTTGTAAAGGTTGATAGGATCCCTATTGGTTTTATGCCGTCGTACGATGACTTTCCGTACGTGATGAGTGTGACTTGATGATTGATCCATACCCTTGACTAGAGGATGCCGTACGATGGATTATACCATACATGATGTTGTGAGGCTAGATGCCGATTGATAGATTCATCGACTCGGACATACGATAGATACGTATTCATTATAGCTTTTAGCTGATGATTTACCTTATGCAGCATTCATGTTATACTCATTGCATTGCATATACCTGTACTAGTACACTTACATCATTATCGATAATGCGTATGTTACACGTACACAGATTTACCGACTCACACACTTCATCATCGATATTTGCCATGTCACTACACAGTAGAATTCCTGCATCATGATATGACTCCTTGCATGATTCACTTGCTATAGTTACATATGCACCCTTAAACGATGTTGTATTTGACATTGGAGAATTTGGGCACCGCAAGATATATTTTTAAACTGGATTCCTTTAATAGAGCGGTTTTCCCTCGTTATGTGCATGTTACTGTTCCATATTGCATGATATACGGATATACTTACATTTCTGTTATATGTCGCATATATCATGCTTTACGATTATACTCATTGAGATATGTCGTTTTCAAGAGATTTCTGGATTTGAGAACCGTGGTCAGTTTAAAAGAAAGTTTGTATTGTTTTAAAAACGCGGTTTCTCTTGATATGATATTTCAGTGCGTCCACCATGCGTTTTCTCGGTTCTGAGACGTGTGTCCGTGATACCCGATTTGAGGAGTAGGAGGAGGCTGATTGCTGGTATATGGTGGACCCAGTATGGTACCCCGGGATGAGAACGGATCTGCTATGCAGTAGACGGTGAGCCTGGCAGAGGGACCACTACCTACCAGTGATAGTATTTGAGCTCGGCGGATATCCGGAGGATACAGACCAGAGTCGAGAGATGAGATGGTCCGATCCGGACTAACGGAGCCCAGGGCCGATCCGGACTGATGGAGCCCAAGAGATATGAGGATTTATGTGCCGATGCTGGGCACGGTTTTCATGATGTTTTCGAGTGTCGATGCTAGGCACTCGGGTCCATGATTTTTTATGTGTCGCGAGGGACACTCGTTGATTTATGTCCTCATATTTTCTTGTATATGCTTTTATGATACATACATTGATGATATGGTTGGACGAGATCCGCATGCATATAGACATTGATCATATGATTGGATGTTATCCGCATACATATAGGTGTTGATTACATCGTCAGCACACATACAGATATGGTCACCCTAGATATCATAGTATTACCTTTATGATATAGTTGACCTAGGAGTCGTTGTTTATTGGATTTCTACTTGATGATTTTTTTCTACTCACGAGTTGGCAACTCACTCCCGTTGTGCCACAGTTCTTACAGTTTGACCGCATGGATCCGTAGCGGCATCGCTGGCACATAGCTTCATTTGGGTGTTTTGCTTGGTAGGTGGGGGCATTTGTATTGTACCCTCTTGTATTTATATTTCATATTGTATCTAGTCCACTCCATCAACCAAAACTAGTATTTGTATAAATAATGAGACTTAGCAAGACTTGTAGTTGCGAGAGTTGAGCGATGGGTTTTATGTTCACATTTTGATGTTGATGTCTTGCTTATTTCTTTATCATTTGTGGTGAACTTCGCCGTTGGGCGTCGTATACTTATATTTATACTTTGCGTGGTTATGGATCCGCCGTTTGGCAAAATGCTTGCTCCCGCTTGGGGATGCCATTATTCTTGTTATGTATTTGTTGTTTTGGCTCAAAATATACAAAGGAGGTGTTGCCCAAATTTTAAAAAAACACGTTTTCAAACTAGTAAATTTCACTTGCATTTTTATGTTCCTTTTCTATTCATTAAGAAAACATGATTTCATTATACCTCCATTTCAAAACTTCACCTCCTTTATTTTCTTTAAAAGGTTTAGATTTCTGAGTTTCAGCTTACTTTAATTACGTTACACCTTTAGAGGTCGCGTGATTTAAGTGCTGGTCACGAGCTAATATTTCGGGTCGTGACACAAACTCCCATGAAGCCTATAGGTAACACTTACCTTATAGTCCGGTTTCTTCATCTGATATGTCGCATATTGAGTCTGGTGGTGGAATCGTCAGACCTCAATAAGTTGATAAGTCATAAAGATGTAAGGCCTATAACGGTATAAGAAACTACTGATAATACTTACCAGTAAATCTCATCAATAGCCATGGCCAGGGACTTCCTGTACTGAAAGAGACGAAACACCTCCTATCGCTCTTTGCCTCCACGTGACTCGGGACTGAACCCAAAATCTACCAGTTTGCACGACTACTACGAGCCGTGGTAGGGAGGAAATCAGTGCACAGTGGAACCCACACTAGGTTCTATGATGATCTCGGGTCTACAGACTAACATGTACCAGTGTCACCGGAGAACTGCTATCTGATGATTGATATGGTACCATCTAGGAGTTCTCGGCGAGTCCCGTTCGGTGTAACCATTCTCTAATGAGCACCTGTGTACAATCTTTGATGTCAAACATCAATGGATATGGGATCAACCATCGCCCCATGCAGGGTCATGAAACGTACACACTAGTCTACTCTGGAATATCGATGCCCTGTCTCGATATTCCCTCGACGAGGAACAATTGAATGATGTGCTTTTAGACTACCCAGGTGCCAGTTTTATGATCTGCATAATAGTCCTCGTAGTCAAGCAAACATCCTTTGGGCTTTATCAACATGTATATGAGAGACAGTATAATAACACCAGTGAACATGTTAAGATAAATGCAACCAGATAGCATACTTGCAGGGTTACCCAAGACAGCAGCAAGGTTTCGGGAGGTATCATACATGCCAAATTCAAAATTTGTCATTTTAGCTAACCCTAACTTGAATCGTAAACTAGAAATATACGGAATCAAATGCAAACACATTGCAATAAGTAAAGAAAGCAGGGAATACAACCTTTTTAAACCGGTCCTTCACTTTAATAGCTCCATGTAGAAGTCCCCTTCGCTGCGATCGTAAACTCCGGACACTAGAGAAGCTCTACGAAGAAACGAATATGTTTGCTTTGATGACTTCGAGGCCGAAAATGATCTACGTCGAGGAGACACTAACCCAAGCTATTTCTTCACTGGGTCAAGAACTTTGTGAAGAGAACACCCTATACTAAATGGAAAGTAATAGAGAAGGATGATGCAGGAAGTGGGCATACATAAGAATTGATTTTCTCACACGTTTTCTCATAACTCCATTAGACCTAGAAAGCTTTTTGAGGAGGAAGAAGAAGAAGAAGATGAACTCAAGTCAATAATTCATCCATATCAATTATGTAACCATGGGTGAGTTAAGTCCTCATGCTTAACTCATGTAGAGAATTAAACAAGCTATAAGGATAAGTGTTGGGTTAAATAATATCTTAAGGAATAACAGAAGAGTAGACATTGTAAATGTTTCTACAAGCTTCATGAAAGCTTGACAACATTGACCAAGTCTCTCTCTTTTGTTATTCTTTGAGAAATAAATAAACCCTAATTTAACCATATTATGCTTTATGTCTCATACACCCATCTTGTATGTATCATCAAGCTTGACACAAACATGTACACTTGTATATATCACATATATACAATGTGCACAATCTAGTGAGAAAAGAAATCTTAAGTGAGCTAATACTAGTTAATGTAATATATGTAATATAAAATTATACATTAAATTATTAAATCAACTCTTGATTTAATAATCCGGCTATAACCGACTAATATCTTGTGTAACAAGTTATCGAATCAACACTTGATCTGATAACCCGGCTATATCGCATACACACGACCAATGACACAATTCGTGAGTATAGAATACGGTATCTCATATCGTATCAATCTTGGTCCCGCACATATCATATATGTGCTCCTACTCCATTTCTCTTGAGCCAGGAAACCCATGTGTAGGACTCTAAAGGCTCGTCAATACGCCGGCAGTAAGTGATGATTATATCAAACACCCACAAGCCGCAAGCGGTCTGCTAAACGTAACGGCCACCCGGGAATTAAGCGATCAGAAAATCAACAAGCAAGCCTACTCATACTCCTGTGAATCCAATCGGTAACACTACAGTACAGTCCGGTCACTTCGTCTTATATGTCGCATATCTCGTCTAGGGGTTGTGAACGTCAGACCCCAGTAACTCGATAAGTCATGTCAATATGAGGCTCATAACGGGTCGTGAAACTACTGATAACACTTACCAGTATATCTCTGAAGCAGCCTTGGCCAAGGACTTCCTGTTATTGCCAATCGAGCACAGCGCAACATCAATTCCCAATACCGGGAGAGACGAAACCTTTCCTATCGCTCATTGCCTCCATATGACTCGGGACTGTACCCAAAAGCCACCGTTTTGCACGTTCTCTTGAACGTGGTAAAGTGGAAATCAAATCACAGAGGGAATCACACAAGACTCTATGACGATCTCGGGTCTATAGACTAATCTGTACCAGTGTCACCAGAGAACTGCCATCGGACGTTAGGTATAATACCATCTGGGAGTTCTCGGCAAGTCCGTCCAGTGTACCCAGTCTCTACTGAACACCCGTATACTATCTCTGATGTCAAACACCAATGGATATGAGATCATCCATTGCCCATCTACATGGGTCGAGAAGCTATACGCTAGTCTACTCTGGTATATCGATGCCCTGTCTCGATACACCTACGACTAGGAACATTTAAAGGATGTACTTATCGACTACACTGTCCCTACTAGTATGACCTGCATCATAGTCCTGGTAGTCAAACTCATCCTAAGGGCTTTATCAACATATAACATAGAGACAATCAGAGTACATGTTAAAATAAAGAGCAACCAGATAGCATACTATCATGTCGAGCAAGAAAGTCCTCCCGATATATGTCCAAGCATCCACTACAATATACATCGTGTGTATAGTAATGGCCTCTAGGGCATACATATAACTAACAATCTCCCACGTGCACTAGGGCCATCTGTTGTACTATCTCTAACCCAACAATCAGCAGTGGTTGAAGTATCTTATACTCAACCATCCCATAAAATTCTCTCCTGGGAATAGGCCTTTGTGAGTGGAACCGCCCGGTTCTCCTCTGTGTCTACTCTCCTAATCTCGATCTCCCTAGAGATCATCCATCTCCATGATCAGGTGATACTGCCTAAGAATATGTCTGGATCACTGATGGGACGGGGGTTCCTAGGCCTAAGCCATAACTCCATTGTCACAAAAAGGTAGGAACGAAGTTTATCTCATGAGCTAATGTACATCCAGACTCCTTATTTGGTAGTACCATTGGTAGCAATGTATCTTGCCTTTATCGTCTAGTTTGCTATGGCATCTAGCTTAGAACTCTTACAATATACCGTCCCTTCACTGAGGGTAAAGACAATACTTGTGACTGACATTCGGTCGACCTTACCACCCTGGAAGCAATCCAGTGGTTCCCCCAGGATCGATTGATTCCATCTCACTATACCTAATGAGAATCCTAACATCCACTTAGATCTATCTCATAGATCCAAAACCCAGTATTTAGAAAGTATCAACTAGATCCTATATGGAGAATCCATGTGATAAGAGGAGATTGACCGAGTGTAGCATAAGAAACTCCTTTCCTATCAAGAGTATGTCATCTACATACAATACGAGGATCACCACCATACTCCCTACTACCTTTTTGTATATATAAGGTTCATCTACCATTTTGATGAAGTCAAACTCTTTGACTACAACATCAAAACCGATATTCCAACTCTGCGATGCCTGCTTTAACTCATAAAGCAACTTGCACACATTTCCGCTGCTCCTATTGTCTATGAAGCCCTCTGACTGTGTACTTATAGACGCTCTCTTCTAAATCGCTATTTAGAAAAGCAGTCATGATACCCAACCGCCAGATATCGTAATCATGGTATGTAGCAATGGAAAATAGGATCTGGATGGACTTAAGCATAGTTTTGAGAGTCTCAACTTTTCTATGTACACCAAGTAATCTTCTCAAGATATACTTGCTCCTGATGGCCTGCTCGAAACTAGTTGGGTCATCAACTCATGATGCAATCCTTACTCCCACTGTCATAGATAAAACCGAAATATCTCCCAGATGGGTGAGGAACCTTACTAGATCAGCGGAGAGGCTGAGGTTCTGTGGGAACTATTGAATCCTTTTGTTCTACCAAATCATCATCTGTAGTTTGTATAGCTAAAACTCCTTCCAGTTCTACCTCATGAGCACTAATTTCTTCACAAGAAATTCCTCTTCTAAAAAGGTGGCATGGCGAGAAATAAAACACCTTTTGTTCCTCAGTGTGGTAAATGACATTCCCTTGCGAATTCTGGGGATATCCAACAAACTTCCACAGAACTGATCTTGCCTCGAGCTTGTCCGGATTTTGCTTCTAGACATTGGCCGGACAACCCAAATCTTAACATTCTTAAGAGATGGACTCTTCCCATTTCATATTACATTTGGAGTGGTAGGCACCTGATTTGATTGGAACCCTATTCAATAGGTATACAGCTTCACAAGTGCATAACCCCCAAAAGGAAATAAGCAACTCAGTAGTACCCATCATCGAGCACACCTTATCGCATAGGGTGAGATTGCTCCACCCCGATACACCAACGTGCTGTGGTGTATACGGAGGAGTATTGCTGAGAGAGAATCTCATTCTCCTTTAGAATAGTCCTGGATCTCCATGCTCAAGTATTCTAGTCCCTGATCTCATCAGAGGACATAATACTTATACCCGTTTTGGTTCTCTACTTCTAACTTATATTCTTTGAATTTCTCAAAAGCTTCAAACTTGTGTTTCAACAAGAACATATGCACGAATCTTGAGAGATTATCAATGAATGTAATGAAGTACAAAGAACCAGTCCTGGCATGTGTAGACAGGGGACCTACATACATCATCATGTATCAATCCCAAGAGTTCATATAACTCTTTCTCTGTTTCCAATAAACGGAGCTATGGTCATCTTATCTTTGTGACATGACTGACAAGTTTCACAAGATGTAAGTTCAAACTGATTTAAATATGTATCTAAATGTAGCTTCAGCTAGTCGGGTCGCATTGATATGACCTAGTCTACAATGCCTCAAGAAGAATTTGTTCATTTCCGAACTCTTCAACTTGTGTGTGTTCTATACTTTAAGAACTGTGGTTTGATTTAGAATGTATATGCTTTTAGATAATGTGCCTGAACCGATCAACACTTGATATAGGAAAATGTTCAAAACATTATCCAACAATACAAAATTATAACCTTTTTTATTTAATAAAGATACATATATGATGTTGTATATCAGGTTCAGTATCTAATAACATTCGTTCAGAATCAATGTATTTTGGTAATACAGGGTGATAACTGCCAACATACTTGGCTACAACACTTGCACCATTTCCCACTATTGAAACTTATCACCTGTTCTCTGTTCTCTACCTATCTGTAGCCCATGTAACAGATTACATATGTGGGATCCTGATCCGGTATCTCATACCCAGGACGTAAAAGATACTGAGAAACAGTTATTGGTAATGAATACACCCGAAGAAGATGCATCAGCATGCACTTTCCTCGTTTGGGCGGCACGGGAATCCTGGTAATCCCATATTTCCTGCTCAGTCTTATAAAAATTATAAGTTGGAGCGGGACCAACGTTCCTTAGCTCAGTATAACAAGCTGGTTCAGTCAATGCTTACGTATTATTATCTTGATTAGGGCGTGACATGGTCGCTACATCGAGAGAGAGGGGAGAAAACACTCAGCGTATGCTCTTGCAAGATTAGATTGGTTATTAATATATCTAATAAGGATGGCTCCCACTGTTGTAGTCAAATCTTCCTTCAAACCCTAAAAGGAAAGACTAGCTGGGAATAATTACACCGTACAATTTCGCCATTCTTTCAGCCAGGCCAGTGTCGATACTATGACGGAGGTTCCCCGTGCTTTCGCACGGACCTAACTAAAATAAACCTCGTTTTCCTAGGGGCATAACCCCGTTAACACCTTTCTAGACACCTACTTGATTGGCTAATTTTAATGTGTAAAACTCTCCCAGGAGTAACTCTTACTCACAGTGGGTATAGGGATCCAACTATCTCATAGGAAGTATGCAATCTCATGCAAATTTCAACACATGAAATTCCCGATAATATTTTACCCCTAGCGTGCTATGACCATGACACATGCCAAAAAACCCATAGTCCGCTAGTCAAGTTCAACCCGTGCATTTCCCGATTGAATTAAACCCACCCGTACGACTCTTGACGCATGACAAACAACGCCGTACGAATACCCTAATCCAATCGCATCGTATGCTAGCAAATAAGCACTAGTTAGCTACCGTACTCTACGCCTTGACGCATGCCAAACTACCACAGCACGAATACTAAGTAATACTTATCTGAAATGACGGAGGGCTACGACAGCTTTTTAAGAAAATCTTTTGCGTAACGAACTTGATATCGTTGTAGAATCGAGTGAATTTTTAAAAGGAGTGTTTTTGAGGCTTTTACTAGTTTTGCTACAGAGCTCACTCCCAGTGAAGGGATCTCGGCTCTTTCCTTATCGAATAAGCTGCAGGATATTTCACAAATACCACTATGCAAGGAAAAAACGATAAAAGCAATCAAAAGACAAACCGAGTTTGTAGCATCTGCTAGTTTCGTAAAAGAGGTCACTCACGGTGAAGGGATCTCGGCTCTTTCCTTATCGAATAAGGTGCTAGATATTCTACAAGGAATGTCGCTATGCAAAATAAGAACTAGAGCTACCAGTTTTTAAAACAAGTTTCTAAAACATCTTTATGTTTCTTTTATTTCATTAATCTCATTAATGAAGTCTCATTTATTATGCTTCCCAAGTATCATATATGAAACGAAATCAATAATATATAATATATATCACATATATATAATATAAGCATTCGTCTAAGGATGTAATATGATCTCATCACAGAACATCGTAGTAGAATAAAACATATGAAATATTGGATATACTAGGATTTCCTTGTTTTAAATTAAGCTAGTATAAAACACGGATTCCAGGGCAGTGATGAATAGCCAATCCCACACCCCCTAGACCCCTACGAGAGCAGCAAGCAACTCTACCAATTCTAGAGTTAGGAGACCCGGTCTCGACTTCTCGAGTTGGTCTCCCACTGTACCCTAGAACCCGGTTACTTGTGCTCCCCGCCTTGGGTCTATCCTAATATGGAAAAGTAAACAATATACAATGATGACATCATCCTCAACCCGGAAGTGCCCCAATAAAAGAATATTACATACAATGAATTTTACATGAATGAAAATGAAAAACTCTCATCTCACAAAAAAACCCCGGCTATTCAATCACGACGATCCAATATAACATATCACAGCAACACATAACATCATATGTCATCAACGTAAGTAAATATGCATATCCCAATTGTCGTTGACCTATAGCACCGAAACCGGTGATACACCACATATTACACTTACGGTCGCAGAAAAGAAAGTTAAAAACTATAACAGTTGGAATCCGCTACCACCTTAGACATCATAAACCTAATATATCACATATATTGGATTTCATAACTAACCAAATGAATTCCTTAGACTTCGCATGCCTAACAATTATAAACCCCGTATTTTAGTCTTGATCTCGAAAACACTTTTCAATTTCAAGTCGGGCAATTCAACAAGATTCCCGACATCCTGATCGAATGCTCGTCGGAAACTTTAGTAGACGGACGCACCCCCCGATACCGTCGACGAAGAGCACTAAGGCGGAACACCGCTGCCGCGAGCACCCGAACGAATGCTTTTGGCGATGGGGTTCTCCTACAGTCACTTGGTCAGGGCTATGGGGCGTGGCTATCTATTAAGTTTACCCGTCGAGTATCCGCGTATACTATGTAATTGCGACGGACTTTTGATCGCATCAAAATCCCGTGGCAACCGATCAAATGAGACTAAACAGCTAGATTTATAACATTCAAATTAGTTATCTCATAACTACTTGTGGATTCCAAATATTGTATCCCATTATATAATATCTAGATGAAGTTAAACTTTTCGATCGATTCATCAAAGTCCCAAAATTCCCCGACAGCTCAACACTTGAGCACAGTTTTAACAATACCCAAAAGATGCCATAGTACCTATGAACCAGCCGTAGAAGGGTCAAACCAACGCCTCACATGTGACAACGCTAAACTACCACAAACCCTAGGGTTCAAGTGGCAGTTTTGACGGCCACATATTCGAGTTAAGGTTTACGTTCTTCTAGAGGGTCCACAGAATCACTTGCATCTTTTTCTGAATATGTTAAACATGGAAAAATGGGTTTTTGATATTCGATCGAACTTTTTAATTTCGCCTAGACAATACGTGAATAACCCGAAACAATGTTAAAACTACGAATACGAAACACTCCGAATTGCTTATAGTGTAAGATTACATCACATGCAAAATTAGCCAAAATAAACAACACCAAAACACAGTATCTAGAACACACCCAAAAATATTTACCCCATTGCCCCCTACAAGGCCGGCGAGCTCGGAATCCCTAGCCTAGGGCTCGACCAAATTACGACGACTGGGGGTGAAATTTCTTGTGTGTTCATGTTGAATCCCATACAATATTCTGCACGTGTTTGAATAATTATTTGAACACTATTTAAAATCGACAGAAACTGGGGTTTTCCGTTTAAAGTTTCGGAGTCGTTTCGGTTTCGTAATTATAACAAAATCCATATTAATTTCTAGCATGGCTCTGATACCATTGCAGGGTTACCCAGGACGGCAGCAAGGTTTCTGGTGGCATCGTCCATGCCAAATTCAAAAATTTGCCGTTTTAGCTAACCCTACCTTGAATCGTAAACTAGAAATATACGGAATCAAATGCAAACACTTTGCAATAAGTAAAGAGAGCAAGGAATACAACCATTGTACACCGGTCCTTCCCTTCAATAGCTCCGTGCAGAAGTCCCCTTCGCTACGAACGTAAACTCCGGACTCTAGAGAGGCTCCACGAAGAAACGAACATGCTTGCTTCGATGACTTCGAGGCCGAAGATGATTAACGTCGAGGAGACACTAACCCAAGCTATTTCTTCACTAGGTCAAGAACTTTGTGAAGAGAACACCCTATACTAAATAGCAAGTAGTTGAGGATGATGAAGTAGGAAGTGGGCTCACTTTAGAATTGATTTTCTCATACTTTTCCTCATAACTCCATTCGAGCTAGAAAGCTTTTTGAGGAGGAAGAAGAAGAAGTTGATGAACTCAAGTCAATAATTCATCCATATGAATTATGTACCCATGGGTGAGTTAAGTCCTCATGCTTAACTCATTTAGAGAATTAACCAAGCCATAAGGTTAAGGGTTGGGTTAAAAAATATCTTAAGGAATGACAAAAGAGTAGTCTTTGTCAATGTTTCTACAAGCTTCATGAAAACTTGACAACATTGACCAAGTCACTCTCTTTAGTTATTCGTTGAGAAATAAATAAACCCTAATTTAACCTTCATATGGTTTAAGTCTCATACACCCATCTTATATGTATCATCAAGCATGACACAAACATGCAAGCCTGCACATATCACATATATACAATGTGCACAATCTAGTGAGAAAAGAAATCTTAAGTGTCCTAATACTAGTTAATGTAATGTAATATATCTAATATATAATTATACAATAAGTTATTAAATCAACTCTTGATTTAACAATACGGCTGTAACCGACTAATATCTTATATAACAACTTATCGAATCAACAGTTGATCCGATAACCCGCCTATATCGCATATACCCGACCAATGTCACAATTCACGAGAATAGAATACGGTATCTCATATCGTATCAATCTCGGTCCCGAACACATCACATATGTGATCCTACTCCGTTTCGCTTGAGCCAGGAAATCCCTGTGTAGGACTCTAAAGGCTCGTCAATACGCCGGCAGTACGTGATGATCATATCAAATACCCACAAGCCGCATGCGGTCTGCTAAACGTAACGGCCACCCGGGTATTGAGCGATCAGAAGATCAACAAGCAAGCCTGCTCACACTCCTGTGAATCCAATCAGTAACACTACCGTACAGTCCGGTCTCTTCGCTTGATATGTCGCATAACCGGTCTAGGGGTGGTTAACGTCAGACCCCGATAACTTGATAAGTCGTGTCGATATGAGACTCATAACGGGTCGAGAAACTACTGATAACACTTACCAGTATATCTCTGAAGAAGCCTTGGTCAAGGACTTCCTGTTATAGCCAATCGAGCACAGCGCAACATCAACTCCCAATACCGGAAGAGACGAAATCCCTCCTATCGCTCATTGCCTCTATGTGACTCGGGGCTGTACCCAAAAGCCACCATTTTGCACGTTCTCTTGAACGTGGTAAGGTGGAAATCAAAGTACAGTACGAATCACACAAGACTCTATGACGATCTCGGGTCTACAAACTAACCTGTACCAGTGTCACCAGAGAACTACCATCTAACGTTAGGTATAATACCATCTGGGAGTTCTCGGCGAGTTCGTCCAGTGTACCCAGTCTCCACTGAGCACCCGTATACTATCTCTGATGTCAAACACCAATGGATATGGGATCATCCATCGCCCATCTACAAGGGTCGAGAATCTATACGCTAGTTTACTCTGGTATATAGATGCCCTGTCTGGATAAACCAATGACTAGGAATATTTGAAGGATGTACTTATCGACTACACTGGACCTACTAGTATGATCTGCATCATAGTCCGTGTAGTCAAGTACTCATCCTAAGGGCTTTATCAACATGTAACATAGAGACAATCAGAGTACATGTTAAGATAAAGAGCAACCAGATAGCATACTATCATGTCGAGCAAGAAAGTTCTCCCTATATATGTCCAAGCATCCACTATAATATACATCATATTTACAGTAATGTCCTCTAGGGCGTACATATAACTAACAATACTATCATGTCGAGCAAGAAAGTCCTCCATATATATGTCCAAGAATCCACTATATCATACAATAATAGCCTCTAGGGTATACATATCACTAACATTTTTAACCTACTGAAATAATTTTTAGACCAGTTTTTAATAACGACAGCAAGTATGGGTTTTGAACTTATGATTTCGGGTTTTTTCGATGATCGAAATTCTAGCTACTTACTAACTAGCCAGTTAATGTTTAGTAGGCTCTGGTACCACTGTAAATCGATGTCGCGTACCCCATGGGTTCGCGGGGAGGCGGAATATGTGAAAAACGATTTTTACAAGCTTCGCAACACCGACTAAACTTCATGATCTTTACATGAACCACAACTAACTAACTACTAGAGGTTTTAACTACTATGTAAGAATGGTATAACTACGTATACTAGTCTTTCGGGTCTTCTTGTCCTCCTCTCCTTGGCTCCTCGATGATCGGATCGAGCTTGCAAGGTCGGCCTCCTCAAGTCAAAAAAGATCCACCGGAGATTCTATAGTTCGAGCTCCAACATATAAACCGAGGTAACTAGGTTACCTAGTTCGCTAAACTAGATAGCCTAGAGGATATAGACATTGGTGATGCATTAGTTTGTCTGAAAATACCCTAGGTTTCTCAACACATGAGACTATTAAAGTTGAGGAAGAAGAAGAAATCTTGGAGGAGAGAGAGTGTTTTGGATAAGCATTTTAATGAGAATGGCTAAGTGTTGTGAGTAATGAAGCATACCAATAATTCAAACCTATGAATCAAGCATGCTTCAATAGTCACCAAAGTATGAGTCACCCCATGAGTCACCAAGTTGATAGTTATATGTATGCCCTAGAGGCCATTACTGTACACAGGATGTATATTGTAGTGGATGCTGGGACATATATAGGGAGGACTTTCTTGCTCGACATGATAATATGCTATCTGGTTGAACTTTACCTTAACGTGTATACTGATTGTCTCTCTGTTACATGTTGGTAAAGCCCTTAGGATGTGTGCTTGACTACCTGGACTATGATGCGGATCATACTAGTGGGGACATGGTAGTCCATAAGTACATCCTTCAAAGTCCCTAGTCGAGGGTGTGTCGAGACGGGGCATCGATATACCAGAGTAGACTAAAGTGTACCTTCTCGACCCATACAGATGGGCGATGGATGATCCCAAATCCATCGGTGTTTGACATCAGAGATGATATACGGGTGCTCATTGTAGACTGGGTACACTGGACGGACTCGCCGAGAACTCCCAGATGGTATTATACCTCACGTCAGATGGCAGTTCTCTGGTGACACTGGTACAGAGTAGTCTGTTGACCCGAGATCGTCATAGAGTCTTGTGTGGTTCCCACTGTGCTTTGATTTCCATCTTACCACGTCCAAGTGGGCGTGCAAAACGGTGGTTTTTGGGTACAGTCCCGAGTCACATGGAGGCAATGAGCGATAGGAGGGGATTCGTCTCTCCCGGTATAGGGAGTTGATGTTGTGCTGTGTTCGATTGGCTATAACAGGAAATCCCTGGCCAGGGTTGCTGAGATTTACTGGTAAGTGTTACCTGTTGTTTCTCGAATAGTTATAGACCTCATATCGACACGACTTATTGAGCTATTGGGGTCTGACGTTTACCACCCCTAGGCGAGATATGCGACATATCAGACGATCAGACCGGACTGTACGGTAGTGTTACTGGTCGGATTCACTGGAGTGTGAGCGGGCTTGCTCGTCGATCTTCAGATCGCTCAATACCCGGATGGCCGTTACGTTTAGCAGACCGCTTGCGGCTTGTGTGTTAGTGTATATGCCCTAGAGGCCATTACTGTATCATACTAGTATGCATATTACTTGATGGAAGCTTGGGATATTCACAGTTGTACAGACAATCTTGCTCAATATAGTAGTATGCTACTTGGTTTGCCTCTGCTTTAATGTGTACATGTGTGTTTATTTATTATATCACCTATACGCATTAGTAGAGCCCTTAGGATCTTTGCTTGATTACCGGCGTTGTGATGGCGATCACACTCGTGGGGGCTGGGT
This sequence comes from Agapanthus africanus, assembly GCA_030015575.1. NCBI lineage: Eukaryota > Viridiplantae > Streptophyta > Magnoliopsida > Asparagales > Amaryllidaceae > Agapanthus > Agapanthus africanus. The sequence goes on along the minus strand of JASDDO010000029.1, from coordinate 160,198,276 downwards.
AATCTACAAGCACATCCTTATACACGTCCCTGGTCGTGGGAGTATCGAGATAGGGCATCGATGCTCCGGAGTAGACTAGCGTATGCGCTTCTCATCCCAGCACGGGAGACGGTCTGTCCCACAGCCGTCGGTACGTCGTACTTGAGATAGTATGCGGGTGCTCGTTAGGTTACGAGTACACTGGACAGGACTCGTCGGGAACTGACAGGTTGGTATTATACCTATCGTCAGTTATCAGTTCCCAGGTGACATGAGTACAGCTTAGTCCGCTGACTTGACACTGGCACTTCGCCTCGAGTGTGTTCCCACTACATTTTGATCACTACCCTACCACGGCTCAAAGGAGTCGTGCAAACAGGTAGTGGTTGGGTGCAGTCCCGAAACACTTAGAGGCAGTGCCGGTTAGACAGGATTCGTCTCTCCCGGTATTGGGGGTTGACATTGCGCTGTGTCTAGGAGAGCCATTACACGAGTAGTCCCAGGCCAGGGCAAGCGAGATATACTGGTAGGTTTCCAGTGTTATCTCAGGGTGTTTTGGGCTTCACTCCGAAACGACTTGTACCGCTATTGGGGGACTGACGTTTTACCTCTCCCTAGGCCCGACATGCGATGTATCAGACGAACAGACCGGACTGTACGGAGAATGTCACATTCAGACTCAGTAGGAGTTCAGATGGGGTTCACCTCGTCAGCCTTCTTATCGGCATCTACCTGGGGACCGTTACGCACAGCTAGTGCCGCTTGCGGTCTGTGGTTAAACCCACTGCCAGCGTAGTGTCGAGTCTTTAGAGTCCCACACAGAGGGCATTCGCCTCTGGGCAAAACAGAGTAGAGGTCGCATGGTTTTGCGACAGGGTTCGTTCTCATCCGCACACTTGTGCACGTTTGGAGTCCGGACGGATTATACTGGCAGGCTCTGGTTTGAGCCAGATACTGGTATATATATTTGGGGTTGCTTTTATATCTTGGTATTCTTGTTCCTCGGAACGAGAATGCAGGTGTGTATGCACAGTTGCTTGAGGCGGAGGATGAGGTATTTCATTAGGGTTTCGGAACGGGTGCGTATGCACAGTTGACAGTTATCATTTTCCAAACCCTAATGGATTTATGAATTATCTATTAATAATAGTAATTAAATGAGAATAATGTTATGGTTGATTTTGTTGACTTGTTGACCATGGTTGACTTGTTGACCATGGTTGAATGTTGACCACCATCATGCTTTGAAAAGTCCTCCTTGATTCATGCTTACATTTCATTAAATGAAGAATGGTAGTGGTCATTCCAAATTACCATCAACTATTCTTATTTTGAATTATTATTATTTAGATAATTCTTTTCTTTTGGCATTATGGTTGCAAGAAAGAAAAGATTGCTCATTCTATCATTTTAGCTTCTCTCTCCTCACTTCATCTTCTTCTTCCTCTAGCTCAAGGTGATTCCTTCTCATGTGTTGAGAATCCTTCACCTTGAAAAGAAAACAACCCCTAGACACTCTCTACTCTCTCTAGGGTTCAAGGTTTAGCAAGCCGGAAATCCTAGTTCACTCAAAGATCGAGGAAGAGCCCAAAGGATGAAGCCCTCAGGTGGATCTATCTTCGGCAAAGAGGAGACGAGGAGGGGAAGCCATTCAAGCTACTACAAAGAACAAGAAAGAAGAACAACAACAAAAAGAGAAGGAGTTCAAGTTGAGGTATAACCACTTTGCATAGTAGTTAACTCTTCTTTGCAAGTATGCTAGTTTAGTTTAGCAAAGATCCGGCTTTTACGGTCCATGTTACAAAGTTTAGAAAAATTTTGATTTACCGTTTCCGCAACCCCGAAAGTACCGGGAGAGGTAACGTGGACCTAACAGTGGTATCAGAGCCTAACTAAACTTAAACTAGCTTGGTAGCGAAGTGTATGGAAGTTCGAAACCGAAAAATCGCAAAACCGGAAAAACCAAAACCCTAAGTTTCTGTTGAATTTTTTTCTGCTCTAAATGAAAAACTTTATACTTGTAAATTCGGCTCAGGGTTTTGTTTGAACACACAACAAATACGATGCCCTAATTCATTTAAACGGCCGCGCTTCCGCGGCACGAGGTAGGCATGTGCCGCGGAAGCGCCGCAGTTTGTTTTCCTCTCTGCATCGTTTTTCGTGCAGTGTTCTTCTGGTGGGATTTTGGGATTTTTCAGATATATTATATGTGCCCAGATTTTCCAGAACTGAAATTCACTTTTGGGGTCCTATAATTCCGTATTTTTTCCGAACTTCACTGCACTTTGGCTATGTTGGTTATATCTGTGTTGCTTGCATGTATTGAACGTCGGCTAATCGCTATAAGTCGATTAGTCGGGGTTATACATGATCTGTGTTTGATATTGGAATGTGTATATGAATCTGTTGGACTGTCGCGGGTGAATAGCCGGGTTGGGTGTGAGATGAGCTTTTGTTTTTCTTTCATTCATTGTAAATGTAAATTGATGTAATAATATTATTTGTTTGGCCGCACAACCGGGTCGGGGTTGTAGCCGTCATTGTATAATTCTTTTTACTGTTTTTGCTCCTAGGATAGACCCATGGAGGGGTGCACAAACTGCCAAGTACTTGGCGGGTAGTTTGCCGCACCCGTAGAGGTCTTGGGTGGGGTATTTGGCTATTCACCGCGACCGTGTAATCCGCTTTTCGTTGCAGGCTCGAAAGGATTGCGGATTGCTAGTATATCCAATGTATTCATCTGTGATCTGTAATGTCTATCATTGCTTTACTATTTAGGCGTTGCTTATGTTTTACAGCCGCGCTAGCCCAGCCCCCGCTCTGTCGTTAGTTAAGTAACCTAACGAGTGATGACGGGACCCCGTGGCGAATGCGAATGGCATAAGCGTACGTCATATTTTGGTTGTTTTCTGCAATGGTAGGATTAAATGATGGGACGCATTAAAAGAACTAATGCAAGAATATCACGCATTAAAAGAACTAATGCAAGAAAATAAACCTAAAAGACGTTGTTGGAACAAGTTTTTCAAAAAGCTGTTATTACAAGGACGTTCATCTTTTTGTTTTGCATCGAGGTATTCGGTTATGAATGCCCAGCACCTCAATCGACGAGGCAAGGGCCGAGATCCCCTCATCGGGAGTGACCCCTTGGACAAAAGGTTTTGCGTCAGGGTAATAACTTCACCATAGTCGATTATTCTTGTTTTGCATCGAGGTATTCATCTTACGAATGCCCAGCACCTCACTCGACGAGGAAAGAGCCGAGATCCCTTCACAGGGAATGACCTCTTTAGCAAAAGTTTTTCGCCACTATGTTTTCAAAAGGATGTATCACGTTCCTTCAACGATATCAAGTTCATTACGTTAACGGGTTTTTCTCCAAAAACCCAGCCGTAGCCCTCCGTCATTTCGGATAATTAATACTTAGTATTCGTGCTGCGTTTGTTGATTATTCGTCAAGACACAGTGAACGGTAGCTAAGTAGTAATTTTCTGTTGCACTAAAAGATGTGATTGGTTAGGACGGTCGCATGATTTTGTTGATTATTCGTCAAGGATCATGCGGGCGGGTCTAATGCAATCCTGGATAACGACGGGTTGAACTTGACTAGGACCTTTTGATTTGTTGATTATTCGTCAAGGTCACTTGGGTCCTAGGGGCGAAAACCACATCGGGAGTTTCAAAAGAACTGAAACTTGCAGATTTAGCATACCTTCTGGAGTGTGGTGACTAGAGTGGATTCCGTCTAGGTTATCACACAATGACAGTTGGATCCCGATCCCACTGATGAGTTGGTTTACTCTCGGGAGATTATTTCACTTAACGATCAATGCTATAAACCTAGTAGGTGTCTAGAAAGGTGTTAGCGGGGTTACGCCCCCAGGGAAAAGAGGTTCTTTAATTAAGGAACTTCGCGAAAGCGTTGGAAAACCTCCCTCGAAGTACCGACACTAGCCTGGCTGAAAGGTTAAGCAAGTATTGTGACGTGAATTAAAACCCGGCTAGTTCTTCTTTTAAAAAGATTTTAAGAAGAATTTGAGTAAACAGTGGGAGACATCCTGGTTAGATAAATTAATAAACCAATCTAATCTTGCAAGAGCATACGCTGAGTGTTTCTTTTCTCTCTCTCCAGGCAGCAACCTTTTCACGCCCTAATCAAGATAATAAAATGTATCGCTTGACCGATCCGAATTCTTATTCGGGACTGGGGAAAGTTGGTTCAGCTCTAACTTGTGACAACAGTCATGAGTATGAGAATGGGAAAGAGGAAAGTATGGATTTCCAGGATGCCCAGTCGAAGAAGAAGCATGGTTTTGCATCTACTTCAGGTGTTCTTGTAATTGAGAACTGTTTTACGGTCAGCCCTACCTCCTGGGTACTTGATACCGGATCAGGATCTCATATCTGTAATTTATTGCAGGGATTGAGAAAAAGTAGGAAAGTTGCACCGGGTGATATGTCGCTCAGAGTAGCAAACGGAGCACTAGTTAATGCGGCAGCCGTCGGTGAATATCACCTAGTATTGCCAAATGGCAAGACTATGATTTTGAACAATTGCTACTATGTACCCTCCATGGTTTGCAACATCATATCAGTTTCTTTACTCGATAAAGATAGATATAAGTTTGTTCTTGAAAAGAATATCATGAACATTTACCTTGATAAGGTACTGGTTGCAGAGGGTACACTGTTTAATGGTATCTACGTTCTAAATCAGAACACAGTTCTCAATATACAAAACACACGCAAGAGGAAGAATTCAGATACAAATGAATCCTACTTGTGGCATTGTAGACTTGGTCATATCGGAGAGAAAAGACTGAGTATGTTGCATAAAGATGGACTCTTGGATGCGTTCGAGTTTTCATCTTATGAAACTTGTCAGTCTTGTCTCAAAGGGAAGATGACCAAATCTCCGTTCACCGGACATGGAGAAAGAGCAGCAGAGCTCTTGGGACTCATACATAGTGATGTATGTGGTCCGATGTCTACACATGCAAGGGGTGGGTTCTCGTACTTCATCACATTCACTGACGATCTCTCTAGGTTCGGATATGTGTATCTGATGAAACACAAATCTGAAGCTTTTGAGAAATTCAAGGAATTCAGAAAGGAAGTAGAGAACCAGACAGGCAAAAGTATCAAGATCCTCCGGTCTGACAGGGGAGGGGAGTACTTAAGCACGGAATTCCTAGATTACTTAAAAGAGAATGGTATTCTCTCTCAGCTTACTCCTCCTTATACACCACAGCACAACGGTGTTTCGGAGCGGAGGAATCGTACCCTACTGGATATGGTTCGCTCCATGATGAGTAGTGCTGAGTTACCTCTTTCATTCTGGGGACATGCGCTTCAGACAGCGGCATACCTTTTGAATCAAGTTCCGTCCAAATCTGTGCCTATAACTCCGTATGAAATATGGAGCAGTAAGAAACCATGTCTGAAGTTTATTAAGATATGGGGTTGTCCGGCCTATGTGAAAACACAGAAACCGGACAAGTTAGAGGCACGGTCAGTTCTCTGTAAATTTGTGGGATATCCTAAAGACTCACTAGGATATCTGTTCTACCACACTGAGGAACAGAAGGTGTTTGTATCTCGCCACGCCACCTTCTTAGAAAGGGAGTTTCTTGCAAAAGAAACTAGTGGGAGTTCGGTAGAACTGGAAGAAATTCAGCGACCACAAAATGTAACTGAAAATTTGGAGGAACCGCTAGATTCTATAACCCAGACGAACCTCAGCCACTCCGCAGATCTGGTAGGATTTCTCATCCGCCCGAGAGATACTACGGTTTTCTCATAGACGGGGATCGAGAGGATTGCATCTTGGAAGAAGATGACCCTACCAGTTTCAGGCAGGCCATTATCAGTAGGGACTCTGATAAGTGGCAGGAAGCAATGCAATCTGAAATGGAGTCCATGTACGCCAATAAAGTGTGGACCATGGATATTGCTCCACCTGGGGTAAAACCCGTTGGATGCAAATGGATCTACAAAAGGAAACTTGGTGTAGATGGGCAGGTGGAAACCTATAAAGCTAGACTCGTTGCAAAAGGTTTTCGTCAAAGACCTGGTTTGGACTATGATGAAACTTTTTCTCCGGTGGCTATGCTCAAATCCATTCGGATCCTACTTGCCATTGCTGCCTTCCATGACTATGAAATCTGGCAGATGGATGTTAAAACGGCTTTCCTAAACGGTTGTTTGGAAGAGTGCGTTTACATGGATCAACCAGAAGGTTTCGTAGACAGTGGGAGCAGCGGAAAGGTGTGCAAGTTGCTTAAATCCATTTATGGATTAAAGCAGGCATCGCGGAGCTGGAACATCTGTTTTGATGAGGCAATCAAGGAATTTGATTTCATCAAGAACGAAGATGAACCATGTGTATATAAGAAGATTGTAGGACGAACTGTCGTATTCCTAGTCTTGTACGTGGACGACATTCTTTTGATAGGAAATGATATTCCTATGCTACAATCGGTCAAGCTATTTTTGTCACAAAGGTTCTCCATGAAGGACCTGGGTGATGCCTCGTACATTCTGGAGATCAAGATCTATAGAGATAGATCCAAGAAACTATTGGGACTTTCGCAGTCCAGGTACATAGAGACCGTACTAAAGAGATTTAGTATGGAGGGTTCCAAGCGCGGTAACATACCCGCATTGCACGGAATTACCCTCTCCAAGAAGATGTCTCCTAAGACTGACGAGGAGAGGGTTCGCATGAGCACTATACCCTACGCTTCGGCGGTAGGATCTATAATATATGCGATGCTATGTACAAGACCAGATGTAGCTTACGCGTTGAGCGCGGTAAGCCGGTATCAGTCAGACCCAGGGGAGGACCACTGGACAGAAGTGAAGAACATTCTCAAGTACCTGAGAAGGACTAAGGAGATGTTCTTGGTTTACGGTAATGGAGACCTCCGGGTCGAGTCCTTTGCCGATTCAAGCTTCCAGAGTGACAAAGATGACAGCAAGTCCGTCTCAGGTTTTGTGTTTACCCTCAACGGAGAGGCGGTATGTTGGAGGAGTTCCAAGCAGGAAACCGTCGCAGACTCGACGATGGAGGCTGAATACATTGCTGCAAGCGATGCCGCAAAAGAAGCGGTCTGGATGAAGAAGTTCATTAGTGAACTTCAGGTGGTTCCGTCCATTGTTGACCCAATACCTTTGTATTGCGATAACAATGGGGCTATAGCTTTAGCGAAGGAACCAAGGTCCCATCAGAAATCCAGGCACATCTTAAGGCAGTAACACCTGATCAGGGAGATCATTGATCGACAGGAGATCGAGGTACGGAGAGTAGACACAAAGGACAACACTGCGGACCCATTCACGAAGGCTTTATCCCAGACTCAGTTCGAGCGGCTGATCGAGATGATAGGTCTTCGATACGCCAGTACATGGCCTTAGTGCAAGTGGGAGATTGTTAGTGTATATGCCCTAGAGGCCATTACTGTATCATACTAGTATGTATATTACTTGATGGAAGCTTGGGATATTCACAGTTGTACAGACAATCTTGCTCAATATAGTAGTATGCTACTTGGTTTTTCTCTGCTTTAATGTGTACATGTGTGTTTATTTATTATATCACCTATACGCATTAGTAGAGCCCTTAGGATCTTTGCTTGATTACCGGCGTTGTGATGGCGATCACACTCGTGGGGGCTGGGTAATCTACAAGCACATCCTTATACACGTCCCTGGTCATGGGAGTATCGAGATAGGGCATCGATGCTCCGGAGTAGACTAGCGTATGCGCTTCTCATCCCAGCACGGGAGACGGTCTGTCCCACAGCCGTCGGTACGTCGTACTTGAGATAGTATGCGGGTGCTCGTTAGGTTACGAGTACACTGGACAGGACTCGTCGGGAACTGACAGGTTGGTATTATACCTATCGTCAGTTATCAGTTCCCAGGTGACATGAGTACAGCTTAGTCCGCTGACTTGACACTGGCACTTCGCCTAGAGTGTGTTCCCACTGCATTTTGATCACTACCCTACCACGGCTCAAAGGAGTCGTGCAAACAGGTAGTGGTTGGGTGCAGTCCCGAAACACTTGGAGGCAGTGCCGGTTAGACAGGATTCGTCTCTCCCGGTATTGGGGGTTGACATCGCGCTGTGTCTAGGAGAGCCATTACACGAGTAGTCCCTGGCCAGGGCAAGCGAGATATACTGGTAGGTTTCCAGTGTTATCTCAGGGTGTTTTGGGCTTCACTCCGACACGACTTGTACCGCTATTGGGGGACTGACGTTTTACCGCCCCCTAGGCCCGACATGCGATGTATCAGACGAACAGACCGGACTGTACGGAGAATGTCACATTCAGACTCAGTAGGAGTTCAGATGGGGTTCACCTCGTCAGCCTTCTTGTCGGCATCTACCTGGGGACCGTTACGCACAGCTAGTGCCGCTTGCGGTCTGTGGTTAAACCCACTGCCAGCGTAGTGTCGAGTCTTTAGAGTCCCACACAGAGGGCATTCGCCTCTGGGCAAAACAGAGTAGAGGTCGCATGGTTTTGCGACAGGGTTCGTTCTCATCCGCGCACTTATGCACGTTTGGAGTCCGGACGGATTATACTGGCAGGCTCTGGTTTGAGCCAGATACTGGTATATATATTTGGGGTTGCTTTTATATCTTGGTATTCTTGTTCCTCGGAACGAGAATGCAGGTGTGTGCACAGTTGCTTGAGGCGGAGGATGAGGTATTTCATTAGGGTTTCGGAACGGGTGCGTATGCACAGTTGACAGTTATCATTTTCCAAACCCTAATGGATTTATGAATTATCTATTAATAATAGTAATTAAATGAGAATAATGTTATGGTTGATTTTGTTGACTTGTTGACCATGGTTGACTTGTTGACCATGGTTGAATGTTGACCACCATCATGCTTTGAAAAGTCCTCCTTGATTCATGCTTACGTTTCATTAAATGAAGCATGGTAGTGGTCATTCCAAATTACCATCAACTATTCTTATTTTGAATTATTATTATTTAGATAATTCTTTTCTTTTGGCATTATGGTTGCAAGAAAGAAAAGATTGCTCATTCTATCATTTTAGCTTCTCTCTCCTCACTTCATCTTCTTCTTCCTCTAGCTCAAGGTGATTCCTTCTCATGTGTTGAGAATCCTTCACCTTGAAAAGAAAACAACCCCTAGACACTCTCTACTCTCTCTAGGGTTCAAGGTTTAGCAAGCCGGAAATCCTAGTTCACTCAAAGATCGAGGAAGAGCCCAAAGGATGAAGCCCTCAGGTGGATCTATCTTCGGCAAAGAGGAGACGAGGAGGGGAAGCCATTCAAGCTACTACAAAGAACAAGAAAGAAGAACAACAACAAAAGGAGAAGGAGTTCAAGTTGAGGTATAACCACTTTGCATAGTAGTTAACTCTTCTTTGCAAGTATGCTAGTTTAGTTTAGCAAAGATCCGGCTTTTACGGTCCATGTTACAAAGTTTAGAAAAATTTTGATTTACCGTTTCCGCAACCCCGAAAGTACCGGGAGAGGTAACGCGGACCTAACATTGTGGGTGTTTGATATGATCATCACCTGCTGCCGGCGTATTGACGAGTCTTTAGAGTCCTACACAGAGGTTTCCTGGCTCAAGCTCAACGAAATAGGAGCGCATATGAGATATGTGCGGGACCGAGAATAATGCGTGTATGTGATACCGTATTCTATTCTCGCGATAAATGTATCGAATGGTTATATGCGATATAACCTAGTTATCGATTCAAGCGTTGATTCGATAAGCCGATATATTATATACTAGTCGGTTGTGTGCGACATAACCGGATCATTGAATCAAGTGTTGATTTAATGATTTAATGCATAATTATATATTTGATATATTACTTTGCATTAACTAGTATTGGTTCACTTTAAATGGATTTTCTCACTCGGATTGTACACATTGTATATGTGATATACTTTTGTGCACTTGATTGTATCATGTTTGATGATACATGTTTACTTGAGTTTGTGTAAAGATTAAACCATGGTTATTTAAATGGTTAGGGTTTTGTTTTTCATATCTATTTATTTATTTATTTATTTATTTTCTTTTTGGAAAAAGAAATGAGAAGAATGGTGGCTTTCTTTGTTTGTAGTTGAAGATTCATGAACCTTTGACTTTGTCCACCATTCTTATCTCATGCTTAACCTAACCATTTGATTTAACCCTAGTTCAATCTCTACACTTGACCATGGTTTAGATTATGATAAGTTTTGATTTTTCTTTTCATTTTTTAATTAACTTATCATAACTATTTCCTTCTTCTTCTTCATTTCTTCAAGTGAAGAAAGCTTGCCTCCATCAATGGCAAGTGATGAAAAAGAGTGAGAAATCCAAAACTAAAGTTAACCCACTTCCTATTTCTTCATCCTCTACCTCTTGCCAAGTAGTAGAATGTGTTTTCTTCACAAGTTTCTTGACTTGGTGAAGTCGGAGCTTGATTTAGCGATGCCTCGACGTAGATCATCTTCGGCATGGACATTGACGACCTAGCTTGCCCATTCTCCGACGAAGCCGACGCTAGAGCCCGGATTTGATTTGGACAGCGGAGAGGACTTCGTTGCGGAGCTATGGAGGTGGAGCACCGGATCTACAAAGGTTGTACTTCCGTATTCCCTTAGTTAAGTGTTAACTAGTTATCTTTTCGCCTAGTTTTCTAGCAAACGATCCGTAGTCGGGTTTCTCGGCACCTAGAATTTTTGAAATTGGCATGGATGATGCCTTGTGAGACCTCACTAGCGTGCCTAGGAACCCTACAGTGGTATCAGAGCCTAGCTAGAGCCTTAGGCGAAGTCTAGACGGATTTTGAAGTCCGAACGACCCGAAACCCCAACCGGAAAATGCTCTCTGAACGTTTTCAGAAAACGTGGATTTTTTCAAATTAAAAATTTCTAAAAAATTCAGCAGGAAAAAATAAGAATTATGATGCAAAATTTTTCCGATGAACAGTACAAACCGCGGCGGATCAACGGCATAAGCCTGCCTTATGCGGCGGTTCAGCGGCGGAATGATGACGTCATCATACACTGTTTGCACAGTAACTCCTATTATTTTATGCTGGATTTTCTGGGTATTTTTAAAATTTATTCCAGAGTTGTATTTTCTGGGATTATTTTGGGGATTCGGTGTTTCGATCGGAGTATCAAATTTTGTCTGTGTGGCTTTCCGGATAATTTTAGAATATGTTAAAAAGTTCGACCGGATATAAATACCCAATTTTTTCCCTGTCGGGAAATTTCCAAGTGTTGGATTTTTCCGTAGTTTAACAACGTTCTAAGTAGTGCAAGTAACGCAATGGACCCTCTAGAAGACAACAAACCTTAACTCGATTATGTGACCGTCTTGAACTGCCCTTTGAACCTTCGGGTTTGGGGCAGTACGGCGTGCCACATGTGAGGCGTTGGCTTGACCCTTCTACGGCTGGACCGTTGGTACTGAGGCACGAACTGAATGTTGTTAGACTTATTTCATGTGTTGATCTGTATCGGGAAAACTTGGGTGTTCGAATATTCAATCGGAAAGTTTAACATTTTCTGTTTATCTGGAATGTGATACAATAATTGGAATTCACAATAGTTATGAGATAACTGAATGAATGTTATAAACGTAGCACTTTAGTCTCACTTGATCGGTTGCCACGGAATTTTGATGTGATCAAAAGTCCGTCGCAATCACGTAGCGTACGCGGATACTCGCCGGGTAAACTTAATAGACAGCCTCACTCCATAGCCCCGACCAAGTTACTGTAGGAGAACCCCGTCGCCGAAAGCATCCGTTCGGGTGCTCGCGGCAGCGGTGTTCCGCCTTGGTGCACTTCGTCGACGGTATCGGGGGTGCGGCCGCCTACTAAAGTTTGCGACGAGTATTCGATCAGACTGTCGGGAATCTTGTTGAATTACCCGACTCGATATTGAAAAGTGTTTTCGATAATGAGACTGAAATGCGGGGTTTATAATTGTTAGGCATGCGATGTCTAAGTAATTCATTTGGTCAGGCATGCGATGTCTGAGGTGGTTGCGGATTCCAACTGTTGTAGTTTTACACTTTCTTTTCTGTGACCGTAAGTGTAATATGTGATATCGCCGGTTTCGTTGCTATATGTCAACGACAATTGGGATGCGCATATTTACTTACGTTGATGATATGTGATGTTATGTGTTGCTGGATATGTTATATTGGATCGTCGTGTTTGAATAGCCGGGGGGTTTTTATGTGAGATGAGTGTTTTTCATTTTCATTCATGTAAAAACTTGTATGTAATATTCTTTTATTGGGGCGCTTCCAGGTTGCGGAAGTTGTCACCGTTTGTATATTATTTACTTTTCCGCACTAGGATAGACCCAAGGAGGAGAGCACAAGTAACCGGGTTCTGGAGTCCACTGGGAGACCAACTCGAGGAGTCGAGTCCGGGTCTCCTAACTCTAGAATTGGTAGGGTTGCTTGCCGCTCTCGTAGGGGTCTAGGGGTGTGGGTTTGGCTATTCATCACGACCGTGGAATCCGTGTTTTATACTGGCTCGTATTAAAAACACGGACGTCCTAGTATATCCAATATTTCATATGATTCTTCTGCTGCGATATCTGTGATGTGATCATGTGATGTTCTGTGATAGATACAGTATATAGTATATATGATATATTATATAGGCGTTACTTATGTTTTACACCCGCGCTAGCCCTGCCCCGCTCTGCCGTTAGTTACCTAACCTAACGGTGCACGAAGGGACATCGAGGCGAATGCGGATGGCATAAGTATACGTCGTATTTATCTGTGACGTTTAGGTAATTTAAATGATGGGACTTCATTAATGTGATTAATGAAATAAAAGAAACCTAAGATGTTGTAGAATCGAATTTCAAAATAAAACAGGTAGCTACAGTTCTTGCTTTGCATAGCGGTATATGAGATATATCCTGCACCTTATTCGATGAGGAAAGGACCGAGATCCCTTCACTGGGAGTGACTCCTTTAGCAATAACTGGCAGATGCTACACACTCGGTTTGTCTTTTGATTGCTTTTAAGTGTTTTTGCTTTGCACAGTGATATATATGATATATCCCGCACCTCATTCGACGAGGAAAGGACCGACGATCCCTTCACCGGGAGTGACTCCTTTAGCAAAACTAGAAAAGCCACAAAAGCACTCCATTTTAAAATCATTTGATTCTACAACGATATAAAGTTCATTACGCAAAAGGTTTTCTTAAAAACCTGTCGTAGCCCTCCGTCATTTCAGATAAGTAATAGTTAGTATTCGTGCTGCGTTTGTTGACTCAGTCAAGACGTAGTGTGCGGTAGCTGATTATTGCTTATCTGCAAAGCATATGATGCGATTGGATTAGGGTAGTCGTGCGGCCTTGTTGACTCAGTCAAGGGTCGTGCGGGTGGGTTTAATTCAATCAAGAAATGACGGGTTGAACTTTACTTGCGGTCTATGGTTTGTTGACTCGGTCAAGGTCATAGATCGCATGGGACAAAATGTTATCGGGAATTTCAAGTGTTGAAATTTGCAATGAGATTGCATACCTTCTATGAGATAGTTGGATCCCGATACCCGCTGCGAGTAAGAGTTACTCCTGGGAGAGTTTTATACATTACAATTAGCCGATCAAGTAGGTGTCTAGAAAGGTGTCAACGAGGTTAAGCCTCTGGGAAAACGAGGTTTACATTAATTAGGTTCGTGCGAAAGCACGGGGGACCTCCCTCAAAGTACCGACACTGGCCTGGCTGAAAGATTGGCGAACTTGTAGTGTGTAATTAATCCCGGCTAGTCTTTCCTTTTAGGGTTTGAAGGAAGATTTGATAAAAAGCAGTGGGAGCCATCCTGATTAGATAAAATAATAACCAATCTATTCTTGCAAGAGCGCACGCTGAGTGTTTTCTTCTCTCTCTCTCCAGGTAGCGACCATATCACGCCTTAATCAAGATAATAATACGGATTATTGACCGAACGCGCTTGTTATACTGAGCTGGGGAACGTTGGTCCCGCTCCAACTTATAATTGTTATAAGACAGAGCAGGAAATTGGGGATTAACAGAATTCCCGTGCCGCCCAAACGAAGAGAGTGCATGCTGATGCATCATCTTCGGGTGTGTTCATTACAAAGAACTGTTTCTCAGTATCCTCTGCATCCTGGGTATTTGATACCAGATTAGGATCCCAGATATGTAATCTGTTACATAGGGCTACAGACAGGTAGAGAACTGAGAACGGGTGATAAGTTTCATGAGACAGAAAACGGGGCAAGAGTTGCAGCCAAGTCTGTTGGTCACTGTCACCCTGTATTACCAATACATTGATTCTGAAGGAATGTTGTTAGATACCGAACCTGATATACAAAATCATATCTATCACTTTATTAGTAAAGAAATGATAAAATTTTGTATTGTTGGATAATGTTTTGAACATTTCCTATATCAAAGGTTGATCGGTTCAGGCACGTTATCTAAAAGCATTGATGTTCTAAATCAAACTACAGTTCTTAGTATATGGAACACACACAAGAGGAAGAGTTCAGAAATGAACGAATTCTTCTTGAGGTATTGTAGACTAGGTCAGATCAATGTGACACGACTAGCTAGAGTTACATATAGATGCATATTTAAATCAGTTTGAATTTATATCTTGTGTAACTCGCCAGTCATGTCACAAAGATAAGATGACACCAGCTCTGTTTATTGGAAACAGAGAAAGAGTTAGTGAACTCTTGGGATGATACATGTTGATGTATGCAGGTCCCCTGTCTACACATGCCAAGACCGGTTCTTTGTACTTCATTACATTCTCTGATAATCTCTCAAGATTCAGACATATGTTCCTGTTGAAACACAAGTCCGAACCTTTTGAGATATTCATAGAATATAAGTTAGAAGTAGAGAACCAAAACAAGGGTATAAGTATTATGTCCTATGATGAGATCAGGGAGGAGAATACTTGTGCATGGAATTCCTGGACTATTCTAAAGGAGAATGAGATTCTCTCTCAGCATTACTCCTCTGTATACACCATAGAACGATGGTATATCGGGGCGGAGCAGATACACCCTATTTGATATGGTGTGCTCTATGATGAGTACTACTGAGTTACCTATTTCCTTTTGAGAGTTATGCACTTATGAAGTTGCATACCTATTGAATAGGGTTCCAATCAAATCAGTTGCCTACCATTTCATATCTGATATGGAAAGGGAAGAGCCCGTGTCTTAAGCTAGTTAAGATTTGGGGTTGTCCGGCCTATGTCTAAAAGCAAAATCCGGACAAGCTCAAGGAAAGATCTGTTATGTAGAACTGGAAATGTTCCAGCCATACAAACTGCAGCTGATGATTTGGTAGAACCAAAGGATTCAGTAGATTCCAACGAACCTCAGCCTCTCCGCCGATTTAGTAGGGTTCCTCATCCACCTGAAAGATACTTCGGTTTCTCTATGACAGTGGGAGCGAGGATTGCATCATGAGATGATGACCCAACTAGCTTCCAGCAGGCCATCGAGAGTAAGACTCTGTAAGAATGGCTGGATGTTTAGCGATCTGAGATGGAATCCTTATACACCAACAAAGTATGGACTTTGGTTGCTATATCTGAAGGGTTAAATCCCCATCAGGAGAAAGTATATCTTGAGAAGATTACTTGGTGTACATCGAAAAGTTGAGACTTTCAAAGCTAGACTTGATAAAAGTGTGCATCATTGACCAGGTGTGGATAATGATGAAACCTTTTTCAAGTAGCTATGCTTAAGTCCATCCAGATCCTACTTGCCACGGCTACATACCATGACTGCGATATCTGGTGGTTGGGTGTCTTGACTGCTTTTCTAAATGATTTTTAGAAGAGAGTGTCTATAAGTACACAGCCAGAGGGCTTCGTAGACAGTGGGAGCAGCGGAAACGTGTGCAAGATGCTTTATACGATAAAGCAGGCATCGCGGAGTTGGAACATCTGTTTTGATGAATTAGTCAAAGAGTTTGACATCATCAAAATGGTAGATGAACCTTGTATAAACAAAAAGGTAGTAGGGAGTATGGTGATGATCCTCGTAGAGTACGTGGATGACATACTCTTGATAGGGAAGGAGTTTCCTATGCTACGCTCGATCAATCTCCGCATATTACAATGATTCTCCATATAGGATCAAAGTGATACCTCCTAAATCCTGGGTGTTTGGATCTATGAGATAGATCTAATTGGATATTAGGACTCTCACTAGTTGTAGTGAGACGGTATCAACCGATCCTGGGGAGAATCACTGGAAGGGTTCCAGGGTGATAATGACGACTGAGTGTCAGTCGCAGGCATTGTCTTTACCCTCAGTAAAGGGACGGTATGTTGGAAGAGTTCCAAGCTAGATACCGTGACATACTAGACGATAAAGGCACGATACATCGCTACTTAAGATGCTACCAAAGAGGCTGTTTGGATGTATATTGGTTCATGAGATGAACTATGTTCCTCCCATTGTGAGACAATGGAGTTGTGGCTTATGCCGAGGAACGCCGGTCCCATCAGTGATCCAGACATATTCTAAGGTAGTATCACTTGATCATGGAGATGATTGATCTCCAGGGTGATCGAGGTTTGGAGAGTAGACTCAGAGGACAACACAGCGGATCCACTCATAAAGGCCTGTTCCCAGAAAGAGACTTTTATGGGATGGTTAAGTATGAGATACTACAACCACTGCTACAGATGGCCCTAGTGCAAGTGGGAGATTGTTAGTTATATGTATGCCCTAGAGGCCATTACTGTACACAGGATGTATATTGTAGTGGATGCTGGGACATATATAGGGAGGACTTTCTTGCTCGACTTGATAGTATGCTATCTGGTTGAACTTTACCTTAACGTGTATACTGATTGTCTCTCTGTTACATGTTGGTAAAGCCCTTAGGATGTGTGCTTGACTACCTGGACTATGATGCGGATCATACTAGTGGGGACATGGCAGTCCATAAGTACATCCTTCAAAGTCCCTAGTAGAGGGTGTGTCGAGACGGGGCATCGATATACCAGAGTAGACTAGAGTGCACGTTCTCGACCCATACAGATGGGTGATGGATGATCCCATATCCATCGGTGTTTGACATCAGAGATGATATACGGGTGCTCAGTGTAGACTGGGTACACTGGACGGACTCGCCGAGAACTCCCAGATGGTATTATACCTCACGTCAGATGGCAGTTCTCTGGTGACACTGGTACAGAGTAGTCTGTTGACCCGAGATCGTCATAGAGTCTTGTGTGGTTCCCACTGTGCTTTGATTTCCATCTTACCACGTCCAAGAGGGCGTGCAAAACGGTGGTTTTTGGGTACAGTCCCGAGTCACATGGAGGCAATGAGCGATAGGAGGGGATTCGTCTCTCCCGGTATAGGGAGTTGATGTTGTGCTGTGTTCGATTGGCTATAACAGGAAATCCCTGGCCAGGGTTGCTGAGATTTACTGGTAAGTGTTACCTGTAGTTTCTTGAATAGTTATAGACCTCATATCGACACGACTTATTGAGCTATTGGGGTCTGACGTTTACCACCCCTAGGCGAGATATACGACATATCAGACGATCAGACCGGACTGTACGGTAGTGTTACTGGTCGGATTCACTGGAGTGTGAGCGGGCTTGCTCGTCGATCTTCAGATCGCTCAATACCCGGGTGGCCGTTACGTTTAGCAGACCGCTTGCGGCTTGTGGGTGTTTGATATGATCATCACCTGCTGCCGGCGTATTGACGAGTCTTTAGAGTCCTACACAGAGGTTTCCTGGCTCAAGCGAAACGAAATAGGAGCGCATATGAGATATGTGCGGGACCGAGAATAATGCGTGTATGTGATACCGTATTCTATTCTCGCGATAAATGTATCGAATGGTTATATGCGATATAACCTAGTTATCGATTCAAGCGTTGATTCGATAAGCCGATATATTATATACTAGTCGGTTGTGTGCGACATAACCGGATCATTGAATCAAGTGTTGATTTAATGATTTAATGCATAATTATATATTTGATATATTACTTTGCATTAACTAGTATTGGTTCACTTTAAATGGATTTTCTCACTCGGATTGTACACATTGTATATGTGATATACTTTTGTGCACTTGATTGTATCATGTTTGATGATACATGTTTACTTGAGTTTGTGTAAAGATTAAACCATGGTTATTTATATGGTTAGGGTTTTGTTTTTCATATCTATTTATTTATTTATTTATTTTCTTTTTGGAAAAAGAAATGAGAAGAATGGTGGCTTTCTTTGTTTGTAGTTGAAGATTCATGAACCTTTGACTTTGTCCACCATTCTTATCTCATGCTTAACCTAACCATTTGATTTAACCCTAGTTCAATCTCTACACTTGACCATGGTTTAGATTATGATAAGTTTTGATTTTTCTTTTCATTTTTTAATTAACTTATCATAACTATTTCCTTCTTCTTCTTCATTTCTTCAAGTGAAGAAAGCTTGCCTCCATCAATGGCAAGTGATGAAAAAGAGTGAGAAATCCAAAACTAAAGTTAACCCACTTCCTATTTCTTCATCCTCTACCTCTTGCCAAGTAGTAGAGTGTGTTTTCTTCACAAGTTTCTTGACTTGGTGAAGTCGGAGCTTGATTTAGCGATGCCTCGACGTAGATCATCTTCGGCATGGACATCGACGACCTAGCTTACCCATTCTCCGACGAAGCCGACGCTAGAGCCTGGATTTGATTTGGACAGCGGAGAGGACTTCGTTGCGGAGCTATGGAGGTGGAGCACCGGATCTACAAAGGTTGTATTTCCGTATTCCCTTAGTTAAGTGTTAACTAGTTATCTTTTCGCCTAGTTTTCTAGCAAACGATCCGTAGTCGGGTTTCTCGGCACCTAGAATTTTTGAAATTGGCATGGATGATGCCTTGTGAGACCTCACTAGCGTGCCTAGGAACCCTACACAAGTAAGCATGCTTCATTAAATGATAATCAACACCTCATACCTCCACTTCATTAACCATTTAATAAACTGGTTAAATCCACAAATGAGGTGTCTTCTTCTAGAAGCACTCTTGCACAATTACAAGAATACCCCTCACCGTATATACATACCCATATCCGTATTCCGAAAAATATGAATTCAAAGAGATGAAAATAATCCAAGCATATAATACTTGGATCCGGCTTAAACCAATGCCCACTAATATTATCCGTCCAAATCCTGATCCGTGCATAAGTACACGTATATGATGGAACCCTGCCGTAAAACCATACGGCCTTTACATCATTTCGCCCGAAGTAGGGAAACCCTCTGTGTGCAACTCTAAAGACTCGACAGTACGCTGGCAGTGCGTTTAAACACAAGCACGTCTGAGGTACTAGCTGCACGTAATGGCTACCCAAGTATCTATCGATAGTATCTGTCGATAAGGGGGCCGATGAGCATGCTCATCCAAACTCTTACTCAGTCCATCTGTGACAATTTCCGTACAGTCCAGTCTGTTCGTCTAAGATACTCGCATATCGGGCCTAGGAGGGAGTTAAGCGTCAGACCCTTAATAGCGCAATAAGTCGTGCCGGAGTATAGCCCAAAACACCCTGAGAAACAACTGGAGTGCCTACCAGAAAATATCGCTTGCCCTGGCCAGGGACTTTATGTAATGTATTTCCGAACACAGCGCGATATCAACCCCTAATACCGAGAGAGACAAATCATTTCTAACCGCTACTGCCTCCAAGTGTTTCGGGACTGCACCCAACCACTATCTGTTTGCACGACTCATTTGAGCCATGTTAGGGTAGTGATCTAAGTACAGTGGGAACACACTCGAGGCAAAGTGGCGATGTCAAGCCAACGGACTAACCTATACTCATGTCACCTGAGAACTGCTACCTGACGATAGATATAGTAGCAACCAGCAGTTCCCCACAAGTCCTGTCCTGTGTAACTCATAACCCGATGAGAACCTGTATACTATCTTCAGTACTACGTACTAATGGCTGTGGGATAGACCATCTGTAGGGTTACTAGGCACTCTAATAAGGGTCTATAAGTCATCAACCAAGCCCGGTTTAAATTTTAGCCGTGCCGAACAACTCTAAACCAAGATCTTAAACTAGAGATTTGGCGAAACAAAGCATGTTAAACACTTTAACATCTAAGAGTTTGGGATTACAACCTTTGTAGTCCGGTCCTTCAATTAATAAGCTCCGTGTTGTGGTCCTTTCGCTGCGATCATCAAGTTCCGGAGTCTCGAGAGGCTCCACGAAGAGAAAGATGCAAGCTTGCTTCCGATCTTCGATAACAAAGATGATCTACCTTGAAGTTTCATTAACACAAGCTCCCACTCACTAAATGAAGTGAACACCCTAATCTAAATGGTTAGGATAGATTATGATGATGAAGTAGAATTTTAGCTCTCATTTGTTTTCTTAATCTCACTCATTTTCATCACTAAGCAAAAAGCTAGAAAGCTTTTGCATCAAGAATTCAAGGAAGAAGAAGAAGTATCCTTTTGTGATGAATAATGAATAACTCAAGTGTAAGGTTAGAAATGCAACCATGGTTTATGTGAGAAGATCTAACCCTTGTAGAGATTGAATCATGGTTAAAGGTTTGTTTGGGTTAATCAAATATCCATGCAAAATATCAACACAAATATCTTTGCATAAAACAAAATAAAACCTTCTGGAAGGTTCTACAAAAGATTAACCCAAATCAAATCCTAACCATGTTTAATCTCCACTAAACATGTTGCATTAATAACCCTAACATGTTACAATATTATATATCACATATACAATATTTATTGCAACAAAATAAAATAATACAATTAATATATATCAAGGTATTACCCGAGTGAGAAAAAGAATCTTTTAGTGAGCTTATATCAGTTAATTTAATTTAATATATCAAATATATAATTATACATTAAATTATCGAATCAACACTTGATCCGATAATCCGGCTATTTCATAAATAACCGACTAATATAATCTGTATCAGTTCATCGAATCAACACTTGATCCGATGACCCGGCTATATCATATATACCCGGACGATATCTCATATCGCGAGAATCTAATACGGTATCACATACACGTATTGTTCTCAGTCCCGCACAAATCATATATGTGCTCCTACTCCATTTTGCCTGAGCCAAGAAACCTCTGTATAGGACTCTAAAAAATCGTCAATACACCGGCAGTAGGTGATGATAATATCAAACACCCACAAGGTGTAAGCGGTCAGCTAAACATAACAGCCACCCAGGTATTGAGCGATCAGAAGATCAATAAGCAAGCTTGTACATTCTCCTGCGAATCCAATCAGTAACACTCCCGTACAGTCAGGTCTCATCGTCTGATATGTCGCATATCTCGCCTAGGGGTGGTATACGTCAGACCCCAGTAGCTTGATAAGTCGTGTCGATATGAGGTCTATAACAGTTCGAGAAACTACTGATAACACTTACCAGTAAATCTCAGCAACCCACGCCAGGGATTTCCAGTTATAGCCAATCGAACACAGCACAACATCAACTCCCTATACCGGGAGAGACGAATCCCCTCCTATCGCTCATTGCCTCCATGTGATTCAGGACTGTACCCAAAAGCCACCTTTTTACAGGCCCTCTTGGACGTGGTATGATGGAAATCAAAGCACAGTAGGAATCACACAAGACTCTACGACGATCTCGGGACAACAGACTACTCTGTACCAGTGTCACCAGAGAACTGCCATCCGACGTGAGGTATAATACAATCTAGGAGTTCTCGACGAGTCCGTCAAGTGTACCCAGTCTCCACTGAGCACCCGTATACCTTATCTGATGTCAAACACCAATGGATATGAGATCATCTTGTAGGGATGCTAGGTACACGCACAAGGGTCTACGAGGCATCAACCATGCCCGATTTAAAATTTAGCCGTGCCGAACAACCCAAAGCCGGATCTTTAAACTAGAGATTAGGTGAAAACTAGCATGTTAAACATTTTAACACTAAGTGAGAGAGATTACAACCTTTGTAGATCTGGTCCTTCACTTCTAAAACTCCGTGTTGAGGTCATTTCGCTGCGATCATCGTGTTACGGACTCTCGAGAGGCTCCACGAAGAGAAAGATGCAAGCTTGCTTCCGATCTTCGATAACAAAGATGATCTACCTTGAAGTTTCATTAACACAAGCTGACACTCATTAAATGAAGTGAACACCCTCATCTAAATGGCAAGGGTAGATGAGGATGATGAAGTAGAATTTTTTCTCTCTTTTATTTTCTTATTCTCACTCATTTTCAGCACTTGGAAAAAAGCTAGAAAGCTTTTTCCATGAAAGAAAGAAGAAGGAAGAATGAGTAATGAATTAAAACCTTTTGTGATAAATAATGAAAAGATAATAATGATGAATAATGCAACCATGGTTAACTAAACCTTTGTAGAGATTTAACTAGGGCTAGGGTTTGGGTTGGGTTAAGAATGAGTCACACATAAATATCAGCATAATATCTTAACTCAAGACAAAAGAAAAACCTTCTAGAATCTTCATGAAAGAACTAACCCAATTCAAACCCTAACCTTCTTTAATCTCCACTAAACATGTTGCATTAGTAATCATATCATGTTACAATATTATATATCATATATATAATATATATTGTAACAAAATAAAATAATACAATTAACATATATCGCATATATATCAATGTATTACCCGAGTGAGAAGAAGAATCTTTTAGTGAGCTAATATTAGTTAATGAAATTTAATTTAACATATATATTATTATACATTAAATTATCGAATCAACTCTTGATCCGACAATCCGGCTATATCGCATATAACCGACTAATATCTCATTTACCGATTCATCGAATCAAGACTTGATCCGATGACCCGGCTGATATCAAATATCGCGAGAATAGAATACGGTATCTCATATCGCATTATCCTCAGTCCCGCACATACCACATATGTGCTCCTACTCCGTTTTACCTGAGCCAAGAAACCTCTCTGTAGGACTCTAAAGAATCGTCAATACGCCGGCAGTAGGTGATGATCATATCAAACACCCACAAGCTGCAAGCGGTCAGCTAAACGTAACAGCCACCCAGGTATTGAGCGCTCAGAAGATCAACAAGCAAGCCTATACATTCTCCTACAAATCCAATTAGTAACACACCCGTACAGTCCGGTCTCGTCGTCTGATATGTCGCATATCTCGCCTAGAGGTGGTAAACGTCAGACCCCGGTAGCTTGATAAGTCGTGTCGATATGATGTCTATAACAGTTCGAGAAACTACTGATAACACTTACCAGTAAATCTCAGCAACCCTGGCCAGTGATTTCCAGTTATAGCCAATCGAACACAGCGCAACATCGACTCCCTATAACGGAAGAGACAAATCCCCTCCTATCGCTCATTGCCTCCATGTGATTCGGGACTGTACCCAAAAGCCACCTTCTTGCACGCCCTCTTGGACGTGGTATGATGGAAATCAAAGCACGTTGGGAATCACACAAGACTCTATGACGATCTCGGGTCAACAGACTACTCTGTACCAGTGTCACCGGAGAACTGCCATCTGACGTGAGGTATAATACCATCTGGGAGTTCTCGGCGCGTCTGCCCAGTGTACCCAGTCTTTACTGAGCACCCGTACACCATCCTTGATGTCAAACACCGATGGATATAGGATCATCCATCGCCCATCATATGGGTCAAGATGCAAATACGCTAGTCTACTCTGGTGTATCGATGCCATATCTCGATACACCCTCGACTAGGAACAGTTATATAATGTACTCGTCGACTACCGTGGCCCCACTAGTATGATCTCATCATGGTCCCAGTAGTCGAGTACATATCCTAAGGGCTTTATCAACATATAATATAGAGACAATCAGAGTACATGTTAAGATAAAGTAAAACTAGATAGCGTACTATAATGTGGAGCAAGAAAGTCCTCCATATATATATCCAAGTATCCAATACAATATACATCGTATGTACAGTAATGGCCTTTAGGGCATACATATAACTAACAATCTCCCACTTGCACTAGGGCCATCTGTTGTAGTATCACATACCCAATAATTAGCTGTGGTTGAAGTATCTCATACTCAACCATCCCATAAAAGTCTCTACTGGGAAAAAGGCCTTTGTGAGTGGATCCGCGCTGTTGTCCTCTGTGTCTACTCTCCTAACCTCGATCTCCCTGGAGATCAACCTTCTCTATGATCAGGTGATACTGCCTAAGAATTATATCTGGATTTCTGATGGGACGGGGGTTTTTCGGCATAAGCCACAACTCCATTGTCACATAATGGTAGGAAAGAAGTTCATCTTATGAAATTATATATATATCCAGACTGCCTCGTTGGTAGCATCCTTGGTAACGATGTATCTTGCCTTTAATCGTCTGGTAAGTCACGGTATTTAGCTTGGAACTCTTCCAACATACCGTCCCTCCACTGAGGGTAAAGACAATGCCTGCGACAGACATTTAGTCGTCCTTATCACCCTGGAACCTTTCCAGTGATTCTCCCCTGGATCGATTGATACCATCTCACTACAACTAGTGAGTATCGTAACATCCAATTAGATCTATCTCATAGATCCAAAACCCAGGATTTAGGAGGTATCACTTTGATTGTATATGGAAAATCCTTGTGATAAGCGGAGATTGACCGAGCGTAGCATAGGAAACTCCTTCCCTATCAAGAGTAAGTCATCCACGTACTCTACGAGGATCATCACCATACTCCCTATTACCTTTTTGTATATACAAGGTTCATCTACCATTTTGATGAAGTCAAACTCTGTGACTACCACATCAAAACAGATGTTCCAACTCCGCGATGTCTACTTTATCACATAAAATATCTTGCACACGTTTCCGCTGCTCCCACTGTCTACGAAGCTCTCTGGCTGTGTACTTATAGACAGTCTCTTCCAAATTATTATTTAGAAAAGCAGTCATGACACCCAACCGCCAGATATCGTAGTCATGGTATGTAGCCGTGGCAAGTAGGATCTGGATGGACTTAAGCATAGCTTTGAAATTCTCAACTTTTCCATATACACCAAGTAATCTTCTCAAGATATACTTGCTCCTGATGGGGATTTAACCCTTCAGATAAAGCAACCAAAGTCCATACTTTGTTGGTGTATAAGGATTCCATCTCAGATCGCTAAGCATCCAGCCATTCTTACAGAGTCCCACTTTTGATGGCCAGCTCGAAACTAGTTGGGTCATCTTCTCATGATGCAATCCTCACTCCCACTGTCATAGAGAAACCGGAGTATCTCTCAGGTGGGTGAGGAACCCTACTAGATCGGCGGAGAGGCTGAGATTCGTTGGAAACTATTGAATCCACATTCAATAGGTATGCAGCTTCTCAAGTGCTTAACTCCCAAAAGGAAATAGGAAACTCAGTAGTACTCATCATAGAGCACACCATATCACATAGGGTGCTATTGCTCTGCCCCGATATACCATCGTGCTATGTTGTATATGGAAGAGTATTGCTGAGAGAGAATCTCATTCCCCTTTAGAATAGTCCAGGATTTCCGTGCTCAAGTATTCTCCGCCTTAATCTCATCAAAGGACATAATACTTATACCCGTATTTTGGTTCTCTACTTCTAACTTATATTCTGTGAATATCTCAAAAGGTTTAGACTTGTGTTTCAACAGGAACATATGTCCGAATCTTGAGAGATCATCAGAGAATGTAATGAAGTACAAAGAACCGGTCTTGGCTTGTGTAGACAGGGGACCTTCATACATCAGCATGTATCAATCCCAAGAGTTCACTAACTCTTTCTCTGTTTCCAATAAACAGAGCTGCGGTCATCTTATCTTTGTGACATGACTAGCAAGTTTCACAAGATGTAAATTCAAACTAATTTAAATATGCATCTAAATGTAACTTCGCTAGTCGGGTCGTATTGATATGACCAAGTCTACAATGCCCCAAGAAAGATTCGTTCATTTCTGAACTCTTCCTCTTCTCTGTGTTTTGTATACTAAGAACTGTAGTTTGATTTAGAACGTCTATGCTTTTAGATAACGTGCCTGATCCGATCAACTCTTGATATAGGAAATGTTCAAAACATTATCCAACAATACAAAATTATATCCTTTCTTTACTAATAAAGAGACTGATATGATGTTGTATATCGGCTTCGGTATCTAATAACATTCGTTCAGAATCAATGTATTATGGTAATACTGGGTGATAGTGACCAACAGACTTGGCTGCAACACTTGCACCGTTTCTATCTCATGAAACTTATCACCCGTTCTCAGTTCTCTACCTATCTGTAGCCCATGTAACAAATTACATATGTGGGATCCTGATCCGGTATCAAATACCCAGGACGTAAAGGATACTGAGAAACAGTTCTATGTAATGAACACACCCAAAGATGACGCATCAGCATGCACTTTCTTCGTTTGGGTGGCACGGGAAATCTGGTATTCCCCAATTTCCTGTTCTGTTTTATAACAATTATAAGTTGGAGCGGGACCAATGTTCCCCAGCTCAGTATAATAAGCGGGTTCGATCAATTACATCTGTATTATTATCTTGATTAAGGCGTGACATAGTCATAACCAGGAGAGAGAGAGAGAGAAGAAAACACTCAGCGTGCGCTTTTACAAGATTAGATTGGTTATCAATTTATCTAATCAGGATGTCTCCCACTGTTTTAGTCAAATCTTCCTTCAAACCCTAAAAGGAAAGACTAGCGGGGATTAATTACACGCTACAAGTTCGCAAATCTTTCAGCCAGGCCAGTGCCGGTACTTTGAGGGAGGTGCCCCGTGCTTTCGTACGGACCTAATTAAAGTAAACCTCATTTTCCCATGGGCGTAACCCCGTTGACACCTTTCTAGACACCTACTTGATCGGCTAATTGTAATGTGTAAAACTCTCCCAGGTGTAACACTTACTCGCAGCGGGTATCGGGATCCAACTATCTCATAGAAGGTATGCAATTTCATTGCAAATTTCAACACTTGAAATTTCCAATAATATTTTTCCCCAAGCCTCCTATGACCTTGGTAAAGGCCAACAAACCATAGGCTGCTAGTCAAGTTCAACCCGTCATTTCCTGATTGAATTAAACCCACCCGCACGGCCCTTGACAAAGGCCAACGAGGTCGCATGACTACCCTAATCCAATCTGCATCATATGCATAAGCAGATAAGTACTATTCAGCTACCGCATACTACGCCTTGACAAAGGCCAACAAACGCAGCACGAATACTAAACAATGCTTATCTGAAATGACGGAGGGCTACGATAGGTTTTTAAGAAAACCCTTTGCGTAATGAACTTGATATCGTTGTAGAATCGAGTGATTTTAAATGGAGAGTTTTTTAGGCTTTTCTAGTTTTGCTAAAGTGGTCACTCCCGGTGAAGGGATCGTCGGCCCTTTCCTCATCGAATAAGGTGCAGGGTATATCTTATATACCACTATGCAAAGCAAGAACTAGAGCTACCTGTTTTTAAACAAGTTTCTACAACATCTTTAGGTTTCTTTTAGTTTCATTAATCTCATTAATGAAGTCCCATTTTATTATGCTTCACAAGCATCACATTTGAAACGAAATCTGTAATATTACATATATCTCATATATATAATATAAACATTCGTCTCAGGCAGTAATATAATCTCATCACAGAACATTGCAGCAGAAGAGCATATATGAAATATTGGATATACTAGGACGTCCGTGTTTTAATATGAGCATGTATAAAACACGGATTCCACGGTCGCGATGAATAGCCAAACCCATATCCCTAGACCCCTACGAGAGCGGTCCGCAACACTGCCAATTCTAGGGTTAGGAGACCCGGTCTCGACTACTCGAGATGGTCTTCCACTGGACCCTAGAACCCGGTTACTTGTGCTCCCCGCCTTGGGTCTACCTAATGCGGAAAAGTAAATAATATACAATGGTGACATCATCCTCAGCCCGGATGTGCCCCAATAAAATAATATTACATACAAATGAATTTTACATGAATGAAAAAGAAAAACTCTCATCTCACATAAAACCCCCGGCTATTCAAAACGCGAAGATCCAATATAACATATCACAGCAACACATAATATCTCATATCATCAACGTAAGCAAGTATGCGTATCCCGATTGTCGTTGATGTATAGCAACGAAGCCGGCGATACACCACATACAATGCTTACCATCACAGAAAAGAAAGAGTAAAACTACAACAGTTGGAATCCGCAACCTCTTCAGACATCGTATGCCTAACAAATGAGTTCCTTAGACATCGCATGCCTAACAATTATAAACCCCGCATTTTAGTCTCTTTATCGAAAACACTTTTCAATATCAAGTCGGGCAATTCAAGAAGATTCCCGACATCTTGATCGAATGCTCGTCGCAAACTTTAGTAGACGGCCGCACCCCCGATGCCGTCGACGAAGTGCACTAAGGCGGAACACCACTACCGCGAGCACCCGAACGGATGCTTTTGGCGACGGGGTTCTCCTACAGTCATTTGGTCGGGGTAATGGGGCATGACTGTCTATTAAGTTTACCTGGTGAGTATCCGTGTACGCTACATGATTGCGACGGACTTTTGATCACATCAAAATTCCGTGGCAACCGATCATCTGAGACTAAACTGCTATGTTTATAATATTCAAATTAGTTATCTCATAACTACCTGTGGATTCCAAATATTGTATCACATTCCAGATAAATAGACAATGTTAAACTTTCCGATCGAATAATCAAACACCCAAGTTTTCCCGAATAGCTCAACACTTGAGCGGAGTTCAAAAAGTATCCATCACATGCAACAGTACCAATGGTCCAGCCGTAAAAGGGTCAAGCCAACGCCTCACATGTGGCAACGCCGTACTACCACAAACCCTAAGGTTCAGAGGCAGTTCAAGACGGTCGCATAATCGAGTTAAGGTTTGTTGTCTTCTAGAGGGTCCACCGCGTTACTTGCACGATTTTCCGAAAGTTTCAAACTCGAGAAAAAATCCAACTTTTGAAAATTTTCCGACAGGGGAAAAAGTGAGTTATTGATATCCGTTCGAAC
Organism: Agapanthus africanus; assembly: GCA_030015575.1. Classification (NCBI taxonomy): domain Eukaryota; kingdom Viridiplantae; phylum Streptophyta; class Magnoliopsida; order Asparagales; family Amaryllidaceae; genus Agapanthus; species Agapanthus africanus. Next base: position 160,169,228 of record JASDDO010000029.1, on the reverse strand, counting down.
TTTTTAACAGTTTCTATAAATTACCCGGACAAACTAAACGAAGTTAAACTTTCTGATCGAATCAATGAGCTCCCAATAAAACCCAGAAAACTCAACACTTGAGTGGAATTAAAAATTCCCAGAAGAATCAGGAAGTTGGTACTGAAGTTACTGTACAAAACCCTAACCCTAATTCTACTGTTCCGCCGCGGAACCGCCTTGCAAGCAAGGTATTGCCGCGGTTCTGCGGTGCTTCAGTGGAATTAAGATGTCGTATTTCACAGTAATTCATAAAATACCCTGCTGAATTTTTTGAGTATTTTTAATAAGAAAAAATGTCAACTTTTGAAAAATTTCCAGAGAACGGTCAAAACTAGGGTTTCGGGGTTTGATCGGACTTTAAACTTCGTCTAGACTTCGCCTAAAGCTTTATCTTGGCTCTGATACTGTCACGTCCCGAAAGTATGGAACATGACCGGCACTTAAACTACGAAACGTCTCGAGGCGTACGTAATCCAAGTAAGCCGAAAACCCAGAAATGCAAACCAAGAAAAGTAGTAGAGTGAAGGAAAACCAATTTAAGTAAGTAGTTTTAATAGCATAAGACAAATTATGCGGGTTTCTAAAAACATCAAAAAATTTCCTGAAAATTTCGGCAGAGTCTCCTTTGTAAATACTGGCCCGCAAGCGGGATACAACATGAATAGTATACGAAATCAATAAAAAGGCATCCCCAAGCGGGAGCTAGCTCTTCGTCAATCGACGGTCACAACCACACAAGCAATATAATATACAACGCCAACGGCGAGGATCAAAATTCAAAAGGAAACTCAAAACCACAAGAAAACCACAGAAATATAACGCGCGACTCTAAGTTCGAAGGAATAACATCACTGGTCTCTATCTCAAAATAAATACATGTTTGGTTGATGGAACTTCTAGATACAACAGAGTAATAATATACAAGGTATATGATGGGTACGATACCAATAAACCCACCTACTAGCAAGTCACCCGAACGAAACTGTGCCCGCAAAGCCGTAATGAAACCTGTACGGCAAACCTGCAAGAAACTGGGGCACAACGGGGGTGAGTTGCCAACTCGTGAATAGAAAAACATCTACGCACAGAAATCGCATAAATAACGCAACCTAGGTCAATGATCATAATATATCCTCAAATATAAGAATAACACGTAGCCTATAACGAGGCTAGGGTAAATATCTAACCCGAGTGTAATCTCATGTGCCTGTGTCAGTGCCTCAGGTAGCAATATATCATATGAATGAGATATAAATGCTTGAAAACAGAATACATGTAAATGAAGAACTGTTTCATAAATTAGTGAGATTTCCTTTGTATTTTTAAACTGAGGTATCATAAATGAAATCAGTATCAACAGTGTCTAGCATCGACACAAAACATAAATCTCAATGTCTCGAAATATCAATGTCTCAATCTCAATATCTAGGGCGCCGTCAGTCCAGACCGGCCCCTACCATCCATCTCAAGACCACGACGGTATCCTCCGGATATCCGACGCGTCGGGTAATATCACCGGTAGGTAATCTGTCCCCTGCCAGGCTCAACGTCAACACCACATTCATCTTGCCCCGGGGTACCATACCGGGCCCACAATGTACCCGAAACGGTTCCTCCACTCCTCGAATCGGGTCTCGAAATCCATCAGCAAACTCATGGTGGACGACTCATACATCTTAGGAAAACCGCACTTTTTATTTTAAAAGAGAGAAAAGGTTTATTTATGTTTTTGCGGTTTTCCTCCAAATCCAGAAAATCTCATGGAAATCCGAATCCAAAACCTCAATAACACGTAAAATAGTGAATATATGCATGAGAATCCATGAATGCGGCATAACGATGAATAACAGTATGCATGAAGTGACAAGTAATAACTACAATATCTAAGCTGGCATATAAGGTAAGTACACTAATATTATGTCAAACTACTAGCTATCTAGCTATGTTAAGCAATAATATTTTCTAAGGTGTACGTGACATGGCAATTACCGATGAAGATGTGTTTGAGCCGGCAAGTAAGTGTACGTGGTACATACGCATCATCGGTAATGGTGCTGGTGTCCTAACAGCATAATATCAACAATGCAATATGAAAGAACAATGTAAGTATGCGATGCGGAGCAACAGCAATAATGTGCGGGAGCTGAATACTAGACACAACGATAACTAATCTGCATTACCCTAATATAAGTCCTACAATAGTGCCTTTTGAAATAACACGAATCGCGGTGTTTTGAAAATAAGGGCTACGGTGTTTTTAAGAAAAGATACGTCTTCTGAAATATATCCCTTGACATTTCTTTTAAAATACCCACGATTCGTTAGTTTTGAAATAGGTAGGGGTCTAATCTAGTCTAACAACTACACTAAACTATACGGCTGAACTAACAAGCTGAACTACAGGTAAGGAAACCGCCTAACATTTGAGTCGATACATATACATACCTATATATATATTAGTCGGTGATCCCGCCTCAATGATATCATATCCGATACCATATCTATAATCAGACATCCCAAGTAAAGAGTGCGGATTAAACATCAATATATAGCTCGTACGTAAATCCGTCGTACGGCATCCCCAAATTTGGGTACGGGTCAATATCACATTCATCATACTATTCATCTGGTATCCTCTTTATCAAATATCATGATCGGGGTACTGATCCACGTCTAGTACAATACTGATACCGCCTAAGTATGCATGCACGTGTGTTAAACACTACGTCAAAGGACCCGCTACAACGTCATGTCGTATCTCAAATACGAACCCTGCTATATCACCGAATTCACAACCTCAATACAAATCTCATCGACTCATCTCAAACCCAAGTATCATCCTCAAGTGCGTATGTGAACACATAGTCCCATACCCATGTGATCACATAACTATATATTCCCATATAAGCACAAATGAAAGAAGAAAGTATGCAAATATGGGTTGGTGTGTGCATGTGTAGTGCGACCACTACTCTAGGGTTTCGCGACACTAAATCAACCAAGAACACCAAATATCCATATTATCATCAATATACTCAAATAATATATATATGTGTGTATACGTATTCGTATACATCACCACGAACTGCGGGGGTGCTATACGCCATCCACCCGACTTCTCCCCGTAGATATAAATCTACTCACCTGGTACTCGTTCGCCGGTGCCGACGTCGCCACACGCTTTCTTGTCGTCTCGAAGTCCACATGGGGTACCTACATATCATAACGCACCGTATAGCATTAAAACCAAATTCGAAATCGAAACGGCAGACGAAAATCAAATCGGCACGCGTATCACGCATAGATCAAAACCTATCGCCTACGCATGCAAGAATAGTCAAACCAACCCTCGATGTCGATGTACAAACGTCAAACCATCGAGAAAACCCAAACACACTCATTTGCGCATCCACGAACACTAACTATAATATAAACTAGGTTAAAATTCACAAAACCCCCAAATTTACCTTAAAAGGCATTTTTCCGAAAATCTAGCAAGCAAAAAAAATTACCCGTTTTAGTACAAAACTCGACGTTTAAAAAAATCCAGCGGCTATAATACTTATTAAACATCTCAAATAAGTCATACAACCCATTTCAAGAATTTAATATCATCAATTCTTATAAAAATAAAAATTCTAGTTTTGCAATTTATCTAATTTTAACAATTTCAACTAAAAATGCACAAAACAATAACTATGCTTGATTTTGCATGGTCCAAAGTCATTAAAACACTCATTATAATATTAATGATGACATGAAACCTTAATTTAGATTTTAATCCCAATTATAAATCAATTTCTAAAAAACCTAGTTAGCAAAATAGCACATTTATCACAATTTCCAACTAACAATTTGAAACTAGTAACTAGATTAGATTTTAGCAAACATTAACATGTTAATCTACTCATGACAACCTTAATGATGTGATAAAACCCTATCTTGATTTTAATCTCACATATTTCCATTAATCCCACAATTCAAGTTTGCAATTTAACCAAAATTAAACACCAAATTTAACTAAATTGGAGCAATTAACCAACAATTAAGACATGGGTTAAGATTTATACCTCCCAATAAGAGATCTAGCAAGAATCTAAGCCTCCCAAATTGCTCTCTTTTCACCAAGATCCATACTAGATGGGCCAAGGAAAAATGGGTAGAGATTGGATTTTGATTTTGTGAGGTTTTTGTGTTGATTTTTGGGCATTTTGTGATGAAATTTTGAGGTGAAATGAGAAAGAGAAGAGAGGGGGCTGTTGCAGCAGTGAGGAAGAGGAGGATTCGGCCAATTTTGGGGAGATTGGAGAGAGAATGAGGTGGGAAAAGTATTGACAAGTCAAAGAAGTCCAAGGTCAACACAACCATACATCTTTTCTTATACTTTTCTTTTTGTTTTCTTTTCTTTTTGTTTTCTTTTCTTATTTGTGTGGAATGGAGTGGGGAAAAGGGGGGGAGTGCTGCTGAATTTCAGCCACATGGGGATGGGGGTGAGTGAGTGTGGGTGTGGGTGTGGGGGAAAAAGATAAATGTTATACCCTAAACAACCATTTACACTAAAAAAAGCCTTTTTTCTTCAATAATTTCTAAACCGTTTTGGCAAACGATTTCGTTTCAAAAACCACATGATAAAATTTTATTTAATGTTTTATGATGCACAAAATTTGTTTCAACTCATTCCAATTTGTAATTTTCCCTAATTAAATGTATTAGTGACGGCTTAAAATAATAATAAAATAATATTTTTTCAGAAAATTTGAAATTTCACCAGTGGCTCAATAAACACCAAATAATAGCAATTACATAGCTAGAATATGTATATTTAATTTTTATAATAAGATATTTGTATTTTGACTTTTTACAGAAAACACCCTTATTTTACCGTTTTTTCGAAATTTCACCGAAACGATTTTCAAAACGTTACAGATACCACTGTAGGGATGCTAGGCACACGCACAAGGGTCTATGAGGCATCAACCATGCCCGATTTAAAATTTAGCCGTGCAGAACAACCCAAAGCCGGATCTTTAAACTAGAGATTAGGTGAAAACTAGCATGTTAAACATTTTAACACTAAGTGAGAGAGATTACAACCTTTGTAGATCCGGTCCTTCACTTCTAAAGCTCCGTGTTGAGGTCCTTTCGCTGCGATCATCGTGTTCCGGACTCTCGAGAGGCTCCACGAAGAGAAAGATGCAAGCTTGCTTACGATCTTCGATAACAAAGATTATCTACCTTGAAGTTTCATTAACACAAGCTAACACTCACTAAATGAAGTGATGATTGATCTCAAAAACTATCTATAACCGCAATCAAGAACGTCGTCGCATGTAGCTAGCCGATGAGTACGGGTCGGTCCACAGGGATTTGTGAATTTCCTAATCGCTCAAACGAGTTAATTCCGAACGGTGTGAATGGATTAATTAAATCTAAAAACTAAATTAAACTAGGGCAATTGAATTAAAGATCTAACTATCTAACTAGGGAAGATAATAAATTTAACCTAGGGCAAGGAATTAAATTTAACTAGGGCAAGGAATTAAATTTATCTAGGGCAAAGAATGAAAAATTACGTAGGGCAAGAATTGAAATTAATTACTTACTTTACAGATGGCTCTCTCCAAACATTAACACAGGGTTGTCAGATCTGAATTCATGAAATGAAAAAAGGCATCGATGCTCTCCAAAAGAAAGCTGAATTTTATTCATAGAAAGAGGCATAGGGAGGCATAGCCTTTACAATGATTTGGAGTTCCTATTTATAGAGGATAGGAACCCCTAGGTTACAATTGATTCGCACGTCTATATTTACCAAAATATCCTTAGGAAGACCTAGTCAAAGTAAACTCCAAGCTTTGGTAAAATTTTATGTCTGGAAATTTTGGAACTGATTCTGGGTTTCTTGGGCTTTTTATTTCTTTGGATCTTTATTCAATTTGGCTTCTCTATTTTTTCCAAATCTCCAGTGAACAATTGCAGTGGACTTTTAACCGTTTGCTTTTTAATCTTGGACCTTGCGTTGCCTTGTACTCATCTTTTGTGTAGGCTTGATTAAGATACTTCTATTTGTTGGTCAGAGTCCCCTTTTTGTATAATCTTTTGTCTTTTTCACTGTTTTCTGTCCAATGATCTGTAACCTGTAATATGTAGCAGACATGCGTCAAAAGTACCTGTTAATTTATAAAATGAATAAGAATGGGGATTATAATAATACAATATTATGGTGTGAACAAATACCCCCAAACTTATCTTTTGCTCGTCCTCAAGCAAACTTATTTTTTATTCTCTACAAAAACCTAACCGCACTTTCGCAGGGAAACGTGATTGCACTGAGCTCGTGCAACAAGCCGTTAAACCTCTAGGTGTCCTTAGTAGGAGGAGTGTTGTCTCCTGAGGGTTTTCAGCGGATACTACCCACAAAATCCTATCAATTCGGCTTTTCGACTTTTGTTCTCTAATTAGGTTTTCTAAAAAGGAATTCTATTATCATCGACTCATAAATCATCCACCCATATTCTTCACACTTCCTCATCATTTAACTTAAGATTATATATGTTCTGCAGACCTACTTAGTTTTCGGCATTTCTTAAGTTTTCCTCTTAGGGTTCCATCTCCACATAGGAATTTTTATCAACTTTACTAAAGATACAAGTTCTATTCTTCATTCATTTCTCTCATCTAAACTCCAATCACAAACCCCTACGTTTGTGTAAATATCACCCCTACAGTTGGAAATTCAAATCAAGCAATCACACGCTTACATATCCTTCATACGACCGTTAATACTTCTTGAGGTACCAACGACCGATTACAAGATGCGTTTGCACATTAAAGCGTAATTCCTAGTCTTGCAACACCCAAGGTTTTAGCAGTGACTCCCAAACCAATTGGTCTAAGGAACTAGGTGATGATGTAAGTCGATGTACAACACCCCACGACTTGCGGGGAGGCAGAAAAATGAAAAACGATCTTGTTCTTTGCTTAAACATCGACTAACCGCATGAATCGAAGCTAAACGATAACTAACATCAAACATAGAAGTTCTAAACTACTATGTAAAGGGATTATACCTAAAGAACCGTGTCCTTCGTCTTTACGAACTCCACCTCCTCTTCGGTCTTCTCCAAGTAGTAGACGATCCACCACGAGAGCTAAACTCCAAGCTTTGCCTCTTAACTTGAGGTAACTAGGTATCTTTAAGTGCTAATCAAAGTACCTAGATGAAATAGAGTATGGTTATGGATTAAGTAGTCTAACTAATCCTTGTACTCAACACATGAGACGGGAGGATTAGGGTTTGAAGAGAGAGAGCTTGAGGAGAGAGAAGATGAACATAATAAAGAGAAGAGAAAATGAGTTATCATAATATATATCAAGCATTTTTTTTTATCAAGAAAAGAAAAGAAAATGATTTACAACCATGCTTGATAAATATCTTGTGGTGATTCATCTCCATGAGTCATTAAGCAATTATGAAGCATTAAGGACATGGATGAATCATCCATATGACTCACTAATCTCATTCAATGTATATGCCACCTAAACCTCCTTAGTCACCATCTTCTAGAAGCTTCTCACGCAATTACGAGAATGCCCCTCCTATCCGTGAAAAGACGGAAAAACTTTAGACTGTATAAATCCAATAACCGTAAACTATTAACCAGCTTAAACCAAAGCCGACTAGTAAAAACTGTCCGAAAGTCGTACGTGCGTAAACACACGTATGCGTCCGAGCCCTTGTCGTAAAACCATACGACCTCTATATCGTTTCGCCTGGAGTAGGGAAACTCTCTGCGTGGGACTCTAGAGACTCGACTACTACGCTGGTAGTGGGTTTAACCACAGAACGCAAGCGGCACTAGCTGTACGTAACGGTCCCCAGGTAGATGTCGATAAGAAGGCCGATGAGGAAACCCATCCGAACTCCTACTGAGTCAGATGTGACAATCTCCATACAGTCCGGTCCGTTCGTCTAAGACTATCGCATATCGGGCCTAGGGGGGCGCCAAGCGTTAGTCCCCTAATAGCGGTATAAGACGTGTCGGAGCGAAGCCCATTACACCCTGAGAAACTACTGGAACCTACCAGCAAATCTCGCTTGCCCTGGCCAGGGACTTTGCGTAATGGCTCTCTGACACAGCGCGATATCAACCCCCAATACCGGGAGAGACGAATCCTGTCTAACCGCCACTGCCTCCAAATGCTCGGGACTGCACCCAACTGCTACCTGTTTGCACGACTTCTTTGAGCCGTGGTAGGGTAGCAATCTAAGAACAGTGGGACACACTCGAGGCGAAGTAGCAGTGTCAATTCTGCGGACTATGTTGTACTCATGTCACCTGGGAACTGTTCACTGACGACTGGTATAAAACCAACCAACAGTTCCCTGTTAGTCCTTTCCGGTGTACCCGTAACCTAACGAGCACCTGCATACTATCTCCAGTACGACGTACTGACGGCTGTGGGACAGACCATCTCCCCAACTGGGATGAGAAGCGTACACACTAGTCTACTCCGGAGTATCGATGCCCTGTCTCGATAATCCAACGACTAGGGACCTGAATAAGGATGTGCTTGTAGACTACCCAGCCCCCACTAGTGTGACTGCCATCACAACGCTGGTAGTCAAGCAAGATCCTAAGAGCTCTATCAATACGTATACTCACATATTAAGATAGAAAAACCAAGCAGCATACTACCATGTTTTAGCAAGACTGTTATATACATATGAATATCCCAAGCTTCCATTAAGTAATATACAAACTAGTATGATACAATAATGGCCCCTGGGGTATATACACTAACAATCTCCCACTTGCACTAGGGCCATGTACTGGCATATCGAAGACCAATGATCTCGAGTAGCCTCTCGACTGAATCTGAGGTAGGGCCTTTGTGAATGGATCAGCAATGTTCTCTTCAGAAGCAACTATCCGAACCTCGATCTCCCGACGATCAATAATCTCCCTGATCAGGTGATACCGCCTTAAGATGTGTCTGGACTTCTAATGGGACCTTGGTTACTTCGCTAAAGCTATAGCTCCGTTGTTGTCGCAATACAGAGGTATTGGATCAACTATGGTAGAACCACCTGAAGTTCTGTTAGGAACTTCTTCATCCAGACTGCTTCTTTTACGGCATCGCAAGCAGCTATATAATCCGCTTCCATCGTCGAGTCAGCAACGGTGTCCTGCTTGGAGCTCTTCCAGCACACCGCCCCTCCATTGAGGGTAAAGACATAACCCGACATGGACTTGGAATCGTCCTTATCACTCTGGAAGCCGGAATCAGCAAAGGCCTCCAACCTGAGGACTTTTCCGCCGTAAACCAAGAACATCTCTCCTTAGTCCTTCTCAGGTACTTGAGAATGTTCTTTACTGCTATCCAGTGCTTCTCCCCTGGGTCTGACTGATACCGGCTTACCACGCTCAGTGCGTAAGCTACATCTGGTCTGGTGCACAACATCGCATACATTATAGAGCCTACCGCAGAAGCGTAGGGTATAATAGACATGCGTTCCCTTTCCAAATCAGTCTTGGGAGACATCTCTTTGGTGAGGGTGATTCCGTGACAAGCCGGTAGATTACCGCGCTTAGAATCTTCCATACTGAATCTTTTCAGTACAGTGTAGATATACCTGGACTGCGAAAGTCCCAACATCCTCTTGGATCTATCACGATAGATCCGGATCCCCAGAATGTAAGAGGCATCACCCAGGTCTTTCATGGAGAACCTGTGTGACAAGAATCCTTTGACAGATTGTAGCATAGGAATGTCATTTCCTATCAATAGAATGTCATCCATGTACAAGACGAGGAATACGACACTTCTGGCTACAACTTTACTATATATGCACGGTTCATTTGGATTTTTGATAAAGTCATATTCTTTGACTGTCTCATCAAAACAGATGTTCCAACTCTGCGATGCATGCTTTAGTCCATAAATGGACTTAAGCAGCTTCCATACTTTCCCGCTGCTCCCACTCTGATTGAAACCCTCTGGCTGATCCATATAGACGCACTCTTCTAAATTTCCATTCAGAAAAGCCGTCTTTACGTCCATCTGCCAGATTTCATAATCATGGAAGGCAGCAATAGCATGAAGGACCCGAATGGATTTGAGCATAGCCACTGGAGAAAAAGTTTCGTCATAGTCCAAACCAGGTCTTTGACGAAAACCCTTTGCAACAAGTCTAGTCTTATAGGTTTCCACCTGTCCATCTACACCAATTTTTTTCTTGAAGATCCATTTGCATCCTATGGGTTTTACCCCATCTGGAGCAAATTCCAAAGTCCATACTTTATTGGTGTACGTGGACTCCATTTCGGTTCGCATTGCATCTAGCAATCGTACCGAGTCGCCGCTCTGGATGGCCTGCTGGAAGTCAGTAGGTTCATCATCATCTATGATGCAATCCTCTCTATCCCCATCTATAAGAAAACCGTAGTATCTCTCAGGCGGATGAGACGGCCTACTACTTCTGCGGAGGGGTGCGGGAATGTCCTGTTCTTCTTGAACTAGCGGTTCTACCAAACTTTCAGTAGCAGTTTGTGGTTCTGGAATTTCTTCCAGTTCTATTTCTCTCCCACTTGATTCCTTTTCTAAAAACTGATGTTCTAGAAAATGGGCATTACGAGAAACAAATAACTTTTGTTCCTCTGCGTAATAGAATAGATATCCCCTGGAGTTCTTTGGATATCACACAAACTTACACTTTACTGATCATGCCTCGAGCTTGTCCACATGCTGCTTTTTAACAAAAGCTGGACATCCCCAAATCTTTATATACTGTAGATGGGGTTTCTTCCCGCTCCACATCTGATATGGAGTGGTAGGCACAGTCTTGGTAGGTACCATGTTTAGAAGATATGCCGCTGATTCTAGTGCATAACCCCAAAAAGATCGCGGTAACTCAGCAATACTCATCATGGATCGTACCATATCCAATAGGGTTCGATTCCGTCTCTCCGATACACCGTTATGCTGTAGAGTGTATGGAGGAGTAAGCTGAGAGAGAATTCCTTTCTCTTTTAGGTAACCTAGGAATTCGGCACTCAAGTATTCACCACCTCGATCAGATCTTAGTGTCTTGATACTTTTTCCGGTTTGGTTTTCTACTTCATTCTTATACTCTTGGAATTTCTCAAAAGCCTCGGATTTATGTTTCATCAGATAAATGAATCCGTACCTTGAGTAATCATCCGTGAAAGTAATGAAATAGGAAAAACCACCTCTTGCATGTGTAGACATTGGACCACATACATCGCTGTGTATGAGTCCTAAGAGCTCGCTCGCTTTTACTCCATCTCCAGTAAATGGAGTCTTTGTCATCTTTCCTTTGAGACAAGATTGACAAGTGTCATAAGTTTGATATTCGAACGAGTCCAAATATCCTTCTCTATGCAACTTAGTCAACCTTCTCTCATTGATGTGACCCAGTCAACAATGCCATAAGAAAGCTTTATTTAAATCTAGAGACTTTCTTTTTAGTGTGTTCTGGACATTGAAAATTTGGAGTTGGTTTAAGACATATATACCGTTATTTAGTGTCCCGGACCAGATCAAACCATGATTAAGGTGGATGTTAACAACATCTCTTACAAACGTGAAATCCTAACCTTTATTTGATAACAAGGAAACTGATATGATATTACACGTTAATCTTGGTACAAAAAAACAGTTATGTAAAACCAAAATGTGTCCACTCGTCAATCCCAGGTGATAATCCCCGACGGACGCAGCTCCCACGCTAGCTCCGTTTGCAACTTTTAGGGTCATATCACCTTCCTTCAGCACTCTACGGTTTCTCAGTGCCGGCAATGAATTGCAAATATGAGATCCTGATCCGGTATCCAATACCCAGGAAGTAGAGTGGATTGACAGACAATTCTCAATTACAAACACACCTGAAGTCGAAGCCACAGCTTGCTTCGTTTCCTGGTTCTTGGCATTCCACGCCTTGCAATCCTTTTTCCAGTGCCCTTTCCTGTGACAATGGAAGCACTCATCCTGATCCACTATCGGTACCGCAAACTTTTTCTTTCCCTTCCCTCCCACCTGTAAGTGCACGGCGGCGCCCCGGCCGTCAATCCGACGCCGGAATGCGGAAACGGTGATAAACTTAAATTTTTGCGGACTTTGCAAACCGGCACCACCGCGCACTAAACTCCGGATCGTAACCATTAACAAGTCTAAGCTAACTAGAATACGGGTTAGAGATATACCGACTGATCCGAGTCCTCCGGTCTTCATCTCCACTCCGATCTCCTCGCGGGATCTCCGTCCGTCTCCTCCTCGTCGGAAAGGGCACCACATCGCCTTCGTCTTTTACGGGCTCCCGCCTCAATACCGAGGCAACTCGGGCATGAAGCCGGCAACTCGACATGCTCAAGATATGCTGTAGGAAGTGTAGTGTAGAGTGGATGTCTCACTTTGGGGTTTGTTGCCTTTGGATGGAGGAATGAAGATTGAACTTTGGAGGGAAATGAAGCTACCAATTTTGCAAGCCAAATGAGATGAACAAATGAAGCACATAAATCAATCTCTCATTTTTCTTCTCCACCATGAAGTGGCCGGCCAAAAACATCAACCAAATTGGTGGAGGAAAGAATGGATATATATGATGAAGGGAGGTGAGTGTAGGAGTGAAGAAGGGGTGACCACAACCAAGACAAAGAAACATGCAAGCATGCTTCAACTCACATCAAACCCATACCCTTATCAAATCACAAATAAAGAAAGTCATGGTGCAAGAAAAGAAAGCTATCATAATAGATCTTTATGCAAGAAAACCCCTCCACAAATGTAATTTGCAAAACTGCAAATTACCCCCTCCATCGGAAAAGTCCGGCCGGGAAGGAAAAAGAGAAAAACGGCCGGAACGGAATGCAAACTGGCAACCCCAGAAAACTGGTCCCATAATAAATTACAGGAAAACCCCGATACTGTGCATACACACCCGCATCTGTATTCCGTCCGGATACAAATGCAAAGAGACAAAATCTACACTGTACTAAACTAGGACCGGCTTAAACCAAAGCCGGCTAGTAATATCCGTTCGATCCTGATCCGTGCAATACCGCACGTATCTGATCGAACCCTGCCATATACCTATACGGCTACTAGTACAAACCGTCCGATCCTGATCCGTGCAATACCGCACGTATCTGATCGGACCCTGCCATATCTCCATACGGCCTCTACAGCGTTTCGCCCGAAACTTGAGTAACTGAAAGTGTGGCGGACTCTAAAGACTCGTCAATACAATGGCTGTGGATTTAACCACTAGCACGTCAGAGGTATAAGCCAATACGTGACGGGCCACCAGCTATTGACTAAAAGGGAAGTCGATGAGCGAACTCATCCTGACACCCTACTGAGCCTGTCAGTGACAATATCCGTGCAGTCCGGTCCGTTCGTCTATGAGTATCGCATGGCGGGCCTAGGGGGTTGGTAAAAGTCAGACCCCCAAAAGCGGTACAAGTCGTGTCGGAGTGTAGCCCAGAACACCCTGAGATACTACTGGAATACCTACCAGTAAATCTCCTTGCCTTGGCCAAGGACTTTGTGTAATGGCTCTCCTAGACACAGCACGACCTCACCCCCAATACCGGGAGAGACGAACCCCTGAAGATACGCTCACTGCCTCCATGTGGCTCGGGACTGTACCCAACTAAAACCTGTTTGCACGACTCCTTTGAGCCGTGGTAGGGTAGTAATCAAAGTACAGTGGGAACTCACACGAGACAAATGACGATCCCCAGGTCGATGAACTAACCTGCACACATGTCACCAGGGAACTGCCATCTGACGTCTGGTATATGACCAACTAGCATGTTCCCGGCGAGTCCTGTCCGGTGTACTCATAACCCAATGAGCACCTGTATACATCTTAGGTGATCCAACTGACACCAGTGGCTTGTGAGACCGGCCACCGCCCCTCGTCGGGGTCTCGACTGTATACACTAGTCTACTAATGGAGTATCGATGCCCGGTCTCGAAACTCCCACGACTAGGGACCTTTTAAGGATATGCTTGTAGACCCCCAGCTCCCACTTATATGATCGCCCTCATACTGCTGGTGGTCAAGCAAGAATCCTAGGGGCTCTATCAACGTGTAATAGCGACGTGTCAGGTCACCTAAAACAGTACACGATGATAAAGGTAAACCAGATAGCATACTATCATCTCGAGTAAGACTGTTCTACCGGGATAGGTCCTCCCTCAATCATTACAATCACGTACCTGTGACCTAATAATTGACTCTGAGGGCACTATCTCCAACAATCTCCCACTTGCACTCAAGGCAAATTATTGCGATGTCGCATACTCACAGCCCGTGTGATACCGAACATCCAACTCCTCTACTAGTCAGTCTCACAAATCTCGTTTGCGGAACTATTGCGTTCGAGGAATAGCCTCAGTGAGTGGATCCGCTTAGTTGTTTCTTTCTATGTCTCTCTATATCTCAAGTTCGCGGAGAAAACCATCTCCCGAAAAGAGCAATACCTGCCTTAGAATGTCTGGATGTCTGATGGGACATAGCTCATAAATGAACTCCAAATCCAAACTTCTTAGACTGTATCGTCAACTGAACTTAATCAGTATCCTGCGCGCCATGCCTCCCTCAGTATTGCCTTGGATCACCTGTCCAAAATACTGCCCCTCATCAGAAGGAAAACTATAACTCTGACAACCTGCTTGTCGTCCATGTCACCTTGGAAGCCTGGAATGATAACTGTCTCCTAAATGAGGCTGTCGTTATCATATCCCTAGAACATCCACTTATGTTCTAAAACTGCTTCCGACTGTTTCTCCAGGATTGGATTAATGTCAACTTATTGCATCTAGTGCAAGAACAACATCTGGTGTGGTACTTGACATCTCACGATTGACTCAATTGCCTTAGCAAGTGATCTGCCAATCATGCACGTCCCTCTCCACTTTAGTCTGTAAGACACCTTTGGAGAGGGTGACTCCATTACCTGCAGGTACACTACCGTGCCAGGAGTCGTCCATCCTAAATACTCTTAGAATGCTGTCAAGTACCCTGATTGGGAAACCACCCAAATCTAGATCTAAAACCATAGATCCAGTAACCAGTATGTCAGATATAAAATCCATTTCCTTTGTGGAGAAACCACTGTGTGACGACCAAAGTATAACCGATCGTAGTATAGGAGTTTCTTTTCCTACTTTGTGTATGTCATCCAAATACCATGACATCACATCCTACTACCTTCTCAACAGATCCATCTCCTATTCTGATGAAGTCAAACCTATGACTGTCACGTCAGAAATAGATGATCTATCTCCGCTACATCTGCTTTAGTCTATAAATAGACATAAGCTACCTGTCCACCAATGCTTCCGCTGCTCCCACTGACTACGACAACCCTCTGGCAGAGTCATATAGACGTGCACTTCTAAAGCAAGTTTAGAACGACGCTATACTCATCCTCCTGCTGGGTCTCGCAGCCTGGAACAACAACAATGGCAAGTGTGGGTAAACAAGAACTTCCCTGTCACCGTCCTTGAGGCTACCGTAGTGCCTCTTGGGTGCCTGAAGTTACCCACCTTATCTGCGGAGTGGCCAATGGAATGTCAATCCAGATTGAATCTTTAGGTTCCTTATCAAATCTTCAGTAATCGTTTGTGGTTCTGGAATCACTTCCAGTTCTACCATACTCCCACTACTGTTTTCTGAAAAAATCCATTTTTAGTAAAACTGTGGCGAGTCTAGAACAATATTTCTATTGATCTGCCAGATGGTAGAAAGTCAACCCTCGTCATAGCCTGGGTCAACCCACAAACAGCCATTACAGAAACGTGCCTTGAGTTATCCAGAGTCTGGTTTTAATCATAAGCCGGACAACTCCCCGTACCTTAACAACGTTAAGATATGAACTATTCTATATCCAATATAGAACCAGAGGCACTGATTTAATTTAACCAGATTCAAATCATGCAGCTGTCCCCAGCGCATGTCAACTAAATGGAAGGAGGCCGATCAGCGTTACTCAACTTAGGAATACTTCCAATTATGAGTAACCTGAAAGAGAAGCAAGATCTCTTTCTCATTACTATCAACTGAATACCATACACAAGTACCTACATCTTCGATCTCTTTGAAGAATCCCGATACTTGCTATACCTGGTTCTCTACTCTATTCAAATACCTATAACTTCTCAAAATTTGGACCCTGTGTTTCCGCGAAACACCTGTCTAAAAACTAGAGAAGTCATAAGTAAACCGAATATAGTACGAGGACCAACCCCTCTGTCCTGATGGACCCTGGACAACATATAATCCTTTGTATAAGTCCCTTGAGTCTGATAACTCATTCACTGTGTGTCGTAGGTTGAAAACTGTACTTATGGTTAAGAAGAATTACACCGCTGTTTAATGCTCCTTACCTAACGATCCACTGATATAGGTAAATGTCATCGACATAATATCAAAAGGTATATCTCACTCTATGAAAATAGACGTACAGATATACCAATTTGAAATTGGTGCATAAAAGCGGATATTCAAAACCAAATATTTGCCGACCGGCAAACAGCCCAGGTGATTTCCTCAAATATCACCGATTACAACGAATCCCGATATAATGAGGATGATCACCCAATTCCCAATAACCTACTCCCACTCATCATCTGTAAAACCATACAGATGTGAGAATCATACCTGGTAAATACATACCCTGGAGCAAGTGTTTAATCGGGAAATCAGTTTTCTTTTGACAGTACACAGTTGAACTGAAACATTAAAAATGTTTCGATGGGGTATCCTGGTATTCCTAGTAATGCCTCTTCCATTATCCAGATTCACGACTATAACCGTATAATTCTTTGCCACCTCTCCAAATCCCTTTATATGTCTTTAGTCATTACCTTCTGCACACCCCTTTAGGCCAATTGGTTTTCTTCCTTCCCTACCGTTCGGCACCAGCCTATGGTTTGGAAGAAGACTATCCAATAAGCATAATGGGTGTACTGTCCTAGTCCTAGGATCACTCGCAATGCGAGAGAAGGTGAAGATAAAAGACAACCGAATAAACCTTATTCCTATTTCTCCTGAACCAGAATCCATCCCCGAACTGGAACAAGTTCCTTTCGAGTTCGTATATAACCATACGATGGAGTATCCAATAAACTGTGGATCTTCGTAGTGATACGGAGTGTCCTGGAGAAATACAAAGGTGATTTAGGATTGGCGAAGAAATACTTGGTTTGGTCGTGAATATCAGTCGCAATTTACTTTGCCCTCATACTAATCCCTTGCTTTGTCTTAATCTTAATACCTTCTGCACACCATCGTTATGCTAATTGGTTTTCTTCATTCCCTACCGGTCGGCACCAGCCTAAGGTTTGGAAGAAGACAATCCAATTTGCGTAATAGGTGTACTACCCCTAAACCAAGGAGTACTCGTAACCTGAGAGAGGGTAAAAGGAAAAGACAACTGAATAATCCTATCCGTTTTCTCCAGAACCGGAAACCATCCTCGAATAAATTCTTTCGAGTTCGTATCTAACCATACCATGGTTTTGTCCAATGGAAGTGGACGTTCGTAGTAAAACGGGGTGTCCTGGAGAAAAGGGTAAAAGTAGGAGTGGCAATGAGGTTTGCAATTCTGACAATCCAAAAGCCGGTGTTAAAGAAGGTTCGGTCAACTTGGTCACTGAGTCATAGTCTTAGGGTCGGGTCAAATGGTCGCTGCCAGAGAGAGAGAGAAAAGAAACACTCAGCGTGCACTCTAACCTAGATCAGAATGGTCACCAATTTATCTAATCTGGAAACCTCCCACTGTACCTCAAATTCTCCTCCAAACCTGAAAGAAGAATTAGTCGGGGTTACCCGAGGAGTAAACTAACTCATCAGTGGGAATCGGGATCCAACTCTCATCGTATGATAACGTGACGGAATCCGCTCATGGTATCACACTCCAGAAGGTATGCGCATATCTGGCAAGTTTCAGTACTTTTGAAACTCCCGATGTGATTTCTGCCCCATGCTCTTATGACCTTGACTTTGGCCAACAAATCATAAGTCACATGTCAAGTTCTGCCCGTCATTCTCCAGGTTAATTTGAATCCACCCGTACATACCCTTGACTTTGGCCAACAAGGCAGTACGACTGTTCCAAACCAACGCATCTATCTATGCTGCATATGAATAACCAACAGCTACCAAACACTGTGCCTTGACTTTGGCCAACAAACACAGCTTGAATACTATTGACTACCCATATGAAACGACGGAGGGCTACGAATGGTTTCTGGCGAAAACCTTTAACGTAATGAACTTGATATCGTTGAAGGAACGGATAGCTTTTTAGAAATATAGTGACGACAACTTCCGCTAAAGAGGTCACTCCCGGTGAAGGGATCTCGGCTCTTTCCCCGTAGAATGGGGTGCAGGATATTCCAACTGAATACCACGGTGCAAAGCAAAAGTAATCGGCTATAGTGAAGTTAATGCCCTGACGCAAACTTATTGTCCAAGGGGTCACTCCCGGTGAAGGGATCTCGGCCCTTGCCTCGTCGACTGAGGAGCAGGATATTCTAAATGAATACCGCGATGCAAAACAAAAGTGAACGTCCTTGCAATAACAGCTTTTTGAAAAGTGTTCCAACAACATCAGATTAGGTTTGTTTAACTTGCATTGATCCGAATCAATGCAGTCCCATTAATTGATCACACCACAAAGAACGAAAATATACTGACGTACGTATATGCCATCCGCATTCGCCACTGGGTCCCGTCATCACCCGTTAGGTTAGCTTACTAACGACAGAGCGGGGACTGGACTAGCGCGGATGTAAAACATATACAACATCTACTAATATATATACCAATATATTATATTCGCTCAAGGCGTGAATAAAATGCAACATCACAGAGAATGAACAGCATCACAGAAACAATACAGATATCTGGGATCCCCGGGTTTCACAGAGCCACTACTGAAACCCGACGTTCCCCTGGTCGTGTGGATAGCCTGTGCAATGTAATCCTAGACCCCTACGGGCGCGGCAAGTCACCCGCCAAAACCTGAAGCGAGGCAGCCCCCTTCAGCACCGTGAATGGACAACCCAGCACTTCACGGAATCCGGTAACTTGGGCACCCCTCCTGGGTCAAACCTGTACCCCCTACGAGTGCGGCGAATAGCCCGTCAATCCTGGAGTGAAGCCCCCTCCGTCCCAATGCCATGAGATGCGGGCTAGTTGCCTTCTAGAACCCGGCTATCCGTGCACCCCTCCGCGGGGCAATCCTAGTACAGAAAGTAAAATATACATACACCGGGTACATCGACCGCAACCAGGTCGTGCCCCAAAAGAATAATACAAACAGGCAGTGACGGCAGTCCACATGTCGGACGCTCGCCCCGCAATATCAAATGTACATGATACAAGAGCACAGTACTAGCATTGCATCCAGGCTATCCCCCACGACCGATCCGCAACATCACAGCAAATACATAGAACATCAACGTGAAAGTCACGTTCGCAAATCCGTCTAACCGGGCTATAGCAGTTAGACCGGATTTACCGATCGAGTGACATTCACGGTCGCAGATATAATGTAAATACTGTGAAAAATGTGTTTAAAAAATTTCCGATTGATCAAACAATTAACAAGTGGGCCCCAAAGAAAACTGTAGCACTCACAGAAACAATTGGCCCAACTTTAATATTCCAAAGCCCATATTTTAAGCCCAGAAGGCCTCTGTAAAAAAATTGTGAAGTGATGTGAATAGTGCGCGGCGGAAGGGCCGCACAAAGGTGGTTTTCGCGGCGGTTCCGCGCTCCAACTGTGGAGTTACTTCGTCAAATTTTTACAGAACTCTTAGATTTTCCAGTACATCAATATTTTACAACCTGAAAAAATTTTCGAGACTGAAAAATTTCAACAGAAACTGTCGTGGGTAAAATGCAGTTTTGGAACTTTTTGATCGATCGGAAATGCAAACACATTACACAAAGCTAGACTAAGTTAATGGTGAGGCTCTGATACCACTGTAAGTGCACGGCGGCGCCCCGGCCGTCAATCCGACGCCGGAATGCGGAAACGGTGATAAACTTAAATTTTTGCGGACTTTGCAAACCGGCACCACCGCGCACTAAACTCCGGATCGTAATCATTAACAAGTCTAAGCTAACTAGAATACGGGTTAGAGATATACCGACTGATCCGAGTCCTCCGGTCTTCATCTCCACTCCGATCTCCTCGCGGGATCTCCGTCCGTCTCCTCCTCGTCGGAAAGGGCACCACATCGCCTTCGTCTTTTACGGGCTCCCGCCTCAATACCGAGGCAACTCGGGCATGAAGCCGGCAACTCGACATGCTCAAGATATGCTGTAGGAAGTGTAGTGTAGAGTGGATGTCTCACTTTGGGGTTTGTTGCCTTTGGATGGAGGAATGAAGATTGAACTTTGGAGGGAAATGAAGCTACCAATTTTGCAAGCCAAATGAGATGAACAAATGAAGCACATAAATCAATCTCTCATTTTTCTTCTCCACCATGAAGTGGCCGGCCAAAAACATCAACCAAATTGGTGGAGGAAAGAATGGATATATATGATGAAGGGAGGTGAGTGTAGGAGTGAAGAAGGGGTGACCACAACCAAGACAAAGAAACATGCAAGCATGCTTCAACTCACATCAAACCCATACCCTTATCAAATCACAAATAAAGAAAGTCATGGTGCAAGAAAAGAAAGCTATCATAATAGATCTTTATGCAAGAAAACCCCTCCACAAATGTAATTTGCAAAACTGCAAATTACCCCCTCCATCGGAAAAGTCCGGCCGGGAAGGAAAAAGAGAAAACCGGCCGGAACGGAATGCAAACTGGCAACCCCAGAAAACTGGTCCCATAATAAATTACAGGAAAACCCCGATACTGTGCATACACACCCGCATCTGTATTCCGTCCGGATACAAATGCAAAGAGACAAAATCTACACTGTACTAAACTAGGACCGGCTTAAACCAAAGCCGGCTAGTAATATCCGTTCGATCCTGATCCGTGCAATACCGCACGTATCTGATCGAACCCTGCCATATACCTATACGGCTACTAGTACAAACCGTCCGATCCTGATCCGTGCAATACCGCACGTATCTGATCGGACCCTGCCATATCTCCATACGGCCTCTACAGCGTTTCGCCCGAAACTTGAGTAACTGAAAGTGTGGCGGACTCTAAAGACTCGTCAATACAATGGCTGTGGATTTAACCACTAGCACGTCAGAGGTATAAGCCAATACGTGACGGGCCACCAGCTATTGACTAAAAGGGACGTCGATGAGCGAACTCATCCTGACACCCTACTGAGCCTGTCAGTGACAATATCCGTGCAGTCCGGTCCGTTCGTCTATGAGTATCGCATGGCGGGCCTAGGGGGTTGGTAAAAGTCAGACCCCCAAAAGCGGTACAAGTCGTGTTGGAGTGTAGCCCAGAACACCCTGAGATACTACTGGAATACCTACCAGTAAATCTCCTTGCCTTGGCCAAGGACTTTGTGTAATGGCTCTCCTAGACACAGCACGACCTCACCCCCAATACCGGGAGAGACGAACCCCTGAAGATACGCTCACTGCCTCCATGTGGCTCGGGACTGTACCCAACTAAAACCTGTTTGCACGACTCCTTTGAGCCGTGGTAGGGTAGTAATCAAAGTAAAGTGGGAACTCACACGAGACAAATGACGATCCCCAGGTCGATGAACTAACCTGCACACATGTCACCAGGGAACTGCCATCTGACGTCTGGTATATGACCAACTAGCATGTTCCCGGCGAGTCCTGTCCGGTGTACTCATAACCCAATGAGCACCTGTATACATCTTAGGTGATCCAACTGACACCAGTGGCTTGTGAGACCGGCCACCGCCCCTCGTCGGGGTCTCGACTGTATACACTAGTCTACTAATGGAGTATCGATGCCCGGTCTCGAAACTCCCACGACTAGGGACCTTTTAAGGATATGCTTGTAGACCCCCAGCTCCCACTTATATGATCGCCCTCATACTGCTGGTGGTCAAGCAAGAATCCTAGGGGCTCTATCAACGTGTAATAGCGACGTGTCAGGTCACCTAAAACAGTACACGATGATAAAGGTAAACCAGATAGCATACTATCATCTCGAGTAAGACTGTTCTACCGGGATAGGTCCTCCCTCAATCATTACAATCACGTACCTGTGACCTAATAATTGACTCTGAGGGCACTATCTCCAACACCACCTTACTTACACCTCCTCTAGGTCTAAGGGCGGCCTTCTTCTTCCTTCCTTTGGCTCTAGCCTTGGACCCGGAAGAAGATGCACCGCTAACAAACATAGCGGGTGTTTCCCTTGCCTTCTGCAAGGTGCCCTCTGCACTCCTTAACATGTTCAGGAGTTCCGGAAGTTCAACTTCTTTTCTTTGAATGTTGAAGTTCAGGATAAACTGGGCGTAGGTGGGAGGAAGGGACTGGAGAATAAGGTCTGTATAGAGCTCATTATCCAAAGTCGTCCCAAGGTCTGCGAGCTCTTCTATATAGCCGATCATCTTTAGGACATGTTCTCCTACCGATGACCCGACAGCCAACCTCGCTCGAAACAAGTTCTTTGAGGTCTCGTATCTTGCTATACGAGATTGCTCCCCATACAGATCTTTTGTATGGAGAAATATGGAGTCAAGATCCATATCCTCGTGCCTCCTCTGATGTTCATTGTTCATCGAGGCAAGCACGATGCACTTGGCTTTCGCGCAATCTAAATCCCAGGTTTTGCGGATTTCCTTATCCGCATTACTGGATTTGGGACCAGGGACTTCAGGTGCCTTAGTGGTGAGGACATACCCCAATTTATCATAAGTCAAGGCCATTTTGACATTCCGCAGCCAATCGTTATAGTTTGGCCCTGTCAGTATATTTTTCTCTAAAATTAACTTAAGTCCAGTCATTTTCAGGGTCGCTGCAATTAGGAGAGAGAGAAGAAAACTCTTTAGCATGATACTCTTGCAAGTTTAGAGTGGTTTTTAATTTATCTAAACTGGATGGCTCCCACTGTTTCTCGAATCCTTCCTCAAACCATAAAAGAAGAATTAGCCAGGACTATTCTTACTGTACAATTCTTGCTTAACCATTCAGCCAGGCTAGTGTCGATACTTCGAGGGAGGTTTTCCAACGCTTTCGCGAAGTTCCTTAATTAAAGAACCTCTTTTCTCTGGGGGCATAACCCCGCTGACACCTTTCTTGACACCTACTTGGTTTATAGCATTGATTGTTAAGTGACGAATATCCCGATAAGTAGCATATACTAACAGTAGGATCGGGATCCAAATATCATTGTATAGTAATGTTGAAGGAACCATACTAACATTCATGAAACTCCAAATGGTTTGCAATTCTTTGCAAATTTCGGTTTCTTTAGAAATTCCCGATATATATTTTTGCCCCATGCTCTTATGCCCTTGGCGTTAGGTCAAAATGTCATAAGTCACATGTCAAGTTCTAACCATCATTATCTTGTCAATTTGAACCCATCCGTATATATCCTTGACGTTCGGCCAAAATGATAATACGACTGTCCCAAACTAACTCATCTATCTATGCAACAAATGAATATCCAGTAGCTACCAAACACTATGCCTTGGCGTTAGGTCAAAATACATAGCTTGAATACTACTGAATACCCAGATGAAATGACGGAGGGCTACGAATGGTTTTGGCGAAACCGTGAACGTAGTGAACTTGATATAACCGAAGGAACCTGATAGCTTTTAAAAGGAGTGGTTAAAGCTCCGCATTTAAAAATATCTTTTTTTAAAATTAACCAAGTGGTTTCTTTTAAATTGTTCCAACGATTAAACTTTTTGGTTTATTTTCTTTGCATTATAAATAATGCGTCCCATCATTAACTTATCATTGCAGAAAACAACGAAAATACAACGTCCTCTTATGCCTTCCGCATTCGCCACTGGGTCCCGTCATCACCCGTTAGGTTACTTAACTAACGACAGAGCGGGGGCTGGGCTAGCGCGGGTGTAAAACATAAGTGACGTCTAAATAGCTATCATATATATAGATATTTTACATTCGTCGGACGCAATAATATTCATTCCAGATCACAGATGAACTTTATTGGATTTGCAAGCAATCCGTGTTTGTTTTGAGCCTGCAACAAAAGACGGATTACACAGTTGTGATGAATAGCCATTAACCCACCCAAGACCCCAACGGGTGCGACAAACTACCCGCCCGGCAGTTTGTGCACCCTACCTTAGGTCTGTCCTAGGAGCATAAACAGTAAAATGAAATAATACAACGGTGGCTACAACCGCAACCTGGATGTGCCCCGCAAAATAATATTACAACAAATTACATTTACATCAAATGAATTAAATAATAACCCATCACATAACCCCGACTATACATCACAACAGTCCAACACAGTTCATATACACAAACAGATAAAATTCATTACAGAAATGTGCAACCCCTGCCAACCGACATACTAGCAGTTAGGGGAGGTTTACGAACACATTATACAAACACAGATATAATCCAACAAGCAAATACCGTATAATTTCGATCAATTAAACACATTTAATTTTGCTCCAATACTTCTCTGTAAATCTGAAACCTGAGCAAAAATTAAAAAATTCCAGAAAATACCAAATATCACATAGAACCAATACAGGAAAATTGGGCTAATGAATCGGCAACTCGGCGGTGGAATCGCGGCGGATGGGTGGGATCCGCCGCGGTTCCGCGGCGCTTTAGTCGATTCGTGAGCCCAGTTTTCTTGGGTGTTCTAATACTATCATTTTGAGCTTTCTGAAGGTCCCTGAAAAAATTTTGGACCACATTTAAAAATCGACAGAATACCATGATATCGGGGTTTTCCGGTTTTGTTTTTTTCGTTCGAAATTCATACAATTTTGCAAGTAAGTCGTTAATTGTTTAGCGAGGCTCTGATACCACTGTAAGTCGATGTACAACACCCTACGACTTGCGGGGAGGCGGAAAAATGAAAAACGATCTTGTTCTTTTCTTAAGCATCGACTAACCGCATGAATCGAAGCTAAACGATAACTAACATCGAACATAGAAGTTCTAAACTACTATGTAAAGGGATTATACCTAAAGAACAGTGTCCTTCGTCTTTACGAACTCCACCTCCTCTTCGGCCTTCTCCAAGTAGTAGACGATCCACCACGAGAGCTAAACTCCAAGCTTTGCCTCTAAACTTGAGGCAACTAGGTATCTTTAAATGCTAATCAAAGTACCTAGATGAAATAGAGTATGGATATGGATTAAGTAGTCTAACTAATCCTTGTACTCAACACATGAGAGGGGAGGATTAGGGTTTGAAGAGAGAGAGCTTGAGGAGAGAGAAGATGAATATAATAATGAGAAGAGAAAATGAGTATCATAATATATATCAAGCATTTTTAATTATCAAGAAAAGAAAAGAAAATGATTTACAACCATGCTTCATAAATATCTTGTGGTGATTCATCTCCATGAGTCATTAAGCAATTATGAAGCATTAATGAAATGGATGAATCATCCATATGACTCACTAATCTCATTCAATGTATATGCCACCTAAACCTCCTTAGTCACCATCTTCTAGAAGCTTTTCGCGCAATTACGAGAACGCCCCTCCTATCCGTGAAAACACGGAAAAACTTTAGACTGTATAAATCCAATAACCGGATACTAGTAACTGGCTTAAACCAAAGCCGACTAGTAAAAACTGTCTGAAAGTCGTACGTGTGTAAACACACGTATGCGTTCGAACCCTTGTCGTAAAACAATACGACCTCTGTATCGTTTCGCCTGGAGTAGGGCAACTCTCTGTGAGGGACTCTAGAGACTCGACTACTATGCTGGCAGTGGGTTTAACCACAGACCGCAAGCGGCACTAGCTGTACGTAACGGTCCCCAGGTAGATGTCGATAAGAAGGCCGATAAGGAAACCCATCCGAACTCCTACTGAGTCAGATGTGACAATCTCCATACTGTCCGGTCCGTTCGTCTAAGACTATCGCATATCGGGCCTAGGGGGCGCCAAGCGTCAGTCTCCTAATAGCGGTATAAGTCGTGTCAGAGTGAAGCCCATTACACCCTGAGAAACTACTAGAACCTACCAGCAAATCTCGCTTGCCCTGGCCAGGGACTTTTCGTAATGGCTCTTTGACACAGCGCGATATCAACCCCCAATACCGGGAGAGATGAATCATGTCTAACCACCACTGCCTCCAAGTGCTCGGGACTGCACCCAACTGCTACCTGTTTGTACGACTCCTTTGAGCCGTGGTAAGGTAGCAATCTAAGAACAGTGGGACACACTCGAGGCGAAGTAGCAGTGTCAAGTCTGCGGACTATGCTATACTCATGTCACCTGGGAACTGTTCACTGACGACTGGTATAAAACCAACCAACAGTTCCCTGTGAGTCCTGTCCGGTGTACCCGTAACCTAACAAGCACCTGCATACTATCTCCAGTACGACGTACTGACGGCTGTGGAACAGACCATCTCCCCAACTGGGATGAGAAGCGTACACACTAGTCTACTCCGGAGTATCGATGTCCTGTCTCGATAATCCAACGACTAGGGACCGGAATAAGGATGTGCTTGTAGACTACCCAGCCCCCACTAGTGTGACTGCCATCACAACGCTGGTAGTCAAGCAAGATCCTAAGAGCTCTATCAATACGTATACTCACATATTAAGATAGAAAAACCAAGTAGCATACTACCATGTTTTAGCAAGACTGTTATATACATGTGAATATCCCAAGCTTCCATTAAATAATATACAAACTAGTATGATACAATAATGGCCCCTAGGGCATATACACTAACAGATGAAGCACCCTTGCTAAATATTTTTCTATTTTTTAGTCTTAAGTAATCGCAAAAACCAGTGTTCATCTTTTTTTCTTTATTCATACTTGTATTTTTATTTTCATTTTCTTCGTACTAAGGACTTTAAACAAGAGCATTTCAAGGTCTCTTCTACTATTCCAAGTTTCAAGGTACGTGATTGTGCAATTTGTAGGGTATACATTTTCAGAATCTAGACTTAAGGTAGGAATTATTTTTCAAACTTGTACTCTAATAAAAACATCAATACTTTTCCTTTGTTTTGACTTAGCCCAAGAAGTGAACCCAAAATTTGCCTATTTCTAAATAAACTACAAAGGCATATACTTTCTACCATTAAACTTTAAGGAAGGTTATTTTTAGGGTTTTTAATTTACTAAGTCTAAGATCTAGTTGTTCCTAACTAGTTAACCTTTTTGTCAAACTTAAGTCAAATAGGCCAAAATTGAATTCATTAGTTTATATATTTTTTGAAATTTTCAAATTTTTATGGGTTTCAAAATAAGTATGCAAATGCAAAAAATATACACATGAATGCGAAGGAAGAAGACGTACTGAGCATACCCCCAAACTTAAACTTGACAGTGTCCTCACTGTCATGCTACACCAACAGGGTCAAAATTGTCGGCACTTCCCTGTTTTTTTATTTATAAAAAATTTAATTTAATTTTAATTTTTTTTTTGTTTTTAAAAGAAAAACAAAAATATATATATAACAAGGTTCCCCCCAAACTTAACCTTGGCCTTACATAAGCCAAAGGTTAGCACCAACCATTCAAAAATTCTATCGTGGTAATGGTAGAGTTGGTGAGAGAATGGAGTGGAAAGAAAAGAAATGAGAAGCACACGAGACCGTGTGGAGGTAGAAACGGTATACGGTCTCGGTGGAGGAGAAGAATGACGGAAGGGAAAAAGAAATGGTAAAGGTTCTACTTCTTCGAGTGGAGGTTGATTAATCACAAAATTCGTATCGTTTAAGAATGCGAGTTCGTCGGCGAAAATATCTTCGAAACTTTTATCGAAGGTCTAATTGAAAATTACCGAACTCAAAATATTAGATTGTGATTCATCAACATTCGGTATCAGTAAAGGAAGATTAGAAGAACCAAAGAAAGTGGGAATACGAACTTGAGAGTGGGGATGGAGTGTATAAATTAGCACAATTTGTAATGACCGATGTGTAAAAAGCGATTGTGCTAATCTATAAGCCCGCGGAAAAATGAGATTAAATCCATCAAGATTCGTGAGCAAACATGGGTACGTCGAACTTGGTATAGGAGATGAAAGCGTAACGGTCTCTTGCAAGGTCGGAACGAGGACGGAAGGAAGTGAGTGAGGAAGGGTATCAGTTAAAGACTTAGGAGGGTGTACACAATCAGTGGAAGGGATATTATGAATTGGGAAATCCGACTCATCAACTAAAACTGGTTCATCCTCAATAATTTCCTCAATATTCTCCTCAATACTATCCTCATAATTCTCCTCAATATTTAACTCCTCCATGCTATTATCATCAAAATCACGACGCATATGAAGTTCGGGAGAGACATCTAATGACTCGGGATGATGAATTGGAAATAAAATTTCAATCAAATGGACAAGTTCATCATCCGAAATATTCCCGGCGTCTATATCCTCAATCAAGTGAAAATCAATTTTTTCTGACACCTCATCAAAAGCATGGATATTTATCGATTTAGGTTCTAGGGTGGAGGTGTAAAGATCGAAAGGATTAAGTGTGGTTTCACTCGAAAAGGGTTCTTCACAATTTGGCATATCAAGCACTACAAAATCACACAGCTCGTTTTTATTTTGAACTTGTGTATCATTTAGGACATTCGATGGAAAACTGGAGTTGTGGGCTTCAATTGGGTAAGGGTAGGTTTGATTTGAAAATCCTCTCAAATTCGCACTCTGTCCAACCGCCTCCTTATACATTGAAAAATTTGGAGCTAGCGGGAAACTAGCTACCGGTTCACTAGGTTGCATAAGGGCGGCCACGGACGCATCCACATTCCTAATCATTTTGTTTGTTGCTGCAATGTAAGCCTCCAACGACTGTTCCAAACTAGACATGGTTTGTGAAAGGGTTTCGGGAAAAGATTCGAAATTGTTTGGATATGTGAAACTCCCAAATGGCTATGTAGAAGTAATGTCTTGTGAAGGTGGGAAAGTCGGGTAGGACTGGTAGGAATTGGATGGTTGGACAGGAGTAGGGTCAACATGTGGATAAAAAGGTGAATGGACTTGTTGATCCCTAGAACTAGATGTGTGGAGAGGGGTGAAAAATCGATTACGAGATTGAGCAATATGCTCAGCATTGGACATCGGTTTAGGAGTTACAACAGGACTTGAAAAAGTGGTATCAACATATGAAGGTGGTAAAGGTTGACTTGGTTGACACAAAGTGGGTTGCAAATTCAAACTGTTTCTCCTAAACGCTTCTATTTGATCTTTCCAAGAATTTTTAGGCACGGAGGGATCTTCCTTAAATCGACCGAAACAATTGACGTACGAGGCAAAGTTAGGTTTGGGATACTAAAGTTCGGCAAGAGATTTATGATGTGGGGTACCCATGTTAGAAGAAAGGGGAAAAGAAAGAAGGTAGGTGGTGCAAGGATTTCTTAGTGACAAAAATTTGCAAGTTTTTAAAAAAAAAATTTCCTTTTTCCTTTTTCTTTATTTGGAAATTGTTGCAAAAAGATTTTTGATAAAAAATATGCAAACAGGAAAGATTACTTGCAATCAATTATTATGTTAAGCATATCACAAAGAATCCTGCATAACAATTAATGTTAGAAGAAAGGGGAAAAGAAGGAAGGTTGGGTGGTGCAAGGATTTCCTAGAGGCAAAAATATGCAAGTTGTTAAAAAAATTTCCTTTTTCCGTTTGCTCTATATTTAGAAATTTCTCTTTTGCAACAAGATTTTCGAGAAAAGATATGCAAACCGAAAATATTACTTGCAATCAATTTCTATTTAAAGCGAGGCACAAAGAATCCTGCAAAAAATTTGTTATTTGGAAAGGAAAAGATTTTTGAGCGCAAAGAAATCCTGCAGGCAAATTTACAGAAGATATATCAAGATTTACGGAGGAGAAACAGCGGAGCTTATAGAAAATTTTTCGCCAGATGATGCCACGAGATTGCCGCGTTTCCGCGGTCTTAAGTGGGGTACCACCGCGTTTCTACGGTCTCCTTGACGGCTCGGATCCCCAGAAAAATTTTCACCTTCTGAATCGACAAGGCGGCCACGGTTCCGCGGCCTAAGGCAGGTTTTGGCCACGGAAAGGCGGTGCGGTGGGGGGTTCAATGCTCCAAATTTTTTCTGCTGTTCTGTTTTGAAAATCCCCCTCTGTTCTGATCTGTTGTTTTCTGTTTTGCTTTTTGGATTTTTCCAGATCCGAAGTTGTTTGTAGATCCTGCAAAATTCTCACAAAAATAACCTTTCCAAAAATAACAGATGATATATTTTTATATTTTTTTATATTTTTCATTTTTTTATGAATTTTTTTAATTTTGATTAACCCGAAATTGCAAAAAGGAAATAACACGCAATCCCTGGCAACGTCGCCATATGATTGATCTCAAAAACTATCTATAACCGCAATCAAGAACGTCATCGCATGTAGCTAGCCGGTGAGTACGGGTCGGTCCACAGTGATTTTGTGAATTTCCTAATCGCTCAAACGAGTTAATTCCGAACGGTGTGAATGGATTAATTAAATCTAAAAACTAAATTAATCTAGGGAAATTGAATTAAAGATCTAACTATCTAACTAGGGCAGATAATAAATTTAACCTAGGGCAAGGAATTAAATTTAACTAGGGCAAGGAATTAAATTTATCTAGGGCAAAGAATGAAAAATTACCTAGGGCAAGAATTGAAATTAATTACTTACTTTACAGATGGCTCTCTCCAAACATCAACACATGGTTGTCAGATCTGAATTGATGAAATGAAAAGAGGCATCGATGCTCTCCAAAAGAAATCTGAATTTTATTCATAGAAAGAGGTATAGGAAGGCACAGCCTTTACAATGATTTAGAGTTCCTATTTATAGAGGATAGGAAACTCTAGGTTACAATTGATTCGCACGTCTACATTTCCCAAAATATCCTAAGGAAGACCTAGTCAAAGTAGACTACAAGCATTGGTAAAATTTTATGTCTGGAAATTTTGGAACTGATTCTGGGCTTCTTGGGCTTTTTATTTCTTTGGATCTTTATTCAATTTGGCTTCTCTATTTTTTCCAGATCTCCAGTGAACAATTGCTGTAGACTTTTAACCATTTTCTTTGTAATCGTGGACCTTGCATTGCCTTGTACTGATCTTTTGTGTAGACTTGATTAAGATCCTTCTATTTGTTGGTCAAAATCCCTTTTTTCTATCATCTTTTGTCTTTTTCACTGTTTTCTGTCCAAGAACCCGTAACCTGTAATATGTAGCAGACATGCATCAAAAGTACATGTTTATTTATAAAACGAATAAGAATGGGGAATATAATAATACAATATTATGGTGTGAACAAGTGAACTCCCTCATCTAAATGGAAAGGGTAGATGTGGATGATGATGAAGTAGGATTTTTGCTCTCTTTTATTTTCTTATTCTCACTCATTTTCATCACTTGGAAAAAAGCTAGAAAGCTTTTTCCATGAAAGAAAGAAGAAGGAAGAATGAATAATGAATTAAAACCTTTTGTGATGAATAATAAAAAGATAATAATGATGAATAATGCAACCATGGTTAACTAAACCTTTGTAGAGATTTAACTAGGGCTAGGGTTTGGTTTGGGTTAAGAATGAGTCACACATAAATATCAACATAATATCTTAACTCAAGACAAAAGAAAAACCTTCTAGAATCTTCATGAAAGAACTAGCCCAATTCAAACCCTAACCTTGTTTAATCTCCACTAAACATATTGCATTAGTAATCATATCATGTTACAATATTATATATCACATACATTATATTTATTTTAACAAAATAAAATAATACAATTAACATATATCGCATATATATCAATGTATTACCCGAGTGAGAAAAAGAATCTTTTAGTGAGCTAATATTAGTTATTGAAATTTAATATATCAAATATATTATTATACATTAAATTATCGAATCAAAACTTGATCCGACAATCCGGCTATATCGCATATAACCAACTAATATCTTATTTACCGATTCATCGAATCAATACTTGATCCGATGACCCGGATGATATCAAATATCGCAAGAATAGAATACGGTATCTCATATCGCATTATCCTCGGCCCCGCACATATCACACATGTGCTCCTACTCCATTTTGCCAGAGCCAAGAAACCTCTGTGTAGGACTATAAAGAATCGTCAATACGCCGGCAGTAGGTGAAGATTATATCAAACACCCACAAGCTGCAAGCGGTCAGCTAAACGTTGTAGGGTTGCTAAGCACGCGCACAAGGGTCTATGAGGCATCAACCATGCCCGATTAAAATTTTAGCCGTGCCGAACGACCCAAAGCCGGATCTTTAAACTATGGTTTAGGCGAAAACTAACATGTTAAACACTTTAACAGTAAGTGAGAGGGATTAGAACCTTTGTAGATCCGGTCCTTCACTTCTTAAGCTCCGTGTTGAGGTCCCTTCGCTGCGATCATCGTGTTCCGGACTCTCGAGAGGCTTCACGAAAAGAATGATGCAACCTTGCTTCCGATCTTCGATAACATAGATGATCTACCTTGAAGTTTCATTAACACAAGCTAACACTTACTTAATGAAGTGAACACTCTCATCTAAAGGATAAGGATAGATGAGAATGATGAAGTAGGATTTTTGCTCTCATTTATAAATTTTTTCTCACATATTTTCATCACTTGGAAAAAGCTAGTAAGCTTTTTCCGTGAAGGAACTAAGAAGGAAGAAGAAGATGAATATCATAGAATCCCTTTTGTGATGAATAATGAAAGGAGATAAATATGATGATTAATGCAACCATGGTCAACTAAACCCATGTAGAGAATTAACTAGGGTTAGGGTTTGGCTTGGGTTAAAGCATGAGTCATAACAAAATATATTTCACAAAACAAAAGAAAAGCTTTTAGAATCAACTAGAAGTCTTAACCCTAATCCAAACCCTAATCATGTTTAAACTCTACTTAACATGTTGCATTAGTTATCATATCATGTTACAATATTATATATCACATATATAATATTTATTGTAACAAAATAAAATAATACAATTAACATATATCGTATATATATTAATGTATTACCCGAGTGAGAAAAAGAATCTTTTAGTGAGCTAACATTAGTTAATGTAATTTAATATATCATATATATTATTATACATTAAATTATCGAATCAACACTTGATCCGACAATCCGGCTATATTGCATAACCGGCTAAAATTTATCCATACCGATTCATCGAATCAACACTTGATCTGATGATCCGGCCGAAATCAAATATAGCGAGAATATAATACGGTATCACATACCGCATTATCCTCCGTCCCGCACATATCACCTATGTGCTCCTACTCCGTTTTGCCTGAGCCAAGAAACCTCTGTGTAGGACTCTAAAGAATCGTCAATACGCCGGCAGTATGTGATGATCATATCAAACACCCACAAGCTGCAAGAGGTCATCTAAACGTAACAGCCACCCAGGTATTGAACGCTTAGAAGATCAATAAGAAAACCTGTACATTCTCCTCTGAATCCAATCAGTAACACTCCCGTACAGTCCGGTCTCGTCGTCTGATATATCGCATATCTCGCCTAGGGGTGGTAAACGTCAGACCCCAGAAGCTTGATAAGTCGTGTCGATATAAGGTCTATAACAGTTCGAGAAACTACTGGTAACACGTACCAGTAAATCTCAGCAACCCTAGCCAGGGATTTCCAGCTATAGCCAATCGAACACAGCGCAACATCAACTCCCTATACCGGGTGAGACGAATCCCCTCCTATCGCTCATCGCCTCCATGTGATTCGAGACTGTACCCAAAAGCCACCTTTTTGCACGGCATCTTGGACGTGGTATGATGGAAATCAAAGCACAGTGCGAATCACACAAGACTCTATGACGATCTCGGGTCAACAGACTACTCTGTACCAGTGTCACCGGAGAACTGCCATCTGACGTGAAGTATAATACCATCTGGGAGTTCTCGGCGAGTCAGTCCAGTGTACCCAGTCTCCACTGAGCACCCGTACACCATCCTTGATGTCAAACACCGATGGATATGGGATCATCTATCGCCCATCATATGGGTCAAGATGCGTATACGCTAGTCTACTCTGGTGTATCGATGCCCTGTCTCGATACACCTTCGACTAGGAACAGTTATAGGATGTACTCGTCGACTACCGTGGCCCCACTAGTATGATCTCATCATAGTCCCAGTAGTCGACTACATATCCTAAGTGCTTTATCAAAATGTAACATAGAGACAATCAGAGTACATGTTAAGATAAAGAGCAACCGGATAGCGTACTATCATGTCGAGCAAGAAAGTCCTCCCAATACATGTCCTAGCATCCACTACAATATACATCGTATGTACAGTAATAGCCTCTACGGCATATATATAACTAACAATATCCCACTTGCACTAGGGCCATCTGTTGTGGTATCGCATACCCAACAATTAGCTGCGGTTGAAGTATCTCATACTCAACCATCCCATAAAAGTATCTACTGGGAAAAAAGGCCTTTGTGAGTGGATCCGCGCTATTGTCCTCTATGTCTACTCTCCTAACCTCGATCTCACTAGAGATCAACTATCTCCATGATCAGGTGATACTGCCTAAGAATTATATCTTGATTTCTGATGGGACGGAGGTTCCTTGGCATAAGCCACAACTCTATTGTCACACAATGGTAGGAACGAAGTTCATCTCATGAACCTATATCTATCCAGACTGCCTCTTTGGTAGCATCTTTGGTAACGATATATCTTGCCTTTAATCGTCTAGTAAGTCACGGTATCTAGCTTGGAACTCTTCCAACATACCGTCCCTCCACTGAGGGTAAATACAATGCCTGTGACTGACATTCAGTCGTCCTTATCACTCTGGAAACTTTCCAGTGATTCTCCCCAGGATCGATTGATACCATCTCACCAGAACTAGTGAGAATCCTAACATCCAATTTGATCTATCTCATAGATCCAAAACCCAGGATTTAGGAGGTATCACTTTGATCCTATATGGAGAATCCTTGTGATAAGCGGAGATTTACCGAGCGTAGCATAGGAAACTCCTTCCCTATCAAGGGTATGTCATCCAAGTACTTTTCGAGGACCACCATACTCCCTACTACCATTTAGTATATACAAGGTTCATCTACCATATTGATGAAGTCAAACTCTTTGACTACCACATCAAAACAGATGTTCCAACTCCGCGATACCTGCTTTATCATATAAAACATCTTGCACACGTTTCCGCTGCTCCCACTGTCTACGAAGCCCTCTGGCTGTGTACTTATAGACGCACTCTTCTAAAACATCATTTAGAAAAGCAGTCATGACACCCAACCACCAGATATTGTAGTCATGGTATGTAGCCGTGGCATTAAGGATCTGGATGGACTTAAGCATAGCTTTGAAAGTCTCAACTTTTCCATGTACACCAAGTAATCTTCTCAAGATATACATGCTCCTGATGGGGATTTAACCCTTCAGATAAAGCAATCAAAGTCCATACTTTGTTGGTGTATAAGGATTCCATCTCTGATCGCTAAGAATTCAGCCATTCTTACAGAGTCCCATTCCTGATGGCCAGCTCGAAACTAGTTGGGTCATCATCTCATGATGCAATCCTCGCTCCCACTGTCATAGAGAAGCCGAAGTATCTCTCAGGTGGGTGAGGAACCCTACTAGATCGGCGGAGAGGCTGAGGTTCGTTGGAAACTATTGAATCCTTTGGTTCTACCAAATCATCAGCTGCAGTTTGTATAGCTGGAACCTTTCAAGTTCTACATAACAGACCTTGCCTCGAGCTTGTCCGGATTTTGCTTTTAGACATAGGCCGGACAACCCCAAATCTTAACAAACTTAAGATATGGGCTCTTCCCTTTCCATATCATATATGAAGTGGTAGGCAACTGATTTGATTTGAAACCTATTCAGTAGGTATGCAGCTTCTCAAGTGCATAACTCCCAAAAGGAAATAGGAAACTCAGTAGTACTCATCATAGAGCACACCATATCTCGTAGTGTGCTATTGCTCTGCCCCGATATACCATCGTCCTATGGTGTATACGGAGGAGTAATGCTGAGAGAGGGAATCTCATTCTCCATTTAGAATAGTCCAGAAATTCCGTGCTCAAGTATTCTCCTCCTTGATCTCATCAAAGGACATAATACTTATACCCGTATTTTGGTTCTCTACTTCTAACTTATATTCTGTGAATATCTCAAAAGCTTCGGACTTGTGTTTCAACAGGAACATATGTCTGAATCTTGAGAGATCATCAGAGAATGTAATGAAGTACAAAGAACCGATCTTGGCATGTGTAGACAGGGGACCTTCCAAGAGTTCACTAACTCTTTCTCTGTTTCTAATAAACCGAGCTATGGTCATCTTATCTTTGTGACACGACCAGCAAGTTTCACAAGATGAAAATTCAAACAAATTTAAATATGCATCTTAATGTAACTTCTGCTAGTCGGGTCGCATTGATATGACCTAGTCTACAATGCCTCAAGAAGGATCCGTTCATTTCTGAACTCTTCCTCTTGTGTGTGTTCTGTATACTAAGAACTGTAGTTTGATTTAGAACGTCAATACTTTTAGATAACGTGCCTGAACCGATCAACTCTTGATATAGGAAATGTTCATAACATTATCCAACAATACAAAATTATATTCTTTCTTTATTAATAAATAGACTGATATGATGTTGTACATCAGGTTCAGTATCTAATAACATTCGTTCAGAATCAATGTATTCTGGTAATACAGGGTGACAGTGACCAACAGACTTAGCTGCAACACTTGCACCGTTTTCTGTCTCATGAAACTTATCACCCGTTCTCAGTTCTCTACCTCTCTGTAGCCCATGTAACAAATTACATATGCGGGATCCTGATCTGGTATCTCATACCCAGGAAATAAAGGATACTGAGAAACAGTTCTCTGTAATGAACACACCCGAATAAGATGCATCAGCATGCACTTTCTTCGTTTGGGCAGCACGGGAATTCTGGTAATCCCCTATATCCTGCTCTGTCTTATAACAATTATAAGTTGGAGCGGGACCAACGTTCCCCTGCTCAGTATAACAAGCGGGTTCGGGCAATATATCTGTATTATTATCTTGATTAAGGCGTGATATGGTCGCTACCTAGAGAGAGAGAGAAGAAAACACTCAGCGTATGCTCTTGCAAGATTAGATTGGTTATCTAATATATCTAATCAGGATGTCTCCCACTGTTTTAATCAAATCTTCCTTCAAACCCTAAAAGGAAAGACTAGCCGGGATTAATTAAACGCTACAAATTCGCCAATCTTTCAGCCAGGCCAGTGTCGGTACTTTGAGGGAGGTTCCCCGTGCTTTCGCACGGACCTAAATAAAGTAAATCTCGTTTTCCCAGAGGCGTAACCCCGTTAACACCTTTCTAGACACCTACTTGATCGGCTAATTGTAATGTGTAAAACTCTCCCAGGAGTAACTCTTACTCGCAGCGGGTATCGGGATCCAACTATCCCATAGAAGGTATGCAATCTCATTGCAAATTTCAACACTTGAAATTCCTAATAATATTTTACCCCTAGCGTTCTATGACCTTGACGAATGCCAAACAACCCATAGTCCACTAGTCAAGTTCAACCCGTACATTTCTTGATTGAATTAAACCCACCCGCACGACCCTTGACGAATGCCAAACAACGTCGTACAAATACCATAATCCAATCTGCATCATATGCATAAGAAGATAAATGCTAGTTAGCTACCGTACACTACGCCTTGACGAATGCCAAACTACCGCAGCACGAATACTAAGTAGTACTTATCTGAAATGACGGAGGGCTACGACAGGTTTTTAAGAAATCTCTTTGCTTAATGAACTTGATATCATTGTAGAATCGAGTGATTTTTAAATGGAGTGTTTTTAAGGCTTTTCTAGTTTTGCTAAAGGGGTCACTCCCGGTGAAGGGATTGTCGGCCCTTTCCTCATCGAATAAGGTGCAGGATATTTCATAAATACCACTACGCAAAGCAAGAACTATGTAAGCAATCAAAAAAAAAAACCGAGTTTGTAGCATCTGCTAGTTTCACTAAAGAGGTCACTCCCGGAGAAGGGATCTCGGCTCTTTCCTTATCGAATAAGGTGCTGGATGTTCTACAAGGAACACCACTATGCAAAGTAAGAACTAGAGCTACCAGTTTTTAAACAAGTTTCAACAACATCTTATGTTTCTTTTATTTAATTAATCTCATTAATGAAGTCCCATTTTGTTATGCTTCACAAGCATCTCTTTTGAAACGAAATCTGCAATATAACATATATCTCATATATATAATATAAAACATTCGTCTCAGGCAGTAATATGATCTCATCACAGAACATTGCAGCAGAAGAACATATATGAAATATTGGATATACTGGGACGTCCGTGTTTTCAATACGAGCCTGTATAAAACACGGATTCTACGGTCGTGATGAATAGCCAAACCCACATCCCTAGACCCCTACGAGAGCGGCAAGCAACACCGCCAATTCTAGGGTTAGGAGACCCGGTCTCGACTCCTCGAGATGGTCTCCTACTGGACCATAGAACCCGGTTACTTGTGCTCCCTGCCTTGGGTCTACCTAATGCGGAAAAGTAAATAATATACAATGGTGACATCATCCTCAGCCCGGAAGTGCCCCAATAAAAGAATATTACAAACAATTGAATTTTACATGAATGAAAAAGAAAAACTCTCATCTCACATAAAACCCCCGGCTATTCAAAACGTGACGATCCAATATAACAAATCACAACAACACATAATATCTCATATCATCAACGTAAGCAAGTATGCGTATCCCGATTGTCGTTGATGTATAGCAACGAAGCCGGCGATACACCACATACTACGCTTATGGTCACAGAAAAGAAAGTGTAAAACTACAACAGTTGGAATCCGCAACCTCCTTAGACATCGCAAGCCTAACCAAATGAATTCCTTAGAAATCGCATGCCTAACAATTATAAACCCCACATTTTAGTCTCTTTATCGAAAACTCTTTTCAATATCAAGTCGGGCAATTCAACAAGATTCCCGACAATTTGATCGAATGCTCGTCGCAAACTTTAGTAGACGGCCGCACCCCTGGATGCCGTCGACGAAGTGCACTAAGGCGGAACACCGCTGCCACGAGCATCTGAACGGATGCTTTTGGCGACGGGGTTCTCCTACAGTCACTTGGTCGGGGCTATTGGGAGTGGCTGTCTATTAAGTTTATCCGGCGAGTATCCGCGTACGCTACGTGATTGCGACGGACTTTTGATCACATCAAAATTCCGTGGCAGCCGATCATCTGAGACTGAACTGCTAGATTTATAACATTCAAATTAGTTATCTCATAACTACTTGTGTATTCTAAATATTGTATCACAATCCAGATAAATAGACAATGTTAAACTTTTCGATCGAATAATCAAACACCCAAGATTTCCCCAATATATCTCAACACTTGAAATCAGTTTAAAAACTTCTATCACATGCCACAGTACCAATGGTCCAGCCGTAGAAGGGTCAAGCCAACGCCTCACATGTGGCATGCCGTACTGCCGCAAACCCTAAGGTTTAGAGGCAATACAAGACGGTCACATAATCGAGTTAAGGTTTTTTGTCTTCTAGAGGGTCCACCGCATTACTTGCACGACTTAGAACGTTCTTAAACTCGAGAAAAAATCCAACTTTTGAAAAAATTTCCGACTGGGGAAAAAGTGAGTTATTGATATCCGTTCGAACTTTTTAACAGTTTCTAAAAATTATCCGGACAATCTAAACAAAATTAAAATATCCGATCGAATTAACGAGTCCCCAATACAACCTTAGAAAACTCAACACTTGAGTGGAATTAAAAAATTCCCAGAAAAAATTACCAAGAAAGGACCTAAGAATAAATATATGAAATATGAGGGACTAATTCTAAATTTTGGCCGTGGAACCGCCGCCAAACCCGTGGTTTGGCCGCGGTTCCGCGGTCAAGTGAGCGACTTAGTGGACCGTACTTCACAGTAATTCTTAGTTTTTCCTGCTTGTTTTTCTGAGCATTTTTAATTCATAAAAAACCACAGTTTTGAAAAATGTACAGAGAAGGGTAAACATCGGGGTTTCCGGGTTCGATCGGACTTTAAATTTCGTCTAGACTTCGCCTAAAGCTCTAGCTTGGCTTTGATACCACTGTAGGGTTGCAAAGCACGCGCACAAGGATCTACGAGGCATCAACCATGCCCGATTAAAATTTTAGCCGTGCCGAACGACCCAAAACCGGATCTTTAAACTAGGGTTTAGGCGAAAACTAACATGTTAAACACTTTAACACTAAGTGAGAGGGATTACAACCTTTGTAGATCCGGTCCTTCACTTCTTAAGCTCCGTGTTGAGGTCCCTTCGCTGCGATCATCGTGTTCCGGACTCTCGAGAGGCTTCACGAAGAGAATGATGCAACCTTGCTTCCGATCTTCGATAACATAGATGATCTACCTTGAAGTTTCATTAACACAAGCTAACACTTACTAAATGAAGTGAACACTCTCATCTAAAGGGAAAGGATAGATGAGAATGATGAAGTAGGATTTTTGCTCTCATTTATAAAATTTTTCTCACATATTTTCATCACTTGGAAAAAGCTAGTAAGCTTTTTCCGTGAAGGAACTAAGAAGAAAGAAGAAGATGAATATCATAGAATCCCTTGTGTGATGAATAATGAAAAGAGATAAATATGATGATTAATGCAACCATGGTCAACTAAACCCATGTAGAGAATTAACTAGGGTTAGGGTTTGGCTTAGGTTAAAGCATGAGTCATAACAAAATATCTTTCACAAAACAAAAGAAAAGCTTCTAGAATCAACTAGAAGTCTTAACCCTAATCCAAACCCTAATCATGTTTAAACTCTACTTAACATGTTGCATTAGTTATCATATCATGTTACAATATTACATATCACATATATAATATTTATTGTAACAAAATAAAATAATACAATTAACATATATCAATGTATTACCCGAGTGAGAAAAAGAATCTTTTAGTGAGCTAATATTAGTTAATGTAATTTAATATATCATATATATTATTATACATTAAATTATCGAATCAATACTTGATCCGACAATCCGGCTATATTGCATATAACCGGCTAAAATTTATCCATACCGATTCATCGAATCAACACGTGATCTGATGACCCGGCCGATATCAAATATCGTGAGAATAAAATACGGTATCACATACCGCATTATCCTCGGTCCCGCACATATCACATATATGCCCCTACTCCGTTTTGCCTGCGCCAAGAAACCTCTGTGTAGGACTCTAAAGAATCGTCAATACGCCGGCAGTAGGTGATGATCATATTAAACACCCACAAGTTGCAAGCGGTCAGCTAAACGTATCAGCTACCAAGGTATTGAGCGCTCAGAAGATCAACAAGCAAGCCTGTACATTCTCCTGTGAATCCAACCAGTAACACTCCCGTATAGTCCGGTCTCGTCGTCTGATATGTCACATATCTCGCCTGGGGTGGTAAACGTCAGACCCCAGTAGCTTGATAAGTCGTGTCGATATGAGGTCTATAACAGTTCGAGAAACTACTGGTAACACTTACCAGTAAATCTCAGCAACCCTGGCCAGGGATTTCCAGCTATAGCCAATCGAACACAGTGCAACATCAACTCCCTTTACCGGGAGAGACGAATCACCTACTATCGCTCATCGCCTCCATGTGATTCGGGACTGTACCCAAAAGCCACCTTTTTGCACAGCCTTTTGGACGTGGTATGATGGAAATCAAAGCACAGTGGGAATCACACAAGACTCTATGACGATCTTGGGTCAACAGA
The DNA here is from genome assembly GCA_030015575.1 of Agapanthus africanus. Taxonomy (NCBI): domain Eukaryota; kingdom Viridiplantae; phylum Streptophyta; class Magnoliopsida; order Asparagales; family Amaryllidaceae; genus Agapanthus; species Agapanthus africanus. The sequence goes on along the minus strand of JASDDO010000029.1, from coordinate 160,127,245 downwards.
CTACTCTGTACCAGTGTCACCGGAGAACTGCCATCTGACGTGAAGTATAATACCATCTGGGAGTTCTCGGCGAGTCCGTCCAGTGTACCCAATCTCCACTGAGCACCCGTACACCATCCTTGATGTCAAACACCGATGGATATGGGATCATCCATCGCCCATCATATGGGTCAAGATGCGTATACGCTAGTCTACTCTGGTGTATCGATGCCCTATCTCGATATACCCTCGACTAGGAACAGTTATAGGATGTACTAGTCGACTACCATGGCCCCACTAGTATGATCTCATCATAGTCCTAGTAGTCGAGTACATATCCTAAGGGCTTTATCAACATGTAACATAGAGACAATCAGAGTACATGTTAAGATAAAGAGCAACCAGATAGCGTACTATCATGTCGAGCAAGAAAGTCCTCCCTATACATGTCCTAGCACCCACTACAATATACATCGTATGTACAGTAAGGGCTCTAGGGCATATATATACCTAACAAACGTAACAGCCACCCAGGTATTGAGCGCTCAGAAGACCAACAACCAAGCCTGTACATTCTCCTACGAATCCAATCAGTAACACTCCCGTACAGTCCGGTCTCGTCGTCTGATATGTTGCATATCTCGCCTAGGGGTGGTAAACGTCAGACTCCAGTAGCTTGATAAGTCGTGTCGATATGAGGTCTATAATAGTTCAAGAAACTACTGATAACACTTACAAAATAATCTCAGCAACCCTGGCCAGGGATATTCAGTTATAGCCAATCGAACACAGCGCAACATCAACTCCCTATACCGGAAGAGACGAATCCCCTCCTATCGCTCATTGCCTCCATGTGATTCGGGACTGTACCCAAAAGCCATCTTTTTGCACGCCCTCTTCGACGTGGTATGATGGAAATCAAAGCACAGTGGGAATCGCACAAGACTCTCTGACGATCTCGGGTCAACAGACTACTCTGTACCAGTGTCAACGGAGAACTGCTATCTGACGTGAGGTATAATACCATCTGGGAGTTCCCGGCGAGTCCGTCCAGTGTACCCAGTCTCTACTGAGCACCCATACACCTTCTTTGATGTCAAACACCGATGGATATGGAATCATCCATCGCCCATCATATGGGTTAAGATGCGTATACGCTAGTCTACTCTGGTGTATCGATGCCCTGTCTCGATACACCCTCGATGAGGAACAGTTATAGGATGTACTCGTCGACTACCATGGCCCCACTAGTATGATCTCATCATAGTCCCAGTAGTCGAGTACATATCCTAAGGGCTTTACCAACATGTAACATAGAGACAATCAGAGTACATGTTAAGATAAAGTACAACCAGACTGCGTACTATAATGTCGAGCAAGAAAGTCCTCCCTATATATGTCCAAGCATCCATTACAATATACATCGTATGTAAAGCAATGGCCTCTAGGGCATACATATAACTAACACATCCATCGCCCATCATATCGGTCAAGAAGTGCATGCGCTAGTCTACTCTGGAGTATCGATGCCCTGTCTCGGTACTCCCACGATTAGAAACATTTGAAGGATGTACTTGGCGACTACACTGTCCTCACTAGTATGATCTGCATCATAGTCCTGGCAGTCAAGTACTCATCCTAAGGGCTTTATCAACATGTAACATAGTGACAATCAGAGTACATGTTAAGATAAAGAGTAACCAAATAGCATACTATCATGTCGAGCAAGAAAGTCCTCCCTATATATATCCAAGCATGCACTACAATATTCATCGTATGTATAGTAATGGCCTCTAGGGCATACATATAACTAACTATCTCCCTCTTGCACTAGGGCCATCTGTTATGGTATCGCATACCCAACAATTAGCTGTGGTTGAAGTATCTCATACTCAACCATCTCATAATAGTCTCTACTGGGAAAAAGGCCTTTGTGAGTTCATCCGCGCTGTTGTCCTCTATGTCTACTCTCCTAAGCTCGATCTCCCTGGAGATCAACCATCTCTATGATCAGGTGATGATGCCTAAGAATTATATCTGGATTTCTGATAGGACGGGGGTTCCTCGGCATAAGCCACAACTCCATTGTCACACAATGGTAGGAACAAAGTTCATCTCATGTACTTATATATATTCAGACTGCCTCTTTGGTAGCATCCTTGGTAATGATGTATCTTGCCTTTAATAGTCTAGTAAGTCACGGTATCTAGCTTCGATCTCTTCCAACATACCGTCCCTCCACTGAGGGTAAAGACAATGCCCGCGACCGACATTCAGTCGTCCTTATCACTCTGCAACCTTTCCAGTAATTCTCCCGAGGATCGATTGATACCATCTCGCTACACCTAGTGAGAATCCTAACATCCAATTAGATCTATCTCAAAGATCCATAACCCAGGATTTAAGAGGTATCGCTTTGATCCTATATGGAGAATCACTATGATAAGAGGAGATTGACCAAGCGTAGCATAGGAAACTCCTTCCCTATCAAGAGTATGTCATCCACGTATTCTACAAGGATCACCACTATACTCTTTACTATCTTTTTGTATATACAAGGTTCATCTACCATTTTAATGAAGTCAAACTCTTTGACTACAACATCAAAACAGACGTTCCAACTCCGCGATGCCTGATTTATCACATAAAACATCTTGCTCATATTTCCACTACTCCCACTGTCTATGAAGCCCTCTAGCTGTGTTTCTTATAGACGCTCTCTTCCAAATCATCATTTAGAAAAGCAGTCATGACACCTAACTGCCAGATATCGTAGTCATGGTATGTAGCCGTGGCAAGTAGGATCTGGATGGACTTAAGCATAGCTTTGAAAGTCTCAACTTTTCCATGTACACCAAGTAATCTTCTCAAGATATACTTGCTCCTGATGGGGATTCAGCCCTTCAGATAAAGCGACCAAAGTCCATACTTTGTTGGTGTATAAAGATTCCATCTCAAATCGCTAAGCATCCAGCCATTCTTATAGAGTCCCACTTTTGATGGCCGGCTAGAAACTAGTTGGGTCATCATTTCATGATGCAATCCTCGCTCCCACTGTCATAGAGAAAACCGAAGTATCTCTCAGGTGGGTGAGTAACCCTACTAGATCAGCGGAGAGGCTGAAGTTCGTTGGAAACTATTGAATTCTTTTGTTCTACCAAATCATCAGCTGCAGTTTGTATAGCTGGAATTCTTTCCAGTTCTACCTCATGAACAATAATTTCTTCATAAGAAATTCCCTTTCACAAAGGTGGCATGCTGAGAAACAAAACATCTTTTGTTCCTCGGTTAGGTAGAAGATATTCCCTTGCGAATGCTTGGGATATCCAGCAAACATCCACAGATCTGACTTTGCCTCGAGCTTGTCCGGATTTTGCTTTTTAGACATAGGCCGGACAACCCCAAATCTTAATAAACTTAAGATATGGGCTCTTCCCTTTTCCATATCACATATGAAGTGGTTGGCAACTGATTTGATTTGAAGCCTATTCAATAGGTATGCAGCTTCACAAGTGCATAACTCCCAAATGGAAATAGGAAACTAAATAGTACTCATCATAGAGCACACCATGTCTCATAGGGTGTGATTGCTCCGCCCCGATACACCGATGTGCTGTGGTGTATATGGAGGAGTAATGCTGAGAGAGAATCTCATTCTCCTTTAAAATAGTCGAGGAATCCTGTGCTCAAGTATTCTCCTCCATGATCACGTCAAAGGACATAATACTTATACCCATTTTTAGTTCTCTACTTCTAACTTATATTCTGTGATTATCTCAAAAGTTTCGGACTTGTGTTTCAACAGGAACATATGTCTGAATCTTGAGAGATTATCAGTGAATGTAATGAAGTACAAAAAACCGGTCCTGGCATGTATAGACAGGGGACCTTCAAACATCAGCATGTATCAATCCCAAGAGTTCACTAACTCTTTCTCTGTTTCTAATAAACGGAGCTATGGTCATATTATCTCCGTGACATGACCGGCAAGTTTCACAAGATGTAAATTCAAACTAATTTAAATATGCATCTGTATGTAACTTCAACTACTCGGGTCGCATTGATATGACCTAGTCTACAATGCCTCAAGGAGGATTCGTTCATTTCTGAACTCTTCCTCTTGCGTGTGTTCTGTATACTAAGAACTGTGGTTTGATTTAGAACGTCTATGCTTTTAGATAACGTGCCTGAACCGATCAACTCTTGATATAGGAAATGTTCAAAACATTATTCAACAATACAAAATTATATCCTTCTTTACTAATAAAGAGATTGATATGATGTTATATATCAGGTTCGGTATCTAATAAAATTCGTTCAGAATCAATGTATTCTGGTAATACAGGGTGATATCTACCAACAGACTTGGCTGCAATACTTGCACCGTTTCTATCTCAAGAAATTTATCACCCGTTCTCAGTTCTCTACCTATCCGTAGCCCATGTAACAAATTACATATGTGGGATCCTGATCCGGTATCTCATACCCAGGACGTAAAGGACACTGAGAAACTGTTCTCGGTAATGAACACACCCGAAGATGATGCATCAGCATGCACTTTCTTCGTTTGGGTGGCACGGGGATTCTGGTAATCCCCTATTTCCTGCTCTGTCTTATAACAATTACAAGATGGAGCGGGACCAACGTTCCTTAGCGCAGTATAACAAGCGGGTTCGGTCAATACATCCGTTTTATTATCTTGATTAAGGCGTGACATAGTCGTAACCAGGAGGGAGAGAGAAGAAAACACTTAGCGTGCGCTTTTACAAGATTAGATTGGTTATCAATTTATCTAATCAGGATGTCTCCCACTGTTTTAGTCAAATCTTCCTTCAAACCCAAAAAGGAAAGACTAGCCGGGATTAGTTACACCCTATAAGTTCGCCAATCTTTCAGCTAGGCCAGTGCCGGTACTTTGAGGGAGGTTCCCCGTGCTTTCGCACGGACCTAATTAAAATAAAACTCGTTTTCCCATGGGCGTAACCCCGTTAACACCTTTCTAGACACCTACCTGATCGGCTAATTGTAATGTCTAAAACTCTCCCAGGAGTAACTCTTACACACAGCAGGTATCGGGATTCAACTATCTCATAGAAGGTATGCAATCTCATTGCAAATTTCAACACTTGAAATTCCCGATAATATTTTGCCCATAGCAACTTATGACCTTGGCTCAGGTCAACAAATTATAAGTGCTAGCCAAGTTCAACCCGTCATTTCCCGAATGAATTAAACCCACCAGCACGACCCTTGGCTAAGGTCAACTAAGTCGCACGACTACCCTAACTCAATCGCATCATATGCTTATACAGATAAGCACTAACCGCACAGTACACCTTGGCTAAGGTCAACAAACGCAGCACGAATACTAAGTAGTATTTATCTTAAATGACGGAGGGCTACGACGGGTTTTTAAGAAAACCCTTTGCGTAATGAACTTGATATCGTTGTAGAATCGAGTGATTTTTAATGGAATGTTTTTTAGGCCTTTTCTAGTTTTGCTAAAGAGGTCACTCCCGGTGAAGGTATCGTCGGCTCTTTTCTCTTCGAATAAGGTGCAGGATATTTCACAAATATCACTATGCAAAGCAAAAACTATAGAAACAATCAAAAGACAAATCGAGTTTGTAGCATCTGCTAGTTTCACTAAAGTGGTCACTCCCGGTGAAGGGATCTCGGCTCTTTCCTTATCGAATAAGGTGCAGCATGTTCTACAAGGAACACCGCTATGCAAAGCAAGAACTAGAGCTAGCAGTTTTTAAACAAGTTTCTACAACAACTTTAGGTTTCTTTTAGTTTCATTAATCTCATTAATGAAGTCCCATTTTTAATTATGCTTCACAAGCATCTCATTTGAAACGAAATCTGGAATATAACATATATCTCATATATATAATATATGTAAGTCTACGGTAGCGCCCCGGCCGTCTTTCTGAGGCCAAAATGAGGAAACGAAAATTTTTCTTAACTTGAAAACCGGCGCTATCGTATGCTTAAAATCCGGATCGAACCATTAATCTACAACTAGCAAACTAGAGAAGGGATAGAAAGTTATACCGATCGATCCATGTCCTTCGGTCTTCGGCCGCCATCCTAAGCTCCTCGCGGCATCTCAGGTCTCGATCTCCTCGTCGAAAAGGGCACCACATCTTCGAGTCTTTTTACGGGCACCCGCTTCATCCGAAGCAACTCGGGCACGAAGTGTGCTAGCCGATGTGTCCAAGGTGTTGTAGAGAATGTTTGTGATCACTTTGCCTCCTGTATTCATTGCTTGGGTGGAGGTTGAAGGTGTTGCCATTAATGGAAGTCATGAGCTAGAGGAAGAAGAAGAAGAAGAGGCTCTCTATTTTCTTTTGTTTTTTTTTTCTTGATGAAATGAGAGAGAGTGAGAAGAATAATATGAGAGCTCACCATCACCTTGGCCGCCTCTCTCTCTCTTGCTCTCATTTCATCACTCGAATAAATCTCATAATGTGACATTTGCACAAGAAATGATACCATGACTCACCCATGAAGTACATGTATCATTTAATGCACAAAATGATGGTTTCTAGCTCATAATTTCCATTGATAAACATTTATCCAAATGTTTGCAACAATAAAAAGATACGACAGCCTCTAAAGTAAACTCTTGACGGATCCCAAGGATACCCCTCACCTGTATATACATACCTGCATCCGCATTCCGACCGAATGCGAATGCGACGAGACTAAAGTAATACAACAAATCTAACACAAGGATCCGGCTTAAACCAAAGCCCACTAGTACGATCCGTCTGATCATTATCCGTGCAATACCGACCGTATATGATCGAACCCGGCCATATATCATACGGCCTCTACAACGTTTCGCCCGAAACTTGAGAAACTGTCTGTGAGGACCTAAAGACTCGTCAATACTTTGGCTGTGGATTTAACCACTAGCACATCAGAGGTATTAGCCGTACGTAACGGGCTACCAGGTATTGACCAAAAGGGAGGTCGATGAGCGAACTCATCTTGACACCCTACTGAGCCTGTCAGTGACAATATCCGTACAGTCCGGTCCGTTCGTCTATGAGCATCGCATGTTGGGCCTAGGGGGTTGGTAAAAGTCAAACTCCCAAAAGTGGTACAAGTCGTGTCGGAGTGTAGCCCAGAATACCCTGAGATACTACTGGAATACCTACCAGTAAATCTCCTGTCTCGGCCGAGGGCTTTGTGTAATGGCTCTCCTAGACACAGCGCGATCTCACCCCCAATACCGGGAGAGACGAATCCCCTGCCGATCCGCTCACTTGCCTCCATGTGGCTCGGGACTGTACCCAACTAAAACCTGTTTGCACGACTCCTTTTAGCCATGGTAGGGTAGTAATCAAAGCACAGTGGGAACTCACACGAGACAAATGATGATCTCAGGTCGATGAACTAACCTGTACACATGTCACCAGGGAACTGCTATCTGACGTCAGGTATAATACCAACTAGCATGTTCCCGGCGAGTCCTGTCCGGTGTACTCATAACCCAATGAGCACCTGTATACATATTAGGTGAACCAACTGACACCAATGGTTTGTGAGACCGGCCAACGCCCCTCGTCGGGGTCTCGACTGTATACACTAGCCTACTAATGGAGTATCGATGCACAGTCTCGAAACTCCCACGACTAGGGACCTTTTAAGGATGTGCTTATTGACCCCAGCTCCCACGTATATGATCTCCATCATACTGCCGGTCGTCAAGCAAGAATCCTAAGGGCTCTATCAGCGTGCAATAGCGACCTGTAAGGTCACCTAAAGCAGTACACGATGATAAAGACAAACCATGGTAGCATACTATTCTCCATCAACGTGTAATAGTGAACCACAATATCACCTAAAGCATGTACACGATGATAAAGACAAACCAGATAGTATACAAACCTCTCGAGTAAGACTGTCCTACCGGTATAAGTCCTCCCTCAATCATTGCAATCACGTGCCTGTGATCCAATAATTGACTCTGAGGGCACTATATCCAACAATCTACCACTTTCACTTAAGGCTAATTATTGCGATGTCGCATACTCACAGCCCGTATGATACTGAACACCCAACTGCTCTACTAATCAATCCCACAAAGCTCGTTTGTGAAACTATTGCGTTCGAGAAATAGCCTCAGCTGGTGGATCAGCTCAGATGTTTCTTTCTATATCTCTCTTTATCTCAAGTTCGTGGCGAAAGCCATCTCCCAAAATGAGCAATACCTGTCTCAGAATATGTCTGGATATCTGATGGGACCTAGTTCAAAAATGAACTCTAAATCCAAACTTTTTAGACTGTATCGTCAACTAAACTAATCAGTATCCTGCGCCATGCTTCCCTCAGTATCCGCTTGGACCACCTTTCCAAAATACTGCCCCTCGTCAGAGGGAAAACTATAACTCTGACAGTCACTCTGTTATTTAGGTCACCTTGGAAGCGTTGAATGATAACCGTCTCCCGAAGGAGGATGCCGTTATCATTTCCCTAGAACTTCCACTTATGTTCTAAAACTGCTTCCGATCGTTTCTTCCGAACTAGATTAATTTCAACATATTGCATCTAATGCAAAAACAACATCTGGTGTGGTACTTAACATCTCATGATCAACTCAATTGCCTAAGTAAGTGATCTGCCAATCATGTACATCCCTCTCCCCTTTAGTCTGTAAGACACCTTTAGAGAGGGTGACTCCATCACCTGCAGGTATACTACCGTACTAGGAGTCGTCCATTCAAAACACCTTTAGAATGCTGTCTAAATACCCAGATTGGGAAACTACCAAATCTAGATCTAGTAACCAGAATATTTTATATAATATCCATGTCCTATGTGGAGAAACCACTGTGTGACAACCAAAGTATAACCGATCGTAGTATAGGAATATAACTTCCTACTCTATGTATGTCATCCAAATACCAGGACATCACACCCTACTACCTTCTTAACAGATCCATCTCTTATTCTGATGAAGTCAAACCTATGACTGTCACATCAGAAATAGACAATCTAGCTCCGCTATATAAGCTTTGAGTCTATAAATAGACATAAGCTACTTGTCCACTATGCTTCCGCTGCTCCCATTGACTACGACAACCCACTGGTAGAGTCATATATACGTGCACTTCTAAAGCTAGTTCAGAATGACGCTATACTCATCCTCCTGCCGGGTCTCATAGCCTGGAACAACAGTAGTGTCAAGACTGGGTAAACAAGAACCTCCCTGTCACCGTCCTTGAGGCTACCGGAGTACCTCTCGGGTGCCTGAGGTTACCCACCATATCTACGGAGTGGCCAATGGAATGTCAATCCAGATTGAATCTTTAGGTTCTTATTAAATTTTCTGTAATCATTTGCGGTTCTGGAATCACATTCAGTTCTACCATACTCCCACTACTGTTTTCTGAAAAAATCCATTTTACTAAAACTGTGGCGAGTCAAGAAAAATATCACTATTGATCTTCCAGATGGTAGAAAGTCAACTCTCGTTATAGCCTGGGTCAACCCACAAACAGCCATTACAGAAACGTGCTATGAGTTTTCCAGAGTCTGGTTTTAAGCATAAGCCGGACAACTCCCCGTACCTTAACAATGTTAAGATACGAACTATTCTATATCCAATATAGAAACAGATGCACTGATTTAATTGGAACCAGATTCAAATCATGCAGCTGTTTCCAGTGCATGTCAATTAAATGGAGAGATGCCGATCAGCATTACTCAACTTAGGAGTGCTACCAATTATGAGTAACCTGAAAGAGAAGCAAGTTCTCTTAATCATTACTATCAACTGAATACCATACACAAGTATCTACATCTTCGATCACCTTGAAGAATCCTGATACTTGCAACACCTGGTTCTCTACTTTTTACTTATACCTATAACTTCTAAAAACATAGACCTTGCATTTCTACGAAACACATGTCTAAGAACTAGAGAAGTCACAAGTAAACAGAATGTAGTACGAGTACTAACCCCTCTGTCCTAATGGACACTGGACAACATAAAATACTCTGTATAAGTCCCCTGAGTCTAATAACTCATTCCCTGTGTGTCGTAGGTTAAAAACTATACTTATGGTTAAGAAAAATTACACCGCTGTTTAATGCTCCTTACCTAACCATCCACTGATATAGGTAAATGTCATTGACATAATTTCAAAAAGTTATATCTCAGTTTATAAAAATAAACGTATAGATATATCAATTTGAAATTGGTGCATTATAACGGATATTCAAAACCAAATATTTGCCGTCCGGCAAACAACTGTTCATATCTGATTTTTGCATTTTTATACCGCCCAATTTTTATCACATTGCATATCGGTAGGTACTCTTGAGCCGTGTTTGCTAGTCAATTGCAGGATACAGGTTCTCGGCTCTAAACGGTGAAATTCATGGAAAAACACGACAAAATCCGGGTTCCTACCAACCACAGATAAAATACGGATCTCCGCTCTTTATCCGTCTGTTGCCACACACCAGTGTAAGAGACAAAATGGCAAATCAATGTCATTTTCATGCACAAGGCTCAATGGCAACACAAGATCCAAGAAATGTACGCGGAGTTCGAGGAAATCATGACAAAAAGATCCACATCAAATCACTTTTTGCTCAACAGAAATTCTGGAAAAATCGTGAAGGAAATCTGAGAAAAATCATATACCAAACTCATGGGCACAGCAGACCAGGGGAGTACAAAAAAGCCCATGCCCCAACTTTCCTATAGGGCCGCGGATCCGCGGCCAATAGAGGGTATAGGCCGCGGATCCGCGTCCAATAGAGGGTATAGGCCGCGGATCCGCGGCCGTTCTGGCTCTTCATAGTGTCGTATTTCAGGGGTGTTTTGGTCCTTTTATGTTGAGGCAGAATTTTGCCTTAGAATTCCATTTCCCTGCCTATAAATAGCCCAGAACCTTGTGAAGCCAAGAGTGCTTAATCTTGTATTTTTTAGGATTTTGAATACTTGTTGTTCTTCTTCCTCTTCTCATCTCTTCTCCATTGGAAAACTTGTAGTGAGCTTTTGTGAGTGAAGAATGATGAATAAAGAAGTTCATTTTGTTATTATACTTGTCTTGCTCTTTTTATGTTAATCGCTTGTAATCGTTAATTGATAAGTAGTTGTTGTTATTTATTGTTGTTTCTTTCTTTTCTCTTTTCCTTTATCCTCAAACAACCATGATGCTTACGCTTGATCCTTGCCAAGGTGAGATCGCAAATAACTAGTTGTTATCTTCTAATCTCTTTCTTTCTATCTTCCTCTTTTGTTTTATTTTCTTTTCATTATGATGTAAGTCCATGCTACCTCTCCCGGTACTTTCGGGCATGCGGAATTTGATAAAAAACGATTTTCTTAGAGGTGGTAACATGGACTTAAAACCCGGATCTTTGTTAAACATCTAACTAACTGTTAGTGTTTATGCCCTAGAAGGCCATTACTGTATCATACTAGCTTGTATATTACTTAATGGAAGCTTGGGATATTCACATGTATATAACAGTCTTGCTAAACATGGTAGTATGCTACTTGGTTTTTCTATCTTAATATGTGAGTGTACGTATTGATAGAGCTCTTAGGATCTTGCTTGTCTACCAGCGTTGTGATGGCAGTCACACTAGTGGGGGCTGGGTAGTCTACAAGCACATCCTTATTCAGGTCCCTGGTCGTTGGATTATCGAGACAGAGCATCGATACTCCGGAGTAGACTGGTGTGTACGCTTCTCATCCCAGTTGGGGAGATGGTCTGTCCCACAACCGTCAGTACGTCGTACTGGAGATAGTATGCAGGTGCTCGTTAGGTTACGGGTACACCGGACAGGACTCACAGGGGAACTGTTGGTTAGTTTGATACCAGTCGTCAGTGAGCAGTTCCCAGGTGACATGAGTACAGCGTAGTCCGCAGACTTGACACTGCTACTTCGCCTCGAGTGTGTCCCACTGTTCTTAGATTGCTACCCTACCACGGCTCAAAGGAGTCGTGCAAACAGGTAGCAGTTGGGTGCAGTCCCGAGCACTTAGAGGCAGTGGCGGTTAGACAGGATTCGTCCCTCCCGGTATTGGGAGTAGATATCGTGCTGTGTCAGAGAGCCATTACGCAAAGTCCCTGGCCAGGGCAAGCGAGATTTACTGGTAGGTTCCAGTAGTTTCTCAGGGTGTAATGGGCTTCCCTCCGACATGACTTATACCGCTATTAGGGGACTGACGCTTGCCGCCCCCTAGGCCCGATATGCGATAGTCTTGGACGAACGGACCGGACTGTATGGAGATTGTCACATCAGACTCAGTAGGAGTTCGGATGGGTTTCCTCATCGACCTTCTTATCGATAACTACCTGGGGACCGTTACGTACAGCTAGTGCCGCTTGCGGTCTGTGGTTAAACCCACTGCCAGCGTAGTAGTCGAGTCTCTAGAGTCCCACACAGAGAGTTTCCTACTCCAGGAGAAACGATATAGAGGTCGCATGGTTTTGCGACAAAGGGTTCGGACGCATACGTGTGTTTACGCACGTACGACTTTCGGACAGTTTTTACCAGTCGGCTTTGGTTTAAGCCAGTTACTGGTATCCGGTTATTGGATTTTTACAGTCTAAAGTTTTTCCGTATTTTTGCGGATCGGAGGGGCGTTCTCGTAATTGTGTGAGAAGCTTCTAGAAGATGTGACTAAGGAGGTTACTTTGGATAAGATTGTGAGTCATGAGGGTGATTCATCATTATCATTATTGCACCATAAATGATAATGACACATGCTTAATGAATCACCATTTTGCATTTATGAAGCATGCTTATTCATTTCTATTATTCATTATTCTAAAAATAAGAATGCTTCATAATATATTATGATACACTCTCTCTCATCTCATTATCTTATCTCACATTCTCTCTCCTCAAGCTCTCATCTTCAAGAGACTAATCCTTAATCCTCATGTGTTGAGATCAAAGGATTAGTTAGACTTAAACATCCATCACCTTCACTCTATATCATCCTTTCTTCTTTGATTAGCAATCAAAGTAGATTGGTTGCCTCAAGTTAGAGGTGTAGCTTGGAGTTTTGCTCTCGGGTGGATCGTCTACTACCTAGAGAAGGCCGAGGAGAACAAGGAGATCGTAAAGACGAAGGACTAGTTTCATTTGGTATAATCCCTAAACACAATAGTTAAGAAACACTTTGTGTATGGTTATTTATAGTTTAGCTTCGATTCAAGCGGTTAGTCGATGTTCGTTCTTTAAACTTGATCGTTTTTGAAAATTCCGCCTCCCCACAAGTACTGGGGTGTACTACATCGACTTACAGTGGTATCAGAGCCTCGCTAAACAATAAATAACTTGATTGCAAATTTGTACGAATTTCGAACGGAAAAACGAAGCCGGAAAACCCTAAAAAATGCAAGTTTCTGTCGGAATTTAAATGATGTCCAAAAATTTTTCAGGTGAGTGCAGAAAGCTTGAAATGACCACAGTAGAACACCCAAGAAAAACAGTCGCCTAAATCGCTTAACTCGCCGCGGAACCGCGGCCTCAGCCTCTGAGTCGCCACGGTTCCGCCGCCGAGTTGGCGAGTTAGGAACCCAGTTTTCTTCTGTTGCTTCTCTGTTAAATTTGGGGTTTTCTGGAATATTTAATATTTTCTCAGGTTACAGTTTAACAGAGCAGATTTTGGAGCAATATTGATGTTGTTTAATCGATCGAAATTGTACAGTATTTGCATATTGGATTATATCTGTGATTGTTTAATGTGTTCGTAAACTTCCCCTAACTGCTAGTATGTCGGTTGGCAGGGGGTTGCACATTTCTGTAATGGTTATATCTGTTTGTGCATATAAACTGTATTGGACTGTTGTGGTGTATAGCCGGGGTTTGCAATGGGTTATTGTTTAATTCATTTGTTGTAAATGTAAATTTGTTGTAATATTATTTTTGCGGGGCACATCCAGGTTGCGGTTGTAGCCACCGTTGTATTATTTCATTTTACTGTTTTTGCTCCTAGGACTGACCCAAGGTGGGGTACACAAACTGCCGGGCGGGTAGTTTGCCGTACCCGTAGGGGTCGAGGGTGGGGTAACGGCTATTCATCACAACTGTGTAATCTGTCTTTTCTTGCAGGCTCAAAAGAAATACAGATTGCTTGCAAATCCAATATTGTTTATCTGTGTTCTAGAATGAATATCATTGCGTCAGACGAATGTAAAATATCTATATATATTGTAGCTATTTAGACGTCACTTATGTTTTACACCCGCGCTAGCCCAGCCCCCGCTCTGTCGTTAGTTAAGTAACCTAACGGGTGATGACAGGACCCCGTGGCGAATGCGGATGGCATAAGAGGACGTTGTATTTTCGTTGTTTTCTGCAATGATAGGTTAATGATGGGACGCATTATCCATAATGCAAAGTAAAACAAACCAAAGTTTAAATCGTTGGAACAAATTAAAAGAAACCACTCGGTTATTTTTAAAACAGATATTTTTAAATGCGGAGCTTTAACCACTCCTTTTAAAAGCTATCAGGTTCCTTCGGTTATATCAAGTTCACTACGTTCACGGTTTCGCCAAAACCATTCGTAGCCCTCCGTCATTTCATCTGGGTATTCAGTAGTATTCAAGCTATGTATGTTGACCTAACGCCAAGCAATAGTGTTTGGTAGCTACTGGGTATTCATTTGTTGCATAGGTAGATGTAGTTAGTTTGGGACAGTCGTATTATCATTTTGGCCGAACGTCAAGGATAAATACGGATGGGTTCAAATTGACAAGATAATGATGGGTAGAACTTGACATGTGACTTATGACATTTTGACCTAACGCCAAGGTCATAAGAGCATGGGGCAGAAATAAATATCGGGAATTTCTAAAGAAACTGAAATTTGCAAAGAGATGCATACCATTTGGAGTTTGATGAATGTTGGTAGGATTCCTTCAACATTATCATACGATGATATTTGGATCCCGATCCTACTGTGAGTATATGCTACTTATCAGGATATTCGTCACTTAACGATCAATGCTATAAACCTAGTAGGTGTCCAGAAAGGTGTCAGCGGGGTTACGCCCCCAGAGAAAAGAGGTTATTTAATTAAGGAACTTCGCGAAAGCGTTGGAAAACCTCCCTCGAAGTATCGACACTGGCCTGGCTGAACGGTTAAGCAAGTATTGTACGGTGAGAATAGTCCTGGCTAATTCTTCTTTTATGGTTTGAGGAAGGATTCGAAAAACAGTGGGAGCCATCCAGTTTAGATAAACTAAAAACCACTCTAAAGTTGCAAGAGCATCATGCTAAAGTGTTTTCTTCTCTCTCTCCTAATTGCAGCGACCCTGAAAATGACTGGACTTAAGTTACTTTTAGAAAAGAATATACTGACGGGGCCAAACTATAAAGATTGGCTGCGGAATGTCAAAATGGCTTTGACCTATGACAAACTGGGGTACGTCCTCACCGCTACGGCACCTGCTGTCCCTGGTCCCAAATCCAGTAATGCGGATAAGGAAATCCGCAAAACCTGGGATTTAGATTGCGCGAGAGCCAAGTGCATCGTGCTTGCCTCGATGAACAATGAACATCAGAGGAGGCACGAGGATATGTCCCTAGATGGCATATTTCTCCATACAAAGGAACTTTATGGAGAGCAATCTCGTATAGCAAGATACGAGACCTCTAAGAACTTGTTTCGAGCGAGGTTGGCTGTCGGGTCATCGGTAGATGAACATGTCCAACAGATGATCAGCTATATTGAAGAGCTCGCAGACCTTGGGACGACTTTGGATAATGAGCTCTATACAGACCTTATTCTCCAGTCCCTTCCTCACACCTACGCCCAGTTTATTCTGAACTTCAACCTTCAAAGAAAAGAAGTTGAACTTCCGGAACTCCTGAACATGTTAAGGAGTGCAGAGGGCACCTTGAAGAATTCAAGGGAAACACCCGCTATGTTTGTTGGCGGTTCATCTTCTTCCGGGTCCAAGGCTAGGGCCAAAGGAAGGAAGAAGAAGGCCGCACCCAAACCTAGAGGAGGTGTTAGTAAGGTGGGAGGGAAGGGAAAGAAAAAGAAAGCAGTACCGATAGTTGGCCAGGATGAGTGCTTCCATTGTCACAGGAAAGGGCACTGGAAGAAGGATTGCAAGGCGTGGAACGCCAAGAACCAGGAACCGAAGCAAGCTGTGGCTTTGACTTCAGGTGTGTTTGTAATTGAGAATTGTCTGTCAATCAATTCTACTTCCTGGGTATTGGATACCGGATCAGGATCTCATATTTGCAATTCATTGCAGGCACTGAGAAACCGTAGAGTGCTGAAGGAAGGTGATATGATCCTCAGGGTTGCTAACGGAGCTAGCGTGGGAGCTGCGTCCGTCGGGGATTATCACCTAGGATTGACGAGTGGACATATTTTGGTTTTGCATAACTGTTATTTTGTACCAAGCTTAACGTGTAGTATCATATCAGTTTCCTTGTTATCAAATAAAGGTTATGATTTCACGTTTGTAAGAGATGTTGTTAACATCCACCTTAATCATGGTTTGATTGGGTCCGGTACTCTAAATAACGGCATATATGTTTTAAACCAACTCCAAATTTTCAATGTCCAGAACACACTAAAAAGAAAGTCTCCAGATTTAAATAAAGCTTTCTTATGGCATTGTAGACTGGGTCACATCAATGAGAGAAGGTTGACTAAGTTGCATAGAGAAGGATATTTGGACACGTTCGAATATCAATCTTATGACACTTGTCAATCTTGTCTCAAAGGAAAGATGACAAAGACTCCATTTACTGGACAAGGAGTAAGAGCGAGCGAGCTCTTAGGACTCATACACAGCGATGTATGCGGTCCAATGTCTACACATGCGAGAGGTGGTTTTTCCTATTTCATTACTTTCATGGATGATTACTCAAGATACGGATTCATTTATCTGATGAAATATAAATCCGAGGCTTTTGAGAAATTCCAAGAGTATAAGAATGAAGTAGAAAACCAAACCGGCAAAAGTATTAAGACACTAAGATCTGATCGAGGTGGTGAATACTTGAGTGCCGAGTTCCTTGGTTACCTAAAAGAGAAAGGAATTCTCTCTCAGCTTACTCCTCCATACACTCCACAGCATAACGGTGTATCGGAGAGATGGAATCGAACCCTATTGGATATGGTACGATCCATGATGAGTAATGCTGAGTTACCGCGATCTTTCTGGGGTTATGCCCTAGAATCAGCGGCATATCTTTTGAACATGGTTCCTACCAAGACTGTGCCTACCACTCCATATCAGATGTGGAGCGGGAAGAAACCCCATCTACAGTATATAAAAATTTGGGGATGTCCAGTTTTTGTTAAAAAGCAGCATGTGGACAAGCACGAGGCACGATCAGTAAAGTGTAAGTTTGTGGGATATCCAAAGCACTCCAGGGGATATCTATTCTATTACGCAGAGGAACAAAAGGTGTTTGTTTCTCGTAATGCCCATTTTCTAGAACATCAGTTTTTAGAAAAGGAATCAAGTGGGAGCGAAATAGAACTGGAAGAAATTCCAGAACCACAAACTAATACTGAAAGTTTGGTAGAACCGGTAGTTCAAGAAGAACAGAACATTCCCGCACCCCTCCGCAGGAGTAGTAGGCCGTCTCATCCGCCTGAGAGATACTACGGTTTTCTCATAGATAGGGATAGAGAGGATTGCATCATAGATGATGATGAACCTACTGACTTCCAGCAGGCCATCCAGAGCGGCGACTCGGTACGATGGCTAGATGCAATGCGGACCGAAATGGAGTCCATGTACACCAACAAAGTATGGACTTTGGACTTTGCTCCAGATGGGGTAAAACCCATAGGATGCAAATGGATCTTCAAGAAAAAGATTGGTGTAGATGGACAGGTGGAAACCTATAAGGCTAGACTTGTTGCAAAGGGTTTTCGTCAAAGACCTGGTTTGGCCTATGACGAAACTTTTTCTCCAGTGGCTATGCTCAAATCCATTCGGGTCCTTCTTGCTATTGCTGCCTTCCATGATTATGAAATCTGGCAGATGGACGTAAAGACGGATTTTCTGAATGGAAATTTAGAAGAGAGCGTCTATATGGATCAGCCAGAGGGATTCAATCAGAGTGGGAGCAGCGGGAAAGTATGCAAGCTGCTTAAGTCCATTTATGGACTAAAGCAGGCATCGCGAAGTTGGAACATCTGTTTTGATGAGACAGTCAAAGAATATGACTTTGTCAAAAATCCAGATGAACCGTGCATATATAGTAAAGTTGTGGCCAGAAGTGTCGTATTCCTCGTCTTGTACGTGGATGACATTCTATTGATAGGAAATGACATTCCAATGCTACAATCTGTCAAAGGATTCTTGTCACACAGGTTCTCCATGAAAGACCTGGGTGATGCTTCGTACATTCTGGGGATCCGGATCTATCGTGATAGATCCAAGAGGATGTTGGGACTTTCGCAGTCCAGGTATATCGACACTGTACTGAAAAGATTCAGTATGGAAGATTCTAAGCGCGGTAATCTACCGGCTTGTCACGGAATCACCCTCTCCAAAGAGATGTCTCCCAAGACTGATTTGGAAAGGGAACGCATGTCTATTATACCCTACGCTTCTGCGGTAGGCTCTATAATGTATGCGATGTTGTGCACCAGACCAGATGTAGCTTACGCACTGAGCGTGGTAAGCCGGTATCAGTCAGACCCAGGGGAGAAACACTGGATAGCAGTAAAGAACATTCTCAAGTACCTGAGGAGGACTAAGGAGATGTTCTTGGTTTACGGCGGAAAAGACCTCAGGTTGGAGGCCTTTGCTGATTCCGGCTTCCAGAGTGATAAGGACGATTCCAAGTCCATGTCGGGTTATGTCTTTACCCTCAATGGAGGGGCGGTGTGCTGGAAGAGCTCCAAGCAGGACACCGTTGCTGACTCGACGATGGAAGCGGAGTATATAGCTGCTTGCGATGCCGCAAAAGAAGCTGTCTGGATGAAGAAGTTCCTAACAGAACTTCAGGTGGTTCCTACCATAGTTGATCCAATACCTCTGTATTGCGACAACAACGGAGCTATAGCTTTAGCGAAGGAACCAAGGTCCCATCAGAAGTCCAGACACATCTTGAGGCGGTATCACCTGATCAGGGAGATCATTGATCGTCGGGAGATCGAGGTTCGGAGAGTTGCTACTGAAGAGAACATTGCTGATCCATTCACGAAGGCCCTACCTCAGATTCAGTTCGAGAGGCTACTCGAGATCATCGGTCTGCGATATGCCAGTACATGGCCCTAGTGCAAGTGGGAGATTGTTAGTGTTTATGCCCTAGAAGGCCATTACTGTATCATACTAGCTTGTATATTACTTAATGGAAGCTTGGGATATTCACATGTATATAACAGTCTTGCTAAACATGGTAGTATGCTACTTGGTTTTTTTATCTTAATATGTGAGTGTACGTATTGATAGAGCTCTTAGGATCTTGCTTGTCTACCAGCGTTGTGATGGCAGTCGCAGTAGTGGGGGCTGGGTAGTCTACAAGCACATCCTTATTCAGGTCCCTGGTCGTTGGATTATCGAGACAGAGCATCGATACTCCGGAGTAGACTGGTGTGTACGCTTCTCATCCCAGTTGGGGAGATGGTCTGTCCCACAACCGTCAGTACGTCGTACTGGAGATAGTATGCAGGTGCTCGTTAGGTTACGGGTACACCGGACAGGACTCACAGGGGAACTGTTGGTTGGTTTGATACCAGTCGTCAGTGAGCAGTTCCCAGGTGACATGAGTACAGCGTAGTCCGCAGACTTGACACTGCTACTTCGCCTCGAGTGTGTCCCACTGTTCTTAGATTGCTACCCTACCACGGCTCAAAGGAGTCGTGCAAACAGGTAGCAGTTGGGTGTAGTCCCGAGCACTTGGAGGCAGTGGCGGTTAGACAGGATTCGTCCCTCCCGGTATTGGGAGTAGATATCGTGCTGTGTCAGAGAGCCATTACGCAAAGTCCCTGGCCAGGGCAAGCGAGATTTACTGGTAGGTTCCAGTAGTTTCTCAGGGTGTAATGGGCTTCCCTCCGACACGACTTATACCGCTATTAGGGGACTGACGCTTGCCGCCCCCCTAGGCCCGATATGCGATAGTCTTGGACGAACGGACCGGACTGTATGGAGATTGTCACATCAGACTCAGTAGGAGTTCGGATGGGTTTCCTCATCGACCTTCTTATCGACAACTACCTGGGGACCGTTACGTACAGCTAGTGCCGCTTGCGGTCTGTGGTTAAACCCACTGCCAGCGTAGTAGTCGAGTCTCTAGAGTCCCACACAGAGAGTTTCCTACTCCAGGCGAAACGATATAGAGGTCGCATGGTTTTGCGACAAAGGGTTCGGACGCATACGTGCGTTTACGCACGTACGACTTTCGGACAGTTTTTACCAGTCGGCTTTGCTTTAAGCCAGTTACTGGTATCCGGTTATTGGATTTTTACAGTCTAAAGTTTTTCCGTATTTTTGCGGATCGGAGGGGCGTTCTCGTAATTGTGCGAGAAGCTTCTAGAAGATGTGACTAAGGAGGTTACTTTGGATAAGATTGTGAGTCATGAGGGTGATTCATCATTATCATTATTGCACCATAAATGATAATGACACATGCTTAATGAATCACCATTTTGCATTTATGAAGCATGCTTATTCATTTCTATTATTCATTATTCTAAAAATAAGAATGCTTCATAATATATTATGATACACTCTCTCTCATCTCATTATCTTATCTCACATTCTCTCTCCTCAAGCTCTCATCTTCAAGAGACTAATCCTTAATCCTCATGTGTTGAGATCAAAGGATTAGTTAGACTTAAACATCCATCACCTTCACTCTATATCATCCTTTCTTCTTTGATTAGCAATCAAAGTAGATTGGTTGCCTCAAGTTAGAGGTGTAGCTTGGAGTTTTGCTCTCGGGTGGATCGTCTACTACCTAGAGAAGGCCGAGGAGAACAAGGAGATCGTAAAGACGAAGGACTAGTTTCATTTGGTATAATCCCTAAACACAATAGTTAAGAAACACTTTGTGTACGGTTATTTATAGTTTAGCTTCGATTCAAGCGGTTAGTCGATGTTCGTTCTTTAAACTTGATCGTTTTTGAAAATTCCGCCTCCCCACAAGTACTGGGGTGTACTACATCGACTTACACTAACAACCTAACTAGGAGTCATTAACTACTCGGTTAGGGGGTTTATACCTTACTTGTCTTGAACTCCTTCGTCTTCAAACTCCGATGGTGGTCCGGATCGGCTTCTTCCCGTCGTCTCCTTGCACCGAAGATAGATCCACCTGAAAGCTCCAACCTTTGTCTCCTTCTTCGAACTTTGAAGAAACTAGTTCACTCGGTTTGCTAAAGCTTGTGAACTAGAGTGAGTAGAGAAGAGTTTGTATGGGATTTTATCTATGGTTCTTGGTTCTCAACTCATGAGACAAGTGAACCATAGAGTCAAGAGAGGGAGCAAGAGGAAGAGGGTGAGAGCAAGAGTATGAGAGCTCAAGAATAAGAGAGAGAATGAGCAAGTGAGAATGAGCCTCTCTTTTTTCTTTCACCCTCTCATAATCCAAAACAATGATAACAAATCATATCAATCAAGTGTTATGTGATGGTTTATGCAACCATAGCCATATCATTTCATGCACTCATTTTGCACAAAAGAGCAAGCAAGGAAAATTCTTTGCCATGAAATGATAGCTATGGTTATCATGATGGTCAACTAGTCAAGCCTAGTCAACCGGTCAACAAAGTCAACAAGTCAACAAAAGTCAACAAGTCAACAAAGTCAACAAGTCAACAAAATTCAACGAAGTCAATCCCTCAACAACCATGTCACCATAATACTTAATTAATATAGTTGTTAATCACATATCATATTCTCATTAGGGTTGAGCAAAAAGTCAATAGTCAACAGTCAACGGTCAACAACCCTAATGAGAATCCTCTGCCTCTGACTCTCCGTCAACTGTGCATACACACCCGCATCCGCGTTCCGAGGAACACGAATGCCTACTGGACAAATCCAATCCCAAAAGGTACACTAGGATCTGGCTCAAACCAAAGCCCGCTAGTGTAAACTGTCCGGACACTGTACGTGCATAAGTGCACGGATGTGACCGAACCCTGTCGCAAAACCATGCGACCTGTCGCAAAACCATGCGACCTCTACTTTTTTGCCTAAAGGCGAAAAGCTTTCTGTGTGGGACTCTAAAGACTCGACACTACGCTGGAAGTGGGTTTAACCACAGACCGCAAGCGGCACTAGCTGTGCGTAACGGTCCCCAGGTAGTGCCGACAAGAAGACCGACGAGGCGAAATCCATCTGAACTCCTACTGAGCCTGAATGTGACATTCTCCGTACAGTCCGGTCTGTTCGTCTGATACATCGCATGGCGGGCCTGGGGGGCGGTAAACGTCAGTCCCCCAATAGCGGTACAAGTCGTGTCGGAGCGAAGCCCAAAACACCCTGAGATAACACTGGAAGCCTACCAGTATATCTCGTTTGCCCTGGCCAGGGACTACTCGTGTAATGGCTCTCCTAGACACAACGCGATGTCAACCCCCAATACCGGGAGAGACGAATCCTGTCTAACCGTCACTGCCTCCAAGTGCTTCGGGACTGCACCCAACCACTACCTGTTTGCACGACTCCTTTGAGCCGTGGTAGGGTAGTGATCAAAGTACGGTGGGAACACACTCGAGGCAAAGTGACAGTGTCAAGTCAGCGGACTAAGCTGTACTCATGTCACCTGGGAACTGATAACTGACGATAGGCATAATACCAATTAGTCAGTTCACGACGAGTCCTGTCCAGTGTACTCGTAACCCAACGAGCACCCGCATACTATCTCAAGTACGACGTACTGACGGCTGTGGGACCGACCGTCTCCCACACTGGGATGAGAAGCGCATGCGCTAGTCTACTCCGGAGTATCGATGCCCTGTCTCGATAGTCCTGCGACTAGGGACCTGCATAAGGATGTGCTTATAGATTACCCAGCCCCACTAGTGTGACAGCCATCACAATGCTGGTAATCAAGCAAAGATCCTAAGGGCTCCACTAATGTGCATAAGTGATATACAAAAAAAAACACATGTACACATTGAAGCAGAAATAAACCAAGTAGCATACTACTATTTTGAGCAAGATTGTATATACAAGGTGAATATCCCAAGCTTCCATTAAGTAATATACAAACCAGTATGATACAGTAATGGCCTCTAGGGCATATACACTAACAATCTCCCACTTGCACTAAGGCCATGTACTGGCGTATCGAAGACCTAACATCTCGATCAGCCGCTCGAACTGAGTCTGGGGCAAGGCCTTGGTGAATGGATCTGCAGTGTTATCTTCTGAAGCGACTCTCCGAACCTCGATCTCCTGGCGATCCACGATCTCCCTGATCAGGTGATACCGCCTTAAGATGTGTCTGGATTTCTGATGGGACCTGGGTTCCTTCGCTAAAGCTATAGCCCCGTTGTTGTCGCAATACAGAGGTACTGGATCAACAATGGACGGAACCACCTGAAGTTCTTTCAAGAACTTCCTCATCCAGACGGCTTCTTTTGTGGCATCAGATGCAGCGATGTATTCCGCTTCCATCGTCGAGTCTGCAACGGTTTCCTGTTTGGAACTCTTCCAACACACCGCCCCTCCATTGAGGGTAAAGACAAAACCCGACATGGACTTGGAATCATCCTTGTCGCTCTGGAAGCTGGAGTCAGCAAAGGCCTCGATCTGGAGGTCTTTTCCGCCATACACCAAGAACATCTCCTTAGTCCTTCTTAGGTACTTGAGAATGTTCTTTACCGCTATCCAGTGTTTCTCCCCAGGGTTTGACTGATACCGGCTTACCACACTCAGTGCCTAAGCTACATCCGGTCTGGTACACAACATCGCATACATTATAGAGCCTACCGCAGAAGCGTAGGGTATAATAGACATGCGATCCTTCTCCAAATCAGTCTTGGGAGACATCTCTTTAGAGAGGGTGATCCCGTGACAAGCCGGTAGGTTACCGCGCTTGGAATCTTCCATACTGAATCTCTTCAGTATAGTGTCGATATACCTGGACTGTGAAAGTCCTAATATCCTCTTGGATCTATCACGATGGATCCGGATCCCAAGGATGTATGAGGCATCACCCAGGTCTTTCATGGAGAACCTGTGCGACAAGAACCCCTTGACAGATTGTAGCATAGAAATGTCATTTCCTATTAAGAGAATGTCATCCATGTATAAAACGAGGAATACTACAGTTCTCGCTACAAATCTACTATAGATGCATGGTTCATCTGGATTTTTGATAAAGCCAAATTCTTTTACCGTCTCATCAAAGCAGATGTTCCAACTCCGCGATGCCTGCTTTAGTCCATAGATGGACTTAAGCAACTTGCACACCTTTCCGCTGCTCCCACTCTGAATGAAACCCTCTGGCTGGTCCATATAGACACACTCCTCTAAATTTCCATTTAGAAAAGCGGTCTTTACGTCCATTTGCCAGATCTCATAATCGTGGAAGGCAGCAATGGCAAGAAGGATCCGAATGGATATCAGCATAGCCACTGGAGAAAAGGTTTCGTCATAGTCCAAGCCAGGTCTTTGACGGAAACCCTTTGCAACAAGTCTAGCTTTATAAGTCTCAACCTGTCCATCTACACCAATCTTCCTTTTGAAGATCCACTTGCATCCTACGGGTTTTACCCCGTCTGGAGCAATGTCCAACGTCCATACTTTGTTGGTGTACATGGACTCCATTTCGGTCCGCATTGCATCCAGCCATTTTACTGAGCAACGCTCTGAACGGCCTGCTGGAAGCTAGTAGGCTCATCATAATCTATGATGCAATCCTCTCTATCCCCGTCTATGAGAAAACCGTAGTATCTCTCGGGCGGATGAGACTGCCTACTACTCCTGCGGAGTGGCGTAGGAATGTCCTGTTCTTTTGAACCCTCTGGTTCCACTAAGCTTTCAGTAATAGTCTGTGGTTCTGGAATTTCTTCCAGTTCTACTGCGCTCCCACTAATTTCCTTTTCCAAGAACTGGTGTTCTAGAAAGTGGGCATTACGAGAAACAATGACTTTTTGTTCCTCTGCGTGGTAGAAAAGATACCCCCTGGTGTTCTTTGGGTATCCCACAAACTTGCACAGTACTGAGCGTGCCTCGAGTTTGTCCGCATGCTGCTTTTTGACAAAAGCTGGACATCCCCAGATCTTCAGATATTGAAGATAGGTTTCTTCCCACTCCATAACTCATAAGGTGTGGTAGGCACAGTCTTAGTAGAAACTCGGTTCAAAAGGTACGCAGCTGATTCTAGCGCATACCCCCAGAATGATCGCGGTAACTCAGCGTTACTCATCATGGACCGAACCATATCCAATAGGGTTCGGTTTCGTCTCTCCGATACACCGTTATGTTGCGGAGTGTATGGAGGAGTAAGCTGAGAGAGAATTCTGTTCTCTTTTAAATAGTCCAGGAACTCGGCGCTTAAGTATTCTCCACCTCGATCCGATCTTAGAATCTTGATACTTTTGCCGGTTTGTTTTTCTACTTCATTCTTATATTCCTGGAACTTTCCAATGGCTTCGGACATATGTTTCATTAAGAAGACATAACCGTACCTTGAAAAATCATCCGTGAAAGTAATGAAGTAAGAATAACCGCTTCGCTCATGTGTAGACATTGGGCCGCACACGTCACTGTGTACGAGTCCCAAGAGCTCGCTCGCTCTTACTCCGTGTCCAGTGAACGGAGTCTTTGTCATCTTTCCTTTGAGACAGGATTGACAAGTGGCATATGATTGATATTCGAACGGATTCAAATATCCTTCTGTATATAACTTCGTCAACCTTCTCTCATTGATGTGACCCAGTCTACAATGCCATAAGAAAGTCTGATTTATTTCCGGAGACTTTCTTTTGTGTGTATTCTGGACGTTGAAAATCTGTGGTTGGTTTAATACGTATATACCATTGCTCAATGTACCTGACCCAATCAGAACTTGATTAAGGTGAATGTTTACAACATTGCTTACAAACGCAAATTGATAACCTTCTTTAGAAACTAAAGATACAGAAATGATATTACAAGTTGCGTTGGGTAGAAAAAAACAATTACGCAAAACCAAAACATGTCCATCTGAAATTCCCAGGTGATAGTCCCCCACGGCTTTAGCATCCATGCTAGCTCCGTTCGCAACTCTGAGGGTCATGTCACCTGCCTTCAAAACCCTACGGTTTCTCAATGCCTGCAATGAATTACAGATATGAGATCCTGATCCGGTATCCAATACCCAGGAAGTAGAGTTTATTGAAAGACAGTTTTCAATAACATACACACCTGAAGCTGAAGCTGCAACCTGCTTCAATTCCTGTGTTCTGGCCTTCCAGGCCGTGCAATCATTCTTCCAGTGTCCTTTCTTATGACAATAGAAGCATTCTTCCTTATCCACAAGCTTTCCCGCTTTTTTTGTTGCTTTAGCATTTCCATTCATATCCACTTTACTAACACCGCCCCTTGGTTTGGCGGGGGCTTTCTTCTTCTTTCCCTTGGCTTTCGCCTTGGACCTAGAAGAAGATGATCATCCTACAAACAAAGTGGATGTTTCCCTACCTTTCTGTAGGGTGCCCTCTGCGCTCCTCAGCATGTTGAGGAGCTCTGAAAGTTCAACTTCTTTTTCTTGTAAGTTGAAGTTCAGTATAAACTGGGCGTAAGTGGAAGGAAGGGACTGGAGAACTAAGTCCGTATAGAGCTCACTCTCCAATGTGGTCCCTAGGTCCGCGAGCTCCTCAATGTAGCTGATCATCTTAAGCACATGCTCTGCTACTGATGATCCGACGGCCATCCTTGCCGAAAATAACTTTTTCGACGCTTCGTATCTTGCGATACGAGATTGCTCTCCATACAGTTCTTTTGTATGAAGAAATATGGATTCCAGGTCCATATTCTCATGCCTCCTCTGGTGTTCATTGTCCATAGAGGCAAGTACGAGGCACTTGGCCTTCGCGCTATCAATCTCCCAAGTCTTACAGATTTTCTTATCCGCGACGCTGGAAGTGGGACCAGGGACAGGGGGAGCTTTGGTGGTAAGATGATACCCCAGCTTGTCGTAAGTGATTGCCATTTTGACATTCCTGAGCCAATCTTTGTAGTTTGGCCCTGTTAGTATGTTTTTATCTAGGAGTAACTTAAGTCCAGTCATGTCGATTGGTCGCTGCAATTAGGAGAGAGAAGAAACACTCAGCATGATGCTCTTGCAAGTTTAGAGTGGTTTTTAGTTTGTCTAAACAGGATGGCTCCCACTGTTTCTCGAATCCCTCCTCAAACCATAAAGGAAGAATTAGTCGGGATCAATCCCACCGCACAATACTTGCTTAACCGTTCAGCCAGGCCAGTGTCGGTACTTCGAGGGAGGTTTTCCAACGCTTTCGCGAAGTTCCTTAATTAAAGAACCTCTTTTCCCTGGGGGCGTAGCCCCGCTAACACCTTTCTAGGCACCTACTAGGTTTGTAGCATTGATCGTTTAGTGAGAAATTTCCCGAGGAGTAGCATATACTCACAGTAGGATCGGGATCCAAATATCATCGCGTGACGAAACTGAAGGAATCCTACCAGAATCATCACACTCCAAGTGGTATGCAAATCTAGCATGTTTCAGTTCTTTTGAAACTCCCGATGTGGATTTTTGCCCCATGCTCTTATGACCTTGACTTTGGCCAAAATATCATAAGTCACATGTCAAGTTCTACCCGTCATTCTCCAGGTTAATTTGGATCCAACCGTACCTACCCTTGACTTTGGCCAAAATGGCAGTACGACTGTCCCAAACCAACGCATCTATCTATGCTACACATGAACACCCAATAGCTACCAATCACTATGCCTTGACTTTGGCCAACATACATAGCTTGAATACTATTGACTATTCATGTGAAACGACGGAGGGCTACGAATGGTTTTGGCAAAACCGTGAACGTAGTGAACTTGATATAGTCGATGGAACGAGATAGCTTTTAAAAGGAGTGACTCAAGCTCCGTATTTAAAAGTTGGTTTTGAAAAGAACCGAGTGGTTTTTCGAAAGTGTTCCAACGACTTTTGCTTGGTTTATTATCTTGCATTAGTTCTTTTAATGCGTGATATTCTTGCATTAGTTCTTTTAATGCGTCCCATCATTTAATCCTACCATTGCAGAAAACAACCAAAATATGACGTACGCTAATGCCATTCGCATTCGCCACGGGGCCCCGTCATTACCCGTTAGGTTACTTAACTAACGACAGAGCGGGGGCTGGGCTAGCGCGGCTGTAAAACATAAGCAACGCCTAAATAATATTATATATAGATATACTGCAATGATAGCCATTTCAGATCACAGATGAACACATTGGATATACTAGGAATCCGCAATTCGTACGAGCCTGTAACGAAAAGCAGATTACACGGTCGCGGTGAATAGCCAAAACCCCACCAAAGACCCCTACGGGTGCGGCAAACTACCCGCCAAGTACCCGAAGCGAAGCAACCTCCCTCAACTCCGTGAGTAGGCCACTCGGCACTTCGGCATACCCGGTAGTTTGTGCACCCCCTCCATGGGTCTATCCTAGGAGCAAAAACAGTAAAAAGAAATTATACAATTACGGCTACAACCCCGACCCGGTTGTGCGGCCATACAAATAATTATTATACCAATTTACAAATTTACATGAATTGAAAGAAAAGAAAAGCTCTCGTCTCACAACCCCCAGCTATTCACCCGCGACAATCCAACATATTCATATACACATTCCAGCAATATTACAGATCACAGATTTGTATAACCCCCACTAATCGACATATAGCGATTAGCAGACGTTCAATACAAATATCACATTACAGAAAAAACCCGTCAGCTAAAGTCTTTTAGAAGTTCGATCAAAAATACGGATTTTCAGGACCCCAAAAAATAAATTTTCGTTCTGGAAAATCTTGGCTGAAAATACATATACCAAAATTCCCAAAATACCCTTACAACCACACTGCAGCAAAGAAACACCAGAGAGGGGCCAAGGAGGCCGCGGAACCGCGGCAATAGCAAGCTTTTGCCGCGTTTCCGCGGTCGTTTAGGGGGATCTCTGGGTGATTTTTCTACAGTATCTTTTAAAAACCCTGAGTCGATTTTTGATGCATGATTTATCATTTTTACAAAACATAAAAAATCGACAGCAACTTTGAAAACGGGGTTCATTTCGGGACTTTTTCTTTGATCGATCTTCTAGCAACTTTGCTAACATGTTAGATAGAGTTTAACTAGGCTCTGATACCACTGTAAGTCCAGGCTACCTCTCCCGGTACTTTCGGGCATGCGGAATTTGATAAAAAACGATTTTCTTAGAGGTGGTAACATGGACTTAAAACCCGGATCTTTGTTAAACATCTAACTAACAACCTAATTAGGAGTCGTTAACTACTCGGTTAGGGGGTTTATACCTTGCTTGTCTTGAACTCCTTCGTCTTCAAACTCCGATGGTGGTCCGGATCGGCCTCTTCCCGTCGTCTCCTTGCGCTGAAGATAGATCCACCTGAAAGCTCCAACCTTTGGCTCCTTCTTCGAACTTTGAAGAAACTAGCTCACTCGGTTTGCTAAACCTTGTGAACTAGAGTGAGTAGAGAAGAGTTTGTATGGGATTTTATCTATGGTTCTCGGTTCTCAACTCATGAGACAAGTGAACCATAGAGTCAAGAGAGGGAGCAAGAGGAAGAGGGTGAGAGCAAGAGTATGAGAGCTCAAGAACAAGAGAGAGAATGAGCAAGTGAGAATGAGCCTCTCTTTTTTCTTTCACCCTCTCATAATCCAAAACAATGATAACAAATCATATCAATCAAGTGTTATGTGATGGTTTAAGCAACCATAGCCATATCATTTCATGCACTCATTTTGCACAAAAGAGCAAGCAAGCAAAAGTCTTTGCCATGAAATGATAGTTATGGTTATAATGATGGTCAACTAGTCAAGCCTAGTCAACCGGTCAACAAAGTCAACAAGTCAACAAAAGTCAACAAGTCAACAAAGTCAACAAGTCAACAAAATCAATCCCTCAACAACCATGTCACCATAATACTTAATTAATATAGTTGTTAATCACATATCATATTCTCATTAGCGTTGAGCAAAAAGTCAATAGTCAACAGTCCACGGTCAACAACCCTAATGAGAATCCTCTGCCTCTGACTCTCCGTCAACTGTGCATACACACCCGCATCCGCGTTCCGAGGAACACGAATGCCTACTGGAAAAATCCAATCCCAAAAGGTACACTAGGATCTGGCTTAAACCAAAGCCCGCTAGTGTAAACTGTCCGGACACTGTACGTGCATAAGTGCACGGATGTGACCGAACCCTGTCGCAAAACCATGCGACCTGTCGCAAAACCATGCGACCTGTTGCAAAACCATGCGACCTCTACCCTTTTGCCTAAAGGCGAAAATCTTTCTGTGTGGGACTCTAAAGACTCGACACTACACTGGCAGTGGGTTTAACCACAGACCGCAAGCGGCACTAGCTGTGCGTAACGGTCCCCAGGTAGTGCCGACAAGAAGACCGACGAGGAGAAACCCATCTGAACTCCTACTGAGCCTGAATGTGACATTCTCCGTACAGTCCGGTCTGTTCGTCTGATACATCGCATGGCGGGCCTGGGGGCGGTAAACGTCAGTCCCCCAATAGCGGTACAAGTCGTGTCGGAGCGATGCCCAAAACACCCTGAGATAACACTGGAAGCCTACCAGTATATCTCGTTTGCCCTGGCCAGGGACTACTCATGTAATGGCTCTCCTAGACACAGCGCGATGTCAACCCCCAATACCGGGAGAGACGAATCCTGTCTAACCGTCACTGCCTCCAAGTGCTTCGGGACTGCACCCAACCACTACCTGTTTGCACGACTCCTTTGAGCCGTGGTAGGGTAGTGATCAAAGTACGGCGGGAACACACTCGAGGCGAAGTGACAGTGTCAAGTCAGCGGACTAAGCTGTACTCATGTCACCTGGGAACTGATAACTGACGATAGGCATAATACCAACTAGTCAGTTCCCGACGAGTCCTGTCCAGTGTACTCGTAACCCAACGAGCACCCGCATACTATCTCAAGTACGACGTACTGACGGCTGTGGGACCGACCGTCTCCCACACTGGGATGAGAAGCGCATGCGCTAGTCTACTCCGGAGTATCGATGCCCTGTCTCGATAGTCCTGCGACTAGGGACCTGCATAAGGATGTTCTTATAGATTACCCAGCCCCACTAGTGTGACAGCCATCACAATGCTGGTAATCAAGCAAAGATCCTAAGGGCTCCACTAATGTGCATAAGTGATATACAAAAATAAACACATGTACACATTGAAGCAGAAACAAACCAAGTAGCATACTACTATTTTGAGCAAGATTGTATATACAAGGTGAATATCCCAAGCTTCCATTAAGTAATATACAAACCAGTATGATACGGTAATGGCCTCTAGGGCATATACACTAACATATGATGTGTGAGTAGTTTCCATACTTGTTAGGGTAGGATAAGGGAAGTTTGAGAGAAGGAAATCTCTCTCACTCTTTCCTTGCCCAACATCTTAAATCGACTCCCGTTAATTGAACCACAATCCGCTCCCTACGGCACCCTATCCTACATGATATCGGTGATTCCATAGTGAGACCGGTTGTGGTTGAATTAACCGGAGGTTATGGCTAAGAGCCAAGAACGGACGGACAAGCACCAAAAGGAAGAACTTAAGCGTAGGAAAGCCTAGCTTATACTCGCAAGTTCCTTCCTAGTCGTGCTAATCCCCGTTGTTGCCGATTACCGTAACACCGATATTAAGAGTGGCAACGAAAGAAGTGAGCGACTCCTAACTCAAACTAACCTAATCCTAACCCTAACAAGCCCTCTTTACATATCACTTTAACACTTAGTTAATCAAAAACAAATCTGCACTTTTGGACTTAACTCGTTAAAGCACATAGAAAAAGATTCCCATCTCCCTGCGTACGACCCGTACTCAACCGGCTAGCTACAAGCGAAACCGTTTTGATTGCGGTAACTAACTAAACATGAACACGCAGAATCTCTACCAATCAAATGGCGCCGTTGCCAGGGAGATGGTAGTTTATTTCTTTGTGTAATTTCGGGTTAACTTGTGAATATAAGGCTAACCGAAAAACAAAACCAAAAAAAAATATACATTGTAAAAAAACCCATCTTGTTATTTTTGATTAGTTTTTGTGCAAGTGTGCAGGATAACACGAAGTTCGAGTTCAGTGCCAAAGACATGGGAAGATAGACCCATATTTCGCGGCTACACCGCGACAGATTCAAGACGGATAAAACGGTCTACAGAAAGATTCTGGAGCAGTTTCAGTGAGCAAATCCAGATTCAGGGTCTTAAAAACAGTAGAGGACAACCAAAACAGCCCAGATCAGAAAACAGAAGCCCCAACTCCCCATTACTGCCGTGGTACCGCGGCATAAGCAAGCTTAGGCCGCGGAACCGCGGCCGTTTGGTGGCCTCAGGGTGCCAAATTCCCTGTAAGTATCTCTCTTCTTTCCCTCACTCTTCTGGACTCTAATAAACTGTGTTTTCTGCAGCATTCTTTGCGCAAATTCTCTTTCCCCTTCCAATAAACTGTTCTTGTGCAGGATTCTTTGCGCCGCGCTAAAAAATAAAAATTGTTTGCAGTTGATTTGTTACCGCTTTGCATTCATTAATACGGACTTAAGGCGCTTGAAACCAACTCAGATTGGGTGGGGATTTCATCACCCTTCCCAGGACCCCAAAAATCACTAAAAGCATATGCATTGACCATTGTTTATTAAAAAAATACTAGACTCAGCCCTAAGGACTTCGCGCTCAATAGGACAGAGGACTAGTTACAGGCATCGGCCGTTTATCCTATCTGACTTTTGCGGTGTCTAGGCAAGTGTGTCGAAGGCAAGTGGTTATTTAATTAAGGAACTTCGCGAAAGCGTTGGACAACCTCCCACTTACCTGGCACTTACCTGGTCGCAATTGACGGAGAAGAGGCGGTTTGAGGTCCTATTTTTAGCCCTCTGGAACAGTTAGGAGCTGTCTAGCAGACCTAGGTGACCCTAGATCTAGGTATGGTTGTGCATATCTTGTTTGTGATTGCTTAAAGCCGTAAGTCCGTACATATTTCTGTAAAGCTCTTTCTAAAAAAAAAGAAAAAAAATAATAAAAAAATAGGAAAAAATCAAAAACTTTTATAAAAACTTGCCCTTTGTCGCCAGAATCCATTTTTCACCTACCACCTATCGTATTTCTCCATTGACGTTTTCTTACCCTCACTTTCTCCGCTTTGACTATACTAAACTCGTTTAGTGTATGTCCGCTTGGACTCGGGACACTAGCGCCTGCCTAGTCCGCGTTACGTTAGTCGCTACCGACTACGCGATCGACTCAGACGTCGAAACTCCGTCCACTCCTCTTTCACCCTTACCTTTGCCGGCCAACACCGACGTTGACCGGAATTCTGTTCATACATCTTCACCTTCACCATCACCAACCTCTTCTTCCGCGATGTCAGGATTTAATCCAAACATCTCGTTGACTACCTTTGGATTGGCTCCACCTCCTACGGAGACTAATAACCCACCGCCACCGCCTGTTGTAGCGCCGCAGCGAATCGCGCTCCAGGATCGTTTCTATCCCACCCGTTCTGCACTTCCCACCTGCCTTTCTCTTCCACCGGCCAATGGGGATAATTTTGAAATTAAGCCCCACTTCATCAACATGCTTCCATGATTCCATGGGCTTGAATCTGAAGATGCCTATATCTTCATCAATAAATTTTAAAACGTTTGTGCCATGATGAAAACCACCCAGCTGTCGGACGATGCTATACGTCTATGGCTCATTCCGTTCACTTTATGCGATCTTGCTGAAAAATGGCTGTATAGCACCGCTTCCCACTCCATAACCAGTTGGGACGAGTTTGTAAAAGCGTTCTCAAAAAATTCTATCCGAATCATAAAACCGCAAGGATACGTAACGAAATCAACCAATTCTCTCAGCTTCCTTCTGAACCCTTCTGGAAGTGCTTTGACCGGTACAAAGACCTTCTTGTTCAGTGTCCTCACCACGGTATAGAGAAATGGCAACTTTGCCAAACCTTATACGAGGGCCTGAACCCAGCAACGAAGCAGTTGTTGGAAACCATCTGTCAGGGCCACTTCCTATCGAAATCTGACGAGGAAGCGTGGCAATTCTTTGACGACCTTGCGGAGCAAATGCTACAATGGGAGAGAACCAGACCGACTTCTTCTTCTTCTACCTCCACTTCTACCGGTCAGTCTAAGGTAGGAATTCTCCAACTTGACGTCTCTATTGCGATGAAAGCTGAAATGGCTGCAATAACGAGAAAGCTTGAAGCGATAGAGAGCAAATTTTCTTCTCCTGCTCCTGCCCCTGTTCTCCCCCTTCGTACCATTTGCGCTTGTTGTTCCGATCCTTCTCACTTTACCGAAGAGTGTCCTTACAATCCACCATCGCAAGGACAGGATCAGGTTAATGCTGCATTTCAGCAAAGACCGAGGAATGATCCATACTCTTCCACCTACAATCCCGGTTGGAAGAACCACCCCAATTTCGTCTGGAATTAGAATCAGAATAAATTCCAAGGCAACAATTTCCAAAGGCCCCCTCCGCCTGCAACAACAAGCACAACAACAAACTCAACATCAGTTTCAGCAGCCCTTCCAACCCCAACCTTTTCAAAATCAGACGAACAACATTGCACCCAACAATTCTTTTCCCCAAAACAATTTTGTTCCATCAAACATCGATAAGGTTTCCTCGCTCGAACGAAGTCTGGAGGCATTCCTTAAACAATCGACTCAATCCACTGCAAACATCCATTCTTCCATTCAGTCCTTAGTGCAACACACTGCCGCTCACGGGCAAACCATCAAGACCATCGAGGCCCAGATTGCACAGCTGAATGCGGCCTTAAGCGAGCGAGAGAAGGGGAAGCTCCCATCCCAGCCACTCCCAAATCCCAGTCACCCACATAATGTACATGTTGCTCTTGAACAACAGAATCATAATGTGAGTGCCGTGACCACATTGAGATCGGGAAAGATGCTGCAAAACAACATTGGCACACGGATCAACGATGACACCCCGGCCGCTTCTTCTTCTTCTTCTTCTTCTTCTTCTTCTCCTGCTTCTTTGTCTTCTGAGCCTATTCTCCATTCTTCAAAAGGCTCTCCTTCTTCTTCTTCTTCTTCTTCTGCTCTGAACGGACCCGCTTCTCACTCCACGAAAACACCTGTTCTGGGATCCGTTCCAACACCACAATCTCCTCCACAAGCATTAGACTCAACCAATTTTAAAAATGTCCCATTTCCAAACCGGTTGAGGTCTAATAAACAAAATCCTCAAATGGAGAAGATTCTGGAGTTATTTAAGCAGGTTAACATTAACATTCCTCTTTTAGATGTCGTCCAACAAGTCCCATCCTACGCGAAAATCTTAAAGTACTTGTGCACGAAAAAGAGGAAGTCTCAGGTACCAAAGAAAGTTTTCTTGGCTAGTGTTGTGAGTGATGCTCTTACCCAATCTTTACCACAAAAACGGAAGGACCCTGGCTGTCCTACGATTTCTATTACAATTGGGGATAAGAACATCAACCGCGCACTATTAGATCTTGGTGCCAGTGTTAACCTGCTTCCGTACTCAGTATACGAGCAATTAGGCGTAGGAGAGCTGAAACCCACGCACTGCACTCTCCAAATGGCTGACCGATCGATCACCCATCCTAGGGGTGAGCTAGAGGATGTGTTAATCAAAGTCGGGGACTTCATATTCCCTGTTGACTTCATTGTATTAGACACACAGCCTTTAGCTAACCCCCGGAATCAAATTCCGGTGATACTCGGTCGCCCATTCCTTGCAACCTCAAATGCTGTGATCAATTGTCGCAATGGTTCGATGAACCTCTCTTTTGGAAACATGACAATTGAACTCAACATTTTTAGGTTGGGGAATCAGCCCTCCGAACCTAATGCTCATATACTGGACGTTTGCTCAATCCAGGAGATCACCCCAGAAGAGTGTGAATTCGAGGAGTTTCTGTTCGAACATGATAACCTTAATGCCACTAGTGCGTTCCTCCTCGAACCTGCTGCTGTTTCTGCGCCCGACAACGACTATGAGTGTTTCACGTTCTTGAACGATCTTAGCCGCCCGCAACCCGAGTTTGAATCCTTCGAATTTCCGGATGAGTTACCTGAACCATCCGACTCGATTGCTTACACTCGTTCTGAACCTTTGCTGGAGTCCTTTGAGTTCGAGACCTCTTCACCAATCTTGCCTTCAATCGTTTCACCTCCAACGCTCGAACTCAAGCCTTTGCCGTCTCACCTTAAGTACGCTTACTTAGGTGAGAACGAGACCCTCCCTGTCATCATCTCGGCTTCTCTAGCTCCAGAGCAAGAGAAAGCTCTTCTCACGGTCTTGCACAGCAACAGGCAAGCTTTTGGCTGGTCCATGGCGGACATCAAGGGGATTAGTCCCCTGATCGTTGAACATCACATTCATCTGATGGATGATACCAAACCAGCCCGGGATCCACAAAGACGTCTCAATCCAGTCATGAAAGAGGCTGTGAAGAAGGAGATCGTAAAATGTCTGGATAGTGGTATCATTTACCCTATCTCTGATAGCCAGTGGGTTAGCCCCATTTAGGTTGTCCCCAAGAAATCAGGTATAACGGTCATCACTAACGAGGAGAACGAGTTAATCCCTACTCGCACCCAAACTGGGTGGCGCGTATGCATCGATTACAGAAAACTCAACGCCACAACGCGGAAAGACCACTTTCCGCTATCTTTCATTGACCAAATGCTTGAACGATTAGCCGGACACGAGTACTACTGCTTTCTTGATGGCTACTCCAGCTATAATCAGATTCCCATCGCCGAAAAAGACCAGGACAAGACCACTTTCACTTGTCCTTTCGGCACATTTGCATATCGTCGCATGCCCTTTGGGTTATGCAATGCGCCCGCTACCTTCCAGCGGTGTATGATGGGAATCTTCTCAGACATGGTGGAAAAATTTCTGGAGATCTTCATGGATGATTTCTCCATCTTCGGCGATTCCTTCAACGAGTGTTTGCTGCATCTCGACGCTGTCCATACCCGATGTAAGGACAAGAACCTCACTTTGAATTGGGAGAAGTACCACTTCATGGTGCGCGAAGGTATTGTCTTAGGACATATTATCTCGCAAAATGGCATAGAGGTTGACAAAGCAAAGATTGAGGTCATTTCCAATCTACCTCCTCCCAGATGCGTCCGAGACATCCGAGCCTTCCTTGGCCATGCCGGTTTCTATAGACGGTTCATCAAGGACTTTAGCAAGATTGCTAGGCCCTTGACTCTTTTACTGGCCAAGGACACGCCATTCGACTTCAACTCGAGCTGTGTGACTGCGTTCGAGTCATTAAAAAGCTCACTCACTTCTGCTCCCGTTCTTTCTTCACCTGACTGGACGCACCCATTTAAGATTATGTTTAACGCATCCGACTTTGCCATTGGTGCTGTCCTTGGACAACACATCAACAAGATACCGCACGTGATCTATTATGCTAGCCGAACCCTGAACGATGACCAACTCAATTAAACAACAACTGAGAAGGAATTCTTGGCTGTTGTATTTGCTTTAGAAAAGTTCAGGCCCTACCTCATCGGCTCTCCAGTCATTGTCTGCACAGACCATTCTGCTCTGCGCCATCTTTTCGCGAAGAAAGATGCAAAATCTCGGCTAATACGTTGGATCCTCTTGCTTCAAGAGTTTGACCTTGTCATTAAGGACAAACGAGGATGTGAAAACATAGTTGCCGACCATCTCTCACGACTTCCTTCTTCGCCTTCGCTTCCAATTCCGATCAACGACGTTTTCCCGGATGAACAGCTCTTGACAGTATCTTGCGAACCCTGGTTCGCAGATATTGTGAACTAATTGGCCACAGGATTACTACCGACTGAATGGTCAAGTCAGGACAGACTTCGTTTCTTATTCCAAGTAAAACACTTTTACTGGGACGAACCCTATCTGTTCAAGTACTGTCCCGACCAGATTATTCGTCGGTGTGTCCCTGACGATGAATTCAAGAGTGTGCTGTCGTTTTGCCACGATCAAGCGTGTGGCGGGCATTTTGGCCCCAGAAAGACAGCTGAGAAGATCTTGCAATGTGGCTTCTACTAGCCACAACTCTTCAAAGACGCTCATGACTATTGCAAGACTTGCTCCCGGTGCCAACACATGGGCCGGATATCCCGGAGGAACGAGATGCCGCTCCAACCAATCTTGGTTGTGGAGATTTTCGATGTTTGGGGGATAGATTTCATGGGGCCGTTTCCCAGCTCTTTCGGGAACTTGTACATCCTTCTCGCTGTTGATTACGTCTCTAAGTGGGTCGAGGCTGTGCCCAGCCGGACTAACGACAACAAGGTTGTCGTTAGGTTTCTTAAAGAAAACCTTTTCTCCCGGTTTGGGCACCCCCGAGCGATCATTAGCGACAATGGAAGCCATTTCTGCAACAAGACTTTCGAGGCCTTGATGCGGAAATATTCCATTAATCATAAGCTTTCTACGCCCTACCACCCCCAAACCTGCGGGCAGGCCGAATTTTCAAATCGGCAAATCAAGCAGATACTGGAGAAGACGGTTTCCAAGAACCGTAAGGATTGGTCGCTGAAACTCACTGATGCCCTTTGGGCATTTCGAACCGCTTATAAGACCGACCTTGGCATGTCTCCCTATCGGCTTGTGTACGGAAAATCTTGCCACCTACCTGTCGAAATAGAGCATCGCGCATTTTGGGCGATAAAGGAGCTGAATCTGTCTCTCGAAGATGCGGGCAGCCATCGGAAGCTGCAGTTGAATGAATTGGGCGAGCTTAGGGATGAGGCTTACGATAACGCGGTTGTCGTTAAGAACCGAACGAAGGTGTTTCACGATAAACACCTTTTGCGCAAAACTTTCATACCTGGTCAACAGGTATTGCTTTACGACACCCGACTACACTTCCATCCAGAAAAGCTCAGATCTCGCTGGAAAGGGCCGTATTTTGTGCGGAATGTGTATCCGCATGGCGCTGTGGATTTGGAGAATCCAAAGGACGGTTCATTTTTCAAAGTAAATGGACACCGACTCAAAACGTACCTTAGCGCCGAACCAACAGAAGAGCTCATGTTCTTACAAGAGCAGGTTTACCCTGCATAATCTTCCTCTGCCTACCTCCAAACTTCGGTTATCCAGCCAAGAACAAGTGGACACTGTTCCAAATATGTTTGGGGGTATGTATATACCATTTTGTACATTTTTGTGGATATTCTTTTCCATTTTTTCTTTTCTTTTCTTTTCTGACAAAAAACGAAAAAAAAAATAATAAAATGTGTGTATAGCTAACCGACAATTTTGACCCTTCAAATGATCTCTTCATGCAATGACAGTGAGGACATTGTCCAGTTTAAGTTTGGGG
This sequence comes from Agapanthus africanus, assembly GCA_030015575.1. Taxonomy (NCBI): domain Eukaryota; kingdom Viridiplantae; phylum Streptophyta; class Magnoliopsida; order Asparagales; family Amaryllidaceae; genus Agapanthus; species Agapanthus africanus. The sequence goes on along the minus strand of JASDDO010000029.1, from coordinate 160,087,724 downwards.
GTACGCTCGGTACGCATTTTTTACCTTCGCATTCATATGTATATTTTGCCTCTGCATATTTAATTCCATAAAATCCATAAAAACCAGAAAATTTTCTAAAAACATAAAAACTTTTTGTCAAGTTAGCTAGTGGGAGAACTCTGATTCAACATTTCGATGGTTTTGTTTGATAAGATAAGAATAACTAAATCTTATTTTTAGATTTTGAAAACCTGAAAGATAACTCTCCTTTGAAGTTGACTATAGCTGATATACGTTTTTACATCACAGTACACGTGTCGTGAGTTTTGGAAATTAGATGACAAGTCTTTCATGTCTAAAAACTTTTAAATGGATAAATGATTTTCTGAGAATCAAATAGGTTTATTCTGAAGTAAGTAATATCAAGAATAGTTTATGAAGTGAAGTGAATATGAATGAATGTTATTGATGCCTTAATTGGAACTAAGTCTGAAAAATAACCCATCTGGAACTTGATTGGAATGATTACACACCGAATCCACTAAACACGTCTTTTTTCCAAAAAAATAATTGAACTGCCGGTTATATCTCCGTTCGTATTAAATCATCATGATTTTCACGCCAAACTGTCTTTTGTTTTTGGACCTAGGTAACTTGAGTAATTAAGTCCGCTGGGGTGTTTATACACCTAATGCCCTAAAGCCAACTGGTTTGGGTGCATTGGCCCAAAACTCGCTATGAAGCCTAGAAAATCCAGATTAAAACAAAGTCAAGCATGTGTTCTCTCCAAGTTAAAATTCCTAACGGTTCTTCGTGTGAGAATAATCTTGATAAAAGACAGGCTTTTATAAAAAAAAAATTTAGCGGAGATATGAAGGTTTTATTCTATGATAAAGACTATTGCACGTTCACAGAAGTGTGTATGAAATGAAAACAAGAAAAAGGTGGAGTGAAAAATAAGACCTAGTTTCCTGTTAGGGAAGATTGAAATTCTGAAGTTGAAACTTTACTGGAAAACGAAACTTGAAAAATGCTTAACTCTTTATAAAACTTATGCGATCCTTTTAAAAAAAAAATTCTGGACTTATTGTATGATATGATGACTTTATTCGATCCTTCTGAAACTTAACGACACTATTTGCACTGCACGTAAAGACATATAAAATCTGTGGTTAAATAAGAAGCGAGGTATGAAAAATAAAGGTACGATAGTCTTGACTTAGGATAATAGAATTGTTATTTTCTGAAACAAAACTTTAGGGTTTCAATCTTAGTTATTTTACAAAACCAACTTGACCGGATTTTGTGGGTAGTATCTGCTGAAAACCCTCAGGAGACAACACTCTTCCTACTAGGGACACCAAGAGGTTTAACGGCTTGTTGCACATGCTCAGTGCAATCGCGTTCCCTGCGAAAGTGAGGTTAGGAATTTTTTTGTGAATAAATTGGCTTAGCTCGGGATGAGTAAATGATAAGTTTAGGGGTATTTGTTCATATCTGATTTTTTCATTTTTATACCGCCCAATTTTTATCACATTGCATATCGGTAGGTACTCTTGAGCCGTGTTTGCTAGTCAATTGCAGGATACAGGTTCTCGGCTCTAAACGGTGAAATTCATGGAAAAACACGATAAAATCCGGGTTCCTGCTAACTACAGATAAAACACGGATCTCCGCTCTTTATCCGTCTATTGCCACACACCAGTTTAAGAGACAAAATGGCAAATCAATGTCATTTTCATGCACAAGGCTCAATGGCAACACAAGATCCAAGAAATCTACGCGGAGCTCGAGGAAATCATGACAAAAAGATCCACATCAAATCACTTTTTGCTCAACAGAAATTCTGGAAAAATCGTGAAGAAAATCTGAGAAAAATCATATACCAAACTCATGGGCACAGCAGACCAGGGTAGTACAAAAAAGCCCATGCCCCAACTCTCCTATAGGGCCGCGGATCCACGGACAATAGGGGGTATAGGCCGCGTATCCGCGGCCGTTCTGGCTCTTCATGGTGTCGTATTTCAGGGGTGTTTTGGTCTTTTTATGTTGAGGCAGAATTTTGCCCTAGAATTCCATTTCCCTGCCTATAAATAGCCCAGAACCTTGTGAAGCCAAGGGTGATTAATCTTGTATTTTTAGGTTTTAGAATACTTGTTGTTCTTCTTCCTCTTCTCATCTCTTCTCCATTGAAAAACTTGTAGTGTGCTTTTGTGAGTGAAGAATGATGAATAAAGAAGTTCATTTTGTTATTATACTTGTCTTGCTCTTTTTATGTTAATCGCTTGTAATCGTTAATTGATAAGTAGTTGTTGTTATTTATTGTTGTTTCTTTCTTTTCTCTTTTCCTTTATCCTTAAACAACCATGATGCTTACGCTTGATCCTTGCCAAGGTGAGGTCGCAAATAGCTAGTTGTTATCTTCTAATCTCTTTCTTTCTATCTTCCTCTTTTGTTTTATTTTCTTTTCATTATGATGTGTGAGTAGTTTCCATACTTGTTAGGGTAGGATAAGGGAAGTTTGAGAGAAGGAAATCTCTCTCACTCTTTCCTTGCCCAACATCTTAAATCGACTCCCGTTAATTGAACCACAATCCGCTCCCTACGGCACCCTATCCTACATGATAGCGGTGATTCCATAGTGAGACGGTTGTGGTTGAATTAACCGGAGGTTATGGCTAAGAGCCAAGAACGGACGGACAAGCACCAAAAGGAAGAACTTAAGCGTAGGAAAGCCTAGCTTATACTCGCAAGTTCCTTCCTAGTCGTGCTAATCCCCGTTGTTGCCGATTACCGTAACACCGATATTAAGAGTGGCAACGAAAGAAGTGAGCGACTCCTAACTCAAACTAACCTAATCCTAACCCTAACAAGCCCTCTTTACATATCACTTTAACACTTAGTTAATCAAAAACAAATCTGCACTTTTGGACTTAACTCGTTAAAGCACATAGAAAAAGATTCCCATCTCCCTGCGGACGACCCATACTCAACCGGCTAGCTACAAGCGAAACCGTTTTGATTGCGTTAACTAACTAAACTTGAACACGCAGAATCTCAACCAATCAACAACCCAGGTGATTTCCTCAAATATCACCAATTACAACAAATCCCGGTATAATGAGGATGATCACCCAATTCCCAATAACTTACTCCCACTAATCATCTATAAAAACATATAGATGTGAGAATCAAACCTGGTAAATACATAACCTGGAGCAAGGGCTAATTGGGAAATCAGTTTTCTTTTAACAATACACAGTGAAACTGAAACATATAAATGTTTCGAAGGGGTATCCGGGTATTCCTAGTATTGCCTCTTCCATTATCAGATTGATAACTATAACCGTATATTTCTTCGCCATCTCTCCAAATCACTTTATATGTCTTTAGTCATTACCTTCTGTACCCTCTTTAGGCCAAATGGTTTTCTTCCTTCCCTACCGTTCGGCACCAGCCTATGGTTTGGAAGAAGACTATCCAATAAGTATAATGGGTGTACTCTCCTAATCCTAGGAGTACTCGTATCCTGAGAGAAAGTGAAGATAAAAGACAACTGAATAAAACCTTATTCCTGTTTCTCCTGAACCAGAATCCATCCCCGAACTGGAACAAGTCCTTTCGAGTTCGTATATAACCATACGATGGAGTATCCAATAAACTGTGGATCTTCGTAGTGATACGGAGTATTCTGGAGAAATACAAAGGTGATGTAGGATTGGCGAAGAAATACTTGGTTTGGTCATGAATAGCAGTCGCAGTTTACTTTGCCCTCTTACTAACCCCTTTGTTTGTCTTTACTTAATACATTCTGTACACCTTTTAGGCTAAATGGTTTTCTTCATTCCCTACCGTTCGGCACCTGCCTATGGTTTGGAAGAAAACTATCCAATTAACGTAATAGGTGTACTGTCCTAATCCAAGGAGCACTCGCAACCTGAGAGAAGGTAAAAGGAAAAGAAAACTGAATAGTCCTATTCAATTTCTCCAAAACCGGAAACCATTCTCGAATCTGGAACAAGTTCCTTCGAGTTCGTATATAACCATACGATGGTTTTACCCAATGGAAGTGGATGTTCGTAGTAATATGGGGTGTTCTGGAGAAAAGGGTAAAATCAGGAATGGCTATAAGGTATGCAACTCTGACAATCCAAAAGCCAGTGTTTTAAGAAGGTTCGGTTAACTTGGTCACTGAGTTATAGTCAAGGTCGGGACATGGTCGCTGCCAAAGAGAGAGAGAAAAGAAACACTCTGCGTGCACTCTAACCTAGATCAGAATGGTTATCACTTTATCTAATCAGGAAACCTCCCTCTGTAACCTCAAATTCTCCTCCAAACCGGAAAGAAGAATTAGTCGGGATCACCCGAGGAGTAAACCAACTCATCAGTGGGAATCCGGATCCAACTATCATCCCATGATAACGTGACGGAATCCACTCATGTTATCACACTCCAGAAGATAGGCGCATGCCTAGCAAGTTTCAGTTTCTTTAGAAACTCACGATGTATGTTTTTACCCCTAGGGCCCAAGTGACCTTGACAATGCCAACATATCAAAGAGTCCTAGTCAAGTTCAACCCGTCATTATCTTGATTGCGTTAAACCCACCCGTATGAGTCTTTGACAATGCCAACATAACCGTACGACTATCCTAACCAATCCACTTATCCATGCGACAGAAAAGCATTACAGAGCTACCGAACACTACGCCTCGGTAATGCACGACATACGTAGAACGAATACTAAGCAATACTAATCTGAAATGACAAAGGGCTACGGCAGGTTTTTGGGGAAAAACCTTTAATGTAATGAACTTGATATCGTTGAAGGAACCGGATAGCTTTTTATAAAAATATTGTAACATTTCGGAAAATATAAAATCTTATTTTTGGGAAATTAATATTAAAATAATATTTTTCTGAAAACTACCGATTTGTGAAATTGGGGTTTTCGAAAAAGGGTATAAATATATACCAATAATTATGAAATAAATAGAAATTAAAATGATTTATTCATTTAATAATATAATTAAAGGATTTGGCATTTTTAAAATTTATTATACGTAGTTTCGATAAAAAGCCGATTAGTGCACTGCTAATCGCGATTAAGCCAAATCCGCGTTTTTACAGTTTCCATGGTTAGTGCACCATGACAAGTCCATTTTTACACATATTTCATTTCATTTGGGCTTTAAATTATGGTTTTGATGGAGAGAAAAGAAAAAGGAAAAAAGTCAAGGGAGACATAATGATTAGGTTAAGTGGGCTTTTGGAGAGAGAGAGAGTGTGAATTGTAAGAGAGAGGGAGGGGGCTGCTGCCATTTTTGAATCCCCATCATATTTTTCATCTTCCTCTTCATCTCCTCAACTCCAAAAACCCTCCACAAAAATCCATAGATCCATCTCCAACCATGCCCCAAAACCGTACACACCCTTCACAAATATTAATCCCCTTTTCAACCTCTACACGATGGACCGAGCAAAATGGGATTTTGACGACGTTGGGAAGTTACTGCTGCCTAGAGTGGACTAGATGAGGTATAATTTCTTCCCTTTAGATTAGTTTTGTGAGATATCATGTTTAGATGTCGTTTTGTGCATATTAGTGGACATTGGGAAACCCTAGTGAATGTTTGAGTGTTGGTTTGAATTGGATGATTCCTAATAGCTGTTAACTAAACTAAGGTGCTGTTTAGTGACCTGGACCAGACCCTAGAAACCCCAAAACACGGATTTAGAAACCCGACATCGGATAAATGTGTGATCTGTGAAGGTGTTCTGGAATCTGGAGCAACCCGGGGGCACCAAAAATAAAATTGAGCTGACAGTGAGTCGTGCAGGCACTTAGGAAGCCACCACCAAGACCCTAGCCCCTAATTCAAACCCATGGCCGCAGATTTAATCATTCTGGCCGCAATTTGCGGCCAGAGTAGGGTAGAATTGTTCCAGTTTTGTTCCAGGGCTCCTTTTGCACTAAAATAGACCCCTCCTATGTGCAGTTTTGGCTAATTGTCACCTGGGGAAAATCTGGAAGCATTTTGGTGTGTTTTAGGCTATGTTTTCCGTATTTTGAAATGCAGTTTCTTGATATTTGGATTTTTATTTGGTTGTCGGATGTTCGTACATCGACAACAGGGGTCGTTTAATTGATTTGCACGTTTAGGCCATAGGTTCCAACCTATGAGCACACTGTGCGATGTATCGGTTTTCTGCCTCGATATTAATACGTATTGCGACTGTTTATTATTCTAGGTACCCTCGCAAGGATTCCGAGGTGAAGGAGCATGGCGTCATCAATTTCGACAAGCGAAGACCAGGTGAGTAGATTTATATCTACTGGGAGAAGTCGGGTGGATGGCGTATAGCCCCCCCGCAGTCCGTGGTGATGTATACGAATACGTATACACACGTATAATTATTATGTGTTGTTAAGATTATTGATGGTAATAATGGAATTATCAATGATAAGGATGTATTGGTTTGGTATAGTGCGAACCCTAGAGTAGTGGTTGCACTCACTCATACACGTACACGTATACTTGCATACATTCTTTCATCTATCTGTGCGCATTTGGAGGTGTGTATATCTTCACATGGGTATGGGACTATGTGTTCATATACGGGATTTGAGGCCGTGAGATTCGGCGATATGACAGAGTTCGTATTTGAGGTGTGACATGATAGTTTTAGCGGGCCTTTGGGCATGTGTTTTACCCCGCATATATATTTATATAGTTAGTATCGATGGTACTAGACTTAGATTTGTACCAGAGATAATGTGATATGATGGTAATGATACCTGATACATGATGAGATGAATGTGATATTGACCCGTACCTAGCTATTGGGATGTCGTACGACGATTTACCGTACGAGGTTTATATTGATGTTAGATCCGCACTCATGACTCGAGGATGTTATATGATATACCGTATCGTACGTGATACTATTGAGGCGAGATCACCGACTATTATATATATATATATATGTATATCGACTCTGATGTAGGTGGTTTCATACCCCTCCTGTTTAGATTACTTAGTAGACATTAGACTGACCCGAGTCATACCTATTTCAAAACTAACGAATTGAGGATATTTTTAAAGATAGGCAAAAAGGGATTCTACGGGCATTTTCAAACGAAATATATTTTCTTAAAACACTGTAACCCCTATTTTATTAAAAAACCCGATTCGTCTTATTTCAATTGTTAAGGCTGCATGATATATTTATTGAGGCAGGTTCTTTACTGTTGCGTGATTATTCGATTCCGCATATCCATGCTGTTTGCATTGCATTGCTTATATTGTTGATATATTTCAGTCATGCTGCTAGGACACCAGCACAATTATCAATGATGCGTATGTTCCACGTACACTTGTTTGCCGGCTCACACACTTCATCATCGATAATTGCCATGTCACTACACTGTAATACTGTTGCATTCAGGATATGACCCTTGCATGACATATTGATATGCTTACTTTTCTGCTATATGTCGCATACATGCTGCTTTCTGATTATACGCATTGAGATATGCTGTTTCCATGATATTTCTGGTTTTGGGGAACCGTGGGTGTTTCAAAGAGAATATGTAATTGTTTTAGAAACCCGGTTACCCTTGATATGATATTTCAGTGCGTCCACCATGTGTTTTCTCGGTGCTGAGAGCGTCATGTGAAACCCGATTCGAGGATGCGGATGAGGCCGATTGCGGGTACATGGTGGACCCGGTATGCTTCCCCGGGGCAAGAAATGTTTTTCGTGGAGTAGACGAAGAGCCTGGCAGGGTGGCGAGTACCTACCGGTGATTGGTTGGACCTGGCGGTTATCCGGAGGATACTGACCAGAGTCGATAGATGGATATGGGCGTGCTGCCGGGGCCGAGGGCCGATACCGCAGACAGAGCCCGAGGGCCGATCCGGACTGACGGAGCCCGTTATATGAGGATTTACGTGCCGATGCTGGGCACAGTTTTCATGATGTTTTCGAGTGCCGATGCTGGGCACTCCGGTTCCATGATTTTGACGTGTCGCGAGGGACACAGGTGGTTTATATCCTCATATTTCCATGCATATGCTGATGACATTTACATGCATGATGGTTATTGTCATTGGGTGACGAGTGGACGGGATCCACATACATGCAGATTGATCTCATTGATTGTACCTCACATTTATATTATGCTATTACCTGAGGCACTGCCACAAGCACTTTGCACTACACTCTTGTATAGAGATTACATTGCCAGTTTAGCAGCATGCTTCAGATTTATTCATATTGAGGTTTATATATATCTGATCGTTTTGACCTAGGATGGGTAATACATTCGATCTCTGCTTGTAGATATTTTCTATTCACGAGTTGGCAACTCACCCCCGTTGTGCCACAGTTCTTGCAGGTTTTTGCCGTACAGATTCCATAGCGGCATTTCTGGCACACTGCTTCCTTATGGGTGACTTGCTTGGGTAGGTGGGTTCTTTTGTATCGGAACCGCCATTGTACATCTATTATTCATTGTATCTAGAAATTCCATCAACCAAAACTTGTATATTGTTTCTGACTTAGAAAACAGTGTTGTATTATTTCGACCATAGAATCGCGCTTGTAGTATTACGGTTTTCTGGCTGTTTTGAGTTTCTTTTTGGGTTTTGATCCTCGCCCTTTGGCGTTGTATATTATATTGCTTGCGTGGTTGTGACCGTCGATTGACGAAGAGCTAGCTCCCGCTTGGGAATGCCTTTTATCATTTCATATTTATGTTATTCTTGTTGTACCCCGTTCGGGGCCAGTTTTTACAAAGGAAACTCTGCCGAAATTTACAGAAAAGATTACACATTTTAAAAATGCATATTCGGCTTAGTTATTTAAAAACTTGATTTTCAAAACATGTTTTCTCTATCTCTTAAAACTAGTTTTTCCTTTATTTACTCCTTAAATGGTTTTAGATTTCTGGGCTTTTGGCTTACTTTGATCAGATGGAGTCCTATAGACTTCATAGGATTCAAGGGCCAGTCACGTGCTCTTTCGGGTCGTGACAAAGTTGGTATCAGAGCGCTAGGTTAACCTTGGTTCGAGTCTAAATTTGATTATGTAGAGCCTAGGACGTTTATATATATATATGGAACTTAGGCTTGACCTTACGGAACTAAGACTTAGTCGAGGGGGTATTATACCCGAACTTTCGTCGTGTAGGATGACCCTTGGTTGATGGAATAGGTGACTTCAGTAGAGTGACGTATCGTGGGTATGTTCCGCGGCATACTTACGACACGCCACTCCACTTAAGAAACCTTAGGATGTACATTTCCTTGCACAGTATTATATTCATTCCTATGATCTATCCTCGTCGATATTGGTTATGATTTTGCTGCCACGATTGCACGGACAAAGTGAGCTACGGCTCGAGTTGCGTCAGCATGAGCTTGTCGTGGACGAGGACTGACCAGGGCGTGATTCCAGAGACATACGATTGCATATTGAGGTGTTGTCTTATTGTGTTTTCGCGCCATGAGCGTTGGATTGATCGCTTTTACGAGATTTCCGGATGTGCTGATCAGTACCAGAGGATTGAGCCACTGATAGAGGCCAGCCAGGATGTGATGACGTTGATATTATTGCTTATCCAGGATGATTGAGGCGCTGTTCAGCGTACAGACGGATGATCAAGTTGTTGCTGCGAGTGATGAGATATCGCCCAGATGATTGGAGCTACTGCAGCATGAGCATATTCTTAGAGGTATGATAGTGAGTCGCTAGTCACCGAGGATTAATGACCAGGACATATGGTTCGTTCGCTTACCCCGATGCAAGGTCATCAGATAGATTGATTCCAGCTAGAGGCGACTTCACGCAGATTCGTTGAGAGTCGATTGAGACGATCGAATGTCAGGAACCCATTTTCCAAGTTTAAGGTATTCGGAAAGACATGCAAGCGATTCTATGGACCCTCTAGAAGAATGAAACCCTAACTCGACATAATGACCGTGTGAAAGCCTTTGAACCTTAGGGTTTGTGGCAGTTCCGCGGTGCCATTAGTGAGGCTTGGGTTTGCCCTTCTACGGCTGGACCACCGATGTTGTGGTTTGTACTCGATACTATTAAAATGTACCCGAGATGTTGAGCTCTTGGGGATTATGAGGTTCTGACGAGTCGATCGGACGATTCGACATCATTCAGATATTATGTGATGGAACACTGCTTGGGAGACTCCAGATACGAGTGTAGCCGTTGTAGCGCAGTCTGTGTAGCCACGATGAGATGAGTCCGAATCAGTCGATATTGAAGCAGAGTGGAGTAAAGAGTTCACATGAGATTTCGACGAGATTACGTTCCACTCCGCCGACATTAGAGATGCGATATAAACGCTGAGGACGTGTTCGGCTAGATATCTTCTACTGAGTGATGAAGATACCGAGTTCGTGATTTCGGGTCCGTGTGAGGGACTTCGGATGGACTGTAGCCGAGGGAATTGCAGTGCGCGGTTAGAGACGCGATGTCGAAATGGTCGATGATACAGACAAGCGGGACAAGAAGTTCGTGCGAGACGCAGACGAGCTGTTACTACACTCCGTTAAGATTAAAGGTCGGATATGCATACAGAGGCGCAGGGATGCGACCAGCCTCCGAGAAGATGTTGTACTAAGGACGCAGATGTCCAGAGAGCGAGAAAAGATTATGCCAGAATACCAGCCTCCGTACAGTTTGGCTTAGGCAAGATCAGTAGAGACCTTGAGTAGGATTCCTTCCAGTACACTGCTGCAATAAGATTCGCACCAGGAGCTGATGCATGATGTGCATTCAGAGGACCCGAGGTCGGCGCCATAGATGTGTTGCTTTACGAGCGGTCGTGAGGATTGACCGAGAGATGACCAGGAAAGTGCCAGAACGGAATCGTTCCTGTCAGCACACCTGACCGGGCCGATAAGCCGATGGATTGCGAGATTGGTAATCCATAGAGAAGATGATGACCCAGAGACCGAGGAAGCCATACCGTGAGCAGGAGGCAAGCGGATGTTCTTGTTCTGCCAGTTTCTAAGCGGACCGATTTATTTCTCGACATTATAGAAAGTGTACCTCGATGTCCTTTGTTGCGATTTACGTTTGTGATCTGAGTATCACGCTCATATCGCTTGGTTTTTAGTTTTGATGACGAGCTTCCTAATATTGATTTCATGCACGTTAGTTGCATCTACCGAGTATTTACATTTTGTGCATAGTTATTGCACTTGAGATTTGTTTTTATACACCATGGTATGGGTTTCTGTTTTGTTCATGGTTATCGCACTTGATATCGGTTTTATGCCTTGGTTGCACATGTCTATGATTTCGTGGATTTTATATGGATTATTTGATTTTTGCACTCGGTATAGCTTATATGTGCTTGTAGTGCGTTGATATACGTTTTGTGCACGCAGTTGCGCACGTTTACGATTTTATACACCTTGGTATACTCGGTGTTGCTTTGATGCATTCGAGTTATTGATTGTATTTCGTGCATTTGATACACCCGATGTTATTTCGTGCACTTTAGATGCACTTATATTGTTGTCATGCACTCCCGTTGCAGTGGACAGATACTTTCGTGCACACCTGTTGTATGTAGTTTTGGGTTTTGTGCTTCTTGTGGCACCTGTATTTGGATTTGATTTCCATGCGCACCAGATGCATGTGATTATTGGATATGCCTTTTGAGGCTGATTTTGGTTTTGAGCACTTTGCTTTCATGTTGGGCACTATTCTGTGTAGTAGTCAAACAGGACTGATCCGAGAACAGTACCTAAATACTTAGCATGCATTAAAAATTTACTAAGAGGTTTTCGAAAAAGAGGAGCTATAGTCTCGTTATTTTCTACGTGTCTGTGAGCGACGCGAACGTTTATAAAAGGAGAACCTTTTGGGATATTTTGGTAACGACGGAACGTGTATTTAAGAAAACCCATATGGGCATATATTATTATTTTAAAATGAGCGTCCGTCAGCTATGCCGGGAGTTACGCATTTCTGCGGCGATTTAGAAAAGATTTTGCATGTGTTTTATTCAGATTTTGGAGTTTTCAAGGATGTGTACTATACACGTATTATAGTATTTGACTAGTGTATATTGGATTCAGTAGTGGATTTCGAGATCTGTATCTCTATTGTAACTCCGAGGATATGCGTGCAAATCCGATGATTTGCGTAACGCTTGATGGAGTTGATTTTGAGTTTTGTACTCGTTTTTACGCGCACTTGACGCGCTGTGTTATTTCTGCGATTTCCATGATTTCGGAGCCCCGCTGTTTTGAGCCGATTATTGAAATGTTTTGGATTTTTGGGGTTTAAATTTAAATTCGGGGACCGAATTTATTTAAGGGGGAAGATTGTAATATTTCGAGGAATATAAAATATTTTTTTGGGAAATTAATATTAAAATAATATTTTTCACGAAAACTGCCGATTTGTGAAATTGGGGTTTCCGAAAAAGGGTATAAATATATACCAATAATTATGAAATAAATAGAAATTAAAATGATTTATTCATTTAATAATATAATTAAAGGATTTGGCATTTTTAAAATTTATTATACGCAGTTTCGATAAAAACCCGATTAGTGCATTGCTAATCGCGATTAAGCCAAATCCGCGTTTTTACAGTTTCCATGGTTAGTGCACCATGACATGTCCATTTTTACACATGTTTCATTTCATTTGGGCTTTAAATTATGGTTTTGGTGGAGAGAAAAGAAAAAGGAAAAAAGTCAAGGGAGACTTAATGATTAGGTTAGGTGGGCTTTTGGAGAGAGAGAGAGTGTGTGTGAATTGTGAGAGAGAGGGAGGGGGCTGCTGCCATTTTTGAATCCCCATCATATTTTTCATCTTCATCTTCATCTCCTCAACTCTAAAAACCCACCACAAAAATCCATAGATCCATCTCCAACCATGCCCCAAAACCCTACACACCCTTCACAAATATTAATCCCCTCTTCAACCTCTACACGATGGACCGAGCAAAATGGGATTTTGACGACGCTTGGAAGTTAGTGCTGCCTAGAGTGGACTAGATGAGGTATAATTTGTTCCCTTTAGATTAGTTTTGTGAGATATCATGTTTAGATGTCGTTTTGTGCATATTAGTGGACATTGGGAAACCCTAGTGAATGTTTGAGTGTTGGTTTGAATTGGGTGATTCCTAATAGCTGTTAACTAAACTTAGGTGCTGTTTAGTGACCTGGACCAGACCCTAGAAACCCCAAAACACGGATTTAGAAACCCGACATCGGATAAATGTGTGATCTGTGAAGGTGTTCTGGAATCTGGAGCAACCCGGGGGCACCAAAAATAAAATTGAGCTGACAGTGAGTTGTGCAGGCACCTAGGAAGCCACCACCAAGACCCGAGCCCCTAATTCAAATCCATGGCCACAGATTTAATCATTCTGGCCGCAATTTGCGGCCAGGGTAGGGTAGAATTGTTCCAGTTTTGTTCCAGGGCTCCTTTTGCACTAAAATAGACCCCTCCTATGTGCAGTTTTGGCTAATTGTCACCTGGGGAAAAATCTGGAAGCATTTTGGTGTGTTTTAGGCTATGTTTTCCGTATTTTGAAATGCACTTTCTTGATATTTGGATTTTTATTTTGTTGTCGGATGTTCGTACATCGACAACAGGGGTCGTTTAATTGATTTGCACGTTTAGGCCATAGGTTCCAACCTATGAGCACATTGTGCGATGTATCGGTTTTTTGCCTCGATGTTAATACGTATTGCGACTGTTTATTATTCTAGGTACCCTCGCAAGGATTCCGAGGCGAAGGAGCATGGCGTCATCAATTTCGGCAAGCGAAGACCAGGTGAGTAGATTTATATCTACGGGGAGAAGTCGGGTGGATGGCGTATAGCACCCTCGCAGTCCGTGGTGATGTATACGAATACGTATACACACGTATAATTATTATGTGTTGTTAAGATTATTGATGGTAATAATGGAATTATCAATGATAAGGATGTATTGGTTTGGTATAGTGCGAACCCTAGAGTAGCGGTTGCACTCACTCATACACATACACGTATACTTGCATACATTCTTTCATTTATCTGTGCGCATTTGGAGGTGTGTATATCTACACATGGGTATGGGACTATGTGTTCATATACGGGATTTGAGGCCGTGAGATTCGGCCATATGACAGAGTTTGTATTTGAGGTGCGACATGATAGTTTTAGCGGGCCTTTGGGTATGTGTTTTACCCCGCATTCATATTTATATAGTTGGTATCGATGGTACTATACTTAGATTTGTACCAGAGATAATGTGATATGATGGTAATGATACCTGATACATGATGAGATGAATGTGATATTGACCCGTACCTAGCTATTGGGATGCCGTACGACGATTTACCGTACGAGGTTTATATTGATGTTAGATCCGCACTCATGACTCGAGGATGTTATATGATATACCGTATCGTACGTGATACTATTGAGGCGAGATCACCGACTATTGTATATATATATATGTATATCGACTCAGATGTAGGTGGTTTCATACCCCTCCTGTTTAGATTACTTAGTAGACATTAGACTGACCCGAGTCATACCTATTTCAAAACTAACGAATCGGGGATATTTTTAAAGATAGGCAAAAAGGGATTCTACGGGTATTTTCAAACGAAGTAACTTTTCTTAAAACACCGTAACCCTTATTTTATTAAAAACCCCGATTCGTCTTATTTCAAATGTCAAGGCTGCATGATATATTTATTGAGGCAGGTTCTTTACTGTTGAGTGATTATTCGATTCCGCATATCCATGCTGTTTGCATTGCATTGCTTATATTGTTGATATATTTCAGTCATGCTGGTAGGACACCAGCACAATTATAGATGATGCGTATGTTCCGCGTACACTTGTTTGCCGGCTCACACACTTCATCATCGATAATTGCCATGTCACTACACTGTAATACTGTTGCATTCAGGATATGACCCTTGCATGACATATTGATATGTTTACCTTTCTGCTATATGTCGCATACATGCTGCTTTCTGATTATACGCATTGAGATATGCTGTTTCCATTATATTTCTGCTTTTGGGGAACCGTGGGTGTTTCAAAGAGAATATGTAATTGTTTTAAAAACCCGGTTACCCTTGATATGATATTTCGGTGCGTCCACCATGTGTTTTCTCGGTGCTGAGAGCGACATGTGAAACCCGATTCGAGGAGGCGGATGAGGCCGATTGCCGGTACATGGTGGACCCGGTATGGTTCCCCAGGGCAAGAAATGTTTTTCGTGGATTAGACGATGAGCCTGGCCGGGTGGCAAGTACCTACCGGTGATTGGTTGGACCTGGCGGTTATCCGGAGGATACTGACCAGAGTCGATAGATGGATATGGGCGTACTGCCGGGGCCGAGCGCCGATACCGCAGATAGAGCCCGAGGGCCGATCCGGACTGACGGAGCCCGATATATGAGGATTTACGTGCCGATGCTGGGCACAGTTTTCATGATGTTTTCGAGTGCCGATGCTGGGCACTCCGGTTCCATGATTTTGACGTGTCGCGAGGGACACAGGTGGTTTATATCCTCATATTTCCATGCATATGCTGATGATATTTACATGCGTGATGGTTATTGTCATTGGGTGACGAGTGGACGGGATCCACGTACATGCAGATTGATTTCATTGATTGTACCTCACATTTATATTATGCTATTACCTGAGGCACTGGCACGAGCACTTGGGACTACACTCATGTATAGAGATTACATTGCCAGTTTAGCATTCTTCAGACTTATTCATATTGAGGTTTATATATATCTGATCGTTTTGACCTAGGATGGGTCATACATTCGATCTCTGCTTGTAGATATTTTCTATTCACGAGTTGTCAACTCACCCCTGTTGTGCCACAGTTCTTGCAGGTTTTTGCCGTATAAATTCCATAGCGGCATTTCTGGCACACTGCTTCCTTATGGGTGACTTGCTTGGGTAGGTGGGTTCTTTTGTATCGGAACCACCATTGTAGATGTATTATTCATTGTATCTAGAAATTCCATCAACCAAAACTTATATATTGTTTCAGACTTAGAAAACAGTGTTGTATTATTTCGACCTTAGAGTCGCGCTTGTAGTATTACGGTTTTCTGGCAGTTTTGAGTTTCTTTTTGGGTTTTGATCCTCGCCCTATGGCGTTGTATATTATATTGCTTGCGTGGTTGTGGCCGTCGATTGACGAAGAGCTAGGTCCCGCTTGGGGATACGTTTTATCATTTCATATTTATGTTATTCTTGTTGTACCCCGTTCGGGGCCAGTTTTTACAAAGGAAACTCTGCCGAAATTTTCAGAAAAGATTACACATTTTAAAAATGCATATTCGGCTTAGTTATTTAAAAACTTGATTTTCAAAACATGTTTTCTTTACCTCTTAAAACTAGTTTTTCCTTTATTTACTCGTTAAATGGTTTTAGATTTCTAGGCTTTTGGCTTACTTGGATCAGATGGAGTCCTATAGACTTCATAGGATTCAAGGGCCAGTCACGTGCTCTTTCGGGTCGTGACAAATATAGTGGCGAAAACCTTTGCTAAAGAGGTCACTCCCGGTGAAGGGATCTCGGCTCTTTCCCCGTAGAATGAGGCGCAGGATATTCCAACTGAATACCATGATGCAAAGGAAAAAGGCAATCGGCTATAGTAAAGTTATTACCCTGATGCAAACTTCTGTCCAAGGGGTCACTCCCGGTGAAGGGATCTCGGCCCTTGCCTCGTCGACTGAGGTGCTGGATATTCATAATCAAATACCACTGTGCAAAACAAAAGAGAACGTCCTTGCAATAACAGGTTTTTTTTTAAATTGTTCCAACAACATCAGAATAGGTTTGTTTAGCTTGCATTGATCCGAATCAACGCAGTCCCATCAATTGATCACACCAATAAAGAACGAAAATACGATGTACGTATATGCCATCCGCATTCGCCACTAGGTCCCGTCATCACCCGTTAGGTTACTTAACTAACGACAGAGCGGGGACTGGACTAGCGCGGGTGTAAAACATATACAACATATACTAGTATATATATCAATATATAATATTCGCTCAAGGCGTGATAAAAATGCAACATCATAGAAATGTAATAAGCATCACAGAACAATACAGATAATCTGGGATCCCCGGATTTCATAGAGCCGCTACTGAAACCCGACGTTCCCCTGGTCGTGTGGATAGCCTGTGCAATGAAACCCTAGACCCCTATGGGCGCGGCAAGTTACCCGCCAAAACCTGAAGCGAGGCAGCCCCCTTCAACAACGTGAATGGACCACCCAGCACTTCACGGAATCCGGTAACTTGAGCTCCCCTCCTTGGGTCAACCTGTACCCCCTACGAGTGCGGCGAATAGCCCGCCAATTCTAGAGTGAAGCCCCCTCCGTCTCAAAGCCATGAGATGCGGGCCCGTTGCCCTCTAGAACCCGGCTACCCGTGCACCCCTCCACGGGGTAATCTTAGTATAGAAAGTAAAATATATACAACGGGTACATCGACCTCAGCCCGGTCGTGCCCCAAAAGAATAATATACAAATAGGAAGTGACGGCATTCCACATGTCGGACGCTCGCCCCGCAATATCAAATGTACAAATACAACCAATACGTACTACCATTGCATCCAGGCTATCCAACACGACAAATCCGCAACATCACAACACAACACAGAACATCAACGCGAATGTCACGTTCGCAAATCCGAATAAAAGGGCTATAGCAATTAGACAGGATTTACCGATCAAATGATATTCATGGTCGCAGATATAATGTAAATATTGTGGACTAACAAGTTTAAAATTTTCGATCGACAAAATTTCCCAAAGTGGGCCCCAAGCACAATTCCCAGTACTCAGACAAATCTGGGCCCAAACAAAAAATACTAGAAATCACATTTCCAAGTCAGAGACCACCTCAGAAAATTTCATGCACCGTGGCTACAGTACGGCGGCGGATCTGTGGCTAAAACATGACTACGGCAGCGGATCCGCCGTGCTACAGTGAAATCAGCCCACCAAATTTTCTCAGTTCTCTTAAAAAACCCTGCCTGTTTTTCTGCAGCACACCAAATAATTTTTTGACCACAGGAAAATTTGACAGAAACTGTGACTTGGAAATGCAGTTTTCAGAAAATTCGTTCGATCGATGTTTTAAATACGTTAGAGGAAGCTAGTAAAGATTAATGGCGTGGCTCTCATACCATGTAAGTCTACGGTAGCGCCATGGCCGTCTTTTCGAGGCCAAAATGCGGAAACGAAAATTTTTCTTAACTTGAAAACCGGCGCTATCGTATGCTTAAAACCCGGATCGAACTATTAACCTACAACTAGCAAACTAGAAAACGGATAAAAAGCTATACCGATCGATCCGTGTCCTTCGGTCTTCGGCCAACATCCCAAGCTCCTCGCGGCATCTCCGGTCTCGATCTCCTCGTCGGAAAGGGAACCACATCTTCAAGTCTTTTTACGAGCTCCCGCTTCATCCGAAGCAACTCGGGCACGAAGTGTGCTAGCCGACGTGTCCAAGGTGTTATAGAGAATGTTTATGATCACTTTGTCTCTTGCATCCATTGCTTGGATGGAGCTAGAAGGTGTTGCCATTAATGAAAGTCATGAGCTAGAGGAAGAAGAAGAAGAAGAGGCTCTCTCTTTTCTTTTGATTTTTTTATGATGAAATGAGATAGAGTGAGAAGAATAATAGGATAGCTCACCATCACCTTGGCGGCCCCTCTCTCTCGTGCTCTCATTTCATCACTCAAATCAATCTCATAATGTGGCATTTGCACAAGAAATGATACCATGACTCACCCATGAAGTACGTGTATCATTTAATGCACAAAATGATGGTTTCTAGCTCATAATTTCCATTGACAAACATTAATCCAAATGCTTGCAATAATGAAAAGATACGGCAACATCTAAAGTAAACTCGTGACGGATCACCAGCATACCCCTCACCTGTATATACATACCTGCATCCGCATTCCGACCGAATGCGAATGCGATGAGACTAAAGTAATCCAACAAATCCAATACTTGGATCCGGCTTAAACCAAAGCCCACCAGTACGATCCGTCCGATCATGATCCGTGCAATACCATATGTATATGACTGAACCCTGCCATATATCTTACGGCTTCTACAATGTTTCGCCGGAAACTTTAGAAACTGTCTGTGGGGGACTCTAAAGACTCGTCAATACTTTGGCTGTGGATTTAACCACTAGCACGCCAGAGGTATTAACCGTACGTAATGGGCCACCAGGTATTGACCAAAAGGGAGGTCGATGAGCGAACTCATCCTGACACCCTACTGAGCCTGTCAGTGACAATACCCGTATAGTCCGGTCCGTTCGTCTATGAGCATTGCATGTCGGGCCTAGGGGGTTGGTAAAAGTCAGACCCCCAAAAGCGGTACATGTCATGTCGGAGTGTAGCCCAGAACACCCTGAGATCTACTGGAATACCTACCAGTAAATCTCCTGCCTCGGCCGAGGGCTTTGTGTAATGGCTCTCCTAGATACAGCGCGATCTCACCCCTAATACCGGGAGAGACGAATCTCCTGCCGATCCGCTCACTTGCCTCCATGTGGCTCGGAACTGTACCCAACTAAAACCTTTTTGCACGACTCCTTTGAGCCATGGTAGGGTAGTAATCAAAGCACAGTGGGAACTCACACGAGACAAATGACGATCTCAGGTCGATGAACTAACCTGTACACATGTCACCAGGGAACTGCTATCTGACGTCAGGTATAATACAAACTAGCATGTTCCCGGCAAGTCCTGTCCGGTGTACTCATAACCCAATAAGCACCTGTATACATCTTAGGTGAACCAACTGACACCAATGGCTTGTGAGACCGGCCACCGCCCCTCGTCGGGGTCTCGACTGTATACACTAGTATACTAATGGAGTATCGATGCCCAGTCTCGAAACACCCACGACTAGGGACCTTTTAAGGATGTGCTTATAGACCCCAGCTCCCACGTAAATGATCTCCATCATACTGCTGGTTGTCAAGCAAGAATCCTAAGGGCTCTATCAACGTGCAATAGCAACCTTTGTGGTCACCTAAAGCAGTACACGATGATAAAGACAAACTATAGTAGCATAATATTCTCCATCAACGTGTAATAGTGAACTACAATGTCACCTAAAGCATGTACACGATGATAAAGACAAACCACATAGTATACAAACCTCTCAATTAAGATTGTTCTACCGGTATAGGTCCTCCCTCAATCATTGCAATCACGTGCCTGTGATCGAATAGTTGACTCTGAGGGCACTATATCCAACAATATAAACATTTGTCTCAGGCAGTAATATGATCTTATCACAGAACATTGCAGCAGAAGAACATATATGAAATATTGGATATACTAGGATGTCCGTGTTTTTATACGAGCCTGTATAAAACACGGATTCCACGGTCGCGATGAATAGCCAAACCCACATCCCTAGACCCCTACGAGAGCGGCAAGCAACACTGCCAATTCTAGGGTTAGGAGACCCGGTCTCGACTCCTCGAGATGGTCTCCCTCTGGACCCTAGAACTCGGTTACTTGTGCTCCCCGCCTTGGATCTACCTAATGCGGAAAAGTAAATAATATACAATGGTGACATCATCCTTAGCCCGGAAGTGCCCCAATAAAAGAATATTACATACAAATGAATTTTACAAGAATGAAAAAGAAAAACTCTCATCTCAAATAAAACCCCTGGCTATTCAGAACACGACGATCCAATATAACATATCACAGCAACACATAATATCTCATATCATCAACGTAAGAAAGTATGCGTATCCCGATTGTCATTGATGTATAGCAACGAAGCCGGCGATACACCACATACTACGCTTACGGTCACAGAAAAGAAAGTGTAAAACTACAACAATTGGAATCCGCAATGTCCTTAAGCATCGCATGCCTAACCAAATGAATTCCTTAGACATCGCATACCTAACAATTATAAAACCCGCATTTTAGTCTCATTCTCGAAAACACTTTTCAATATCTAGTCGGGCAATTCAACAAGATTCCCGACATTCTGATCGAATGCTCGTCGCAAAGTTTAGTAGACGGCCGCACCCCTGGATGCCGTCGACGAAGTGCACTAAGGCG
Source organism: Agapanthus africanus (assembly GCA_030015575.1). Taxonomy (NCBI): domain Eukaryota; kingdom Viridiplantae; phylum Streptophyta; class Magnoliopsida; order Asparagales; family Amaryllidaceae; genus Agapanthus; species Agapanthus africanus. The sequence goes on along the minus strand of JASDDO010000029.1, from coordinate 160,066,613 downwards.
GAACACCGCTGCCGCGAGCACCCGAACGGATGCTTTTGGCGATGGGGTTCTCCTACAGTCACTTGAACGGGGCTATGGGGCGTAGCTATCTTTTAAGTTTACCCGGCGAGTATCCGCGTACGCTACGTGATTGCAACGGACTTTTGATCGCATCAAAATCTCGTGGCAACCGATCATCTGAGACTAAACCACTAGATTTATAACATTCAAATTAGTTATCTCATAACAACCTGTGGATTCCAAATATTGTATCACATTCCAGATAAAAAGACAGTGTTAAACTTTCCGATCGAATAATCAAACACCCAAGATTTCCCAAATAGCTCAACACTTGAGCGGAGTTCAAAAAGTATCCATCACATGCCACAGTACCAATGGTCCAGCCGTAGAAGGGTCAAGCCGACGCCTCACATGTGGCAACGCCGTACTGCCCCAAACCCTAAGTTTCAGAGGCGGTTCAGACGGTCACATAATCGAGTTAAGGTTTGTGTTCTTCTAGAGGGTCCACCGCGTTACTTGCATGATTTTCCGGAAATTTCAAACTCGAGAAAAAATCCAACTATTGAAAAAATTTCCGACAGGGGAAAAAGTGAGTTATTGATATCCGTTCGAACTTTTTAACAGTTTCAAAAATTATCTGGAAAAAACATAAGAAGTTAAATTATCCGATCGAATCAACGAGTCCCCAATACATCCTAGAAAACTCAATACTTGAGAAGAAATAAAAAAATTCCCAAAAATATCAGGAAAGAAATACGGACATTACTGTGCAAACAGTAAGCCCTAATGTTACTGTTAGGCCATGGAACCACCGCGCAAGCCTGGTTATTGCCGCGGTACCGCGGCGCATTAAAGGAATTGGATGCACGTACTGCACAGTAATTCTTGTATTTCCCTGCTGAATTTTTTGAGTATTTTTAATATGAAAAAATGAACATTTTTACAAAATTTCCAGAGAAGGGTATGTTTTGGGGTTTCGGTGTTCGATCGGACTTTAAACTTCACCCACACTTCGCCTAAAGCTCTAGCTTGGCTCTGATACCACTGTAGGGTTACTAGGCACTCTAATAAGGGTCTATAAGACATTAACCATGCCCGATTTAAAATTTAGCCATGCCGAACAACCCTAAACCAAGATCTTATACTTGAGATTAGGCGAAACAAAGCATGTTAAACACTTTAATATCTAAGAGTTTGGGATTACAACCTTTGTAGTCCGGTCCTTCACTTCATAACCTCCGTGCTGTGGTCCCTTCGCTGCGATCATCATGTTACGGACTCTCGAGAGGCTCCAAAAAGAGAAAGATGCAAGTTTGCTTCCGATCTTCGATAACAAAGATGATCTACCTTGAAGTTTCATTAACACAAGCTCTCACTCATTGAATGAAGTGAACACCCTAATCTAAATGGCTTGGATAGATTAGGATGATGAAGTAGAATTTTAGCACTCATTTGTTTTCTTAATCTCACTCATTTTCATCCCTAAGCAAAAAGCTAGAAAGCTTTTGCATCAAGAACTCAAAGAAGAAAAAGAAGAATCCTTTTATGATGAATAATGAATAACTCAAGTGTACGGTTAGAAATTCAACCATCGTTTTTATGAGAAGATCTAACCCTTGTAGAGATTGAATCATGGTTAGAGGTTTGGTTGGCTTAAACAAATATCTATGCAAAATATCAACACAAATATCTGTGCACAAAACAAATAAAAACCTTCTAGAAGGTTCTAGAAAAGATTAACCCAAATCAAAACCTAACCATGTTTAATCTCCACTAAACTTGTTGCATTAATAACCCTAACATGTTACAATATTATATATCACATATACAATATTTATTGTAACAAAATAAAATAATACAATTAACATATATCGCATATATATCAATGTATTACCCGAGTGAGAAAAAGAATCTTTTAGTGAGCTTATATCAGTTAGTGTAATTTAATATATCAAATATATAATTATACATTAAATTATCGAATCAACACTTGATCCGATAATCCGGCTATTTCACAAATAACTGACTAATATAATCTGTATCAGTTCATCGAATCAACACTTGATCCGATGACCCGGCTATATCACATATACCCGGCCGATATCTCATATCGCGAGAATCTAATACGGTATCACATACACGTATTGTTCTCGGTCCAGCACATATCATATATGTGCACCTACTCCGTTTTGCTTGAACCAAGAAACCTCTATGTAGGACTCTAAAAAATCGTCAATACGCCGGCAGTAGGTGATGATCATATCAAACACCCACAAGCTGCAAGCGGTCAGCTAAACGTAACAGCCACCCAAGTAATGAGCGATCAGAAGATCAACAAGCAAGCATGTACATTCTATTGCGAATCCAATCAGTAACACTCCCGTACAGTTCGGTCTCGTCGTCTGATATGTCGCATATCTCGCCTAAGGGTGGTATACATCAGACCCCAGTAGCTTGATAAGTCGTGTCGATATGTGGTCTATAACAGTTTGAGAAACTACTGATAACACTTACCAGTAAATCTCAGCAACCCTAGCAAAGGATTTCCAGTTATAGCCAATCGAACACAGCACAACATCAACTTCCTATACCGGGAGAGACGAATCCCCTCCTATCGCTCATTGCCTGTATGTGATTCGAGACTGTACCCAAAAGACACCTTTTTGCATGCCCTCTTGGATGTGGTATGATGGAAATCAAAGCACAGTGGGAATCACACAAGTCTCTATGATGATCTCGGGTCAACAGACTACTCTATACCAGTGTTACCAGAGAACTGCCATCCGACGTGAGGTATAATACTATGTGGGAGTTCTCGGCGAGTCCGTCCAGTGTACCCAGTCTCCACTGAGCACCCGTATACCTTCTCTGATGTCAAACACCAATGAATATTAGATCATCCATCGCCCATCATATGAGTTAAGAAGCGCATACGCTAGTTTAATCTGGAGTATCGATGCCCTGTCTCGGTACTCCCACGACTAGGAACATTTAAAGGATGTACTTGGCAACTACACTGTCCTTACTAGTATGATCCGCATCATAGTCCTGGCAATTAAGTACTCATCCTAAGGGCTTTATCAACATGTAACATAGAGACAAACAGAGTACATGTTAAGATAAAGAGTAACCAGATAGCATACTATCATGTCGAGCAAGAAAGTCCTCCCTATATATGTCCAAGCATCCACTACACTATACATCATATGTATAGTAATGGCCTCTAGGGCATACATATAACTAACACCATCTCCCTTGCTGGGATGAGAAGCCTATACACTAGTGTACTCTGGATTATCGATGCCCCGTCTCGATAATCCTATTACTAGGGACCTGTATAAGGATATGCTTATAGACTACCCAGCTCCCACTAGTGTGACTACCATCACAACGCTAGTTGTCATGCAAAGATCCTAAAGGCTCTACCAATATGTATAAGCGATATGCTAAAGGAAACATATACACATACTAAGATAGAATCAAACCAAGTAGCATACTACCTAATTGAGCAAGACTGTTATTATATCCTTGTATATCCCAAGTTTCCAAAATGTAATATACAAACAAGTACTATACAATAATAGCCTCTACGGCATATATCACTAACAGATGCACCTCGGGATTCCGAAACGAGAGATTATATTATTTTGCAGGAATTTTATCGTAGAGGTTTCTTTCGGTTTTCTGATTGGAACGGTTTCTATCCATTTTGTAAAGTAGTCTATAGCGACAAGGATGTAATTATGTCCGCCCGTGCCAGTGGAGACCTTGCCAACCATATCCATCCCCCACTATGCAAATGGCCAAGGGGAACTTAGTAGCGTTAGTTTGGTGGTGGGGAGTTGAGGGACGCTGCCAAAGAGGTGGCAGTTCTTGCACCTTCTGACCAGCTTTCCTAAGTCTTGGTGTATTGTCGGCCAGTAATACCCTTGCAACAGTGTCTTTTGAACTAGACTGCAGGCCCCTCGATGTGCCCCTCTGACCCCTTCATGTATCTCTCGTAGGATGTAGTCTGCTTCGTCGGGATCGACGCATCGGAGTAGAGATTGGGTGAATGACTTTTTGTACAGGTTTCCTTTGCTCCTCATGAAGTGGAGAGCTTTCGCTCAGAGCTGGTGAGCTTTGACTTGGTCCTCTGGGAGTACTTCATCATTTAGAAATTCTACAATGGGTATTTTCCAATTTGGGACATCCCCTCGAGCCCTGTAGATCAAGAGTGTTATCTCTTCATCTTCAACGCTGGGTCGTGGTAGGACTTCGCAGAGGATGCTTCTTTTATAATTGGCCGAATAGGAAGAGGAGAGTTTGCTCAGCGTGTCCGCTTGGTGTTCAAGTTTCTGGGAATCTGTTCCATTTGGATCTCATCGAAATTTCTCCGAAGACTTTTTACCTCCAGAAGGTATTTTTGTTCAGTTTCGGTGCCCGCGCCGCGGAAGCCACGACCAAGGCCAAAGCGAAAACAAAAATTTATGCGAGCACCAAACACCCATAAAACCCAAGATATAATCCAAAAACCTAAAACTAGATAACTAGAAATATAAGGTTTGAGAAACTACAATCTTTGTCTCGTGTCCACCCAATTATGGAAGACCCCTCCAAGCTCGTGGCTGCCGGGATCACGCTTAAAAATCGACCACCCTCGCCAAAGATGATCCACCCGATGGAAACCGAAGGAGGCTTTAACCGACGATCTTGTCATGGTTCGGAATTGGCACATGACCAGCACTTGAATCACGTGAAGTCTATAGGACCCTACCGTAATCCAAATAAGCCCAAAGCCTAGAAATCTAAACCTTTTTTCGGAAAAATAATGGAGGTGCGGTTTTGAAATAACGGTATAATGAACTCACATTCTTCTTTTAAAAAGTATAAGTAATATTTTATGAAAATGAAAGTGGGTTGTATACTATCTTTGTAAACCTTCTTGTCATTTGAAATTTGGGCAGTAACTCCCTTGTAAATTTTGATCCAAAACCAATATATCACAGCAATAATATTGGTATCCCCAAGCTGGAGCTAGCTCTACGCCAATTGGCGGAATCATAATCACATAACATACAAATATACGACCCCCAAGGCGAAGAACAATCACAGAAAGAAAATAAAGAAGACTAAGACATCATCAAGCTCAACTAACGGACAATACATCCATCTCCCTCTAAATCTCAAGGAATTTGTAAGTCCGGTGTTTAGGTCTACCAAATATACAAAGATTGGTTGATGGAGATTTTGACTAGATACAACAGGATAAATTTATACAAAGGTTGTCACGGTCCAAAGTGTACAACACCTACCAATGCAAATCACCCAGAAGCAAGCTGTGTGCCAAGCCTCTACTGATCCAAGCGGTCGATCCTGCAAGAAATCTGCGGCACAACAGGGGTGAGTTGCCAACTCGTGAGTAGAAATTATTAGAAGGTAGAAATAGAATGTATAACGATCTCCTAGGTCATACTGTAACATAAAGGTATACTGTATGGTATCTAGGGTGATCGTGTAGATATATGTATAAAGTAACAATGTTGTGCCAGTATCACTATATAGTACCAACTCATCTGTGAAAGTGTAAGTTAGCACCACCACTGGGTTTTACTAGCATCAAGCATGCCGTTTTTAAATTTTTCGGGGTGCTAATCTACACTAACCAAGATCTTAAACTAGATGATTAGGGTTTAACTATGATATCAAGAAACTATACTAAGATATGGATGGCTACAACCTTTGTAGACCGTGTCCTTCTCTTCTAAAAATCCGGGTTGTAGTCTACGTGACTCCATTAGGCACCACTTGAAGGTTGAACGAATTTTCTTTGATGACCTTCATGCCGAAGATTATCAACCCAAAGTCCGTTGTTCCAAGCTACCTCTTCACTAAACTCTTTAGTGAAGGAAACACACTACACTAAAGCGCTAATCTAGTATAGAATGGTGAAGCAGGAGTTATGTTTGCTCACTAGGGTTCTCAAAAGCTCAAGGTTTCACAATACATGTGATGGATTGAGCTTGGAAGAGGTGAGGAAGAGGATGGAGAGAGCTAAAGTGCAAGAGCTCCTCATATGAGCTCAAGAAAAACTCAAGTCAAGAATGAAGTGAAGAATGATCTAGCATGGCTCACATAGCTCGCACATTGTTGAAGTATACAATTTCTAACACTTAAAAATTGTAGCCATGCTTCAATAGTGCAAGCAAATGAATATAAAATAGAATAAGCCAAGCTATGTTCCATACCACAATAGTCTCCCCATTTTCCACCTTAATTTCTATTTTCTAAAATTAGAAAATCCATGCCATACTTCATATAATATATATATATATCATATATCATTTATATATTAATATATAATTATGAAGAATAATTAGTGAGCTAATAATATTAGTCAATATACAATTATATCAAATATAAATATATATCATATTATAAAATCAACACTTGATTTAATAATCCTGTTATATCACATATAACCGACTAATATCATTTATCTGTATATCACATTATCAAATCAACACTTGATTCAATAATCTGGTTATATCACATATAACCTAACTGATATCAAATAACCGCCGGATTAGAATACGGTATCACATACTCGTAGTTAATCAGGCCCCGCACATATCAGCATATGTGCCCTACCTCGTTTCGTTTGAACCGGGAAACTTCTATGTGGGACTCTAAAGACTCGTCAATATGCCATCAGTAGGTAATGATCACATCAGTTACCCACAAGCCGTCAGCGGTACTAGCTAGACATAACGGCTACCCAGGTATTGAGTGAATAGAAGATCAACAAGCAAACTTGTCCAAACTCCCATGAAGCCAATAGGTAACAATTACCATACATTCCGGGTCTCTTCGTCTGATATATCGCATATCGATCTGGGGGTGGAATCGTCAGACTCCAATAACATGATAAGTCATGCCAATGTAAAGTCTATAACGGTGCGAGAAACTACCGATAACACTCACCGGTAAAACTCATCAACATCCCTACCCAGAGACTTCCTATTATAGCCAATCGAGCATAGCGCAACATCAACTCCCTATACCGGGAGAGATGAAACCCCTCCTATCGCTCATTGCCTCCATGTGACTCGGGACAGTATCAAAAATCCACCTGTTTGCACGACCCCTTTGAGCCATGATAGGGAGGAAATCAAAGTACAGTGGGAACCACACAAGACTCTATGACGATCTCGGGTCTACAGACTAACCTGTACCAGTGTCACTAGAGAACTCCTATCTGATGATATGTATAGTACCATTTAGGAGTTTTCGGCGAGTCCTGTTTATTGTACTCATTCTCTAATGAACACCTGTTTACAATCTTAGATGTCAAACACTAATTGATATGGGATCAACCATCGCCCCGTACAGGGTCAATAAACGTACACACTAGTCTACTCTGGAATATCGATGTCCTATCTCGATATTCCCTCGACTAGGAACAATTGAAGGATGTGCCTGTAGACTACCCAGGTCCTAGTAGTATGATCCGCATCATAGTCCTGATAGACAAGCCTACATCCTAAGGGCTTTATCAATATGTATATGAGAGACGGTATAATAATACCAATGAACACATTAAGATAAGGGCAACCAGATAGCTTACTATCCCGTCAAGCAAGAAAGTCCTCCATATATATGTCCAAGCATCCATTAAATCATACAATAATGGCCTCTAAGGCATACATATCACTAACAATATATGTCATACGTAGATATATCCATGTATCATCCGACGTGTGTCCATCAACGACACATCAAAACATCATGAAACCTGAGTTTCCTGCATCGACACTCGAAATCATCATAAAACCCGTGTTTAATATCAACACGTAAATCCTCATATCTCAGGCGTCGTCTCATCGGATAGGCCCTTATATCCATCAGTCATGACTCGAAATTTAGTTCGTGACCGGCACTTAAATCACGCAACGTCTAAAGGCGTAACGTAACTTAAGTAAGCCGAAGCCCAGAAATGTAAACATTTTCAAAGAAATTAAAAGAGGTGATGTTTTGAAATAAAAGTATGATAAAATCAAATATTTTCTTAAATGTATAGATAATGAAACATGAAAATGCAAGTGGATTTTACTAGATGAAAAACATATTTCGTCTTTTAAAAATTTTGGCAGCACCTCCCTTGTATATTTTGAACCAAAACCACATATACATAACGACAATAAAGGCATCCCAAGCGGGAGCTACCTCTTTGCCAATTGGCGGAAACACAACCATGCAAGACAGAAATATGTGTATACGACGCCCAACGGTGAAGATCAACACAAAAGGATAATGTAAAGAAGCAAGACATCAGATCCCCCAAGCGAACATATAACACATCGCTCTAAGTCTCGCAACCACAAGTTTATCTAAGTCTTACTACTTATACAAATACTAGTTTCTGATTAATGGAATTGACTAGATACAGCGAGAATAATAAATACAAGAGCGGGCAAGGTCCAATATATCCCACCTACCAAAGCAAATCACCCGAATAGAAGCTGCGTGCCAGCGATACCGCTACTGATCCATGTGGTTAACCTGCAAGAACTGTGGCACAACGTGGGTGAGTTGCAACTCATGAGTAGAAAACAACAACAGGTAGAAATCGAATAAAACAACGATTTCCTAGGTCATACTATATCATAAAGGTAATACTACGATATCTAGGGTGACCATAATGCAAATATGTCAACAATCGAGTCAATGCAATGACATACAGAAATAACATCTAACAACATATGCAAGCATGTGTGTGGATATCATCCACGTGTCCATCAACGACACAAACCATATCATGAAAACGTATGTCTGTATGCATGAGGATATCAATTACGTGTGTCTATCAACGACACATCAAAATCATGGTACCCGAGTGTCCAACACCGACACTCGAAACATCATGAAAACCCGTGTCCAGCATTGACACATAAATCCTCATACCTCTGGCGTCGCATCCTCAGATCGGCCCTCATATCTATCTCATCTTAAGCACCGCATACACTGATCGGCCCTCATATCCATCTCACGACTCCGGACTACCGCCGGGTCCAACCAATATCCGGTAGGTAGTACTCGCTCTGCCAGGCTCATCATCTACACCATGAAAATCATTTCTTGTCCCGGGGTACCCTACCGGGTCCACCATGTACCCATAGACGGTGCCTACCGCTCCTCGAATCGGGTATACTCATTGTTCAGAACCGAGAAAACTCATGGTGGACGTCTCGAAATTTCATATCAACAGAAACCGAGTTTTTAAAACAATACATGATTTCCTTTGAAATATAACCACGGTTCTCAAATCCAGAATCTCATGAAAACAGCATCTCCATGCGTATAATCATAAAGCATGATCTATGCAAACATAAAACAGAAGTGTGAGCATATCAAGTATATCATACGACATAGAATATTGATGTGATATCAGTATATCATGCAAACGAGTCATGTGATACTACTAAACAATCAAGAGTAATAGCATGATATAGAACTTTACTGTGTAAGTGACATAACAATTATCGATGATGAAAGTGTGTGAGCCGGTAAATCTGTTTAAGTGTAACATACGCATCATCGATAATTGTGCAGGTGTACTAGCAGACGATATCATAACCATAATGGAACCACAGGTGCATACCATGCAATGAGAATATCATAAATGTAGCAGAAAGTAAACCCTAAGCGCCGCATCGTAAAAGATACGTATCTACTCTAACATCTTCCTAGGAATTAAGATATCTACAAAATATCTGAGTCGATGAATCTACCAATCGGCAATCCATCCTCATAACATCTGGTATGGTATAATCTATCGTACGGCATCCTCTAGTCAAGTGTATGGACCAATCATAAGGTAACACTCATCACATACGGTAATCCATTATACGGCGGCATTAAAAAATTAGGGATTCTATCAACCAATATAACAATAAAGGTATGGATCTAGCTTCTCTTACGGTATATCACTCATTATTCTCTTGAATATATATACATCTCAAGTCATGTCTTGGCAAAATTATCTATACTCTCAAATCGCATCGCATCCGTATATCGACATATTCAGCCAAGTCATCTTATTTCATCATATACTCTTTTCATCACGTCAAAATCTCACATCAAGTCATCTTAATATACAATTTATCTGATTAATCTCTTGACATATTCATCGATCTCATATCATGCTACTATAAATACCATACTTATTCTTTTGCACTACATATATATATCGCGATTCACATTAACATTTCATAGCTTCATATATCAATTCGAGACATCCTTATAAATCATATCATTTCAAACTAAAACCTTTAATTCCATCCATAGGTTTCTAGTATAGGTTTCTCCGACTATATTCTACATATCGGTTTCCATTTTATAATTACGGGTGTGCTATACGCCATCCACCCGACATTCTCCGTAGATATAAATCTACTCACCTGTGGAACTCCTTGTTCAGCCGTAGTCGATGTGCTTCGTCGTCTCGGAATGCACGCGAGGGTACCTACAAATCAACACATATCGCAATGTTATGAAAACTAAGTCCGAAAACCGATACGGCACACGAATTTCCTATAGGTTAGAACCTATAGCTTACGCATGCAAAAACAACCAAACAACCCTCGTCGTTGACGTACAAACATCTAATGACCAAATCCAAATTCAAATATCGAAACCAAGTTTCAAATACCGGAAAACAAAATACGGCAACTGAGGGAATGACTACCAGATTCTTGCTCAAGTACTCTGGGACAAAACAAAAAAATACAGTAGCTATGTTATAAGGTATGTGTGCTACAGGCAAAACCCCAACACAAACGCCCAATTTTTGGCCGACCAAACTGCTACAGTAACCGCCCCCGCCGGCCCCACCTTGAAATTTGGGTCTCGTCTTCTTATGGTGGTCTCCTATTGGTCTAACTAGGTTAATGTATATGTTTGATTTTTTTATAAAGTTCCCGGGTTGCTCCAGATTCCCTATAGACCTCCAAAAATGTCACAAAACCGACACGGAAAGTTTCAATGTTCGTGTCTTGGGTTTTTATTCTCAGTTTTAGTCTATAAGATTGACACTACCGTGGTTTAAGATCACTACTAAATCTCAATTGCACCACCTCAATTCAAATCAAACCCTAACCTCAACTTGGAATTTTCGAAGGTCACTAAACCTCACTTAATCACTTCTAAACTAAAATAGAAGTTAAAGGAACTCAAATACTACTCTAATTGTGAAAGAAATACCTCATTTGGCAACTCAAGAATTTTCTTGAGTTGCTTAAAGTCTTCAAAATCGAACTTCGAAAGGTCTAAAGTGTTGAGGATGAAGTTGTGCATCTTTTTAATGAAGGGAGTATAGGGTTTTAGTGAAGGATTGAAGATGAACATGAGGGTAGAGGAGGTGGAGGAAGAGATGAAGAACGAGATGAAAATGATGAAGGGAAAATAATGAGGTCAAGGTCTCTCTCTCCCACCCTCACTCTTTCATATGGCATGACATGCCATCAAAGGTCCCCTCTCTCTCTCCTCACTTATTCTCTCTTGTCTTCACGTTCTCTTTCTTTTCTCTTTTAAAAACCAAATATCAACAAACACACTACTACAACATGTAACCAAATTGCATCATGACATGGTGCATTAGAAATGGAAAATATAGAAACACGGATTTAGCTTAATCGCGATTAGTAGTGAACTAATCAGTTTTTATTTAAACAGCATATAATTAATTATAATAATGCCAAATCCAATAAATATATTTTTAAATGAATAAATCATTTTAATCTCCAATTAATTCATAAATATTGGAGTATATTTATACCATATTACAAAAACCCCAAATTCACAAATCGGGTAGTTTTCGCAAAATATATTATTTTAATATTAAATTCAAAAATTAATATTTTATATTTTCTGAAATGTTACAATCTTCCCCCCTTAAGTAAATTCGGTCCCCGAATTTAAATTTAACCCCCTAATGCTAAAGTATTTCAATAATCAGCTCAAATCAACGGGGCTCCGAAATAACGGAGGATATAGAAATACCACAGCGCATCATGTGCGCCTGAAAACAAGTATGAACTCAAAATCGAACTCCGTCAAGTATCACACAACTATCGGAGTTACAATGGAGATACAGATCTTGAAATCCACTACTGAAATAAAACACAAGCAAAATCTTTTCTGAATCGACGTGTGTTGCGTAACTCACGGCACAAGTGACAGAGGCTCATTTGTAAAGTAGTAAATATACGTTCTTATATGTTTTGCTCAAATATACGTTCCGCCGTTTTGAAATATCCCAAAAGGTTTTCATTTATAAATGTTCGTGTCACTCACGGACACATAAGAAATAGCGAGACTATAGCTCCTTTTTGAAAACCCATTGTTCAACTTTTTATGCATGCAGAGTACTCAGGTACTGTCCTCAGATCAGTCCTATGCGGATACTACATAATATAGTGCCCATCATTTAAACAAAGTGCTCAAGAGCAAAATCAGCCTCAAAAGGCGTATCCAACAATCACGTGCGTCTGGTGCGCACGAAAATCAAAGCCAAATACAAGTGCTATAAATGTTCACAAAACCGAACTAAGTGCAACGGGTGTGCACGAAAGCATCTTTCCAGTGCAACGGAAGTATATGACAATAATATCAAGTGCATCTATAGTGCACGAAAATTTCAACCCAGTGCAACTAACATGCACGAATAAAATCTAAATCAAGTGCATCCACATGCACGAATAAAATCTCAATCAAGTGCATCCGGTGTGCACAAAATACAATACCAAGCGCCTAATATGCGCAAAAATCCAACCCAAGCACGTCAGGTCCGTAAAAAGCATCTAGTGCATTAGCATGCACAAAAACGAACGTCAAGTGCAAACACGCACAAAAACATAAATGTGGCGCAACCAATGTATAGAGTATAAATCTAGTGCAACCAATACACGAAATACCAATCTGGTGCAACAGATGCACAAAATATAAATCTAGCGCAACAAATGCACGAAATACATATCTGGTGCAACAAATGCACGAAGTGTAAATCTAGTGCAACAAATGCACGAAATACATATCTGGTGCAACAAATGCACGAAAACTCATCAATAATAAAATGCATATAAAAACAACACCGAGTGTACCATGGTGTATAAAATCATAAACTTGTGCAACTGCGTGCACAAAACACATATCAATGCACTGCAAGCACATGCGAGCTATACCGAGTGCAAAAACCAAATCGAGTGCGTACCACATGCACAAAATCAAATCAACCGTATGAAATCCACCAAGTCATAAACACGTGCAGCTAAGGCACAAAACCGATATCAAGTGCAATAGATATGCGCAAATCGTAAACCAACACAACGGTGTATAAAGCATATATCAGGTGCAATAATTATGCTCAAAATGTACATACCCAGTGGGTGCAGCCTTGGTGAACGGAAAAAATATCATGAAACTTAATCATCAACACTTAAATCCAAGCTATATAACCGTGATACTCGGATCACAAACGTAATTTGCAATAAATGACATTGAGGTACACCTCCTTCAATGTCAAAAATTTGTCGGTGCCCCCAAAACTGGCAGAGCAAGAACATCCGCTTGCCTCCTGCTCACGTTCTGGCGTTCTCTGTCTCTGGGTTCTTATTTCTCTGTAGATTACCAATCTCGCAATCCATCTGCTCGTCGGCCCGGTCAGGTGTACTAATGGAAACGATTCCGCTCTGACACTCCTCTGATCATCTCTCGGCCAATTAGCATGACCACTCGTAAAGCAGCACGTCACTGGCGTCGGTCTATGGCCCTCTGAAAATATGCGAAACAACTGATCCTGGTTGCAAGTCTTATCACAGCAGTGTCCTGGAAGGAACCTGCTCACGGTCTCTACCAATCTCGCCTATGACGAATTATACGGAGGCTGGTATGCTTACATAATCTTTTCTCGTTTTCTGTACATCCGCATTCTCAGCACTGCATTTCCTCGGGAACTGGCCGTATCCCAACGCCTTTGTATACTTATCCGATCTCTAATCTCAACGGGGAGTAACAACTGTTAGTGTATATGCCCTAGAGGCCATTACTGTATCATACTAGCTTGTATATTACTTAATGGAAGCTTGGGATATTCACAGTTGTATATACAATCTTGCTCGAAATGGTAGTATGCTACTTGGTTTGTCTCTGCTTTAATATGTGCATGTGTTTCTTTTAGCATATTGCAGGTATACATATTAGTAGAGCCCTTAGGATCTTTGCTTGATTACCAGCGTTGTGATGGCGCTCGCACACGTGGGAGCTGGGTAATCTATAAGCACATCCTTATACAGGTCCCTGGTCGTTGGACTATCGAGACAGGGCATCGATACTCCGGAGTAGACTAGCGTATGCGCTTCTCATCCCAGTGTGGGAGACGGTCTGTCCCACAGCCGTTAGTACGTCGTACTTGGGATAGTGTGCGGGTGCTCGTTAGGTTACGAGTACACTGGACAGGACTCGTCGGGAACTGTTGGTTGGTAGTATACCTATCGTCAGTTATCAGTTCCCAGGTGACATGAGTACAGCTTAGTCCGCTGACTTGACACTGTCACTTCGCCTCGAGTGTGTTCCCACTGCACTTTGATTACTACCCTACCACGGCTCAAAGGAGCTGTGCAAACAGGTAGTTTTTGGGTGCAGTCCCGAAGCACTTGGAGGCAGTGACGGTTAGACAGGATTCGTCTCTCCCGGTATTGGGGGTTGACATCGCGCTGTGTCTAGGAGAGCCATTACACGAGTAGTCCCTGGCCAGGGCAAGCGAGATATACTGGTAGGTTTCCAGTGTTATCTCAGGGTGTTCTGGGCTACACTCCGACACGACTTGTACCGCTATTAGGGGACTGACGTTCACCGCCCCCCTAGGCCCGCCATGCGATGTATCAGACGAACAGACCGGACTGTACGGAGACTGTCACATACAGGCTCAGTAGGAGTGCAGATGGGGTTCACCTCGTCAGTCTTCTTATCGACATCTACCTGGGGACCGTTACGTACAGCTAGTGCCGCTTGCGGTCTGTGGTTAAACCCACTGCCAGCGTAGTGTCGAGTCTTTAGAGTCCCACACAGAGAGCTATTCGCCTTTAGGCAAAACGAGTAGAGGTCGCATGGTTTTGCGACAGGGTTCGTTCGCATCCGCGCACTTGTGCACGTTTGCTGTCCGGACAGTTTATACTAGCGGGCTTTGGTTTAAGCCGGATCCTAGTATATGTTTTGAGATTGGTTTTTCTCATTGTGTTCGTGTTCCTCGGATCACGAATGCGGGTGCGTATGCACAGTTGCTTGAGATTGGGGGAGAGGACCTTGTTTAGGGTTAATGGCCTTTGTCATTTTATTAACCCTATTGATTTTGTGTGGATTATTGTTAATTGATAATTAGCTTAATTATTGTGCATGGTTGTTGTTGACAATTTGACTTCATTGACTTGTTGACCATGTTGACAACTTGACCATAATCATTTCATTTGGAAGATGCTCTTTGATCTTTGCAAAAATGAAATGATAATGGTCAATTCATGATTTATCATGACAATTTTCAAGCTAATTATCTAATTAGAATTATCCTCACATATTAGTGAGAATGGCTCACTATTTTTCTCATTCTATCATATCTTTTCTCTCTCTTGCTCATCCTCTCCCTCAAGCTCTCTCCCTCTCATGTGTTGAGAAACAAATAGCTTGAGAAAAACCCTCTCTTGATCTTCTCTACTCACTTCTAGGGTTCAAGTCTTAGCATTTCTTGCACTCTAGTTACTCCTAGCTTGGAGTTGAAGCTAAAGGTGGTGGCTTTCGGGTGGATCCTTCTTTGACGGGAGAAGACAAGCAAGGTGATCCTTTTCTACCATACCTAGGAGCAAGAAGAGAAGGACTAAAGACCAAAGGTATAACCTTTCTACAACTTTGTTAGTTGTTAGTTTACTTTAGCTAGTTTTAGTTTAGCAAAGATCCTCACAAGCATAGTCCATGTTGCCTAAGTCATTAAAAATCCGATTTTTATTATGTTTTCCGCCTCCCGTAAGCACCGGGATGGGCAACACGGACTTACAGTGGTATCAGAGCCTAACTAAACTCAAACTAGCTAGGTAGTAAAGTGTAGCGAAGTTTCGAAACCGAAAAATCCAAAAACCGAACTTTGAAAAACCCTAGTTTCTGTTGAAATTTTTTCTGCTCAAAATAGAAAACTTTATATTTGTAAATTCATCTCAGGGTTTTTTAAAAACACCCACGAAAAACGAGACAGAGAATCATCCAAACCGCCGCGCTTCCGCCGCACGAGTTAGGCTCGTGCCGCGGAAGCGCCGCGGTTTGATGTCTTCACTGCATCGTTTTTCGTGCAGTGTTTTTCTGTATTGTTTTTGGGATTTTTAGGATATATATTATATGCCCAGATTTTCCAGAACTAAAATTTGCTTTTGCGGGCCTATAAATCCGTATTTTTCCGGAACTTCACTACGCTTTAACTACATCGGTTATATCTGTAATGCTTGCATGTATTGAACGTCGGCTAATCGCTATAAGACGATTAGTCGGGGTTATACATGATCTGTGATTGTTATTGGTTTGTGGATATGAATGGATTGGATTGTCGCGGGTGAATAGCCGGGTTGGATGTGAGATGAGCGTTGTTTTTCTTTCATTCATTTGTAACATGTAAATTGATGTAATAATATTCTTTGTATGGCCGCACAACCGGGTCGGGGTTGTAGCCGTCATTGTATAATTCTTTTTACTGTTTTTGCTCCTAGGATAGACCCATGGAGGGGGTGCACAAACTACCGGGTACTCGAAGTGCCGAGTGGCCTACTCACGGTGGTGAGGGAGGTTGCTTCGCTTCGGGTGCTTGGCGGGTAGTTTGCCGCACCCGTAGGGGTCTTGGGTGGGGTATTGGCTATTCACCGCGACCGTGTAATCCGCTTTGCGTTGCAGGCTCGAACGCATTGCGGATTCCTAGTATATCCAATGTATTCATCTGTGATCTGTAATGTCTATCATTGCTATATATTTATATATAATAACTATTTAGGCGTTGCTTATGTTTTACAGCCGCGCTAGCCCAGCCCCCGCTCTGTCGTTAGTTAAGTAACCTAACGGGTGATGACGGGGCCCCGTGGCGAATGCGAATGGCATAAGCGTACGTCATATTTTGGTTGTTTTCTGCAATGGTAGGATTAAATGATGGGACGCATTAAAAGAACTAATGCAAGAAATAAACCAAGTAAAAGTCGATTGGAACACTTTGAAAACCACTCGGTTCTTTTCAAAACTAAAACTTTTAAACGCGGAGCTTGAACCACTCCTTTTAAAAGCTATCTCGTTCCATCGATTATATCAAGTTCACTACGTTCACGGTTTCGCCAAAACCATCCGTAGCCCTCCATCATTTCGGTTAAATATTCGGTAGTATTCAAGCTATGTATTTTGACCTCACGCCAAGGCATAGTGATTGGTAGCTGCCGGATATTTATCCGTTGCATAGATAGAATGCGTTGATTTGAGACAGTCGTACTGCCGTTTTGGCCTACGTCAAGGGTAGGTACGGGTGGGTTCAAATTAACCAGGATAATGATGGGAAGAACTTGACATGTGACTTATGACATTTTGACCTCACGCCAAGGTCATAAGAGCATGGGGCAAAAATCCACATCGGGAGTTTCATAAGTACTGAAACTTGCTAGCGTTGCATACCATTTGGAGTGTGATAATTCTGGTAGGGTTCCTTCGGTTTTATCACGCGATGATATTTGGATCCCGATCCTACTGTGAGTATATGCTACTCCTCGGGAAAACTCTCACTTAACGATCAATGCTATAAACCTAGTAGGTGCCTAGAAAGGTGTTAGCGGGGCTACGCCCACAGGGAAAAGAGGTTACTTAATTAAGGAACTTCGCGAAAGCGTTGGAAAACCTCCCTCGAAGTACCGACACTGGCCTGGCTGAACGGTTAAGCAAGTATTGTACGGTGAGAATGATCCCGGCTAATCCTTTTCTTTATGGTTTGAGAAGGGATTCGAGAGACAGTGGGAGCCATCCAGTTTAGACAAACTAAAAACCACTCTAAACTTGCAAGAGCATCATGCTAAAGTGTTTCTTTTCTCTCTCCTAATTGCAGCGACCATTCAAGATGACCGGACTTAAGTTACTATTAGATAAAAACATATTGACAGGGCCAAACTACAAAGATTGGCTCAGGAATGTCAAGATGGCTATCACTTATGACAAGCTGGGGTATATACTTACCACCAAAGCTCCCCCTGTCCCAGGTCCCACCTCCAGCGTCGCGGATGTAGAAATCCGTAAGACATGGGAGATAGATTGCGCGAGGGCCAAATGCCTCGTATTAGCCTCGATGGACAACGACCATCAGAGGAGGCACGAGAATATGGACCTAGAGTCCATATTTCTCCATACAAAAGAACTGTATGGAGAGCAGTCTCGTATCGCAAGATACGAAGTGTCGAAGAAGCTCTTTTCGGCAAGGTTGGCCGTCGGATCATCGGTAGCGGACCACGTGCTTAAGATGATCGGCTACATAGAGGAGCTCGCGGACCTTGGGACCACGTTGGAGAATGAACTCTATACTGATCTGATTCTCCAGTCCCTTCCTTCCACTTACGCCCAGTTCATTCTTAACTTCAACATGCAAGGAAAGGAGGTTGAACTTGCCGAGCTTCTGAACATGTTGAGGACTGCTGAGGGCACCCTACAGAAGGGTAGGGAGACATCCACTTTGTTTGTAGGAGGATCTTCCTCTTCTAGGTCCAGGGCGAAAGCCAAGGGCAAGAAGAAGAAAGCCCCCGCCAAACCAAGAGGCGGTGTCGGTAAAGTGGATACGAAGGGAAAGGGTAAAGCAACAAAGGTAGCGGGGAAGCTGGTGGGGAAGGAAGAATGCTTCTATTGTCACAAAAGTGGCCACTGGAAACAAGATTGCAAGGCTTGGAAAGCCAGAACACAGGATTTGAAGCGAGTTGCAGCTTCAGCTTCAGGTGTGTATGTTATTGAAAACTGTCTATCAATAAACTCTACATCCTGGGTATTGGATACCGGATCAGGATCTCATATCTGTAATTCTTTGCAGGCGTTGAGAAAGCGTAGAGTTTTGAAGGCAGGTGACATGACCCTCAGAGTTGCGAACGGTGCTAGCATGGATGCAGAGGCCGTGGGGGACTATCACCTGGGATTATCAGATGGACACTTTTTGGTTTTGCGTAGTTGTTATTATGTACCAAATGCAGCCTGTAATATCATTTCTGTATCTTTATTATCTAAAGAAGGTTATGAATTTGCATTTGTAAGTAATGTAGTGAACATTCACCTTAATCAAGTTTTGATTGGGTCAGGTACATTAAACAACGGTATTTACGTTTTAAACCAACCACAGGTTTTCAATATCCAGAATACACATAAAAGAAAGTCTCCAGATATTAATAAAACTTTCTTATGGCATTGTAGACTGGGTCACATCAACGAGAGAAGATTGACTAAGTTACATACTGAAGGATATTTAGATTCGTTCGAATATCAATCGTATGCAACTTGTCAATCCTGTCTCAAAGGAAAGATGACAAAGGCTCCGTTTTCTGGACACGGAGAAAGAGCGAGCGAGCTCTTGGGACTCGTACACAGCGACGTGTGCGGTCCAATGTCTACACATGCGCGAAGCGGTTTTTCTTACTTCATAACTTTTACGGATGATTTCTCAAGATTCGGACATGTCTTCTTAATAAAGCATAAATCCGAAGCTTTTGATAAGTTCCAGGAATATAAGAATGAAGTAGAAAAACAGACCGGCAAAAGTATCAAGATCCTAAGATCGGATCGAGGAGGAGAATACTTAAGTGCCGAATTCCTGAATTACTTAAAAGAGAATGGAATTCTCTCTCAGCTTACTCCTCCATACACCCCGCAACATAACGGTGTATCGGAGAGACGGAACCGAACCCTATTGGATATGGTACGGTCCATGATGAGTAATGCTGAGTTACCGCGATCTTTCTGGGGATATGCGCTAGAAACAGCTGCATATCTTTTGAACCGTGTTCCCACTAAGACTGTGCCTACCACACCATATGAGTTATGGAGTGGGAAGAAACCCTATCTTCAATACTTGAAGATTTGGGGATGTCCAGCTTATGTCAAAAAGCAGCATGTGGACAAGCTCGAGGCACGCTCAGTACTGTGCAAGTTTGTGGGATACCCAAAGAACTCCAGGGGGTATCTTTTCTATTACGCAGAGGAACAAAAAGTCCTTGTTTCTCGCAATGCCCACTTTCTAGAACATCAGTTCATAGAAAAAGAAATAAGTGGGAGCGCAATAGAACTGGAAGAAATTCCAGAACCACAAACTACTACTGAAAGTTTAGTGGAACCAGAAGGTTCAAAAGAACAGGACATTCCTATGCCACTCCGCAGGAGTAGTAGGCAGTCTCATCCGCCCGAGAGATACTACGGTTTTCTCATTGACGGGGATAGAGAAGACTGCATCCTGGATTGTGATGAGCCTACTAGCTTCCA
This sequence comes from Agapanthus africanus, assembly GCA_030015575.1. Taxonomy (NCBI): domain Eukaryota; kingdom Viridiplantae; phylum Streptophyta; class Magnoliopsida; order Asparagales; family Amaryllidaceae; genus Agapanthus; species Agapanthus africanus. The sequence continues at coordinate 160,046,066 of JASDDO010000029.1, read as the reverse complement.
GCAAGCCATTCAGAGCGTCGACTCGGTAAAATGGCTGGATGCAATGCGGACCGAGATGGAGTCCATGTACACCAACAAAGTATGGACGTTGGACATTGCTCCAGACGGGGTAAAACCCGTAGGATGCAAGTGGATCTTCAAAAGGAAGATTGGTGTAGATGGACAGGTTGAGACCTATAAAGCTAGACTGGTAGCAAAGGGTTTTCGTCAGCGACCTGGTTTGGACTATGACGAAACCTTTTCTCCAGTAGCTATGCTGAAATCCATTCGGATCCTTCTTGCCATCGCTGCTTTCCACGATTATGAGATTTGGCAGATGGACGTAAAGACAGCTTTTCTAAATGGTCATTTAGAGGAGTGTGTCTATATGGACCAGCCAGAGGGTTTCATTCAGGGTGGGAGCAGCGGAAAGGTGTGCAAGTTGCTCAAGTCCATTTATGGACTCAAGCAGGCATCGCGGAGTTGGAACATCTGTTTTGATGAGACGGTCAAAGAATTTGGCTTTATCAAAAATCCAGATGAACCATGCATCTATTGTAGATTTGTAGCGAGAACTGTAGTATTCCTCGTGTTATACGTGGATGACATTCTCTTAATAGGAAATGACATTCCTATGCTACAATCTGTCAAGGGGTTCTTGTCACACAGGTTCTCCATGAAAGACCTGGGTGATGCCTCCAACATTCTGGGTATCCGGATCTACCGTGACAGATCCAAGAGGATATTAGGACTCTCGCAGTCCAGGTACATCGACACCATACTGAAGAGATTCAGTATGGAAGATTCCAAGCGCGGTAATCTACCGGCTTGTCACGGGATCACCCTCTCCAAAGAGATGTCTCCCAAGACTGATTTGGAGAGGGATCGCATGTCTATTATACCCTACGCTTCTGCGGTAGGCTCTATAATGTATGCGATGTTATGTACCAGACCAGATGTGGCTTATGCACTGAGTGTGGTAAGCAGGTATCAGTCAAACCCAGGGGAGAAACATTGGATAGCAGTAAAGAACATTCTCAAGTACCTGAGAAGGACTAAGGAGATGTTCTTGGTGTATGGCGGAAAAGACCTGCAGGTTGAGGCCTTTGCTGACTCCAGCTTCCAGAGTGACAAGGATGATTCCAAGTCCATGTCGGGTTTTGTCTTTACCCTCAATGGAGGGGCGGTGTGTTGGAAGAGCTCCAAACAGGAAACCGTTGCTGACTCGACTATGGAAGCGGAATACATCGCTGCATCTGATGCCGCAAAAGAAGCTGTCTGGATGAGGAAGTTCTTGAAGGAACTTCAGGTGGTTCCGTCCATTGTTGACCCAATACCTCTGTATTGCGACAACAACGGGGCTATAGCTTTAGCGAAGGAACCCAGGTCCCATCAGAAATCCAGACACATCTTAAGGCGGTATCACCTGATCAGGGAGATCGTGGATCGCCAGGAGATCGAGGTCCGGAGAGTTGCATCAGAGGATAACACAGCAGATCCATTCACCAAGGCCTTGCCCCAGACTCAGTTCGAGCGGCTGATCGAGATGATAGGTCTTCGATACGCCAGTACATGGCCTTAGTGCAAGTGGGAGATTGTTAGTGTATATGCCCTAGAGGCCATTACTGTATCATACTAGCTTGTATATTACTTAATGGAAGCTTGGGATATTCACAGTTGTATATACAATCTTGCTCGAAATGGTAGTATGCTACTTGGTTTGTCTCTGCTTTAATATGTGCATGTGTTTCTTTTAGCATATTGCTGGTATACATATTAGTAGAGCCCTTAGGATCTTTGCTTGATTACCAGCGTTGTGATGGCGCTCGCACACGTGGGAGCTGGGTAATCTATAAGCACATCCTTATACAGGTCCCTGGTCGTTGGACTATCGAGACAGGGCATCGATACTCCGGAGTAGACTAGCGTATGCGCTTCTCATCCCAGTTGTGGAGACGGTCTGTCCCACAGCCGTTAGTACGTCGTACTTGGGATAGTGTGCGGGTGCTCGTTAGGTTACGAGTACACTGGACAGGACTCGTCGGGAACTGTTGGTTGGTAATATACCTATCGTCAGTTATCAGTTCCCAGGTGACATGAGTACAGCTTAGTCCGCTGACTTGACACTGTCACTTCGCCTCGAGTGTGTTCCCACTGCACTTTGATTACTACCCTACCACGGCTCAAAGGAGCTGTGCAAACAGGTAGTTTTTGGGTGCAGTCCCGAAGCACTTGGAGGCAGTGACGGTTAGACAGGATTCGTCTCTCCCGGTATTGGGGGTTGACATCGCGCTGTGTCTAGGAGAGCCATTACACGAGTAGTCCCTGGCCAGGGCAAGCGAGATATACTGGTAGGTTTCCAGTGTTATCTCAGGGTGTTCTGGGCTACACTCCGACACGACTTGTACCGCTATTAGGGGACTGACGTTCACCGCCCCCCTAGGCCCGCCATGCGATGTATCAGACGAACAGACGGACTGTACGGAGACTGTCACATACAGGCTCAGTAGGAGTGCAGATGGGGTTCACCTCGTCAGTCTTCTTATCGACATCTACCTGGGGACCGTTACGTACAGCTAGTGCCGCTTGCGGTCTGTGGTTAAACCCACTGCCAGCGTAGTGTCGAGTCTTTAGAGTCCCACACAGAGAGCTATTCGCCTTTAGGCAAAACGAGTAGAGGTCGCATGGTTTTGCGACAGGGTTCGTTCGCATCCGCGCACTTGTGCACGTTTGCTGTCCGGACAGTTTATACTAGCGGGCTTTGGTTTAAGCCGGATCCTAGTATATGTTTTGAGATTGGTTTTTCTCATTGTGTTCGTGTTCCTCGGATCACGAATGCGGGTGCGTATGCACAGTTGCTTGAGATTGGGGGAGAGGACCTTGTTTAGGGTTAATGGCCTTTGTCATTTTATTAACCCTATTGATTTTGTGTGGATTATTGTTAATTGATAATTAGCTTAATTATTGTGCATGGTTGTTGTTGACAATTTGACTTCATTGACTTGTTGACCATGTTGACAACTTGACCATAATCATTTCATTTGGAAGATGCTCTTTGATCTTTGCAAAAATGAAATGATAATGGTCAATTCATGATTTATCATGACAATTTTCAAGCTAATTATCTAATTAGAATTATCCTCACATATTAGTGAGAATGGCTCACTATTTTTCTCATTCTATCATATCTTTTCTCTCTCTTGCTCATCCTCTCCCTCAAGCTCTCTCCCTCTCATGTGTTGAGAAACAAATAGCTTGAGAAAAACCCTCTCTTGATCTTCTCTACTCACTTCTAGGGTTCAAGTCTTAGCATTTCTTGCACTCTAGTTACTCCTAGCTTGGAGTTGAAGCTAAAGGTGGTGGCTTTCGGGTGGATCCTTCTTTGACGGGAGAAGACAAGCAAGGTGATCCTTTTCTACCATACCTAGGAGCAAGAAGAGAAGGACTAAAGACCAAAGGTATAACCTTTCTACAACTTTGTTAGTTGTTAGTTTACTTTAGCTAGTTTTAGTTTAGCAAAGATCCTCACAAGCATAGTCCATGTTGCCTAAGTCATTAAAAATCCGATTTTTATTATGTTTTCCGCCTTCCGTAAGCACCGGGATGGGCAACACGGACTTACAACAACAGCTCGTTAACATCTCGCACGAACCTTTTGTTCCGCTGGTCTTTATTATCGTCCACATCGACGTCACGTTATGCTATCTGCGTACTGCAATTGTTCTCGGCTACAGTCAATCCGGAATCTCTCACACGGACTCGAAATTATGAACTCGGTATCTTCATCACTCTGTAGAAGATATTTAGCCGAACATGTCCTTGGGAACTCGTCCCAATCATCGGAGGAATACTCTATATTCATCCGTTCTTGATCGAGTCATAACATATATGGGTAAGGACCTCTATCCGAAGCTGGTCAACTTACTGATCTCCTATCGGATCATCCAACGAACAACGTCATCTCTGGGTCAATCTATTCTAGATCTGAGTAAGATTCTCCACACTGGAAATCCTCAACACAACTTGGCCTATGTCGGCGCATCGAATCTGGAGAATCATACCAGTCACTCGACTCGAGATACACCAGCTATCTACTTTCAGATCTCTGCTCGTAAGCTCTGGAAGCGACATCCCATCAATCTAAGCAACAGCTGAGTCCTCTGTAGGCAAGGTATACGACATCACGATCTCTGAGGTAGCTATACATCAACAGTCCTCTCACAACTGTCCGCCTCTAACAATGGCTCGATCATCCGGTGCAAAACCGAACACTCGCCTCAAATGAGAGGTCACAACACAAACACTAAATCGAGATGTTCCCATGTAACCAGAAAATACGATGGTCAGTCCACTTCCATAGCGGCAGCTCAATCTGCGCTCAAACCATGGTGGCAGGAACCTCAAGCACGTATCGATGAAAATAGATCAAAGGAACGAAAAGAATCAACAGATCCAGAATGGATACATGATCATAAGGAGGAACGGAATCAATGAGAGTCTGATTATTGGAACGAACAGAATCAAGGATCTCAAGATAACTACATCCTAAGGTCAGTTAAGCGGAGTATCGTATCATAAGTATCCCGCGGAACATACGCACGGTATGTCACTCTACTTGAGTTACCTACTCCATCAATCAGGGTAAACCTATGTAACGAAAGTTCGAGTCTAATACCCCCTATTCAAGTCTAAGTTCCATAAGGTCAAGCCTAGGTTCCGAAATATTTACGCCCTAGGCTCCACATAGTCAAACCTAAACTCGAACCAAGGTTAAACCTAGCGGTGTGATACCAACTTTGTCATGACCCATGATTTAGTTCGTGACCGGTACATAAATCACGCAACGTCTAAAGGCGTAACGTAACTTAAGTAAGCCAAAGCCCAGAAATCTAAACCTTTTCAAAGAAAATAAAAGAGGTGAAGTTTTGAAATAATGGTATGATGAAATCAAACATTTTCTTAAATGCATAGATAATGGAACATGAAAATACAAGTGGATTTTACTAGTTGAAAAACATGTTTCATTTTTAAAAAATTTGGGCAGCACCTCCCTTGTCTATTTTGAACCAAAATGACATATACATATCGACAATAAAGGCATCCCCAAGCTGGAGCTAGCTCTTCGCCAATCGGTGGAAACACAACCACACAAGACAGAAATATATGTAAATAACACCCAACGGGGAAGATCAACACAAAATGATAATGTAAACAAGCAAGACATCAAATCCCCTAAGCGAACATGTAACCCATCGCTCTAAGTCTCGCAACCAAAAGTTTGTCTAAGTCTTACTACTTTTTAAAATACTAGTTTCTGATTGATGGAGTAGACAAGATACAACGGGAATAATAAATACAAGAGCGGGCATGATCCAATATGTCCCACTTACTAAAGCAAATCACCTGAATGCAAGTTGTGTGACAGCGATACCGCTACTGATCTATGCGGTCAACCTGGAAGAACTGTGGCACAACGGGGGTCAGTTGCCAACTCATGAGTAGAAAACATCAGCAGGTAGAAATCGAATAAAACAATGATTTCCTAGGTCATACTATATCATAAAGGTTATTATGCTATCTAGGGTGACCATAATGCAAATATGTCAACAATCGAGTTAATGCAATGACATACAGAAATAACATCTGACAGCATATGCTAGCATGCTTGTTGATATCATCGAAGCGTCCATCAACGACACAAACCATATCATGAAAAAGTATGTCTGTATTTATGAGGATATCAACTACGTGTGTCTATCAATGACACATCAAAATTATAGAACCTGAGTGTCCAACACCGACACTCGAAACATCATGAAAACCCATGTCTAGCATCGACACGTAAATTCTCATACCTCATGCGCCACATCCTCAGATCGGCCCTCATATCTATCTCATCTCCGGCGCCGCATACACTGATCGGCCCTCATATCCATCTCACGACTCAGGCTGGTATCCTTCGGACAACCCTCGTGCCCAATCAATCACTGGTACATAGTACTCTCTCTGCCAGGCTCATCGCCTACACCACGAAAATTATTTCTTGTCCTGGGGTACCATACCGGGTCCACCATGTACCCGTAGATGGTGACTACCGCTCTTCGAATCGGGTATACTCATAGCTCAGAACCGAGAAAACTTGTGGTGGACTTCTCAACATATCATATCAAGAGAAACCGGGTTTTTAAAACAATACATGATTTTCTTTGAAATATAACCACGGTTCACAAATCCAGAATCTCATGAAAACAGCATCTCGATTCGTATAATCATAAAGCATGATGTATGCAAACATAAAACAGAAGTGTAAGCATATCAGTTATATCATGCGATATAAAACATTGATGTGATATTAGTATATCATGCAAACGAGTCATGTGATACTACTAAACAATCAAGAGTAATAGCATGATATAGAACTTTACTATGTAAGTGACATAGCAATTATCGATGATGAAAGTATGTGAGCTGGCAAATCTGTGTAAGTGTAACATACGCATCATCGATAATTGTGCAGGTGTACTAGCAGACGATATCATAACCATAATGGAAGCATAGGTGCTTACCATGCAATGAGAATAACATAAATGTAGCAGAAAGTAAACCCTAAGTGCCGCATCGAAAAAGATACATATCTAATCTAACATCTTCCTAGGGATTAAGATATCTATAACTTATCCGAGTCGATGAATCTATCAATCGACAATCCAACCTCATAACATCACGTACGGTATAATCCATCGTACAGCATCCTCTAGTCAAGTGTATGGAGCAATCATCAGGTAACACACATCATGTACGGTAATCTATCGTATGACGGCATTAAACAATTAGGGATTCTATCATCCTATATAACAATGAGGGTACGGATCTTGCGTCTCATACGGTATATCACTCATTATTCTTATACATATATATACATCTCAAGTAATGACTAGGCAAAAGTATATATATTCTCATATCGCGTCGCATCTGTATATCAACATATTCAGCCTAGTCATCATATTTCATCATATACTCTTTTCATCACGTCAAAATCTCACGTCAAGTCATCTTATTATACATTCTATCTGATTAATCTCATGTCGTATTCATCGATCTCATATCATGCTACTATAAATCTCATACTTATTCTTTTGCACTACATATATATATCGCGATTCACATTTACATTTCATATCCTCATATATCAATTCGAGACATCCTTATTAATCATATCTTTTCACACTAAAACCTTTAATTCCGTCCATAGGTTCCTAGTATAGGTTTCTCCGACTATATTCTATATATCGCTTTCCAATTTATAATTGCGGGGGTGCTATACGCCATCCACCCGATTTCCCCCGTAGATATAAATCTACCCACTTGCGGAACTCTTTGTTCGGCCATAGTCGATGTGCTTCGTCGTCTCGGAATCCACGTGAGGGTACCTACAAATCAACATATATCGCAATATTATGAAAACCAAGTCCGAAAACTGATACGGCACATGAATTTCCTATAGGTTAGAACCTATAGCCTACGCATCCAAAAACAACCAAGCAACTCTCGTCGTTGATGTACAAACGTCCAACGACCAAATCCAAATTCAAATATCAAAACCAAGTTTCAAATACCGGAAAACATAATACGACAACTGAGGGAATCACTCCCAGATTCTTGCTCAGGTAATCTGGAACAAAACAAAAAAATACAGTAGCTATGTTATAAGGTATGTGAGCTACAGGCAAAACCCCAACACAAATGCCCAATTTTTGGCCGGCCTAACTGCTACAGTAACCGCCCCCGCCGGCCCCACCATGGAATTTAGGTCTCGTCTTCTCGTGGTGGTCTCCTATTGGTCTAACAAGGTTAATGTATATGTTCGATTTTTTTATAAAGGACCCGGGTTGCTCAAGATTCCCTATATACCTAAAAAAATGTCACAAAACCGACACGGAAAGTTTCTAAGTTCGTGTCTTGGGGTTTTATTCTCAGTTTTAGTCTATAAGATTAACACTACCGGGGTTTAAAGTCACAACTAAACCTCAATTGCGCCACCTCAATTCAAATCAAACCCTAAGCTCAACTTGGAATTTTCAAAGGTCACTAAACCTCACTTAATCACTTCTAAACTAACATAGTAGTTAAAAGAACTCAAATACTACACTAATGGTGAAAGAAATATCTCATTTGGCAACTCAATAATTTTCTTGAGTTGCTCAAAGTCTTCAAAATCCAACTTTGAAAGGTCCAAAGTGTTGAGGATGACATTGTGCATCTTTTTAATGAAGGGAGTATAGGGTTTTAGTGAAGGATTGGAGATGAACATGAGGGTGAAGGATTGGAGATGAACATGAGGGTGGAAGAGGTGGAGGAGGTGGAGGATGAGATGAAGAAGGAGATGAAGATGATGAAGGGAAAATAATGAGGTCAAGGTCTTTCTCTCTCTCTCTCTCCATCACTCTCTCATATGGCATGCCATGCCATCATGGGTCCCCTCTCTCTCCTCACTTATTCTCTCTTGTCTTCACTTTCTTTTTCTTTTCTCTTTTAAAAACAAAATATCAACAAACACACCACTACAACATATAACCAAATTGCAGCAAGACATGGTGCACTAGCCATGGAAAATATAGAAACACGGATTTGGCTTAATCGCGATTAGTAGTGCACTAATCAATTTTTATTTAAACGGCATATAATTAATTATAAAAATGCCAAATCCAATAAATATATTTTTAAATGAATAAATAATTTTAATCTCCAAATATTTCATAAATATTGGTATACATTTATACCATTTTACGAAACCCCAAATTCGCAAATCGGTAATATTTTATTTTAATATTAAATTCCAAAAATAATATTTTATATTTTCTGAAATGTTACACCATCTGTCTCAATCACTCCGGTCGGTATCCTCCGAATATCCGCCGAGTCAAATACCTTCACCGGTAGGTAGTGTTCCACTGCCGGGCTCATCGTCTCTCTATACGATCTTTTTATCCCGGGATACCGGGTCCACCATGTACCCGCAGACTGTGCCTCCTCTCTCCTCGAATCGGGTATATATATAACTCAGAACCGAGAAAACTGATGGTGGACATCGAAATATCATATCAAGAGAAACCGCGTTTTTAAAACAATCATAAGACTTTTAAAAATATATATGTGGTTCTCAATTCCGGAGATCTCATGGAAACAGAATCTCATATGCATGTAACCTTAAAGGTATAGTAAGAGCAAGCACAGAACGGTACTGTAAAGTATAACCGGTGTTTTCATATACACGTGTCGTATAACTGGTTAAGAAAGTGCAATATCTAAACTAGAATGTGCGGTAATAAGTATGAAACAATAACTATAATTCTAGAATTTAAGAACAATACGGCGATATAGAAATTTCTAATGTGTAAGTGACATGGCAATTACTGATGATGAGTGTGTGAGGCGGCAACTATGTGTACGTGCAACATGCGTATCATCGGTAGTGATGCATGTGACCTAGCAGACAAAGCAATATAAAGATAAAAACAGGGAAATGTAACGTTAACCGTATAAAATACGTAACTGCATATGAACCATATCGTTATAGATTAAATAATACGAATCATTGTTTTGAAAATGGAGGTTACGGTGTTTTTGAGAAAAAGATACCATTTGAAAATATGTAGCATCCCTTGAGGTTGTCATTTAAAAGTACATATGATTCACTAGTTTTCGAAATAGGAGTGGTTCCGAATATATATTTCTTAATATCTACTTAAGTGATCTTAAACAATATTCCTCGAGTTGATATACATATGTCAGCGAATCATGCTCATCATATCGAGTACGGTATAATCCATCGTACTGTGTCATCAAATCAGAATAAGGATATAACGTCTTATACATAATATCGTATACGGTATAATCCATCGTACGGTATCATCAAATCAAAGTATGGATCTATAGTCACGTACATCATATTATCTCATATACTCATATATATATCATCTCATATCACCTCTTAGCATATGTGTGTGTGTGTGTATATAAATGTATGTGTGTGTGTGTGTGTGTGTGTGTTTATCGCTTCGCATCCTCATATCAAACTATCGACTCGTGTCATGTTATTCCATCACATTCTCATCTCATAAATATCATTATGGTTATATCCGTATGTATATAAGCGTATGTATCAATATACATACAACACCTTAGATCGTCTGGTACTATGGTTGCGGGGATGCTATTTGCCATCCACCCAACTTTCCCTATAGGTATACATCTACTCACCTACTATCCTCGCTCAAGCCGAAATCGATGAACGCCTTGCTCTCCTTCGTCGTATCGGAAGTCCACGCAATAGTACCTACATATCAATACAGATCGTAACGAAATCAAAACCAAATAAAACCAAATACGAAAACAGATACGGCAAGCGAAACGTATATAGGTTAAAAACTATGGTCCACTCATGCAAGAAAAATCAAACAATTCCCGACGTTGATGTACATACATCAAAGGACCGAGTCAAAACTCGTGTTTTCAAAAGTCGAAAACCGAAATCAGAAACTTAGAAAAACACTCCCAGATTCTACTTAGGGTGAAATTAGGACATTGTGCATATAAGGTATGCCTAATTATCAGAAGATTGAGCTATGAACCAAACACTAACTCATAGATCAGGCCGCAATTTGTGGCCATTAAGATTAAATTTGCAGCCTGGAAAGTGAGATGAGGGCTCAGGTTTCTAGGGTATCTTTCTACTAGCCCGCACACCCAACAGTATCTGCAAATTTTTTTTCAAGGTCCTCGAGTTATAGCTGATTCTAATTGATCACCACATTTCAACAAAAACCCGTTATCGGAAAATTCCAAGTTCATGCTTAGGACTTCTAACTCACTTTTAATAAGGCTACTCTGACTACTAGGTCATAGGGACACTTACTACACCTCCACTAACCTCTACTACAAGTTTCAGCCACTAACCCTCATCCTAAAAATTTCCAATATCACAAAGCTTAACATTTTTAACTCTAAACTAATACTTGAGCTTAGAAAACTTAAAAACTAGAAGGAAGGTGTAGGGTTTACCTCATGGAGAAACTCAAGAAAATTCTAAGATGGCCAAAGTGCTCAAAGTTCCAACTTAATCTCACCATTGGGGGTGTAGGATGAGGTTGTGGACACTTTTGTGATGGTGGTGTGAGGTTTTGGTGGAGTTTTGAGGGTGGTCCATGGTGGTAGAAGAGATGGAGGGAGGTGATGAAGGAGGAGATGAAGAAGAGAGAGGTGAGGAAGATGAAGAAGTGAGCCCATGGTTGCGAGAACCATCCCCCCTCTCTCTATCATTCTCTCTCTTCATTATTATGGTCACATCTAGTCTCTTCTCTCTTTTCTTTTCTTTTTCTTTTTCTCTTTTCTCTTTAAAAAGAAAACAAAGTAACACAAACCATGCAGATGAAACATAATACAATGTGTCATGGTACATTAAACAGGGTTAACAAAAATCAAACTGTTTTAGTGCACACTGAATGAATTACTAATTAAGTTTAACATAAACTTGTATCTAATTAATGGTATACTAATTTATAAAATGCCCAAATCCAATAAATGCCTTCATATTTAATAAATCATTTTAATATCCAAATATTTCCCAAAATATAGGTATATAATTATACCATTCTACGAAAACACAAATCCATACTCGTATTGTTTTCGTGAAGTTTATTACTTTATTATTTAAATACCAAAAATATTATTTTATACTTTTTAAAATATTACAATCTTCCCACCTTAAATAAATTCGGTACCCGAATTTAAATTTAACCCCCCCCAAATATTTAAACATTTCAGTAAATCCATCAAATCAACGGGGCTCCGAAATCATGAATATGCTAAACATATCATAGCGCAACGTGTGCGCATGTAAGTGAGTGCAAAACTCAAAAATCGAAACTCCATCAGACGTCAAGCCAATCATAAAAGTTATGATGCATATGCAAGTTCGAAATCTACTATTTAATTCGAGTATCATATACTCAAGACTATAATGCGTATATAGTATGCATCCTTGTAAAACCGTCTAAGAAGCTGAATAAGAATACGTGGAAAAATACTCAGGTACTGTTCTCAAATCGGTCCTGCTGGGCTACTATATAATATAGTATGTATATCATAGAAGCATAATGGTCGAAAGAAGAAATCAATCTCAATAGGCGCATATGTAAATACCACGTGCATCTGGTGCGCACGGAAATCAAAGCAAATCAAAGTGCCACGAATGTGCATGAAAGAAAAAACTGAAAGTGTATGTTAGCACCACTACTGGGTTTTACTAGCATCAAGCATGGCCTTTTAAAAAAAATTGGGGTGCTAATCAACACTAACCAAGATCTTAAACTAGATGATTAGGGTTTAACTATGATATTTAGAGATTTAGACTAAAGGAAGGAGGCAACAACCTTTGTAGACCGTGTCCTTCTCGTCAAATGCTCTGGATTGTAGTCCCTACGACTCCTCGTAGCTCCACTCGAAGTTTGAATGAGGCTCCTTCGTGATATTCATGCCGAAGATGATCCACCCGAAGCTTCTTAAATCCAAGCTACCTCTTCACTAAAATCTCATTAGTGAAGGAAACACACTAATTTAAATTGCTAATCTAAACTTGGATGATGAAGTAGGGTTTCTGAGCTCACTATGATTTATACAAAACCTTATGATTAAGATCACATATGAGGGTTAAGGTTTTGTGTAGGATGTAGAAGAAGACGGAGAGAACTCAAGAGAAAATCAAAAATGATCAAGTGAAGAATGGCTATGTCTCTCCCCTACTTATTGAACCATCCATTAATTTATCGAATAAAAATAGCACCATGCTTCAATAGTGTGTCAAGACCAATATAAAAAATGAGCAAAGCCATGCTTCACCCGTGCCCTCAAAAGTCTCCCCATTTTCCTTTTCATTTTCTATTTTCAAGAAATAGAAAATCCTATCGTGCTTCATATAATATATATATATATTAAATATATATATATCATATATATATTATGAAGAAAATAATTAGTGAGCTAATAATATTAGTTAATATATAATTATATCAACTATAAATATATATCAAATTATTAAATCAACACTTGATTTAATAATCCTGTTATATCACATATAACCGACTAATATTATTTATCTGTATATGACATTATCAAAACAACACTTGAATCGACAATCCGATTATATCACATATAAGCTAACTGATAAGAAATAACCGCCGGATTAGAATACGGTATCACATACCTGTATTTAATCAGGTCACCGCACATATCAACATATGTGCCCTACTTCGTTTCGCTTCAACTAGGAAACTTCTGTGTGGGACTCTAAAGACTCGTCAATACGCCAGCAGTAGGTAATGATCACATCAGTTACCCATAAGCCGTCAGCGGTACTACCTGGACGTAACGGATACATAGGTATTGAGAGAATAGAAGATCAACAAGCAAGCTTTCCCAAACTCGCATGAAGCCTATAGGAAACAGTTTCCGTACAGTCCTGTCTCTTCGTCTGATATATCGCATATCGAGTCTGGGGTGGAATCTGTAGACCCCAATAACTTGATAAGTCATGCTGATGTGTGGCCTATAACGATACGAGTAACTACTAATAACACTTACCAGTAAATCTCATCAATAGCCCTGGCCAGGGACTTCCTGTTATATCCAATCGAGCATAACGCAACATCAACTCCCAATACCGGGAGAGACGAAACCTCTCCTATCGCTCATTGCCTCCATATGACTCGGGACTGTACCCAAAATTGACCTATTTGCACGACTCATTTGAGCTATGGAAGGGAAGAAATCAAAGAACAGTGGGAACCACACAAGAATCTATGAGGATCTCGGGTCTACAGACTAACTTGTACCAGTGTTATCAGGGAACTGCTATCTGATGATAAGTATAGTACCAGCTAGGAGTTCTCAACGAAACCTGTTCGGTGCACCCATTCTCTAATGAGCACCTGTGTACAATCTTTGATGTCAAACACCAATGGATATAAGATCAACTATTGCCCCATACAGGATCAAGAAACGTGCACACCAGTCTACTTTGGAATATCGGTGCCCTGTCTTGATATTCTCTTGACTAGGAACAATTGAAGGATGTGCTTATGGACTACCCATGTCCTAGTAGTATGTTCTAGAACATAGTCCTGGTAGTCAAGCCTATATCATAAGGGCATTATCAACATGTATATTAGAGAGAGTACAATAATACCAGTGAACATGTTAAGATAAAGGAAACCAGATAGCATACTATTATGTCGAGCAAGATAGTCCTCTATATATATGTCCAAGCATCCACTATAATATACATCAATATACAATAATGGCCTCTAGGCCATACATATCCCCAACAATCTCCCACTTGTACTAAGGCCAGTTGTTGTAGTATCTCATACCCAACATCCCAAATAGTCTCTCAAATCATGTCTGGGGAGGGCCCTAGTGAGTGGATCCGCTATGTTATCCTCTGTGTCAACTCTACTGACCTCGAACTCGTAGCGATCAACTATCTCCCGGATCAGGTGATACCGCCTAAGAATATGTCTGGATCTCTGATGAAACCGGGGTTCCATGGCTAAACCCACAGCTCCATTGTTATCACAATACACAGGTATTGGATGCTCAATCGATGGAACCATACCAAGTCCAGCTATGAACTTCTTCACCCAAACAACCTCTTTGGCGGCAGCATTGGCAACGATACATTTAGCCTCCATCATCGAGTCTGCCACGGTATCTTGCTTGGAACTCTTCCAACATACCGCCCCTCCATTGAGGGTAAAGACAAAACCAGAGACCGACTTACTATCGTCCTTATCACTTTGGAAGCTCGAATCGGTAAATGACTGCATCTGGAGTTCACCGTTACCATACACTGTCACGCCCCGCTTCCCAAAATACGAAATACGAGGGGTTGACAAGGCCAGCCATGCTCCTACGGTAGAGGTAATATCTCTCCGTAGTCACACTTCGGCTTCTGGCTTTATATGGTAATCAGTAAACAACGCATAAGTAATGAGAAATGCAGTAGCTGAAAAAAAACAGATACAAGGAACTAACCTGACAGAGATCTAAAGAGTATAGCTCTGGAGAGCTGATCAAGATGTCCGCGATGCACGTCTGGTCCTGGTCCAAGCAAGACCCACTTCTTACTCTGAGCATGCATACTCAGGTCGTCAGAGCGACGTGATAGCATTATATATATATAGATGCAAGTTGTAATTCGTACAGTAATAATAAATATATAACAGTAAAATAAGATAGTAAAGTTATGAACATGTACAGTCAACCACTCGTGAGTATCCCCCACCCAAGGGCAAGGGACCACGGGCCCAAAATATAACGCACGGTAATAATCATATAATATCCCTGTAAATCTCCATATATCTCTATATATGCCGGCCTGGGACTCCCGAGATTCTGTTGAACTCACACTCAAACTACCCCACACCCCGTGGTCGACATCAAACGCCAACCATAACCTCAAATACCGGTCGGTCCATGACAAGTTTGCGCGAGAACTGGAGACAGGATCTCCATCAAGCACGTCCCGACTGATACCCAAGATAAATGGGCAGTGTCTGGTGCCTTACCTGTGACACCCATACAAGTGCTTCCATAAGTATCCCATACCACTTATAGTCACACTTATACGCGTCCCACAGGTATCGACAATGCAATGAATCAATAGGGTCCACTTATTGTGTACAAGTACGTGTCACTTTCACTTATCCATTCATACTCAAACACTCATGTACTTGCCACAATCACCACTAATACCTAATACTGGGTAATGCACATGATCACTAGGTTATCAATGCAATGACATATATATGATGTGAGGAGAAAACAGTATGTAAGGCATGATTAAGAAGTCATAATTCGGTGTCCTACCACTTGCATAAATTATCATAAATCATACATACCAAATTTAGCAAAACAATGAACAGGGGATAAGTAGTATGTTTGATTATCTATCCTTCAAATCTTGTTTCACATCAATCGGGTTTCAGGACCACTAGATATGGCCATTTCATTTTAAGCGTTCACTGCTGGGAATCCGGTTTCAGAATCGGAAGTCCGTTTCGTAACGCAGTTTAATCCTAGTTGGGATCAAAATTTGGCTATGCTACAGTTGAACTATATTTAGGATTTCCAGTCAGGTTTCCACCGCAATTGGCGGATCACTATTATATTACTCCAACAGAGAGTTATGGCCAGATTAAGTTTGGGGTGTAAAATCTGCCTCTGCAGAATTCAGCAAGACATGTCGACAAGCTAAAATGAATTAAAAAAAACAAACGGTTGAGGAAACCAATGAGGCCAGTCGAGTAAGGAAGCTACTCCAATTTCCTACATAACGGTATTGGATTCCGTGCATTCTCTTACATGAGCAGTGATAAACAGAGGTTTAACAACAGCGGTTAACCTGGATTTCCATTCTGGACTGCAGTCCAGAATCATAATCCACCGCAGTTATCTCTATCATAATGTACTACAATTCATTGATCAACAATATTTTACAGTAGTTTAACCAGTTAGCTTCATTACGAGCCATCAAACGCTAAAATCCGGTTCATACACAATTTATCGAAAATTTTATAGTTTGGCATGCACGAAGGTTTTCAGGTTTTCCAACGGAATCTACGACATCATGTTATGTGAGCAAACGTTATAGTGTTGGAATTAAAGTCTCAAGGGACATTCCCTACGACTCGGACAATCACATTTTATTTGTTGTCGTCAATTTAATGGGAGTTTCCATTCGGACCGTATATCGAACACTTAACTTATAACAATTTTACACGAAAGTATAAGCGGGAATTAAAGGTTATTGAAGTGTAATATAACAAGTAGCATGAAGCAAGTATTAACCATGCCTGAAGACGTGTTGGCGATAGTCCGGCAGCAGTAATAGCACGATCGTGTCACGGGCGCAGCACAGGTTCGGCCTTCGGAATCAGATAATTGTACTCAATCCAGTTAGTCTCTGTACATTCATTCTCCGCACTGCTCCAGGTTGTTTCTTGTTTTGGTGTGAGCGAGCTAGAGGTGCTGAGAGAGAGAGAGAGAGAGAGATCTTTAGAGAGACAGGGAGAGAGAGATTTAGAGAGAGAGAGAGACAGAAAGAGAGATTTAGAGGGAGAGAGAGAGAGGGACAGAGAGAGAGAGAGAAACAGAGGGAGAGAGAGAGAGATTCACCGAGTGCCGGCGTGGGGTCGACGTAGGCGCCATCGGGGATGTCAAGGCGGCCGATGGGAGGAGGCGGCGAGGGTGTCGAGGGGGTGGCCGGTTGTGAGGAGACGGCGAGGGAGGAGCCCGAGGCGTTGGAGGCGTCGATGGTTGCTGGGGCGTCGACGGTGGATGAGCTTGGTCGATGGAGGAGGAGTGGGGCTTGGCTGCAATGCAGGGGCTTGGAAGAACTCGGCGGTGGGTTGATACAAAGATGGTGCGGCGAGGAGTTAGGCGAGGGGATTGAGCTCGGTGGGGTTTGAGTTTTGGAGAGAGGAGAGCGAGGGAGGAAGGGTTAGGGGGTGTAGTCGTCGTCGTCGAGGGGCGGGGTGCAGGGGCTTGAGTGAGGGGTTTTCTGTGGAGGGAGAGGGAAAGAGGAGTTTGAGATCGAGAGTGTAAGGGAGAGAGAGGAGTGAGCCGTTGGGGGGCGGGTCGTAGGGGTGCACGCGTCGTGGGCACGAGGAGCGGGGCGTTGGCGAGGCAGGCGGCGACGTGGGGAACGTAGGTAGGTGGGTTCGCGCAGGAGAAGCAGGAAGGAGAACAAAGGGGGAAAGGAGCGGGCCGGGTCGGGTCTTGGGTTAGAAATAAGGGGGTTAGGGGTTTGGGCCGGGCCAGAAGATTGGATAAGAAAAAATTTATTGGGAAATAATTAAATGGTAATAAAGAAGTGGGATGGGTTGGGTATTAAGATAAAAAAAAATGGGGAAAGGGAGTGGTGAAGGGACGGGCGGGGCTCCGAATTAAATTTAAAGAATAGGGAGAAATCTTAGGTAAAAATAAATAGGAAGTTTGGGTTTAAAGGAAATAAAATAGAAATCGAAAATAGATATAGGGAAGTGGCCCGGTTAATAAGAGGGAGGGAAATACGAAAGGAAAAAGGGTAGAAGACGAATTTGAAGAATTGGGGACGGAGTAAATAGAGGAAGAGAAGGTTGAAAGGGAAAGGGTTCAGGGTTTTTAAAATAATAAATGAATAATAATAATAGAACAAATAAATTTAAGAGTAACAAAATACGGGTGTTCATATACAAAAGGACTGGGTATTACATCATACAACTTTTACAAAAAAATTTCGTCCTCGAAATTCAAAATAAATGATAACCTACAAAATAATAAGCGAAAGGCTCCAACATCGAACGCTAACACATAATAATTTACTTAAAATAGGTGGATAAAAATTTTGAAGGTCTGTATATGTATAAGAATAACACAACTAAAAGGATGGGTCTAAATAAGTATAAGGCAGAAACAACTATAAGGGCAAACTATATATACAAGAGGATAAAATAGCAATAACGAACAATAACATTCGAGACATTCTAGATAAAATCGAAAATCCCAAATATGCATACATACGTATATCAAATAGCGCTGCTAAAAATAATGGCATCAGACATAACTCTTTATACTAGGAAACCATAAGCACAATACCCGGAAAATTATGTGACAGTAATAAAATGGTGGAGGCTTTGTCGATAGGTCAAAGTATCTTAGAATAACGGTATTGGTCAAACGATTTTAAAATAATTTAGAAATCTACGTAGTGAAATTATGAAACATAGAGCAAGTAAAAACTGCGCGATATATGGTTGCGCTATTGAAAATATGAGGAATAGTAGAGCCTCAAAAGGGTAAAACGGAGATAGCCAATAACACATAATTTCTCGATAAGCACGAAATAATGAAAACTAAACCTTTCGAATAATGATGTCCCTAAATATAGTTAAGGTAATAGGAATTAACACAAAGATGAATAGGGGCTAGCCAGGGTAGAGATTACAATAGAGTAAGGCCCATTCAAAAGATCGAGGTGCGGCACTTTTTAATCTAAGCGAATGCCAAAACAACACAAGTTGCAGGAGCGGAGGGCAGTAATGAATCTCAGGGGGAAAAGAAATATGTAGGGGAGACAGTCAAAGCATCATGTGAACCAACAATCAAAAGATTAGCGAACTCAGAAATTTTATTTCATTCAAGAAAATTCTAAACACAGCATTCTCGAAAAGCAAAAAATGGCCCTAAACTATACACAGATTTATTTGGCCAGAGGATACAACAGCTATATCCCGTCAGTCGCAGTTGTGGAGGTTCAGCAGGTTACGGTAGGCTCGTGCGCTCAGATTGGGGCGTCCATTTCCATAGCGCCTCGCAGGGACCGCCATTGGGAGTTCTTCTGCCGCGGGGTCTTGCTTTTCCGGTACTTCTTCCTCGGCTGGAGCTTCTTCCTCGAGGTCTGCTTCCACGTGATTCTCTTCTTCTGGATCCTCTTCTATAGGGTTTTCCTCCACTGGATTTCCTTCTATCGGGCCTTCCTCGGGATCTTCCTCTATCGGGTTCTCTTCAGAGTTTCCTTCCTCCTTGTCGGAATCACCGATCATGTCAACCTCTGGCGCTGCGGCTCCTTCGTCCTCGGAATCGCTATTTCCGAAAATAACCTGGGGGTCGTTGATCTCGTCGTCCGAACTCACCAGCATGCAGTCTAAGGAAACGCATGACTGTGCATCCTCATCTAGATGCGGTGCTGCTCCAGGATAGGCCATGGCCAGAAAGAAAGAGTCATGATTAGACAGTAGGACACATTAAGAAAATAACCCAGGATACGGGGTACAAGAAAATATGCGTTAGGAAAAGACTGAAAAATTAACATTTTAAAAATGTTGTTGCAATGAATAGTATAAATAAGGGGGAAGCAAGAGAACGATACATACATCATGACTCAAAGTTTTATTGCATTCAACTAAAAGTTCGACGGATACAAGATTTCAAACGAAAGGAAATATTTACAAAAGGGTGACAACGTTATTATTGAAAGCAGAAAACATGATAATTCATTTTTGATTTCCGGACAGCTGCATTCTCGTCCCGCGAGTTAAATCCTGCGCGGGATCCGCACTATCCTCAAAGCTCGAACTACGAAATAACCGTCGCCTAGCTGGAGTGGAGAGTGTGGACGAATCTCCTCCTTGTAGCTCCTTCCTTTTAGGGCAGCCATTGATAGGATGTTCGTTGGATCCAAATCAGGCATTGCCCTTTGGCGCAGCGACAATCACTCTGAAGGTGTCCTGGCTGCTTACAGTACCCACAACGTTGGGTCTTCTGTTGCTTCTGTTGCTGGGGAACAAGTGGGCGCTTCATCTTCACCTCTTCTCCTCGCCTAACAGGGATCCCTTTATGATTGGAGACTTCCGCTGGTGCCTGAGTCACCTGCCTTCTCAATCCTTCAGCTACCAGGTCGTTTACTCGCCCCTGGGCTTCTCTCAGAACTTACGGTGCATTCAGAATCTCCACGGTCTGATTCTGGGGTGTGGAGATAGAAGAAGAGTCATTGGAAGACACGGTCCTGAAACAACAACTTTGAGGACGATATAAGGCACAAGCTATAAGAATCAAAATATGGATTAGGCAACGAATCAAGAATATCGGGTGTGATGAAATTTATTACAAGTGGAAATCAACAGTACAACTCCAAGTCACTCAAATAGAGTACAGTATTGTAACTATGCCGCAGTTCACAGTTACAACCATGTAACTCTACCGAGTCACCTAAACTCTAGCGGATGGTTCAAAATGTATAGCCAAATACACTATGTGAATCAAGATTAAGAATAACGACTTTACAATCTAGACCGAAGGATGTCTTAGATTGTCAAACACTACGTGGAACTGCAATCCTAATAGAAGCAAAACCTGGCTCTGATACCAACAAAACCATGTCACGCCCCGCTTCCCAAAATACGGAATACGAGGGGTTGACAAGGCCAGCCATGCTCCTACGGTGAGGTAATATCTCTCCGTAGTCACACTTCGGCTTCTAGCTTTACGTGGTAATCAGTAAACAACACACAGGTAATGAGAAATGCAGTAGCTGAAACAAAACAGATACAAGGAACTAACCTGATAGAGATCAAAAGAATATAGCTCTGGATAGCTGATCAAGATGTCCGTGATGCACGTCTGGTCCTGGTCCAAGCTAGACCCACTTCTTACTCTGAGCATGCATACTCAGGTCGTCAGAGCGACGCGATAGCATTATATATATATAGATGCAATTGGTAATTCGTACAGTAATAATAAATATATAACAGTAAAACAAGATAGTATAGGTATGAACATGAAGTAGCCAATACGGGTGTCTAATAGAGAAGATGAACAGTAAAGCAGTAAAATGATATGTTAGGTGTGTCGATTTCAGTATGCAATGCATGTCAATGTCACTATCTCTATCAGTCTCTAAGTCTCACTATACAGGCCACTAAACCTATCGTCAGTCCAAGTGTGAGAATCAACCACTCGTGAGTATCCCCCACCCAATGGTAGGACCCAAGGGCAAGGGACCACGGGCCCAAAATATAACGCACGGTAATAATCATGTAATATCCATGTAAATTTCCATATATCTCCATATATGCCGGCCTGGGACTCCCGAAATTCGGTTGAACTCACACTCAAACTACCCCACACCCCGTGGTCTACATCAAACGCTAACCATAACATCAAATACCGGTCGGTCCATGACAAGTCTGCGCGAGAACTGGAGACAGGATCTCCATCAAGCACGTCCCGACTGATACCCAAGATAAATGGGCAGTGTCTGGTGCCTTACCTGTGACACCCATATAAGTGCTTCCGTAAGTGTCCCATAACATTTATAGTCACACTTATACGCGTCCTACAGGCGTCGACAATGCAATGAATCAATAGGGTCCACTAAATATGCACAAGTACGTGTCACTTTCACTTATCAATTTATACTCAAACACTCACGTACTTGCCACAATCACCACTAATACCTAACACTGGGTAATGCACATGATCCTAGGTTACCAATGCAATGGCATATATATGATGTGATGAGAAAACAGTATGTAAGGCATGATTAAGAAGTCGTAATTCGGTGTCCTACCACTTGCATAAATTATCATAAATCATACATGCCAAATTTAGCGAAACAATGAACAGGGGATAAGTAGTATGTTTGATTATCTATCCAGCAAATTTTGTTTCACGTCAATCGGGTTTAAGGATCACTAGATATGGCCATTTCATTTTAAGCGTTGACTGCTGGGAATCCGGTTTCAGAATCGGAAGTCCGTTTCGTAACGCAGTTTAATCCCAGTTGGGATCAGAATTTGACAATGCTACAGTGAACTATATTTAGTATTTCCAGTCAGGTATCCACCGCAATTAGCGGATCAGTATTATATTACTCCAACAGAGATTTATGGCCAGATTAAGTTTGGGGTATACAATCTTCCTCTGCAAAATTCAGCAAGACATGTCGACAAGGTAAAATGAATTAAAAATATCAAACGGTTGAGGAAACCAGTGAGGCCAGCTGAGTAAGGAAGATACTCCAATTTCCTACATAACGGTATTGGATTCCGCGCATTCTCTTACATGAGCAGTGATAAACAGAGATTTAACAACAGGGGTTAACCTGGATTTCCATTCTGGACTGCAGTCCAGAATCAGAATCAACCGCAGTTATATCTATCATAATGTACTACAATTCATTGATCAATAATATTTTACAGTACGTTAACCAGTTAGCTTCATTACGAGCCGTCAAACGATAAAATCCGGTTCATACACAATTTATCGTAAATTTTATAGTTTGGCATGCACGAAGGTTTTCAGGTTTTACGACGGAATCTACGACATCATGTTTTGTGAGCAAACGTTATAGTGTTGGAATTAAAGTCTCAAGGGACATTCCCTACGACTCGGACCATCACATTTTATATGTTGCCGTCAATTTAACGGGAGTTTCCATTCGGACCGTATATCGAACACTTAACTTATAACAATTTTACACGAAAAGTATAAGCGGGAATTAAAGGTGATTGAAGTGTAATCTAACAAGTAGCATGAAGCAAATATTAAACTTGCCTGAAGATGTGTCGGCGATAGTCCGGCAGCAGCAATAACACGATCGTGTCACGGGCGCAGCATAGGTTCGGCCTTCGGAATCAGATAATTGTACTCAATTCAGTTAGTCTCCGTACATTCATACTCCGCACTGCTCCAGGTTGTTTCTTGTTTTGGTGTGAGCGAGGTAGAGGTGCTGAGAGAGAGAGAGAGAGAGAGATCTTTAGAGAGACAGGCAGAGAGAGATTTAGAGAGAGACAGAGAGAGAGAGAGAGAGAGACAGAGAAAGAGATTTAGAGATAGAGAGAAACAGAGAGAGATGGACAGAGAGAGAGAGAGAGATTTAGAGAGAGAGAGAGAAACAGAGGGGGAGAGAGAGAGATTCACCGAGTGCCGGCGTGGGGTCGACGGAGGCGCCGTCGGGGTTGTCAAAGCGGCCGATGGGAGGAGGCGGTGAGGGTGTCGAGGTGGTGGCCGGTTGGGAGGAGACGGCGAGGGAGGAGCCCGAGGCGTTGGAGGCGTCGGAGGTTGCTGGGGCATCGACGGTAGATGAGCTTGGTCGATGGAGGTGGAGTGGGGCTTGGCTGCAATGCAGGGGCTTGGAAGAACTCGGCGGTGGGTTAATGCAGAGATGGTGCGGCGAGTGGATTGAGCTCGGTGGGGTTTGCGTTTTGGAGAGAGGAGAGCGAGGGAGGAAGGGTGAGGGGGTGTAGTCGTCGTCGTCGTCGAGGGGCGGGGTGCAGGGGCTCGAGTGAGGAGTTTTTTGTGGAGGGAGAGGGAAGGAGGAGTTTGAGATCGAGAGTGTGAGGGAGAGAGAGGAGTGAGCCGTTGGAGGGCGGGTCGTAGGTGTGCGCGCGTCATGGGCGTGAGGAGCGGGGCGTTGGCGAGGCAGGCGGCGACGTGGGGAACGTAGGTAGGTGGGTTCGCGCAGGAGAAGCAGGAAGGAGAACAAAGGGGGAAAGGAGCGGGCCGGGCCGGGTCGGGTCTTGGGTTAGAAATAAGGGGGTTAGGGGTTTGGGCCGGGCCAGAAGATTGGATAAGAAAAAAATTTATTGGGAAATAATTAAATGGTAATAAAGAAGTGGGCCGGGATGGGTATTAAGATAAAAAAATGGGGAAAGGGAGTGGTGAAGGGACGGGCCGGGCTATGAATTAAATTTAAAGAATAGCGAGAAATCTTAGGGAAAAATAAATAGGAAGTTTGGGTTTAAAGGAAATAAAATAAAAATCGAAAATAGATATAGGAAAGTGGCCCGGTTAATAAGAGGGTGGGAAATACGAAAAGAAAAAGGGTAGAAGACGAATTTGAAGAATTGGGGACGGAGTAAATAGAGGAAGAGAAGGTTGAAAGGGAAAGGGTTTAGGGTTTTTAAAATAATAAATGAACAATAATAATAAAACAAATAAATTTAAGAGTGACAAAATACAGGTGTTGATATACAAAAGGACTGGGAATTACATACACCAAGAACATTCCTTTTGTCCTTCTCAAGTACTTAAGAATGTTCTTCACAGTTGTCCAGTGTTTCTCCCAAGGATCTGATTGATACCAACTCACTACACCAATCGAATAAGCTACACCCGGTCTGATACACAACATTACTGATCACCACATAAAACTGCATTTTAATACCACTCAATCATTATCTGTTTTGCTACATATCGGTATTATTAATCAGTGTTTGCTCAGTTATTACAGTTTACAGATATTCGTGATATAACACAGAAAACATACTCAATATCACGGATATAACAATTAGAAGCCGACATTGCAAGCAAACAAGAGAACCGACTGATGTCCCAGGAGCTATTTTGGAAATAATACAAGTGTACAAATCTTTTGTGTAATATTGGTCCAACACACATGAGGATACATGCAATGGACCAGGTAGGGGGCTTCCATAGACCATATAGGCTCCCTTGGTATCATGAAGAAAACAATTGGGCACACAAAGTGGGTGTGAAAGCATTTATTGCATAAAGTTTGGATGTGATGTAATAATCAAGTTTCCCCTCCAAACCTCTGCATACAAACCAGATTACAACTGTTAAAGAAAACAGAGCC
Organism: Agapanthus africanus; assembly: GCA_030015575.1. Classification (NCBI taxonomy): domain Eukaryota; kingdom Viridiplantae; phylum Streptophyta; class Magnoliopsida; order Asparagales; family Amaryllidaceae; genus Agapanthus; species Agapanthus africanus. Next base: position 160,020,892 of record JASDDO010000029.1, on the reverse strand, counting down.
AGAGTGTTATTTGAGAACACACTAGCACTCCACTGCAACTCGGGCCTCCCTCCTCGGTTTCAGGCCGGCGAGATTCCACACAATTCCGGCGACATCGGCCGTACTACCTCCAGTCGGCCCCATATTTTCACAGTGCCTCCCTTGATGCTACATCAGATTATTTTTATTGTTTGGTTAATTTTCTTTTGGGCCTATATATAGCAGATCAGTGGCAAGGGAGAAGGCTACCATGTATATACCATTTCATAATTTTGTTTTGCTTTGTTTTTGTTTAGCTTGAGGGTAAGTGTGCTTCATCTTGGTTTCTTCTTCTTCTTCCCTCTTGAAGCTCTCTTTGGAGAGCTTCATTAAGGAGGCTGAACAAGTCACCAAAGTTTGTATCTTGTTCTCAAGTGATCAATACATTGTTGTTTCTTTTATTTACTTGCTCTCTTTTCTTGATTTCTTTTCATTACCTTGCTTAGCTAATTCTTTATTTTGGTTATGGTGTGGGTGAGGAAGTGAGATGAAAGGCTTTGCGTCCTCCACCTCTTGTTTATGTTTCATGCGCTTAAATTCCATTTTGTGTTAAGGTTGCTAAATTTGGATATGGTATGTTGTAATAAAGATCTTGACAAACTCTTTGTTTCATATATTATATACCTTCACAAACCCTTAGCAATCTCAACACCAATATCTTTTTCTTTCACTAACCTCTTTGTGTTTTCATTTTTGCGGTATTCTTGCAAAACCTCGTGTTTAGTGTTGATACCCCAAGCGCGGACATACAAACGGTAAGTGACCAAAACAGACTCGTTTCGTGCTTTGCGGCGAATGTCGGATTTTAACGGTTTGTGCTCCGCAACCGCGTTGACAAGTCGTGCTTCATGCCGGAAACAAGGTAAAGCTGGACAACTTATGACCAAGGGAGTGTAGAGGTAAACGTCGCGATTCAAGCTTCCAAACCAATCCACAACCATTCTTTCCTTACACTTGTTTTCTTGCTTTTCTTGCTTTCGTATTCTTTTATAATTTTGTGACAAACCAACAAATTCATTAATTTGTTAACCTTAAACAACAATACCTAATACTCAATTCCCTGCGGATCGACCTGTGCTTGCCGGCTCGCTACAACGCGCCGTGCACTTGCGGTTATAAATAGTAAAACGAGAACGATTTCGTGCGCGCATTCCGTTTCATAAAACCATATCTCAATTCCAAAACATACGCGTTTGCGCACGCGGGAAGATTATCAACAAGTTTTTGGCGCCGTTGCCGGGGACTTGTAGTTACTATGTATTGTTATTTCTGGTTCTACTAACTAAACTAACTTCTAATTCATTTCTTTTCAAAAAACTAACAAAATACGATTTTTTGTGACTTCTTTCAATTGTTCTCTGTTCTTAAGACCTGCAATCACTCTGCAATTGAATTTAAAAATCTAGTAAGACCATTGGCACAATAATATAGCCTAAAGAACCCACACAAAAATTCACCCCAGCATCTCAGAATTTGGCCGGCGACGCACCCTCCTTTTCCGGCAACCTCGGCTAAGTTTTAGGATTTTTGAATTTTTGTTTTTATGTGATCTTTAGTTCTGTGTTGGTACTCTTTTGGTCTTGTTTGAGTTTTGTAATTTTAAGTGTGCAGGAATTGGGACATTCGTATCGCTTTTTACACTAAATATCGTACTTTCCAACATTTTAGGTTTTTCGCGGAATTACGACAAGCGATAGTGCGGAGCGAGGTTCAAATGCAAATACAAGACTTTGGGGAAGATTAGTGCCAATGATCCGGGTAGTTTGACCTGCGCAAGCAAACATTCAACGACTCGGATCACATTCAAAGGGTTTTCTAAAACCAAATCCATTTGGTACGTATTTCCTAACACCTCTTCTCAAATCCGACGCAATCCAATTCTCTATCTTTTGCAGGATTCTTTACACAATTTTGCCGCCAATTGTAAAGAAAACTAACCCGTATTTGTTGCAGCGCTTAAAACTTAACCGAAAAAGAAATGTTTGAATTTCATGATTTCTTGAATTCTTTGATTTGATTGCGCATTGCATCTTAAATACGGAAAAAAGGCTAAATAACAAAACAAGATACGGTAAAGGATTTCATCACCTTTTCTCTTTAGCCCACAAATCATAAAATTGCATTCTTGCACACCCTCAGTAAGTAAAATCAATTAGACTTTGACTCTAAGGACTTCACGCTCATTAAGAGAGGTTAATTGTGTTTAGAACTTCGCTCAACGGTATATCGTTCACGGGGTATCTAGGCAAGTGTTAACTGCACAACCGCCAAAAGAGAAAGGGTTATTTATTAAGGAATTTCGCGAAAGCGTTGTAAAACCTCCCCTTCGCTCTTGCACTTACCTGGCTTCGTGATCTGTATATCTTGAGCCTATTTCTCGACACAGTTTTACTTCATCAATCAGGTTCTTGAGCAAGTCTAGTTGACTTAGAATACCGTAGACTGCTAGAGGTGTGATATTCTTTGTTTTTGTGATTTCTGTGAATTCTTGTTAAAATGGGTGACACATAATTCAATTCAATTTTTCACGATTCCTATTCTTTTGTTTATACTCAATCCTAAACTATTTGTACAAATTGTCAAAATTCTTCCCACATTCATGATGATTGTCCTTTTCTAGTGGGTGACCAACCGTTCCAAATTCTTGATAACGGTCACCCACCTAACACTCCTGAGCCAAGTCCAACTTCAAACATTGACCAATTGATTGCAAATCTGGAGAAAGAGGTCGACAGAATGACGGCTCTAGCATCACCACCATCACAACCCCTCCAACCCGAAACCATTGAAACTTCTGTAGGGTATGATAGTGAGATGGATGCTAGGTTGACCGCTCTAGAAAAAGGTATTGAAGTAATGACTGCGGTCGAGAATCAAACAGCTTTTACGTTAGCCATGTTCATACAGCAGTCTGAGCGATTATTTCAAGCTCAAGCGTGATCTTTGGCTAACATAGAGGAACAAGTGAAACATTTAGCTAAGTGGATTCTAGGGAGTGAGCACAGTCAATAAGAACTCGATAATGTTAATGTCTGTCATTTAGAGAGTCACCCAAGTGAGGTAAATGATAAATCAAATTTTGATGATTTCTTAGATGATGATACGATTGAATTGACTGAGTGCTACCAGGATACACAAGAAAACCCTCTAAGTCAGTCCACCACTAGCTTTTAAGTATCCACTGAACTTCTTATCACATTAGAGATTGATTTAACTGAAATAATACTTGATGAGGAAATTCTTGAACCGACTGATTTCTGCTTTCCAATTTTAGAGGAGGAACCTTGTGATTTTGTCGGGTATGGTTGGGATAAATTAGAAGAGATCAATGATAAGGAACCCACAATTTTTGTATCACCTAGTGATATTGTTTCGGAAGAAAAATTTGGGTGGGAACCTACTTTTTTAGATGATATGAACCTACCCATTTGTGAATGTGATGAGGAAGAAATCTTTTTGGCAGAGAGTGTAAATAATGAGAGTAGGATTGTGAAAAATAATAGGAAGGAAGACGGTGTTGAAAACTATTCTTTTATACAGAGTTTTGAGGAAATTTTTGCTGATGAACTTGATATTCTTGGTGAGTTTGGGTCAAGATCATTTTGGGATCATCTTTTGGACCTTTCTTTCTCATCACTTTTTGCGAATGAACTCCAGTTCTTACACGAACCTGACTTCAAAACTCAACACGTGCTTATTAAACATTCAATTCATTCAGAAAACAATTCTTTGACCTCCTAAAAATTCCATCTTCATCTTCAACGTCTTCTCATCCCAACTTTTACACGCCCATGCCCTTCACTAACATCTAACTTATACATATTCTTTTTCTTTTTCTTCTTTTTATACACATTCTTTTACCAGCCCCTACATTATATAGACAAAATCTTCTTATAGCTGGTATTAATTTCTTCTCTAACCATGTCGATAAATTGTAAATATAGTAATTTTTGCTTTCTTAGTTTTTATATGATCTCACCCACTAGGGGTGAGTGCTGATATTCTTGAGCGGGACGAGCCTGTTGTTTTTAATGTTTTTGTTTAAAGAGATGTACACATTTGCTTTATTTACATTTGGGGTTCTTTTTGTAAATAATCCTTTATAATCCCACTGCCCACAGCCCGAGCCTTCATTTCACATCTCTTCAAACAGATCTAAAAGCCTCCTCATCTCTTCCCGCAGCCACCACACAAAAACCCTAGCTCTTCCCTCGATTCCCGGCCGGCGACTCTTCCATCAATTCCGGCGAGATCGGCCGTCCCCCATCCAAACTCCGATCAACTTCCTCCTCGCTGTAAGACATCTTCTTCCCCCTCTGTTTACATTGTTTGTTTCTTGCGAAAATCCCACAGATGGCACCTTTTGTGTTGGAAAGGAATTTTGTCGCACTCTTTTCACACGATGTCTTCGGACATTACTTTTGCGACCCAATCCGACAGCTGGGTTGGGTTTTCTTGCTGTATGGGATGGAAGGGTTATGCGCTTGCGAACGTTTGGTGGACGAATTCTACGATGCGATTCGTGAGGGGGAGGTTTTACAAAATAGAGTCAGATTGCATTTTTTTGGGACGACATAAGGTATTCTCGATTGAAACCATTTCCCACGTCACGGGTATCCAATTGCGATCTGGCAATCAGAAGCCCCTAGAGTTAGCTCGGTATAGGACGGTTCTGGGAAACCATTGTGAGCTTCGTGATGTTGGGTTGAATGGCCAGCAGATCTATAGGAACGCCTATACAGCATGCCGGTGGGTGTACCGAAATATCATGGGGATTGCGCGAGTTTCTTCGTTTCCAGCGATTGTGGGGCACATAGTCCATTGTCTGATGACCAGGGACTATCAATTCTGCATGGTGACCATGCTCTTTGCCACGATCACGGACAGTGCGGCAGCGCACAAATCATTGCTTCCCGTCGTCATCATGCAAATTTGTCGACATTACATGGATGAGGATGAGTTCACTGCTTATCTATCGATGTATCCTACCATACCAGTGGAGCTGGAGATGATCTCGGCAGGGTACTCAGATCCTAGGAGTGAGCAGCAGATTTGGACCCCGACTGACCCCAGCGAGCATGCGGCCCCGCAGACTTCATCCGAGATATACTTGGGAGATGATGTTCCGACGGATCCCTACGAACTTCATAGAATGGAAGTCCGCGGCATCAAGACGTTGATCCGGCAGAACAGGAAAATTAAAGATCAGAACAAGGAAATTAATGATCAACTCAGCCATATATTGGCCAACCAAGATGACGCATGGAGCAGCAGCAAAAGGAAGGGAAAAGCAAAGCGACGATGAGGACATCGTCTGGCTCAAGTTAGTGGGTGGAGCTGAAGCTTGGTGGTGGTAGTACTTTGTATCTGCATGTACCTTGCATTTGCATATTTCTTGCATTTTCAGCATTTACAATTTGTATTTTTCTTTTCTGTTGCATGTAGTTGCATGTCATATTTGCTTCTGTACTACATTGTATACAAAAATTGAAAAATTTATAAAAATTAAAAAATTCTTGAAAAATTATAAAAACTTTGTTATGTTGGTTATCTGGGGAATTGTGATTCAAAATCTGATGGTTTTGTTGATAAGATAGAAATAACTAAATTCTGAATGTGAGATTGACAACCTGAGAGATAACCCTCCGGTTTGCTCAACTATTGCCGATATGCATCTTTTATAACACTTGACGTGTCGTATATTTTTAAAGAAATGATGAATGTCTGACATGTTTATAACTTTTTGATTGATAAACATCTATAGGATCAAACATGTTTGGCCGAGTTAACCAGAGTATCAAGAATTGTTCATACGGTGAAGTAGAAATGAGGAAACTTTATAGAAACTTATGCAGAAGCTATAAGTCCGAAAAATAACCCATCTAGAACCTTGTTGGAGTAGGTACACACTTTATCACGTGTAACGTCTTCAGATTTAAAAAGAAAAAGCTGCTAATATCTCCATTTTCACTGAATGCAAAAATTCTAAGTAAAATGAGTCTTTTGTTTTGTGGCCATGGTAACTTGGGTAATTAAGTCCTTGGGGTGTCTCCACACCTAATGCCCTAAAACCATCTGGTTTGGGAGTCATTGACCCAAAGCTCGCTAAGTTTCCAATCGTCGGATAAAACATGCTAAGCAAGTGTTCTCTCCAAATTAAAAGTCCTAACGATTCTGTGTGGGAGAATAATCTTGGCGATGACGAGTTTCTTATGTTAAAACAGTTTTTTTCCGGAGATATGAAGGTTTTGTATTTATTAAGATGTTTTGTGCGATAATGAAAGGTGTGTATAAACGAAAACAGGTGAAAGGTAGGAGCGAAAATTAGGACTTAGGTTCTCTGTTAAAGTTGCTATAAACTTCTGACATGAAACCTAACTGCCGAATAAAACTTGATAAAATCTTAGCTCCTTTCAAACTCGTGCGGTCCTTTAGATGTCTATCTTGGTCCGTAATTTTGACATGTTGACCCTAATCAAATTTCTTAAAAAACATGACGACACTACCGCACAATTACGAAAAGACGCATATTAGCTTGTTTAATAGATTGCGATGAGTGAAATATTGGGTTTAATGTTTCTTGTTTGAGTGATAGAACTTCTACCTTTGATTCTTAATTTTCGGATCTGAATCCACAGTTTCCCCTTAGCTAACTTAACTGGATTTTGTGGGTGTAATCCGCTGAAAACCCTCAGGAGACAACACTCCTCCTACTAGGGACACCTACAGATTTAACGGCTTGTTGCACGTGATCAGTGCAATCGCGTTCCCTGCGAAAGTGAGGCTAGGAATTTTTGTATTGCTCGGGACGAGCAATAGATAAATTTAGGGGTATTTGATCACCACATAAAACTGCATTTTAATACCACTCAATCATTATCTGTTTTGCTACATATCGGTATTATTAATCAGTATTTGCTCAGTTATTACAGTTTACAGATATTCGTGATATAACACAGAAAACATACTCAATATCACGGATATAACAATTAGAAGCCGACATTGCAAGCAAACCAGAGAACCGACCGATGTCCCAGGAGCTCTTTTGGAAATAATACAAGTGTACAAATCTTTTGTATAATATTGGTCCAACACACATGAGGATACATGCCAAGGACCGGGTAGGGGCTGCCATAGACCATGTAGGCTGCCTTGGTATATGAAGAAAACAAGTGGGCACACAAAGTGGGTGTGAAAGCATTTATTGCATAAAGTTTGGATGTGATGTAATGACCAAGTTACCCCTCCAAACCTCTGCATACAAACCAGATTACAACTGTTAAAGAAAACAGAGCCAAAGTGTTATTTGAGAACACACTCGCACTCCATTGTAACTCGGACCTTCCTCCTCGATTTCAGGCCGGCGAGATTCCCCACAATTCCGGCGACATCGGTCGTACTACCTCCAGTGGGCCCCATTTTTTCACAGCGCCTCCCTTGATGCCACATCAGATTATTTTTATTGTTTGCTTAATTTTCTTTTGGGCCTATATATAGCAGATCAGTGGCAAGGGAGAAGGCTACCATGTATATACCATTTCATAATTTTGTTTTGCTTTGTTTTTGTTTAGCTTGAGGGTAACTGTGCTTCATCTTGGTTTCTTCTTCTTCTTCCCTATTGAAGCTCTCTTTGGAGAGCTTCATTAAGGAGGTTGAACAAGTCACCAAAGTTTGTATCTTGTTCTCAAGTGATCAATATATTGTTGTTTCTTTTATTTACTTGCTTTCTTTTCTTGCTTTCTTTTCATTACCATGCTTAGCTAATTCTTTATTTTGGTTGTGGTGTGGGTGAGGAAGTGAGATGAAATGCTTTGCCTCCTCCACATCTTGTTTATGTTTCGTGCGCTTAAATTCCATTTTGTGTTAAGGTTGCTAAGCTAGGGTATGGTATGTTGTGATAAAGAGCTTGACAAACTCTTTGTTTCATATACTATATACCTTCACAAACCCTTAGCAAACTCAACACCAATATCTTTTGCTCTCACTAACCTTTTTGTGTTTTCATTGTTGCGGTATTCTTGCAAAACCTCGTGTTTATTGTTGATACCCCAAGCGCGGACATACAAACGGTAAGTGACCAAAACAGACTCGTTTCGTGCTTTGCGGCGAATGTCGGACTTTGACGGTTTGTGCTACGCAACCGCGTTGACAAGTCGTGCTTCATGCCGGAATCATGGTAAAGCCGGACAACTCATAACCAATAGAGTGTAGAGATAAACGTCGCGATTCATGCTTCCGAACCAAGCCACAACAATTCTTTCCTTACACTTGTTTTCTTGCTTTCTTGCTTTCGTATTCTTTTATAATTTTGTGACAAACCAACTAATTCATTAATTTGTTAACCTTAAACAACCATACCTAATACTCAATTCCCTGCGGATCGACCCGTGCATGCCGGCTCGCTACAACGCGCCGTGCACTTGCGGTTATAAATAGTAAAACGAGAACGATCTCATGCACGCATTCCGTTTCATAAAACCATATCTCAATTCCAAAACATACGCGTTTGCGCGCACGGGAGGATTATCAACAATCGCATACATGAATTACCCAACTGCCAAAGCATAGGGTATCCCTTGCAGGCGAGCCTTCTCCAAATCAGTCTTGGGAGATATCTCTTTGGAGAGAGTGGTTTCTAAACAAGTGGGTAAATTACTACGCTTAGAATCTTCCAAACTAAAGCTCTTTAGTATGGTGTCATTGTGCCTGGATTGGGACAATCCCAACATCCGTTTAGATCTATCTTTATAGATCTTAATCCCAGGATGTTGGAGGCATCTCCAAGATCCTTCATGGAGAAGTTTTGTGATAAGAAGAGCTTAACCGTGTGTATCATAGGAACATCGTTTTCTATCAAGAGTATGTCATCCACGTAAAATACGAGGAAGACGACCTTACTCTCTACAACCTTCTTGTATATACAAGGTTCATCTAAGTTTTTTATGAAGTCAAACTCTTTAATAGCTTCATCGAAACAGATGTTCCAGCTTCGCGATGCCTGCTTTATTCCATAGATTGATTTAAGTAGCTTGCACATGCTTCCGCTGCTCCAACTATCTACGAAGCCCTAAGATTGTGTCATGTACACGCTCTATGCTAAATCACCAATCAGAAAAGCGGTCTTGACATCTCTCTGCCATATTTTGTAGTCATGGTATGCAACAATAGCAAGTAGAATCCCGATGGACTTAAGCATAGCCATTGGAGAAAAGGTTTCATCATAGTCGACACCTGGTCGTTGACGAAAACCTTCTGCTACAAGTCTATTTTTGAAAGTCTCAAATTTTCCATCTACACCAATTTTCTTATTAAAGATCGACTTGCTCCCGATGGGTTTTACCACTTCAGGAGCAACTTCCAAAGTCTATACTTTATTGGTATACATGGATTCCATCTCAGATCGCATAGCATCCAGCCATTTCACAGAGTCTCCACTTTTGATGGCCTCCTCGAAACTAGTTGGGTCATCATCTTCCATTCTACAATCCTCGCTCCAACCGTCTATGAGAAAACCATAGTATCTCTTAGGTGGATGAAGAACCCTACTAGATCTGCGGAGTGGCTGGGGTTCATCGGGGGCTATTGAATCCTCGGATTCTACCAAATTGTCAGTTATAGTTTGTGTAGCTGGAACTTCTTCCAGTTCTGCCTCATTACCACTAATTTCTTTTACAAGAAATTCCTTTTCTAACAAAGAGGCATGTTGAGAAACAAACACTTTTTGTTCCTCAGAATGGAAGAAGATATATCCATAAGAATCCTTTGGATATCCTACAAACTTGCACAAAACAGACCTTGCCTCGAGCTTGTCCCGATTTTGCCTTTTAACATAGGCCGGACAACCCCATATCTTAACTCGTTTAAGAGATGGTCTTTTCCCATTCCATATCTCATATAGAGTGGTAGGCACAGATTTGGTCAGAACCCTATTCAATAGGTATGCACTTGTCACAAGTGCATGACCCCAAATAGAAATAAGTAACGCAGCAGTACTCATCATAGAGCGCACCAAATCTAATATGGTGCGATTCCTCCACTCCGATACACCATTGTGTTGTGGTGTATACGGAGTAGTAAGCTGAGAGAGAATCCCAATCTCTTTTAAATTATCATGAAATTCCCTGCTCAAGTATTCTCCTATCCGATCAGATCGAAAGATTTTAATACTTTTACCCGTCTAGTTCTGAACTTCGTACTTATATTTCTTGAATTTCTCAAAAGCTTCCGATTTGTTTTTCAACAAGAACACATGTCCGAACCTTGAGAGATCATCGGTCAATGTAATAAAGTACGAGAAACCATTCCTGGCATGTGTAGATATAGGACCACATACATCACTATGTATCAGTCCCAACAGTTCAGTAGCTCTTTCTCCGTGTCCGGTAAACGGAGTTTTGGTCATCTTGCCTTTGAGACATGACTGGCAAGTTTCATAAAATGTAAATTCGAACTAATTCAAAAATCCAACTTTTTGCAACTTAGCTAGTGGTGTCGCAGTGATATGACCTAGTCTACAATGCCATAAGAAGGTTTCGTTCATTTCTGAACTTTTCCTCTTGTGTGTTTTCTGTATATTTAGAACTATAGTTTGATTCAGAACGTAAATACCGTTACACAACATTCCAAACCCAATCAACACTTGATTTAGAAAAATGTTTATAACATTATCCTATAATGTGAAATTGTATTCATCTTTAGTTAGCAAATAAACCGATATAATATTGCACATCATCTTTGGTACGTAGTAACAGTCGTTCAGAATCAATGTATTACCAGTTAGTAATACAAGGTGATATTCGCCTACTTCTTTGGCTGAACAATTGCACCATTCCCTACTACTAAAGACTTATCACCCTTTCCCAGTTCTCTACCTCTCTTTAGCCCATGTAAAAAATTACATATGTGGGATCCTGATCCGGTATCCAATACCCAGGACGTAGAGCAAACTGAGAAACCGTTCTCGGTTACGAACACACCCGAAGACGATGCATCAACATACTTATTCTTTATTTGGGTGGCGTGGGAATTCTAATATTCCCCTATCCCTTACTCAGACTTATGATAATCAAAAGAAAAAGCGGAACCAACGTTCCCCAGCTCAGTATAATAAGCGAGTTTGGTCAATAGATCTATATTATTATCTTAATTAAGGTGTGTCATTAGTCGCTACCAGGAGAGAGAGAGAAGAAAACACTTTAGCGTGCGCTCTTGCAAGATTAGATTGGTTATTATCTTATCTAATTAGGATGGCTCCCACTGTTTTTATCAAATCTTCTTTCAAACCTTAAAAGGAATGATCAACCGGGATTAATTACACCCTACAAGTTCGCCAATCGTTCGGCCAGGCAGGTATTGGTACTCCGAGGGAGACTCCCCATGCTTTTGCATGGAACTAATTAATAACCACGTTTCCGCAAGGGCATCACACCGTTAACACCTTTCTTAGACACCTAATGGATCGGCTAATTGAAAAGTGGAAAACTCTGCTAGAAGTAACTCTTACTCGCAGTGGGTATCAGGATCCAACTATCATATAGATGGTATGCAATCTCATTGCAAATTTCAACAATTGAAATTCCCAACTTCTATTTTTGCCCCTGGCAAGTTATGACCTTGGCTATGGTCAACAAATCATAAGCGCTAGCCAAGTTCAACCCGTCATTTTTTGATTGAATTAAACCAACCCGTACGATCCTTGGCTAAGGTCAACAAAGCCGTACGACTACCCTAATCCAATCGCATCATATGCTGCAGATAAACACTAATTAGCTACCGCACACTACGCCTTCGCTAAGGTCAACAAACGTAGCAAGAATACTAAATAGTACTTATCTGAAATGACGGAGGGCTACGGCTGGTTTTTATGAAAACCATTAACATATTGAACTTGATATCCTTGCAAAATCTACTGATTTGAAAAGGAGTGTTTTTTGTAGCTTTTCCTAGTTCCGCTAAAAAGGTTACTCCCGGTGAAGGGATCTCAACTCTTTCCTCATCGAATGAGGTGCAGAATATTCATCAAGGAATACCACTATGCAAAACAAGAACTAAAGAAGCTATTAAACCAAAACCTTGTGGGTTGTAGCATTTGCTGATTTTGCTAAAGAGATCACTCCCGATGAAGGGATCTCGGCTCAGTCCTCATCGAATGAGGTGCTGGATATTCATCAAGGAATACCAATATGCAAAGTAAGAACTAGAGCTACCTTTTAAAAACTTTTGATTCTAGAACAACTTTAGGTTTCTTTTCTTTTCATTAATCTCATTAATGAAGTCCTATCATTTAATGTTTCCTAAATATCACAGAAAATGAAACGAAAATAGAACGTACGCTTATGCCATCCGCATTCATCACGGAGCCCCGTCATGGACCGTTAGGTTATTTAACTAACGGCAGAGCCGGGGATGGACTAGTGCGGGTGCAAAACACAAGCAATGTTTATTATATATATCATATATATATAGCATTCGTCTCACGCAGTTATATGATTACATCACAGAACTAAGCAGCAGAAGTTAACATATGAAATATTGGATATACTAGGATGTCAGTGTTTTAAATTAAGCCAATAGTGAAAAACACAGATTCCACGGTCGTGATGAATAGCCAAACCCACATCCCAAGACCCCTACGAGAGCGGCAAGCAACCCTGCTAATTCTAGAGTTATGAGTGTTGGGTTACCCTAACGCCCTTGCCACCATCCGTGGCGATTTGCTGACAAAAAATTTCTACGTGTTAAAAATGGCGCTAGAATAACCCATTAAACTGGATCTCACCATAAACCTAACTAGCTAAACTAGGATTGCTATCTACTTTGATAAGAAAGCCTCACCTGACGATCTGTCCTTCGGTCTTCTTTCTTCATCATGTGCTCCTAGTGGCCACCTTGAACAAGCTTGATCTTCCTTTCTTGCTCAATCCGTTCTCCACGATCGATCTTGCTCTCCGATCCTCCTTTGTCATAGATGATCCACCCGAGGGATGTGATCCATGGCTCTACCTCCTAGCTGAGTGTTAATAGGAGCAACTAAAGAACTTGGGATGCTAATCCAAGAACTCTAGGATGTAGAGTGAAGTTCTAAGTGTTCAACTATCTCTATCTTTCCTCCTCTCTTGTTTTTCAACACATGAGAGTGTAGAGAGGAGCAAGATGATGATGGTAGTGAAGCTCAAGAGAAGCGGAAGGAGGTGAAGAAAAATGGTGAGATGAAAATAAAATGAGCAACCATGTGAGAGAAAATATCTCACTTAGGTTTTGCATGACAATATCCATGAATAAAGATGTCCAACCATGCTTCAATAGTTGTCACAAATGAATAAATAATTCATTTGTCAACTATTGAAGCCATGGCTCTCACCATACCTCCCTCTCCGTCAATTTACACCTCATTTCAATTTAAAGAATGAATAGAAAAAGAATAATGAGGTGGTCACCTTCTAGAATGTTATCCTTACCAAAATAAGGATTACAATCTACTGTATATACATACCAGCATTCGGATAAAAACATGAATGCTCAAAGAGATAGAATAATACGAAGTCCGTAATACTAGAATATACATAACGAAATATATATATGTAAATTATCAAATCAATACCTGATTTAATAATCCGGCTGAAACCCGTGCCGGCTAGTATTACCAACCGTCCGATCGAAAGTTCGGGTACAAAGTACATTAATCGATCGGAACCTTGCACGTATCCAATATGGCTACTACATCATTTCTCCTGAACTAGGGAAACCCTATGTGTGGGACTCTAAAGACTCGATAGTACGCTGGCAGTGAGTTACTAGATAAATCGATAACCACATGCACATCAGCGGCACTAGCTGTACATAACAGCTACAGAGGTACTTGTCGAAAAGGAAGGCCGACGAGTAAAATCATCCGGATCCCTACTGAGCCTATCAATGACATTCTCTGTAACGTCCGGTCTCTTCGTCTGAGAGTATCGCATACTGGGTCTAGGGGTGGTAAACGTCAGACCCTAATAACCCCATAATTCATGCTGATGCGGCTCTGGACCAATCCGGGAATCTACTGATCAGCCTATCAGTAAATCCCAACTGCCTTGGCAAAGGTCTTATGGACCTGACCAATGGAACACAGTGCGATATCGACTCCCAATACCGGGAGAGACGAATCCCCGACAATCGCTCACTGCCTACATGGCTTGGGACTGTACCCAACCAAAACCTGTTTGCATGACTCAGTAGAGCTGTGGTAGGGTAGTGATCAAAGCATAGTGGGAACTCACACGAGACAAATGACGATCTCAGGTCTAAAGGCTAATCCGTACCCATTTCACCTGAGAACTTCCACCTGACGATAGGTATAGTACCATCTGGAAATTCTCGGCGAGTCCGTCCAGTGTACTCACCCCCAGTGAGCACCTGTATACGATCATAGGTGCAAAAGACCAATGGTTGTTGGACTGTACCATCGTCCCTCGTCGGGGTCTTGAAACGTATACACTAGTCTACTTCAGAATATCGATGCTCAGTCTCGATACTCCCATGACTAGGAACAATTTAAGGATGTGCGTGTTGAGTTCTTTAGCATGACTACTCGGTTTAGGAAGCCATCAAGCACGCAATTTTATAAAAATCTAGTCTGCTAACAAACCCGAACTAAGGATCTAACTATAGAATTAGTGTTAAACTAAGAAAGTAAACAACTTTACTCTAAGTGAACAAGGAATACAACCTTTGTATACCGGTCCTTCACTTCTAAAGCTCCGGGTAGTAGTCTCTTTGCTCCAAGTAGTGGTCTTCTGGACTCTCCATAGGCTCCACTAGGCGAAAGGAATGAGCTTGCACTATGATCTTCGAGGCCGAAAATGCTCTACGTCGAAGAATCGCTAACTCAAGCTAGCTCTTCACTAATTGATGAACTAGTGAAGAAACAACCTATACTAAATGGCTAGTTTGGTATAGATTGGTGAAGTAGGAATTTTGATCACTTTAGAATTATTTTTCCCTTTTTCTTTTTCTTTTTCTTCACTCTCAAAAGCTAGAAATGAAAAATGAAGGAGATAAATAAAAGATCTCAAGTGATCAAGTCATGAGCCATGGGTGAGAAAATATCTCATATAACTCATGTGGAGACTAAACCATGGGTAAAGATAATGGTTAGGTTAATAAATATCTAGAGTAAAACAAAATTAGTCGACTAAAGTCAATTTGTCACGACCCGAAAAGTGCGGAACATGACCGGCACTTAAATTACGAAACGTCTCGAGGCGTACTAAATCTAAGTAAGCCAAAACCCAGAAATCCAAACTAAGTAAAGCAGTAGAGTGAAGAAAAAACCAATTTTTAGAGCAAGAAATTTAACAACATAAGCCGAAGTATGTATTTTTAAAATCTCTATTCTTTTCAAAAAATTTCGGCAGGGTTTCCTTTGGAAAAACTGACCCCAGATGGGAACAAAACCTGATAAAGCATATATAATGAATAAAGGCATACCCAAGCGGGAGCTATCTCTTCGTCAATCGACGGACAAAACCACACAATGCAGCATAATATACAACGCCGAAAGACAAGGATCAAACTCAGGATAAAAAAACCCAACATCATCAAGAAACCCAGAGGAAAACCATAATAATACAGCGTGCGAGGTCGAAAGAATATACACATGTCATGTATCTATATCAAATATACGAGTCTGGTTGATGGAGTTTTACTAGATACAACTGAAATAATAAATATACAATGGCGGTCCTGACGCAAAAGATCCCACCTACCAAAGCAATCACCCGGAAGAAACAATGTGCCAACAAAACCGCAACGAAACCTGTGCGGCAAAACTAGCAAGGAACTGTCGCACAACGGGAGTGAGTTGCCAACTCGTGAGTAGAAAACATCTACACGTAGAAATCCCATGTATGACGCTATCCTAGGTCATAATGGGTAATATCCTTAAATAAATATCCTGGTCCACCTATGTATACGTGCAATACCACATGCTCGTGTCAGTGCCTCAGATAGCAACATATTAGATATAAGATGTATGAATGCATTACAAATGAAACAGAATACATCATGAATGAGACAACTGTTTTCTTTATTTTAATGAGATTTCTGTATGTACATAAATTGCGTATCATCAATGAAATCGACAGATAAAACAGTGTCCAGGATCGACACAAAACATAAATCCCAGGATCTCAATACCTCAGGCTCTGGCTATCCGGACTGGCCTGTTTCATCAATCGTAATATTTCAGTATCTCAAGTCTCAATATCTCAGTGTCTCAAATCTCAATATCTCATTACCTCAGGCTCCGTCCGTCTGGATCGGCCCATATCATCAGTCACACGACCACGAACGGTATCCTCCGAATATCCGCCGCGTCAGGTAAAATCACCGGTAGGCAGTCTGTCCCTGCCAAGCTCATCGTCTACAACTCGAGCTTCTTGCCCCGGGGTACCATACCGGGCCCACCATGTACCCGAGACGGTTTATCCAACTCCTCGAATCGGGTCTCGAAAACATCTTAGAACCGAGAAAACAACTTGGTGGACAATACTCAATATATCAAGGAAAACCACATTTTTCTCTTTAAAATAATTCATCAGTTTATAAAACTTTCACATGCGGTTTAACAAGAAGAATCCGAAATCATCAAGTCACCATGTCAATAACATTGAAAACCGGCATAAATCTCCATAATACTGCATAACCAATGAATATACGGATGCATCTGATATCATGCAATAATTTAAACTAGCATATGAAAGCTATAACATGTACCAACTATCAGTTAGCAAGCTATGTCAATGAAATAGTATTTTCTAAAGTGTACGTGACATGACAATTACCGATGAAGATGTGTGTGAGCCGGCAAGCAGGTGTACGTGGAACATACGCATCATCGGTAATGGAGCTGGTGTCCTGACTGCAGGATTTCATGATAATTACAGAGAACATATATACAAGAACGCAATGCAATAAAACATCATGAATATATAGAAAGTGATGTAGTAACAACAACACTGAAAAATATACCTACCCAATATACGAGTCATACAGTTCGAAATTTAAAATACTCACGATTCTCTACTTTTGAAAATGAGTAAGACTCGAGCCCAGTCAAAAGGGTAAGAGGATCCACCTAAGTCCGAGTCGATCTATATATATATATCTAGTAGTCGGTGATCTCGCCTCAATAGTATCACGTACGATAAAATAAATAATATGACATCTTCGAGTCAAGAGTGCGGATCTATCCTCATAACTATATCTCGTACCGTAAATCTATCGTACGGCATCCCAAATCTGGGTACGGATCAAATATCACATTTATCTCATTATTCATCTGGTATCCACATCATCATATATCCTGAGCAGGGGTACTGATCTAAGTCGAGTACACTATTAATATCATCAACCATATCATGATCTGGCTACTGATCTAAAGCCTCATACAATCCGTTGCCATCAACATATATTATCATATAGAAGTTTACCTCGCCCAAGCGATCCATTATAAATATCATAACATATCTCATCAATATCTCGATCATATGTCAACTATCATATATATATCCTCATCTACATGGTATCGTCGTCCAACGATCTGCTATAACATCATGACATAACTCGTACACAAATTAAATATCTCACAAGATCATGCCCGATCATATCAACTCATTCCCATGTATCATATAACATTCTCATCATCCAAGCATATGAATACCAATATATATATGTCCCCAATACGCACAAGGAAGTAAATGTATGCAAGTATGTGTATGTGCGTGTTCGCAAATCTTTACTCTAGGATTTCGTTAGTAAGAAATCGACTAAAGAACTTTCTTCGATTCTCGCTAACACTAACCCCTAATCTCCTAAAGCTTTTCTTGCTAAGGTTCATATCACACACTAACATGTAAAACTATATCTATATCACATGACATCTTTTCTCATAATTTTGCGGGGTTGCTATACGCCATCCGCCCGATTTCCCCCGTAGATATAATCTACTCACCTTGATCCTCGCTTGCTGGAGTCGATGACGACACACTCATCCTCGTCGTCTTGGAATCCACATGGGGTACCTATAACCAATACATAATCGCAGATGCATATTAAAATCAAGGCGGAAACCAAAACGGCACACAAATGGCTTATAGGTTAGAACCTATAGCCTACGCCCGCAAAACACGACCAAATAATCAACGTTATTGACGTTCAAACGCCACACGACAGAATCCAATTCAATTTCACAAAACCAAGTTTAAAACGAAATCGCAAAACAAGCATCAACTAAGGAAAATGGTCCCAGATTTTAGCCTAACTGAAATCGGTCAATTTTGCACATAGGAGGGGTCTAGTTTACTTGAAATAGAGACACAGAACAAGCACGAGACCCAAAGCTCATGTCCTGGCTGCAAATTACGGCCAAACAGATTAAATTTGTGGCGTGGAAGTGTATTGGGGGTCTCAGGTCTTGGGGTTATCATCTAGGCTTCCTGCATGACTCACAGTCTCCGCTAAATAATATTCCAGGTCCCCGGGTGTTAGCAGATTCCAATATACTACCACAATTTCCACAATTTTCCGTATCGGCAGAATTTCAAAGTTTGTAATTGGGGTTAAGTCTCAGGTTTTAGTCCAATATGATATCACTAAAGGGGGTTTAAGGTCACTACTACACTCAATTTCACCTTTGGGTTAAATTCAAAACCCTAAACTCATCTAGGAATTTTCTAAGTTCACTAAACATCGATATATCGGTTCTAAATAACAATGGAAGCTATGGTGAATGAAAACAATACAAATGGTGCAGAAATTACCTCTTTTGGGCAACGCACGAAAAAGCCTAGTTTGCCAATGCTGTCAAAATCCCACTTTTCTTGGTCCAATGTATAGAGGAGAAGGAGGGGATCAACTTTTATGAAGGGAGTATAGGGTTTTGCCAAGGTTTTTGAGACGGATCCTAGGGTTTAAGATGGAGGGAAGTGAGGAAGATGAAGGAGAAGAAGAAGAGAAAATGGTGAAGGGATAATGGGCTGCCCCCCTCTCTCCCTCCTCTCACTTATTCTCACCCACTCTCTCACAAATTACCCTTTTTGCCATTCCTCTTTTCTTTTCTTTTCACTTTTAAAACCAAAACACTTAATACCCATAAAACTACACGAATGCAACAACATGTAACCAAATGCAACATGAGATGGTGCACTAGCCATGAAAACTGTAAAAATATGGATTTGGCCTAATCGCTATTAGCAGTGCACTAATCGGGTTTTCATTTAAACTGCATATAATAAATATTAAAAATGTCAAATCCTTAAAATATATTTTTAAATGAATAAATCATTTTAATTCCTAGTTATATAAAAATTATTGGTATATATTTATACCATTTTTCGAAAACCCCAATTTCGCAAATCGGTAGTTTTCGGGAAAAAATATTATTTTAATATTAAATTCCAAAAATAATATTTTATATTTTCTGAATTGTTACAATCTTCCACCTTATAGAAATTCGGTCCCTCAATTTAAATTTAAACCCTTCAAATACTAAAACATTTCAGTAAAAAGTCCAAGTCGTCGGGGCTCCGAAATCATCAATACATAAGAAGCATCGTAGCGTAATGCATGCGCATGAATAATGAGCAGATAATTCAAAATCAAAACTCCGTCAAGGATCCCGCAATCATCGGAGTTATGGCGAAAACACCAATGTCAAAGCCCAAAACAAACCAACATGATATAAA
The DNA here is from genome assembly GCA_030015575.1 of Agapanthus africanus. NCBI lineage: Eukaryota > Viridiplantae > Streptophyta > Magnoliopsida > Asparagales > Amaryllidaceae > Agapanthus > Agapanthus africanus. The sequence goes on along the minus strand of JASDDO010000029.1, from coordinate 160,001,147 downwards.
TCAACAATGCAAGTAAACATCATAACTATACATGTAAATGTCTGAAGGAAGTGCATACCAAACCCTTTTAAGTCGCTGTGCATTGCGCATATCACTGCACAATGGCTGACGTCTAATATAATAAAATAACAATACATACATACACACACACACACACACACACACACACACATATATATATATATATATATATCCTTTCTTTAGTATTTACGTCCTGCCGTTTTGAAAATAATTTAGAAGGGTTCCCTTGTTTTAAACGTTTCATGTCATATCAGACACGTAGGTAAATACTGAGACTATAGCTCCCTGTTTGGAAATCCCTTCGATGACTCTCAATGCATGCAAAATATATCCAGGTACTGTCCTCTGACTAGTCCTGCTCAGTACGAAAACAAATAGCAAATACCATAAAAACGTAATGCTCCATAAGAAATCAATCCCAAAACGTGCATATGAAAGTTACGTGCGTCTGGTGAGCACGAAAATCAAAATCCATGAATGTGCCATACATGTACACAGAAACAATATCTAAGTGTAACGGGCGTGCACGAAACACCTGTCAGAGGCAACGTGTGTGCCTGACAGAAAAATCAGGTGCATCTGATATGCACGAAGAATCACGATTTAGTGCATCTGGCGTGCACCAAAATCGCATCTCATATCATGCGCCCAACATGCGCGAAAATCCAAATCAGGTGCATCCATCATGCATAAAATCACGAAATCCAATATCAAGCACCGAACATGCGCAAAATCCAATCCAAGCGCATCAAATATGCGCAAGAATCCAATCAGGTGCACAAGATGCATAAAACAAATATCGAGTATCACAATTGAAATCGACGGTATACGACACATTTCAATCCAAATCCAAACCAAGCATTCCGTGGTATATAATCTCACAACCATGCGCATCAGCATGCACAAAAGCAAATCAAAATACTAAAAGTGCATGACAACTATGTCGAAAGCATAAGTCTTCATATGCATGCCCTAAGCATGAAATCACAATCAATATCTCAAATGACATCAAAACGACGTCAGGTACAACTGTGGTGCACAAAATACGTATCAATGCACTGCAAACATATGTGAACTATACCGAGTGCAAAAACCAAATCGTGTGCATACCATATGCACAAAATCAACCCAACTGTATGAAATCCATGAAATCATAAACATGTGCAGCCAAGGCACAAAACGACGTAGAGTGCGATACTGTGCATAAATCATAAATTAACACAACGGTGTATAAAGCATATCTCAAGTGTAATAACTATGCATAAAATATGAATACTCAGCAGGTGCAACCATGGTGCACAAAAGCAAATATCATGAAACTCGGTCATCAAAACTCAATCAAGCAATAAATCACCGAAAATATCGAAATCCAAAGTGACTGATACGTGATAGTCGACTCACAAAATCATAAATCGTAAATACTGTCGTCGATATGTCCTTCCTTCAAGGTCGAGAAGGTGTCGGTGGATCCAATGCTAGCAGAGCGTGATCTACTTGCCTCCTGATCAGGGCCTATCGTCTGGTGCCCTTAGGCTCTCGTTTCTCACTGCGAATTGCTAAGTACATAGCTCTCCGGCTCGACGGTCCAATATGGAAACGATAATGGAAGTAGTCCGCTCTGGCAAGTCCTCTAAAGATCTTTGGCCAACACTTATGGTCACTCATAACATGTCTCGTCGACGATGCTGAACTCTGGCCAGCTGGGCGTGTGCAATATGACTGATCCTGGGTCTAAGTCTTCTCTATAGTATTTCCAGAAAGGTCCTGTCAAGGTCTTTCCCCAATCTCGTTTCTGCCGAGCTAACCGGAAGTCATCATTTTTACTATATCTATTTCTTATTCCGGAACGGCTGCATACTTATCACGACTCCTTCTGGAAGATATACCCATAGTCAACGCCTCTGCTTGCGTATCACATCCCTGATGTCAGCGGAGTGGAACGTCCTCTCGTCCGGATCTCGTACGAACCTCTTACTCCACTTTTCTCCAATGTTGACTGATTCGGACTTGTCACCTCGTGGCTGCATGGACTGCGCTCCAACGGCTATACTCGTATCTGGAGTCTCCTAAGCAATGTATCCCATCACATGATATCCAAATGATGTCGAACTTTTTGATCGATTCGTCAAGGTTCCATAATCCCCCAAGAGATCAACATCTTGGGTACAGTTTAATAGTATCAAATACAAGCCACGGCACCTATGGACCAACCGTAGAAGGGCAAACCCAAGCCTCGTTAATGGCACCGCGGAACTGCCGCAAACCCTAAGGTTGAAAGGATTTCACATGGTCATTATGTTGAGTTAGGGATTGATTCTTCTAGAGGTTTCGTGGAATTAGTAACATTGTATTCCGAATACTTTAAACTTGGAAAATGGGTTCCTAACATTCGATCGTCTATATCAACTCTCAACGTATCAGCGTGAAGTCGTCTCTAGCTAGAATCAATCAATCTGATGACCTCGCATCGGGGTAGGAAATGAATCATATGTCCTAGTCTTTCATCTTTGGTGACTAGCGATCTTCTATCATATCTCGAAGTATAACTCGTGCGGCATTAGCTCCAAACATCTTAGGCGATATCTCCTCATTCGCAGCAACAACCGGCTGATTTGTCCGCACACTGAACAGTGCCTCAATCATCATGTATAATCGGTGCTTTAACGGTCATCACATCCTGGCTGGCTTCTATCAGTTGCCCAATCCTATGGTGCTGATCTGCACGTCCGAGAAATCTCGTAACAGCGATCCATCAATGCTAATGGCGCAAAACGCAAATAAACGATACGTCTATGCAATCGTATGTCCCTAGAATCACGCCCTGGTCAGTCCTCGTCCGTGATGAGCTCATGCTGATCGCAAATCTAGCCGTAGCTCTCTGTGCCCGTACAACTATGGCAACAAAACCATAACTTGTACTTATGAGGATAGATCATAGGAATGAATATAATACTATGCAAAGAAATTTACATCCTAAGGCTTCTTAAGCGGAGTATCGTATCGTAAGTATGCCGTAGAATATACACACGGTACGTCACTCTGCTTGAGTCACCTACTCCATAAACCAAGGGTCATCCTACACGCAAGAGGTAAAACCTAACTCTCTGATACCAATTTTGTCACGACCCGAAAAGTGCGGAACATGACTGGCATTTAAACTATGAAACATCTCGAGGCGTACGTAATCTATGTTAGTTATATGTATGCCCTAGAGGCCATTACTGTACATACGATGTATATTGTAGTGGATGCTTGGACATATATAGGGAGGACTTTCTTTCTCTACATGATAGTACGCTATCTAGTTGCTTTTTATCTTAACATGTACTCTTATTGTCTCTATGTTATATGTTGATAAAGCCCTTAGGATGAGTACTTGACTACCAGGACTATGATGCGGATCATACTAGTGGGGACAGTGTAGTCGCCAAGTACATCCTTCAAATGTTCCTAGTCGTGGGAGTACCGAGACAGGTCATCGATACTCCAGAATAGACTAGCGTATACGCATCTTGACCCATATGATGGGCGATGGATGATCCTATATCCATCGGTGTTTGACATCAAGGATGGTGTACGGGTGCTCAGTGGAGACTGGATACACAGGACGGACTCGCCGAGACCTCCCAGATGGTATTATACATCACGTCAAATGGCAGTTCTCTGGTGACATTGGTACAGGTTTGTAGACCCGAGATCGTCATAGAGTCTTGTGTGATTCCAACTGTGCTTTGATTTCCATTTTACCACGTCCAAGAGGGCGTGCAAAAAGGTGGCTTCTGGGTACAGTCCCGAAACACATGGAGGCAATAAGCGATAGGAGGGGATTCGTCTCTCCCGGTATAGGGAGTTGAGGTTGTGCAGTGTTCGATTGGTTATAACTGGAAATCCCTGGCCAGGATTGCCGAGATTTACTGGTAAGTGTTATCTGTAGTTTCTCGAACTGTTATAGACCTCATAACGACACGACTTATCAAGCTACTGCGGTCTGTCGTTTACCACCCCTAGGCGAGATATGCGACGTATTAAACGAAGAGACCGGACTGTACGGGAGTGTTACTGATTGGATTCACAGGAGAATGTACAAGCTTGCTTGTTGATCTTCTAATCGCTCAATACCTGGGTGGCTGTTACGTTTAGGTGACCGCTTGCAGCTTGTGGGTGTTTGATATGATCAACACCTATTGCCGGCGTATTAACGATTCATTAGAGTCCTACACAAAGGTTTCTTGACTCAGGAAATACGAAGTATGAGCACATATATGATATGTGCGGGACCGAGAACAATATGTGTATGTGATACCGTATTAGATTCTCACGATATGAGATATCGGCCGGGTATATGTGATATAGCCGGATCATCGGATCAAGTGTTGATTTGATGAACCGATACAGATTATATTAGTCGGTAATTTTTGAAATAGCCGGATTATCGGATCAAGTGTTGATTCGATAATTTTATGTATAATTATATATTTGATATATTAAATTACATTAACTAATATAAGCTCACTAAAAGATTCTTTTTCTCACTCGGGTAATACATTGATATATATGCGATATATGTTAATTGTATTATTTTATTTTGTTACAATAAATATTGTATATGCGATATATAATATTGTAACATGTTACGGTTATTAAGGCAACATATTTAGTGGAGATTAAATATAGTTAGGGTTTGATTTGGGTTAAGCTTTTGTAGATGTTTCTGGAAGCTTTGCTTTTTGTTTTTGCAAAGATATTTTGTAAAGATATTTAGTTATGATATTTGTTAACCCAACCCAACCCTCAACCATGGTTCATTCTCTACATGGGTTAAGTTATCATACTTAACCCATGGTTGCATTTCTAACCTCACCACAATTCATTATTCATCACAAAAGAAATGGTTCTTCTTCTTCCTTCTCTTTTTCAATGGAAATGCTTTATAGCTGTTTCAAAAGTGATGATTTTGAGTGAGATTAAGAAAACAAATGAGAGCTAAATTCCTACTTCATCATCCTAATCTATCCAAGCCATTCTGATTAGGGTGTTCACTTCAATTGTTAGTGAGAGCTTGTGTTAAAGAAATTTCAAGGTAGATCATCTTAGTTATCGAAGATCGGAAGCAAGTTTGCATCATTCTCTTCGTGGAGCCTCTCTAGAGTCCGGGTACTCGATGATCACAGCGAAGGGACCTCAACACGGAGCTTTAGAAGTGAAGGACCGGACTACAAAGGTTGTAATCCCAAACTCTTAGAGTTAAAGTATTTAACATGCTTTGTTTCGCCTAATCTCTAGTTTAAAGATCTTGGATAGGGTTGTTCGGCACGTCTAAATTTTAAATAGGGAATGGTTGATGCCTTATAGACCCTTGTGAGAGTGCTTAGTAGCCCTACTTTGGTATCAGAGCCAAGCTAGAGCTTTAGACGAAGTCTAGACGAAGTCTAGACGAAGTTTAAAGTCCGATCGAACTCCGAATACCCGTAAAACCTTAATTTCTGGAAATTTTTCGAAAATGTGATTTTTTATGCATTAAAAATACTCAAAAAAATCAGCAGGTAATTGTATGGGTTACTGTAAATAAACGACCCCAAAATACCTTTATTGCGCCGCGGAACCGCGGCCGTACCCTTGCTTGAGCGGCGGTTTCGTGGCGCTACAGTATAATTAGGGTTGCATTTTTGTACAGTAATGTCCGTATGTATTTTTTGATGGTTCTGGGAATTTTTAATTTTACTCAAGTGTTGAGTTTTCTGGGTTGTATTGGGAGCTCGTTAATTCGATCGAAAAGTATAACTTCGTTTAGTTTGTCCGGGTAATTTTTAGAACGTGTTAAAAAGTTCGAACGGATATCAATAACTCACCTTTCCTCTGCCGGAAAATTTCCAAGTGTTGGATTTTTCCGTAGTTTAAGAAAGTTCTTAGTCGTGCGAGTAACGCGGTGGACCCTCTAGAAGAACACAAACCTTAACTCGATTATGTGACTGTCTGAACCGCCTCTAAAACTTAGGGTTTGTGGCAGTACGGCGTTGCCACATGTGAGGCGTTGGCTTGACCCTTCTACGGTTGGACCATTGGTACTGTGGCATGTAATGGATGTTTTAAAACTAATTTCAAGTGTTGAGAACTATCTGGGAAAACTAGGGTGTTTGATTATTAGATCGGAAAATTTAACATTGTCTATTTTTCTGGAATGTGATACAATATTTGGAATCCGCAAGTAGTTATGAGATAACTAATTTGAATGTTATAAATCAAGCATTTTAGTCTCATTTGATCGGTTGCCACGGGATTTTGTTGTGATCAATAATCCGTTGCAATCACGTAGTGTACGCGGATACTCGACGGGTAAACTTAATAGATTGCCATGCCCCAAAGCCCCAATTAAGTGACTGTAGGAGAACATCGTCGCCAAAAGCATCCGTTCGGGTGCTCGCGGCAGCGGTGTTCCGCCTTAGTGCACTTCGTTGACGGCATCCGGGGGTGCGGCCGTCTACTAAAGTTTGCGACGAGCATTCGATCAGGATGTCGGGGATCTTGTTTAATTGCCCGACTTGATATTGAAAAGGGTTTCGATAATGAGACTAAAATGAGGGGTTTATAATTGTTAGGCATGCGATGTCTAAGGAATTCATTTGGTTAGGCATGCGATGTATAATGAGGTTGCGGATTCCAACTGTTGTAGTTTTACACTTTCTTTTCTGTGACCGTAAGCATAGTATGTGCTGTATCGCCGGCTTCGTTGCTATACATCATCGACAATCGGGATACGCATACTTACTTACGTTGATGATATGAGATATTATGTGTTGCTGTGATATGTTATATTGGATCGTCGCGTTTTGAATAGCCGGGGGTTTTATCTGAGATGAGAGTTTTTATTTTCATTCATGTAAAATTCATTTGTATGTAATATTTTTTTATTGGGGCACTTCCGGGCTGAGGATGATGTCACCATTGTATATTATTTACTTTTCTGCATTAGGTAGACCCAAGGCGGGGAGCACAAGAAACCGGGTTCTAGGGTCCAGTGGGAGACCATCTGGAGGCGTCGAGACCGGGTCTCCTAACCCTAGAATTGGCAATGTTGCTTGCCGCTCTCGTAGGGGTCTAGGGATGTGGGTTCGGCTATTCATCGCGACCATGGAATCCGTGTTTTATACAGGCTCGTATTAAAAACACGGACCTCTTAGTATATCCAATATTTCATATATATTCTTCTGCTGCAATGTTCTGTGATGAGATCATATTACTGTCTGAGACGAATGTTTATATTATATATATGAGATATATGTTATATTGCAGATTTCGTTTCAAATGTGATGCTTGTGAAGAATAATAAAATGGGACTTCATTAATGAGATTAATGAAACTAAAAGAAACCTAAAGATGTTGTAGAAACTTGTCTCAAAAATAGGTAGCTCTAGTTCTTACTTTGCATAGCGGTGTTCCTTGTAGAACATCCAGCACCTTATTCAATAAGGAAAGAGCCGAGATCCCTTCACTGGGAGTGACCTCTTTAGCAATAACTGGCAGATGCTGCATACTCGGTTTGTCTTTTGATTGCTTCTATAGTTTTTGCTTTGCATAGTGATATTTGTTAAATATCCTGCACCTTATTCGATGAGGAAAGAGCCGACGATCCCTTCATTGGGAGTGACCTCTTTAGAGAAACTAGAAAAGCCTAAAAAACACTCCATTTAAAATCACTCGATTCTACAACGATATCAAGTTCATTACGCAAAGAGTTTTCTTAAAAAGCTGTCGTAGCCCTCCGTCATTTCAGATAAGTACTGGTTAGTATTCGTGCTGCGTTTGTTGACCTTAGCCAAGGCATAGTGTGCAGTAGCTTATTAGTGCTTATCTGTAAAATCATATGATGCGATTGAGTTAGGGTAGTCGTGCGACTTTGTTGACCTTAGCCAAGGGTCGTGCGGGTGGGTTTAATTTAATCGAAAAATGACGGGTTGAACTTGGCTAGCACTTATGATTTGTTGAGCTTAGCCAAGGTCATAAGTTGCTAGGGGCAAAATATTATTGGGAATTTCAAGTGTTGAAATTTGCAATGAGATTGCATACCTTCTATGAGATAGTTGGATCCCGATACCTGCTGCGAGTTAGAGTTACTCGTGGTAGAGTTTTACACATTACAATTAGCCAATCAAGTAGGTGTCTAGAAAGGTGTTAATGGGGTTACGCCCCTAGGAAAACGAGGTTTATTTTAATTAGGTTCGTGCGAAAGCACGGGGAACCTCCCTCAATGTACCGGCACTGGCCTAGCTGAAAGATTGGCGAACTTGTAGAGTGTAATTAATCCCGGCTAGTCTTTCCTTTTAGGGTTTGAAGGAAGATTTGAGTAAAACAGTGGGAGACATCCTGATTAGATAAATTGATAACGAATCTAATCTTGTAAAAGCGCACGCTGAGTGTTTTCATCTCTCTCTCTCCTAGTTGCAACTATGTCACGCCTTAATCAAGATAATAATACGGATGTATTGACCGAACCCGCTTGTTATACTACGCTAAGGAACGTTGGTCCCGCTCCAACTTATAATTGTTATATGACAGAGCAGGAAATTGGGGATTACCAGAATTCCCGTGCGGTCCAAACGAAGAAAGTACATGCTGATACATCTTCTTCGGGTGTGTTCATTACAGAGAACTGTTTCTCAGTATCCTTTACGTCCTGGGTATGAGATACAGGATCAGGATACCGCATATGTAATTTGTTACATGGGCTACAGATAGGTAGAGAACTGAGAACGGGTGATATGTTTCATGTGATAGAAACGGTGCAAGTGTTGCAGCCAAATCTGTTGGTAGTTATCACCCTGTATTATCAAAATACATTGATTCTGAACGAATGTTATTAGATACCGAACCTGATATACAACATCATATCAGTCTCTTTATTAATAAAGAAGGATATAATTTTGTATTGTTGGAATATGTTTTGAAATTTTCCTATATCAAGAGTTGATCGGTTCAGGCGCGTTATCTAAAAGCATAGACGTTCTAAATCAAACCACAGTTCTTAACGTACAGAACACACACAAGAGGAAGAGTTCAGAAATGAACGAATCCTTCTTGAGGCATTGTAGACTAGGTCATATCAATGCGACCCGACTAGCTGAAGTTACATAAAGATGCATATTTAAATTAGTTTTGATTTACATCTTGTAAAACTTGACAGTCATGTCACAAAGATAAGATGACCACAGCTCCGTTTATTGGAAACAGAGAAAGAGTTAGTGGACTCTTGGGATTGATACATGATGATGTATGTAGTGTCCCCTGTCTACACATGCCAGGATTGGTTCTTTGTACTTCATCATATTCACTGATTATCTCTTAAGATTCGGACATATGTTCCTGTTGAAACACAAGTCTGAACCTTTTGAGAAATTCAATGAATATTAGTTAGAAGTAGAAAACAAAAAACGGGTATAAGTATTATGTCCTTTTGATGTGATCAGGGAGGAGAATACTTGAGCACGAGATTCCTGGACTATTCTAAAGGAGAATGAGATTCTCTCTCAGCATTATTCCTCCGAATACACCACAGCATGTCGGTGTATCAGGGCGGAGCAATCGCACCCTATGTGATATGGTGTGCTCTATGATGAGCACTACTGAGTTGCCTATTTTCTTTTGGGATTATGCACTTGAGAAGTTGCATACCTATTGAATAGGGTCCCAATCAAATCAGATGCCTGCCACTCCATATGTGATATGGTATGGGAAGAGCCCATCTCTTAAAGATGTTAAGATTTGGGGTTGTCCGGCCTATATCTAAAAGAAAAATCCGGACAAGCTCGAGGCAAAGTCAGTTCTGTTGAAGTTTGTTGGATATCCCAAGCATTCGCAAGGGAATATCTTCTACCAAACCGAGAAACAAAATATGTTTTGTTTCTCAGCATGCCACCTTTGTGAAAGGGAATTTCTTGTGATGAAATTATTGGTCATGAGGTAGAACTGGAAAGAGTTCCAGCTATACAAACTGCAGCTGATGATTTGGTAGAACCAAAGGATTCAATAGTTTCCAACAAACCTCAGCCTCTCCGCCGATGTAGTAGGTTTCCTCACCCACCTGAGAGATACTTCGGTTTTCTCTATGACAGTGGGAGCGAGGATTGTATCATGAGATGATGACCCAACTTATTTCGAGCTGGCCATAAGGAGTGAGACTCTGTAAGAATGGCTGGATGCTTAGCGATCTGAGATGGAATCCTTATACACCGACAAAGTATGGACTTCAGTTGCTTTATCTGAAGGGTTAAATCCCCATCAGGAGCAAATATATCTTGAGAAGATTACTTGGTGTACATGGAAAAGTTGAGACTTTCAAAGCTATGCTTAAGTCCATCCAGATCCTACTTGCCACGGCTACATACCATGACTACGATATCTGGCGGTCGGGTGTCTTGACTGCTTTTCAAAAATGTTGATTTGGAAGAGCGCGTTTATAAGTACACAGCCAGAGGGCTTCGTAGACAGTGGGAGCAGCGGAAATGTGTGCAAGATGTTTTATATGATAATCAGGCATCGCGGAGTAGGAATGTCTGTTTTGATGTGGTAGTCAAAGAGTTTGACTTCATCAAAATGGTAGATGAACCATGTAAATACAAAAAGATAGTAGAAAGTATGGTGGTGATCCTCGTAGAGTACATGGATGACATACTCTTGATAGGGAAGTAGTTTCCTATGCTACGCTCGGTCAATCTCCACTTATCACAATGATTCTCCATATAGGATCAAAATGATACCTCCTAAATCCGGGGTTTTGGATCTATGAGATGGTTCTAATTGGATGATAGGATTCTCGCTAGTGTAGTGAGATGGTATCAATCGATCCTGGGGAGAATCACTGGAAAAGGTTCCGGGGTGATAAGGACGACTGAAAGTCAGTCGCAGGTATTGTCTTTACCCTCGGTGGAGGGACGGTATGTTGGAAGAGTTCCAAGCTAGATACCGTGATACACTAGACGATTAAAGGCAAGATACATCGTTACCAAGGATGCTACTAAAGAGGCAGTCTGGATATATATAAGTTCATGAGATGAACTTAGTTCCTACCATTGTGTGAGAATAGAGTTGTGGCTTATGCGAAGAAACCCCCATCCCATCAGAAATCCAGATATAATTCTTAGGCAGTATCACCTGATCATGGAGATGGTTGATCTCCAGGGAGATCGAGCTTAGGAGAGTAGACACAGAAGACAACAGCGGGGATCCACTCACAAAGGCCTTTTTCCCAGAAGAGACTTTTATGGGATGGTTGAGTATGAGATATTTCAACCACAGCTAATTGTTGGGTATGTGATACCACAACAGATAGCCCTGTGCGAGTGGGAGATTGTTAGCTATATGTATGCCCTAGAGGCCATTACTGTACATACGATGTATATTGTAGTGGATGCTTGGACATATATAGGGAGGACTTTCTTGCTCGATATGATAGTACGCTATCTGGTTGCTCTTTATCTTAACATGTACTCTGATTGTCTCTATGTTACATGTTGATAAAGCCCTTAGGATTAGTACTTGACTACCAGGACTATGATGCAGATCATACTAGTTGGGACAGTGTAGTCGCCAAGTACATCCCTCAAATGTTCCTAGTCGTGGGGTACCGAGATAGGGCATCGATACTCCAGAGTAGACTAGCATATACGCATCTTGACCCATATGATGGGCGATGGATGATCCCATATCCATCGGTGTTTGGCATCAAGGATGGTGTATGGGTGCTCAGTGGAGACTGGGTACACTGGACGGACTCGCCTAGAACTCCCAGATGGTATTATACCTCACGTCAAATGGTAGTTCTCTGGTGACACTGGTATAGGTTAGTCTGTAGAGCCAAGATCATCATAGAGATTTGTGTGATTCCTACTGTGCTTTGATTTCCATCATACCACGTCCAAGAAGGCATGCAAAAAGGTGGCTTTTGGGTACAGTCCCGAATCACATGGTGGCAATGAGCGATAGGAAGGGATTCGTCTCTCCCGGTATAGGGAGTTGATGTTGTGCAGTGTTCGATTGGCAATAACTGGAAATCCCTGGCCAGGGTTGCTGAGATTTACTGGTAAGTGTTATCAGTAGTTTCTCGAACTGTTATAGACCTCATATCGACACGACTTATCAAGCTACTGGGGTCTGACGTTTACCACCCCTAGGCGAGATATGCGACATATCAGACGAGGAGACCGGACTGTACGGGAGTGTTACTGATTGGATTCGCAGGAGAATGTACATGCTTGCTTGTTGTTCTTCTGATCGCTCAATACCTGGGTGGCTGTTACGTTTAGCTGACCGCTTGCAGCTTGTAGGTGTTTGATATGATCAACACCAACTGCCGGCGTATTGACGATTCTTTAGAGTCCTACACAGAGGTTTCTTGACTCAGGCAAATCGGAGTAGGAGCACATATATGATATGTGCGGGAACGAGAACAATACATGTATGTGATACCGTATTAGATTCTCGCGATATGAGATATCTGCCGGGTATATGTAATATAGCCGGGTCATCGGATCAAGTGTTGATGCGATGAACTGTTACAGATTATATTAGTCGGTTATTTGTGAAATAGACGGATTATCGGATCAAGTGGTGATTCGATAATTTAATGTATAATTATATATTTGATATATTAAATTACATTAACTAATATAAGCTCACTAAAAGATTCTTTTTCTCACTCAGGTAATACATTGATATATATGCGATATATGCTAATTGTATTATTTTATTTTGGTACAATAAATATTGTATATGTGATATATAATATTGTAACATGTTAGGGTTATTAATGCAACATGTTTTGTGCGGATTAAATATGGTTAGGCTTTGATTTGGGTTAAGCTTTTCTAGAAGTTTCTAGAAGCTTTGCTTTTTGTTTTTGCAAAGATATTTTGTAAAGATATTTAGTTATGAAATTTGTTAACCCAACCCAACCCTTGACCATGGTTCATTCTCTACATGGGTTAAGTTATCATACTTAACCCATGGTTGCATTTCTAACCTCACCACAATTCATTATTCATCACAAAAGAAATGGTTCTTCTTCTTCCTTCTCTTTTTCAATGGAAAAGCTTTCTAGCTTTTTCAATGGAAAAGCTTTCTAGCTTTTTCATGAGTGATGATTTTGAGTTAGATTAAGAAAACAAATGAGAGCTAAATTCCTACATCATAATCCTAATCTATCCTAGCCATTTAGATTAGGGTGTTCACTTCAATTGTTAGTGAGAGCTTGTGTTAAAGAAACTTCAAGGTAGATCATCTTAGTTATCGAAGATCTGAAGCAAGTTTGCATCATTCTCTTCGTGGAGCCTCTCTAGAGTCTGGGTACTCGATGATCGCAGCGAAGGGACCTCTACACGGAGTTTTAGAAGTGAAGGACCGGACTACAAAGGTTGTAATCCCAAACTTTTAGTGTTAAAGTGTTTAACATATTTTGTTTCGCCTAATCTCTAGTTTAAAAAACTTGGTTAGGGTTGTTCGGCACGTCTAAATTTTAAATCGGGCATGATTGATGCCTTATAGACCCTTGTGGGAGTGCCTAGTAACCCTACAATCTAAGTAAGCCAAAACCCAGAAATCCAAACCAAGTAAAGCAGTAGAGTGAAGGAAAAACCAATTTCTGAAGCAAGAAGTTTAACAACATAAGTCGAAGTATGTATTTTTAAAATCTCTATTCTTTTTTGAAAATTTCGGCAGGGTTTCCTTTGTAAAAACTGACCCCAAACGGGTGCAAATCCCGATAAAGCATATATAATGAATAAAGGCATCCCCAAGCGGGAGCTAGCTCTTCGTCAATCGACGGAAAAAACCATACAATGCAGCATAATATACAACGCCGAAAGGCGAGAATCAAACACAGGATAAAAAAACCAACATCATCAAGAAATCCAGAGGAAAACCATAATAATACAGCGTGCGACTCTAAGGTCAAAAGAATATACATACGTCATGTATCTCTATGAAATATACAATCCGGTTGATGGAGTTTTACTAGATACAACTGAAATAACAAATATACAATGGTGGTCCTGATGCAAAATATCCCACCTGCAAAAGCAATCACCCGGAAGGAACAGTGTGCCAACAAAGCCGCAGTGAAACCTCTACGGCAAAATCTGCAAGGAACTGGGGCACAATGGGGATGAGTTGCCAACTCGTGAGTAAAAAACATCTACGAGTAGAAATCGCATGTATGAGGCTATCCTAGGTCATAACGGGTAATATCCTCAAATAAATATCCTAGTCCATCTATGTATACGTCCAATACCACGTTCTCGTGTCAGTGTCTCAGATAGCAACATATCAGATATAAGATGTACGAATGCATTACAAATGAAACAGAATACATCATGAATGAGACAACTGTTTTCTTTATTTTAATGAGATTTTTGTATGTATATAAATCGTGTATCATCAATGAAATCGATATATAAAACAGTGTCCAGTATCGACACAAAACATAAATCCCGGTATCTCAATACCTCAGGCTCCGGCTATCCGGACAGGCCTGTATCATCAATCGCAATATCTTAGTTTCTCAAGTCACAATATCTCAGTGTCTCAAATCTCGATATCTCAATACCTCGGGCACCGTTTGTCCGGATCGGCCTATATCATCAGTCACACGACCACGAACGGTATCTTCCGGATATCCGCAGCGCCAGGTAAAATCACCGGTAGGCAGTCGGGCTCATCGTCTACAACTCGAGCTTCTTGCCCCGGGGTACCTTACCCTGCCCACCATGTACCCGAGACGGTTGATCCAACTCCTCGAATCGGGTCTCGAAAATATCTCAGAACCGAGAAAACACCATGGTGGACAATACTCAACATATTAAGGAAAACCACATTTTTCACTTTAAAATAATTCATCAGTTTACAAAAATTTCACATGCGGTTTCCAAAGCCAGAAAATAGCAAGAAGAATCCGAAATCATCAAGTCACCATGTCAATAACAATGAAAACCGGCATAAATCTCCATAATACTGCATAACCAATGAATATACGGATGCATCTGATATCATGCAATAATTTAAACTAGCATATGAAAGCTATAATATGTAGCAATTATCAGTTAGCAAACTTTGTCAATGAAATAGTATTTTCTAAAGTGTATGTGATAAGGCAATTACCGATGAAGATGTGTGTGAGCCGGCAAGCAGGTGTATGTGGAACATACGCATCATCGGTAATGGTGAAGGTGTCCTGACAGCAGGGTTTCATGATAATTACAGAGAATATATGTACAAGCACGCAATGCTATGAAACATCATGAATATACAGAAAGTGATGTAGTAACAGCAACACTGAAAAATATACCTACGCAATATACGAGTCATACGGTTTAGTATTTAAAATACTCACGATTCTCCACTTTCGAAAATGTGTATTTCTCGCGCCCAGTCAAAAGGGTAAGGGAATCTACCAAAGTCTGAGTCGATCTATATATATATCTAGTAGTCGGTGATCTCGCCTCAATAGTATCACGTACGATACAATAAATAATATGACATTTTCGAGTCAAGAGTGCGGATCTATCCTCATAACTATATCTCGTACGGTAAATCTATCATACGGCATCCCAAATCTGGATACGGATCAAATATCACATTTATCTCATTATTCATCTGTTATCCACATCATCACATATCGTGAGCAGGGGTACTAATCTAAGTCGAGTACACTACTAATATCATCAATCATATCATGATCTGGCTACTGATCTAAATCCCTATACAATCCAATGTCATCAACACATATTATCATATAGAAGTATACCTCGCCCAAGCGAACAATTATAAATATCAAAATATATCTCATTAATATCTCGATCATATGTCAACTATCATATATATATCCTTATCCACATGGTATCGTCGTCCAACGATCATCTATAACATCATGACATATCTCGGTCACATATTAATTATCTCATGGCATCATGCCCGATCATATCGACTCATTCCCAAGTATCATATAACATCCTCATCATCCAAGCATTTGAATACCACTATATATGTCCCCAATACGCACAAGGAAGTAAATGAATGCGAGTATGTGTATGTGCGTGTTTGCAAATCTTTACTCTAGGGTTTCGTGACTAAGAAATCGACTAAAGTCCATTCTTCGATTCTCGCTAACACTAACCCCTAATCTCCTAAAGCTTTTTTGCCAAGGTTCGTATCACACACTAACATGTAAAACTATATCTATATCACATCACAATATTTCTCACAACTTTGCAGCGGTGCTATACGCCATCCACCCGACTTCACCCGTAGATATAATCTAGTCACCTTGATCCATATCCTAGGGCTTTATCAACATGTGAGAGCAAGACAGTAAAGAATAACAGTCAACATGTTAAGATAAAGAGTAACCAGATAGCATACTATCATGTCGAGCAAGAAAGACCTCTATATATATGTCAATGCATCCACTATAATATACATCACATGTATAATAATGGCCTCTAGGGTATACATATTCCTAACATGTCTCAAGTTCATAACTCCAAAAGGAAATAGGTAACTCAGCAGTACTCATCATATAGCGCACCATATCTAATAGGGTGCGATTCCTCCGGTCTAATAGACAATTGTGCAGTGGTTTATATGGAGGAGTAAGCTGAGAGAGATTCCTATTCTCTTTTAGATAATCTCGGAATACAATTCTTAAGTATTCACCTCCTTGATCAGATCGAAGGATTTTAATACTTTTACTCGTCCGGTTCTCTACTTAGCTCTAATATTCTATGAATTTCTCAAAAACTTCAGATTTTTGTTTCAACGGGAACACATGTCCGAATCTTGAGAGATCATAGGTGAATGTAATGAAGTACGATAAACCATTCCTGGCATTTGTAGACATTGGACTGTATACATCACTATGTATTAGTCCCAAGAGTTCAGTAGCTCTTGCTCCGTGTCCCGTAAATGGAGTTTTGGTCATCTTTCTTTGAGACATAATTGACAAGTTTCATAAGATATAAATACGAACGGTTCCAAATATGCATCCTTATGCAACTTAACTAGTCTGGTCGCATTGATATGACCAAGTCTACAGTGCCACAAGAAGGCTTTGTTCATTTTTGAACTTTTGCTCTTGTGTTTGTTCTGTATGTTTAGAAATGAATTTTTATTTAAAACGTACAAATTATTACATAACGTACCAAACCCAATCAACACTTGATTTAGGATAATGTTCATAACATTTTTCTCTAATGCAAAATTATATTCTTCTTTATCCAATAAAGATATGGATATTATATTGCACATCATAGATGGTACGAAATAACAGTCGTTCAAAATCAATGTATTACCATTTGCCAATACTAGGTGATATTTGCTGATAGTTTCGGCAGCAACAATTGCTTCATTCCCTACTCTGAGTGACATATCACCCTTTCCCAGTTTTCTAATTTTCTTTAACCTTTGTAGCGGATTACAAATGTGGGATCCTGATCCTGTATCTAATACCCAGGACGTAGAGCAGACTGAGAAACATTTCTCAATAACTAACACACCCGAACAAGATGCATCAGAATGCTCTTTCTTCATTCGGGTTGCGTGGAAATCCATACTTTCCCATATCCCTTTCTCAGACTTATGATGTAACATTTCAGAAAAATAAAATATTATTTTAGGGAAGTTAAACAATTTAAGTAATAAATATTATGAATATTTAGATTATGGAGATTAGTTTTATTGAAATGGTATAATTATATACCGATAATTTGGGAGATATTTGAAAATTCTACATTTTTATTGATTTTAAGTTTATTAAGTCGATTTGGATATTTTAGAATGTATTTGCATACGAGTTTACGGCTAAACTTAATTAATAATTACTAATTATGCATTAATCCGATTTATGTGGAAATGACATGCACCATGTCATATTACACACTTGCTACATTTATTCTACCATGACTTTTTCTTTTTATTGTAGAATGGCATTCGTTTTTTTTAAAAATGGAAATATTAAGAGAACGATAAAAGAAAATGGATTTTTAAAATGGGAGATATTTTATATGTGGCATGGCTTGAGGTTTGGGCTTAAGAGAGAGAGAGAGAGGGTGTGGGGTATTTGACCATGGCCTCATTTTCTTTATTCCATTTTCCTCATTCTTTTTCCTTTCACCCCTTCAATGGCTGCCCTCAGTCCCCCCCCCCCCTCCTCTACCTCCTCACAACACCACCAAAACCACCTCAAACCACCTTGTTCCCTTCATTAAAATTGTGCACAAGCTCCTCACATAGACCATAGTGGGATCAAGACAAAATTTTGAGCATTTGGGGAAACTCAAGAATTTTCTTAAGTTGCCAAATGAGGTATAACCCTTCACTTTTGGTAAGATTTTATAGTTTTAATGTTTTAGTGTAGTTATAAGTTAGTAAGTGATGGTTTAGTGGTCCTGGAAAATTCCAATTTAGGGAATTCATGAGTTGCGATGGCGCAATTAAGATGTAAATTGTTGACTACAGCCCCTTTAATGTTAACATCTTGCACCAAGTGAATTTGAGAACCCAAAACATGAACTTAGAACTTTTCGTGTCGGTTTTATGATATTTTGGAGGTCTACAGGGAACCTGGAGCAAACCGAGACCTTTATAAAAAAAATTAAACATATACATTAACCTAGTTACATCAATAGGAGACCACCACGAAAAGACGAAAGCAAACTTAAAAATTTTGGCCGGCCCGGGGGGGTTGGGTTACTGTAGCAAATAGGCCGGCCAAAATTTGTCTGTTGATGTTGGGTTTTGTCCTGTAGCTCACACTCCTCATAACATAGCCACTGTTTTTTTTGTTTTGTTCCAGATTACCTGAGGCAAAATCTGGGAGCGTTTGAGTTAATAATAGCAATGGTTTTCTTATTTGTAAAACATGGATTTTGCTATTTAAATTGTGGATTTGGTCGTTGGACGTTTGTACGACAACGACAAGGGTTCTATGATTGTTTTTACATTCATAGACTATAGGTTCTAACCTATTAGTACTTCGCATGTCGTGCTAGTTTTTGAGTCGGATTTTGATACGATACGATATATTTTGTGATATGTAGGTACTTCGCGTGGACTTCAGGATGACAAGGGAAAACGAGCGTCATCGACTTCGGGAAGCGAGGATCAAAGTGAGTAGATGTATATCTACGGCGAAAGTCGAGTGGATGGCATATAGCACCCCCGCAGTTTTATAGTGTAGCATGCGAATATGTTATATATATATATAAATATGTGTATTGTGAGACGTGACTAATTATCAAGAAATGATTTAGGAGATCATGGGTTAGTTTTAGTGTAATTGGAAGATAGTGCTTTTAGTTTAGTTTCTTAGTTGCGAAACGCAAGAGTAAGGGTTGACACACACACACACACGCACACACGTGATATGTTGGGTGTATATGTTTATATGTATATATATATATATGTGTGTGTGTGTGTGTGTGTGGATGCGTTGGTACATATATATATATATATATATATGTATATATATATATACATATACGTATACACGGGTGATAAGGATAATATAAGATACTTGGAGGTGAGTCGATTTGATCGGGCATGATGTCGTGTGATCGGTTTTGTGATTTGGGTCGTGTTATGATATACGACATGATATTATAGTGGATCGATGGGCGATGTGTTTTTATTCACGCGAGGATATATGTTTGATGGTATTGGAATATACTAGACTATCGAACGTTACCCCCAATTCAGGATATTATGATAATGATACCATATGAATAATGAGGTATATGTGATATTTGACCCGTACTCCGATTTTGGGATGCCGTACGATATATTTTACAATATGAGCTATAAATATGATGATTGATCCGCACTATTGACTCGAGGAAGTCGTATTATATATTTTACCGTACGTGACGCATTTGAGGCGGGATCACCGACTACTAGATATATCGACTCGGATTTTTAGGTGGATTTCTTATCCTTTCAACTAGTTCTTTAGTTTAGTCATATAGTTGATTAAAAGAGGTTGGACCAGGCCCGAGTCATACTTATTTTCAAAAACTAACGAATCGTTAGTGATTTCCAATGACATCCCGAGAGATATTACGGATATTCAAAGGACATACATTTTTGTAAAAACACCGTAGCCCCTATTTTCTATAAACCATGATTCGTGCTATTTAAAATTCCAAAACTGTATGACTCGTATATAGAAATGTATATTCTTCATTTTTGCATTTACTATTCATTCTCCGTTATATTCATATTCTCATTGCATTGCATGTTATACGTATGTTTCCTTAACTATTATGATCTCGTTCGTTAGGACACCTGCACCATTACCGATGATGCGTATGTCCACAATCACTTGCTTGCCGGCTCACACACATCATCATCAGTAATTGCCATGTCACATACACTTTAGAGAATATTATTTCATTGATATAACTTGCTAGCTGATAGTTCCGAAATATCATTACTATTCTAGTTTAGATATTGCATTCTTTGTCTAGATACCCATGCATGTATATATTCATTTGTCATGCAATATTATGGGGCTTTATGCCGGTAATTCACTGTTTACTGACTCTCGATTTTGGGATTTTGGATTTTTCCATATGATTTCTGGATTTGGAGAAACCGCAAGGATTTTATAAACACATTATCATTTCTAAAGATAGAAATTTGTGGTTTTCTTGTGATATGATGTGAGA
Organism: Agapanthus africanus; assembly: GCA_030015575.1. NCBI lineage: Eukaryota > Viridiplantae > Streptophyta > Magnoliopsida > Asparagales > Amaryllidaceae > Agapanthus > Agapanthus africanus. Next base: position 159,980,421 of record JASDDO010000029.1, on the reverse strand, counting down.
GGTGTCCACCATGTGTTTTCTCGGTTCTTGAGCGGTATCATATACCCGATTCGAGAATGGGGATGCACCGTCTGCGGGTACATGGTGGACCCGGTGCGGTACCTCGGGGGAAGAAGATTGCAGATGATGGCGTTGAGCCCGGCAGGGGAGCATTACCGACTAGTTATTTTTGACGCGGAGGATATCCAGAGTGTAGGGTTCCTAGGCACCCTAATGAGGTCTCACAAGGCATCGACCATGCCAATTTCAAAATTTACGGGTGCCGAGAAACCCTAATACGGATCGTTAACTAGGTGTCTAGGCGAACAATGCAACTAGTTAACAACTTAACTAAAGTGTAACGGAAATACAACCTTTGTAGATCCGGTGCTCCACCTCCATAGCTCCGTGATGATGTCTCCTCGCTGCGATCATCGGATCCCGGGCTCTAGTGTCGGCTTCATCGGAGAATGGACGGGCTAGGTCATCGACTACGACGCCGAAGATGATCTACGTCGAGGTATCACTAGATCAAGCTCCACCTTCACCAAGTCATGAAAACTTATGAAGGAAACACCCTATACTACTTGGCAAGAGGTAGAGGATGAAGAAATAGGAAGTGGGTTCACTTTAGAATTGGATTTCTCACTCATTTTCATCAATCACCATTGATGGAATCAAGGTTCTTCATCTTGAAGAAGAAGAAGAAGATGATAGAAATATTATGATAAGATTATTCTAAAAAAGAAAAGAAAAGCAATACTTATCATAATACAACCATGGTCAAGTGTAGAGAATAAATCATGGTTCGATGGAATTGTTAGGGTTAAGCATGAAGACAAAATGGTCACTAAGTCAAAGCTTCATGAACTTTCAATGTAAAAAAAAACTAGCAATCATTTTCTTTTCTTTTGCCATTTCTTTTCCAAAAAGAATAAATAGACAAATAAATGAAAAAGAAAACAAAACCCTAATCATAAGTTTAACCATGGTTTTATTCTTTAAACTTAACCAAGTAAACATGTATCATCAAACATGATACAATAATATGCACAAAAAGTATATCACATATACAACTTGTACATGCAAGTGAGAAAATCCTTTAAAGTGAACCAATACTAGTTAATGCAAAGTAATATATCAAATATATAATTATGCATTAAATCATTAAATCAACACTTGATTTAACGATCCGGTCATATCGCATATAACCGACTAATATACAATGTATCGGCTTATCGAATCAATCCATGATTCGATAACTAGGTTATATCGCATCAAACCTTCCGATACATTCATCGCGAGAATGGAATGCGGTATCACATACACGTATTATTCTCGGTCCCGCACATATCTCATATGCGCTCCTATTTCGTTTCGCTTGAGCCAGGAAACCTCTGTGTAGGACTCTAAAGACTCGTCAATACGCTGGCAGCAGATGATGATCATATCAAGCACCCACAAGCCGCAAGCGGTCTGCTAAACGTAACGGCCACCCGGGTATTGAGCGATCAGAAGATCGACGAGCAAGCCTGCTCATACTCCTGTGAATCCAACCAGTAACACTTACCGTACAGTCCGGTCTGATCGTCTGATATGTCGCATATCTCGCCTAGGGGTGGTAAACGTCAGACCCCAATAGCTCGATAAGTCGTGTCGATATGAGGTCTATAACTGTTCGAGAAACTACTGGTAACACTTACGAGTAAATCTCAGCAACCCTGGCCAGGCATTTCCGGTTATAGCCAATCGAACACTGTGCAACATCAACTCCCTATACCGGGAGAGACGAATCCCCTCCTATCGCTCATTGCCTCCATGTGATTCGGGACTGTACCCAAAAACCACCGTTTTGCACGCCCTCTTGGACATGGTAAGGTGGAAATCAAAGCACAGTGGGAACCACACAAGACTCTATGACGATCTTGGGTCAACAGACTACTCTGTACCAGTGTCACCAGAGAACTGCCATCTGACGTAAGGTATAATACCATCTGGGAGTTCTCGGCGAGTCCGTCCAGTGTACCCAGTCTCTACTGAGCACCCGTATATCATCTCTGATGTCAAACACCAATGGATATGGGATCATCCATCGCCCATCTGTATGGGTCGAGAAGGTATACGCTAGTCTACTCTGGTATATCGATGCCCCGTCTCGATACACCCACGACTAGGGACCTTGAAGGATGTACTTATGGACTATCATGTCCCCACTAGTATGATCCGCATCATAGTCCAGGTAGTCAAGTACACACCTTAAGGGCTTTACCAACATGTAAAAGAGAGACAATCAGTGTACACGTTAAGGTAAAGAGCAACCAGATAGCATACTATCATGTCGAGCAAGAAAGTCCTCCCTATATATGTCCAAGCATCCACTACAATATACATCCTATGTATAGTAATGGCCTCTAGGGCATACATATAACTAACAATCTCCCACTTGCACTAGGTCCATCTGATAGCAGTGGTTGTTGTATCTCATACTCATCCATCCCATAAAAATCTCTCTCTGGGAACAGGCCTTTGTGAGTGGATCCGCTGTGTTGTCCTCTGAGTCTACTCTCCTAACCTCGATCACCCTGGAGATCAATCATCTCCATGATCAGGTGACACTGCCTTAGAATATGTCTGGATCACTGATGGGACCGTCGTTCCTTGGCATAAGCCACAACTCCATTGTCTCACAATGGTAGGAACGTAGTTCATCTCATGAACCAATATACACCCAGACTGCCTCTTTGGTAGCATCTTAAGTAGCGATGTATCCTGCCTTTATCGTCTAGTATGTCACGGTATCTAGCTTGGAACTCTTCCAACATACCGTCCCTTTACTGAGGGTAAAGACAATGCCTGCGACTGACATTCAGTCGTCTTTATCACCCTTGAACCCTTCGAGTGATTCTCCCCAGGATCGACTGATACCATCTCACTACAACTAGTGAGTATCCTAATATCCAATTAGATCTATCTCATAGATACAAAATCCAGGATTTAGGAGGTATCACTTTTGATCCTATATGGAGAATCATGGTGATAAGCGGAGATTGAACGAGCGTAGCATAGGAAACTCCTTCCCTATCATGAGTATGTCATCCACGTACTCTACGAAGATCATCACCATACTCCCTACTACCTTTTTGTTTATACAAGGTTCATCTACCATTTTGATGAAGTCAAACTCTTTGACTACCACATCAAAACAGATGTTCCAACTCCGCGATACCTGCTTTATCCTATAAAGCATCTTGTACACGTTTCCGCTGCTCCCACTGTCTACGAAGCCCTCTGGCTGTGTACTTATAGACGTTCTCTTCTAAAACATCATTTAGAAAAGCAGTCATGGCACCCAACCGCCAGATATCGTAGTCATGGTAGGTAGCCGTGGCAAGTAGGATCTGGATGGACTTAAGCATAACCACTTGAAAAGGTTTCATCATACCACGCCTGGTCTATGACGAAAAACTTTAACAAGTCTAGCTTTGAAAGTCTCAACTTTTCCAAGTACACCAAGTAATCTTCTCAAGATATACTTGCTCCTGATGGGGATTTAACCCTTCAGATATAGCAACCAAAGTCCATACTTTGTTGGTGTATAAGGATTCCATCTCAGATCGATAAACATCCAGCCATTCTTACAGAGTCTTACTCTCGATGGCCAGCTCGAAGCTAGTTGGGTCTGTAAGTGCACGGCGGCGCCCCGGCCGTCAATCCGACGGCCAAACGCGGAAACGGTGATAAACATAAATTTTTGCGGACTTGGCAAAACGGCACCACCGCGCACTAAAACCGGATCGTGCCATTAAACTAGTCTAAGCTATCTAGAGAAGGGGTTAGAGAAGTATACCATACGATCCGAGTCCTCCGGTCTTCATCTCCACTCCGATCTCCTCGCGGGATCTCCGTCCATCTCCTCCTCGTCGGAAAGGGCACCACGAAGCCGGGTACTTTTACGGGCTCCCACCTCAATACCGAGGCAACTCGCGCATGAAGCCGGCAACTCGACATGCTCAAGATTTGCTGTAGGAAGATAGTGTAGAGTGTATGTCTCACTTTGGGGTTGGTTGCCATTGATGGAGGTGAAGGAAGAATGAGGTTGAGAAAAATGGTGCTTTCATTTTTCATGGAAGGAAAATTGAGATGAAAGGAATGCTCCAAGCTCACAAAATGAAACTCTCTCATTTTCTTCTCTTTTCTTCTTCTCTCTTTCTTTTTACAACCATGATAATAATCTCTTTTCTTCTCATTTCTTTCTTTTTACAACCATGATAATAATCTCTCACATTTAGAAATGGTGGAGGATAACAATATGAAGCAAGAGGGAGGTGAGTGTAGTAAAAGGAGGAGGGTGACCACATCCAAACACAATCATCACTAAACTTACATCAACCTCAAATCATTTCTAATCTCATCAAATCATGAAAAGTAAAGATGCTTATCATGTCAACCCTTATGCAAATAAGTCCTCCACAAATACCAATTTGCACAATTGCAAATTAGTCCCTCCATCAGAAAAGTCCGGCCGGGAAAGAACAAAGAAAAACCGGCCGGAACGGAAAGCAAACTGGCAACTCCAGAAAACTGGTCCCGTAATAAATTACAGGAAAAACCCCACACTGTGCATACACACCCGCATTTGTATTCCGTCTGGATACAAATGCAATGAGACAAAATCTACACTGTACTATACTAGGATCCGGCTTAAACCAAAGCCGGCTAGTAATATCCGTCCGATCCTGATCCGTGCAATACCGCACGTATCTGATCGAACGCTGCCATATAACTATACGGCCACTAGTACAAAACCGTCCGATCCTGATCCGTGCAATACCGCACGTATCTGATCGGACCCTGCCATATCTCCATACGGCCTCTACAGCGTTTCGCCCGAAACTTGAGTAACTGTAAGTGTGGTGGACTCTAAAGACTCGTCAATACTATGGCTGTGGATTTAACCACTAGCACGTCAGAGGTATAAGCCAATACGTAACGGGCCACCAGCTATTGACTAAAAGGGACGTCGATGAGTAAACTCATCCTGACACCCTACTGAGCCTGTCAGTGACAATATCCGTGCAGTCCGGTCCGTTCGTCTATGAGCATCGCATGGCGGGCCTAGGGGGTTGGTAAAAGTCAGACCCCCAAAAGCGGTACAAGTCGTGTCGGAGTGTAGCCCAGAACACCCTGAGATACTACTGGAATACCTACCAGTAAATCTCCTTGCCTTGGCCAAGGTCTTTGTGTAATGGCTCTCCTAGACACAGCACGACCTCACCCCCAATACCGGGAGAGACGAACCCCTGAAGATACGCTCACTGCCTCCATGTGGCTCGGGACTGTACCCAACTAAAACCTGTTTGCACGACTCCTTTGAGCCGTGGTAGGGTAGTAATCAAAGTACAGTGGGAACTCACACGAGACAAATGACGATCTCCAGGTCGATGAACTAACCTGCACACATGTCACCTGGGAACTGCCATCTGACGTCTGGTATATGACCAACTAGCATGTTCCCGGCGAGTCCTGTCCGGTGTACTCATAACCCAATGAGCACCTGTATACATCTTAGGTGATCCAACTGACACCAGCGGCTTGTGAGACCGGCCACCGCCCCTCGACGGGGTCTCGACTGTATACACTAGTCTACTAATGGAGTATCGATGCCCGGTCTCGAAACTCCCACGACTAGGGACCTTTTAAGGATATGCTTGTAGACTACCAGCTCCCACTTATATGATCGCCCTCATACTACTGGTGGTCAAGCAAGAATCCTAGGGGCTCTATCAACGTGTAATAGCGACGTGTCATGTCACCTAAAGCAGTACACGATGATAAAGGTAAACCAGATAGCATACTATCATCACGAGTAAGACTGTCCTACCGGGATAGGTCCTCCCTCAATCATTACAATCACGTACCTGTGACCTAATAATTGACTCTGAGGGCACTATCTCCAACAATCTCCCACTTGCACTCAAGGCTAATTATTGCGATGTCGCATACTCACAGCCCGTGTGATACCGAACATCCAACTCCTCTACTAGTCAGTCTCACAAAGCTCGTTTGCGGAACTATTGCGTTCGAGGAATAGCCTCAGTGAGTGGATCCGCTTAGTTGTTTCTTTCTATATCTCTCTATATCTCAAGTTCGCGGAGAAACCCATCTCCCGAAATGAGTAATACCTGTCTCAGAATATGTCTGGATGTCTGATGGGACCTAGCTCATAAATGAACTCCAAATCCAAACTTCTTAGACTGTATTGTCAACTGAACTTAATCAGTATCCTGCGCGCCATGCCTCCCTCAGTATTGCCTTGGACCACCTGTCCAAAATACTGCCCCTCATGAGAAGGAAAACTATAACTCTGACAACCTCCCTGTCGTCCATGTCACCTTGGAAGCCTGGAATGATAACTGTCTCCTGAATGAGGTTGTCGTTATCATATCCCTAGAACATCCACTTATGTTCTAAAACTTCTTCCGACTGTTTCTCCACGATTGGATTAATGTCAACTTATTGCATCTAGTGCAAGAACAACATCTGGTGTGGTACTTGACATCTCACGATTGACTCAATTGCCTGAGCAAGTGATCTGCCAATCATGCACGTCCCTCTCCCCTTCAGTCTGTAAGACACCTTTGGAGAGGGTGACTCCATCTTCTGCAGGTACACTACCGTGCATGGAGTCGTCCATTCTAAATACTCTTAGAATGCTGTCAAGTACCCTGATTGGGAAACCACCCAAATCTAGATCTAAAAACATAGATCCAGTAACCTGTATGTCTGATATAAAATCCATTTCCTTTGTGGAGAAACCACTGTGTGACGACCAAAGTATAACCGATCGTAGTATAGGAATATCACTTCCTACTACCTTCTCAACAGATCCATCCCCTATTCTGATGACGTCAAACCTATGACTGTCACATCAGAAATAGATGATCTATCTCCGCTACATCTGCTCTAGTCTACAAATAGACATAAGCTACCTGTCCACCAATGCTTCCGCTGATCCCACTGACTACGACAACCCTCTGGCAGAGTCATATATACGTACACTTCTAAAACTAGTTTAGAATGACGCTATACTCATCCTCCCGCCGGGTCTCGCAGCCTGGAACAACAGCAATGGTAATTGTGGGTAAAGAAGAACTTCCCTGTCACCGTCCTTGAGGCTACCGTAGTACCTCTCGGGTGCCTGAAGTTACCCACCTTATCTGCGGAGTGGCCAATGGAATGTCAATCCAGATTGAATCTTTAGGTTCCTTATCAAATCTTCAGTAATCGTTTGTGGTTCTGGAATCACTTCCAGTTCTACCATACTCCCACTACTGTTTTTCTGAAAAAATCCATTTTTAATAAAACTGTGGCGAGTCTAGAACAATATCGCTATTGTTCATCCAGATGGTAGAAAATCAACCCGCGTCATAGCCTGGGTCAACCCACAAACAGCCAATACAGAAACGTGCCTTGAGTTATCCGGAGTCTGGTTTTAAGCATAATCCGGACAACTCCCCGTACCTTAACATCGTTAAGATATGAACTATTCTATATCCAATATAGAAACAGAGGCACTGATTTAATTGAACCAGATTCAAATCATGCAGCTGTTCCCAGCGCATGTCAACTAAATGGAAGGAGGCCGATCAGCGTTACTCAACTTAGGAATACTTCCAATTATGAGTAACCTGAAAGAGAAGCAAGATCTCTTTATCATTACTATCAACTGAATACCATACACAAGTATCTACATCTTCGATCTCTTTGAAGAATCCCGATACTTGCTATACCTGGTTCTCTACTCTATTCAAATACCTATAACTTCTCCAAATTCGGACCCTGTGTTTCCACGAAACACTTGTCTAAAAACTAGAGAAGTCATAAGTAAACCGAATATAGTACGAGGACCAACCCCTCTGTCCTGATGGACCCTGGACATCATACAATACTCTGTACAAGTCCCTTGAGTCTGATAACTCTTTCACTGTGTGTCGTAGGTTGAAAACTGTACTTATGGTTAAGAAGAATTACACCGCTGTTTGATGCTCCTTACCTAACCATCCACTGATATAGGTAAATGTCATCGACATAATATCAAAAGGTATATCTCACTCTATGAAAATAGACGTACAGATATATCAATTTGAAATTGGTGCACAACAGCGGATATTCAAAACCATATATTTGCCGACCGGCAAACAACCCAGGTGATCTCCTCAAATATCACCGATTACAACGAATCCTGATATAATGAGGATGATCACCCAATTCCCAATAACTTACTCCCACTCATCATCTGTAAAACCATACAGATGTGAGAATCAAACCTGGTAAATACATACCCTGGAGTAAGTGTCTAATCGAGAAATCAGTTTTCCATTAACAGTACACAGTTGAACTGAAACATTGAAATGTTTCGATGGGGTATCCTGGTATTCCTAGTAATGCCTCTTCCATATTCACGACTGTAACCGTATAATTCTTTGCCACCTCTCCAAATCCCTTCATATGTCTTTAGTCATTACCTTCTGTACACCCCTTTAGGCCAAATGGTTTTCTTCCTTCCCTACCGTTCGGCACCAGCCTATGGTTTGGAAGAAGACTATCCAAAAAGCATAAAGGGTGTACTGTCCTAATCCTAGGAGCACTCGCAATGCGAGAGAAGGTGAAGATAAAAGACACCTGAATGTACTTTATTCCTATTTCTCCTGAACCAGGATCCATCCCCGAACTGGAACAAGTTCCTTTCGAGTTCGTATATAACCATACGATGGACTATCCTATAAAATGGGATCTTCGTAGTGATACGGAGTGTCCTGGAGAAATACAAAGGTGATTTAGGATTGGCGAAGAAATACTTGGTTTGGTCGTGAATAGCAGTCGCAGCTTACTTTGCCCTCTTACTAATCCCTTTCTTTGTCTGAACTTAATACCTTCTGCACACCATCGTTAGGCTAATTGGTTTTCTTCATTCCCCACCGGTCGGCACCAGCCTAAGGTTTGGAAGAAGACAATCCAATTTGCGTAATAGGTGTACTACCCCTAAACCAAGGAGTACTCGTAACCTGAGAGAGGGTAAAAGGAAAAGACAACTGAATAATCCTATCCGTTTTCTCCAGAACCGGAAACCATCCTCGAATAAATTCTTTCGAGTTCGTATCTAACCATACGATGGTTTTGTCCAATGGAAGTGGACGTTCGTAGTAAAACGGGGTGTCCTGGAGAAAAGGGTAAAAGTAGGAGTGGCAATGAGGTTTGCAACTCTGACAATCCAAAAGCCGGTGTTTAAGAAGGTTCGGTCAACTTGGTCATTGAGTCAAAGTCTTAGGGTCGGGTCAATGGTCGCTGCCAAAGAGAGAGAGAAAAGAAAACACTCAGCGTGCACTCTAACCTAGATCAGAATGGTTACCAATTTATCTAATCTGGAATCCTCCCACTGTACCTCGAATTCTCCTCCAAACCTGAAAGAAGAATTATTCGGGGTCACCCGAGGAGTATACTAACTCATCAGTGGGAATCGGGATCCAACTCTCATCGCATGACAACGTGACGGAATCCGCTCACGGTATCACACTCCAGAAGGTATGCGCATATCTGGCAAGTTTCAGTACTTTTGAAACTCCCGATGTGATTTCTGCCCCATGCTCTTATGACCTTGGCGTGAGGTCAAAATATCATAAGTCGCATGTCAAGTTCTACCCGTCATTATCCAGGTTAATTTGAATCCACCCGTACATACCCTTGACGTAGGCCAAAATAGTAGTACGACTGTCCCAAACCAACGCATCTATCTATGCAACAGATAAATACCCGGCAGCTACCAAACACTATGCCTTGGCGTGAGGTCAAAATACATAGCTTGAATACTACCGAATATTTAACTGAAATGACGGAGGGCTACGAATGGTTTCTGGCGAAAACCTTTAACGTAAAGAACTTGATATCGTCGAAGGAACGGATAGCTTTTTAGAAAATATAGTGACGAAAACCTTTACTAAAGAGGTCACTCCCGGTGAAGGGATCTCGGCTCTTTCCCCGTAGAATGGGGTGCAGGATATTCCAAATGAATACCACGATGCAAAGCAAAAGTAATCGGCTATAGTGAAGTTAATGCCCTGACGCAAACTTCTGTCCAAGGGGTCACTCCCGGTGAAGGGATCTCGGCCCTTGCCTCGTCGACTGAGGAGCAGGATATTCCAAATTAATACCACGATGCAAAACAAAAGTAAACGTCCTTGCAATAACAGCTTTTTGAAAAAGTGTTCCAACAACATCAGATTAGGTTTGTTTAACTTGCATTGATCCGAATCAACGCAGTCCCATCAATTAATCACACCACAAAGAACGAAAATATACTGACGTACGTATATGCCATCCGCATTCGCCACTGGGTCCCGTCATCACTCGTTAGGTTAGCTTACTAACGACAGAGCGGGGACTGGACTAGCGCGGATGAAAAACATATATAACATCTACTAATATATATACCAATATATCATATTTCGCTCAAGGCGTGAATAAAAATGCAACATCACAGAAATGTACAGCATCACAGAACAATACAGATATCTGGGATCCCTGGGTTTTACAGAGCCACTACTGAAACCCGACGTTCCCCTGGTCGTGTGGATAGCCTGTGCAATGTAATCCTAGACCCCTACGGGCGCGGCAAGTCACCCGCCAAAACCTGAAGCGAGGCAGCCCCCTTCGGCGCCGCGAATGGACCACCCAGCACTTCACGGAATCCGGCAACTTGGGCACCCCTCCTGGGTCAACCTGTACCCCCTCCGAGTGCGGCGAATAGCCCTGCCAATCCTAGAGTGAAGCCCCCTCCGTCTCAATGCCATGAGATGCGGGCTTGTTGCCCTCTAGAACCCGGCCATCCGTGCACCCCACCGCGGGGTAATCCTAGTACAGAATGTAAAATATACATACACCGGGTACATCGACCGCAACCAGGTCGTGCCCCAAAAGAATAATACAAACAGGCAGTGACGGCAGTCCACATGTCGGACGCTCGCCCCGCAATATCAAATGTACATAATACAACATCACAGTACTAGCATTGCATCCAGGCTATCCCCCACGACCGATCCGCAACATCACAGCATAAACATAGAACATCAACGTGAAAGTCACGTTCGCAAATCCGTCTAACCGGGCTATAGCAGTTAGACGGGATTTACCGATCGAGTGACATTCACGGTCGCAGATATAATGTAAATACTGTGAAAAATGTGTTTAAAATTTTCCGATTGACCAAAAAATAACAAGTGGGCCCCCAAGCAATACTGTAGCACTCACAGAAATAATTGGCCCAATTTTAATATTCCAAAACCCCTAATTACTACCCTGAAGCCCACTGGAAAAAGATGGCCCACTGACCTCTCCACACTGCGGCGGATCCGCGGCCCAATATAGAGGTGAGGCCGCGGTTCCGCGCTCATGAGGAGAGATCACAGTGTCGAATTTTTCCAGTATGCTTAGAATTTCCTGCACATCATTCTGAGACCACCTGAAAAATTTTTGGACACCAAAAAATCTTAACAGAAAACTGATGTGCACAAAAACATAGATTTTGGAATTTTGGTCGATCGGAAATGCAAAACACATCAAACGAAAGCTAGACGAAGTTAATGGCGAGGCTCTGATACCACTGTAAGTGCACGGCGGCGCCCCGGCCGTCAATCCGACGGCCAAACGCGGAAACGGTGATAAACATAAATTTTTGCGGACTTGGCAAAACGGCACCACCGCGCACTAAAACCGGATCGTGCCATTAAACTAGTCTAAGCTATCTAGAGAAGGGGTTAGAGAAGTATACCATACGATCCGAGTCCTCCGGTCTTCATCTCCACTCCGATCTCCTCGCGGGATCTCCGTCCATCTCCTCCTCGTCGGAAAGGACACCACGAAGCCGGGTACTTTTACGGGCTCCCACCTCAATACCGAGGCAACTCGCGCATGAAGCCGGCAACTCGACATGCTCAAGATTTGCTGTAGGAAGATAGTGTAGAGTGTATGTCTCACTTTGGGGTTGGTTGCCATTGATGGAGGTGAAGGAAGAATGAGGTTGAGAAAAATGGTGCTTTCATTTTTCATGGAAGGAAAATTGAGATGAAAGGAATGCTCCAAGCTCACAAAATGAAACTCTCTCATTTTCTTCTCTTTTCTTCTTCTCTCTTTCTTTTTACAACCATGATAATAATCTCTTTTCTTCTCATTTCTTTCTTTTTACAACCATGATAATAATCTCTCACATTTAGAAATGGTGGAGGATAACAATATGAAGCAAGAGGGAGGTGAGTGTAGTAAAAGGAGGAGGGTGACCACATCCAAACACAATCATCACTAAACTTACATCAACCTCAAATCATTTCTAATCTCATCAAATCATGAAAAGCAAAGATGCTTATCATGTCAACCCTTATGCAAATAAGTCCTCCACAAATACCAATTTGCACAATTGCAAATTAGTCCCTCCATCAGAAAAGTCCGGCCGGGAAAGAACAAAGAAAAACCGGCCGGAACGGAAAGCAAACTGGCAACTCCAGAAAACTGGTCCCGTAATAAATTACAGGAAAAACCCTACACTGTGCATACACACCCGCATTTGTATTCCGTCTGGATACAAATGCAATGAGACAAAATCTACACTGTACTATACTAGGATCCGGCTTAAACCAAAGCCGGCTAGTAATATCCGTCCGATCCTGATCCGTGCAATACCGCACGTATCTGATCGAACGCTGCCATATAACTATACGGCCACTAGTACAAAACCGTCCGATCCTGATCCGTGCAATACCGCACGTATCTGATCGGACCCTGCCATATCTCCATACGGCCTCTACAGCGTTTCGCCCGAAACTTGAGTAACTGTAAGTGTGGTGGACTCTAAAGACTCGTCAATACTATGGCTGTGGATTTAACCACTAGCACGTCAGAGGTATAAGCCAATACGTAACGGGCCACCAGCTATTGACTAAAAGGGACGTCGATGAGTAAACTCATCCTGACACCCTACTGAGCCTGTCAGTGACAATATCCGTGCAGTCCGGTCCGTTCGTCTATGATCATCGCATGGCGGGCCTAGGGGGTTGGTAAAAGTCAGACCCCCAAAAGCGGTACAAGTCGTGTCGGAGTGTAGCCCAGAACACCCTGAGATACTACTGGAATACCTACCAGTAAATCTCCTTGCCTTGGCCAAGGTCTTTGTGTAATGGCTCTCCTAGACACAGCACGACCTCACCCCCAATACCGGGAGAGACGAACCCCTGAAGATACGCTCACTGCCTCCATGTGGCTCGGGACTGTACCCAACTAAAACCTGTTTGCACGACTCCTTTGAGCCGTGGTAGGGTAGTAATCAAAGTACAGTGGGAACTCACACGAGACAAATGACGATCTCCAGGTCGATGAACTAACCTGCACATATGTCACCTGGGAACTGCCATCTGACGTCTGGTATATGACCAACTAGCATGTTCCCGGCGAGTCCTGTCCGGTGTACTCATAACCCAATGAGCACCTGTATACATCTTAGGTGATCCAACTGACACCAGCGGCTTGTGAGACCGGCCACCGCCCCTCGACGGGGTCTCGACTGTATACACTAGTCTACTAATGGAGTATCGATGCCCGGTCTCGAAACTCCCACGACTAGGGACCTTTTAAGGATATGCTTGTAGACTACCAGCTCCCACTTATATGATCGCCCTCATACTGCTGGTGGTCAAGCAAGAATCCTAGGGGCTCTATCAACGTGTAATAGCGACGTGTCATGTCACCTAAAGCAGTACACGATGATAAAGGTAAACCAGATAGCATACTATCATCACGAGTAAGACTGTCCTACCGGGATAGGTCCTCCCTCAATCATTACAATCACGTACCTGTGACCTAATAATTGACTCTGAGGGCACTATCTCCAACAGGGTCATCATCTCATGATGCAATCCTCGCTCCCACTGTCATAGAGAAACAGAAGTATCTCTCAGGTGGGTGAGGAACCCTACTAGATCGGCGGATAGGCTGAGGTTCGTTGGAATCTACTGAATCCTTTGGTTCTATCAAATCATCAGCTGCAGTTTGTATAGCTGGAACCTTTCCAGTTCTACATTACAGACTTTGCCTCGAGCTTGTCCGGATTTTACTTTCAGACATAGGCCGGTCAACCCCAAATCTTAACTAGCTTAAGACATGGGCTCTTCCCTTTCCATATCATATATGAAATGGTAGGCAACTGATTTGGTTGGAACCCTATTCAATAGGTATGCATCTTCATAAGTGCATAACTCCCAAAAGGAAAAAGGTAACTCAGCAGTACTCATCATAGAGCGCACCATATCAAATAGGGTGTATCTGCTCCGCCCCGATATACCATCGTGCTATGGTGTATACGGAGGAGTAATGCTGAGAGAGAATCTCATTCTCCTTTAGAATAGTCCAGGAATTCCGTGCTCAAGTATTCTCCTCCCTGATCACATCAAAGGACATAATACTCATACCCATATTAGTTCTCTACTTCTAACTTATATTCTGTGAATATCTCAAAAGGGTCAGACTCATGTTTCAACAGGAACATAGGTCTGAATCTCGAAAGATCATCAGAGAATGTAATGAAGTACAAAGAACCAATCTTGGCATGTGTAGACAGGGGACCTACATACATCAACATGTATCATCCCAAGAGTTCACTAACTCTTTCTCTGTTTCCAATAAACAGAGCTGTGGTCATCTTATCTCTGTGACATGACAGGCAAGTTTCACAAGATGTAAATTCAAACTCATTTAAATATGCATCTTTATATAACTTCAGCTAGTCGGGTCACATTGATATGACCTAGTCTACAATGCCTCAAGAAGGATTCGTTCATTTCTGAACTCTTCCTCTTGTGTGTGTTCCGTATACTAAAGAACTGTAGTTTGATTTAGAACATCAACGCTTTTAGATAACGTGCCTGAACCGATCAACTTTTGATATAGGAAATGTTCAAAACATTATCCAACAATACAAAATTATATCCTTTCTTTACCAATAAAGAGATTGATATGATTTTGTATATCAGGTTCGGTATCTAATAACATTCGTTCAGAATCAAAGTATTTAGAATACAGGGTGACACTGACCAACAGACTTGGCTGCAACTCTTGCCCCGTTTTCTGCCTCATGAAACTCATCACCCGTTCTCAGTTCTCTACCTTTCTGTAGCCCTATGTAACAGATTACATATCTGGGATCCTGATCCGGTATCACATACCCAGGACGTAAAGGATACTGAGAAACAGTTCTCTGTAATGAACACACCCGAAGATGATGCATCAGCATGCACTCTCTTCGTTTGGGCTGCACGGGAAATCTGGTATTCCCCAATTTCCTGCTCTGTCTTATAACAATTATAAGTTGGAGCGGGACCAACGTTCCCCAGCTCAGTATAACAAGCGGGTTCGGTCAAATTTCCGTATTATTATCTTGATTAAGGCGTGATGTGGTCGCTACCTGGAGAGAGAGAGAAGAAAACACTCAGCGTGCGCTCTTGCAAGAATAGATTGGTTATTATTTTATCTAATCAGGATGGCTCCCTCTGCTTTTTATCAAATCTTCCTTCAAACCCTAAAAGGAAAGACTAGCCGGGATTAATTACACACTACAAGTTCGCCAATCTTTCAGCCAGGCCAGTGTCGGTACTTTGAGGGAGGTCCCCCGTGCTTTCGCACGAACCTAATTAATGTAAACCTCGTTTTCCCAGAGGCGTAACCCCGTTGACACCTTTCTAGACACCTACTTGATCAGCTAATTGTAATGTATAAAACTCTCCCAGGAGTAACTCTTACTCGCAGCGGGTATCGGGATCCAACTATCTCATAGAAGGTATGCAATCTCATTGCAAATTTCAACACTTGAAATTCCCGATAATATTTTGCCCCTAACGTGCTATGACCTTGACGAAAGCCAACAAACCATAGCCCGCTAGTCAAGTTCAACCTGTACATTTCTTGATTGCATTAAACCTACACGCACGACCCTTGACG
Source organism: Agapanthus africanus (assembly GCA_030015575.1). Classification (NCBI taxonomy): domain Eukaryota; kingdom Viridiplantae; phylum Streptophyta; class Magnoliopsida; order Asparagales; family Amaryllidaceae; genus Agapanthus; species Agapanthus africanus. The sequence continues at coordinate 159,964,407 of JASDDO010000029.1, read as the reverse complement.
AAAGCCAACAAAGCCGCACGACTACCCTAATCCAATCGCATCGTATGCAGCAGATAAGCAGCATATAGCTACCGCACACTGCACCTTGACGAAAGCCAACAAATGCAGCACGAATACTATATACAACTTATCTGAAATGACGGAGGGCTACGACAGGTTTTTCTAAAAACCTATTGCGTAATGAACTTGATATCGTTGTAGAATCAAATGATTTTGAAATGGAGTGCTTTTGAGGCTTTTCTAGTTTTGCTAAAGGAGTCACTCCCGGTGAAAGGATCGTCGGTCCTTTCCTCGTCGAATGAGGTGCGGGATATATCATATATATCACTGTGCAAAGCAAAAACACTTAAAAGCAATCAAAAGACAAACCGAGTGTGTAGCATCTGCCAGTTATTGCTAAAGGAGTCACTCCCGGTGAAGGGATCTCGGTCCTTTCCTCATCGAATAAGGTGCAGGATATATCATATATACCGCTGTGCAAAGCAAGAACTGTAGCTACCTGTTTTATTTTGAAATTCAATTCTACAACATCTTAGGTTTCTTTTACTTTCATTAATCACATTAATGAAGTCCCATCATTTAAGTACCTAAACATCACAGATAAATACGACGTACACTTATGCCATCCGCATTCGCCTCGATGTCCCCTCGTGCACCGTTAGGTTAGGTAACTAACGGCAGAGCGGGGCAGGGCTAGCGCGGGTGTAAAACATAAGTAACGCCTATATAATATATCATATATACTATATACTGTATCCATCACAGAACATCACATGATCACATCACAGATATCGCAGCAGAAGAAACATATGAAACATTGGATATACTAGGACGTCCGTGTTTTCAATACGAGCCAGTATAAAACACGGATTCCACGGTCGTGATGAATAGCCAAACCCACACCCCTAGACCCCTACGAGAGCGGCAAGCAACCCTACCAATTCTAGAGTTAGGAGACCCGGACTCGACTCCTCGAGTTGGTCTCCCACTGGACTCCAGAACCCGGTTACTTGTGCCCTCCTCCTTGGGTCTATCCTAGTGCGGAAAAGAAAATAATATACAAAGGGTGACATCTTCCGCAACCTGGAAGTGCCCCAATAAAAGAATATTACATACAAGTTTTTACATGAATGAAAATGAAAAACACTCATCTCACATAAAAAACCCCGGCTATTCAAACACGACGATACAATATAACATATCCAGCAATACAGAACATCACATGTCATCAACGTACGTAAATATGCTCATCCCAATTGTCGTTGACATATAGCAACGAAACCGGCAATATCACATATTACACTTACGGTCACAGAAAAGAAAGTGTAAAACTACAACAGTTGGAATCCGCAATCTCTTTAGACCTCACATGCCTAATCAAATGAATTCCTTAGACATCGCATGCCAAACAATCATAAACCCCGCATTTTAGTCTCAATATCGAAAACACTTTTCAATATCAAGTCTGGCAATTCAACAAGATTCCCGACATCCTGATCGAATGCTCGTCGCAAACTTTAGTAGGCGGCCACACCCCCGACGCCGTCGACGAAGTGCACCAAGGCGGAACACCACTGCCGCGAGCACCCGAACGGATGCTTTCGGCGACGGGGTTCTCCTACAGTCACTTGGTCGGGGCTATGGAGTGAGGCTGTCTATTAAGTTTACCCGGCGAGTATCAGCGTACGCTACGTGATTGCGACGGACTTTTGATCACATCAAAATTCCGTGGAAACCGATCAAGTGAGACTAAACTGCTATGTTTATAACATTCATTCAGTTATCACATAACTTTTGTGAATTCCAATTGTTGTATCCCATTCCAGATAATTAGAAAATGTTAAACTTTCCGATCGAACATTCAAACACCCAAGTTTTCCCGATACAGATCAACACATGAAACAAGTCTAAAAACATTCAGTTCGTGCCTCAGTACCAACGGTCCAGCCTTAGAAGGGTCAAGCCAACGCCTCACATGTGGCACGCCGTACTGCCCCAAACCCTAAGGTTCAAAGGGCAGTTCAAGACGGTCACATAATCGAGTTAAGGTTTGTTGTCTTCTAGAGGGTCCATTGCATTACTTGCACTACTAAAAACGTCTTTAAACTACGGAAAAATCCAACACTTGGAAATTTCCCGACAGGGGAAAAATTGGGTATTTATATCCGGTCGAACTTTTTAACATATTCAAAAAATATCCGGAAAAACACAGACAAGATTAGACAATCCGATCGAATCACCGAAGCCCCAATACAACCCCAAAAAACTCAACTGTTGAGGGCAGATTAAAACTTCCCAGAGAACATAGGAAACAGATACGGGCATTACTGTATCAAAACGACACCCTAATCATTACATACGGCCGCGGAACCGCCGCAATAGGAGGCTAATGCCGCGGTTCCGCGGCTCTTTAGTGGAGTTAGGGGCTCATTTTCTACAGTAACTCTTAGAATGTCCTGCTCTATTTTCTGAGAATTTTTAATTCACAAAAAGCCCTGTTTTTGAAAAATATCCAGAGAGCATGTAAAATCGGGGTTTCGGGTTCGATCGGGTTTCTAACATCGTCTACGCATCGCCTAAGGCTCTAGCTAGGCTCTGATACCACTGTAGGGTTCCTAGGCACCCTAATGAGGTCTTAAAAGGCATCGACCATGCCAATTTCAAAATTTACGGGTGCCGAGAAACCCTAATACGGATCGTTAACTAGATGTCTAGGCGAACAATGCAACTAGTTAACAACTTAACTAAAGTGTAACGGAAATACAACCTTTGTAGATCCGGTGCTCCACCTCCATAGCTCCGTGATGATGTCTCCTCGCTGCGATCATCGGATCCCGGGCTCTATTGTCGGCTTCATCGGAGAATGGACGGGCTAGGTCATCGACTACGACGCCGAAGATGATCTACGTCGAGGTATCACTAGATCAAGCTCCACCTTCACCAAGTCATGAAAACTTATGAAGGAAACACCCTATACTACTTGGCAAGAGGTAGAGGATGAAGAAATAGGAAGTGGGTTCACTTTAGAATTGGATTTCTCACTCATTTTCATCAATCACCATTGATGGAATCAAGGTTCTTCATCTTGAAGAAGAAGAAGAAGATGATAGAAATATTATGATAAGATTATTCTAAAAAAGTAAAGAAAAGCAATACTTATCATAATACAACCATGGTCAAGTGTAGAGAATAAATCATGGTTAGATGGAATGGTTAGGGTTAAGCATGAAGACAAAATGGTCACTAAGTCAAAGCTTCATGAACTTTCAATGTAAAACAAAACTAGCAACCATTTTCTTTTCTTTTGCCATTTCTTTTCCAAAAAGAATAAATAGACAAATAAATGAAAAAGAAAACAAAACCCTAATCATAAGTTTAACCATGGTTTTATTCTTTACACTTAACCAAGTAAACATGTATCATCAAACATGATACAATAATATGCACAAAAAGTATATCACATATACAACTTGTACATGCAAGTGAGAAAATCCTTTAAAGTGAACCAATACTAGTTAATGCAAAGTAATATATCAAATATATAATTATGCATTAAATCATTAAATCAACACTTGATTTAACGATCCGGTCATATCGCATATAACCGACTAATATACAATGTATCGGCTTATCGAATCAATCCATGATTCGATAACTAGGTTATATCGCATACAACCTTCCGATACATTCATCGTGAGAATGGAATGCGGTATCACATACACGTATTATTCTCGGTCCCGCACATATCTCATATGCGCTCCTATTTCGTTTCGCTTGAGCCAAGAAACCTCTGTGTAGGACTCTAAAGACTCGTCAATACGCCGGCAGCAGTTGATGATCATATCAAGCACCCACAAGCCGCAAGCGGTCTGCTAAACGTAACGGCCACCCGGGTATTGAGCGATCAGAAGATCGACGAGCAAGCCTGCTCACACTCCTGTGAATCCAACCAGTAACACTTACCGTACAGTCCGGTCTGATCGTCTGATATGTCGCATATCTCGCCTAGGGGTGGTAAACGTCAGACCCCAATATCTCGATAAGTCGTGTCGATATGAGGTCTATAACTGTTCGAGAAACTACTGGTAACACTTACGAGTAAATCTCAGCAACCCTGGCCAAGGATTTCCGGTTATAGCCAATCGAACACAGTGCAACATCAACTCCCTATACCGGGAGAGACGAATCCCCTCCTATCGCTCATTGCCTCCATGTGATTCGGGACTGTACCCAAAAACCACCGTTTTGCACGCCCTCTTGGACGTGGTAAGGTGGAAATCAAAGCACAGTGGGAACCACACAAGACTCTATGACGATCTTGGGTCAACAGACTACTCTGTACCAGTGTCACCAGAGAACTGCCATCTGACGTAAGGTATAATACCATCTGGGAGTTCTCGGCGAGTCCGTCCAGTGTACCCAGTCTCTACTGAGCACCCGTATATCATCTCTAATGTCAAACACCAATGGATATGGGATCATCCATCGCCCATCTGTATGGGTCGAGAAGGTATACGCTAGTCTACTCTGGTATATCGATGCCCCGTCTCGATACACCCACGACTAGGGACCTTGAAGGATGTACTTATGGACTATCATGTCCCCACTAGTATGATCCGCATCATAGTCCAGGTAGTCAAGTACACACCCTAAGGGCTTTACCAACATGTAACAGAGAGACAATCAGTGTACACGTTAAGGTAAAGAGCAACCAGATAGCATACTATCATGTCGAGCAAGAAAGTCCTCCCTATATATGTCCAAGCATCCACTACAATATACATCCTATGTATAGTAATGGCCTCTAGGGCATACATATAACTAACACAGAGGATACCGACGTAGTCGCGGGATTTGATGATATGGGCCAGTCCGTATTGCCGGAGCCCGAGATATTGAGATATTAAGACATTGAGATATTGAGATATTAAGACATTGAGATATTGGGATATATATTTTGTGTCGATGCTTGACACGAATTCTATGTTGATTTCATCGATGGTACTTCAGTTTTTACACAAAAATCTTATTGAAATATGAAAACAGTTTTCTCGAACAAGATGTATTCTGCTTTCATTCTTAATGCATTCGTACATCATATATATGACGTGTTGCAACCTGAGGCACAGACACGAGAACTTGGTATTTTACTTACGTTTAGATGATTACCTTTTCCATTATTAGATGTTTCAGGTTATATTATGAGGATATTATTGTTTGACCTAAGAGAGAGTCATACATGCGATTTCTTCTTGATGATATTTTCTACTCACGAGTTGTCAACTCAACCCCGTTGAGGCAAAGTTTCTTGCAGGTTTGGCCGTACAAGTTTCGTTGCGGCTTTCTGGCACAATTCTTCCTTCCGGGTGATTACTTTGGTATGTGGGTTCACTTGCATCGTGACCACCGTTGTACTTTTATTTATTTCAGTTGTACTTAGTAAACTCCATCAACCATACTTGTATTATTTGATAAACTTAGAACACCAGTTGTATGTTCTCTGACCTTAAAGTCGCGCGCTTGTATTATTATGGGTCTTCTTTGGTTTTTCTTAAGGAAGTTGGTTTCCTTTCTGAGTTTTGATCCTCGTCCTTCGGCGTTGTATATTATATTGCTTGCGTGGTTGTTTCCGCCATTGGCGAAGAGCTAGCTCCCGCCTGGGGTTACATTTATTCATTACTTAAGTATATTCCTGTTTGTACCCGTTTGGGGCCAATATTTACAAAGGAAACTCTGCCGAAATTTTCAGGAAATTCTGATGTTGATTTTAAATGTTTAATGCGACTTATTTGGTTAAAATCGCTTTCCGTAAATAAGTTTTTCTTAAATAAGTTTTCCTTCACTCTTTTTCTTTAAATGCTTTAGATTTTTGAGATTTTGTCTTACTTGAATTAGGTGGGGTCCTATAAACTTCACATGATTCAAGTGCTAGTCGCGTGCCATTTCGGGACGTGATAAAGTTGGTATCAGAGCGTTAGGTTTAATCTTGGTTCGAGTCTAGGTTTGACTATAAGGAGTCTAGGACGTATATTTATATTCGGAACCTAGGCTTGACCTTACGGAACTTAGACTTGGTCGAGGGGGTATTAGACCCGAACTTTCGTCGCGTATGTTGACCTTGGTTGATTGAGTAGGTAACTTAAATAGAGTGACGTACCGTGTGTATGTTCCACGACATACTTACGATACGCTACTCCGCTTAAGAATCCTTAGGATGTACATTTCTTTGCACCGTATTCTATTCTTCACTTAATCTATCCTCATCGATATCGGATGGTGGTTTTTGTTATCACGATTGCACAGGCAGATAGAGCTGCAGCTAAAGTTGCGATCAGCATGAGCTCATCTTGGACGAGGACTGACCATGGCGAAATTCCGGTGACACACGATTGCTTAGATATGTCATGTTATTGTGTTTTTTGCGACATGAGCATTTTGATGGATTGTTTTTACTATGATTTCTCGAACGTTCAGATCAGCACCAAGGGATTGGGCCACTGCTAGAGGCCGGCTAGAATGTGATAACCGTTAATGTATCGTCTGTTCTTGAGGATTGAGGTATTGTTCAGCGTGCGGGCGAATGGGCCAGTTGTTGCTGGGACTGACAAGATATCTCCCCAGATGTTTGAAGCTGTTGCAGCACGAGTTTGTACTTAGGGATATGATAGAAGATCGCTAGTCACCCATGGATGATTGACTAGGACATGTAGTTCGTTTGCATACCTGATGCGAGGTCATCAGATTGATTAATTTCAGCTAGAGAGGACTTCACACAGGCAAGTCGAGAGTCGATAGAAATCGGACGAATGAACAGTATTCCTTTGACGATTTGGAAGAGTTTCCGAGGGCGTAGTAGGCCAGATACCTACCACATGATTTTCAGCTGTCGAGTTCGTAGTTTCAGAAGGGAGATTCTAGATATGAGTATAGCCGTTTGTTGTACAGTCCATACAGCTACGAAGATTCGAGTCCAAATCAGTTCACATTAGAGAAAAGTGGAGAAAGAGGTTCGTACGAGATTTTGACGAGATGATGTGCCACTCCGTTGACATCAGAAGTATGATACGCATGTAGAGGCATTGAATATGGATATATCTTTTAGAAGAAGTCGTGATGAGTATGCAGCTGTTCCGAAAGAAGAAATGGATTTAGTAAAGGATGATAACTTCCGGGCAGTTCGGCAGAAACGCGATTTAGGAAAGACCCGGACAGAATCTTTCTGGAATACTACACGAGAAGATTTGGACCGGGATCGATCGTATTACGCAGACCCAATAGGACAGAGTTCGGCATCATCGACGAGACATGTTATGAGTGATCATGATAGTTGTCCAGAGATCTTTAGAGGATGTGCCAGAGCGGAACTATTTCCGTCATCATTTCTATATTGGGCCGTTGAGCCGAGGAGTTATGTAACTGGAAATCCACAGTAAGAGACGAGAGCCTGAGGGCACAAGGTGCCAGTCCATGAACAAGATGCAAGTAGATATCTTTCTCTGCTAGTTTTGGATGCACCGACACTTTCTCGACTTTGAAGGAATGACATATCGACGACAGTGTTTATGATTTGTGATTTAGTGATTCGAATATCACGTGTCCATCATTTTTGATTTCGGTATTTTGGGCGATTTATTTGCATTATTGAATTTTCGTGCACTACAGTTGCAATCGATTACGATTTGATATCGTTCGAGATGTTTGATTTTGATTTCATGCCTATGGTACGTATGTGATTTGACTTGTGCCTTCGGTGTAGTTTCATGCACTTTTAGTACTTTGATTCGATTTTGTGCACGCTGATGCACGTGGATGTGAGATTATATACCACGGTATATCTGATTTGGATTGAGGTATGTTGTATACCGTCGATTTCAATTGTGATATTCGATATTTGTTTTCGTGCACCTTGTGCATGTGATTTGGATTCTTGCGCATAATTGGCGTGCTTGATACGATTTTGGTGCACACCAAATGCACTAAATCGGGATTCTTCATGCACATCAGATACACCTGATATTGTTTTCAGGCACACCCGTTGCCCTTGACAGGTTTCTTCGTGCACACCCGTTGTGCTTAGATTTTGTTTCTGTGTATATGTATGGCACATTCATTGATTTCGATTTCTTTGTGCACCAGATGCACGTGGTATTATTACATATACTATTGACTATGACTTCCTTTGAGCAGTACGTTTTTATGATGTTTACTATTTTGTTTACTAACCGAGCGGGACTGTTCTGAGAACAGTACCTAGGTGTTTTTGCGTGCATCGATAGTTATCGAAGGGAATTCCAAAAATAAGCTACAGTTTTAATATTTTCCTATTGTGTCCGAGATGACACGAAACATTTTACAAGAAAATCCTTCTAAATTATTTTCAAAACGGCGGGATGTGTATATTAAACAAAGCATATATATATATATATATATATAGTTAATTTCCTACAATAAACGTCCGCTACTTGTGCCGTGATACGCGCATCGCACAACAATTTAAAAAAGGGTTGGCATGGACTTCTTTTCAGATGTTTTGACGATTTTACAACGATGCATACTATTTACATGTTATAGTGTTGAGTATATCATATTGGTTTTCGTATTGGACATTGACATTAATATCTTCACTATAACTCCGATGATTGCGTGATGCTTGACGGAGTTTTGATTTTGAGTCATAAACTCGTTTTTCATGCGCATGCATTGTGCCAAGATATGTTTTAAGTATTTATGATATCGGAGCGCCGACGACTTGAGTATTTTGCTGGAATATTTTGGTACTTGGGGAAGTTTTGATTTAAATCCGTGGACCGAATTTATTTAAGGGGGGAAGGCTGTAACATTTCAGAAAAATAAAATATTATTTTTTGGAAATTAAACAATTTAAGTAATAAATATTGTGAAAATTTAGAGTATAGAGATTAGTTTTAATGATATGGTATAATTATATACCAATAATTCGGGAGTTATTTGAAAATTCTACATTTTTATTGATTTTGAGTGTATTAAGTCGATTTGGATATTTTAGAATGTATTTGCATTCGAGTTTACGGCTAAACTTAATTAATAATTACTGATTATACATTAATCAGGTTTATGTGCATATGACATGCACTATGTCATGTTACACACTTATTACATTTATTGAACCATGACTTTTTATTTTTATTGTAGAATGGCTTTTGTTTTTTTTTAAAAATGGAAATGTGAAGAGAATGATAAAAGAAAAAGGATTTTTAAAATGAGAGATATTTTATATGTGGCATGGCATGAGGTATGGGCTTAGGAGAGAGAGAGAGAGGGCGAGGGGTCTTTGACCATAGCCTCATTTTCTTTATTGCATTTTCATCATTCTTTTTCCCTTCTCCACTTCAATGGTTGCCCTCTCTCCCCTACCTCCTCTACCTCCTCACAACACCACCAAAATCACCTCAAACCACCTTGTTCCCTTCATTATAATTATGCACAAGCTCCACACATAGACCATGGTAGGATCAAGATAAGATTTTGAGCACTTGGGGCAACTCAAGAATTTTCTTGAGTTGCCAAATGAGGTATAACCCTTCACTTTTTGTAAGATTTTAGAGTTCTAATGTTTTGGTGTAGTTATAAGTTAGTAAGTGATGGTTTAGTGGTCTTAGAAAATTCCAAGATCATGTTTAGGGAATTCTTGAGTTGCGATGGCGTAATTCAGGTGTAAGTAGTTGACTACAGCCCATTTAGTGTTAAGATCTTGCACCAAGTGAATTTGAGAAACCCAAAACTTGAACTTAGAACTTTCCGTGTCCGTTTTGTGATATTTTGGAGGACTACAGGGAACCTGGAGCAATCCGGGACCGTTATAAAATAAATTAAACATATGCATTAACCTAGTTAGACCAATAGGAGACCACCACGAGAAGATGAGACCAAACTTCAAAATTTTGGCTAGTGGGGGCGGTTACTGTAGCAAATTGGTCGGCCAAAATTTGTCTGTTGATGTTGGGTTTTGTCCTGTAGCTCACACTCCTCATAACCTAGCCACTGTAACTTTTGTTTTGTTCCTGATTACCTGAGGCAAAATCAGTGTGCGTTTGAGTTAATAATAGCAATGGTTTTCCGATTTCTAAAACATGGATTTTGGTATTTAAATTGTGGATTTGGTCGTTGGACATTTGTACATCAACGACGAGGGTTCTATGATTGTTTTTGCATTCGTAGGCTATAGGTTCTAACCAATGAGCACTTCGCGTGTCGTGTCCGTTTTTGATGTGATACGATGTATTTTATGATATTTAGGTACTTCGCGTGGACTTCAGGATGCCAAGGGAAAACGAGCGTTATCGACTTCGGCAAGTGAGGATCAAAATGAGTAGATGTATATCTACGGGGGAGGTCGGGTGGATGGCGTATAGCACCCCCGTTGTTTTGTAGTGTAGCATGCGAATATGTTATATATATATATAAATATGTGTATTGTGCGACGTGAATAATTAGCAAGAAAAGATTTGAGAGATCAGGGGTTAGTTTTAGCGTAATTGGAAGATAATGCTTTTGGTTTAGTTTCTTAGTTGTGAAACTCTAGAGTAAGGGTTGACACACACACACTCGCACACACGTGATATGTTGGGTGCATATGTTCATATGTATATATGTGTGTGCGTGGATGCGTTTGAACACACACACACACACACATACATATATATGTATACACGGGTGACGAGGATAATATATGATACTTGGAGGTGAGTCGATATGATCGGGCATGATGCCGAGAGATCGGTTATGTGATTTGGGTCGTGTTATGATATACGACATGATATTATAGTGGATCGATGGGCGATGTGTTTTTATTCACATGAGGATATATGTTTGATGGTATTAGAATGTACTAGACTTTAGAACGGTACCCCTAATTCAGGATATTATGATAATGATACCATATGAATAATGAGGTGTATGTTATATTTGACCTGTACCTCAATTTTGGGATGTCGTACGATGGATTTTACCGTACGAGATATAAATATGATAATTGATCCGCACTCTTGACTTGAGAATGTAGTATTATATATTTTACCGTACGTGACGCATTTGTGGCGGGATCGCCGACTACTTGATATATCGACTCGGATTTTTAGGTGGATTTCTTACCCTTTCAACTAGTTCTTTAGTTTAGTCTTTTAGTTGATTAGAAAGAGGTTGGACCAGGCTCGAGTCATACTTATTTTCAAAAACTAACGAATCGTGAGTGTTTTCAAAAGACAACCCGTGAGATATTACGGATTTTCAAATGACGTACCTTTTCTTAAAAACACTAGAGCCCCTATTTTCTATAAACCATGATTCGTGCTATTTCAAATGCCAAAACTGTATGACTCGTATATAGAAATCTATATTCTTCATTTTTGCGTTTACTATTCATTCTCCGTTATATTCATGTTCTCATTGCATTGCATGTTATACATGTGTTTCCTTAATTATTATGATCTCGTTCGTTGGGACACCAGCACTGTTACCGATGATGTGTATGTCCACAATCACTTGCTTGCCGACTCACACACATCATCATCGGTAATTGCCATGTCACGTACACATTAGAGAATATTATTTCATTGATATAACTTGCTAGCCGATAGTTCCGATATATCATTACTATGCTAGTTTAGATATTGCATTCTTTACTTAGATACCCATGCATGTATATATTCATTTTTCATGCAATATTATGGGGCTTTATGCCGGTAATTCACTGTTTATTGACTATCAATTTTGGTATTTTGGATTTTTCCATGAGATTTCTGGATTTGGAGAAACCGCAATGATTTTATAAACTCATTATCATTTCTAAAGGTAGAAATTTGCGGTTTTCTCATGATATAATTTGAGAGGTGTCCACCATGTGTTTTCTCGGTTCTTGAGTGATATCATATACCCGATTCGAGGAGGGGGACGCACCGTCTGCGGGTACATGGTGGACCCGGTGCGGTACCTCGGGACAAGAAGATCGCAGATGATGGCGTTGAGCCCGGCAGGGGAGCATTACCGACCGGTTATTTTTGACGCGGCGCATATCCGGAGGATACCGACATAGTCATAAGATTTGATGATATGGGCCAGTCCGGATTGCCGGAGCCCGAGATATTGAGATATTGAGACATTGAGATATTGAGATATTGGGATATATATTTTGTGTCGATATTTGACACGGATTCTCTGTTGATTTTATTGATGAGACTTCAGTTTTTACAAAAAAATCTCATTGAAATATGAAAACAGTTTTCTTGAACAAGATGTATTTTGCTTTCATTCTTAATTCATTCGTACATCATATATATGACGTGTTGCTACCTGAGGCATAGACACAAGCACTTGGTGTTTCACTTACGTTTAGATGATTACCTTTGCCATTATTAGATGTTTCAGGTTATATTATGAGGATATTATTGTATGACCTAAGAGAAAGTCATACATGCGATTTCTTTTCGGTGATGTTTTCTACTCATGAGTTGGCAACTCACCCCCGTTGTGCCACAGTTTCTTGCAGGTTTGGCCGTACAGGTTTCGTTCCGGCTTGCTGGTACACTGCTTCCTTCCGTGTGATTGCTTTGGTAGGTGGGTTCACTTGCATCGTGAGCACCGTTATACTTTTATTTATTTCAGTTGTACTTAGTAAACTCCATCAACCAGAGTTGTATTATTTGATAGACTTAGAAGACCAGTTGTATATTCTCTGACCTTAGAGTCGCGCGCTTGTATTATTATGGGTCTTCTCTGGTTTTTCTTGAGGAAGATGGTTTCCTTTCTGAGTTTTCATCCATGCCCTTCGGCGTTGTATATTATATTGCTTGCGTGGTTGTTTCCGCCATTCGGCGAAGGGCTATCTCCCGCTTGGGGATGCCTTTATTCATTACTTATGTTATATTCATTTTTGTACCCGTTTGGGGCCAGTATTTACAAAGCAAACTCTGCCGAAATTTTCGGGAAATTCTGATGTTGCTTTTAAATGTTTAATGCGAGTTATTTGGTTAAAATCGCTTTTTTTAAATAAGTTTTCCTGCACTCTATTTTCCTTAAATGGTTTAGATTTCTGGGTTTTTGTCTTACTTGAATTAGGTGGGTTCCTATAGACTTCATATCATTCAAGTGCCAGTCACGTGCCATTTCGGGTCGTGACATATGATAGAGCGGAACCAACATTCCCCGGCCAAGTATAAAAAGCAGGTTCGGTCAATACATCCATGTTATTATCTTTTTTAAGGCATGACATGGTCGCTACCTGAAGAGAGAGGGAGATGAAAACACTTTAGCATGCGCTCTTGCAAGATTAGATTGGTTGTTATCTTATCTAATCAGGATGGCTCCCAAAGTTTATAGCGGGGATTAGTACACCATACAAGTTCTCTAATCGGTCATCCAGGATGGTGTTGGTACTCCGAGGGACTCTCCTCGTGGTTTCACATGGACCTAATTAAATAACCTCGTTTCTGCCGGGGCATAACCTTGTTAACACCTTTCTTAGACACCTAATAGATTAGCTAATTGTAAAGTGGAAAACGCTTCCAGGAGTAACGCTTACTTGCAGTGGGTATGGGGATCCAACTATCATATAGAAGGTATGCAATCTCATTGCAAATTTCAACGCTTGAAATCCCCGATAATGGCTTTTACCCCTTGCGGTTTATGACCTTGACAAGATAAAAAAAACCCATAGACCTCAAGTCAAGTTCAACCCATCATTTCGTGAATGATTTAGACCCACCTGCATGACCCATGACAAGGTCAACAAAGCCGTACGACTGCCCTAACCAATTGCATCATCATGCGGCAGAAAAGCACTAATCAGCTATCGAACACTGCGTCTCGACGAGGTCGGCAAACGCAACACGAATACTAACAGTACCTATCTGAAATGACAGAGGGCTAAGACATGTTTTGAAGAAAACCTTTAATGTAATGAACTTGATATCATTGTAGAACCTAGTGATTTGAAAAGGAGTGGTTTAAGCCCCGCATTAAAAATCGAGTAGTTTTTAAAACAAGCCGAGTGGGTTGTAGCATATGCTAGTCTTGCTAAAGAGGCCATTCCTGGTGAAGGGATCTAAGCTATTTCCTCATCGAATGTGGTGCTGGATATTCATAATGGAATACCACTATGCAAAGAAAGAACTAGAGCTACCATTTTGAAAATTTTGATTCTATATCATCTTTAAGGATTCTTTTCTTTTCATCAATCTTATTAATGAAGTCCCATCAATTATTTTTCCTAAACAACAGAGAAGAAATGAAAATAAAACAAACTTATATGCCATCCGCATTCGCCACAGGAACACAGGTCTTCACCGTAAGGTTACTTAACTTATGGCAGGGCAGGGTCAGGACTAGCATGGAAGCAATACATATATAGTGTCTACTAATATATCATATATATAAGTTTCATTCGTCTCATGCAGTTATATGATCACATCACATAACAGAAAAACAGAAGCAGATATATGAAATATAGGATATACTAGGAGGTATGTGTTTTAGATTAAGCCAGTAACAAAAAACACGGATTCCACGGTCATGTTGAATAGCAAAGTCTACATCTTTAGACCCCTATGAGAGCTGCAAGCAACCCTGCCATTCAAGAGTTAGTCGAGCGGTCTCGACTCATCAAGCTGGCCTCCCACTGGAATTTAAAACCCGGTTGCTTATGATCTCCATCTTAGGTCTTTCCTAATACGGTAAAGTAATAATATACATCGAATGGAGACAACAACCTCAACCCAGAAGTATCCCAATAAAAGAATATTACATAAAATTCTTTACATGAATGAAAATTGAAAAACTCTTATCTCACATAAAACCCCCGTTATTAAATCACGACGATCCAATAAAACATATCGATAGCAACACAATAAACATAACATCTTATCAACGTAAGTAAATATGCGTATTCCTAATATCATTGTCGTATAGCAACGAGATCGAGAATACTGCCACATATTACACTTACGGTCGCAGAAAATAAATGAAAACTAAAATAATTAGAATCCGCGTCTAAAGGCATCATAAACCCGGATTATCACATATTATGAATTTCATGCCTAACCCTATAAACCTTAAATTTAAGTGTCGAATTGAAAACCCTTTTCAAAGATTTAACCAGGCAATTCAACAAGATTCCTGATTGATGATTCGAAGGCTTGTCAAGAACTTTAGTGGATGGCCGCATCCCCGAGGCCGTCAACGAAGTGGACTTAGACGGAACACCGTGGCCGCTAGCACCCGAGTGGATGCTCTTAGTCATGGGGTTCTCTTATAGTCACTTGGTCAAGGAAAAGGGGCGTGGTTGTCTGCTAGTGTCTCCCGGCAAGTATTCGCGTATGATACGAGATTACGACGGAGTTTCGATCCAAATCCAAATTCCATGGTAATCTATCATTCGAGACTAAAATGCGAGATTTACAAATCGATAACTTGTTTTTATAAAACTAATCAATGTGGATTCAAAAAATTATATCACATAACCATAGCAATATAGACGATGCTAACATTTCGATCGATGTTTCAAACAACAACAACTTATAGAGATGTACCATTTTGGAAAATTTAGAATATTTAATTATAAAATTTTATTATAAAAATAATAAAATTGATATGTTTTCAAAAATGATATCGCCTATGAAATAAGATATCGGAATCATATCCGAAAAATGTAATTATGTTGATAATTATGAATAAGTGGGAGATATCAAGAAAATGATATTTTAATTATTCTATCGTGACATCTTATTTGTCATTGAACTAATGATAATTAAGTGATAGATTTATCATTTATATTTTTTATGTTATATGAAATTGATTTATGTTATGAAGGTTTTTAATTATTGTTATATCATTGTTGGCATATAACATTCTATGCAAACCATCACACAAAACACCTCATTTGACTCTTATTCATAACCAAACACCTCCTCCTTATTGGCTTTGCACCTCCTCTTTCATAACTTGCCACCTCTTCCTTGCATGAATCACTCATGCTTCATCAAAGACACCACTTCCTTTCTCATCACACCACTTCATGCTTTATCTACAAACTCCTCACCCTATTTACACATATTATAGGAATTCGGTAGCTATTTCAACTGAATCCATAACCTTTCAGCTCCAAACCAATAAAATTCTCTACGTGTTCATACCTTGGAGGAAGAGCAATGGCTTCCTTCATCAAGTGTACCTTTCATCCAACACATTACTCTAGAACCCTTAGAGGATTCTAACATAGGATTCTGGAGCTGGTGTTCCCTTGTGAATCATTCAAATAGGTATAAATCTAACCCTACAGTTCTTAGTTCAGTACTATTTTATTTTAGAAATCGGATACCGTTTTTTTGACAAGTTTAACCTCTGTTTGAATCTGCTATAGTTTAGATGAAAATCAACATAAACAAACAGTGCCATAATCTTATAGACTAGACCTAGAATAACACATAGGAAGACGGACCCATCCCCTCGGAATTTGGCCGGCGACCAATAAGGAAATTCCGACCTCGCCGGATTGATAAGGGAATTGAGTGTTGGGAATTTTAGGGTTGTTCCATATATCTATATTAGGGTGTTTGGTATTGTTTAAATAAGTTAAATTTTTTCGGTAGGATAAATCTGGGAGCTAATATCAGTTTTGGAGTAAAAGTATATTAAACTACATGTAGCATGTTTAGTATTTGAGATATCCTACTCCATTTAAGTGAATCTGGAGCCACTAAGCATAATCACTAGAAAATCCAGCAAGTTCAAAAGTAAACTGAGACTAGTAGGAAATACCACTTGAAACCAGAGCCCCAAATTCAGCATAAAATCCGGCGACTCACCTTAAAATTCCGGCGACGCCGGCCATCCCTTGGCTTTTGGTGTTGATTTTCCTTCTGTAGATTTGAGTTGGTATTTCACATGTTTCTGTATTGTTTGTGTTCTTTAAATATTTATACAATAAAATCTGGAAACATTTTCGAAATGGGTTATCAAATTTTCAGATATTTACGATACGGAGTTTTCGTATTTTGAGGTTGCTGCGGAACCGTTGATGTTTATTAGTTAACGACAGAATTATATTGACATTTTTGGGGTAAGTGTGTTGTAGGTTCTAACCTACGGGCATTTGGCTTACTGTTTTGGTTTTTCGATATGATATTTACTTCTATGCGATTTAAATACGAATATAGGTACAATTCGAGCATTCCGAGATGGAGTTGGCGAGATAGCGGCATGGATTCAGCGAGTTTCTATGTTGGTGAGTAGATTTACATCTGCTGGGGAAGTCGGGTGGATGGCGTATAGCACCCCCGCAACTTTATAACTATTATTTAATATATGTTTAACATTAGCATTTCGTCAAAGCAATGACTTGGTATTTCATTTTATATACCCTCCATTTGCATAAAGTTGCACATGTAGTTTTAAATGAGATATACGTGATATTTGATCCGTATGATATGTGTATGATTTGATGAGTTTCTACGAGGGATTATGCCGTACCTAAGATGATGTGGATATAGCGATATGATGAGCTATAATACAAGGATTTATATGTATCGTAAATGATGAACTTTGTATGCCGAATAACGGCCAATTTATTCTTCGACTCGTAGAGATAGATTATGTTCTGTTTTAGGATATAATACTGGTATGAGCTATATTATTTAAAAAACCCCGGTTCATTGTCTTTTAAATAAACTACCAGGATTCGTGCCAATTTCTAAAACAAACATCTCTTTTAAACCTTAGGCAGCTTCCTTATTTTAAACTTAACATTCCGATCATTTCTAAAGATAATGGTGTTAGTGTATATGCCCTAGGGGCCATTATTATATCATACTAGATTGTATATTACTTAATGGAAGCTTGGGATATTCACAGTTGTATATACAGTCTTGCTAAAAATAGTAGTATGCTACTTGGTTTGTGTCTACTTTTATATGTGCATATGTTTCTTGTAACGTATCACTTATACATATTAGTAGAGCCCATAGGATCTTTGCTTGATTACCAGCGTTGTGATGGCAGTCACACTAGTGGGGGCTGGGTAGTCTGTAGGCAACATCCTATACAGGTCCCTGGTCGTTGGATTATAGAGATAGGGCATCGATATTCCGGAGTAGACTAAGTGTGTACGCTTCTCCTCCAAGTTGGGGAGATGGTCTATCCCACATCCATCAGTACGTCATATTGGAGATAGTATGCAGGTGCTCGTTAGGTTACGGGTACACCGGACAGGACTCGTAGGGTAACTAATTGGTTGGTATTATACCCATCGTCAGTTAACAGTTCCCAGGTGCCATGAGTACAGCATAGTCCGCAGACTTGACACTGCTACTTCGTCTCGAGTGTGTCCCACTCTTCTTAGATTGCTACCCTACCACGGCTCAAAGGAGTCGTGCAAACAGGTAGCGGTTGGGTGCAGTCCCGAGCATTTGGTGGCAGTGGCGGTTAGATAGGATTCGTCTCTCCCGGTATTGGGAGTTGATATCGCGCTGTGTCAGAGAGCCATTACGCAAAGTCCCTGGCCAGGGCAAGCGAGATATACTGGTAGGTTCCAGTAGCTTCTCAGGGTGTAATGGGCTTCGCTCCGACACGACTTATACAGCTATTAGGGGACTGACGCTTGCCGCCCCCTAGGCTTGATATGCGATAGTCTTAGACGAACAGACCGGACTGTACGGAGATTGTCACATCAGGCTCAGTGGGAGTTCGGATGATTTTCCTCATCGGCCTTCTTATCGACATCAACCTGGGGACCGTTACGTACAGCTAGTGCCGCTTGTGGTCTGTGGTTAAACCCACTGCCAGTGTAGTGTCGAGTCTTTAGAGTCCCACACAGAGAGTTTCCCTGTTCCAGGGGAAACGATATAGAGGTCGTATGGTTTTACGACAAGGGTTCAGACGCATACGTGTGTTTACGCACGTACGACTTTTTCGGACAGTTTTTACTAGTGGGCTTTGGTTTAAGCCAGATTCTAGTATCGGGTTACTGGATTTATACAGTCTAAAGTTTTTCCGTGTTTTCACGGATTGGAGGGGCGTTCTCGTAATTTGTCGGGAAGGTTCTAAAAGAGTGGTGACTAAGGGGTTAAGGTGGCATTGCATTAAATGAGATTAGTAACTCATTTGTGTGATTCATCCAAGTCATTAATGCATCATAAATGCTTAATGACTCATGGAGATGAATCACTCATAGATATTTATGAAGCATGGTTTTTAATTCTATTATTTCATTTTTGGATAAATAATAATGCTTCATATATATTATGATAAGATCATTATCTCATTTCATTCTCATCTTCACCTTCTCTCTGCTCAAGCTCACTCTCTCTTCAAACCCTAACCCTAACCTCTCATGTGTTGAGATCAAGGGTTAGCTAGACTAATACATCCATAACCTCACTCTATATCCCCTAGGTAGCTTAGATTAGCACTTTCAGCAACCTAGTTATCTCAAGTTTGAGATTAAGCTTGGCGTAGGAGCTTTCGGGTGGATCGTCTTTGATTCGAGGAGGCCGTTGAGGTGCCGATGTTCGAAGGAGCCTACGAGGAGTGGAGGACAACGATGAAGACCCGAAGGACATGTAACGTGAGGTATAACTTCGAATCCGAGTAGTTAAACCTCTAGTAGATAATTAGCAATGGTTTAGATACGATTCATGCGCTCAAGTCCGTGTTACGAAGCTTTGATAATCGTTTTTCATATATTCCGCCTCCCCGCAAGTTCGTGGGGTGCGTGACATGGACTTACAGTGATATCAGAGCCAACTAAACCATTACTAGCTTGTTAGCAACTAATTAGAAGTTCGATCGACGGAAAGCACAAAAACGAAACCCCGGGATCCCTAAGTTTCTGTTAATTTTAAACATGTCTTAAAAATTATTTGATATGCCTTAAAATTCACAGCAGGGAAATATAAGAATACTGGGAAAATACGAGACCCTAACTCGACAAGACGGCCGTGGATCCGCGGCAAGAAGGTGCTTTTGGCCGGGGATCCGCCGCCGAGTCAACGCCGAGTTGACTCGGATTTTCTCTGTTATTCATATTTATTGGTGTTTTGGTTTCCTGTATGCTCTGTTTCTACTCAGGTTGCTTCAGTGCAGTTTTGCTTTTGGGGTAGACACGGAATATGGTATTCAATCGATGTTCTAAGATATTTGCTAATTGGGTTTGTATCTGTAATGTTTAATGTGTTCGTAAACCTCCCCTAATTGCTAGTATGTCGGTTGGCAGGGGGTTGCACATTTCTGAAATGTTTACTGTTTGTGT
This sequence comes from Agapanthus africanus, assembly GCA_030015575.1. Classification (NCBI taxonomy): domain Eukaryota; kingdom Viridiplantae; phylum Streptophyta; class Magnoliopsida; order Asparagales; family Amaryllidaceae; genus Agapanthus; species Agapanthus africanus. Next base: position 159,944,132 of record JASDDO010000029.1, on the reverse strand, counting down.
ATATGAACTGTGTTGGACTGTTGTGTTGATTAGCCGGGGTTTGAGATGTGTTTAATATTCATTCATTCAATTTAATGTATTTTGATGTAATATTCTTTTGCGGGGCACATCCAGGTTGCGGTTGTAGCCACCGTTGTATTATTATTTCTTTTTACTGTTTTTGCTCCTAGGATAGACCCAAGATGGGGTACACAAACTACCGGGTACGTTGAAGTGTTTAGTGGCCTACTCACGTTGTTGAGGGAGACTGCTTCACTTCGGGTACTTGGCGGGTAGTTTGCCGTATCAGTAAGGGTCTAGGGTGGGGTAATGGCTATTCATCACAACTGTGTAATCCGTCTTTTATTACAGGCCCAAAGCAAATGCGGATTGCTAGTAAATCCAATAAAGTTCATCTGTGATCTGGAATGCTTATTATTGCGTCTGACGAATGTAGAATATCTATATATGATAGCTATTAGACGTCACTTATGTTTTACACCCGCGCTAGCCCAGCCCCCGCTCTGTCGTTAGTTAAGTAACCTAACGGGTCATGACGGGACCCAGTGGCGAATGCGGATGGCATAAGAGGACGTGGTATTTTCGTTGTTTTCTGCAATGATAGGATAAATGATGGGACGCATTATTATAATGCAAAGAAAATAAACCAAAGTTTAATCGTTGGAACAAATTTAAAAGAAACCACTCGGTTATTTTAAAAGATCAGAATTTTTTAAATTGCGGAGCTTTAACCGCTCCTTTTAAAAAGTATCAGGTTCCTTCGATTATATCAAGTTCACTACGTTCACGGTTTTTGCCAAAACCATTCGTAGCCCTCCGTCATTTCATTTGGGTATTCAATAGTATTCAAGCTGTGTTTGTTTGGCCAAAGTCAAGGCACAGTGTTTAGTAGCTGTTGGATAGTCATATGTAGCATAGATAGATGCGTTGGTTTGGGACAGTCGTACTACCTTGTTTGGCCAAAGTCAAGGGTATGTATTGGTGGGTTCAAATTAACCAGGGCAATGACGGGTAGAACTTGACATGTGACTTATGATTTGTTTGGCCAAAGTCAAGGTCATAAGAGCATGGGGCAAAAATCCACATCGGGAATTTCTAAAGAAACTGAAATTTGCAGAGAGATGCATACTATTTTGGAGTTTGATGAATGTTGGTAGGATTCCTTCAACATTATCATACGATGATATTTTGGATCCCGATCCTACTATGAGTATATACTACTTATCAGGAGATTCGTCACTTAACGATCAATGCTATAAACCAAGTAGGTGCCTAGAAAGGTGTCAGCGGGGTTACGCCCCCAGAGAAAAGAGGTTATTTAATTAAGGAACTTCGCGAAAGCGTTGGAAACCTCCCTCGAAGTATCGACACTGGCCTGGCTGAACGGTTAAGCAAGTATTGTACGGTGAGAATAATCCTGGCTAGTTCTTCCTTTTTGGTTTGAGGAGGGATTCGAGAAGCAGTGCGAGCCATCCTGTTTAGATAAACATAAAACCAATCTAAACTTGCAACAGCATCATGCTAAAATGTTATCTTCTCTCTCTCTTAATTGCAGCGACGTTGTGACCATACATAGGTTACATCTAGATAACAATTTGACTGAATCTGACTTATATGACTGGCAGAGGTCTGTCCAGATGTCCATTGCCTATGACAAGCTGGACCACCCTATTACTACTCAAGATCCCGCCGTCCCAGGTACAGTTTCCACCGTCACGGATATGGATATCCGCCAGACAAGGGAAAAGGATAAAGCGAAAGCCAAATGCCTCTTGTTAGCTTCAGTTGATAGTGTATACCAGAAGCAACACGAGAAGATGGACTTAGTTTCCAACTTTCTCCGAAACAAAGATTTATATGGAGAGCAATCTCATATCATTAGATATGAAACCTCGAACGAATTAATTCAAGCGAGGTTGGCTGACGGGTCATCTGTAGGGGACAACGTCCTTACAATGACTAGCTGTATTGATGAGCTCCAGGACCTGGAGACCGCGTTGGGAAACGAGTCAGATACTGACTTGATTCTACAGTCTCTGCCTCCTACCCTGAAGGAAACCAGGGATGTAGAAGGAAAGAGAAGGGCAAAAGTTTCGGAAAATAATAGAGTAAAAAAGGATAGTTCCTATTATTATGGGATTAGGCATAGGCAGAATGATTGCAGGGCTTTGGAAGCCAGTAGCCAATATACAAAGCATGTTGTGGCTTCAGCATCAAGTGTGTTTGTTATTAAGAACTGTTTGTCAATTAACTCTACTTCCTGGGTATTAGATACCGGAGCAGGATCTCATAACTGTAATTCATTATATGCTTTGAGAAACCGTAAAGTTATAAAGGTGGGTGATTGGTCTCTCAAAGTTGCAAACGGAATGACAGTGAATGCTGAATCCGTGGGAGAATATCGCCTAGGTTTGACAAGTGGGCATATATTGATTTTACGTAGCTTTTTATATATACCTAGTATGACTTGTAATATCATATCAGTGTCCTCACTTTCGAGAGAGGGATATGATTTTACATTCGTAAGCGATGTAGTTAGCATCTACCTAAATCAAGTTTTGATTGGGTCAGGTACATTAGATAACGGCATATACGTATTAAGTCAAGCTCAGGTTTTCAATGTCCAGAATACACTTAAAAGAAAGTCTCCAGAATTAAATCAGGCTTTCTTATGGCATTGTAGACTAGGTCACATCAATGAGAGAAGGTTGGCTAAGTTACATAGAGAAGGATATTTGAATCCGTTCCAATATCAATCTTATGCTACTTGTGAATCTTGTCTCATGGGAAAGATGACAAAAACTCCGTTTTCTGGACACGGAGTAAGAGCAAACGAGCTTTTGGGACTCATACACAGTGACGTATGCGGTCCAATGTCTACACATGCGCGAGGTGGTTATTCCTACTTCATTACTTTTACGGATGATTTCTCTAGGTATGGATATATCTTCTTAATGAAGCATAAATCTGAGGCCTTTGAGAAATTCCAAGAATACAAGAATGAAGTGGAAAAACAAACCGGCAAAAGTATCAAGACACTGAGATCTGATCGAGGTGGTGAATACTTAAGTGCCGAGTTTCTAGGTTAGTTAAAAGAGAATGGAATTCCCTCTCAGCTTACTCCTCCATACACACCACAACACAACGGTGTATCCGAAAGAAGGAATCGAACCCTATTGGATATGGTTCGTTCCATAATAAGTAAGGCTGAGTTACCACGATCATTCTGGGGATATGCACTAGAATCAGCGGCATACCTTTTGAACCGAGCTCCAACTAAGACTGTGCCTACTTCACCATATCAGATGTTGTGTGGGAAGAAACCATATCTTAAGCATATTAAGATATGGGGATGTCCAGCTTTTGTAAAGAAGTAGTTTGCGGACAATCTCGAGGCACGATCAGTACAGTGTAAGTTTGTGGGATATCCAAAGAACTCCAAGGAATATTATTTCTATTACGCAGAGGAACAAAAGATTTTTGTTTCTCATAATGCTCGCTTCTTGGAAACTGATTTTTTAGAAAATCAGATAAGTGGGGGCGCAATAGAACTGGAAGAAATTCCAGAACTACAAACTATTACTGAAACCTTAGTAGAACAAGAAGGTTCAGGAGAACCGGACATCCCAACGCCACTCCGCTGGAGTAGTAGGCAATCTCATCCGCCCGAGAGATACTACGGTTTTCTCATAGACGGGGATAGAGAGGATTGCACTATTGACTATGATGAGCCTACTAGCTTCCAGCAAGCCATTCAGAGCAGTGACTCAGTAAAATGGATGGATGCAATGCGGACCGAAATGGAGTCCATGTACACTAATAAAGTATGGACTTTGGACATTGCTCCAGATGGGGTAAAACCCGTAGGATGCAAATGGATCTTCAAAAAGAAGATTAGTGTAGATAGACAGGTTGAAACCTATAAAGCTAGACTTGTTGCAAAGGGTTTCCGTCAAAGACCTGGTTTGTACTATGACGAAACCTTTTCTCCAGTGGCTATGCTTAAATCCATTCGGGTCCTTCTTGCTATTGCTGCCTTCCACGATTATGAAATCTGGCAGATGGACGTAAAGACGGCCTTTCTAAACGGTAATTTGGAAGAGAGCGACTATATGGATCAGCCAGAGGGATTCATTAGAGTGGAAGCGGAGGTAAAGTATGCAAGCTGCGTAAGTCCATTTATGGACTAAAGCAGGCAGCGCGAAGTTGGAACATCAGTTTTGATGATGCTGTCAAAGAATTTGACTTTATCAAAAATCCAGATGAACCATGCATATATAGTAAGATTGTAGGGAGAGCTGTAGTATTCCTCGTCTTGTACGTGGATGACATTCTCCTAATAGGAAATGATATTCCTATATTACAGTCAGTCAAAAGATTCTTGTCACATAAATTCTCCAAGAAAGACCTGGGTGATGCCACCTACTTTCTGGGGATCCGGATCTATCGTGATAGATCAAAGAGGATGTTGGGACTTTCACAGTACAGGTACATAGACACCATAGTGAAGAGATTCAGTATGGTTGATTCTAAGCGCGGTAACCTACCGGCTTGTCACGGAATCACCCTCTCCAAAGAGATGTCTCCCAAGACTGATTTGGAAAGGGATCGCATGTCGATTATACCCTACGCTTCTGTGGTAGGCTCTATAATGTATGCGATATTATGTACCGGACCAGATGTAGCATACGCATTGAGCGTTGTAAAAAGGTATCAGGTAAACCCAGGGGAGAAGCACTGGATAGCAGTAAAAAACATTCTCAAGTACCTGAGGAGGACTAAGGAGATGTTCTTGGTATATGGCGGAAAAGACTTCCAGATGGAGGCCTTTGCCGACTCCGGCTTCCAGAGTGACAAGGATGAGTCCAAATCCATGTCGGGTTATGTCTTTACCCTCAATGGAGGGGCGGTCTGTTGGAAGAGTTCCAAGAAGGAGACCGTTGCTGACTCAACGATGGAAGTGGAGTACATAGCTGCTTCCGATGCCGCAAAAGAAGCTATCTGGATGAAGAAGTTCCTCACAGAACTTCAGGTGGTTCCTTCCAGTATTGGTCCAATACCTCTGTATTGTGACAACAACGGCGCTATAGCTTTAGCGAAGGAACCCAGGTCCCATCAGAAATCCAGACATATCTTAAGGCGGTATCGCCTGATCAAGGAGATCGTAGATCGCCGGGAGATCGAGGTGAAAAAAGTAGAGACGGAGAATAACATTGTTGATCCATTCACAAAGGCCCTTCCTCAGACGCAGTTCGAGAGGCTATTCGAGATAATAGGTCTACGATATGCCAGCTCATGGCCCTAGTGCAAGTGGGAGATTGTTAGTGTATATGCCCTAGGGGCCATTATAGTATCATACTAGATTGTATATTACTTAATGGAAGCTTAGGAAATTCACAGTTGTATATACAGTCGTGCTAAAAATAGTAGTATGCTACTTGGTTTGTGTCTACTTTAATATGTGCATATGTTTCTTGTAACGTATCACTTATACATATTAGTAGAGCCCATAGGATCTTTGCTTGATTACCAGCGTTGTGATGTCAGTCACACTAGTGGGGGCTAGGTAGTCTGTAGGCAACATCCTATACAGGTCCCTGGTCGTTGGATTATCGAGATAGGGCATCGATATTCCAGAGTAGACTAAGTGTGTACGCTTCTCCACCCAGTTGGGGAGATGGTCTGTCCCACAGTCATCAGTACGTCGTACTGGAGATAGTATGTACGTGCTCGTTAGGTTACGGGTACACCGGACAGGACTCGCAGGGTAACTGATTGGTTGGTATTATACCCATCGTCAGTTAACAGTTCCCAGGTGACATGAGTACAGCATAGTCCGCAGACTTGACACTGCTACTTCGCCTCGAGTGTGTCCCACTGTTCTTAGATTGCTACCCAACCACGGCTCAATGGAGTCGTGCAAACAGGTAACAGTTGGGTGCAATCCCGAGAACTTGGAGGCAGTGGCGGTTAGACAGGATTCGTCTCTCCCGGTATTGGGAGTTGATATCGCGCTGTGTCAGAGAGCCATTACGCAAAGTCCTTAGCCAGGGAAAGCGAGATATACTGGTAGGTTCCAGTAGCTTCTCAGGGTGTAATGGGCTTCGCTCTGACACGACTTATATAGCTATTAGGGGACTGACGCTTGCCGCCCCCTAGGCTTGATATGCGATAGTCTTAGACGAACAGACCGGACTGTACGGAGATTGTCACATCAGGCTCAGTGGGAGTTCGGATGATTTTCCTCATCGGCCTTCTTATCGACATCTACCTGGGGACCGTTACGTACAGCTAGTGCCGCTTACGGTCTGTGGTTAAACCTACTACCAGCGTAGTGTCGAGTCTTTAGAGTCCCATACAGAGAGTTTCCCTGCTCCAGGCGAAACGATATAGAGGTCGTATGGTTTTACGACAAGGGTTCAGACGCATACGTGTGTTTACGCACGTACGACTTTTTCGGACAGTTTTTACGAGTCGGCTTTGGTTTAAGTCAGATTCTATTATCGGGTTACTGGATTTATACAGTCTAAAGTTTTTCCGTGTTTTCACGGATTGGAGGGGCGTTCTCGTAATTTGTCGGGAAGCTTCAAGAAGAGTGGTGACTAAGGGGTTAAGGTGGCATTGCATTAAATGAGAATAGTGACTCATTTGTATGATTCATCCAAGTCATTAATGCATCATAAATGCTTAATGACTCATGGAGATGAATCACTCATAGATATTTATGAAGCATGGTTGTTAATTCTATTATTTCATTTTTGGATAAATAATAATGTTTCATATATATTATGATAAGATCATTATCTCATTTCATTCTCATCTTCACCTTCTCTCTCCTTAAGCTCACTCTCTCTTCAAACCCTAACCCTAACCTCTCATGTGTTGAGATCAAGGGATAGCTAGACTAATACATCCATAACCTCACTCTATATCCCCTAGGTAGCTTAGATTAGTACTTTAAGCAACCTAGTTATCTCATGTTTGAGATTAAGCTTGGCGTAGGAGCTTTCGGGTGGATTGTCTTTGATTCGAGGAGGCCGTTGAGGTGCCGATGTTCCAAGGAGCCTACGAGGAGTGTGTTAGTTATATGTATGCCCTAGAGGCCATTACTATACATTGGATGTATATTGTAGTGGATGTTGGGACATATATAGGAAGGACTTTCTTGCTCGACATGATAGTATGCTTTCTGGTTACTCTTTGCCTTAACGTGTATACTGATTGTCTCTCTGTTACATGTTGGTAAAGCCCTTAGGATGTGTACTTGACTACCTGGACTATGATGCCGATCATACTAGTGGGGACATGGTAGTCCATAAGTACATCCTTCAAAGTACCTAGTCGTGGGTGTATCGAGACGGGGCATCGATATACCAGAGTAGACTAGCGTATACCTTCTCGACCCATACAGATGGGCGATGGATGATCCCATATCCATTGGTGTTTGACATCAGAGATGATATACGGGTGCTCAGTAGAGACTGGGTACACAGGACGGACTCGCCGAGAACTCCCAGATGGTATTATACCTTACGTCAGATGGCAGTTCTCTGGTGACGCTGGTGCAGAGTAGTCTGTTGACCCGAGATCGTCATAGAGTCGTGTGTGGTTCCCACTATGCTTTGATTTTCATCTTACCACATCCAAGAGGGCGTGCAAAACGGTGGTTTTTGGGTACAGTCCCGAGTAACATGGAGGCAATGAGCGATAGGATGGGATTCGTCTCTCCCGGTATAGGGAGTTGACGTTGCGCTGTGTTCGATTGGCTATAACCGGAAATCCCTGGCCAGGGTTGCTGAGATTTACTGGTAAGTGTTACCAGTAGTTTCTCGAACTGTTATAGACCTCATATCGACATGACTTATCGAGCTATTGGGGTCTGACGTTTACCACCCCTAGGCGAGATATGCGACATATCAGACGATCAGACCGGACTGTACGGTAAGTGTTACTGGTTGGATTCACAGGAGTGTGAGCGGGCTTGCTCGTCGATCTTCTGATCGCTCAATACCCGGGTGGCCGTTACGTTTAGCAGACCGCTTGCGGCTTGTGGGTGTTTGATATGATCATCACCTGCTGCCGGCGTATTGACGAGTCTTTAGAGTCCTACACAGAGGTTTCCTGGCTCAAGCGAAACGAAATGGGAGCGCATATGAGATATGTGCGGGACCGAGAATAATGCGTGTATGTGATACCGTATTTCATTCTCGTGATGAATGTATCGAATGGTTGTATGCGATATAACCTAGTTATCGAATCAAGGATTGATTCGATAAGCTGATACATTGAATATTAGTCGGTTATATGCGATATGACCGGATCGTTAAATCAAGTGTTGATTTGATGATTTAATGCATAATTATATATTTGATATATTAATTTGCATTAACTAGTATTGGTTCACTTTAAATGGATTTTCTCACTTGGATGTACAAGTTGTATATGTGATATACTTTTTGTGCAATTGATTGTATCATGTTTGATGATACATGTTTGCTATGGTTTTTGTGTAAAGATCAAACCATGGTTACATGTTAATGGTTAGGGTTTTGATTTATTCATTTATTTATTTGTTTATTCTTTTTGGAAAATAAAAGGCATGAAAAGAAAATGGTGGCTTGATTTGTATTCTAGTTGAAGCTTTATGAAGCTTTGACCTAAGTGACCATTTTTGTCTCATGCTTAACCCTAACCATTCCCACTAACCTTAGTTTAGTCTCTACACTTGACCATGGTTGGTAGATGATAAGTATTATGATTATTTTCTATTTTACTAAAAACTTATCATAACATTATCATCTTCTTCTTCTTCTTCATCACAAGAAGAAAAGCTTGCTTGATCAATGGTGATTTGAGCAAAAGTGTGAGAAATCCAATTCTAAAGTGAACCCACTTCCTATTTCTTCATCCTCTACCTCTTTCCAAGTAGTCGAGTGTGTTTTCTTCACAAGTTTCATGACTTGGTGAAGTGGGAGCTTGATCTTGTGATGTCTCGACATAGATCATCTTCGGGACGAAGCCGACGACCTTACCCGCCCATTTCTCTGATGAAGCCGACGCTAGAGCCCGGGTTTCCATTTGGACAGCGAGGAGAATTCATTGCGGAGCTATGGAGGTGGAGGACCGGATCTACAAAGGTTGTATTTCCGTTCATCTAGTTAAGTTGTTATCTAGATATTTGTTTCGCCTAAATTTCTAGTTAACGATCCGTAGTCTAGGGTTTCTCGGCACCGTAAAAATTTGAAATTGGCATGGTTGATGCCTTGTGAGACCTCTTGAGAGTGTCTAGGAATCCTACAGTGGTATCAGAGCCTAGCTAGAGCCTTAGGCGATGCGTAGACGGAATTAGAAGTCCGATCGAACCGAAACCCAAACCCTAAAATGCTCTCTGTACATTTTTGAAATTCGTGGATTTTTGTGAATTAAAAATATGCAGAAAAGTAAGCAGGAAAAACTAAGAATTACTGTGAAGTTTGGGCCCCTAATTCCATAATTCGACCACGGAACCGCGGCCAAACCAGGGCTTTGGCGGCGCTTCCGCGGCCCAAATTTGGACTTAGTCCCTCAAATTTCATATATTTATTCTTAGGTCCTTTCTTGGCAATTTTTTATGTGAATTTTTTAATTCCACTCAAGTGTTGAGTTTTCTAGGGTTTTATTGGGGATTCGTTAATTTGATCGGATAATTTAACTTCGTTTATGTTTTTCCGGATATTTTAGAAACTGTTAAAAAGTTCGACCGGATATAAATACCCAACTTTTCCCCTGCTGAAAAATTTCCAAGTGTTGGATTTTTCCGAGGTTTAAAGACGTTCTAAGTAGTGCAAGTAACGCGATGGACCCTCTAGAAGATAACAAACCTTAACTCGATTATGTGACCGTCTTGAACTGCCCTTTGAACCTTAGGGTTTGGGGCAGTACGGCGTGCCACATGTGAGGCGTTGGCTTGACCCTTCTACGGCTGGACCATTGGTACTGAGGCATGAACTGGATGTTTTTAAACTTATTTCATGTGTTGATCTGTTTCGGGAAAACTTGGGTGTTTGACTGTTCGATCGGAAAGTTTAACATTTTCTGTTTATCTGGAATGGGATACAACAATTGGAATTCACAAGGAGTTATGAGATAACTGAATGAATGTTATAAACATAGCACTTTAGTCTCACTTGATCGGTTGCCACGGAATTTTGATGCGATCAAAAGTCCGTCGCAATCACGTAGCGTACGCGGATACTCACCGGATAAACTTAATAGACAGCTACACCCCATAGCCCCGACCAAGTGACTGTAGGAGAACCCCGTCGCCGAAAGCATCCGTTCGGGTGCTCGCGGCAGCGGTGTTCCGCCTTGGTGCACTTCGTCGACGGCGTCGGGGGTGCGGCCGTCTAGTAAAGTTTGCGACGAGCATTCGATCAGGATGTCGGGAATCTTGTTGAATTACCCGACTTGACATTGAAAAGTGTTTTCGATAACTGAGACTAAAATGCGGGGTTTATAATTGTTAGGCATGCGATGTCTAAAGAATTCATTTGATTAGGCATGCGATGTCTATGGATGTTGCGGATTCCAACTATTGTAGTTTTACACTTTCTTTTCTGTGACCGTAAGTGTAATATGTGATATCACCGGTTTCGTTGCTATATGTCAACGATAATTGGGATGCGCATATTTACTTACGTTGATGACATGTGATGTTATGTGTTGCTGGATATGTTATATTGGATCGTCGTGTTTGAATAGCCGGGGTTTTTTATGTGAGATGAGTGTTTTTCATTTTCATTCATGTAAAAACTTGTATGTAATATTCTTTTATTGGGGCACTTCCAGGTTGCGGAAGATGTCACCCTTTGTATATTATTTACTTTTCGCACTAGGGTAGACCCAAGGAAGGGAGCACAAGTAACCGGGTTCTGGAGTCCAGTGGGAGACCAACTCGAGGAGTCGAGTCCGGGTCCCCTAACTCTGGAATTGGTAGGGTTGCTTGCCGCTCTCGTAGGGGTCTAGGGGTGTGGGATAGGCTATTCATCACGACCGTGGAATCCGTGTTTTATACTGGCTCGTATTAAAAACACGGACGTCCTAGTATATCCAATATTTCATATGATTCTTCTGCTGCGATATCTGTGATGTGATCATGATATGTTCTGTGATGGATACTTTATATAGTATATATGATATATTATATAAACGTTGCTTATGTTTTACACCCGCGCTAGCCCTGCCCCGCTCTGCCGTTAGTTACCTAACCTAACGGTGCAGACGGGACATCGAGGCGAATGCGGATGTCATAAGCGTACGTTATATTTATCTGTGATGTTTAGGTGGACTTAAATGATGGGATATTCATTAATGAGATTAATGAAAGAAAATAAACCTAATTGATGTTGTGGAATCGAATTTCAAAATAAAAACAGGTAGCTACAGTTCTTGCTTTGCACAGCGGTATATGTGATATATCCTGCACCTTATTCGATGAGGAAAGGACCGAGATCCCTTCACCGGGAGTGACTCCTTTAGCAATAACTGGTAGATGCTACACACTCGGTTTGTCTTTTGATTGCTTTTAAGAGTTTTTGCTATGCACAGTGATATATGTGATATATCCCGCACCTCATTCGACGAGGAAAGGACCGACGATCCCTTCACCGGGAGTGACTCCTTTAACAAAACTAGAAAAGCCTCAAAAGCACTCCATTTTAAAATTATTTGATTCTACAACGATATCAAGTTCATTACGCAATAGGTTTTCAGTAAAACCTGTCGTAGCCCTCCGTCATTTCAGATACGTACTAGTTAGTATTCGTGCTGCGGTTGTTTGGCCTCCGTCAAGACGTAGTGTACGGTAGCTAACTAGTGCTTATCTACTAGCATATGATGCGATTGGATTAGGGTATTCGTACGGCGTTGTTTGGCCTCCGTCAAGGGTCGTGCGGGTGGGTTTAATTCAATCAGGAAATGACGGGTTGAACTTGACTAGCGGACTATGGGTTGTTTGGCCTCCGTCAAGGTCATAGGACGCTAGGGGCAAAATACTATCGGGAATTTCAAGTGTTGAAATTTGCAATGAGATTGCATACCTTCTATGAGATAGTTGGATCCCGATACCCGCTGCGAGTAAGAGTTACTCCTGGGAGAGTTTTATACATTACAATTAGCCGATCAAGTAGGTGTCTAGAAAGGTGTTAACGAGGTTACGCCTCTGGGAAAACGAGGTTTACATTAATTAGGTTCGTGCGAAAGCACGGGGGACCTCCCTCAAAGTACCGACACTGGCCTGGCTGAAAGATTGGCGAACTTGTAGTGTGTAATTAATCCCGGCTAGTCTTTCCTTTTAGGGTTTGAAGGAACATTTGATAAAAAGCAGTGGGAGCCATCCTGATTAGATAAAATAATAACCAATCTATTCTTGTAAGAGCATACGCTGAGTGTTTTCTTCTCTCTCTCTCCAGGTAGCGACCATATCATGCCTTAATCAAGATAATAATACGGATTATTGACCGAACCCGCTTGTTATACTGAGCTGGGGAACGTTGGTCCCGCTCCAACTTATAATTGTTATAAGACAGAGCAGGAAATTGGGGAATACCAGAATTCCCGTGCCGTCCAAACGAAGAGAGTGCTTGCTGATGCATCATCTTCGGGTGTGTTCATTACAAAGAACTGTTTATCTGTATCCTCTACGTCCTGGGTATGTGATACCAGATCAGGATCCCAGATATGTAATCTGTTACATAGTGCTACAGATAGGTAGAGAACTGAGAACGGGTGATAAGTTTCATGAGGCAGAAAACGGGGCAAGAGTTGCAGCCAAGTCTGTTGGTCACTATCACCCTGTATTACAATACATTGATTCTGAACGAATGTTATTAGATACCGAACCTGATATACAAAATCATATCAGTCTCTTTATTAGTAAAGAAATGATAAAATTTTGTATTGTTGGATAATGTTTTGAACATTTCCTATATCAAAAGTTGATCGGTTCAGGCACGTTATCTAAAAGCGTTGATGTTCTAAATCAAACTACAGTTCTTTAGTATACGGAACACACACAAGAGGAAGAGTTCAGAAATGAACGAATCCTTCTTGAGGCATTGTAGACTAGGTCATATCAATGTGACCCGACTAGCTGAAGTTACATGTAGATGCATATTTAAATCAGTTTGAATTTACATCTTATGAAACTTGCGAGTCATGTCACAAAGATAAAATGATCTCAGCTCTGTTTATTGGAAACAGAGAAAGAGTTAGTAAACTCTTGGGATGATACATGTTGATGTATAAAGGTCCCCTGTCACAACATGCCAAGACCGGTTCTTTGTACTTCGTTACATTCTCTGATAGTCTCTTAATATTCAGACATATGTTCCTGTTGAAACACAAGTCCGAACCTTTTGAGATATTCACAGAATATAAGCTAGAAGTAGAGAACCAATACGGGTATAAGTATTATGTCCTTTGATGAGATCAAGGAGGAGAATACTTGAGTACGGAATTCCTGGACTTTTCTAAAGGAGAATGAGATTCTCTCTCAGCATTACTCCTCCATATACACCATAGCATGATGGTATATCGGGGCGGAGCAATAGCACCCTATGTGATATGGTGTGCTCTATGATGAGTAATACTGAGTTACCTATTTCCTTTTGGGAGTTATGCACTTATGAAGTTGCATACATATTGAATAGGGTTCGAATCAGATCACGGCCTACCACTCCATATGAGATATGGTATGGGAAGAGCCCATGTCTTAAGCTAGTTAAGATTTGGGTTTTCCGGCCTATGTCTAAAAGTAAAATCCGGACAAGCTCGAGGCAATGTAAGTTATGTAGAACTGGAAAGGTTCCAGCTATACAAACTACAGCAAATGATTTGGTAGAACCGAAGGATTCAATAGTAACCAACGAACCTCAGCCTCTCCGCCGATCTAGTAGGGTTCCTCACCCACCTGAGAGATACTTTGGTTTCTCTATGACAGTGGGAGCGAGGATTGCATCTTGAGATGATGACCCAACTAGTTATCGAGCTGGCCATCAGGAGTGGGACTCTGTAAGAATGGCTGGATGCTTAGCGATCTGAGACGGAATCTTTATACACCAACAAAGTATGGACTTTGGTTGCTATATCTGAAGGGTTAAATCCCCATCAGGAGCAAGTATATCTTGAGAAGATTACTTGGTGTAGATGGAAAAGTTGAGACTTTCAAAGCTAGTCTTGTTAAAGGTCTTCGTCATCGACCAGGCGTGGATAATGATGAAACCTTTTCCAGTACCTATGCTTAAGTCCATCCAGATACTACTTGCCACGGCTACATACCATGACTACGATATCTGGTGGTTGGGTGTCATGACAACTTTTCTAAATAATGTTTTGGAAGAGAACGTCTGTAAGTACATGGCCAGAGGGCTTCGTAGACAGTGGGAGCAGCGGAAACGTGTACAAGATGCTTTATAAGATAAAGCAGGCATCGCGGAGTTGGAACATCTGTTTTGATGGATTAGTCAAAGAAGTTGACATCATCAAAATGGTAGATGAACCTTGTATATACAAAAAGGTAGTAGGGAGTATGGTGATGATCCTCGTAGAGTACGTGGATGACATACCCTTGATAGGGAAGGAGTTTCCTATACTACGCTCGATCAATCTCCGCTTATCATAAAAATTCTCCATATAGGATCAAAGTGATACCTCCTAAATCCTGGGTTTTGGATCTATGAGATAGATCTAAATGGATGTTAGGATTCTCAATAGTTGTAGTGAGAAGGTATCAATCGACCCAGGGAAGAATCACTGGAAGTGTTCCAGGGTGATAAAGACGACTGAGTGTCAGTCACAGGCATTGTCTTTACCCTCAATCGAGGGACGGTATGTTGGAAGAGTTCTAAACTAGATACCGTGGCATACTAGACGATTAAGGCAGGATACATCGCTACTTAAGATGCTACCAAAGAGGCTGTCTGGGTGTATATTGGTTCATGAGATGAACTATGTTCCTACCATTGTGAGACAATGGAGTTGTGGCTTATGCCAAGGAACATCGGTCCCATCAGTGATCCAGACAAATTCTAAGGCAGTATCACCTGATCATGGAGATGGTTGATCTCCAGGGGATCGAGGTCAGGAGAGTAGACTCATAGGACAACACGGCGGATCCACTCGCGAAGGCCTATTCCCAGAGAGAGACTTTTATGGGATGGTTGAGTATGAGATACTACAACCACTGCTATCAGATGGCCCTAGTGCAAGTGGGAGATTGTTAGTTATATGTATGCCCTAGAGGCCATTACAGTACATTGGATGTATATTGTAGTGGATGCTGGGACATATATAGGGAGGACTTTCTTGCTCGACATGATAGTATGCTATCTGGTTACTCTTTGCCTTAACGTGTATACTGATTGTCTCTCTGTTACATGTTGGTAAAGCCCTTAGGATGTGTACTTGACTACCTGGACTATGATGCCGATCATACTAGTGGGGACATGGTAGTCCATAAGTACATCCTTCAAAGTCCCTAGTCGTGGGTGTATCGAGACGGGGCATCGATATACCAGAGTAGACTAGCGTATACCTTCTCGACCCATACAGATGGGCGATGGATGATCCCATATCCATTGGTGTTTGACATCAGAGATGATATACGGTTGCTCAGTAGAGACTGGGTACACTGGACGGACTCGCCGAGAACTCCCAGATGGTATTATGCCTTACGTCAGATGGCAGTTCTCTGGTGATGCTGGTGCAGAGTAGTCTGTTGACCCGAGATCGTCATAGAGTCTTGTGTGGTTCCCACTGTGCTTTGATTTTCATCTTAGCACGTCCAAGAGGGCATGCAAAACGGTGGTTTTTGGGTACAGTCCCGAGTCACATGGAGGCAATGAGCGATAGGATGGGATTCGTCTCTCCCGGTATAGGGAGTTGACGTTGCGCTGTGTTCGATTGGCTATAACCGGAAATCCCTGGCTAGGGTTGCTGAGATTTACTGGTAAGTGTTACCAGTAGTTTCTCGAACTGTTATAGACCTCATATCGACACGACTTATCGAGCTATTGGGGTCTGACGTTTACCACCCCTAGGTGAGATATGCGACATATCAGACGATCAGACCGGACTGTACGGTAAGTGTTACTGGTTGGATTCACAGGAGTGTGAGCAGGCTTGCTCGTCGATCTTCTGATCGCTCAATACCCGGGTGGCCGTTACGTTTAGCAGAC
The DNA here is from genome assembly GCA_030015575.1 of Agapanthus africanus. Lineage (NCBI taxonomy): Eukaryota > Viridiplantae > Streptophyta > Magnoliopsida > Asparagales > Amaryllidaceae > Agapanthus > Agapanthus africanus. The sequence continues at coordinate 159,927,918 of JASDDO010000029.1, read as the reverse complement.
CGCTTGCGGCTTGTGGGTGTTTGATATGATCATCATCTGCTGCCGGCGTATTGACGAGTCTTTAGAGTCCTACACAGAGGTTTCCTGGCTCAAGCGAAACGAAATAGGAGCGCATATGAGATATGTGCGGGACCGAGAATAATGCGTGTATGTGATACCGTATTTCATTCTCGCGATGAATGTATCGAATGGTTGTATGCGATATAACCTAGTTATCGAATCAAGGATTGATTCGATAAGCTGATACATTGAATATTAGTCGGTTATATGCGATATGACCGGATCGTTAAATCAAGTGTTGATTTGATGATTTAATGCATAATTATATATTTGATATATTACTTTGCATTAACTAGTATTGGTTCACTTTAAATGGATTTTCTCACTTGGATGTACAAGTTGTATATGTGATATACTTTTTGTGCAAATGATTGTATCATGTTTGATGATACATGTTTGCTAGGGTTTTTGTGTAAAGATCAAACCATGGTTACATGTTAATGGTTAGGGTTTTGATTTATTCATTTATTTATTTGTTTATTCTTTTTGGAAAATAAAAGGCATGAAAAGAAAATGGTGGCTTGATTTGTATTCTAGTTGAAGCTTTATGAAGCTTTGACCTAAGTGACCATTTTTGTCTCATGCTTAACCCTAACCATTCCCACTAACCTTAGTTTAGTCTCTACACTTGACCATGGTTGGTAGATGATAAGTATTATGATTATTTTCTATTTTACTAAAAACTTATCATAACATTATCATCTTCTTCTTCTTCATCATCACAAGAAGAAAAGCTTGCTTGATCAATGGTGATTTGAGCAAAAGTGTGAGAAATCCAATTCTAAAGTGAACCCACTTCCTATTTCTTCATCCTCTACCTCTTGCCAAGTAGTCGAGTGTGTTTTCTTCACAAGTTTCATGACTTGGTGAAGTGGGAGCTTGATCTTGTGATGCCTCGACGTAGATCATCTTCGGCACGAAGCCGACGACCTTGCCCGCCCATTTCTCCGATGAAGCCGACGCTAGAGCCCGGGTTTCCATTTGGACAGCGAGGAGACTTCATTGCGGAGCTATGGAGGTGGAGGACCGGATCTACAAAGGTTGTATTTCCGTTCATCTAGTTAAGTTGTTATCTAGATATTTGTTTCGCCTAAATTTCTAGTTAACGATCCGTAGTCTAGGGTTTCTCGGCACCGTAAAAATTTGAAATTGGCATGGTTGATGCCTTGTGGGACCTCTTGAGAGTGCCTAAGAACCCTACAGAGTGGAGTAGAGCGATGAAGACCCGAAGGACATGTAACGTGAGGTATAACTTCGAATCCGAGTAGTTAAACCTTTAGTAGAAAGTTAGAAATGGTTTAGATACGATTCATGCGCTCAAGTCCGTGTTACGAAGCTTTGATAATCATTTTTCATATATTCCGCAACCCCGCAAGTTCGTGGGGTGCGTGACATGGACTTACAAATGGTATAGCTCATAACAAGTAATTACAATAAGTACGTTTAGACTTCTTATGGGGTTGTGTTATGTATTCTATATTATATGTTTCCGCGTTACGCACACTCTGGTAAAACACTGCACAAATACCAATGAGTACTATGCTGCACAAGCACTTAACCATATGTTACACTACACCTCATTGGTATTGCCATGTCACTGTAGAATCGTTCTGTTATATATGTGTTAATATGTAGACTGTTACACCGTAGAATACTTGCACAAATACTAATGATTTCTATGTTGCACGAGCACAGACGCGTATACTACACTACACATCATTAGTAGTGCCGCGACACATTAGAATTGAATTCATTATGTTATGTGATATGATTACGTAGTCTTTTCCTATTCATGTGGTAGTACTAGGGATGATGTATTTGAATTCTTGAGATTTCTGAATATTTTACTTCTGATGATATATATATCGGTGGTATGGGACACTGTTATATATATACACATACAGTATATCATCAATACAATCTATGCAAGTTTCATATTCCTCACTTGATATTTTTATATGATGAATAAACGTCCACCATGAGATTTGTGTTTTCTGATTTTAATATTCGGACCGAGTCTGTGGGTATACGGTTACGGATTTACAGTTTTATCCAGACTGAGTCGGTGGGGAAATAGTTGGATACATGGTGGACCCGGTCGAGACCGAGGGGCAGGATAGCCGCATTATAGGCGGGGATCCTAACGAGGTGACTCGATTCCGGAGATAAAATGAACACGGCAGATATCCAGGGGATACTGACCGGGGTTCGACTTGGTACGACAGATATTCAGGGGATACTGATCGTAGCCAGGATATCGGGTGGCGATTATCTGTTGAGATGGTGTCGACGGTATCTATATTTACGTGTGGATACTGGACACGGAAGATTTTAGATTTCGATGTCGATGTTGGACATCTATATGTATATTGATGTGATCATTATCTTGAGGTACATAGTTAGATATGTATTTATTGGATTCCACCAGGACAGATCCGGGAGACAGTACCTGCATATATTTGTACAGATATTCATAGACAAAAACGGAATTTCAATTGGGATAATAGATTCATGATTTTGATTCATATGACATTGAGATATTATACATGTGATTGCATGATAGCTAGTGTTGTACTTTGCATATCATATATTATATCGATACAGATTATGATAGTACTATACTTAAGACCTAGGTATCATCATGCATTTCGATTTCTATCTTTAGATGAACTTTTATTCACTGAGTTGGCAACTCATCCCCGCTGTGCCACAGTTTCTTGCAGGTTTTACCGCTTGGATTGTCAGCGGCTTGGGCATACATTCTTTTCGGGGATTTATTGGTGAGTGTATTATTATTGTATCATACTCACTCTTGATTATATATTTAGTCTTGTATCTAGTGGAAACTCCATCAACTTAGAAATGATATATTATGGACTTAGAATCGAGACTTTGAGTTTATGGGTGGTGATGTCACACTCTTTAGAGTCGACATCTGTTATAAATTTGTTTGGCTACTCCGTCTTTTAGACGTGAAAGCTAGCTTCTGTTGGGATGCTATTTTATTTTGTTTTATCGGGTTTTTATAAAAATACAAAGGAGGTGATGGAAAGTTTTCAAAACGTCATAAAGGCTTTTCAACATACTTAGTTAAATTTAGATGTTATTTTAAACGGATATTATCGGCTGATTATTTAAAGCTCACCTCCAATATTTTAAAAAAAAAAGGTTTAGATTCCGGGTTTCGGCTTACTTAAACTGCGTCGATGTCTTGAGACGTCACGTGATTTAAATGCCGGTCACGTGCCATATTTGGGTCGTGACAAAGTTGGTATCAGAGCGTTTGGTTTAACCTTTGTTCGAGTCTAGGTTGACTATATGGAGTCTGGGATTACATTTTGTTACCTAGGCTTGACCTTATAGGACTTAAACTTGACTTTGGGGGTCTTATACCCGAACTTTCGTTTTATAGGATGACCCTTGTTGATGGAGTAGGTACTAAGTAGAGTGACGTACCGTACATATGTTCCGCTGCATATTTTATGATATGATACTCCACCTAAGTTACCTTAGGATTTATATCTTGAGATCTTCCTTCTATTCTTTCCGTTGATCCATCTTCGTCAGTGCATGATTGATTGTTTCGATCACCTTGGTTATAAGGGCCGAGAGGGCTGCTGTTAGAGATGCGGTCAGAGAAGACTTGTCTGGGATAAGGACTGACCGGGGTGATTTCCGATGATATAGATATACGTCGTTTATTCGTAATTGATCGAGTTGTAATAATAGAGCTAGTTTTCTTAGGATCCGCACAAGATGGCTGAGTTATTGCTAAAAATCTGACTAACATGAGATGTGATGTTTTCCCTCTCCGAAGACTATGGTGTTGTGTACTGTCTAGGCAGCGGTACCAATCCTTGCTGAGATTATAGAGAAGTTGCTTCTAAAGTTCGTAAAGTTAAAGAGTTGACGATGTTACAAGTATAGATGGATCCGCAGGATTCATAGCCGTTCAGGTGTGGAATGGTTAGGAATTTTAATCCATTGTGATGCTTCGATACGAGATCGAAGAAATTGATGTACTTCTTTCGATGGAGTTGTTTGACCAGATGCATGTAATTCAAGAAGGAGATCGTACAGAAAGTTTTCCTCCGACAAATTAGGACGAGTCTTCGAAGGTGAGATTAGCCAGATTTCTCTACAGCGTATCAGAAGAGGCGGATTCGTGTTTCCGAGTTTGAAAGACTCCGAGTGGGTCATAACCACGTATGATTTGCAATCCGCGTGACTATGCAGATACGCCCCTTAAATGATTGATACAGTAAATTTATGGAACAGTAGAATGGTGCGAAGATTAGAGGGCGGTTGTTCGACACAGTAGATGTTGAAGATTTGATGATGCGTGCAACTACACTTTAGGAGGAGATCAAAAAGGAATGACAATGGTTACGAAAGGGAAAGAAGGTTAAGAAATGAGTACTAGTTCTGGGCAGGCTGGATAAATGATGTTAGCAGAAGGCAGGATGGATTCTCTTCCAGGAAATTATAATAAGTAAGATTGGACTGGGATTCATTGTTAGCACACAAGAAGAGGACAAGAGATTCCGTTATCAACCTATTGCGTTACGAGAGACGAGACTACTGGCCAAGAAGATGTGATGGGATGTATCCGCAATAGGAAGAATGGTGTCGTTACTTCTCACCGGACGATTGCATAAATAATCTATGGTATTGGAGATCTGCAAGAAGAACCAGAATTCATAGACAATGAACGTTAGAACGAGGCATATTGTAAGTAGTAGTCCATGCTATGCCAATTCCGGTGGTATAAACACCTTCCGACATTGAAGAAAGTAAGCTTCGATGTCCTTTGAATTCGATTTACGATTTTATAGTCTAAAACATTCATTTTTAAACTGTGGATAAAGGACAACTCGACATCCGCGATTTGATATTTGTATTCTGAGGAATTGAGGATTTAATTATGTTTTGTGCACACCAGGTGCACTTGTTGAGATTTTAGTGCGAGGTGACTGCACTCGATTGGAGTGCTGTGTACACCGGGTGCACTATACTGATTTTCTGTACACATCAGATGCACATGGTTAGGAAATTATACATATATTCTAGGTATGCTTGAGTTGATTTCGTGCACACCAGTTGCACGTTTTGATTTTACGCACTGTAATGCACTCGAATTTTTTTTTGTGCACTCCGATACACTTGATATTATTTTGTATACTTTTAATTCCATCCAAAATGTGTGCAGTGGATATCGTTTTGTGCACGCTTGTTGTACTTAGCGCTGTTTTGTTTTCGTGCGCACCGTGAAGTGTGGTTTGAGACTTACGTGCAAACACATTGGGGTTGATTTTGTTTTCATGTTTTCCAATTGATAAGGTATGTTACAGTTTTAATTTTTTTTGTAATATAAACGAGTTTTTCGCTTGGTCGGGTGCACTGATATTGCACAATGATCATGTCATTGATTGTGTGTACTTAGGATACACAACGGTTTTCGTATTTGGCAAAAATTTTGTCATAACTGGAGTAATTCTCATAGCAACCGTTAGAGTTACAGTTATGAAAGATTATATCTTTTGAGTTTTCACGCACACGGTTGCGTTGTGATGCATTTTAGCTCATATAGGACTTTGGAGTCTGGTGATATCGAGCAAATTTCATGTTTTAAAATTTGACCGCGGGAAATTGTTTTGGAATGAGTTGATTTGATTGGGAAAAATGTTTTTAAAATGTGGTTTAATTTAAATTCGGTAACCGAATTTCTTTAAGGGGGAGAGACTGTAATATTTTGGAAAATTTAGAATATTTAATTATAAAATTTTATTATAAAAATAATAAAATTGATAAGTTTACAAAAATGATTTCGCCTATGAAATGAGATATCGGAATCATATCCGAAAAATGTAATTATGTTGATAATTATGAATAAGTGGGAGATATCAAGTAAATGATATTTTAATTATTTTATCGTGACATCTTATTTGTCATTGAACTAATGATAATTAAGTGATAGATTTATCATTTATATCTTTTATCTTATATGAAATTGATTTATGTTAAGAGGGTTTTAATTATTGTTATATCATAGTTGGCATATAACATTCTATGCAAACCATCACACAAAACACCTCATTTGACTCTTATTCATAACCAAACACCTTCTCCTTATTGGCTTTCCACCCCCTCTTTCATAACTTGCCACTTCTTCCTTGCATGAATCACTCATGCTTCATCAAAAGACACCACCTCCTTTCTCATCACACTACCTCATGCTTTCTCTACAAACTCCTAACCCTATTTACACATTTTAATTATAGGAATTCAGTAGCTATTTCAACTGAAACCATACCCTTTCAGCTCCAAGCCAATAAAATTCTCTAAGTGTTCATACCTTGGAGAGTGAGCAATGGCTTCCTTCATCAAGTGTACCTTTCATCCAACACATTACCCTAGAACCATTAGAGGATGCTATGATAGGATTTTGGAGCTGGTGTTCTCTTGTGAATCATTCAAATTGGTATAAGTCTAACCCTACAGTTCTTAGTTCTGTATTGTTTTATTTTAGAAATCGGATATCGTTTTTTTGACAAGTTTAACCTCTGTTTGAATCTTCTATAGTTTAGATGAAAATCAACATAATCAAACAATGCCATAATCTTATAGACTAGACCTAGAATAACACATAAGAAGACGGACCCATCCCCTTGGAATTTGGCTGGCGACCAATAAGGAAATTTCGACCTCGCCAGATTGATACAGGAATTGAGTGTTGGGAATTTTAGGGCAGTTCCATATATCAATATTAGGGTGTTTGGTATTGTTTAAATAAGTTAAATTTTTTTAGTAGGATAAATCTTGGAGATAATATCAGTTTTGGAGTAAAAATATATTATACCACATGTAGCATGTTTAGTGTTTGTGATATCTTACTCCCTGTAAGTGAATCTGGAGCCACTAGGTATAATCACTAGAAAATCCAGCAAGATCAAAACTATACTGAGACTACTAGGAAATAGCACTTGAAACAAAAGCCCCAAATTCACCACAAAATCCGGTGACGCACCTTAAAATTTAGGCGACGCCGGACATCCCTTGGCTTTTGGTATTGATTTTCCTTCTGTAGATTTGAGTTGGTATTTTACAAGTTTCTGTATTGTTTGTGCTGTTTAAATATTTATACAATAAAATATGGAAACGTTTTAGAAATGGGTTATCAAATTTTAGATATTTACGATATGGAGTTTTCGTATTTTGAGGTTGCAGCTGAACCGTTGACGTTTATACGTGAACGACAGAATTATATTGACGTTTGTGGGCTAAGTATGCTGTAGGTTCTAACCTACGGGCGTTTGGCTTATTGTTTTGGTTTTCGATATGATATTTACTTCTATGCGACTTAAATACGAATATAGGTATGATTCGAGGATTCCGAGACGGAATTGGCAAGGTAGCAGCGTGGATTCAGCGAGCTTCTAAGTTGGTGAGTAGATTTACATCTACTGGGGAAGTCGGGTGGATGGCGTATAACACCCCCGCAACCTTATAACTATTATTTAATATCAGTTTAACATTAGCGGTTCGTCAAAGCATTGACTTGGTATTTCATTTTATATACCCTCCATTTGCATAAAGTTGCACATGTAGTTTTAAATGAGATATACGTGATATTTGATCCGTATGATGTGGGTGTGATTTGATGAGTTTGTACGAGGGATTATGCCGTACTTAAGATGATGTGGATATAAAGATATGATGAGCTATAATATAAGGATTTATACGTATCTTAAATGATGAACTTTGTATGCCGAATAACAGCCAATTTATTCTTTGACTCGTAGAAATAGATTATGTCCGGTTTTAGGATATAAAACTGGTATGAGCTATATTATTTTAAAAACCACGGTTCGTTGTCTTTTAAATAAACTACCAGGATGCGTGCCAATTTCTAAAACAAACATCTCTTTTAAACCTTAGGCTGCTTCCTTATTTTAAACTTAACGTTCCGATCATTTCTAAAGATAATGGTATAGCTCAGAACAAGTAATTACAATAAGTACGTTTAGACTTCTTATAGGGTTGTATTATGTATTCTATATTATATGTTTCCGTGTTACGCACACTCTGGTAGAACACTGAACAAATACCAATGAGTACTATGTTGCACAAGCACTTAACTATATGTTACACTATACCTCGTTGGTATTGCCATGTCACTGTAGAATCGTTCTGTTATATATGTGTTAATATGTAGACTGTTACACCGTAGAACTCTTGCACAAATACTAATGATTTCCATTTTTCACGAGCACAGACGCGTATGCTACACTACACATCATTAGTAGTACCATGACACATTAGAATTGAATTCATTATGTTATGTGATATGATTACGTAGTCTTTTCCTATTAATGTGGTAGTACTTTGGATGATGTATTTGAATTCTTGAGATTTCTGAATATTTTACTTCGGATGATATATATATATATATATATATCGGTGGTATGGGACACTATTATATATATACACATACAGTATATCAACAATACAATCCATGCAAGTTTCCTATTCCTCACTTGATATTTTTATATGATGAATAAACGTCCACCATGAGATTTGCGTTTTCTGATTTTAATATCCAGACCGAGTCTGTGGGTATACAGTTATGGATTTACAGTTTTATCCAGACTGAGTCGGTGGGGAAACAGTTGGATACATGGTGGACCCGGTCGAGACAGAGGTGAAGGATAGCCGCATTATAGGCGGGGAGCCTAACGAGGTGACTCGATTCCGAAGATAAAATGAACACGGCAGATATCCAGGGGATACTGATCAGGGTTCGACTTGGTGCGACAGATATCCAGGGGATACTGATCGTAGCCAGGATATCGGGTGGCAATCATCTATTGAGATGGTGTCGACGGTATCTCTATTTACGTGTGGATACTGGACACGGAAGATTTTGGATTTCGATGTCGATGTTGGACATCTATAAGTATATTGATGTGATCATTATCATGAGTTACACAGTTAGATATGTATTTATTGGATTCCACCAGGACTGATTCGGGAGACAGTACCTGCATATATTTGTACAGACATTCATAGACAAAAAAAGGAATTCCAATTAGGATAATAGATTCATGATTTTGATTCATATAACATTGAGATATTATACATGTGATTGCATGATAGCTAGTGTTTTACTTTGCATATCATATAGTATATCGATACAGATTATGATAGTACTATACTTATGACCTAGGTATCGTCATGCATTTCGATTTCTACCTTTAGATGCACTTTTATTCACTGAGTTGGCAACTCATCCCCGCTGTGCCACAGTTTATTGCAGGATTTACCGCTTGGATTGTCAGCGGCTTGGGCATACATTCTTTTCAGGGTTTGATTGGTGAGTGAGTTATTATTGTATCATACTCACTTTTGATTATACATTTAGTCTGTATCTAGTTGAAACTCCATTAACTTAGAAATGATATACTATGGACTTAGAATCGAGACTTAGAGTTTATGGGTGGTGATGTCACACTCTTTAGAGTCGACATTTGTTATAAATTTGTTTGGCTACTCCGTCTTTTAGGCGTGAAAGCTAGCTTCCGTTGGGATGCTATTTTATTTTGTTGTATCGGGTTTTTATAAAAATACAAAGGAGGTGATGGCAAGTTTTCAAAACGTCATAAATGCTTTTCAACATACTTAGTTAAATTTAGACGTTATTTTAAACGGATATTATCGGCTGATTTTTTAAATCTCACCTCCAATATTTTTAAAAAAAAGCTTTAGATTCCGGGTTTCGGCTTACTTAAACCGCGTCGATGTCTTGAGACGTCACGTGATTTAAGTGCCGGTCACGTGCCACATTTAGGTCGTGACAAGAGACCTCAACCACTTGAGACTCATTAAAATTATCCAGAGATTCCAAAATGTGAAAATGAAGCAATACAAGAAAAATGAGCTCCTAACTCCACAATTGCGAGGCGGAACCGCGGCCAAAACATGGTATAGGCGGCCAAAACATGGTATAGGCGTCGGTTCCGTGGCCAAGTGTTGAAGTTTAGTGCTCATATTTCTTGAGCCTTCATAACTTTATCTGCACAATATTTTGAGCATTTTTAATTTCGAAAAATTGACGTTTGAAAAATTGGAAATTGGATAGAAACAACCAAACTTGTGATTTAAAACGTCGATCAAACACTTTAACTTCGTCTAAACTACACCTAATGCTCTAGTTTGGCTTTGATACCATGAAAGTATGTCATAGCAACTCTACTAGGATTCTATGACCATCAAGTATGCAATTTTAAAAAATCTAAAGGCTAAGTATACTAAACAATCGAACTAGAGAATTTTGGTTTGATTGCATCGCAAGACAAGTTTCTAACTAAGTGAAGAGTTTCAACAACCTTTGTTGTCTAGTCCAGCTCTTCAAGCTCCGAGTAGTTGTCCTAGAACTCTTCTTTGACTCCAATTGAAGGTTGGAACGAGCTTGTTTGTAGTCTTCGTCGTCAAAGACGATCCACTTTGAAGCTTCTTACACTCATACTCACACTTTACTAATCATAGTATTAGCGAAGCTAACAAGCTAAACTAATTTGCTAGAGTAGTGTAGGTTGATGAAGTAGAAATTTTTCTCACTAAAAAATCTTTTCTTTTTGTTTTCCTCAACCTTATAAAACTATTGAAGAGATGAAGAAGATGAACTATGAAGATGATCTGTGAACCATGAGATAAGATGAGATAAATGATTATGATAAATATTTATGAATAAAACAAATTAAGAAGATGAGTCATGGCTTCTCCATGATTCTCCAAACATTCAAAACCATGACTCATTCTTCTTTTTCTTTTATTCATAAATCATTATCATTATCTTTTTCTCAAAAGTGATTCTCACATATCCTAGTTCTATGTATCATCAATCATGATACAATATATATATATATATATATATATATATATTAAACTATTAAATTATTAAATAAACACTTGATTCAATAATCCGGTTATATCATATATAACCCGGTTAATAATATATATATATATATATCTGTGTGTGTATCAAATAATTAAATCAACACTTGATTCAATAATCCGGTTATATCATATAGAACCGGCTAATATTTAATATTAGTTAATATATATATATATATAAATATATATCAAATTGTTAAATCAATATTTGATTCAATAATCCGGATATATCATATATAACCCAGCTAATATCAAATATATATATATATGTCAAATCATTGAATCAACACTTGATTCAATAATCCAGTTATATCAAATATAACGTGGCTGATATAAAAAATGCTAGATTTGAATACAGTATCATATAGTCGTATTTAATCAAGCTCCCGCAAATACCTCCAAACGTGCCCAACTTCATTTCGCTTGAGCTAGGAAACCTTTATATGGGACTCTAAAGACTAGTCAACATGCCAACAGTAGGTAATGATCACATCAGATACCCACAAGCCGCCTGCGGTACTAGCTGGACGTAACGGCTATCCAGGTATTGAACAAATATAAGATCAATAAGCAAACTTGTCCAAACTTCTATAGCGCCTATAAGCAACACTTACCATACAGTCCGGTCTCTTCGTATTATTTGTCTCATATCGAATTTGGGGGGTGGAATCGTCAGACCCCTATAACTCGAAAGTCATGCCTTTGTGTGGCCTATAACCTTTCAAGAAACTACTGTTAACACTTATTAGTAAATCTCATCATCCCTGGCCAGGGACTTGCTGTTATAGCCAATCGAACATAGCGCAACACCTACTCCTAATACTGGGAGAGACGAAACCCCTCCTATCGCTCACTGCCTCCATGTGACTCGGTACTGTACCCAAAAATTACCTGTTTGTGTTGGCTATAGTGCCCTCAAGTCAATTATTGAATCACAGGCATGTGATTATGATGATTAAGGGAGGACCTATACGGGGAGAATATTCTTACTCGAGACGATAGTATGCTATCTCGTTTATCTTTATCATCATGTACAGCATTAGCTGGCAATACAGATCACTATTACATGTTGATAGAGCCCATAGGATTCTTGCTTGACTACCAGCATTATGATGGCTATCATATACGTGGGAGCTGGGTGGTCTATAAGCACATCCTTAAATGTCCCTAGTCATCGGAGTATCGAGATTGGGCATCGATATTGCGGAGTAGACTAGTGTATACTTATCGAGACCTCAACGAGGGGCGGTGGCTGGTCTCATAAGCCATTGGTGTCCGTTTGTCACCTAAGATAGTATACATGTGCTCATTAGGTTATGAGTACGCTGGACGGGCTCGCCGGGAACATGCTAGTTGGTATTATACCTATTGTCGGATAGCAGTTCCTAGGTGACATGAGTACATGTTAGTCTGCCGACCTGAGATCGTCATTTGTCTCGTGTGAGTTCCTAATGTGCTTTGATTACTACTCTACCACGGCTCAAAGGAGTCGTGCAAACAGGTTTTAGTTGGGTACAGTCCCGAGCCACATGGAGGCAGTGAGCGGATCGTCGAGGATTCGTCTCTTCCAATACTGGGGGTTGATGTCGCGTTGTGCACGGGTTCCCATCACCAGAAATCCGTGGCCACGGTGGACGAGAATTACTGATTTGGATTAGTAGTTTCTCTATGGGTGATGGGCTTCTTACCGACACAAAATATCACGTTATTAGGGGTCTGAATTTATCCAACCCCCTAGACCCGATATGCGATACTCTTAGACGAACAGACCGGACTGTACGGAGATTGTCACGAACTGGCTTAGTAGGGTTTGGATGAGCTTGCTTGTCGGCCTTCCTTTCGCTCAATACCTGGGTAGCCGATACGTACAGCTAGTGCCACTGGCGTGCTTGTTATTAAAACCACCGCCAGCATATTGACGAGTCTTTAGAGTCCCACATAGAGGGTTTCCATGGTTCTGGAGAAATAATGTAGTAGCCGTATTGGATACGTGTAGGGTTCCGATCGATTGATTGTACTTTGTACACGGACTTTCGATCGGACAGTTAATGATAATAGCCGGCTCGGGTTTGAGCTGGATTATTAAATCAGATATTGATTTAATAATTTACATATATATATTTCGATATGTATATTCTAGTATTATGTTCTTTGTATTATTCTATCTCTTTGGGTATTTGTATTTCAATACGAATATAGGTATGCATATACAGTAGAATGTAATCCGTATTTTTTCGGAAAACATTCTAGAAGGTGGACACCTCATTTTAGGGTTTGACCATCTATTATAAATTGATAAATGAGGTGGTATGGATGTGATGGGAGTATGTTGAGGACCATACTTGCATAGTATGCACAAATGAATTATTAATTCATTTGTGCATAGTATTCAAGTATGGGTTGTATATTTTAATTGGAAAAAGGTTTTACAAAACTATGCTATGTGTTTTTCTCTCTCATGGATGCATCATTGTTTTTGAGATGGTTCTTTTTCTTAAGCTCTCTTCTCCTCACCATTAGCTTCACTCTCATCTTGGTTCTCTCGAGTTTCCTCCACCTTCATCTTCCACTTCCTCTCAATCCTGTCATGTGTTGAGAATTATGAGAGGAGGTGAGATGAGATAGATTAACTCTTAGAACACTTAGATCACTACATCCTAGGCATTCTAGATTAGCATCCTAGAATCCCTAGTTACTTCACTTGCATTCCTCGATATGGAGCTAGAGCCATGATTACATCCCTCGGGTGGATCATCTTTGACGGAGGAAGACCAGCGGCCAAGCTTGTTTAAGCACACCTCAAGGAGCTAAGGAAGTTGATGGAAGACTGAAGGACTTGGTTCATTCGCTATAACATTTCTAAACCTAGTAGTTTAGCTCTTTGTATATGTTAGTATAGGTTTATGGTACGATCTTGAGCGTTTTTTGCTTTCGCCAAAATTTTAAATGCCAGATTTTGTTCCGCATCGGCCACGGTAAATGGCCAGGTGTTGGTAATTTAGCCGCGCGCACAAACGCGAGGGATATGATTTTTAGGAAATGCAATGTGCACGCGAGATCGTTCTTGTTTTAAAATTTATAAACCGCAAGTGCACAACGCGTTGTAGAAAGCCGGCAGGTACGGGTCGATACGCAGGGAATTGTGTATTAGGTCTTGTGATTTAAGGTTCAACAAATAACGAATCGGTTGTTTGTCAGAAAAATAAAGAATACGAAAATAAGGAAAACAAGGAAAAACAAGTTAAGGAAGAAGTGGCTGTGGTTTTGTTCGGAAGATCGAATTGCGACGATTCCTTCGACGCTTCTCTTGATTATGCGTTGTTCGTCTTTACGTCGATCCCGGCATGAAGCATGAGTTGTCAACACGGTTGCGAAGCACAAATCATCAAATTCCGATATTCGCTGTAAAACACGAATCGAGTCCGTTTTGTTCACTTACTGTTTGTATATCCGAGCTTGGGGTATCAACACCAAACACAAGGGTTAGCAAGCATACGACAATATCAAAAACACAAAGTAGCGAGTGAGAGCAAATAGTTTTAGTGTTAACTTTGCTAAGGGCATATGCTAGTATAAGGTATATGAAAACCGAGGGTTTGTCAAGCACTCGGTCACAAAATACCGTATCCAAACTTATCAAATTTAACACCAAATTGATTCTAACTTAACCATTGTAAAGTAGGGAAGGGGAGTGAATATGGTATATGAAGTGTTTACAAAGTAACCATTGTTTCAAAATACCATATCACATCAATATATAAAACAATCCTTAAGTTATAATCATCATAAAGCACATTAAACATTAACAAGAGGAGGACAAGGCAAAACCTTTCATCTCACTTCCATACCATAACCACAACCAAAGAAGATTAGATAAACATCATAATAAAAAGAAAAGCAAAGAATGTAAAGAAAAGAAAGTAAATAACAAAGCAATATATTAACACTTGAGGTTAACTTACAAGATAATGGTAACTTATTCAACCTCCATAATGAAGCTCTCAAAAGAAAGCTTCCAGAAGGAAGAATAAGAAGAGACCAAGTTAAGATCATACAACTCTCAAATCTAAACCAAAATTAAGCAAACTAAAAATGTATATACTATGTGAGAGAATGAGAGAGGGCCTTCTCTTGCTTACTGATCTGGATTATATAGGCACCAAAAAAGATTAAACAAGTAATAAGAATGAGGTGATGTGACTGCAAGGAAGGGACAGGGAAAAGATGGGGACCAATGGGGCAAGGGAGGCCGACGAGCTCGGATCTTTAGGGGATTTTGCCGGCCCAAATCTGAGGTATGAGGCTCGGGTTGATGTGGTGGATAAGTTTGCTCTCCACAACCACAATGATGCTGCTTGATTTAGCTGTTTTAGCCTGGTTTGCATGCAG
Organism: Agapanthus africanus; assembly: GCA_030015575.1. Lineage (NCBI taxonomy): Eukaryota > Viridiplantae > Streptophyta > Magnoliopsida > Asparagales > Amaryllidaceae > Agapanthus > Agapanthus africanus. The sequence continues at coordinate 159,912,516 of JASDDO010000029.1, read as the reverse complement.
AGATTTGGAGGGAACAAGATGCCACACATCACATCCAAACTTTATTGCATTTATTGCCCATCACCCTTATTTGTGCATTGGGCAGCACCCTCTCTAGGTCCATGCATCAAAGAGCTAGTGCACACCTGCTATGTGTTGGACCAAAATGTGTGTACACATGATTATTTGCAAAAGAGCTCTTCGGATATCGGTCGGTTTCCTGGTCTCTTGTAGTGTCGGTTCCCAAACATTGTATCTATGATTTTGAATTTGTTTCCAATATTTTATCATGAACACTTGTAAACTGTAATTATTGAGCAGACACTGGTTAATAGCACCGATACCTAACAAAATAGATAATGAATGAGCGTTATTAAAATGCCGTTTTCTGGGATGAACAAATACCCCCAAACTTATCTTTTGCTCGTCCCGAGCAAAAAAAAATCCTAGCCTCACTTTCGCAAGGAACGCGATTGCACTGAGCTTATGCAACAAGCAATTAAATCTCTAGGTATCCTAAGTAGGAGGAGTGTTGTCTCCTGAGGGTTTTCAGCGGATTACACCCATAAAATCCAGTCAAGTTAGTGTCGTGGAGAAAACCGTTGATTCTAATCTTAAGTTTAGATATCAAAGTTAGAAGTTCTATTACCCAAGTCAGAAACGTTAAACCTTATTTTTTACTCCTCGCAATTTGTTTAACATAAGCTCATACATGTCTTTACGTGATTGTGCGGATAGTGTCCATAATGTTTTAAGAACTTGATTAGGGTCATCATGTCATAATTACAGACCAGGATAAAATTCTGAAGGATCACACGAGTTCGAAAGGAGTTAAGATTTTCTCAAGTTTTATTCTACAGTTAGGTTTCAAGTCAGAATATATATTAATTTTAACAGCGAACCTAAGTCTTATACTTCACTCCACTTTTTCACCTGTTTTTGTTCATGCACACCTTTTGTTATCGTGCAAAACGTCTTAATAAATACAAAACATCATATCTCCATGAAAAAATTGTTTTAATAGAAAATTCATTACCGCCAAGATTATTCTCCCACAAAGAACCGTTAGGGCTTTTAACTCGGAGAGAACACTTACTTAGCTTGTTTTATTTGGCGATTTGGAAACTTAGTGAGCTTTGGATCAATGACTTCCAAACCAGATGGTTTTAGGGTATTAGGTGTGGAGAAACCCCAATAACTTAATTACCCAAGTTACCAAGGCCACAAAACAAAAGACTCATTTTATTTTAAATATTCTGAACTCGGTGAAAACGGAGATATAGCCAGCATTTTCTTTTAAATCTGAAGACGTTACATGTGGATATGGTGTGTAATCACTCCAACAAGGTTTTAGATGGGTTATTTTTCAGACTTATAGCTTCTGTTAAAACCACAATAATATCCTTCATATTCACCTTAATTTATGAACTGTTCTTGATATTACTTAACTCAGAACGAACTTGTTTGATCCTAAAGATGCTTATCGATTTTAAAAGTTTACAGACATGACGGACATTCATCAAATTCTCAAAAACATACGACACGTGTAAAGTGTTATAAAAGACGTATATCAGCTATGGTTAAACACAAAGGAGGGTTATTTTTCGGGTCGTCAGCCTCACAAAAAGGATTTAGTTATTTCTAACTTATCAACCGAATCGTCAGACCTCGAATCTAAGTTCCCTGCCAGCTAACATGACAAAGTTTTTATATTTTAGGAAATTTTTTTCAATTTTTATGGATTTTTTTAATATGTATGCAATGCAGAATATACACATGATGCAACAAAACAAACGCAGTGCTCACCCCCAAACCTGAGTTTTACGATATCCTCATCGTTGCTCCCATCACCGGTAGCTAGACTTAGACATCAGGGTGAAAATTTTATTCAAAGAAAAAGAAAAAAAACTAAGACTAATTACAACATATACATGTTAAAAGATTGGGTTAGTCCGGAAATTAATACCAGCCGTTTAAAGAATTTGTCTATATAGTGCAATGGCTGCTAAAAGAATATGTATATACTAAAGAAAAGGTATATGTTAGATGTTAGTGAAGGGCATGGATGCGCAAAAGTAGGGATCAGAAGATACTGTAGATGATGATGAAGTTCTGAAGAGGTTAAAGAATTGTTTCCTGGATGAATTGAATGTTCAAAAAGCATGTGTTGAGTTCCAAAGTCAAGTTCGTTCAAAAACTAGGGTTCATTCTAAAAAAGTTCACCAAACGAAAGGTTTTTAGGATGTTCCCAAATTGATCCTTACTCAAACTCACCAAGAATATCAAGTTCATCAGCAAATAGCTCCTCAAAACTAGACATGAAAGAATATTCTTCAAGACTGCCTTCCTCTCCAGGATCTTCCACAATCCTATTCTTATCACTAAAGTTTACTAACACTCCCAATACAATTTCTCCCTCATCACATTCATACTTGGGTAGGTTCATGTCATCTAAAAAGGTAGGTTCCCACACTAACGTTTCTTCCGAAATAATATCACTAGGTGATACAAAAATTGTGTGTTCCTGATCATTGATCTCTTCAAACAGTCTATCCAAACCATACCCGACAAATTCACATGGTCCCTCTTTTAAAATCGGCGTCCAAAAATCAGTCGGTTCAAGAATTTCCTCATCAAGTATAATTTCGGTTAAATCAATCTCTAAATCACAAGTAACAAGAAATTTAGTGGATATCTGAAGGTTAGTTGTGGACTGACTTAGAGGGTTTTCCTGTGTGTCTTTATAATACTTAGTCAATTCATTTGCATCATCATCTATGAAATCATTAAAATTCGTCTGATCGTTTATTTCACTCGGATGACTTCTTAGATGACAGACATTAACACTATTGGGTTCCAATTGACTATGTTCCCTCCCTAGAATCCTTACAGCTAAATGGTTTGCGTCTTCCTCTATTCTGGCCAATGATTGAGCTTGAGCAAGAAACAATTGCTCAGACAGCTGTATGAACAGGGCTAGCGTAGAAGCTGATTGATTCTCGATTGCAGTCATTACTTCAATACCCTTCTCTAAAGTGTTCAATCTAGAATCCATCTCACTATCATACCCTAATGATGTGTCAGTTGTTTCAGGTAAGGAGGGTTGTGATGGTGGTGATGCTAGAGCAGTCAATTTGTCGACCTCTTTCTCTAAATCATCAATCAATAGGTCTCTAATTGAAGTGGGACTGGGTTCAAGTGTGTTAGGTGGGTGACTGTTAGAAAAACTCTGGGACGGTTGGTCATCCGCTAGAAAAGGACAATTTTCGTGAATGTGGGAAGAATTTTGGCGATTTGAACAAGTGAATTGGTGCTGAGTATAAACAAAAGAATAAGAATCATGAAAAATTGAATTAAATCGTCTATCACCCATTTTAACAAGAATTCATAAAAATCACAAAAACAAAGAATATCACAACCCTAGCAGTCTATGTTATGCTAAATCAACTGGACCTGCTCAAGAACTCGATTGCCGAAATAAAATTGTGTCGAGAAACGGGCTCAAGGTACACGGATCACGAAGCCAGGTAAGTGCAAGAGATAAGGGGAGGTTTTCCAACACTTTCGCGAACTTCCTTAATTAGATAATCCTCTCTTTTGAACATTTGCCTAGACACCCAATGAACGATATACCTTTAAGCGGTGTTATAAACACAGTCAACTTCTCCTAATGAGCGCGAAATCTTTAAATTCAAAGTTCTAGTTGATTTTAAATTACTGTGGGTATCCAAGAATGCAGTTTTGTGATTTGTGGGCCACGGAAAAAGGTGATGAAATCCTTTACCGTATCTTGTTTGGTCTTTTTGCTCTTAAATCCATATTAAGATGCAAATGCGCAATCAATAAAAAGAATTCAATAAAATCAAGCAATTTAAGCAATTCTTTTTCGTTTTAAATTTATGCGCTGCAAAAAATAAGGCTAGTTCTCTGTTCAATTGGAGGAAAGCTTGTGCGAAGAATCCTGCAGAAGATAGAAATATTGGACTGCTTCGGATTCAAGAGGAATGTGTTAGGAAATACGTACCGATGTGATTTGGTTAAGAAAACCCCTTTTTGAAGTGATCCCGAGATTTTGATTGTTCGCTTGCGTGGGTCAAACTACCTGGATCTTTGTCACTATACTTCACTAACGTATTGAAATTGAGTTTGAGCCTCGATCCGCACGATCGCTGGTCGTAATTCCGTAAAAAACCTTAAATGTTGGAAAATACGATATTTAGTGTCAAAAAGCGCTATATATGCCCCAATTCCTGCACAGATAAAATTAGAAAAAACAAAAAATACCACTAGAATTCAATCACTGCACTGGAGATCACACAAAAAAAATCAAAAACGCCCTTAAGGTGCCGGTGAGCTCGGATTATCAGGCAATGTCGCCGGTCAACTTCTCAGAAGTGGGGTTGAAATTTTGTTTGGGTTCTCTAGGCTATATTAGTATTCTAATGGTGTAACTTGATATTTTTTTTGATTACAGAGTGATAGCTGGCAGTAAAGACAGAGAGCAAAGAGAAAAGAATTTGTTTTGTTAGTTTTGAAAAAAATTTAGTTAAAAAGTTAGCGAGTTAGTAAGAACCAGAAATAACAATAATCAATACTACCAACTCCCCAGCAACGGCGCCAAAAACTTGTTGGGAATTCACCCGCGCGTGCAAACGCGTATGTTTTGGAAACGAATATGATCTTAAGGAAATAGAATGTGCACGTGAGATCGTTCTCATTTTAAAATTTATAAACCGCAAGTGCATGGTGCGTTGTAATAAGCCGGCAGGTACGGGTCGATCCGCACGAAATTGTGTATTAGGCCTTGTGATTTAAGGTTCAACAAATAACGAATTGGTTGTTTGTCACAAAAATAAGGAATACAAAAACAAGGAAAACATGGAAAAACAAGTTAACGAAGAAGTGGTTGTAGCTTTGGCTCGGATGATTGAATCGCGATGCTTCCCTTGATCATGAGTTGTCCGTCCTTACGTCGATCCCGGCATGAAGCATGAGTTGTCAATGCGGTTGCGAAGTACAAATCATCAAATTCCGATATTCGCCGTAAAACACGAATCGAGTATATTTTGTTCACTTACCGTTTGTATGTCCGAGCTTGGGGTATCAACACTAAACATAAGGGTTAGCAAGCATAAGAAAATATCAAAAACACAAAGTAGCGAGTGAGAGCAAATAGTTTTAGTGTTAACTTTGCTAAGGGCATGTGACAGTATAGGGTATATGAAAACCGAGGGTTTGTCAAGCCCTCGGTCATAAAATACCGTATCCAAACTTAGCAAATTTAACACCAAATTGAATTTAATTTAAACATTGTGAAATAGGGAAGGAGAGTGAATATGGTATATGAAGAGGTTATAAAGTAACCATGGTTTCAAAATACCATATCACATCAATATATAAAACAATCCTTAAGTTATAATCATGTTAAACCACATTAAACATTAACTGGAGGAGGAGGAGGCAAAGCCTTTCATCTCACTTCATTACCATAACCACAACCAAAGCAGATTAGTTAAGCATCAAAATAAAAAGAAAAGCAAAGCAAGTAAAGAAAAGAAAGCAAATAACAAAGCAATATATTAACACTTGAAGTTGAATTACAAGTTATTGGTAACTTGTTCAACCTCCATAATGAAGCTCTCAAAAGAAAGCTTCATTAAGGAAGAAGAAGAAGAGACCAAGTTAAGATCACATAACTCTCAAGCCAAAACCAAAATTAAACAAACTAAATATGTATACACTGTTAGTTATGTATATGCCCTAGAGGCCATTATTGTACATATGATGTAAATTATAGTGGTTGCTTGGATATATATAAAGAGGACTTTCTTGCTCGATATGATAGTATGCTATCTGGTTTCACTTTATCTTAAAATGTGGACTTGTATTGGTTTACTATCATCCTCTCACATGTTGATAAAGACCTTGGGATATATACTTGACTACTAGGACTATGATGAGATCATACTAGTGGGGCCAGGGTAGTCAATGAGTACATCCTATAACTGTTCCTAGTTGAGGGTGTATCGAGACAGGGCATCAATACACCAGAGTAGACTAGCGTATACGCATCTTGACCCATATGATGGGCGATGGATGATCCCATATCCATCGGTGTTTGACATCAAAGATGGTGTACGGGTGCTCAGTAGAGACTGGGTACACTAAACGGACTCGCCGAGAACTCCTAGATAGTATCATACCTAACGTCAGATAGCAGTTCTCTGGTGACACTGGTACAGGTTAGTCTGTAGACGCGAGATCGTCATAAAGTCTTATTTGATTCCTACTTTGCTTTGATTTCCACCTTACCACGTCTAAGAGTGCGTGAAAAATGGTGGCTTTTAGGTACAGTCCCGAATCACATGGAGGCAATGAGCGATAGGAGGGGTTTCGTCTCTCCCGGTATAGGGAGTTGATGTTGTGTTGTGTTCGATAGGCTATAACTGGAAGTCCCTGGCCAGGGCTGGTATGGAGTGCTACTAGTAAGTGTTATCAGTAGTTTCTCGACCTGTTATTCACCTTACATCGACACGACTTATCGGTTAGTGGGGTCTGACGTTTACCACCCCTAGACTAGATATGCAACATATCAGACGAAGAGATCGGACTGTACGGGAGTGTTACTGATTGGATTCACAGGAGAATGTACAGGCTTGCTTGTTGATCTTCTGATCGCTTAATACCTTGGTGGCTGTTACGTTTAGCTGTTCGCTTGCAGCTTGTGGGTGTTTGATATGATCATCACCTACTATCGGCGTATTGACGATTCTTTAGAGTCCTACACAGAGGTTTCCTGGCTCAGGCAAAACGGAGTAGGAGCACATATGTGATATGTGTTGGACCGAGACTAATAAGATATGAGATACCATATTATATTCTCCCAATATGTGATATCGGCAGGGTATATGTGATATAGCCGGGTTATCGGATCAAGTGTTGATTCGATAAAATGGTACTTGTAATATTAGTCGGTTGTATGTTAATATAGCCGGGTTATCGGATCAAGTGTTGATTCAATAATTTAATGTATAATTATATATGTGATATATTAAATTACATTAACTAATATAATCTCACTTTAATGATTCTTTTTCTTGGATAATACATTGATGCTTATGCGATATATGTTAATTGTATTATTTTCTTTTGTTACATTATATATTATATATGTGATATCTAATATTGTAACATGTTAGGGTTACAAAGGAAATTAGGGTTTTGAGATTAAACCATGCTACGGATTCAATTAGGGTAAACATTATTTTTAGGTTAATTCTAAATGGTGGATTTAAAATGAGATATATTGGAAGTGTTGACTTAGTCCACCCTTTAGATAATATCTAGATATTTGTTAACCCATCCATTGAACTCTAGCCTATGGTTTATTCTCTACATGGGTTAAGCTTATCATTCTTAACCTTGGTTGCATTTCTAACCTCACACAACAATTCATTATTCATCACAAAAGCTTTCTTCTTCTTCTTCCTACTTGGAAAAAGCTTTCTAGCTTTTCGTGTTGTGATGATTTAAAGTGAGAAATTGAAAACAAAAGAGAGCAAAATTTCTACTTCATCATCCTCATCTATTCTAGCCACTTAGATTAAGGTGTTCACTTGACTAATACTTCATTAGAGAAGTGAGAGATTGGGTTTGAGATTCTTCATGGTAGATCATCTTCGAAAAGGAAGATTTCAATCAAGATGCCTCATTCACCTCATGGAGCCTCTCTAGAGTCTGGGTTCATGATGATCGCAGCGAAGGGACCTTAACATGGAGCTTATGAAGCGAAGGAACGGACTACAAAGGTTGTAATCCCTAACTCTTAGAAGTAAAGTTGTTTTCTTCTATGTTTTGTTTGATTCTCTAGTTAAAGATCTTGTGTTTGGGTTATCTAGAATGGCAAAAAATTTAAAATTGGCATGTGTGATGCCTCTCGAAACCTTGCTGCCTTTGTAGGTATCCCAACAGTAGTATCTGAGCCTAGCTAGAGAATTAGACGGATAAGTCTAGGATTACGAAACCGAAACAACTCCGAAACACCCGACGGAAAACCCTAGTTTCTGTCAAAATTTTTCAGGAGTGAAAAAAATTATTTTAACAGTTGCAGAATGTTGTATGTGATACAATATTAACACACCATAAACCCAACCTCCCTGCTCGGATTTTGGCCGGCGTCCAGGCTAACAAATACGGCGACGTCGGTTTTTCCAAGAAGTTAGGGTTTAGGTTTTGTAGTGTGGTCTAGGTTCTGGGGTTTGGAAATTGTAGTTTTGTTTATTTTTGCTAAAATTACATGTGATGTTAATTTACTGCATTAAAAATTCGGAATGTTTCGTATTCGAAATTCTAGCTTTTGTTTCGGTTATTTTAGACGTTATTAAAAAGTTCGATTGGATATCAAATACCGACTTTTTCCCATGCTGAATTTTTTCAAGAATTGGATCTTTTCACAGTTATGGAACATTCAAACATCGTGCAAGTGATGCAGTGAACCCTCTGGAAGAACAAAATCTTAACTCGACTTTGTGACCGTCAAAACCGTCACTGAACCATAGGGTTTGTGGTAGTTTAGCGGTGCCACAAGTGAGGCGTTGGTTGACCCTTCTACGGCTGGTTCACTACTACTGTGGCATGTGATGGATACTTCTAAACTACGCTCAAGTGTTGAGCATTTGGGAAACTTTGGGTGTTTGTTGATTCGATCGGAATGTTTAACATCGTCTAGCGTTTTCTGTTATATGATACAATATATGGAATTCATACAGTTAGGATTGAAATGCGAAGTATGTGATATTTCTGATTTATGATGTTTGAGGAGATTGTGGATTCCAAATTTTATAGTTTTACATTTTCTTTTCTGGGACCGTAAGTGTAATATGTGGTGTATCGCCGGTTTCGTTGCTATACATTATAAATTCCCAGTTCCGTAAAAGCAATTTTTCTATATTTTCCAAGTCCCCCGAATGTTTTCCTATTTTCATCCTCGTATTTTTGTATGAAATTGGTTGCTTAGATTTTAATATTTAAATTTTCCTAACCAAATAAAACCAAGCCCAGCCCAACAAAATAAAAACTAAATATATAAATAAATCCCCAAAATCCAAGCTCAACCCATGTTCTTACTCCCGGCCGGCGCCCAAACCCGCCCGACCGCTTCACCATCTTCCCCACTCCCTCAAAATTTCCCGCTCGTTTTCACCATGTACCCCACGTCCCCGCCTCGTCTCCCCACATCCCCACTCGTCGACCGAGACTGCGCGCGCTCACGAGCTCCTCAAGCCCACCCCGTCTCTCTAACTCTCTCACCGTCACTATCGTTCTCCCTCTCTCCTTCCCCATATCTTCCCGCTCCCTCTCTCCCCCACGCCCACGACCGCGCTCGCCCATCACCATAGCTACCACGCCGGCATCACCCTCGTCATTCGTCCCTCGCTCCTCTCTCCAAAACACCCGAGCCGACCTCCTCCCAACCTTGCCTGCATGACCGAACTCTGCACCAAACCTTTCACCGAGCCTCCCCTGCACACCCTCTCACGGCCGACGATCACCCCGCTCCCATCGCGCCACCGGCCACCTCGTCGACCCCTCAGCGTCACCACCATCACCTCCGGTCTTCCCTCTGCCATCGTCGTCCCTTCACTGCACCTTCCACCGAACCTGTCCTCTCCTCCTCGTCGCCGTCCCCTCTCACCACCGGCACCTCCCTCTGCATCACCTGAGCTTCGACGTCGCAGCCACTCGAGCTCCTCAACCATCCTCTATGCCAAAAGAGCCATCCCCCGAGCAACTCCGACGACGAACCCAAACTCAAGCCGAGGCCGCGAACCCTAGCAGCGCCTTTCGTGGCGCGATCTTGTCGTTTCCGCTGTCGTGCATCGTCAACGCGTCATCAGGCAAGTACCCTGCTTGCCCCATGCTAATCCTATCTATTACACTTCTAGATAGCGCTAAATACAGTATATTGTTTGTTTGCGAATCAATAATGTGTACGTGTTCGATGCCAAACCCGAGGGGAAAAACCCCATTAAATTGACGGAAACCGATCACATAGGTTGGCCCGTATAGTAATGAACATAGTGTTATATTTTGGCAAAATATTACAGTCATTACTGACGTGATCGACCATCCCCATTTAAGCCCGTTAAAACTGGAACTTTCCGCGTCTGAAACTTGTAAAAATCACAACTAATTGATTATTGATTGGAATGTTGCGTTCGAGGGTTTAAATCGAAGCTGACTCAATGAACTAGAACCCTATAAGATTTTTAAATTGTTAATATGTAGAAAAGATGATGTAAACTGGTTCGTAGTGCGGCTCTGGACTGCAGACCAGAGCAGCACTGGTTGTTGATTCTCATCTTGTAATGCTTACCCTCTGCTGGTTGAACTTGTTATATTGCAGAACCCTATACTATAGCGAAGATGAAACAGTTAGATAACTAATAAATGTGATTTCACCCCTTTTCACTGCCGTTTACTATTTAAACTGTATTTTAGATTAACAGGACGTATAGCAGTCCGAAACAGAAACATAACTTATACCCCATTTTTGTACAGTACATAACATCTGACGTAGAGGCGCTATTAAAAATCTGTCTGGTGCATTGGAAACCCAATTGAAAAACCTAAATTTTGTCCAACTATAGCGTGGCCTAATTTTTATCCCAACAGGGTGAAAATTTTGTTGCGAAATGGACATTCAGTTCAGGAACTGAATTTTCAGCAGCGAACATTTAAAATGAAACGGCTGTAACTTGCAAACCCGAAATCCGATTGCACTGAAATAAATTTTGTTGAACTTCTGACCGAGTTTACTTACTACCTATTTTGTATCATTTTACGGAATTTTGAATGTATGATTTAATACAATTTTCATAAGTTCAAAAGATGCATAATAGTTCGTATTACACATGATTTGTTAACAGCATAAATGCACACATTTTACCCGATTGCCATACTTCAAGTGATAGTGCGCGTTATTGTTCAGTGTACAATGCGTTGTCGTGCATGAATGGTATAGTTTAGGAGTGTCAAGTACGCCAGTGAAAAAGTGAACGATTCGTAATAGTGAACAATATAGTGAACGGTGACTAAAACCGTGTTATTGGTGCCTACTTGTATACGACTAGACCAAACTCATAAATAGTGTAGATCTGGGGAAAAAAGGGGAAATCAAAGTGGAAAGAGAATTGTATTTAGCGAGGATAGTGATTTAGAGGATGGTCATTCAAACAACGACTCTTATATATATTAGGTTGGGCCTAGCGGTCCGGCTGACAGGGTTATGTCTCGGGCGATAGCGGGCCGTAGTCTCGGATATGTACGAGACCCTCGTTAAACATGATCTTCCTTTCCACAACTCGATTTCAAAGATGACTTAGAGACTGATAAGGACACATATCATACATTACATCTGACATATTGATTACCTACATTTTTACCTCCACTGCTATTACCTTCTTTGCTTGTTTCTTGTCACTATTATAATATTGCTATTACGTCGCTCTGACGACCTGAGTATGCATGCTCAGACCTCGAGGAAGAACCAGTACAGGAGTCAGACTTGCCCTTCGAGTTTGCGGAGATTTAGTCGGGAGTACCTCCTTCACATTTACTGCTTTCCTTAAAGTAACCTTGTATTCGCACTTGGTTAGTAGTTCTTTTTCTTATTTTATTTTAAATTGTGAACAATGAAAGTTGATGTAATAATTTAGTAAAGTTTTTCCTTTATTTCTGTGCTTTGTTTACTAATTACCATGTAATGCTAGATGCCGAAGTGACTATGATTGAAGAGATTTTGCGTGCTTTTTAAAATCAAAGTTAAGAATATACCGCAATCAAGACGGTGTCGCTTGGTAGCTAGCTGGTTGAGTACGGGTCGGTCCACAAGGAGCTGGATTCCTATTCTTTGTGTTTTAAGGAGTTAAATCCAAAAGATTTGGGTTTTATTTTAAGATCTAAGAATGAGATAAAACATTATAAAAAGCTTGCTTGGGTTAAGATTAGGTTAGTTTGGAAAATCAATTATTCTCACCGCTTTTTTTGCCCTAATTAAGAACTTTTAGGAATTAAGGTAATAATTAACAAAGGGGATTAGCACGATCGGGAAGAAACCAGGTTTCTTCCTCTTGGTCCTTGTCCGTCCTTTCTTAACTCTTACCCTAACCTCCATGGAAAACAATCACAACCGGTCTTTAACTAGGGTATCACCGCTACCTCGTGGGATAGGGTGCCGTAGTGTGCGGTGTATGTTTGTATGCATAGAGTCCTACTTTAAAATGTTGAACGGGCAAGAAAGGGATGAGAGATTTTCATCTCTCAAACCTTCCCTAAACCTAACCCTAACAAGTGAGGAACTACTCACTCATTAGGGAATTGATAAACGAATTCATTTTTATGGTTTTAATTTAATAACTATGGCAGATAAAAAAAATTATTTATAACTACGGCAGATAAAAAATTTATAACTACGGCTGATAACAAATTCAAGATAAAAAAACTTACTTCTTTATTGATGCACTCTTTGACAGATTACATGGAATTGAAAATTTAAGATCTAGAAATTAAAAGATGCATCTCAAAAGAGGCCCCCAAAAAGAGGCACGCTCCAAAAAGAGCCGTAGGGTTCCTATTTATAGAGAATAGAAACCCTAGGGTTTACATCTGATCCCTATCTACATTTACAAAACTACCCTGAGAAGCCTGATCAACGCACCGCCACCCACCGTCAAAAATGCACCGACATGTGTCCTATATGGCCGCGGATCCGCGGCCAGAAGGCTTGTTTGGCCGCGGTTCCGCGGCCATATTGTGTGTTCTTGGGCTCTGTTTTCTTATGATGCTTCTAGTTGCTTTTCGCATCTGTTTTCTTCACTTGGTTCTTCAGAATGTCTTCTAGTTTCTTCCAGATTTCCACAGTGTAGAATGTTGTGGACTTTTACTGTTTGCTTCGCGTTGAAGTCTTGAATCTTGCACTGCCTTTGTACTTTGTTAAATTGTTCATTGATCTTTATTTGTCCCTTAAACTGTAGGCATGATCAAGATTCTTCTATTTGTTGGTCGTATTCTCACTTTTGTATCGTCATTTCATCATTTTCACTGTTTTTTTCCGAGAACCTGGAACCTGGAACTATGTAGCAGACATGGATCAAAAGCACCTATTTATTTGTAAAATGAATAAGAATGGGGAATATAATAATGGAAAATTAAGATATGAACAAATACCCCCAAACATATCTTTTGCTCGTCCTCGAGCAAAACTAGTTTATTCTCGAAAAAACCTAACCTCACTTTCGCAAGGAAACGCGATTGCACTGAGCTCGTGCAACAAGCCGTTAAACCTCTTGGTGTCCCTAGTAGAAGGAGGGTTGTCTCCTGAGGGTTTTCAGTGGATACTACCCACAAAATCCAATCAATTTGGCCTATTGACTTTTATTCTTCAATTCGGTGTTCTAACAAGAAATTCTATTATCTTCAACTCATAAATTATCAACCCATATTTTTCACGCTTCCTTATCATTTAACTTAAGATTGTATATGTTCTGTAAATTCATTTAGCTTTTAGCATCTTTTGAATTTTCCTTCTAAGATTCCAACTCAACTTAGAAATTTTTATCATCTCTGCTAAAGATATATGTCCTATTTGTCATTCCTATCTCTCAGCCAAATCCTAGTCATATACCCTTACGTGTGTGTATGTATCATCCCTACACTAGGAAATTCAATTCAAGCTCTTATACTCTTGTCCATCGTCCAAAGTATTTTTAGTTGGTGAATGTTTAGATGAAATTGCTCACATATCCTTCATGCAACCGTTAATACTTTTTGAGGTACTAACGACCGATTACAAAATGTGTTTGCACATTAAGGCATAAATTCTCGTCTTGTAATATCTAAGGCTTTTAGCAGTGACTCCCAAACCAGTTGGTCTAAGGAACTAGGTGATAAAGCACCCTCGCTATATATTTTTTATTTTACGCAGTTTAAGTAATTACAAAACCAGTGTTCATTTTTTTATATATCTTTATTCACACTTATAATTTTATTTTCCTTCATACTAAGGATTTTAGACAAGAGCATTTCAAGGTATCCTCTACTATTCCAAGTTTCAAGGTTCGTGTTTGTGCAAGTTGTTGGGTATATATTTTTAGAATTTAGAGTTAAGGTTTGGAATTATTTTTCAGACTTATACTCCAATAAAAATTTCAATACTCTTCCCCTATTTTGACATAACCCAAGAAGTGAACTCAAAATTTGCCTATTTCTAAGTAAACTATAAGGACATATATTTTCTACCGTTAAATTTTTTAGAAAGGTTATTTTTAGGGGTTTTAATTTACTAAGTTTTGGGATCTAGTTTTTCCTAGCAAGTTACCCGTCTTGTCAAACTTAAGTCAATTATAGCCAAAATTGAACTTTTCAATTTTTATAATTTTTCAATTTTTATGGGTTTTAAAATAAGTATGCAAATGCAAAAATGTACATATGAATGCGAAGGAAGAATCCTTACCGAGCACACCCCCAAACTTAAACTGGACAGTGTCCTCACTGTCATGCCACACCAAGAGGGTCAAAAATGTCGGCACTCCCCTGTTTATTTATTTATTTTCTATATTTTTTTATTGCTAAAACAAAATAGATATACAATAAGGTCCCCCCCAAACTTAAGTGAGACAGTGTTTCCACTGTTTAAGCGTTAAAGTTCAGAATTAGGGAGGAGAAAAATATAGTATCAAGCTATACAAGGCCTTACTCAGGCCGAAGGTTAGCACCAACCATTCAAAAATTTTATCGCTATAATGGTATGTTTGGTGAAAGAATGGAGTGTAGAGAAAAGAAATGAGAAGCACACGAGACCGTGTGGAGACAGAAGCAGTATACAGTCTCAGTGGAGGAGAAGAATGGCGGACGGGAAAAATAAATAGTGGTGGTGGTTCGACTTCTTCGGTTGGAGGTTTATTAATCACAAAATCCGTGTCGTTTAGGAATGCAAGTTCGTCGGCGAAAATATCTTCAAAACTTTCATCGAAGGTTCGATTAAACGTTTCAATGTCAATAAGTGTCGTGCCAGAATTCAACACACTTGATTTTTCAAAAATTATGAAGGTAGGATAGTCGTAAGGATCATTTACCTAATTTTCAAAAGAGTCTAAATCAAGTTGTTTTCCTAGAATTATCGAACTCAAAATATCGGGTTGTGATTCATTAACACTCGGTGTCATTAAATGACGATTAGAAAAAGAACCAAAGAAAGTGGGAGAAAGAAGTTGAATACGAACTTGAGAGTGGAGATGGAGTGTATAAATTAGCACATTTTGTAATGACCGATATGTAAAAAGTGATTGTGCTAATCTATCAACCCTCTGAGAAATGAGGTCAAATCTCCCAAGGTTCGTGAGAAAACATGGGTACGTCGAACTTGGTAAACCAGACATTGAAAATGAAAGGGATACGGTCTCGTGCGTGGTCGGAACGATGGAAAGGACGAAGGGGAGTGATTTAGGAAGGGTCACAGTTAAAGGTTCAGGAGGGTGTACACAGTCAGTGGAAGGGACAGAATGAATTGGAAAATCCGACTCATCAAACAAAACTGCTTTATCCTCAAAAATTTCCTCAATATTCTCTTCAAAATTTAGCTTATCCATACCATTCTCATTAAAATCAAGACGCATATGAAGTTCAGGAAAAACATTTAATGATTCGGGATGATGAATTGGAGAGAAAAACTCAGCCAAATCTGCGGGTTCATCATCCAAACTATTCCCTGTGTCGATATCCTCAATCGAGTGAAAATCAATTTTTTTTGGACACCTCATCAAAAGCATGGATATTTATCAATTCAGGTTCTATATTGGAGGTGTAGAGGTCAAAAGGATTGGTGATGGTTTCACTCGAAAGGGACCCTTCACAATCTGGCAAATTAAGCACTATAAAGTCGCACAACTCATTAAATGTTTTATTTTCAACTGGTGAAACATTTGGGACACTTTATAGACATTCAAAACCGGAGTTGTGGGATTCAATTGGGGATGGGTAGGTTTGATTTTGAAGGATGCACAGCTCACTCTCTTCATTCAATGTCTCAACCCGAAAGGTACGGAACATGACCGACACTTAAATTACGAAACGTCTCTAGGCATACGTAATCTAAGTAAGCCAAAACCCTGAAATCAAATCAAAAGAAACAGTAGAGTGAAGGAAAAACCAAATTAAAACAAGTAGTTTTAATAGCATAAGCCGAATTATGCGTTTTAAAAAAAAACATCAAGTATTTTCTGAAAATTTCGGCAGAGTCTCCTTTGTAAATACTGGCCCCCCAGACGGGATACAACATGAATAGTATACGAAATCAATAAAAAGGCATTCCCAAGCGGGAGCTAGCTCTTCGTCAATCGATGGTCACAACCACGTAAGCAATATAATATACAACGCCAAGGGCGAGGATCAAAACTCAAAAGGAAACTCAAACAGCAAGAAATCCATAGAAATACAACGCGTGACACTAAGGTCGAAAGAATAAACATCACTGGTCTCTATCTCTGAAATAAATACATGTTTGGTTGATGGAACTTCTAGATACAACACAATAAAAATATACAAGGTATAATGATGGGTACGATACAAATAAACCCACCTACTAGCAAGTCACCCGAAAAGAAACAGTGCCAGCAAAGCCGTAATGAAACCTGTACGGCAAAACCTGAAAGAAACTGTGACACAACGGGGGTGAGTTGCCAACTCGTGAGTAGAAAACATCTACAAACAGAAATCGCATGAGCAACGCAATCCTAAGTCATAAAATCATAATATATCCTCAAATATATAACCAGCAGCCTATAACAATGGCAAGGGTATACCTCTGAACAACGGTAATACCATGTGCTTATGTCAGTGCCGCAGGTAGCAATATATCATATGGATGAGGTATGAATGCATGAAAACAAGATACATGTAAATGAAGGAATTGCTTTCATAATTTATAGAGATTTCCTTTGTATTTTTAAAATGAGGTATCATAAATGAAATCGGCATCAACAGTGTCTAGCATCGACACAAAACATAAATCTCAATGTCTCAAAATCTCAGGCTCCGGCTATCCGGACTGGCCTGTATCATCAAACCTCAGTACCTCAATATCCCGAAATCTCAATGTCAATCTCAATATCTAGGGCGCCGTCAGTCCAGACCGGCCACTATCATCCATCTCAAGACCATGACGGTATCCTCCGGATATCCGACGCGTCGGGTAAAATCACCGGTAGGTAGTCTCCCCCTGCCAGGCTCACATCGTCATCACCACACGCTTCTTGCCCAGGGGTACCTTACCGGGTCCACCATATACCCGAAACGGTTCCTCCACTCTTCGAACTCAGGTCTCACATGTCGCTCTCAGCACCGAGAAAACACATGGTGGACGCACTGAAATATCATATCAAGGGTGACCGGGTTTTTAAAACAATTACATATTCTCTTTTGAAATCCCCACGGTTCCCAAATCCAGAAATATCATGGAAATCCGAATCCAAAACCTCAATAGCACATAAACAAGTCAATATAGGCATGAGAATCCATGAATGCGGCATAGCAATGAATAACAGTATGCATGAAGTGACAAGTAATAACTACAATGTCTAAACTGGCATATAAGGCAGGTACACTAATATCATGTCAAACTACTAACTAACAACCTAAGTCAAGCAATAGTATTTCCTAAGTGTATGTGACATGGCAATTACCGATGAAGATGTGTGTGAGCCGGCAAGTAAGTGTACGTGGTACATACGCATCATCGGTAATGGTGCTGGTGTCCTAACAGCATGATATCAATAATGAAATATGAATTACAATAAGTATGCGATGCGGAGCAGCAGCAATAATGTGCGGGAGCTGAATACTAAACACAATGATAACTAATCTGCATTTAATATAATATGAGTCATACTGCTACACTAAACTATAGGGCTGAGCTAACAGGCTAACTGAAGGTAAGGGAAACCGCCTAGTATCTGAGTCGATACATACATATACATATATATATATATATATATATATTAGTCGGTGATCCTGCCTCGATAATATCACATCCGATACCATATCTATAATCAGATATTCCCAAGTCAAGGGTGCGGATCAAACATCAATATATAGCTCGTACGTAAATCCATCGTACGGCATCCTAAATCTGTGTACGGGTCAATATCACATTCATCATATTATTCATCTGATATCCTCTTTATCAAAGATCATAATTCGGGTACTGATCTATGTATAGTACCATACTAATATCATCAATATGATCATGATCTGAATACTGATCGATAGCCTCGAACAAACCGATATCATCAGCACATATCATCATAAAGATAGATACATCGCTCAATGCGACCCATTATAATTATCTTAACATATCATATCTCATATCACGATCACATGTCGACCATTTTATTCATATCACTATTCACATGGTATCGTCGTCTGAAGATCCGCTATAACATCATGACGTATCTAAAATACGAATTCTGCCATGTCACCGATCTCACGGTCTCAAATCCCAAATACTATCCTCAATACCACTATGTGAACACATAGTCCCATACCCATGTGAACACATAACCATCTATTCCCATATACGCACATTTGAAAAGAATGTATGCAAGTAGGGGGGTGTGTATGTGTGGTGCAACCACTACTCTAGGGTTTCGCAACACTAAACCAATCCAATCACAACTAGAATCTATCTTTATCATCAATAATCTCAAACAATATATAATCAATATATGTGTGTATACGTATTCGTATACATCACCACGAACTGTGAGGGTGCTATACGCCATCCACCCGACTTCTCCCGTAGATATAAATCTACACACCTGGTCCTCGCTCGCCGGTGCCGACATCGCCACGTGCTTGCTTGTCATCTCGAAGTCCACATGGGGTACCTACATATCATAACGCACCGTATCGCATTAAAATCTGACTCATGACCAAAACGACATATGAATCCCATATAGGTCAAAAACTATGGTTTGCTTTCACAATTCAACCCAATAAACCCTCGACGTCGGCGTACAAACGCCAAACCATCGAGAAAAACCCAAACACACCCATTTTCACATTCATAAACACTTAACATATATATAAAATAGGGTGAAATCATCAAAACCAATAAAAGTAAACAAATCGTTTTATTTGCCAAAAATCTAGTTAGCGGTCGTTAACCGTTTTAATACAAATATTGATGTTTAAACAAAACTAATGGCCATAATATTTACTAAATAACTTAAATAAGCCATACAAACCATTTCCACAATTTAATTTCACCAAACTATATACGTTCAAAAAAACTAGTTTGCAATTTTACCCAAATTTCAACAATTTTAGCAAAAATGCATAAACAACAATTTAGCTTGGATTTGCATGATCTAAAATATTAAAATACAATTTAAAATGTTAATAATACCATGAATACCCTAATTAGATTTTTATCCCAATTGATTAATTAAATTCCCAAAACCTACTTAACAAAATTAACACAATTAGCAAAATTTTAAACTAACAAATAGCAACTAGTAACTAGATTTTCCTTACAAAACATAAGATCTCAAATTACAACACACAAATCATGATCCAAATACCCAAATCTCAAATTTGATCACAACCCCTTCTCTTGAATTTTCAATCATGCAATTTGAACCCATATAAAACCTAATTAACACTTAATTAAGCTAACATAAGCATTAATCAACAATTTAACCACAAGGTTAAAATTATACCTCCAAAATTTTGTAGATCTCACTTGAAATCTAGCCATCCAAAATGCTCTCTTTTCCCCACAATCCATGCATTAAAGGCTAAACTAAAATGGGTAAGAGTTGGATTTGGATTTTGGGATTTTTTTGATGGATTTTGAGATAATTTTTGATGAAATTTTTTCAAGAGAAATGAGGGAGAAAAGAGAGAGGCTGCTGTTGAGGGAGAGGGAGGGTAGGCCAAGGCATGGGGAGAGAGTGGGGAGAGAGAATGAGGTGAGGAAAGTAGTAGGTCAACCCTAAAAGTCAAAGCCCATACTTAATTAACTATTTTCTTTCATTTCCTTTCTTTTGTTTTGTTTTCTTTTAGCAAATTCAAATGGGGAAATGAGGGCCAACATATGGCTGCTGCTGATTTGGGAAGAGGAGAAAGGGTGTGGATGAGTGTGGGTGAGGGAAAAACGATAAATGTTATACCCCAATATCTATTTACACTAATTTCACTATTTAAGCTCTTTTTCGTCGATATTTTCTACCACCGCTTGACATCTTCATTTTATTTCAAAAATTACATGCTAAATTTTTTTTAATTTGTTATGATGCACAAATTTTTTTTCAACCCATTCCAATTTGTAATTTTCCCTAATTAAATGCATTAGTGACGGCTTAAAATAATATTAAAATAATTAATTTCCGAAAATTTTTCAGAAAATTAGAAATTTTACCAGTGGTTCAATAAACACCAAATTATAGCAATTACATAGCTAGAATATGAATATTTAATTTTGTAATAAAGATATTTGTATTTTGACTTTTTATAGAAAACGCCCTTATTTTACCGATTTTTCCGAAATTTCACCGAAACGATTTTCAAAACACTACAATCTTACCCCCTTAAAGAAATTCGGTCCCCGAATTTAAATTAAAACTCCCCTCAAATACCAAAACATCTGAGCAAAACCATCAAGCCGTCGGGGCTCCGAAATTATAAATAGATAAAACAAATCGTAGCGCAGCGCTTGCGCATGAAAAATGAGCATATAACTCAAAATCAAAACTCCGTCAAGCATCCCGCAATCATCGGAGTCATGGTATGGACACAAATGTCAAATCCAATACAAAACCAATATGATATAACTTGAAACTATACATGTAAATATCAAATCTATATATGTAAATATCTGAAGGAAATGCATGCCAAATCTTTTAAAGTCGCTGTGCAATGCGCATAACACTGCACAGTGGCGGACGTTTATCATAAGAAAATAACCATATACATATATACATTTTGTTTAATATGTACGTTCCGCCGTTTTGGAAACAATTTAGAAGGGTTCCTTGTTTTAAACGTTTCGTGTCATATCAGACACGTAGGTAAATACTGAGACTATATCTCTTTTTGGAATTCCCTTCGATAGCTATCAATACATGCAAAATATATTCAGGTACTGTCCTCTGTCTAGTCCTGCTCAGTACGAAAACACATAGAAAATATCATAAAAACGTACTGCTCCATAAGAAATCATTCCTAAAATATGCATATGAATACTACGTGCGTCTGGTGCGCACGGAAATCAAAATCCATGGATGTGCCATAGATGTGCACAAAACAACATCAAGGTGCAACGGGTGTGCACGAAACATCTGTCATAAGCAACGTGTGTGCCTGACAGCAAAATCAGGTGCATCTGACATGCACGAAAAACCTCGATTTAGTGCATCTGGTGTGTACTACAATTGCATCTCAAAACATGCGCTCAACATGCGCGAAAATCCAAATCCGGTGCATCCATCATGCACGAAATTATGAAATCCAATATCAAGCGCCGAACATGCGCAAAATCCAATCAGGTGCACAAGGAGGACAAAACAATATCGAATATCACAATTGAAATCGAAGTCTAGTGCATCTAAGTGCACAAAATGCGTACCACTGCACTACAAGCATATGTGAACTATAAAGAGTGCAAAAAAAAAACCAAATCATATGTGTATATATGCACAAATCAACTCAACTGTATGAAATCCATATAATCACAAACATGAGAAACCAAGGCACGAAAACTATCTCAAGTGCAACAACTGTGCAAAAATCGTAAATACTCAGTAGGTGCAACCATGGTGCATGAAAACAATATCATGAAACTCAATCATCAAAACAAATTCATGCGAATAGATCGCTCAAAATACCAAAATCAAGTATGGAGGAATAGTCCCGCTCAAGCACATCCTCCAAGAATCTCGGGCCAACTGTCGTGGTCACTCATAGCATGTCTCGTCGACGATCCTGAACTCTGGCCTGCCGGTGTGCGTAACGTGACCACTCCTGGGTCCAAGTCTTCCCGTAATTTATTCCAGAAATGTCCTGCCAAGGTCTCTCCCGAATCTCATCTCTGCCGAACTGTCTGGAAGTCATCGTCCCTTACTAGATCTGTTCTCGTTCCGGAACGGCTGCATATTCATCACGGCTCCTTCTGGAAGGTATATCCAAGTACAATGCCTCGGCATGCGTATCGCATCTCGGATGTCGGTGGAGTGGAACGTCGTCTCATCAAGATCTCGTACGAACCTCTTACTCCACTTTCTCTAATATCGACTGCTTCAGACTCATCTCGTCGTGGCTGCGTGGACTGAGCTCCAACGGCTATCCTCGTATCTAGAGTCTCCCAAGAAATGCATCTCACCACCTGGCATCCGAATGAAGTTGAACCATCCGATCGATTCGTCAAAACCTCATAATCCCCCAAGAGCTCAACATCTTGGGTACAGTTTAACAGTATCGAGTACGTACCACAACATCGATGGTCCAGCCGTAGAAGGGCAAACCCGAGCCTCACTAATGGCGCTGCGGAACTGCCGAAAACCCTAAGGTTCAAAGGCTTTCACACGGTCATTAAGTCGAGTTAGGGTTTCATTCTTCTAGAGGGTCTATAGAATTGCCTGCATGTCTTTCCGAATACTTTAAACTTGGAATAGTAGGTTTCTGACATTTGATCGTCTCTGTCGACTCTCAACGTCTCCGCGTGAAGTCGTCTCTAGCTGCAATCAACCTATCTGATGACCTCGTATCGGGGTAGCGAACGAACCACTTGTCCTATTCATTCATCCTCGGTGATTAGCGACCTTTTATCATCTCTTAGTACAACTGGTACTGCAATAGCTCCAACACCTGGGCGATATCTCGTCGTTCGCAGCAACAATTGGCTCACTTTCCTGCACGCTGAACAGTGCCTCCATCATCATGAATAAGCAATACATCAACGGTCAACAAAATCTAGTTGTCCTCTGTCGATGGTCCAATCCTCTGGTGCTGATCTTCACGTCCGAGTAATCTCATACATCGATCCATTAAACGCTCGTTGAGCGAAAACACAATAAAAGACACATCTCCGCAATCGTGTGTCACCGGAATCACGCCCTGGCTAGTCCTCGTTCGTGACGAGCTCATGCTGACCGCAACTCTAGCCGTAGCTCTCCCTGCCCGTACTCATGGCAGCAAAAACATAACTGGTAATGATGCGGTTAAATCAGGAATGAATATAATACTGAGCAAAGAAATGTACAGCCTAAGACTTCTTAAGTGGAGTAGCGTATCATAAGTATGCCGCGGAACATACCCACGGTACGTCACTCTACTTTAGTCACCTATTCCATCTACCAAGGGTCATCCTACGCTCCGAAGGTAAAACCTAACGCTCTGATATCAAATTTGTCACGACCCGAAAGATACGGAACATGACCGGCAATTAAATTACGAAACGTCTCTAGGTGTATGTAATCTAAGTAAGCCAAAACCAAAGAAGCAGTAGAGTGAAGGAAAAACCAACTTAAAACAAGTAGTTTTAATAGCATAAGCCGAATTATGCGTTTTAAAAAAAAACATCAAGTATTTTCTGAAAATTTCGGCAGAGTCTCTTTTATAAATACTGGCCCCCCAAACGGGATACAACATGAATAGTATACGAAATCAATTAAAAGGCATCCCCAAGCGGGAGCTAGCTCTTCGTCAATCGACGGTCACAACCACGCAAGCAATATAATATACAACGCCAAGGGCGAGTATCAAAACTCAAAAGGAAACTCAAACAGCAAGAAATAGATAGAAATACAACGCGCGACTCTAAGGTCGAAAGAATAAACATCACCGGTCTCTATCTCTGAAATAAATACATGTTTGGTTGATGGAACTTCTAGATACAACAGAATAAAAATATACAAGGTATAATGATGTGTACGATACAAATAAACCCACCTACTAGCAAGTCACCCAAAAAGAAACAGTGCCAGCAAAGCCGTAATGAAACCTGTACGGCAAAACCTGCAAGAAACTATGGCACAACAGGGGTGAGTTGCCAACTCGTGAGTAGAAAATATCTACGAATAGAAATCGCATGATCAACGCAATCCTAAGTTATACAATCATAATATATCCTTAAATATATAACCAGCAGGGTATAACAATGGCTAGGGTATACCTCTGAACAACGGTAATACCAAGTGCTCGTGTCAGTGCCTCAGGTAGCAATATATCATATGGATGAGGTATGAATGCATGAAAACAGGATATATGTAAATGAAGAAACTGCTTTCATAATTTAGTGAGATTTCCTTTGTATTTTTAAAATGAGGTATTATAAATGAAATCAGTATCAACAGTGTCTAGCATCGACACAAAACATAAATCTCAATGTCTCAAAATCTCAGGCTCCGGCTATCCTGACTGGCCTTTATCATCAAACCTTAGTACCTCAATATCTCGAAATCTCAATGTCTCAATCTCAATATCTAGGGCGGCGTCAGTCCATACCGGCCCCTACCATCCATCTCAAGACCACGACGGTATCCTCTGGATATCCGACGCGTCGGGTAAAATCACCGGTAGGTAGTCTTCCCCTGCCAGGCTCACATCGTCATCACCACGCGCTTCTTGCCCAGGGGTACCTTACCAGGTCCACCATATACCCGAAACGGTTCCTCCACTCCTCGAACTCGGGTCTCACATGTCGCTCTCAGCACCGAGAAAACACATGGTGGACGCACGGAAATATCATATCAAGGGTAACCGGGTTTTTAAAAAATTACATATTCTCTTTTGAAATCCCTACGGTTCCCAAATCCAGAAATATCATGGAAATCCGAATCCAAAATCTCAATAGCACATAAACAAGTGAATATAGGCAAGAGAATCCATGAATGCGACATAGCAATGAATAACAGTATGTATGAAAAGACAAGTAATAACCACAATGTCTAAACTGGCATATAAGGCAGGTACACTAATATCATGTCAAGCTACTAACTAACAACCTAAGTCAAGCAATAGTATTTTCTAAGTGTACGTGACATGGCAATTACCGAAGAAGATGTGTGTGAGCCGGCAAGTAAGTGTATGTGGTACATACGCGTCATCGGTAATGGTGCTGGTGTCCTAACCGCATGATATCAATAATGAAATATGAATTACACTAAGTATGCGATGCGGAGCAACAACAATAATGTGCTGGAGCTGAATACTAAACACAATGATGACTAATCTGCATTTAATGTAATATGAGTCATACAGCTGCACTAAACTATAGGGCTGGGCTAACATGCTAACTGAAGGTAAGGGAAACCGCCTAGCATCTGAGTCGACACACACACACACACACACACACACACACACATATATATTAGTCTGTGATCCTGCCTCGATAATATCACATCCGATACCATATCTATAATCAGATATTCCCAAGTCAAAAGTGCGGATCAAACATCAATATATAGCTCGTACGTAAATCCATCGCACGGCATCCCAAATCTGGGTACGGGTCATTATCACATTCATCAAATTATTCATCTGATATCCTCTTTATCAAAGATCATAATTCGGGTACTGATCTACGTCTAGTACAATACTAATATCATCAATATGATCATGATCTGACTACTGATCGACAGCCTCGAACAAACCGATATCATCAGCACATATCATCATAAAGAGGGATACATCGCTCAATGCGACCCATTATAATTATCTTAACATATCTTATCTCAAATCACGATCACATGTCGACCATTTTATTCATATCACTATTCGCATGGTATCGTCGTCCAAAGATCCGCTATAATATCATGACGTATCTCAAATACGAATTATGCCATGTCACCGATCTCACGGTCTCAAATCCCAAATACTATCATCAAAACCAGTATGTGAACACATAGTCCCATACCCATGTGAACACATAACCATCTATTCCTATATATGCACATATGAAAAGAATGTATGCAAGTAGGGGTGTGTGTGTGTATGTGTGGTCAAACCACTAATCTAGGGTTTCTTAACACTAAACCAATCCAATCACACCTAGAATCTATCTTTATCATCAATAATCTCAAACAATATATAATCAATATATGTGTGTATACGTATTCGTATACATCACCACGAACTGCGGGGGTGCGATACGCCATCCACCCGACTTCTTCCCGTAGATATAAATCGACTCACCTAGTCCTCGCTCGCCGGTGCCGACGTCGCCACGCGCTAGCTTGTTGTCTCGAAGTCCACATGGGGTACCTACATATCATAACGCACCGTATCGCATTAAAATCTGACTCATGACCAAAACGACACACGAATCCCAGATAGGTCAAAACCTATGGTTTGCTTTCACAATTCAACCCAAAAAACCCTCGACTTCGGCATACAAACGCCAAACCATCGAGAAAAATCCAAACACACTCATTTTCACATTCACAAACACTAAACATATATACGAAATAGGGTGAAATCATCAAAACCAATAAAAGTAAACAAATCGTTTTATTTCCCAAAAATCTAGTTAGCGGTCGTTAACCGTTTTAATATAAATCATGATGTTTAAACAAAACTAATGGCCATAATATTTACTAAATAACTTAAATAAGCCATACAAAGCATTTCCACAATTTAATTTCACCAAACTATATACGTTCAAAAAAAACTAGTTTGCAATTTTACCCAAATTTCAACCATTTCAGCAAAAATGCGTAAACAACAATTTAGCTTGGATTTGCAAGATCTAAAATATTAAAATACAATTTTAAATGTTGATATTACCATGAATACCCTAATTAGAATTTTATCCCAATTGATTAATTAAATTCCCAAAACCTAGTTAACAAAATTAACACAATTAGCAAAATTTTAAACTAACAAATAACAATTAGTAACTAGCTTTTACTTACAAGACTTAAGATCTCAAATTACAACACACAAATCATGATCCAAATACCCAAAACTCTAATTTGATCACAACCCCTTCTCTTGAATTTTCAATCATGCAATTTGAGCACATATAAAACCTAATTAACACTTAATTAAGCTAACATAAGCATTAATCAACAATTTAACCACAAGGTTAAAATTATACCTCCACAATTTTGTAGATCTCACTTAAAATCTAGCCATCCAAAATGCTCTCATTTCCCCACAATACATGCATTATAGGCTAAGCTAAAATGGATAAGAGTTGGATTTGGATTTTGGGATTTTTTGATGGATTTTGAGGCAATTTTTGATGAAATTTTTTCAAGAGAAATGAGGGAGAAAAGAGAGGGGCTGCTGTTGAGGAAGAGGGAGGGTCGGCCAAGGCATTGGGAGAGAGTGGGGAGAGAGAATGAGGTGAGGAAAGTAGTAGGTCAACCCCAAAAGTCAAAGCCTATACTTAATTAACTATTTTCTTTCATTTCCTTTCTTTTCTTTTGTTTTCTTTTAGCAAATTCAAGTAGGGAAATGAGGGACAACATGGGGCTGCTGCTGATTTGGGGAGAAGAGAGAGGGTGTGGGTGAGTGTGGGTGAGGAAAAAATGATAAATGTTGTACCCCAATATCTATTTACACTAATTTCACTATTTAAGTCTTTTTTTGTCGATATTTTCTAACACCGCTTGACAGCTTCATTTTATTTCAAAAACAACATGCTAAAATTTTGTTTAATTTGTTATGATGCACAAAATTTGTTTCAACCCATTCTAATTTGTAATTTTCCCTAATTAAATGTATTAGTGACGGCTGAAAATAATATTAAAATAATTAATTTCGGAAAAAATTTCAGAAAATTAGAAATTTTACCTGTGGCTCAATAAACACCAAATACTAGCAATTACATAGCTAGAATTTGAATATTTAATTTTATAATAAAGATTTTTGTATTTTGAATTTTTACAGAAAACCCCCTTATTTTACCGATTTTTCCGAAATTTCACCGAAACGATTTTCAAAACGCTACACTCAAAGTCCCAATCTGTCCAACCGCCTCACCATACATTAGAAAATTTGGAGCTAGTTGGAAACTGGCTACCGGTTCACTAGGTTATCTTGATGAATTAAGGGCGGCAATGGACGCATCCAAATTCCTTATCTGTTGGTTTATCGCTACAATATAAGTTTCCAACGACTGTTCCAGACTAGACATGGGTTGTGAAGGGGTTGCAGTAAAAGATTCAAAATTGATTGGATTCTGGAAACTCCCAATTGGCTGTGTAGAAGCAATGTCTAGGGAAGGTCCGAAAGTCGGGCAGGATTGGTAGGAATTGAATGGTTGGACAGGAGTAGGATCAACATTTGGATAAAAAGGTCATTGGACTTGTTGATCCCAAGAACTGAAAGTTTTGAAAGGAGTGAAAGATCGGCTATGAAATTGTTCAATATGTTCAGCATTAGACAAGGGTTTCGGAATTACCTCCGGACTCTCAAAAGGGGTATCAACATAAGAAGGTGGTGAAGGTTGAAACGGTTGATACAAAGTGGATTGCGGAGTCCAACTGTTTCTCCTAGATGATTCTAATCGATCTTTCAAAGAAATTTTGGGCATGGAGGGGTCGTCCGTAATTCAACCAAAACAATGTGCGTAGGAAGCAATGTTTGGATGAGGGTACCAAAGTTCGGCAAGAGTTTTGCGAGGTGGGGTACCCATGATGTGAGAAAGGAGAAGAAAAAGAATGTGATGATTTTTTTATTTATATATTTTTTTAAAAATTTATTTTTAAATTTTTTTAGAAATTGTTTGTTTTTGTGTTTTTGAAATTTTTAAAAGTGGTTTTTTTTAGAAAGAGTTTTTGCAAAATTTTATACGGTCTACCACACTCTTTCAAACAGTCACAATATAAGCATGCAAAATCAAGCCTAGAGGTAGGGTCTCCGAAGTCAACTAGACTGCTCCTAACTGTTCCAAAGGGCAAGTTGTGAGATGCTCAAATCGCCTCTTCACCGCCAATTGTGGCCAGGTAAGCAAAAGTAAAGAAAGGATGGATCCGCTCATGAATCACCGTGAGACAGGCCTTTTAAAATTACCTTTCCTACTTGTCTAGCCTAGGCACCACAAAGTATGGTTTAGATAAACGACCGATGCCTACAACTTTTCCTTTGTCCTATTGAGCGCGACAGTCCTTATTGGCGGAGTCTAATATTTTTTAATTAACTCGAGAGTTGATGCAAAATGCTTTTTGTGATTTCTGGGGTCTTAGGAAGGGTAATGAAATCCCCACCTATTATTGATTGGTGTTATAGCCCCTTAAATGTCCGTTTTAAAAATGCAAAACAATAAATGCATAAAAATCTAAAACACTTTCAAAATAATTTTTTTTTGCAGCCCAAAGAATCCTGCACAAAAACAATTTATAGGAGAGGGAGAAAGATTTTGCGCAAAGAACCCTGCAGGAAAAATTTTAGTTGGGTTCAGAAGGTAGAAGGGAGGATACAATACCCACAAAGAAGTTTTGGGATGCTGACGTCACTGGTTGACCGCGGTTCCGCGGTAAAACCCCTGAATCTTCCGCGGTTCCGCGGCGGTTTAGTTGGTTTGGATCTCCAAAATATTTCTCTGTGTTGTTTTGATTCTCCCCTGTTTGTTCAGATTTTCTGTTTCTTGATTTGTTCACTGGGTTTTTCCAGATCTGAATCTGTCCGTCTTCTTTTCCTGCACAATTCACACAATACCACTCAAGAAGAACATGATGAAATTTTTTATTTTATTTTATTTTATTTATTTATTTTTGTTTTAAAAATTTTCAATTTTTATAATTTTTTAATTTTTAATTTTTTAATTTTTTTAAACTCGAAATTACACATGGAAAGAGACTACCGTCTACCCGGCAACGGCGCCATTTGATTGTTGGAGGGATTTTGCGTGCGTTTTAAAATCAAAGTTAAGAATATACCGCAATCAAGACGGTGTCGCTTGGTAGCTAGCCGGTTCAGAGCGGGTCGGTCCACAGGGAGATGGATTCCTATTCTTTGTGTTTAAACGAGTTAAATCCAAAAGATTTGGGTTTTATTTTAAGATCTAAGAATGAGATAAAAGTTTATAAAAAGCTTGCTGGGGTTAAGATTGGGTTAGTTTGGAAAATCAATTATTCTCACAGCTTTCTTTGCCCTAATTAAGAACTTTTAGGTGTTAAGGTAATAATTAACAAAGGGGATTAGTATGATCGGGAAGAAACTAGTTTTCTTCCTCTTGGTCCTTATCTGTCCTTTCTTAACTCTTACCCTAACCTCCATGATAAACAATCACAGCCGGTCTTTAATTAGGGTATCACCGTTACCTCGTGGGATAGGGTGCCGTAGTGAGCGGTGTGTGTTTATATGCATAGAGTCCTATTTTAAAATGTTGAACGGGCAAGAAAGGGATGGGAGATTTTCATATCTCAAACCTTTCCTAAACCTAACCCTAACAAGTGAGGAACTACTCACTCATTAGGGAATTGATAAACAAATTCATTTTTATTGTTTTAATTTAATAACTATGGCAGATTAAAAAAAATATTTATAACTACGGCAGATAAAAAATTTATAACTACGGCAGATAAAAAATTTAGAATTACGGCAAAAAAGAAATTCAAGATAAAAAAACTTACTTCTTTATTGATGCACTCTTTGACAGATTACATGGAATTGAAAATCTAACATCTAGAAATTAAAAGAGGCATCTCAAAAGAGGCCCCCAAAAAGAGGCACGCTCCAAAAAGAGCTGTAGGGTTCCTATTTATAGAGATTAGAAACGCTAGGGTTTACATCTGATCCCTATCTACATTTACAAAACTACCACGAGAAGCCTGGTCAACGCACCGCCACCCACCGTCATACACCGACATGTGTTCTATAAGGCCGCGGATCCGCGGCCAGATGGCATGTTTGGCCGTGGTTCCGTGGCCATATTGTGGGTTCTTGGACTCTGTTTTCTTCTGATGCTTCTTGTTGCTTTTCACATCTGTTTTCTTCACTTGGTTCTTCAGAATGTGTTCTAGTTTCTTCCAGATTTCCACAGTGTAGAATTTTGTAGACTTTTACCGTTTGCTTCGTGTTTAAGTCTAGAATCTTGCGCTGCCTTTGTACTTTGTGAAATTGTTCATTGATCTTCATTTGTCCCTTAAACTGTAGGTATGATCAAGATTCTTCTATTTGTTTGTCGTAATCTCAGTTTTGTATCGTCTTTTCATCATTTTCACTGTTTTGTTCCGAGAACCTGTAAGCTGCAACTATGTAGCAGACATGGATCAAAATCACCTATTTATTTGTAAAATGAATAAGAATGGGGAATATAATAATGCAAAATTATGATATGAACAGACTACGACAGGATTATTCCCTGACCGTAGGAACATGGCTGGCCTAGTCATCCCTTGTTTTTCGTATTTTGGGAAGCGGGGTGTGACATACATCAACGACAATTGGGATACGCATATTTACTTACGTTTATGACAGGTGATGTTATGTGTTGTTGTAATATGTTATATTAGATCGTCGTGTTCTGAATAGCCGGGGGTTTTATGTGAAATGGGAGTTTTTATTTTCATTCATGTAAAATTCATTTCTATGTAACATTCTTTTATTGGGGCACTTCCGGGTTGAGGATACTGTCACCATTGTATATTATTTACTTTTCCGCATTAGGATAGACCCAAGGCGGAGAGCACAAGCAGCCGGGTTCAAGGGTCCAGTGGGAGGCATCTCGAGGAGTCGAGACCGGGTCTCCAAACCCTAGAATTGGTAGGGTTGCTTGCCGCTCTCGTAGGGGTATCGGGATGTGGGTTTGGATATTCATCGCTACCGTGGAATCCGTGTTTTATACAGGCTCAAAATAAAACACGGACCTTCTAGAATATCCAATATATCATATTTTTCTTCTGCTGCTGATGTTCTGTGATGAGATCATATTACTGCCTAAGACGAATGCTTATACTATATATATATATGTTGATATATAAATATTACTGTTTTAGTTTATTCTGTGATGCTTAGGAAGCATAATTGATGGGATTCATTAATGAGATTAATGAAAGAAAAGAAACCTAAAAGATGTTGTAGAATCAAATTTATAAAAAAAGGGTACCTCTAGTTTTTTCTTTGCATAGCGGTATTCCTTTTAGAATATCCAGCACCTTATTCGATAAGGAAAGAGCCGAGATCCCTTTACCGGGAGTGACCTCTTTAGCGAAACTAGCAGATGCTACAACTCACGGTTTAGTTTTTGATTGCTTCTATAGTTCATGCTTTGCACAGCGTTATTTGTGAAATATCCTGCACCATATTCGATAAGGAAAGAGCCGAGATCCCTTCACTGGGAGTGACCTCTTTAGCAAAACTAGAAAAAGCCTAAAAAACACTCTTTTTCAAAATCACTTGTTTCTACAACGATTTCAAGTTCATTACGCAAAAGGTTTCATAAAAACCTGCCGTAGCCTTCCGTCATTTCAGATAATTACTACTTAGTATTCGTGCTACATTTGTTAACCATGTTAAGGCGTAGTGTGCGGTAGCTAATTAGTGCTTTTCTGCTAAAGCATGTGATGTGATTTGATTAGGGTAGTCGTACGACTTTGTTGACCTTGTTAAGGGTCGTGCGGGTGGGTTTAATTCAATCCCGAAATGACGGGTTGAACTTGGCCGGCGCTTATGATTTGTTGACCATGTTAAGGTCATAAGTTGCTAGGGGAAAAACTATTATCGGGAATTTCAAGTGTTGAAATTTGCAATGAGATTGCATACCTTCTATGAGATAGTTGGATCCTGATACCCATTGCGAGTAAGAGTTACTCCCGGGAGAGTTTTACACAGGACAATTAGCTGATCATATAGGTGTCTAGAAAAGTGTTAACGGGATTATTCTTCTGGGAAAATGAGGTTTATTTTAATTAGGTCCGTGCGAGAGCATGGAGAACCTCCCTCAAAGTGCCAACACTGACCTGGCTGAAAGATTGGCGAACTTGTAAGGTGTAATTAACCCCGGCTAGTCTTACCTTTTAGGGTTTGAAGGAAGATTTGATGAAAACAGTGGGAGCCATCCTGATTAGATAAGATAATAACCAATCTAATATTGCAAGAGCATATGCTAAAGTGTTTTCCTTCTCTCTCTCTCCAGGTAGCGACCATGTCAGGACATAATCAAGATAATAATATGGATGTATTGACTGAACCCGCTTATTATACTGAGCAGGGGAACGTTGGCCCCGCTCCAACTTATAAATGTTATAAGTCCGAGCAGGGAATAGAAGAATATCTGGATTCTTATGCCGTCCAATTGAAGAATAAGCATGTTGATGCATCTTCTTCGGGTGTGTTTGTTATCGAGAACTATTTCTCAGTTCACTCTACGTCCTTGGTATTAGATACCGGATAAGGATCCCACATATGTAATATGTTACATGGGCTAAGGAAAGGTAGGGAACTAGGAGAGGGTGATCATTCCGTAAGAGTAGGGAATGGTGCAGATGTTGCAGCCAAAGTAGTTGGCGAATATCACCTTGTATTACTAAATGGTAATACATTGATTCTGAACAAATACTATTACATTCCGACCCTGATATGCAATCATATATCAGTTTCTTTATTAAGTAAAGAGGGATATAGTTTTGTAGTACATGATTATGTTATGAACATCTTCCTAGATCAAAAGTTGATTGGATCAGGCTCGTTAAATAATGGCATATACGTTCTAAATCAAACTACAGTTCTTAATGTAAAGAACACACACAAGTGGAAGAGTTCAGAAATGAACGAATCCTTCTTGTGGCATTGTAGACTAGGTCATATCAATGCGACATGACTAGCTAAGTTGCATAAGGATGAATATTGAATATGTTCGAATTTTTATCTTATGACACTTGCCAGTCATGTCTCAAAGGCAATATGACCAAAACTCTGTTTAGTAGACACCGAGAAACAGTTACGGAACTCTTGAGACTGATACATAGTGATGTATGCGGTCCCATGTCTACACATGCTAGGAATGGTTCATCGTACTTCAATACATTCACTGACGATCTCTCAAGATACAGACATGTGTTCCTGTTGAAACAGAAGTCTGAAGCTTTTGAGAAATTCAGAGAATATAAGAATGAAGTAGAGAACCAAACAGGAAAAATTATAAAGATCCTTCGAACTGATCGAGGAGGAGAATACTTGAGCAATGAGTTTCTGGACTATCTAAAAGAGAATGGGATTCTCTCTCAGCTTACTACTCCATATACACCACAGCACAACAGTGTATCGGAATAGAGGAATCACACCCTATTAGATATGGTGCGCTATATGATGAGCACCGCTGAGTTGCCTATTTCCTTTTGGGGTTATGCACTTGAGACAGCAGCATACCTATTGAATCAAGTTCCATTTAAATCAGTGCCTACAACCCCATATGAGTTATGGAGGGGAATAAGACCATATTTTAAACGAGTTAAGATATGGGGTTGTCCGGCCTATGTCAAAAGGCAAAATCAGGACAAGCTCGAGGCACGATCAGTTCTTTGCAAATTTGTGGTATATCCAAAGAATTCTCAAGGACATATTTTCTACCACGCTGAGGAACAAAAAGTGTTTGTTTCTCAATATGCCACCTTTTTAGAAAAGAAATTTCTATCAAAAGAAATTAGTGGCGAAGAGGTAGAGCTGGAGGATGTTCCAGCAGCACAAACTATAACTGATGAATTATTGGAACCAGAGGATTCAGTAGTACCCAACGAACCCCAGCCTCTCCGCCGATCTAGTAGGGTTTCTCATCCACCTGAGAGATACTATGGTTTTCTCGTTGATGGTAGTAGTGAGGATTGCATCATGGATGTTGATGGCCCGACTAGCTTCGAGCAGGCCATCACGAGTGGTGACTCTGTGAATTGGCTGGATGCAATGCGATTTGAGATGGAATCCATGTACACCAACAAAGTATAGACTTTGGAAGTTGCACTTGAAGGGGTAAAACCCATTTGGAGCAAATGGATCTTTAAGAAGAAACTTGGTGTAGATGGAAAAGTTGAGACTTTCAAAGCTAGACATGTTGCAAAGGGTAATCGTCAACGACCAGGTGTGGATAATGACGAAACCTTTTCTCCAGTGGCTATGCTTACGTCCATCCAGATCCTACTTGCCATTGCAGCATACCATGACTACGAAATCTAGCAGATGAATGTTAAGACGGCCTTTCTAAATGGTGATTTAAAGGAGTGCGTGTACATGACTCAGCCAGAGGGCTTCGTAGACAGTGGGAGCAGCGGAAAGGTGTGCAAGCTTCTTAAATCCATCTACGGGTTAAAGCAGTCATCGCGGAGTTGGAACATCTATTTTGATGTTGTAGTCAAAGAGTTTGACTTCATCTAGAACATAGATGAACCTTGTATATACAAGAAGGTGGCAGAGAGTAAGGTTGTCTTCCTCGTATTGTACGTGGATGACATACTCTTGATAGGAAATGATGTTCCTATGCTTCACTCAGTCAAGCTCTTCTTATCACATGGATTCTCAATGAAAGATCTAGGTGATGCCTCCTGCATTTTCGGGATTAAGATCTATAGAGATAGATCTAAACGGATATTGGGATTATCCCAATCCAGGTACATTGACACCATACTAAAGAGGTCTAGTATGGAAGAATCCAAGCGTTGTAACTAACCCACGATCTCTGGACTCACTCTCTCCAAAGAGATGTCTTCCAAGCCTGATTTAGAGAGAGCTTGCATGCAAGGGATACCCTATGTTTCGGCAGTAAGCTCTATCATGTACGCGATGCTATGTACCAGAGCCGATGTACCATACTCACTAAGTGTAGTGAGTAGGTATTAAGCAGATCCAAGAGAGAGTCACTGGACAGCTGTGAAGAACATTCTCAAGTACTTGAGAAGGACTAAGGAGATGTTCTTGGTGTATGGTAGCGGAGAACTCCAGGTGTAGTCCTTCACCGATTCGAGTTTCCAAAGTGATAAGGACGACTCTAAGTCGCACTCGGGATTTTTCTTTACCCTCAATGGAGGGCGGTGTGTTGGAAGAGTTCCAAACAGGAAACCATTGCAGACTCGACGATGGAGGCTGAATACGTCGCTGCCAACGATACTGCCAAAGAGGCTGTCTTGATGAAGAAGTTCATTACTGAACATGGTGTGGTTCCATCCATTGAGCATCTAATACCTTTGTATTATGATAACAATGGAGCTATGGCTTTGTCCAAGGAACCCAGGTCCCATCAGAAGTCCAGACAAATTCTGAGGCGGTATCACCTGATCCGGGAGATAGTTGTTCGCCGCGAGATCGAGGTCAGGAGAGTTGACACGAAGGACAACACTGCGGATCCACTCACGAAGGCCATACCCCTGATACAATTTGAGAGACTCTTCGGAATGTTGGGTATGAAATACTACAACAGCTGGCCTTAGAGCAAGTGGGAGATTGTTAGTTATGTATATGCCCTAGAGGCCATTATTGTACATATGATGTATATTATAGTGGATGCTTAGATATTTATAGTGAGGACTTTCTTGCTCGATATGGTAGTATGCTATTTGGTTTCACTTTGTCTTAACATATTGACTTGTATTAGTTTACTGTCTTATTCTCACATGTTGATAAAGCCCTTAGGATATGTACTTGACTACTAGGACTATGATGAGATCATACTGGTGGGGCCAGGGTAGTCAACGAGTACATCCTATAACTGTTCCTAGTCGAGGGTGTATCGAGACAGGGCATCGATACACCAGAGTAAACTAGCGTATACGCATCTTGACCCATATGATGGTCGATGGATGATCCCATATCCATCGGTGTTTGACAATAAAGATGGTTTACGGGTGCTCAGTGGAGACTGGGTACACTGAACGGACTCGCCGAGAACCCCTAGATGGTATTATACCTAACGTCAGATAGCAGTTCTCTGGTGACACTGGTACATGTTAGTCTGTAGACCCGAGATCGTCATAGAGTCTTGTATGATTCCCACTGTGCTTTGATTTCCACCTTACCACATCTAAGGGGGCATGCAAAATGGTGGCTTTTGGTTACAGTCATGAATCACATGGAGGCAATGAACGATAGGAGGGGTTTCTTCTTTCCCAGTATACGGAGTTGATGTTATGTTGTATTCGATTGGCTATAACTGGAAGTCCCTGGCCAGGGCTAATATGGAGTGCTACTGGTAAGTGTTATCAGTAGTTTCTCGACCTGTTATGAGCCTTACATCGATAAGAATTATCGGTTACTGGGGTCTGACGTTTAGCACCCCTAGACTAGATATGCGACATATCAGACGAAGAGATCGGACTGTACAGGAGTGTTACTGATTGGATTCACAGGAGAATGTACATGCTGGCTCGTTGAACTTCTGATCGCTCAATACCTGGGTGGCTGTTACGTTTAGCTGACAGCTTGCAGCTTGTGGGTTTTTGATAGGATCATCACCAACTGCCGGCGTATTGACGATTCTTTAGAGTCCTACACAGAGCTTTCCTGGCTCAGGCAAAATGGAGTAGGAGCACATATGTGATATGTGCGGGACCGAGACAAATATGATATGAGATACCGTATTCTATTATCGTGATATGTGATATCGGCCGGCTATATGTGATATAGCCGGGTTATCGGATCATGTGTTGATTCAATAAAATGGTACTTGTAATATTAGTCGGTTGTATGTTAATATAGCCGGTTTATCGGATCAAGTGTTGATTCGATAATTTAATGTATAATTATAAATGTGATATATTAAGTTACATTAACTAATATAAACTCGCTTTATGATTCTTTTCCTCACTTGGATAATACATTGATGTATATGCGATATATGTTAATTGTATTATTTTCTTTTGTTAAATTATATATTAAATATGTGATATATAATATTGTAACATGTTAGGGTTACAAATGCAAATAGGGTTTTGAGATTAAACCATGTTAGGGTTTCAATTAGGGTTAACATTCCTTTTAGGTTAATTCTAAATAGTGGATTTAAAATGAGATATTTTGGAAGTGTTGACTTAGTCTACCCTCTAGATAATATCTAGATGTTTATTAACCTAGTCATTGAACCCTAGCCTATGGTTTATTCTCTACATGGGTTGAGCTTCTCATTCTTAACCTTGGTTGCATTTCTAACCTCACACAACAATTCATTATTCATTACAATTGCTTTCTTCTTCATTTTCCTCCTTGGAAAAAGCATTCTAGCTTTTTGTGCTGTGATGATTTAAAGTGAGAAATTGAAAACAAAAGAGAGAAAAATTCCTACTTCATCATCCTCATCTATTCTAGCCACTTAGATTAGGGTGTTCACTTCACTAATACTTCATTAGAGAAGTGAGAGCTTGGGTTTGAAATTCTTCAAGGTAGATCATCTTCAAAAAGGAAGACTTCAAGCAAGATGCCTCATTCACCTCATGGAGCCTCTCTAGAGTCCGGGTTCATGATGATCGCAGCGAAGGGACCTCAACACGGAGCTTATGAAGCGAAGGAACGGACCACAAATGTTGTAATCCCTAACTCTTAGAAGTAAAGTTGTTTGCTTCGATGTTTTGTATGATTCTCTAGTTAAAGATCTTGTGTTTGGGTTATCCAGAATGAGAAAAATTTAAACCTGGCATGTGTGATGCCTCCCGAAACCTTACTACCGTTGTAAGTATCCCAACATACACTATGTGAGAGAATAAGAGAGAGCCTTCCCTTGCTCACTGATCTGGCTTATATTGGCACTAAAAAAGATTACCAAGTATTAAGAATGAGGTGATGTGTCTGCAAGGAAGGGACTGGGAAAAGATGGGGACAAATGGGGTAAGGGGGCCGGCGAGCTCGGATCTTTAGAAGATGTGGACGGCCCAAATCCGGGGAATGAGGCTCGGGTTGATGTGGTGGATAAGTGTGCTCTCCAGAATCACGATGCTGCTTCTTGATTTAGCTGTTTTAGCCTGGTTTGCATGTAGAGATTTGATGGGAAGAAGATGCCACACATCACATCCAAACTTTATTGCATTTATTTCCCATCACCCTCATTTGTGCTTTGGGCAGCCCCCACTCTAGGTCCATGCATCAAAGAGCTAGTGCACACATGCTATATGTTGGACCAAAATGTGTGTACACATGATTATTTGCAAAAGAGCTCTTCGGATATCGGTCGGTTTCCCGGTCTGCTTGCAGTGTCGGCTCCCAAACGTTGTGTTCGTGATTTTGAATGTGTTTCCAATAATTTATCACGAACCCATGTAAACTGTAATTACTGAGTAGACACTGGTTAATAGCACCGATACATTACAAAATAGATAATGAAGGAGCGATATTAAATGCAGTTTCTGAGATGAACACTAGGGCGCAGGCGAAAACCCAACATGGTATCAGAGCTACCCATAAACAAATACTAGCTAGTTTGCACGAAGTTAGAATATCGATCGACCAATTTTTCCGAATCAAAATTCCGTTTTGCTATGGGTGCTGTCGATTTTGAAAAGTGTTCAAAAAATCTTTCTGAGGATCTTAAAAATCCGTGCAGGCAATCTTAGAGCAACTGAAGAAATTTGGAAACGTGAACCCACTAAACGGCCGCGGAACCGCCGCATTATACCCTCATTGGCCACGGTTCCTCGGCGGATTTATGGCCACTTTGCGCCAAATTTCTTCAGGCACTCTCTGACATGGAATTTTGATTTTTGGGATAATTAGTTTTAGCCCAGATTTGTTTAAAGTGCTGGTTTGCATTTGGGGCCAATTTGGAAAATTTTAGTCGATCGAAATTTGAACTGTGTGTTTATCAGTATATGTGATGATATCTGCGACTGTGAATATTATTGAGCGGTACAACCCGACTAGTTGCTATGTTTTCAACTAGATGGGTTTGCGAACATAATATTCACGTTGATGTTCTGTGTTATGCTGATATTGTGGTTGGATTGTCGTGGTGGATAGCCTATGCAATGGTAGTAGTACAGTTCAGATTCATTTGTATATTCAGTATTTCGGGGCAAGCGTCCGACATGTGGACAGCCATCTCTGCCAGATTTTAGATTCTTTTATTATGGCACGACCGGGTTGAGATCGATGTCGCCATTGTATATATATTTTTCTTTTCTGTACAAGGATTACTCCGCGGTGGAGTGCACGAATAGCCGGGTTCTAGAGGGCAATGAGTCCGCATCTCATGGCGTTTAGACGCGGCGACCTTACTCTAGAATCGGCAGGCTATTCGCCATACTTGTAGGGGGTATAGGTTGACCTACGGAGGGGTGCACAAGTTACCAGATTCCGTGAAGTGCTGGGTCGCCCATTCACTTTGTTGATTGGGGTTGTCTCACTTCTGGGATTGGCGGGTAACTTGCCGCGCTCGTAGGGGTCCAGGGTTTACATTGCATAGGCTATCCACACGACCAGGGAACGTTCGGTTTCATTTGCGGCTCAAAGGAAACCCGGTGTTCCAAGATTATCCACCACTCTTTGTTTCTGGCTGAGATTTTGTGATGTAGCTTATTTGTAACACCTTAGGATATGATTAGTGGCTAATTATATTTTAATATATGGTTTTTAATAAAAAGTTTACCAAATTGATTTTTAAATAATTTATCAAATTTAATTAATATTTTATTAGAAAATTTTTAGAATTGCACACACATGTGCATTTAAACTAGGGTTAAAATTAGGGTTAGACCATGATTAGCAACCATGGTGGATTAACCCATTTTCTTTAAGCTAATTTAAAATTTGAATTAAGTGTTTTGGGTTTTTTTTTTAAATTAGAAAATGATTTGTTTTAGTTGACTTGGAGAGAGAGAGAGAGAATGGCATCATGGCTTGAGCCATGCCTACATTTAATGAGAAGAGAGAGAGAGGGGGTCGACTAGCATGGCTCTCATTCTTTTCTTTTGCTAACTCTTTTTCCTCACAACTCTCTCACTCTCACTCACACACACACACACACACACACACCAACAGCTGCAGCAGCAGAAGAAGCAGCAGCAGGAGCTCCAGCAGCAGCAATAACAACAACAACAAGAGGCAGCAACAGCAACACAAGAAGCAACAGCATCAGCATCAGCTGCTGTAGCAGGCAGCAGCAGGAGCCCCAGCAGCTGCAGCAGCACTTCTCTTCCTCTTCTCCTCCTTTCACTTTGCACATAGGGTCGGGTGAGGTATAATATCTGAGCACAACTTCCTAGCTTGTTAAACTTACGTGTTAATTAGCTTCGATTAGTGTTAAATGTGCGTTTTAGTGCTAAAATGGTGATTTGTGTGGAGTTATGGCCAAGTGGTGATTTTGATGGTTAAACTAACTTAATTAAGTGTTATTAGGCCCACATAAACTTAGTTTAACTCCAGATTTCACCAAAATACCATTGGGTTTCAATTAGTGCAAAACTTAACGTTTTAATGTAAAATTAGACCTTTCTGTGATCTGCTTTAGACCCGTATGCTTCAGAGAAAATCTGGGAAAACTGGAGCATGTACACTAGGTCTAGACCACACACACCAAGCACGAACCCCTAATTCCCAACCCAGGCGGAAGTTTTAATCGTTCTGGCCGCAATTTGCAGCCAGACAGGGGAATTTGGTGTTAGGGTTTTGTCTAGGGTAGTCTGCTGCATATTCTAGTGTTTTGGCATATGCAACTTTTCACTTTTGTGCCCGAGTCAAAATATGGAACCAAATATCATTTTCCAATATATTTTGTTTGCGCGACACGTATGATACGTGAGTGGGTTCTATGTTCCACCGTGTCGCGGCGTGTCGGGGTAGTTTTAGACGCGTATACACAAGATCTAGCGTATCGGACTCACGGGCGTTTAGTCCGCGACGCGAGTTTCTCTTCTGATTTCGATATCGCGTTTTTGCGAGATATTTACTTATGTGGATTCTTTGTATAAATTCTAGGTTCACAGACGGGTACGTCGGACGCCACAAAGAAAGGGAAGCAGGTGGCCGGCTATGCTTAGCATGAGACCAGGTGAGTAGATTTAACATCCACGGGGAAATCGCCCGTATGGCGTTAAGCGTCAGGGCGTGATAGGATATTTAGTCGTAGATGTTTATATGTACTATTATAGCATACCTTACTTGTTGCATATAGAAATGGTAG
Organism: Agapanthus africanus; assembly: GCA_030015575.1. Taxonomy (NCBI): domain Eukaryota; kingdom Viridiplantae; phylum Streptophyta; class Magnoliopsida; order Asparagales; family Amaryllidaceae; genus Agapanthus; species Agapanthus africanus. Next base: position 159,870,446 of record JASDDO010000029.1, on the reverse strand, counting down.
TTCTAGAACACTACACTGTCACTAACGGTTCAAGCTGCACGAGCACTATTTGCATGTTACACTCACACCGTTAGTGATTGCCATAACGCTCGCACTATAGGATTGCTACGAATTATATATCGTGTTGATTACCACATCATTGATGATTGTCATGACTTGTCGCATATTGGCATATACATATATTGATATCTTCATACTTGCGCACATGCACACCGTATATTCATACCAGTGCACACATATATTGATATTTTCATACTTGCGCACATGCACACCGTATATTCATACCAGTGCACACATATATTGATATCTTCATACTTGCGCACATGCACATCGTATATTCATACCAGTGCACACATATATTGATAACTTCATACTTGCGCACATGCATACCGTATATTCATACCAGCGCACACATATATTGATATCTTCATACTTGCGCACATGCACATCGTATATTCATACCAGCGCACACATATATTGATATCTTCATACTTGCGCACATGCACATCGTATATTCATACCAGCGCACACATATATTGATATCTTCATACTTGTGCACATGCACTCCGTATATTCATACCAGTGCACACATATATTGATATCTTCATACTTGTGCACATGCACTCCGTATATTCATACCAGGGCACACATATATTGATATCTTCATACTTGCGCATATGCACACCGTATATTCATACCAGCGCACACATATATTGATATCTTCATACTTTCGCACATGCACACTGTATATTCATACCAGTGCACACATATATTGATATCTTCATTTCATACTAGTGCACACATATATTGATATCTTCATACTTGCGTACATGCACGCTGTATATTCATACTAGTGCACATATACATTGGCACATCCATATTCGCGTATATATCCATTTGCACATCCATACAAACATACATACATATGTTACATATATGGATGATATTGATTCGATTTCAAGAAAATAGGGAACGCATGGGATATTTTCAAAACTGGATTCTTTTAAAAGTGCGGTTTTCCCTTTTTACACTTAGTGTCATACGACACATTGCATAGATTTACGCATTGAGTTTGGATTTATGGGATTTCTGGATTTGAAAACCGTGGTATTATTTTAAGGAAATACGCATTGTTTTAAAAACCCGGTTTTTCTTGATAAGATATTTCAGTGCAACCACCATGAGTTTTCTCGGTTCCAGAGAGCTTGTGTGAGTATACCCGATTCGAGGAGTGGTAGGCACCGATTTCGGGTACGTGGTGGACCCGGTATGGTATCCTGGGACAAGAAGACTCGTATAGTTAGACGGTGAGCCCGGCGGAGGGACTACTACCTACTGGTGATTTGTTAGACCTGGCGGTTATCCGGAGGATACTGACCAGAGATGAGAGGTGAATACAGGCCGACCCGTACTGCAGGGGCCGAGGGCCGATTCCGCAGACGGAGCCCGTAGGACGATCCGGACTGTCGGAGCCGAATATATGAGGATTTGCGTGTCGATGCTGGACACGATCATTTTATGATATTTCGAGTGCCGATATTGGACACTCACGATTCTATGTGATTTACAGGATTTGAGGGCCGATTAGAGTGACGGCGCCTGAGTTTTACTGGGATTTAGGTGTATTGATGGACACCGGTTATTTTCCACGTTGACATTCCGTGTAGATGTTATTTATTCCCATGCTCAGCATTCAGTGTTATACATCTCATCCTGTATCTGTAGTACCTGATAGAGTACACTTGCTATGCACAATTATTGCATACCCTACTCATCCTATATAGATGTTATTAGATTGCACATACAATGCACGATTATTGCATACCCTGCTCATCCTATATAGATATTATTAGATTGCATTTGCTATGCACGATTATTGCATACCCTGCTCATCATATTGAGATGTTATTAGATCGCCCTTGTTGCATGATTATTGCGCATCCAACTCATCATATAGATGTTATCTGTTGGTATAGGTTAGAGTATCGCAGTACGTGCATACTCGCGATTACCTTTATATGTTATCTACTATTCACGAGTTGGCAACTCACCCCCGTTGTGCCACAGTGCTTGCAAGTTGCCCCTCAGAGTAGTCGCAGCAGGCTGCTTTCTTGCATCTTTTGATACAGATACCATTGCAGTTGGCGCGTGAGCCCTTTTGCTGATAGGTGGGTTTTTGAGGTATCTGTTTATTTTCCAGTTGGATACACTGTTGTATCTAGTACTCTCCATCTACTACTTATGTATTGACTTAGATCTCAGTTGTGAGGACGATGTATATTATTTGTACTCAGGTGTCGAGCTCGTTGTGTGCCGACTTTATTTATGCAGTTTCATATTTCATATTTTCTTCACTTATTTTGCCCATTCTTCGCTACGGCGTCGTATTTGTTGTGGTGATTGTTTCCGCAGTTGGGTGCGATTGCTACCGTTTGGGATGCTTTATTCTTATTGTATATCATTTTACTCATATATTGCCTTGTACCCGATTTCGGGGCTAGTTTCACAAAGGAAATTCTGCCAAAATTTTTAAGATAATAACTTGAACTTTAAAGAATTTTACTAAATTACTTAAGCTTTTCTAAACGTTTTAACAAATGTTTCTATTTAACGTTTCAACACTCATTACTTTTAATGGTTTTGATTTTTGGGTTTCGGCTTACTTAGTCGCGTTACGGCTGTAGACGTCATGTGGTTAAGTGCCGGTCACGGGCCGAACTTTGGGTCGTGACAAATTTGGTATCAAAGCGTAGGTTTTATCTTTCGGAGTTTAGGATGACCCTGATATGATGGAGTAGGTAGCTGAAGCAGAGTGGCGTAGCGTGTGTATGTTCCACGTCATACTCACGACACGGTAATCCGTCTAAGTGACCTTAGGACTTGTTGATTGAAATTCCTTCATGATTATCTACATTCTTGTTATTCGATTTCCGCATCCTTATCGAATCCTACATTCTTTTGAGCCACTATGCCGCCAAAGTCTACGAGGGCGCAGAGAGCGGCCGCGAGAGCCGAGATTCGAGTTGACTCGTCTGAGACGAGGACTAACCCGGGCAGTACACCTGTTGTACCAGAGCAGACTGTTCTTCCTACGACAGATCAGATCGCCATGCTAGGGGCCGGTATACAGGAGATGCGCCAGATGATAGGGTCGTTAGTTGAGATGCTTTGAGTGCAGCGACCAGAGGTAGTTCCAGCCGTTACAGAGACTGTGATGGTACCTACAGTACAGGCAGTTGCCCGTGCAGCTACAGAGGTCATCACTATATCGCTATCAGAGTTTATGAGGCTGAGGCCTCCGGTCTTCATAGGCACCGTTGCAGCCGAGGACCGACAGTCTTTCATTGATAAGATGGCCCGGATATGTCGTTCACTCAGATGCTCTGATGCTAGAAAGGTAGAGTTCGCGAGCTTTCGCCTGGAAGGACTTGCGCAGAAATGGACCGAGTTTGTGACGATATTTCTAGCCCGTTTCCTTCCCTGGAGTATCAGGGATGCCCGAGCATGCAGGTTCGAGTCTTTACGCCAGACGCCAGAGATGACAGTGGCAGACTACGACGTACTGTTTACCGAGCTATCAGTTTATGCCCCTACCTAGTGCTACTGAGGAGATACGAGTCAAGAGATTTGTTCGAGGCTTACTTACCCCACTGTTCCTCGCGATCAGCGCGCAGCACTGCGAGACCTATGCAGCAGCCGTAGACGCAGCCCTATTAGTTGAGGAGCGCCTTGCAGAGACTTCGGTAGTTCCAGGGCCGAAAAGGGTTCGTACTGATACAGCAGCACGGAGACTTCCATTCGGACGCCGTAATAGACGTTGTACAGGTGGACGAGACTCGGGGCGAGGTCAGATGTTTAGCTCTTATCCCCAGGAGGGTCAGCAGTCATCACGTGGATGCTTTGGATGTGGTAGTCCCCGTCACCGCATCAGAGATTGTACCAAGATACGCCGGAAGGAGGCAGCAGTACCACACGTCACACTGCCACCTTCCCCACCCCAGAGGGCATTGCATATTGTACCTACTGTTGCTCGGCGTCAGACTCATGCACATAGAGGCCGTGGTCGCGGAGGGTTTACCCATAGAGGACGAGGTGGCCGAAGCAGAGGATAGCCAGTTGCTAGTAAGGGACCGCCAGACGCAGGTGGAGGACAGGCACGGGTTTTCGCGTTGACGCATCAGGACGCGCAGGCGTCCAATGCGGTGGTCTCAGGTACCCTATCAGTCTGTTCTGTTGATGCACACGTGTTGTTTGATCCCGGATCCATGCACTCGTACATTTTCACACACTTCGTGCCGAGTTTGAGTAGAGAGTCCGGTTTTCTTGATCAGCCGCTTGTTGTGACCACTCCTATGGGAGAGTCGTTTGTTGCTAGGCACGTGTTCCGTTCCTGTGTTGTCCATATTGGCGAGGGAGAGTTGCCTGTCGACTTGATCCTTCTTGAGATGTTGGACTTCGACGTTCTTTTGGGCATGGATTGGTTAGCCACATGCTATGCGTCTGTGGATTGCCGCGAAAAGACGGTTAGATTTTGTTTTCCCGGCGAGTCGGCTTTTGTTGTGCAGGGTGACTGTTGTGCCGCCCCTCACAGTTTGATTTCTTCTCTTCGCGCTGGACAGCTGTTGAGGAAGGGATTCCTAGCCTATGTTTGTGATACTAGAGCTACGGATGTTCAATTGGACCAGGTTCCGATTTTTTGTGAGTTCCCTGATGTTTTCCATGACGAGCTTCCAGGGTTACCGCCTGAGCACGATGTTGTTTTCTGCATTGACCTTATTCCCGACACGGGGCCTATTTCTATACCGCCTTATCGGATGGCCCCGGCGGAGATTAGCGAGTTGAAAGATCAGTTGCAAGATTTGCTGGATAAGGGACTTATTCGACCCAGTGTGTCTCCTTGGGGTGCTCCTGTCCTGTTTGCCAAGAAGAAGGACGGCAGTTTACGTCTGTGTATTGACTACCGCCAGCTGAACAGGGTTACCGTGCGGAACAGATATCCTTTGCCACGCATCGACGATTTGTTCGACCAGCTTCAGGGCGAATGGTATTTTTCGAGGATCGACTTGCGATCAGGATACCATCAGCTGCGGGTTCGACAGGAGGATATTCCGAGGACGGCTTTCCGCACGCGTTACGGCCATTATGAGTTTTTGGTGATGTCGTTCGGACTCACCAATGCCCCAGCATCATTTATGGACTTTATGAACCGTATTTTCAGGTCGTATCCTGACTTGTTCATCATCGTGTTCATTGATGATATTTTGGTGTATTCCAGGAGCCGAGAGGAGTACGAGCAGCACCTGCGGATCACACTGCAGACTTTGAGGGAGCACCAGCTTTTCGTAAAATTCTCCAAGTGCGCATTCTGGCTTGACAGCGTAGACTTCTTGGGTCACGTGATTACACGAGATGGTATATGTGTGGACCCGAAGAAGATCGAGGCCGTTCAGCGTTGGCCCAGACCCACATCAGTTACTGAGATCCGCAGCTTTCTAGGTTTGGCCGGCTATTATAGGCGATTTGTACAGGACTTCTCCTGCATTGCTGCACCATTGACCGGTTTGACCCGGAAGGGAGTTCCTTTCGATTGGACGGAGGAGTGCGAGCATAGCTTTCAGCAGCTACGGACGTGTTTGACTACAGCGCCGGTGCTATCATTGGCTTGAGGATTGGGTCGATTTGTGGTCTATTGTGACGCCTCTCGAGTGGGGCTAGGGTGCGTATTGATGCAGCACGACCGGGTGATCGCGTATGCTTCACGGCAGCTGAAGAAACATGAACAGAACTACCCCACTCACAATCTGGAGATGGCTGCAGTGGTCTTTGCACTCAAGAACTGGCGACATTACCTATACGGCGAGTCGTGCCAGATATTCACTGATCACAAGATCTTGAAGTATATATTTCAGCATCGAGACCTGAATCTTAGACAGTGACGTTGGATGGAACTAGTAAAGGACTACGATTGCTAGATCTTGTATCACTCGGGAAAGGCGAATGTAGTGGCGGATGCTTTGGGCAGGAGGCCCGGGGGTAGTCTATCTTGTTTTAGTGTAGTACAGAGGCAGTCGTCGGCAGATTGGTAGATTTTATGCGACAGCCGAGTGCAGTTCGAGTTCACGCCGATCGGGGGATAGCTTGCGCATGTTCGTGAATGCCCACAGTTGCTTGACCGTATACATGAGGCACAGTACAACGATGACCGTTGTTCTGAGATTAGGGCACAGATTGGACAAGGCATATTTTCCGAATTCGTGATTGATGATCAGGGGATATTGCGATTTGGGACTAGACTGTGCATACCAGATGCTGAGGGACTGCGCCGTGAGATTCTTGAGGAGGCACATCGATCGGTGTATAGTGTTCATCCGGGTTCCACCAAGATGTACAATGATTTAAGAGATGTTTACTGGTGGGACGGAATGAAGAGGGACATTACAGACTTCGTGTCGAGATGCCTGACTTGTCAGCAAGTCAAGGTCGAGCACCAGAGGCCAGCAGGAGATCTACAGCCATTACCCATTCTGGAGTGGAAATGGGAGCAGATTTCTATGGACTTCATTGTGGGTCTACCCAGGACTAAGAGAGGGTATGACTCCATTTGGGAGATCGTGGATCGATTGAAGAAAGCGGCTCACTTCCTGCCGGTGAAGACGACTTTCGGATTTGCTCAGTATGCCCAGATATACATCGACGAGATTGTACGACTGCATGGAGTCCCAACATGTATCGTGTCCGACCGAGGCACCCAGTTAACCAGCCGACTATGGCAGAGGCTTCAGGAGGCTTTAGGCACCCGCTTGAGTTTCAGCACAACATTTCACCCGTAGACAGACGGCCAGTCAGAGCGGACTATTCAGACTCTGGAGGACATGCTCCGAGCGTGCGTTTTAGATTTTGGTGGTAGCTGGGATCATCATTTACCCTTGGTGGAGTTCTCCTACAACAATAGTTTCCAGGATACTAATCAGATGGCACGTTTCGAGGACTTGTATGGGAGGAGATGTAGATCGCCCATCTGTTGGACAGAGCTCAGTGAGAGCAGTATTTTGGGGCCGCAGATAGTACAGGAGACGACCGAGAAGATACAGCTAATTCGAGATAGGATGAGGACAGCTCAGAGCAGGCACAGATCGTATGCTGACAGACGCCGCCGTAGATTAGAGTTCGCAGTTGGCGATCACGTTTTTCTGAGGGTCTCTCCGATGAAGGGAGTGATGAGGTTTGGACGGACGGGGAAGCTTAGCCCCAGATTCATAGGACCCTTCGAGATCCTTGAGCATGTGGGCGTAGTAGCATATCATTTGGCTCATCCACCCGACTTCCTAAATGTTCACCCCGTTTTCCACGTGTCCATGCTTCGCAGATACCTACAAAACCCTTCTCACATGATTCAGCATCAGACCGTTCAGCTCGAGCACGATCTTTCGTTCACCGAGCAGCCAGTTGTGATATTGGACCGACAGGTGAAGAAACTTCGATCGAAGGTCTTGCCATCTGTGAAGGTGCTGTGGCGCGGCCTAAATGGTGAAGAGATCACTTGGGTGGCCGAGGGCGAGATGCGGAAGAAATTCCCTCATCACTTTGAAGGTACGCGTAGCTATATATTTTAAATTCGGGGACGAATTTCTTTAAGGGGGGAAGATTGTAACATCTTATATATGACGGGCAAGAAAGGGGTGAGAGATCTTCATCTCTCAAACCTTCCCCAAATCTAAGCCTAACAAGCGAGGAGACTACTCGCTCATTAGGGAATTGAAAAACATTTATCTAGGGAAAGAGAATAAAAGATCTAACTATCTAACTAGGGCAATGAATTAAATTTAACTAGGGCGATGAATAGAAATTTAACCTAGGGCAGAGAATAAAATAAGAACTTACAAATTGATGCTCTCCAAAAAGAATTCTGAATTTTATTAATGAAAGGAGGCATACCTCAAAAGAGGTATTTGGGTCTCTATTTATAGGACATAGAAAACCCTAGATTTACATTTGCCGCATGTCTATATTTACAATAATACCCCTAGAAAAACTAGTCAGCGCCGCCTACAAGTTTTGGTAAAAAATTCATCTTCTCCGGGCTCTAGATGGTCGCGGAACCGCGGCCTCAGCAAGGGTTGGGCCGCGGTTCCGCGGCCCAATAATGGTCTCGTTTGCTGAAACTTTGTGGCTGGCTTTGGTTCTCTTTTTTCTTCCTGTATCTTTAGTACTTTTCACAATTTGGCTTCTAGGTTCTTCCAGATCTCTACAGTGAATAATTGTAGTGGACTTTAACCGTTCGCTTCGCGACGAAGTCTTGAACCTTGCTTTGTGAGCTGATCTTCATGTAGGCTTGATCAAGATTCCTTCTATTTAATGGTCGTAGTCTCACTTTTGCATCATCTTTTATCTTTTTCACTGTTTTTGCTCCAAGAACCTGTAACCTGTACTATGTAGCAGACATGGGTCAAAAGCACCTGTTTATTTGTAAAATACATAAGAATTGGGAATGTAATAATGCAATATTATGATATGAACAGGTTTCGAAAAACAATCTCAGAACCGAGAAAACTCACGGTGGACGCATCGAAATATCATATCAAGAGAAACCGGGTTTTCAAAACAATGCATGCTTTCTTTCAAATATAACCACGGTTCTCAAATCCATAAATCACATGAAATTAGTATCTCAATGCGTAAATCAATGAAATACGATGTTTGCAACATATAACGGTAATATGAGCATATTAAGGGAAAACCGCTCTTTTAAATGAATCAAGTTTTTATAGATATCATGCTGTTCCCAAATTCCCCGAAGTCAATTGCAACATCATATAAAGGTGTATATGTAGTTATAGCAAGGTATGTGTGTATGCATCTATGTATGTATGCATGATGCAATTCATATGCGCAATAGAACAAGAATCAACGTCTAACTATTGATAATAATGAAAGCGGTACAATACATATTCCCTTAGTAAGGTGGTACAAGAACAACTGCCTCACTGTCAACAACGAATGCAGTACAATATATATGTATATGTTGTGCGTGTAATGGTAATTACCAAAAGTGTATGTGTGGCATACAATTTAGTGCTCGTGCAAACCGTCAGTAATAGTGCAGTGTCCAATTGGTACTAATTCAAGGTACAACAAGTAATGTTATGCAGATGATGCTCATGCACAGTCAATGTATATGCATATAAACATATGGCAATAATACCGAATCTAGCCCTCAACGCTTAATGCCATACGGGCGATTCTCCCATAGATGTTAAATCTACTCACCGATGATCTCGATCTAAGTAAATCCAACCACTTGTTTTTCCCTGCTCGCAGCAACCGAAGTCCCCGCCTGCGACCCTATTATCACACAACTGAATAACGCCTGGATTTTGCAAACTACACAATAATATACGAACACAACGCCAATTAACGAATCGGTTTCCCTCAAGCTACAAGGGGTTCGCTTAGCGGCTAAACACGTACAACGACATCTCCAAATAACTCCACGACTGCAAGCTACCAGTCACAATTAAACTAAGTCGGATTAATCATAACGCACGTTGCCGAAACACTAAAAATTAGCTAAGTGGTCCCAGATTTTCCCACAGTAAGAAGTAGTGAAACTTGCAAGTTCAACGAGACTACAAACAACCCAGAGACCATACGACCAAGACACGAAACCCCGGTCCCTAATCTGGCCGCAATTTGCGGCCAGAAGCAATATATTTGCAGCCAAGTATGAAGGGAATTGGCTTAGGTTTTTAGGGTAGCCTATAGGTCTCTAAACTAACTCTCTGTGATGGCAACTTCTCAAACAACAATCTGGTTCGATAGCAGATTCACCCGAGACACAAAACTCAACCAAAATACGATATTTCCAAAAAAATAATAACTTTGGTGTTCTAAACAACAACTAATAAGCAACACGACATCTTAAAGCCAAGATAACAGTTAGAGATCACTAGCTCACCAAGATTGCTTGAAAACCCTAGCTTTCCAAGCTCCAAGTCATCTCAAGAGGCTTAACTTGATTTTTGTGAGGGGTTTAGTGAAGATTATGCTTGAGTTTGAAATGGTATAGGATTCAGTTGAAGAAAGGAAGGAGAAAGAGAAATAATTGAGATTGAGAGACTGAGGTGAGAAGGAGGGAGTGTATATGTGAAGGATGAGGGAAAATGAGGGTGTGGGGTTAGAAATGAGCCATGCCCTTTCTCTCTCCTCATTAATGCTCCCATGCTTGCCCTGTGCCTCCTCAACCTTCATTGTCAACTCTCTCTCTCTCTCAATCAAACCTTAGTCAAAAGAATAAACTCTTTACTAAAAATAAATGAAATGAGTTAACATGGCTAAAAATTAGTTAAGCATGGTTAACTCCTCTATAACCCAAAAGTTAATATGCAAAACTGTGTGCAAGCTTAAACAAATAATAATAAAATATTAATTAATTTTTTATAAAATATGTGAAAACTATTTTGGTTAACTTTTTATTAAAAACCCTCATTATAGTTAATTAACACTAATCACATTCTAAGGTGTTACAATCTTCCACCCTTAAAGAAATTCGGTCCCCGAATTTAAAAATCTTATTATGCGTACATTCAAAGATATGAGGGAATTTCTTCCGCATCTCGCTCTCGGCTTCCCAAGTGGCCTCTTCACTATTCAGGCCATGCCAAAAAGCCTTCACAGATGGAAAGACCTTTGACCGAAGTTTCTTCACCTGCCGATCCAATATAACTACCGGCTTCTCGGTGAACAAATGATCACGCTCCAGCTAGATGGTCTGGTGCTGAGTTATATGAGAAGGGTCATGAAGGTACTTGCGAAGTATCGATACATGAAACACGGGTTGAACTCCCGGAAAACTGGGTGGAAGTGCCAAACGATAGGCAACGGTACCAACTCGCTCAAGTATCTCGAAAAGACCCACAAACCTAGGACTAAGCTTCCCTTTCTTCCCAAATCTCATCATGCCCTTCGTCGGAGAAATCCATAGGAATACATGATCCCCCACTGCGAACTCAAGCCTCCGACGATGACAGTCGGCATAAGACTTCTGTCTGCACTTGGTTACTATCATTCTATCCTGAATCAACTGGATCTTCTTTGTAGTCTCTTGAACTAGCTGGTGTCCCAATATCCTGATCTCGCTGAGTTCGGTCCAACAGACAGACGATCGACACTTTCTACCATACAAAGCCTCAAAAGGTGCCATCTGAATCGTCTCCTGATAACTGTCATTATATGAGAACTCTATCAATGGCAAGTGACGATCCCAACTACCACCAGAATCAAGCACGCACGCATGAAGCATATCCTCCAGAGTCTGTATAGTCCGCTCTGACTGACCATCGGTTTGCGGATGGAAAGTGGTGCTAAAACTCAGTCGGGAACCCAAAGCTTCCTGCATTTTCTGTCAAAGACGGTTGGTAAACAGGGTGTCCCTGTCGGATACGATGCATGTGGGAACGCCGTGCAAATGTACAATCTTATCAATGTACAACTGAGCATACTGAGCGTAATCGAAAGTGGTCTTCATTGGAAGGAAGTGAGCCGCTTTCGTCAACCGGTCGACAATCACCCAAATGGAGTTATACCCTCGACTGGACCTGGGTAAACCCACAACGAAATCCAAGGAGATCTGTTCCCATTTCCACTCCAGAACGGGTAAAGGCTGCAACTCTCCTGCCGGTCTCAGATGCTCAGCCTTGACTTGTTGACAAGTCAGGCACCTCGAAACTAAATCCGAAACATCTCTCTTCATCCTTGCCCACCAGTAGAAATCTCTCAAGTCATGATATATCTTGGGGGAACCTGGGTGAACACTATAAGCTGAGTAATGTGCCTGCTCTAGGATCTCGCGTTTCAACCCATCGGTATTAGGTACACACAAATGAGTCCCAAAACATAGCACACCCTGGTTATCAATCTCAAACTATGAATCTCTACCTTGCCGAACACGCTCAACAATCTCAGACAAACGGGCATCGTCGGGCTGTACCTCACGAATACAATCAAGTAGAAGTGAAAGGGCGCGGACATGAGAAAGTTGTCCCCAGTGGAAGTGAACTCAAACTGTACTCTACTGTCGCACAACATCTGCCAATCTGCAGAAGACTATTTCTGAACTGTGCTCAACTGGGACAAGCTACCTCCGGGCCTACGACTCAAAGCATCAGCTACCACATTCGTCTTGTCCAGGTGATTAAGGATCTCACAATCATAAACCTTCATGAGCTCCATCAAACGGGGCTATCTCAAATTCAGATCCTGCTGCTGGAAAATGTACTTTAAGCTCTGGTGGTCTGTGAAAATCTGACACGACTCCCCGTACAAGTAGTGTCTCCAAATCTTAAGCGCAAAGACCACCACGGCCATATAAAGATCATGAGTGGGATAATTTTGCTCGTGCTTTTTCAGCTGCCGGGAAGCATAATCGACAACTCTATCATGCTGCATCAATACACAACCGAGCCACACTCGAGAACCATCATAGTAAACGACAAAACCGCCCGATCCAGAAGGTAAAGATAAGACTGGTGCAGTTGTCAACCGAGTATTCAACTGATGAAAACTCTGCTCGCATGCCTCAGTACAAAGAAAAGGAACTCCCTTCCTGGTCATTCTGGTCAGCGGTGCAGCGATACTCGGGAAATCCTTCATGAAACGGTGGTAATAACTGGCTAAGCCTAAAAAGCTGCAGACCTCTACCACTGATACAGGTCTGGGCCAAAGCTGTACGGCCTCTATCTTCCTCGGGTCTACACGAATACCGTCTCCCGTAACCACATGACCCAGGAAGTCAACACTATCAAGCCAGAAGCCGCACTTCGAGAATTTAGCAAACAGCTGGTGCTCTCTCAATGTCTGCAAAGGAATCCTCAAGTGCTGCTCGTGCTGCTCGTGCTCCTCTCGACTCCTGGAATAGATCTGAATGCCATCAACAAACACAATAATGAACTGGTCAAGGAACGGCCTGAAAATACGGTTCATCAATTCGATGAACGCTGCTGGGGCACTGGTGAGTCCGAACGACATCACCAAAAACTCATAATGCTCGTAGCGCGTAAGAAAAGCAGTTTTTAGAATGTCATCATTACGAACCAGCAACTTATGATAGCCCGATCTCAAATCAATCTAGGAAAAATGTCCCGCACACTGGAGCTGATCAAACAAATCATCAATGTAACATTTCAGAAATATAAAATATTATTTTTGGAATTTAATATTAAAATAATATATTTCGCAATAACTACTCGATTTGTGAATTTGGGGTTTTCGTAAAATGGTATAAATATATACCAATATTTGTGAAATAATTAGAGATTAAAATGATTTATTCATTTAAAAATATATTTATCGGATTTGGGCTTTTTTATAATTAATTATATGCAAGTTTAAATTAAACTCGATTAGTGCACTACTGATCACGATTATGCCGAATCCGTCTTTTTAATTAATCATGGCTAGTGCACCAAGACATGTTACATTTTGTTACATGTTGTTTCATTTGTTTTATTGGTATTATGTAAATTATTGTGAGAAAAGAAAATGAGACAATTATTGGAGAGAGAGAGGGGGGACCAAATGATGAGGCATGGGCTTGTGAGAGGGTGACAATAAGATAGAGTAAGGATAAGAGTGAGAGAGAGAGGGGGGGGACCAAATGATGAGGCATGGGCTTGTGAGAGGGTGACAATAAGATAGAGTAAGGATAAGAGAGAGAGAGAGAGGGGCTGCCTTCATTTCCTCCCCCATTGTTATTCTTCAACTCCATCATCCTCATACTCTCTCCACCTTCACCTCCATGTATCATCTCAATTTCTTCACCAAAACCCTATACTCCCTCACTAAAATTTATCACAACCTCTCTACAAACCCCTTGGATGCTTCAAGTGGAGATTTTGATCGATTTGAGCAACTCAAGAAAATTCTTGAGTTTCGCAATGAGGTCTTCTAGTTTAGTTTTTGAGTTTCCTAGCACCCTATAATAATTTAGAGTTAAATCGATTTAGATTAGTGATGTTTGGAAATTCCAAGAGAAGTTTTGGGTGATTGTGTAGACTTGTGATCTGTAGTGGGTGTTTACTTAACCCTTAGTGGTGCTTTACTGGCCAAGACCTGAGATTAGAACCAAAATATGAACTTAGAATTGTTCCGTGTCGGTTTTGTGGTGGTTTTTAGCCTAAAGGGTATCTGGAGCTATCTAGGTTAATTTCGAGAAAATCAAACAAGTCCAGTGACCTAGATAAATGACCAAAAGACCACCACCAAAGTTTGAGCAAATTTTACCCTACTTTGGCCAGAGAGATCGGAATTTTGGGAAATGTCACCAGATTTCTTTTGGGTTCTAGGGTTGGATTTTTGGGTGTAGCTCCTAATCCCTATAACCTATTCCCTGTACTTGCTTGTTTAGTCCTAATTAACCTGGGACAAAATCTGGGAGCATATTGATTTGGTTTTGGCTATGTTTTCCGATATTGGAATCTTTGGTTTTGATATTAGATATGAGATTTAGTCGTCGGATGTTTTTGAGTCAACGACGATGGTTGTTTGGTTTTTTGCATGCGTAAGCTATAAGTTCTAACTTATGAACACTTCTTGCCCTGTTTCGGTTTTCGGAATTGATTTTAACAGCATTGCGATTGCATATTGATTGTAGGTATCTTCGCATGGATTCCGAGACGACGAAGCACATCGACTACGGCTGAACAAGGAGTTCCGCAAGTGAGTAGATTTATATCTATGGGGAAAGTCGGGTGGATGGCGTATAGCACCCCCGCAACCATTGATATGTGATTTATAATTTTGAGACAAGATATGCCACGACTTAAGCTTATAGTTAATGGTTTTAGTGTGAAATGATATGATAGAAAGGATGTCTGGAATTGAAATATAAAGATATGAAACGTGAATGTGAATCACGATATATATATATATATAATATATATATAATATATATATGCAGTTGCAAGAGAATAAGTATGTGACTATAATGGCATGTTATGAGGTCCGTAAATACGACATGTGATTAATAAGATGATTTGATGTGAGATATTGATGTGATGAAAAGAGTATACGATGAAATATGATGACTTGGTTTGATATGTCGTTATACGGATGCAAGGCGATATGAGAATATTGATACCTTTGTCAGGTCCCATGATATGAGTTTGATACGGATATGACCTAAGATATAGGTATATATATATATATATATAATTATGATAATAACGAGTGATATGCCATACGAGACTTAGATCCGTACCCTCATTATTGTATAGGTCGATAGAATCCCTATTCTGTTTGTTGTCGCTGTACGATGGTTTACCGCACTCGATGTTTTACCGGATGATTGATCCATACCCTTGACTAATGGATGCCGTATGATGGATTATAACATACGTGATGTTGTGAGGCTGGATGCCGATTGATAGATTCACCGACTCCTATGTGTTATAGATATTTAATCCCTGTCTACACCGCTTAGTTTAGCCTTTAAGTAGAATGTTAGTTTAGATACATATACCTTATAACATTGCACTCACGATTTACTTTCTGCTATATTCATGATTTTCTCATTGCATTACATATACCTGTGCTAGTACACCTACACAATTATCAATGATGCGTATGTTACACTTACACAGAATTGCCGGCTCAAACACTTTCATTATCGATAATTGCTATGTCACTTACAGAGTAGAATTGCTACATCATATTATTACTCTTAATTGTTCAGTACTGTCACATAACTTGTTGGCATGATATGTTAATATGCTCACATCATTATGCTATGTTGCATTATATACTTTATATGCTCACATTTCTGTTCTATGTTTGCATACATCATGCTTTATGATTATACGCATTGAGATGCTGATTTCATGAGATTCTGGATTTGAGAACCGTGGTTATATTTCCAAGAAAATTATGTATTGTTTTAAAAACCCGGTTTCTCTTGATATGATATTTCGAGGCGTCGACCATGAGTTTTCTCGGTTCTTAGATTAGAATGTGAAACCCGATTCGAGGAGATGGACGATCCGTTTGTGGGTTCATGGTGGACCCGGTATGGTACCCCGGGGCAAGAAATGTATGTTGTGCAGTAGACGATGAGCCTGCCAGAGGGACTACTACCTACCGGTGATAGTATTTGGGCTCGGCGGTTATCCGGAGAATACCGACAGGATTCTTGAGATGGATATGGGCCGATCCGGACTGACGGAGCCCGTGGGCCGATCCGGACTGACGGAGCTCGAGATATGAGGATTTCGTGTTGATATTGGACACGGGTTTCATGATATTTTGAGTGTCGATGTTAGAAACTCAGGTTCTATGATTTTGATGTGTCGTTGATGAACACACGTTGGTTGATATCCTCATATTTACATGCATATGCTTTCATGATGTTTCGAGTGTCGATGTTGGACACTCAGGTTCCATGATGTTGTTGTGTTATTGATGGACACGTGGATGATATCCACATGCATACAGGCATTAATTATTGTTGGCATATAAGCAGACACGGTCATCCTAGATATCATAGTATTACCTTAATGATATAGTTGACCTAGAAAATCGTTGTTTTATTCAATTTCTACCTGCTGATGTTTTCTACTCACGAGTTGGCAACTCACCCCCGTTGTGCCACAGTTCTTGCAGGTTTGACCGCATGAATCAGTAGCAGTATCGCTTGCACACAGCTTGCATTCGGGTGATTTGCTATGGTTGGTGGGACATATTGGATCGTGCGCACTCTTGTATTTATTATTCCTATTGTATCTAGTCACTTCATCAATCAGAAACTAGTATTAGTAAAATTAGTAAGACTTGTGCTTGCAAGACGTAGAGCGACGGATTAATGTTCGCTATTAGGGGATTTGATGTCTTGCTACTTTACATTATCCTTTTGTGTTGATCTTCGCCGTTGGGTGTCGTATACATATATTTCTGACTTGCGTGGTTGTGATTCCGCCGATTGGCGAAGAGCTAGCTCCCGCTTGGGGATGTCTTTATTTTTATCATGTATATGTAGTTTTGGATCAAAATATACAAGAGAGGTGCTGCCCAAAATTTTAAAATGACGAAACATGTTTTTCAACTAGTATAATCTACTTTCATTTACATGTTCCATTATCCATGCATTTAAGAAAACGTTTGATTTCATCAAACCTTTATTTCAAAACTTCACCTCTTTTATTTTCTTTAAAAGTTTTAGATTTCTGGGCTTCGGCTTACTTAATTTACGTTACGCCTTTAGATGTTGTGTGATTTAAGTGCCGGTCACAAACTAAATTTTGGGTCGTGACAAAATTGGTATCAGAGCGCTAGGTTTAACCTTGGTTTGAGTCTGGGTTTGGCTATGCAGAGTCTAGGGCGTAAATATTTCGGAACCTAGGCTTGACCTTATGGAACATAGACTTGGACAGGGGGTATTAGACTCGATTACATTCGTTGACCCTGACTGATGGAGTAGGTAACTCAAGTAGAGTGTCGTACCGTGCGTATGTTCCGCGGCATACTTACCATACAATACACCGCTTAAGCGACCTTAAGATGTATATACTTGAGATCCATGATTCTATTCGTTCCCATGATCATACTATCATTAATTCCATTCCTCCTTATGATTATGTATCCATTCTGGATCTGTTGATTCATTTCATTCCTTTGATCTATCTTCTTTGATACATGCTTGAGGTTCCTATCATCATGGTTTGAGCACTGATTGAGCTGCTGCTAGTGATGCGGTCAGGGCAAGCTCGTCATGGATGAGGACTGACCATCGTGTTTTCTGGTGACATGGGGACGTCTCGATTTAGTGTTTGTGTTGTGACCTCTCTTTTGACGCGAGTGTTCGGTTTTGCACCAGACGATCGGGCTAGTGATAGAGGCTTCCTGTTGTGAGAGGACTGTTGATGTACAGCTTACCTCAGAGTTTGCGATGTTGTCTACTGTGTAGACATATCACCCAGCTGTTACTGAGATTGATGGGATGTCGCTTCCAGAGCTTATGAGCTGTGATCGCTGGAGATTTCAGGCAGAGATGCAACAGAAGATAGCTAGTCTATCTTGAGATGAGTTGAGCGACTGAGAAGATTCGTCTAATTTGATCCGCCGAAGCAGACTCAGTTGAGTTGAAGATTTCCAGTGTGGAGAATCTTATTCGGATCTAGAGTAGATCGATCCAGAGATGACTTTGTTTGTTGGATGCTCCGATAGGAGATCAGTAAGTGGACTAGATTCGGATAGAGGACCTCACCTAGATGCGTTGTGTGTTGATTGAGAACAGACGAATAAAGAGTATTCCTCCGATGATTGGGACGAGTTCCATAGGACGTGTCCAGTTTGATATCTTCCACAGAGTGGTGAAGATGCCTGAGTTCGAAATTTTGAGTCCGTGTGAGAGACTCCGGATTGACTGTAGCTGAGAACATTTGCAGTACGCTGATAGCATGACGTGATTTCGATGTGGAAGATAATGAATACGGGTGAAACAAGAGGTTCATGCGAGAAATTAATGAGCTGTTGTTACTCCCCGTTGAGATTAGCGATTGTTTATGTATACATAGGCGTTGGGATACGGCCAGTTCCCGAGGAAATGGTGTGCTGAGAATGCAGATGTCCAGAAAACGAGAAAAGATTATGTAAGAGTACTAGCCTCCGTATAGTTCGATATAAGCAAGATCGGAAGAGAGCTTGAGCAGGTTCCTTCCAGGACACTGCCGCGATAAGATTTGCACTGAGGATCAGTTGTGTCACGTGTATTCAGAAGGCCAGAGGCCAACGCCAGTGACGTGCTGCTTTACGAGTGGTCATACTAATTGGCCGAAAGGTAAACAGAGGAGTAACAGAGCGAAATCGTTTCCGTTAGTACATCTGACCGGGACGATGAGCCGATGGATTACGAGATTGATAATCCCGAGAGAAAATGTGGACCAGAGACAGAGGATGCCATACCGTGAGCAGGAGGCAGGCGGATGTTCTTGCTCCACCTGTTTTCGGCGCAACGACATTTTTTCGTTATTGTAGGAGGTGTACCTCATTGTCATTTGTTACGATTTGCATTTGTGATCCGAGTATCACGCTTATATCGCTTGGATTTGAGTTTTGATGATTGAGTTTCATGATATTGTTTTTGTTCACCATGGGTATTTATATTTTGTGCATAGTTATTGCACTTGATATATGCTTTATACACCGTTGTGTTGGTTTATGATTTGAGCATATATATTGCACCTGGTATCGATTAGTGCATTTATAGCATGTATTTATGGTTTCGTGGATTCGATACTGTTGATTTCATTTCGTGCATGTTATATGCACTTGTCTTTACGTATGCACTAGGTATAGCTTATATGTGCTTGCAGTGCATTGGGATGGATTTTGTGCACATAGTTGCACACGCTTATGATTTTTATACACCTTGGCATGCTTGCTGATGTTTTTGTGAGCATTTGAGATATGGATGAGTTTTCAGGCATTGGTTGCACCGGATTCGTATTTCGTGCATTGCTTTCACCAGATTTGTATTTCGTGTATTGGTTGCACCGGATTTGTATTTCGTGCATTGGTTGCACCTGATTTCTATTTCGTGCATTGGTTGCACCTGATTTATATTTCGTGCATTTGTTGCACCCGATTTATGTTTTCGTGAGCGTCCGCACTTGGCGTTCGTTATTGGGCATGCTACTGCACTTGATGTTTTGTGCGGACCTGACGCACTTGATTTGGATTTTCGCGCATGTTGGGCGCATGATATGAGAAGTGCTTTTGTGCACATCGGGTACACTTGATTGAGATTTTTATTCATGCATGATAGTTGCACTGGATGGAGATTTTCATGCACTATAGATGCATTTGACATTGTTGTCGTGCACATCCGTTGCACTGGACAGATGCTTTTGTGCACACCCGTTGCACTTAGTTTTGCTTTTGTGCATATCGTGGCACTTGTATTGGATTTGATTTCCATGCGCACCAGACTTACGTGATGTTAGATACGTCTTTTGAGGATGATTTTGCTTTTGAGCACTTTTTTTTCATGGTGGGCTCTATATTATGTAGTAGACGAACATGACTGATCTGAGGACAGTACCTGAGTATTTTGCATTCATAAAAAGTTTACCAAGAGCTTTTCAAAAAGGAGCTATAGTCTCGCTATTTCCTACGTGTCTACGAGCGACATGAACGTTTATAATGGAAAACCTTGTGGGATATTTCAAAACGTGGGAACGTATATTTAAGCAAAACATGTATGAACGTATATTTATTACTTTACAAATGAACATACGTCACTTGTGCCGTGAGTTACGCATCACACGGCGATTCAGAAAAGATTTTGCATGTGTTTTATTCAGTTTTAGGAGATTTTTTTCCAAGGATGCGTACTATATACGTATTATAGTATTCGATTAGTGTATATTGGATTTCAGTAGTGTATTTCGAGATCTGTATCTCCATTGTAACTCCGATGATTGCGTGACACTTGACGGAGTTCGATTTTGAGTTTCATACTCGTTTTCAGGCGCACACGAAGCGCTGTAGTATTTCTGTATCTTCCGTGATTTTGGAGCCCCGTTGATTTGAGCTAATTATTTAAATGTTTTAGTAATTGGGAATTTAAATTTATATATAGAGACCGAATTTATTTAAGGGGCGAAGATTGTAACATTTCAGAAATATAAAATATTATTTTTGGAATTTAATATTAAAATAATATATTTCGCGAAAACTACTCGATTTTCGAATTTGGGGTTTTCGTAAAATGGTATAAACATATACAAATTTTTATGAAATAATTGGAGATTAAAATAATTTATTCATTTTAAAATATATTTATCGGATTTGGGCATTTTTATAATTAATTATATGCAAGTTTAAATTAAACTCGATTAGTACACCACTAATCGCGATTATGCCAAATCCGTCATTTTAATTAATCATGGCAAGTGCACCATAACATGTTTCATTTTGTTACATGTTGTTTCATTTGTGTTTGTTTTATTGGTATTATGTAAATTATTGTGAGAAAAGAAAATGAGACAATTATTGGAGACAGAGGGGGGACCAAATGATGAGGCATGGGCTTGTGAGAGGGTGAGAATAAGAAAGAGTGAGGATAGGAGGGAGAGTGGGGCTGCCTTCCTTTCCTCCCCCATTGTTTTTCTTCAACTCTTTCTTCAAACCCCTTCCATCTCCACCTCCACGTATCCTTTCAATTTCTTCACCAAACACTATATTCCCTTCACTAAAATTGATCACAACCTCTCTACAAACACCAAGGATGCTTCAAGTGGAGATTTTGATCACTTTAAGAAGCAACTCAAGAAAATTCTTGAGTGGCCCAATGAGACAACTCCTACACTTCTAGTTTAGTTTTTGAGTTTCCTAGCACCTTATAGTAGTTTAGAGTTAAATTGATATAGATTAGTGATGTTTGGAAATTCCAAGAGAAGTTTTGGCTGATTGTGTGGACTTGTGATCTGTAGTAGGTGTTTTCTTAACCCTTAGTTGTGTTTTACTGGCCAAGACCCGAGATTAGAACCAAAATACGAACTTAGAAATGCTCCGTATCGGTTTTGTTGTAGTTTTTAGCCTGCAGGTTATCTGGAGCCATCTGGGGTAATTTCAAGAAAATCAAACAAGTCCAGTGACTTAGATAAACGACCAGAAGACCACCACCAAATTTCGAGCCAATTTTACCCAACTTTGGCCGGCGAGATTGGAATTTTGTGCAATCTCGCCGAATTTCAGTTGGATTCTGGGGTTGGATTTTTGGGTGTAGCTCCTAATCCCTAGAACCTATTCCCTGTACTTGCATGTTTAGTCCCAATTAACCTGGGATAAAATATGGAAGCATATTGGGTTGTTTTTGGCTATGTTTTCCGATATTGGAAGTCTTGGTTTTAATATTAGATATGAGATTTGGTCGTTGGATGTTTTTACGTCAATGACGAGGCTTGTTTGGTTATTTCTGCATGCGTAAGCTATAGGTTCTAACCTATTAGCACTTCGTGTGCTGTTTCGGTTTTCGGAACTGATTTTAATAGCATTGCGATTGTGTATTGATTGTAGGTACTTTCGTGTAGATTCCGAGACGACGAAGCACATCGACTACGGCTGAACAAGGAGTTTCGCAGGTGAATAGATTTATATCTACGGTGGAAGTCGTGTGGATGGCGTATAGCACCCCCGCAACCAATGATATGTGAATTATAATTTGGAGACAAGATATGCCAAGACTTAAGGTTATAGTTAATGGTTTTGGTGTGAAATGATATGATAGAAAGGATATCTCGAATTGATTTATAAAGATATTAAACGTGAATGTGAATCACGATATATATATATATATATATAGTTGCAAGAGAATAAGTATGAGATTATAGTGGCATGTTATGAGGTCGATAAATACGGCATGAGATTAATAAGATGACTTGATATGAGATATTGATGTAATAAAAAGAGTATATGATGAAATATGATGGCTTGGTTTGATATGTCGTTATACGGATGCAAGACAACATGAGAATATTTATACCTTTGTTAGGTCCCATGATATGAGTTTGATACGAATGTGACCTGAGATATAGGTATATATATATAATTATGATAATAATGAGTGATATGCCGTACGAGACTTTGATCCGTACCCTCATTGTTGTATAGGTCGATTGAATCCCTATTCTGTTTGTTGTCGCTGTACGATGGTTTAACGCACGCGATATTTTACCGGATGATTGATCCATACCCTTGACTAGAGGATGTCGTACGATGGATTATACCGTACGTGATGTTGTGAGGCTGGATGCCGATTGATAGATTCACTGACTCGGATGTGTTATAGATATTTAATCCCTGTCTACACCGCTTAGTTTAGCCTTTACGTAGAACGTTAGTTTAGATACATATACCTTATAGCATTGCGCTCACGATTTACTTTCCGCAACGTTCATAATATTCATATTGCATTACATATACCTGTGCTAGTACACCTACAAAATTATCGATGATGCGTATGTTACACTTACACAGAATTGCCGGCTCACACACTTTCATCATCGATAATTGCTTTGTCACTTACATAGTAGAATTGCTATATCATGCTATTACACTTAGTTGTTCAGTACGGTCAAATGACTCGTTGGCATAATATATTGCTATACTCACATCATTATGCTATGTTGCATGATATACTTGATATGCTCACATTTCTGTTCTATGTTTGCATACATCATGCTTTATGATTATACGCATTGAGATGCTGTTTTCATGAGATTCTGGATTTGAGAAACGTGGTTATATTTCAAAGGAAATTATGTATTGTTTTAAAAACCCGGTTTCTCTTGATATGATATTTCGAGGCGTCCACCATGAGTTTTCTCGGTTCTGAGATTGGTATATGAATCCCGATTCGAGGAGATGGACGATCTGTTTGCGGGTTCATGGTGGACCCGGTACGGTACCCGGGCATGAATGGTATGTTGTGCAGTAGACGATGAGCCTGGCAGAGAGACTACTACCTACCGGTGATAGTATTTGGGCTCGGCGGTTATCCGGAGGATACCGACCGGAGTCGTGAGATGGATATGGGCCGATCAAGATTGATGGAGCCCGTGGGCCGATCCGGATGGACGGAGCCAGAGATATAAGGATTTATGTGTCGATGTTGGACACGGGTTTCATGATATTTCGAGCATCGATGTTAGATACTCGGGTTCCATGATTTTGATGCATCGTTGATGGACACACGTTGGTTGATATCCTCATATTTACATGCATATGCTTTCATGATGTTTCGAGTGTCGATGTTGGATACTCAGGTTCCATGATATTGTTGTGTCATTGATGGACACGTAGATGATATCCACATGCATACAGGCATTGATTATTGTTGGCATATATGCAAACACGGTCACCCTAGATAACATAGTATTTCCTTCATGATATTGTTGACCTAGGAAATCGTTGTTTTATTCGATTTATACCTGCTGATGTTTTCTACTCACAATTGGGCAACTCACCCCAGTTGTGCTACAGTTCTTGCAGGTTTGACATTTGCTATGATAGGTGGGACATATTGGATCGTGCCCACTCTTGTATTTATTATTCCTGTTGTATCTAGTCACTCCATCAATCTGAAACTAGTATTTGTATAATTAGTAAGACTTATAAGGACTTGTGCTTGCGAGACGTAGAGCGACGGATTATATGTTCGCTATTGGTGGATTTGATGTCTTGCTTCTTTAAATTATCTTTTTGTGTTGATCTTCGCCGTTGGGTATCGTATACATATCTTTCAGACTTGCGTGGTTGTGATTCCACCGATTGGCGAAGAGCTAGCTCCGACTTGGGGAAGCCTTTATTGTTATCATTTATATGTGGTTTTGGATCAAAATATAATGTAACATTTCAGAAAAATAAAATATTATTTCGGGAATTTATATAATTAAATAATAAATATTTTGAATATTTTGACAACGCGGTATAATTAATTTCCGATAAATTTGGAAATATTTGGAAAATTATAGGAATTACTGAAATGAGGGTGTTTTATATGATTTAAGCAAATTATAAATTCTTTACGATTAACTATATTCCATTTTAATGCTAATCGCGATTAAACATCAGTAATCGTGCATTAAGCTTGATTTGAGTACATGACATGCACCTTGTCCTATTACACATTGTTACATTTTTCTACCATGGTTTTTCTTTTTCAATCTTGGTTTTGTTTTTAAATGAAATGAAAAGGTTAAAGAAAAGAGAAGAAAAGAAAAGAAAAGGAAAAAGAAAAGAGAATTTTTAGAATAAGAGGTATGGTGTAGCGTCTTGAAAAGTCGTTTTGTTGTTTTCCTGAAAATCAGTGAAAATTCGGTATTTTTCCGAAAACCGTCATTTTTGTTATTTTGCAGTTTAGGACTAATTATACCTAATTTGGATAGGTAATTGCTAGTTTTTAGTAGAAAATGAGTTAATTATGAAATTCTGGTCGTTTAAAAATTTTCCCTAATTTTTCAATTTTTTAATATTATTTTAAGCCGGTAAGAAAATACATTAAATTAGCGATAAATATAAATTTTTCAGGGCTAATTTTAATCTTTAAAATTATGTTAATTAAAATATAGTTGTAACATAAATTTTTAGTATTTTATTTTGATTTTTAACTAATTTTTATTATAGAAAACGAAATTTATTGAATTTAAGATTAAACTTGCAATTTTGGACTTGTAGGGGGTCTTTTTGCATAATTTTTTTTTTGTGCACTCCCTCTCACTTTTCCCTCACCCTAGGCCGGCCATTTCCAGCAGCTCATGGAAAAAAAAATTCCATGCTCTTTGACTTGTGTTATTGTGTGGAAATGAGGGTTTTTTTTAAGGTTTTTGAATTGTTAATTGGGTATGGTGCTTTGACTTTGGGGGAGTTTGACTAGAGACTTTTTCCCACACCCACACCACTCCCCTCTCCCTCATTTCTGTCCAGAAACCAGCAGCTCCCCCCCTTCATTTTTCCTCTCTCTTTTGTTCACAAATTCATCTCAAAAATCAACAAATTTCTTCACAATTTCAAAGCAAAACCATATTCCATCTCTTCTCCAACCTAATTTGGTTCAAATCGAGGTGAAAAGAGGTGTCTTGGGAGGCTTGAGCAATCTTAGGATTGATCTTTTGAGGTATAATTTCTAATCAAATGGTTAAATTATAGCTTAAGTGTGCTAAACTAGAACCTTGAAAATTGTTTAGCGTTAAATTTAGTGTTAGTTTCATTCTAGATTTTTAAAAAAAAAGTTCATGGTTGAAATTAATCTAGGGTTTTTAGAAACCATTATTTAGTTAATTAAATCTATTTTGCTATCTAGTTGTTTGCTAATCTAAGTTAATGAGGTTACTTTATTTGTGTGGGATTCAAATTAGTGCTAATTTGGTATTGTCATGTTTAGTTTTGGATTGAAATTGCTAATGATGAAAATTAAGAAAGGTTTTGTTTATGGAAATTAGGTTTTTAAGCATTGCTAATGGTTTAAAACTAATGTAATGGCTATCTAGTGGGTTGGTTGGATGTTGTGTTGGATTGTGAGCACTTTATCGCATAACGGCGATGTTGCGTCGTTTTTTTTAGAATATTTGTGCTTACTAGTTTTGTGATAAATTAGTTTTGATACCTTGATGATTGTATTGGCTTATCCTATGATATTTAGGATGCGTGAGTGCGGATTTTTGAGTAATCGGGTTTTAGTTTTGTCGGGCGACCAAATCGGCGATTTTTGCAGTTTTTGCGATTTTCGCATGTGTTCCGCGCACCTTGTGCACGTTGTACCTAGCTAGTGAACGTTGGTATTTTCGTTAGGGAATTGCGTCGTTCTTGATTTGTAACCTTATTTTTGTATTGATGTTAATTCCAGGTTCGGTCGCGGAGACGTAAGACGCGGCTCGAAAAGGGAAAGCGGTGATTGGACGCAGCTAGTTAGGGATTCCGGTGAGTAGATGTAACATCTACGGGGGACTATCGTTGGATGGCGCAAGTCGCCCGATAGTTTTAGTACCGTAAAAAGATTCTTAGTAATGTTAGTAATTAGGGGTTTAATACTTGTATGATTATTTGCTACATTCATGCCCTATATTGACATATATATACGAAACCATTTTATAGGACACCTGCACCATTGCCAGGGTTTTTATATGCAGCACGAGCACTATTCATGCTTACACACACACCCTTGTAATTGCCATGCCATCACTAGATAACCTTTAAATTGAAACCTTTTACTATAATTGATACTTAAACTCGCGCTACTGCTTTAATTCCTTAAAATGAAATCGTAGGATTGCTATTCATGTGCATGTGCTTCATCATATTATTTGTTCATGCCGAATCTATTAATCACACATCGCAACTTGATTATTGATACCATATACATTCATTATCATTGACATATGCATTTATGAGGATTTCTTGAGATTTTATGATATTTCTGGGTTTCGGGGGAAAGCCGCAAAATTTCTAAACTTATTATATTTTTAAAATATGTAAATTGCGGTTTTCTGGTGATGTAAGTGTCGTCCACCATGAGTTTGCTGTGGTTTTCGAGATCCGTGTCGAGGAGTGGAGGAACCGTCACAGGTACATGGTGGGCCCGGTATGGTACCCCGGGGCAAGATGAATGTGGTGTTGACGTTGAGCCTGGCAGGGGACGGATTACCTACCGGTGACTGTTTGGCACGGCGGATATCCAGAGGATACCGACCGTGGCCGCGAGATGATGAAATTTTGATATTTAGCTGGGTCAGCCGGATGGCTGAGGTCAGAGATACTATGACACGGATATATGAGATTTGTGATAGTTTTGAGGTGTCGTTGCTGGACACAGGTTCTTGTTGATTTTGTTGGTATTGTGCTGGTATTTCAAAAGAGATTCTTAAAGGGAAAAACATGATTTCTTATACTTACACATTCAGATCACGAGTTGATTCGCATTGCATTCATACCTGCTAGCATATTCATATTGCGTACATACTTGCCATTATGACCTGCCTTACCTGTATTTAGATGCTAGGATGCTTGTGTGCATGCATACGATAGCCTGTGTATATGTTATTTATTACTCATGAGTTGGCAACTCACCCCCGTTGTGCCACAGCCTTTTTCAGGTCCGCTCCGTCAGTACAGTAGCGGCGGACGCACTTGCTTATTTTGCTCTTTTGCCTGGACTCGAAGTTTTTCTCTTAGGTGGGTTATATCATTATTTTTGTACCACCTTGTATATTCTTTGTATCTAGTGCACTCCATCTACTGTTTCTATCAGTATTGTTGTATATTGACCTAGAGATGAGACTGTGAGATTTGTGGACTTTTATGCTGTATTTTGGGGTCGAGCTCACTTGAGTCGACATGCTGTTTTTCTCATGCTTCCTTATGATTATTTCGCATGTTGTTGCTTTATATTGTGTGGGATTTGTGACCGCCTTGTGGTGAAGAGCTAGCTCCCGCTTGGGGATGCCATATTTGTTGGATTCATATATATTCTTGTTGTACCCATTTTGGGGGCCAGTATTTACAAAGGAGACTCTGCCGAAATTTTCGGAAAAATTGGTATTGTTTTTAAAAAGGGTTTTATATGACTTATTTGATAAACTCGCTTTCAATTGATTGGGTTCTCTTCACTCTTTTGCTTATTTGGTTTTGGTTTTCTGGGCTTTGGCTTACTTATTTTACGGACGTCTTGAGACGTTTCGTAAACTTAAGTGACAGTCACGTTCCGTACCCTGCGGGTAGTGACAAAGTTGGTATCAGAGCGATAGGTTTTACCTTTTTGAGCGTAGGATGACCCTTGGTAGATGGAGTAAGTGACTTAAGTAGGGTAACGTAGCGTGTGTATGTCCGCGGCATACTTGCGATACGGTACTCCGCCTAAGTGACTTTAGGATATACTTCCTTGAAAATTCCTTCTTCAATTCCGTGTATCCTATGATCCTATTGCACTGTTCTTACTATCCGTTTTCTTGTAACAGCCACTATGCCGCCGAAGGCTACGAGGGCACAGAGGGCTGCCGCCCGAGACGAGATTTGAGCTGGCTCGTCCGAGACTAGGACTGAGAAGGGTGGTATGCCTACGCCGCAGGGACAGACCGATCCACCTTCCCCAGGCCGTATGGATAGGCTCGAGACTGGTATGGCGGAGTTGCGACAGATGATGGGGGGTATGCAGGAGCTACGTCAGATGGTAGGATCCCTAGTTGCAGCCAGTCGTACACCGAGGCCGGATGACGTTACTACTACATAAAAGACGACCATGATACCTGCTCCTACTACTACCACCGTGACCATCCCGGTTTCACTACAGGATTTAATGAGGCTGAGACCTCCAGTATTCACCGGCACCGAGGCAGCGGAGGACCCACAGAAATTCCTTGACAGTTTAGCCAGGATCTGCCGTTCGCTGAGATGTTCGGATGATCGATGGGTAGAGCTTGCGAGTTTCCGACTAGAGGGTCTCGCGCAGACATGGTGGGAGTCAGTCTTGAGAGGTCGAGCTGCAGGTCTACCGCCTATGACGTGGGCCGAGTTTACAGCGGTGTTTCTAGCTCGTTTCCTCCCAGAGAGCGTTCGTGATGCCAGAGCTCATAGCTTCGAGGCCTTAGTCAAGACACCTGGGATGACGGTGTCTGAGTATGACATCCAGTTTACACAGTTATCCCGATATGCTCAGTATTTGGTGGATACCGAAGAGAAGATGGTGAAGAGGTTCGTACCGGGACTTGATGCCCAGCTATATCTTGCCATTGGCGCCCAGCACTACGACACTTATTCAGCTGCTATGGATACGGCATTATGGATGGAGGCACGCATATCACAGACTTCGGCCGTTTCTGGGCCGAAGAGGATTCGCACCGATGTACCGTCTCAGAGGCAGCGCGCCAGATTCTTTCCGAGAGATAGGCCTGGCAGAGGATTTGGACGGGGACAGTTATATGGTTCTTATCCCCAGGGACAGCAGCCGTCGCCAGGGTGTTTTGGGTGCGGGAGTCCTCACCATCTTGTCAGAGACTGTCCGGCGAGACGACAGGGAGCGGCGACCGTTCCGCATGTGATCCTACCACCATCACCACCCCCTCCTCAGAGAGCCCTACTTCCTACCACAGGCGATGCTCCACGCCAGTTAGGTGCACCCAGAGGCCGTGGACGCGGCGGTCCTGTTCAGAGAGGACGAGGAGGCAGAGGCCGAGGTCGAGGTCAGCCCGCTATCGGTGGAGGACAGGCCCGAGTATTTGCTTTAACACCACAGGATGCGCAGGCATCCAATGCCGTTGTGACAGGTACCTTGCCAGTTTGCTCTTTCGACGCACGGGTATTATTTGACCCAAGTTCCACACATTCTTACGTCTCTACACACTTTGCACCGATGTTGGGCCGTGAGTCTTCGTCGTTAGATCATCCGCTTGTTGTTAGTACTCCGGTAGGCGAGTCGTTTGTCGCTCGTTTTGTTTTTCGTTTGTGTTCTGTTCGTATCGGGGAGAGGGATTCATCGGTTGATTTGATTCTCCTCGATATGTTGGACTTTGATGTGCTTCTGGGCATGGATTGGCTAGCCACTTGTTATGCTTCGGTGGACTGCCGTGAGAAGGCAGTCAGATTTAGCTTTCCGGGAGAGCCAGTCCTTGTTATTCAGGGAGACTGTAGTGTCACCCTTCCCAGCTTAATTTCGTCTCTTCGCGCTGGTCAGCTCTTGCGGAAGGGATGTCAGGGATTCTTAGCGTATATTTGTGATACTCGAGCTGCAGAGGTTCCGTTGGACCGGGTCCCGGTTGTTTGTGAGTTCCCTGATGAGCTACCTGGGCTACCACCTGAGCGCGACGTTGAGTTCTACATTGATTTGATTCCCGGCTCGGGGCCTATTTCTATACCGCCTTATCGGATGGCCCCGGCAGAGCTTCGAGAGCTGAAGGATCAGTTGCAGGATTTGTTAGAGAAGGGGCTTATTCGACCTAGTGTTTCTCCGTGGGGTGCTCCGGTCCTGTTTGTCAAGAAGAAGGACGGAAGTTTGCGCTTATGTATCGACTACCGCCAGCTGAACAAAGTTACCATTCGGAACAGATATCCGTTGCCACGCATTGATGATTTGTTCGACCAGCTTCAGGGTGCGGGATATTTTTCGAGGATCGACTTGCGATCAGGATACCATCAGCTGTGAGTTCGACAGGAGGATATACCGAGGACATCTTTCCGCACGCGGTACGGCCACTACGAGTTTTTGGTGATGTCGTTCGGACTCACCAACGCCCCAGTAGCATTCATGGATTTGATGAAACGTACATTCAGGCCGTATCTTGACTCGTTCATCATCGTGTTTATCGACGATATCTTGGTGTACTCCCGGAGCAGAGAGGAGCACGAGCAGCACTTGCGGATTACGTTACAGACTCTGAAGGAGCACCAGTTGTTCGCAAAGTTCTCCAAGTGTGCTTTCTGGCTGGACAGCGTCGGATTCTTGGGTCACGTGGTTACGAGAGACGGCATATGTGTGGACCCGAAGAAGATTGGGGCTGTTCAGCAGTGGCCCCGACCTACATCGGTTACTGAGATCCGTAGTTTTCTAGGCCTGGCGGGCTACTACAGGCGTTTTGTTCAGGACTTCTCCCGTATAGCTGCACCTTTGACCGGTTTGACCCGGAAGGGAGTTCCTTTCGTTTGGACAGAGGAGTGCGAGCGCAGTTTTCAGCAGTTACGGACTTATTTGACTACGGCGCCGGTATTATCTTTGCCTTCGGGATCAGGCGGATTTGTGGTCTACTGTGATACTTCGCGAGTGGGATTAGGGTGCGTACTGATGCGGCATGGCCGGGTGATCGCTTATGCTTCTCGGCAGTTGAAGAAGCATGAACAGAACTACCCCACTCACGATTTGGAGATGGGTGCAGTGGTCTTTGCATTGAAGATTTGGCGACATTACCTATACGGCGAGTCGTGTCAGATATTCACCGATCACAAGAGCTTAAAGTACATATTTCAGCAGCGAGACCTGAATCTCAGACCGCGTCATTGGATGGAGTTGGTGAAAGACTACGACTGCAAGATCTTATATCACCCAGGCAAGGCAAATGTAGTGGCAGATGCGTTGAGTAGGAGGCCCGGGGGTAGTCTATCCTTTTTGCGCGCAGTGCAAAGGCAGTCGTCAGCAGATTGGAAGATTTTATGCGACAGCCGAGTTGAGTTCGAGTTCACTCAGACAGGGGGACAGCTCGCGCATGTTCGTGCACGCCTACAGTTGCTTGACCGTATATATGAGGCACAGCGCAGTGACGACCGTTGCTCGGAGATCATGGCACAGATGGGTCAGGGCAGATTTTCCGAGTTCGTGATTGACGATCAGGGGATTTTACGCTATGGATCTAGACTGTGCGTACCAGATGCTGATGGATTACGGCGCGACATTCTTGAGGAGGCACACCGATCAGTGTATAGTGTCCACCCCGGTTCCACCAAGATGTACCATGATATGAGGGAGACCTACTGGTGGGACGGGATGAAGAGGGACATTGCGGAGTTTGTATCGAGATGCCTGCCTTGCCAGCAAGTCAAGGCCGAGCACCAGAGGCCCGCAAGAGAGCTACAGCCGTTACCCATTCCGGAGTGGAAATAGGAGCAGATTTCGATGGATTTCATTGTGGGTCTACCCAGGACCAGTCGAGGGTATGACTCCATCTGGGTGATCGTAGATCGATTGACGAAACCGGCTCACTTCATGCCGGTGAAGACGACTTTCAGCTTCTCTCAGTATGCTCAGCTCTACATTGACGAGATCGTGCAACTACATGGCGTACCGACTTGTATCGTGTCAGATCGAGGCACTCAGTTTACCAGCCGACTATGGCAGAGACTCCAGGAAGCTTTGGGCACTCGTTTGAGCTTCAGCACAGCATTTCATCCGCAGACCGACGGACAGTCAAAGCGGACCATTCAGAGTCTCGAGGACATGCTCAGAGCGTGCGTTTTAGACTTCGGCGGTAGCTGGGATCGTCATTTACCTCTAGTGGAGTTCTCCTACAACAACAGCTTCCAGGATACTATTCAGATGGCACCTTTCGAGGCATTGTATGGGAGGAGATGCAGATCGCCTGTCTGTTGGACAGAGCTCAGCGAGAGCAGTATTTTGGGGCCGCAGCTTATTGAGGAGACGACAGCGAAGATACAGTTGATTCGAGACCGGATGAGGGCAGCTCAGAGCAGACAGAAATCCTATGCAGACAGGCGCCGTCGCAGATTAGAGTTCGCAGTTGGCGACCATGTTTTTTTGAAAGTCTCTCCGATGAAGGGCGTGATGCATTTTGGGCAAAAGGGGAAGCTTAGCCCTAGATTCGTAGGTCCCTTCGAGATCCTCGAGCGTGTCGGCGCAGTTGCATATCGTTTGGCTCTTCCACCCAGCTTTCCCGATGTTCACCCCGTCTTCCATGTTTCGATGCTCCGCAAGTACCTTCACGACCCTTCGCATGCGATTCAGCACCCGACAGTCCAGCTGGAGCGTGACCTTTCCTTTGCAGAGCAGCCGGTGGCCATCCTGGATCGGCAGGTGAAGAAGTTGAGATCGAAGATTATACCAACCGTCAAGGTCCTTTGGCGTAGCCCGAGCAGCGAGGAGGTTACCTGGGAGACCGAGAGCGAGATGAGGAAGAAATATCCCCATCTCTTTGAAGGTACGCGTAGTTATATTTTTAAATTCGGGGACCGAATTTCTTTAAGGGGGGAAGATTGTAGCGCCTTGAAAAGTCGTTTTGGTGTTTTCCTGAAAATCGGTGAAAATTCGGTATTTTTCCGAATACCGTCATTTTTGTTATTTTGCAGTTTAGGACTAATTATACCTAATTTGGATAGGTAATTGCTAGTTTTTAGTAGAAAATGAGTTAATTATGAAATTCTGGTCGTTTAAAAATTTTCCCTATTTTTTCAATTTTTTAATATTATTTTAAGCCGGTAAGAAAATACATTAAATTAGCGATAAATACAAATTTTTCTGGGCTAATTTTAATCTTTAAAATTATGTTAATTAAAATCTAGTTGTAACATAAATTTTTTGTATTTTATTTTGATTTTTAACTAATTTTTATTATAGAAAACGAAATTTATTGAATTTAAGCTTAAACTTGCAATTTTGGACTTGTAGGGGGTCTTTTTGCATAAAATTTTTTTGTGCACTCCCTCTCACTTTTCCCTCACCCTAGGCCGGCCATTTCCAGCAGCTCATGGAAAAAAAAATTCCATGCTCTTTGACTTGTGTTATTGTGTGGAAATGAGGGTTTTTCTTTAAGGTTTTTGAATTGTTAATTGGGTATGGTGCTTTGACTTTGGGGGAGTTTGACTAGAGACTTTTTTCCACACCCACACCACTCCCCTCTCCCTCGTTTCTGGCCAGAAACCAGCAGCTCCCCCCCCCCTTCATTTTTCCTCTATCTTTTGTTCACAAATTCATCTCAAAAATCAACAAAATCAACAAATTTCTTCACAATTTCAAAGCAAAACCATATTCCATCTCTTCTCCAACCTAATTTGGTTCAAATCGAGGTGAAAGGAGGTGTCTTGGGAGGCTTGAGCAATCTTAGGATTGATCTTTTGAGGTATAATTTCTAATCAAATGGTTAAATTATAGCTTAAGTGTGCTAAACTAGAACCTTGAAAATTGTTTAGTGTTAAATTTAGTGTTAGTTTCATTCTAGATTTTTTTTAAAAAAGTTCATGGTTGAAATTAATCTAGGGTTTTTAGAAACCATTATTTAGTTAATTAAATCTATTTTGCTATCTAGTTGTTTGCTAATCTAAGTTAATGAGGTTACTTTATTTGTGTGGGATTCAAATTAGTGCTCATTTGGTATTGTCATGTTTAGTTTTGGATTGAAATTGCTAATGATGAAAATCAAGAAAGGTTTTGTTTATGGAAATTAGGTTTTTAAGCATTGCTATTGGTTTAAAACTAATGTAATGGCTATCTAGTGGGTTGGTTGGATGTTGTGTTGGATTGTGAGCACTTTATCGCATAACGGCGATGTTGCGTCGTTTTTTTTAGAATATTTGTGCTTACTAGTTTTGTGATAAAAGTATGTGATAAATTAGTTTTGATACCTTGATGATTGTATTGGCTTATCCTATGACATTTAGGATGCGTGAGTGCGGATTTTTGAGTAATCGGGTTTTAGTTTTGCCGGGCGACCAAATCGGCGATTTTTGCAGTTTTTGCGATTTTAGCGTGTGTTCCGCGCACCTTGTGCACGTTGTACCTAGCTAGTGAACGTTGGTATTTTCGTTAGGGAATTGCGTCGTTCTTGATTTGTAACCTTAATTTTGTATTGATGTTAATTCCAGGTTCGGTCGCGGAGATGTCAGACGCGGCTCGAAAAGGGAAAGCGGTGATTGGACGCAGCTAGTTAGGGATTCCGGTGAGTAGATGTAACATCTATGGGGGACTATCGTTGGACGGCGCAAGTCGCCCGATAGTTTTAGTACCGTAAAAAGATTCTTAGTAATGTTAGTAATTCGGGGTTTAATACTTGTATGATTATTTGCTACATTCATGCCTTAT
This sequence comes from Agapanthus africanus, assembly GCA_030015575.1. NCBI lineage: Eukaryota > Viridiplantae > Streptophyta > Magnoliopsida > Asparagales > Amaryllidaceae > Agapanthus > Agapanthus africanus. Next base: position 159,835,390 of record JASDDO010000029.1, on the reverse strand, counting down.
ATTGACATACATTTACGAAACCATTTTATAGGACACCTGCACCATTGCCAGGGTTTTTATATGCAGCACGAGCACTATTCATGCTTACACACACACCCTGGTAATTGCCATGCCACCACACTAGATAACATTTAAATTGAAACCTTTTACTATAATTGATACTTAAACTCGCGCTATGGCTTTAATTCCTTAAAATGAAATCGTAGGATTGCTATTCATGTGCATGTGCTTCATCATATTATTTGTTCATGCCTAATCTATTAATCACACATCGCAACTTGATTATTGATACCATATACATTCATTATCATTGACATATGCATTTATGAGGATTTCTTGAGATTTTATGATATTTCTGGGTTTCGGGGGAAAGCCTCAAAATTTCTAAACTTATTATATTTTTAAAATATGTAAATTGCGGTTTTCTAGTGATGTAAGTGTCGTCCACCATGAGTTTGCTGTTGTTTTCGAGATCCGTGTCGAGGAGTGGAGGAACCGTCACGGGTACATGGTGGGCCCGGTATGGTACCCCGGGGCAAGATGAATGTGGTGTTGACGTTGAGCCTGGCAGGGGACGGATTACCTACCGGTGACTGTTTGGCACGGCGGATATCCAGAGGATACCGACCGTGGCCGCGAGATGATGAGATTTTGATATTTAGCTGGGTCAGCCGGATGGCTGAGGCCAGAGATACTATGACATGGATATATGAGATTTGTGATAGTTTTGAGGTGTCGTTGCTGGACACAGGTTCTTGTTGATTTTGTTGGTATTGTGCTGGTATTTCAAAAGAGATTCTTAAAGGGAAAAACATGATTTCTTATACTTACACATTCAGATCACGAGTTGATTCGCATTGCATTCATACCTGCTAGCATATTCATATTGCGTACATACTTGCCATTATGACCTGCCTTACCTGTATTTAGATGCTAGGATGCTTGTGTGCATGCATACGATAGCCTGTGTAGATGTTATTTATTACTCACGAGTTGGCAACTCACCCCCGTTGTGCCACAGCCTTTTTCAGGTCCGCTCCGTCAGTACAGTAGCGGCGGACGCACTTGCTTATTTTGCTCTTTTGCCTGGACTCGAAGTTTTGCTCTTAGGTGGGTTATATCATTATTTTTGTACCACCTTGTATATTCTTTGTATCTAGTGCACTCTATCTACTGTTTCTATCAGTATTGTTGTATATTGACCTAGAGATGAGACTGTGAGATTTGTGGACTTTTATGCTGTATTTTGGGGTCGAGCTCACTTCAGTCGACATGCTGTTTTTCTCATGCTTCCTTATGATTATTTCGCATGTTGTTGCTTTATATTGCATGGGATTTGTGACCGCCTTGTGGCGAAGAGCTAGCTCCCGCTTGGGGATGCCATATTTGTTGGATTCATATATATTCTTGTTGTACCCATTTTGGGGGCCAGTATTTATAAAGGAGACTCTGCCGAAATTTTCGGAAAAATTGGTATTGTTTTTAAAAAGGGTTTTATATGACTTATTTGATAAACTCGCTTTCAATTGATTGGGTTCTCTTCACTCTTTTGCTTATTTGGTTTTGGTTTTCTGGGCTTTGGCTTACTTATTTTACGGACGTCTTGAGACGTTTCGTAAACTTAAGTGCCAGTCACGTTCCGTACCCTGCGGGTCGTGACATATGGGCAATAGAGAGAGAGAGAGAGAGAGAGAGAGATGTGAGGGGTCAATTGACCATGACTCATTGTTATCTCTTCATTATATACTTCATCAATTTCCTATCCTCTTCCTCTCATGGCAGCCCTTTTTCCCTCCCTCCCCTATCTCCTCAAAACACGCTCAATCTCACATCAAAACATCATCTCCCCTTCACTAAAAATGTGCACAAGCTCACTATAAGTATTTTGGACCAAGAAAATTTGGATTTTGGAGACTTGGGGCAACTATAGAAATTTCTTGAGTTGCCAAATGAGCTAATTCCTTCACACTTAGTTTAGTATTTCATTCACTTAAGCATCTTTGCATGTTTAGAATTGTTTTAGTGGAGTTTAGTGAACTTAGAAAATTCCTAGATGAGGTTTGAGGAATTCTTGAATTGAGATAGTGCAATTGTGGTTAGTAAAGTCCATACAACCCCTGTAGTGATGGTATATTGGGCTAAACCAGAGACTAGAACCCCATTTAGCAAACTTAGAAATCCCCGATATCGTATTTTGTTGAAATTGTGAAAGGATATTGAAATTTGCTATGACCCGGGGAACCTGAAAATTTTATAGCTATCATAGTGAGTCATGCAGGCAACCTAGAAGCTACCATGATGACCTGAGACCCTACCCCTTCCACTTGGCCGCAAATATAATCCTTCTGGCCGCAAATTGCGTCCAGGGCATGAGATTTGGGGTTGGTGTTTGGTTCGTGGTTCAGTCATCTGTTAAATAGACCCTCCATATGTGCAAAATTGGCTAATTTCACCTAAGCTAAAATCTGGAGGTGTTTTCTTGAGTTGCTGCTTTGTTTTGCGACTTCGTTTTAACTTGAGTTTTAATATTTGATATTTTAATTTGTAGTTTGATGTTTGCACGTCAGGGACGAGGGTTGTTTGGTGGTTTTGCAGGCGTAGGCTATAGGTTCTAACCTATAAGTTATATGTGTGCCGTATTGGTTTTCCGACTTGATTTTAATAAGCATTTATGATTGTCTATTGGTTGTAGGTACCCTCGTGTGGATTTCGAGACGACGAGGCACCTCGACTTCGGCAAGTATGGATCAAGGTGAGCAGATATATATATACGGGGGGAGTCGGGTGGATGGCATATAGCACCCTCGCAATTCATAGTGTAGCCTATGATATATTATAGTTATATATGAATATGTGTTATGTGAAACATGGTTAGTTAGAAAGTCAGATCTTAGAAGATCATGGGTTAATTCTAGTATAATTGGATGACAGTGTCATTAGTTATTTTCTTAGTCGCAAACCCTAGAATAAGGTTTACATACACACACACGCACGCATACCTTATATTTTCTTGTGCGTATATGGGGATATATATATATATATACATAAATGTATGTGAGTATGTGTATATATATATATATGTATATATATATATGTATACATATACACGGATGATAAGGATAGTATGTGATATTTGGAGATGAGTCGATATGATTGGGCTGGATGCCATGAGATCGGTGATGTGATTTGGGTCGTGTTATGAGATACGACATATTATATTAGCGGATTGGTGGGCGATGTATTTTCATACACACGCAGATATATGTTGATGGTATCGGTATGTACTAGACTTAGATTAGTACCCTGTTCATGATATTATGATAGTGATACCATATAGATATTGAGGTATATGTTATAGGCAACCCGTACCACGATTTTGGGATACCGTACGATGGATTTACCATACGAGATATAACTATGATAATAGATACGCACTCTTGACTCGAGGATATCGTATTATATATGTTATCGTATGTGACGCTATTGAGGCGGGATCACCGACTACTAGATATATAGATCGACTCAGACGTAGGTTGTTTTCCTTACCCCTTTTGATTAGTCTGTTAGTTTAGTCCTGTAGTTTACTTAGTAGATGCTAGACTGGGCTAGAGTCATACTTAATTCAAATACTAACGAATCGTGAGTATTTTAAAGACAGGCCAAGGGATACTACGGATATTTCAAAGGATGTATCTTTTCTTAAAAACACCGCAACCCATATTTTCTGAACACCACGATTCATACGATTTCAGACAACAGAACTGTATGACTCGTATATAGAATTGTATATTCTTTATTGTTGCGTTTACCATTCATTCTCCATTTATTCATGTTGTTATCATCGCATTGCATGCTTAATGTGTACTTTAGTGATTATGAAACCATGTTGTCAGGACACCAGCACCATTACCGATGATGCGTATGCTCCACGTACACTTGCTTGCCGGCTCACACACATCATCATCGGTAATTTCCATGTCACGTACACTTTAGAAATATTACTTCTTTGATATCTCCTGTTAGCTGATAGTTTCGATATATCATTACTGTGCTAGTTTAGATATTGCATTCTTTGCTTAGATACCCTTGCATGTTATTATATTCATTTGTCATGCAATATTATAAGGGCCATTCCGGATTGCCGAAGCCCGATATTCATTATTATTGACTCTTCAGTTCTGGATTTCGGTTTTTCCTTGAGATTTCTGGATTTGGAGAAACCGCAAGATTTATAAACTCATTTTCATTTCAAATGATAAAAAGTGCGTTTTCTCATGATATGATGTGAGATACGTCCACCATGAGTTTTCTCGGCACTTGATCGATATCATACACCCGATTCGAGAGGAGGAGGAGGAACTGTCTTTGGGTGCATGGTGGTCCCGGTGCGGTACCCCGGGGCAAGATGGTAGCAGATGATGGCGTTGAGCATGGCAGGGAGAGCACTACCGACCGGTTATTTATGACGCGGTGTATATCCGGAGGATATCGACGTTGCCGTGAGATTTGATATTTGGGCCAGTCCGGATTGCCGGAACCCAGGGGCCAGTCTGGATAGCCGGAGCCCGAGATGTTGAGACTTTGAGATATTGAGATTATATGATATGGGCTAGTCCGGATAGCTGGAGCCCGAGATATTGTGTATTTCGATTTATGTTTTGTGTCGATCCTTGACACGGATTTTATGTTGATTTCATTTGATGATACCTCGATTTATATATACAGAAATCTCACTAAATTATGAAAACAGTTTTCTTATTCATGATGTATTCTGTTTTCATTCGTAATGCATTCATACATCACATATAAGATATGTTGCTATCTGAAGCAATGGCACGAGCACGTGGTATTACGCTTATGTGTAGATGGTTCAGTATATTAAATTGAGGATATATTATTATCGTATGACCTAGGATTGAGTCATACATGCGATTTCTGCTCGGTGATGTTTTCTACTCACGAGTTGGCAACTCAACCCTGTTGTGCCACAATTTCTTGCAGGTTTGCCGTCCAGGTTTCCTTGGTGGCTTCGCTGGCACGCTGCTTCTTCTGAGTGATTGCCTGGGTAGGTGGACTCACTTGCATCATGACCACCATTGTATTTTATTTATTCAACTGTATCTAGTAAACTCCATCTACCAGACTTATGAATTTATAGACTTAGAAGGCCAGTATGTCTATTCTTTCGACCTTAGAGTCGCGCTTGTATTGTTATGGTTTTCTGGTGGGTTTTGGCCTTCTTCTGAGTTTTGATCCTCTCCCTTCGGCGTTGTATATTATTGCTTGCGTGGTTGTGACCGCCAATTGGCGAAGAGCTAGCTCCCGCTTAGGGATGCCTTTATTCATATTATTCATGTTTGTACCCGTTTGGGGTCAGTATTTACATAGGATACTCTGCCTAAATTTTCGGAAAAGACTTGATGTTTTAAAAATGTTTACTACAACTTTTCAAAGTGATTATATGCAAACTTTTAAACAAGTTTTCCTTCACTTCTTATTTAAAATGGGTTAGATTTCGGAGCTTTTGGCTTACATAAATTAGGCGCGGTCCTATACACTTCACATGATTCAAGTGCCAGTCACGTGCTTTTTCGGTTCATGACAAAGTTGGTATCAGAGCGCTAGGTTTAACCTTGGTTCGAGTCTATGTTTGACTATGCGGAGTCTAGAGCGTATATTTATTCGGAACCTAGGCTTGACTTTACGAAACTTACACTTGGTCGAGGGTGTATTAGACCTGAACTTTCGTCACGTAGGTTGACCTTGGTTGATGGAGTAGGTGACTTAAGGAGAGTGACACACCGTGTGTATGTTCCGCGGCATACATACGATACGCTACTCCTTTTAGAAGCCTTAGGATTTACATTTCTTTGCACAGTATTATATTCATTCGTATGATCTATCCTCATCGATATCGGTTGGTGGTTTTGTTACCACGATTACATAGGCGGAGAGAGCTGCGGCTAGAGATGCGGTCATCAAGAGCTCGTCTTGGACGGGAACTGACATGAGCGTAATTCCGGTGACACACGATTGTATAGATGTGTCGTTTTATTGTGTTTTTCGTGCCATGAGCGTTAGATGGATTGCTTGTACAAAGATTTCTCGAATGTGCAGATCAGTACCAGAGGATCGGGCCACTGATAGAGGCCGGCTAGAATGTGATGACCGTTAATGCACTGTTATTCTTGATGATTGAAGCACTGCTTAGCGTGTGGACGAATGAGCCAGTTGCTGCTGCGAATGACAAGATATTGTCCCAGATGTTTGGAGCTATTGCAGCACGAGTTATACTTAGAGATATGATAGAAGATCGCTAGTCATCCAAGGATGAATGACTAGGACATGTGGTTCGTTTGCACACCCTGATGCAAGATCATCAGATTGATTGATTCTAGCTTGAGAAGACTTTATGCCGATACGTTGAGAGTCGATAGAAGACGATCGAATGTCAAAAACCCACTTTTCCAAGTTTACGGTATTCGGAAAAACATGCAAGTAATTCCTTGGACCCTCTAGAAGAATGAAATCCTAAATCGATATAATGACCATGGGAATGTTTTTGAACCTTAGGGTTTGCAGCAGTTCTGCGGTGCCATTAATGAGGCTTGGGTTTTCCCTTCTACGGCTGGTCCATGGGTACTGTGGCATGTACTGAATATTATTAAACTGTACTCAAGAGTTGAGCTCTTGGGGGATTATGAGACTTTGACTAATCGATCGAAAAGTTCGACGTCGTCCGGATATCATGTGATGGGATATATTGCTTGGGATGCTCCAGATACGAGTTTAGCCGTTGGAGCGCGGTCCATACAGCCACGAAGAGACGGGTCCGAATCGGTCGATATTAGAGAAAAGTGGAGTAAGAGGTTCGTACGAGATCTTGATAAGATGACGTTCCACTCAGCCGACATCAAAGATGTGATACGCACGCAGAGGCGTTTTATATGGATATATCTTCCAGAAGGAGCCGTGATGAGCATGCAGCAGTTCCGGAACAAGAAATTGGTTTAGTAAAGGATGATAACTTCTGGGCAGTTCGGCAGAAACGAGATTTGGGGGAGACTTCGACCGAACCTTTCTGGAACACTATACGAGAAGACTTAGACCCAGGATCGGTCATATTGTGCACACCTAGAAGGCTATAGTTCGGCATCATCGACGAGACATGTTATAAGTGACCATGACAGTTGGCTAGAGATCTTTAGAAGATGTGCCAGAGCATGGCTGTTTTCGTCATCTTTGATTTCGGTATTTAGGCGATTTATTTGCAGGACTGAGATTTTATGTACCGCAGTTGCACTTGACTTCGATTTGATATCATTCGAAATGTTGATTTTGATTTCATGCCTATGGTATGCATGTGATTTGACTTGTGCTTTCGGTGTAGTTTCCATGCCCTTTTAGTATTTTGATTCGATTTTGTGCACGCTGATGCACATGGTTGTGAAATTATATACCACGGTATACCTTGTTTGGATTGAGATGTATTGTACACCGTCGATTTCGATTGTGATACTCGATATTTATTTTCGTGCACCTTGTGCACTTGAGTTGGATTTTACGCATACATGGCGCGTTTGATGCGATTTTAGTGCACACCAGATGCACTAAATCGGGATTCTTCGTGCATATCAGATGCACCTAATGTTGCTTTTGTCAGGCACACTTGTTGCCCATAGCAGGTGTTTTCGTGCACACCCGTTGCACTTAGAGTTGGTTTTTGTGCACATGTATGGCACATTCATTGATTTCGATTCCCGTGCGCACCAGACGCACGTGGCATTCTTATGCACATTTTGGAATTGGTTTCTTGGAGCAGTATGTTTTATGATATTTACTATTTGGTATAGTAGCTGAGCAGGACTAGTCAGAGAACATTACCTGAGTATGTTTTTGCATGCATTGATAGTTATCGAAGGAATTTCCAAAAGGGGAGCTATAGTCTTAGTATTTACCTACGTGTCCGAGATGACACGTAACATTTTACTTAGGAAACCCTTCTAGATTATTTTCAAAAAGGGCGGGGCATGTATGTTAAACAAAAGATATGTATAGATATAGTTATTTTCTTACAATAAAGGTCCGCTACTGTGCCGTGATATGCGCATTGCACAGAGATTTGAAAAAGGTTCGTCATGCATTTCTTTCAGATGTTTTGACGAGTTTTACACCGACGCGTACTATGTACAAGTTATGGTTTTTATGTATATCATGTTGGTTTTCGTATAGGGTTTTGACATTGGTGTCTTCACCATAACTCCGATGATTTTCGGGATGCTTGACGGTGTTTTGATTTGGTTTATACACTCTTTTTCTTGCGCATGCTTTGCGCTACGATATGTTTTATGTATTTATGATTTCGGAGCCCCGACGACTTTATTTTTTACTGAAATGTTTTAATATTTGAGGGGTTTAAATTTAAATTCGGGGACCGAATTTATTCAAGGGGGGAAGATTGTAAAATTTTAGAAAAATAAAATATTAGTTTGGAAATTTATATAATTAAATAATAAATATTATGAATATTTTGATAATGCGGTATAATTAATTTCCGATAAATTGGGAAATATTTGGAAAATTATAGGAATTACTGAAATGAGGGTGTTTTATATGATTTAAGCAAATTATTGATTCTTTAAGATTAATTATATTCCATTTTAATGGTAATCACGATTAAATATCACTAATCGTCAAGTAAGCTTGATTTGTGTATATGACATGCACCATGTCCTATTACACATTGTTATATTTTTCTACAATGGCTTTTCTTTATCAAGCTTGGTTTTGTTTTTAAATGAAATGAAAAGGTTATAGAAAAGAGAAGAAAAGAAAAGGAAAAGGAAAAGAAAAGATTAGAATAAGAGGTATGGGCAAGAAAGAGAGAGAGGTGAGGGGTCAATTGACCATGGCTCATTCTTATCTCTTCATTGTATCCTTCGTCATTTTCCTCTCCTCATCCTCTCCATCTTTCCCTCCCTCCTCTACCTCCTCAAAACACGCTCAATCCCACCTCAAAACATCATCTCACCTTTACTAAAAATGTGAACAAGCTCACTACAAGCATTTTGGACCAAGAAAGTTTGGATTTTGGAGACTTGGGGTAACTCAAGAAATTTCTTGAGTTGCCAAATGAGTTAATTCCTTCACACTCAGTTTAGTATTTCATTCACTTTAGCATCTTTGCTTATTTAGAAGTGTTTTAGTGGTGTTTAGTGAACTTATAAAATTTCTAGATGAAGTTTGAGGAATTCTTGAATTGAGATAGTGCAATTGAGCTTAGTAGAGGCCATACAACCCCTGTAGTGATGGTATATTGGGCTAAACCAGAGACTAGAACCCCAGTTAGCAAACTTAGAAATCCCCTATTTCCTATTTTATGGAAATTTTGATAGGAAATTGAAATCTACTATGACTCAGGGAACCTGAAATTTTTATAACTATCACAGTGAGTCGTGAAGGCAACCTAGAAGCTACCCTGAAGACCCGAGACCCTACCCCTTCGACTTGGCCGCAAATATAATCGTTCTAGCCAAAAATTGCGGCCAGGGCACGAGATTTGGGGTTAGTGTTTGGTTCGTGGTTCAGTCATCTGTTAAATAGATCCTCTACATATGCAAATTGGCTAATTTCACCTAAGGTAAAAATCTGTAGGTGTTTTCTTGAGTTGCTGCTTTGTTTTGCGACTTCATTTTAACTTGAGTTTTGGTATTTAATATTTTTTCCGTCGTTTGATGTTTGTACGTCAGCGACGAGGGTTGTTCGATGGTTTTGCAGGCGTAGGCTGTTGGAGATAGTGCCCTCAGAGTCAATTATTGGTTTACAGGCACGTGATTGCAATGATTGAGGGAGGACCTATGCCGGTAGGACAGTCTTACTCAAGATGATAGTATGCTATCTGGTTTACCTTTATCATCGTGTACTGTTTCAGCTGACCTTGCAGGTCACTATTGCACGTTGATAGAACCCTTAGGATTCTTGCTTAACGGCCAGCAGTATGATGTCGATCATATACGTGGGAGCTGGGGTCTATAAGCACATCCTTAAAAGGTCCCTAGTCGAGGGAGTTTCAAGACAGGGCGTCGATACTCTAGAGTAGACTAGTGTATACAGTCGAGACCCCGACAAGGAGCGGTGGCCGGTCTCACAAGCCACTGGGGTCAGTTGGTTCACCTAAGATGTATACAGGTGCTCATTGGGTTATGAGTACACCGGACAGGACTCGCCGGGAAATGCTTGTTGGTCTTATACCAGACGTCAGATAGCAGTTCCCTGGTGACATGTGTACAGGTTAGTTCATCGACCTGAGATCGTCATTTGTCTCGTGTGAGTTCCCACTGTACTTTGATTACTACCCTACCACGGCTCAAAGGAGTCGTGCAAACAGGTTTTAGTTGGGTACAGTCCCAAGCCACATGGAGGCAGTGAGCGGATCTGCAGGGGTTCGTCTCTCCCGGTATTGTGGGTGAGGTCGCGCTGTGTCTAGGAGAGCCATTACATAAAGCCCTCGGCCGAGGCAGGAGATTTACTGGTAGGAATTCCAGTATATCTCTGGGTGTTCTGGGCTACACTCCGACACTACTTGTACCGCTTTTGGGGGTCTGACTTTTACCAACCTCCTAGGCCCGTGATGCGATGCACATAGACGAATAGACCGGACTGTATGGATATTGTCACTGACAGGCTCAGTAGGGTGTCAGGATGAGTTCGCTCATCGACGTTCCTTTTGGTCAATACCTGGTAGCCCATTACGTATGGCTAATACCTCTGACGTGCTAGTGGTTAAATCCACAGCCAACGTATTGACGAGTCTTTAGAGTCCCCTACAGACAGTTTCTCAAGTTTCAGGCGAAACACTGTAGAGGCCGTATGGAGATATGGCAGGTTCGATCATATACGTGCGATATTGCACGGATCATGATCGGAGGGATAATACTAGCGGGCTTTGGTTTAAGCCGGATCCTAGTATTGTACAGTATAGATTTTGTCTCTTTGCATTTATATTCGGTTAGAATACAAATGGGGGTATGTATATACAGTCGCGGGGTTTTCCTGTAATTTATTACGGGATCAGTTTTTTGAAGTTGCCAGTTCGCATTCTGTTTTGGCCAGTTTTCGTTTGTTCTTTCATGGCCGGATTTTTCTGATGGAGGGGCTAATTTGCAGTTGTGCAAATTAGCAATTGTGGAGGGTTTTATGTGGCATTTCGTTTATGATAATAATAGCATCTTTGCTTTTTCTTTTTCCATCATGGTTTGCTTTAATGAGATTGGATTTGTATTTGAAATTGGTGTGACCTTTTCCCCTCTTTTTCATCACCTTTTCTTAAGCTCACCCTTTCTCTTGATATACTTACCTCCCTCCTCCCATTAAGGGGCCGGCCACATTTTGTGAGGGAGAGAGGCAATTTTCATTTTTGGTGTTGATTTCATTTGGCTTGCTAAAAAATTACATTGCTTATCTCCAAAGTTCTTTCTCTTCTCCATCTTAAATGGCAACTTCATAACCCCATGAGACAAAGTGATCCAAACTTAACCTACAGCATTCTTGGATACGTCGGCTCGCCAACATCGTGCCCGAGTTGCCTCGGTCCAGAGGTGGGAGCCCGTAAAAGAACCCGGCGGTGTGGTGCCCTTTCCGATGAGGAGGTGAAGACCGGAGATTCCGCAAGGAGATCGGGACGGAGGCTGAAGACCGAAGGACACGGATCGCTCGGTATAGCATTCTACTCATTCTATTGATAGCTAGTATTAGGTTAATGGTTACGATCTGGATTTTTAGGATGCGGAAGTGCCGGTTTAAAGTCAAGAAAATTTTTTGTTTCCGCATTTTGGCCTCGGATAGATGGCCGGGGCGCTACCGTACTCCTACATGGTATCAGAGCCACGTCATTAACCTAGTCTACCTTGCTCTAACGTGTTTACAAGTTCGATCGAACGGATTTTCAAAAAACCGCGTTTTCATGCCACAGTTTCTGTCGAATTTTAGCAGTGGTCAAAAAATTATTTGGTATATTGTAAAAATACGTGCAGGGTTTTATATGAATTGTGTGAAAATTTGGTGCCCTAACATTACTGTTCCGCCGCGAAACCGCGGCCCAACCCATGCTTTGGCTGCTGTTCCGCCGCACTTTTGACTCCTCTCTGCACCAAATTTCTACAGTGCCCCTCTGACATGGAAATAGGGCTTTTGGTATATTCCGTTTGGGCCCAGATTTATTTTGAGTGTTACAGTTATGCTTGGGGCCCACTTCGGTAAATTTAGTCGATCGAAAATTTTAAACATGTTAGTTCACAGTATTTACATTATATCTGCGACCGTGAATGTCACTTGATCGGTAAATCGTATCTAATTGCTATAGCCCTTTTAGACGTATTTACGAACGTGACATTCGCGTTGATGTTTTCTGTTGTGCTGTGATGTTGCGGATTTGTCGTGGTGGATAGCCTGGATGCAATGTTAGTATTGTTTGGTTATTTATGTACATTTGATATTGCGGGGCGTGCGTCCGACATGTGGATTGCCGTCACTGCCTGTTTGTATATTATTCTTTTGGGGCACGACCGGGCTGAGGTTGATGTAACTGTTGTATATATTTTACTTTCTGTATTAGGATTACCCCGCGAATGGGTGCACGGGTAGCTAGGTTCTAGAGGGCAACAGGCCCGCATCTCATGGCGTTGAGACAGAGGGGGCTTCACTCTAGAATTGGCGGGCTATTCGCCGCACTCGTAGGGGGTACAGGTTGACCTAAGAAGGGGTGCTCAAGTTACCGGATTCCGTGAAGTGCTGGGTGATCCATTCACGTTGTTTAAGGGGGCTGCCTCGCTTCAGGTTTTGGCGGGTAACTTGCCGCACCCGTAGGGGTCTAGGATTTCATTGCACAGGCTATCCACATGACCAGGGGAACGTCGGGTTTCAGTAGCGGCTCTATGAAACCCGGGAATCCCAGATATCTGTATTGTTCTGTGATGCTTATTACATTTCTGTGATGTTGCATTTTATCACGCCTTGAACGAATATTATATATTGTTATATATACTAGTAGATGTTGTATATGTTCTGTATCCGCGCTAGTCCAGTCCCCGCTCTGTCGATAGTTAAGTAACCTAACGGGTGATGACGGGACCCAGTGGCGAATGCGGATGGCATATACATACATCTTATTTTCGTTCTTTTATTTGTGTGATAAATTGATGGGACTGCGTTGATTCGGATCAATGCAAGCCAAACAAACCTATTCTGATGTTGTGGGAACAATTTTTCAAAAAACTGTTATTGCAAGGACGTTCTCTTTTGTTTTGCAAAGTGGTATTCGGTTATGAATATCCAGCACCTCAGTCGACGGGGCAAGAGCCGAGATCCCTTCACCGGGAGTGACCCCTTGGACAAAAGTTTGCATCAGGGTAATAACTTCATTATAGTCGATTACTTTTTGCTTTGCATCGTGGTATTCAGTTGGAATATCCTACACCACATTCTATGGGGAAAGTGCTGAGATCCCTTCACCGGGAGTGACCTCTTTAGCAAAGGTTTTCGTCACTATATTTTTATAAAAAGCTATGCAGTTCCTTCAACGATATCAAGTTCATTACGTTAAAGGTTTTTCGCCAAAAACCAGCCGTAGCCCTCCGTCATTTCCTACAGGTATTATTTAGTATTCGTGCTGCGTTTGTTAACCAAGTCAAGACGTAGTGTTCGGTAGCTAAGTGGTACTTGTTTGTTACATAAGTGGGATTGGTTAGGACAGTCGTGCGGCCTTGTTGACCTAGTCAACGGCACGTACGGGTGGGTTTAATGCAATCCAGAATAATGACGGGTTAAACTTGACTAGCGGTTTATGGTTTGTTGACCTAGTCAAGGTCATAAGCCGCTTGGGTAAAAATCACATCGGGAGTTTCTAAAGAAACTGAAATTTGCCAGGCATGCGCATACCTTCAGGAGCGTGATAACGTAAGTGGATTCCGTCACGTTATCATGCGATGATAGTTGGATCTCGATTCCCACTGATGAGTTGGTTTACTCCTCGGGTGATCCCGACTAATTCTTCTTTCAGGTTTGGAGGAGAATTTGAGATGACAGTGGGAGGTTTCCTGATTAGATAAATTGATAACCATTCTGATCTAGGTTCGAGTGCACGCTGAGTGTTTCTCTTCTCTCTCTCTCTTTGGCAGCGACCATGACCCGACCCTTGACTATGACTCAGTGACCAAGTTAACCGAACCTTCTTAAAACACCGGCTTTTGGATTGTCAGAGTTGCATACCTCATTGCCACTCTTACTTTTACACTTTTCTCCAGGACACCCCGTATTACTAGAAACGTCCACTTCTATTGGATAAAACCACTGTATGGTTATATACGAACTCGAAAGAATTTATTCGAGGATGGTTTCCGGTTCTGGAGAAAACGAATAGGACTATTCAGTTGTCTTTTCCTTTTACCTTCACTCAGGTTGCGAGTGCTCCTTGGATTAGGGGATAGTACACCCGTTGCGCCTATTGGATAGTCTTCTTCCCAACCTTAGGCTGGTGTCGAACCGTAGGGAATGAAGAAAACCAATTAGCTTAACGATGGTGTACAGAAGATATTAAGTTAAGGCAAATAAAGGGATTAGAAGGAGGGCAAAGTAAATTGCGACTGCTATTCACGACCAAACCAAGTATTTCATTACTACTCTAACTTCACCTTTGTATTTCTCCAGGACACTCCGTATCGCTGCGAAGATCCACAGTTTATTGGATATTCCATAGTATGGTTATATACGAACTCGAAAGGAACTTATTCCAGTTCGGGGATGGATTCTGGTTTAGGGGAAATAGGAATAAGGTTTATTCAGGTGTCTTTTATCTTTACCCTCTCTCGCATTGCGAGTGCTCCTAGGATTAGGACAGTACACCCATTATGCTTATTGGATAGTCTTCTTCCAAACCATAGGCTGGTGCCGAACGGTAGGGAAGGAAGAAAACCATTTGGCCTAATGGGGTGTGCAGAAGGTAATGACTAAAAGACATATAAAGGGATCTGGAGAGATGGCAAAGAAGTATACGGTTATAGTTGTGAATCTAATAATGGAAGAGGCATTACTAGGAATACCCGAATACCCCATCGTAACATTTCAATGTTTCAATTTCACTGTGTATTGTTAAAAGAAAACCGATTTCCTAATTAGTCCTTGCTCCAGGGTATGTATTTACCAAGTTGATTCTCACATCTGTATGGTTTTACAGATGATGAGTGGGAGTAAGTTATTGGGAATTAGGTGATCATCCTCATTATATCGGAATTCGTTGTAATTGATGATATTTGAGGAAATCGCATGGGCTATTTGCCGGACGACAGATATTTGGTTTTGAATATCCGTTGTTATGCACCAATTTCAAATTGATATATCTGTATGTTTATTTTTATAAAGTGAGATATGACTTTTTGAAATTATGTCTACGACATTTACCTATATCAGTGGATGGTTAGGTAAGGAGCATTAAACAGCGGTGTAATTCTTTTTAACCATATGTACAGTTTTCAACCTATGACACACATGGAATGAGTTATTAGACTTATGGGACTTATACAGAGTATTGTATGTTGTCCAGTGTCCATTAGGACAGAGGGGTTAGTACTCGTACTATATTCTGTATACTTGTAACTTCTCTAGTTCTTAGACATGTATTTCGTAGAAATGCAAGGTCCAAGTTTTGAGAAGTTGTAGGTATAAGAGTAAACTAAAGAACCAGATATTGCAAGTATCGGGATTTTTCAAGGTGATCGAAGATGTAGATACTTGTATGTGGTATTCAGTTGATAGTAATGGTTTAAGAGAACTTGCTTCTCTTCAGGTTACTCATAATTGGAAGTACTCCTAAGTTGAGTAATGCTGATCGGCCTCTCTCCATTTAGTTAACATGCACTGGAGACAGCTACATGATTTGAATCTGGTTCGAATTAAATCAGTGCCTCTGTTTCTATATTGGATATAGAATAGTTCATATCTTAACATTGTTAGGGTACGGGGAGTTGTCCGGCTTATGCTTAAAACCAGACTCCGGATAACTCAAGGCACGTTTCTGTAATGGCTGTTTGTGGTTTGACCCGGACTATGACGAGGGTTGACTTTCTACCATCTGGAAGATCAATAGTGATATTGTTCTAGAATCGCCACAATTTTAATAAAAATGGATTTTTTCAGAAAACAGTATTGGGAGTATGGTAGAACTGGAAGAAATTACAGAACCGCAAACGATTACCGAAAATTTGATAAGAACCTAAAGATTCAATTTGATTTGATATTCCGTTTGCCACTCCGCAGATATGGTGGGTAACCTCAAGCACCCGAGAGGTACTTCGGTAGCCTCAAGGACGGTGATATGGAGGTTCTTGTTTACCCAGACTTGCCATTACTGTTGTTCCAGACTGTGAGACCCGGCAGGAGGATGAGTATAGAGTCGTTCTGAACTGGCTTTAGAAGTGCACGTGTATATGACTCTGCCAAAGGGCTGTCGTAGTCAGTGGGGGCAGTGGAAGTATAATGGACAAGTGGCTTATGTCTATTTATAGTCTAAAGCAGATATAGCGGAAATAGATCATCTATTTCTGATGTGACAGTCATAGGTTTGACTTCATCAGAATAGGAGATGGATCTGTTAAGAGGTTAGTTGGGTGTGATGTCCTGGTATTAGGATGACATACACAGAGTAGGAAGTGAAACTCCTATACTACGATCGGTTATACTTTGGTTGTCACACAG
Organism: Agapanthus africanus; assembly: GCA_030015575.1. Classification (NCBI taxonomy): domain Eukaryota; kingdom Viridiplantae; phylum Streptophyta; class Magnoliopsida; order Asparagales; family Amaryllidaceae; genus Agapanthus; species Agapanthus africanus. The sequence continues at coordinate 159,818,644 of JASDDO010000029.1, read as the reverse complement.
TGGTTTCTCCACATTGGATATAGATGTTGTTTTTGCACTAGATGCAATAAGTTGATATTGATCCAATCCTGGAGAAACGTTCGGAAGCAGTTTTAGAACATAAGTGGATGTTTTCGGGATATGATAACGACAGCCTCATTCGGGAGACAGTTATCATTCCAGGCTTCCAACGTGACCTGGATGACAGAGTGGCTGTCAAAGTTATAGTTTTCCCTCTGACGAGGGGCAGTATTTTGGACAGGTGGTCCAAGCGGATACTGAGGGAGGCAAGGCGCAGGATACTGATTAAGTTCAGTTGACGATACAGTCTGAGAAGTTTGGATTTGGAGTTCATTTATGAACTAGGTCCCATCAGATATCCAGACATATTCTAAGACAGGTATTGCTCATTTCAGGAGATGGCTTTCTCCTTGAACTTGAGATAAAGAGAGACATAGAAAGAAACATTTGAGCGGATCCACTCACTGAGGCTATCCCTCGAACGCATTAGTTTCGCAAACGAGTTTTGTGAGACTGATTAGTGGAGGAGTTGGGTGTTCGGTATCACACAGACTGTGAGTATGCGACATCGCAATAAGTAGCCTTGAGTGCAAGTGGGAGATTGTTGGAGATAGTGCCCTCAGAGTCAATTATTGGTTCACAGGCACATGATTGCAATGATTGAGGTAGGACCTATGCCGGTAAGACAGTCTTACTCATGATGATAGTATGCTATCTGGTTTACCTTTATCATCGTGTACTGTTTCAGGTAACCTTGCAGGTCACTATTGCACGTTGATAGAGCCCTTAGGATTCTTTCTTGACGGCCAGCAGTATGATGGCGATCATATACGTGGGAGCTGGGATCTATAAGCACATCCTTAAAAGCTCCCTAGTCGAGGGAGTTTCGAGACAGGGTATCGATACTCCAGAGTAGACTAGTGTATACAGTCGAGACCCCGACGAGGGGTGGTGTCCGGTCTCACAAGCCACTGGTGTTAGTTGGTTCACCTAAGATGTATACAGGTGCTCATTAGGTTATGAGTACACCTGACAGGACTCACCGGGAACATGCTGGTTGGTCTTATACCAGACGACAGATAGCAGTTCCTTGGTGACATGTGTACAGGTTAGTTCATCGACCTGAGATCGTCATTTGTCTCATGTGAGTTCCCACTGTACTTTTGTTACTACCCTACCACGGCTCAAAGGAGTCGTGCAAACAGGTTTTAGTTGGGTACAGTCCCGAGCCACATGGAGGCACTGAGCGGATCTGCAGGGGTTCGTCTCTCCCGGTATTGGGGGTGAGGTCGCGCTGTGTCTAGGAGAGCCATTACACAAAGCCCTCGGCCGAGGCAGAAGATTTACTGGTTGGTATTCCAGTAGTATCTCAGGGTGTTTTTGGCTACACTCCGACACGACTTGTACCGCTTTTGGGGGCTGACTTTTACCAACCCCCTAGGCCCGCCATGTGATGCTCATAGACGAACGGACCGGACTGTACAGATATTGTCATTGACAGGCTCAGTAGGGTGTCAGGATGAGTTCGCTCATCGACGTCCCTTTTGGTCAATACCAGGTAGCCCGTTACGTATGGCTAATAACTCTGACGTGCTAGTGGTTAAATCCACAGCCAAAGTATTGACGAGTCTTTAGAGTCCCCCACAGACAGTTTCTCAAGTTTCTGGCGAAATTCTGTAGAGGCCGTATGGAGATATGGCAGGGTTCGATCAGATACGTACGGTATTGCATGGATCATGATCGGACTGATAATACTAGCGGGCTTTGGTTTAAGCCGGATCCTAGTTTTGTACAGTGTAGATTTTGTCTCTTTGCATTTGTATTCGGTTAGAATACAAATGCGGGTATGTATATACGGTCGCGGGGTTTTCCTGTAATTTATTACAGGATCAGTTTTTTGAAGTTGCCAGTCCGCATTCCATTTCGGCCAGTTTTCCTTTGTTCTTTCATGGCCGGATTTTTCTGATGGAGGGGATAATTTGCAGTTGTGCAAATTAGCAATTGTGGAGGGTTTTATGTGGCATTTGGATTATGATAATAATAGCATTATTGCTTTTTCTTTTTCCATCATGGTTTGCTTTAATGAGATTGGATTTGTATTTGAAATTGGTGTGACCTTTTTCCCTCTTTTTCATCACCTTTTCTTAAGCTCACCCTTGCTCTTGATATACTTACCTCCCTCCTCCCATTAAGGGGCCGGCCACATTTTGTGAGGGAGAGAGGAAATTTTCATTTTGGGTGCTGATTTCATTTGGCTTGCTAAAAAATTACATTGCTCATCTCCAAAGTTCTTTCTCTTCTCCATCTTAAATGGCAACTTCATAACCCCATGAGACAAAGTGATCCATACTTAACCTACAGCATTCTTGGACACGTCGGCTCGCCAACTTCGTGCCCGAGTTGCCTCGGTCCAGAGGTGGAAGCCCGTAAAAGAACCCGGCGGTGTGGTGCCCTTTCCGACGAGGAGGTGAAGACCGGGGATTCCGCGAGGAGATCGGGACGGAGGCCATAGACCGAAGGACACAGATCGCTCAGTATAGCATTCTACTCATTCTCTTGATAGCCAGTATTAGGTTAATTCACTAGTAAAATAGGGGGTTGCCCCTACGGATATTGGAATCCGTAGGGGCAGATTTAACTTGGCCCTACGGATTAATCCGTAGGGCTAAATGGTTGCCCCTACGGGCCCAGACGTCCAAGAATAAAAATATTAATTCTTAATTTGGTGTTTGCCCCTACGGAGCCGCGAACAAAGGACCTACGGGTATATCCGTAGGGGCAACTAAATATCAAATTACTAAAGCACAGATCGATCGCCTACGCTCCCAATTTCTTTCTCTCTCGATCTCGATCGCGCGCGAAAACAACTCCTCGTCGCCACCGTCGTCCTCCTCGTCGCCACCGTCGTCTTCCTCGTCGCCACCGGCGTTCTCGTCGCCACCGCCGTTCAGGTCGTCGCCAGCGCCGTTCGGGTCGTCGGCACCGCCGGTCAGGTGAGTAAATCTTGAGGTAAATTAAAGAATTTTTTGATTAACATACGTGCTGGGTCTGGGGTCGGGGGGTTGCGCGTGCGCGAGTTGAGGTTCGGCAGGGGTCGCGGTCGCGCTCGAGGTCGGGGTTGGGGTTAGGGTTAGGGTTGGGGTTCATTGCTGCTGGGGCTGGGGATGTGGTTAGGGTTTGCCTTAGGGTTGGTGTTGGGGTTTAGCTGGCCGCGCTGGGGTTAGGGTTAGGGTTAGGTTGGGGCTGGGCTGGGCTGGGCTGGGGCTGGAGGCTGGGGGCTGGGGCTGGGGCGGGGCTGGGGCTGGGGGCTGGGGGCTGGGGCTGGGTGGGGCTGGGGCTAGGGTTAGGTTTGGGTTAGGGTTAGGTGGATTGATGACAACAAAATACATGGATGGATCGATGAATTTAGTGATGTTATGTGTCCCGCCAACATAGGAATTTCAAACGTATACTCCGTTTTCTCATCTTAAAACTAGCAACCAAAATGTGACTAAAAAATCTTTCTAAATATATTTGAAACACATTTATTAGTTGGGTTGAATATTTGTGATTCCATTATATTATATTGTAAGATGCAGAAATTGTTTCCTAAAACTACTTGATCCAATCATCCAACAAATACATTCATAAGATACATATTAATTTTCCTGTATCTTGTATTGAATCGTAAGATTGATTTGCATGTCGTAAGATATTTGACAACACTAGGATGTCTTTCATAAAACAGAAAGTAAATTGGTGTAGTGAGAAAGCTGCTTGATGGGTGGTGACTGGGTCCATTCTTTCTTCATAATCCCCTTCAACTCTATTGCTTTCAATTATTGTGGGAAAATTAGATATTACTTGAGTGATCATGATATCATTTTTTTTGAATATTTCTTCCGAGAATTTATGCATGGTCTTGACATTGAACTTTATCATACTCCTTAATATTACTTTAGTGATTGATAATATTCAATAAGCTTATGTTGTTGACCCAAATTAAGTAAGGGGGTTAGTCAATTGGAATTGGTGTTTGGAACTTTGAAGTATTTCTTTAATGGGATAGGTTTATTTGGTGTCAGTCAAATAAAATGAGAAGTAGAACCTTTTATTGTTAGTTATGAATGAATCTAATATTGGAAGTTGATGGTTTCAGTTAGAACTTTTTTGGTATATGATAGATTTCCGCCTACCAAAATCGTTCCATCCAAAAAGTGAATACAGTGGAACTTCTGTTCTCCTTGCCCATCCACTTTTTCTCTCTGGAAATTTATAGTCTATATAACTATCTAAAATGTATTTGCTAATACAATTATTTTAACCTGACATACTAAAATATTATTATATTGTTTATGTTATCAATAAGTTATTAGTAGTATTCTCTTGATTGGTAAAAGGGGCATGGGCGTTCGCTCTATTCATTCTTAATGGGATAGAAGCCTACCCCCCACAGCCGGAACACACACATACAACAAGAATACACAACAAACGCATAATTAGAGAGCGATTCGAGATGTTCGGGTTAAAACCAATATATGATACTCGATGATAATATGAAACCTTCATATCCCCATCGAAACTCATATATGAAACTAAAAGCGCCACTTAGTCCCCGTCTATCGGTTAACATACGTGCGATGCTCGTCGTGACCTAGAACTATACGAAGGTTGTTAAATATCGGACAGTATAGCTCGATACTAACAACCGTCGTATAGTCTACGCGACGAGAAAATTCAATCGTATGGTAACCCATAGATTTGTCCCGTGTGGACAAGTTAAGAATGTATAAAGCAAACGCCTTTATTCACTTGTGTTTTCATCCGTTTCGAGATATTTCGTCGGTACCTTTCCGCTGGTTCTCCGTGTACAAAGATAGATTAGATGTTCATTTCAACGTTGTTTCACAGCTTTGAAATGATTATCTATTCTATTACAGTGTACTCGGAGAACAGCGGGGAGGTGCTGCCGAAATTTACTCGAAACGGTTGAAAGCACAAGTGATGGGCGTTCGCTCTATACATTCTTAATGGGATAGAAGCCTACCCCCGACAGCCGGAACACACACATACAAACGCATAACTAGAGAGCGATTCGAGATGTTCGAGTTAAAACCAATATATGATAATATGAAACTATCATATTCCCATCGATACTCATATATGAAACTAAAAGCGCCACTTAGTCCCCGTCTATCGGTTAACATACGTGCGATAATTTATTCTTTTCAACGACAAACGCACACACAAAGCATATACACGGATTTTCTCCTTTGTCAGTAACTATCCCGTTCTTATATTTCTCAATATAGTCAGCATAACTTACAATTTATATGTTATTCAGTCTAACATGGCCCATGAGTACGTCAGAGTTTAGGACTGGATGTATGTGGATTGGAAACAACGTATGCAACCTAAGTTTCTCGCAGGAGTTGTTGCTTTCCTTGAATTTGCACGCGCACATAATAAGATCATAATAGAGAAGATTCTCTGTCCGTGCGATAGATGTGGCAATAAGTACTGGCAGAAGGTACAATTGGCAGAGCTTCATATTGTAAAACATGGGTTTACTAGACTTTATTCAACTTGGAAATATCACGGGGAAGGAGAAGAATGCAGTACTGCGGTAGAAGAAGAAGGAGAACACGATAATGCGGTAGGAGAAGAAGAAGAATTCGGTAATACGGCTTCTGACGGAAATTTATTTCCATCAGAAGAAATGGAGGATATGGTAGAGGCTGCCCTAGGTGAATCTATTCGTACCGAAGATGACATTCCTTCCGGTCAAGGACCGCGTGCGGATAAATATGAAAATTTCATGAATGATGCTAGGAAACCAATTTATGAGAATGCGAAGTATTCCACCCTCTCATGGTTCGTCCAACTTTTCCAGATTAAGTGCCTAAATGGATGGAGCAACAAGTCATTCACAATGCTTCTTTCGTTCTTGAAAGATTATATGCCTCCGGGAAATAATGTGCCCGAAAGCTGGTATGAAGCCCAGAAGATGATGTCTGATTTGGGTCTAAAGTGCGAGAAGATTCAAGCATGTCCTAAAAATTGCGTGTTGTACCGGAAAGAGAATTCAGATTTGAAAGAGTGTCCAACATGCGGAGAGGCCAGGTATAAGCCGAAAGATTCTGATAAGAAGCCTGATATACCTGTGAAGATAGCACGATACTTTCCCATAACACAGAGGCTACAGAGGCTATTCAGGTGCAAGAAAACAGCCGAGGCAATGATTTGGCATCACCGTGCTCCTCCAAGCGAAAATGGAAAAATGAGCCATCCAAGAGATTCACCGGCATGGAAGGATTTCGATAAGAGGCACGCAATATTCAGTAGCGATCCTCGCAATGTCCGGCTCGGACTGGCTACCGATGGCTTCTGCCCATTCAACTATATGGCTGGAAGTCACAGTACATGGCCCGTTGTAATGATAATTTATAATCTGTCGCCTTGGTTGGCTATGGACCAATCATACTTTATGATGCCTCTTCTTATCGACGGACCAAACTCACCGGGGAATAATATCGACGTCTATCTCCGACCTCTGATCGAGGAGCTGAAAACTTTGTTCATTGATGGTGTAGAGACATATGATTCAAACACAAATACAAGCTTCATACTGTGTGTGGCTTTAATGTGGACAATTAATGACTTTCCTGCGTATGGAATGCTATCAGGTTGGTCCGTACATGGTCACAAAGCATTTCCTCATTGCCATGAACACACAATATCAAAATTTTTGAATTTTAGCAGGAAGGTTTGTTATTGCGGCCATCGACGTTTTCTGCCTCCAGACCACCCCTATAGGTTAGACACGGTTCACTTCGATGGTCATCAGGAGCTTCTTGGGCCTCCATCCCCATTGTCCGGAGAGGACGTGACTGCTAAATGGGATGGTTACAATAACGTGACCTTCGGGATGGATCCGACGAAACAGGTCAAACCACAATATTGGAACAAGTTAAGCATTTTCTTCGAGCTTCCATACTGGTCTACAAATTCAGTGCGTCATTGTCTGGACGTTATGCATATAGAGAAGGGAGTATCAGAGCACATACTTAACTTGCTTCTGTGTAAAGACGGGAAATCGAAAGACAACATGAATACCCGGATGGATCTACAAGAGTGGGGAATAAGAAGTGAACTGCACCCTAAACCGGGCAAGTTTATACTTCCCAATGCCGCTTATCATATGTCACAACCGGAGAAGAAAAGATTCCTGCAGGTGTTGCATGATTTGAAAGTCCCACAGGTTTCTCAGGATCATTCAGCAAGAAAATAAAAATTGTGAAGGGCAAGATCGATGGGCTGAAAAGTCATGATCACCATGTTATCGTGGAGCACCTTCTTCCATTAGCCCTCAGGACTTCTCTCCCCGACTCGGTTGGTCTAGTAATCAACGACCTATGTTGTTTTTTCAGGGAGTTGTGTGCTAAAACACTGGAGGTTGCGACGCTGGATAAACTAGAAATTTCTATTGCGTTGATACTTTGCATGTTTGAGCGTATTTTCCCACCGTCATTCTTCGATATCATAATACACTTGACGGTTCATCTTGCAACTGAGGCGAAGTTAGCCGGACCGGTACAATATCGATGGATGTATCCCGTCGAGAGGTACGTGTAATTTTTCGTTTCGCGCAATTTATAAATTTATTGTTGTCCTGTATGCCCGTGTTTATTTATTCAACATATTCTCATTAGGTACCTTTACACTCTTAAGAAGTATATACGCAATAAAAATTGACCAGAGGGTTCTATCATGCAAGGTTATCTTCTTGATGAAGCAACCACATTTTGTTCCCGCTATCTGGACGAGAACATTGAGACAAGGCTTAACCGACCACGAAGAATTCAAGACGGGCCATATGGTAAAGCCGAGTATAAGAGGGTAGACACTATGTTTATCAACAAGATATACCGGTTTATCTTGCTTAATTGCGTATTTCTTGAACTAATTAAAGAGTAAGTTCTTTTGGATTAATTGTTATATCTGTGTTTGTGTGTGTATGAAATGACATAATATTAATGTCACAATTATTTGTCGAAAACAGAACTCATTTTAACAAGGTACGTGAGGGGCATCCTGATTGGAACGAAGAACGTTTGGAAAAATACCATCAGGATAATTTTTGTGATTGGGTCACAGAGCATGTAAGTTATTCGAATTACATTTTATTGCTATCAGTTTTAATCTAAACTTGTATCGTTATGTATTTATCGTAAAATTTGTTTTTTTAGATCCACGATCCGAACTTGTCTGCATCATTTAAGAGTGATTCAAGATGTTTAGCTCAATTTCCTAGTATGGAGGTTGCATATTACAAAGGATTTGGTGTCCTTGGATACAAATTCGAAGTTAAGGACATAGAAACATCTAGAACCACTCAGAATAGTGGGATTGCGACGGTAGGATCGGATGGTGTGATTTACTATGGGTACTTAAATTGTATACTCGGCATCCACTATCCCGGAGGATCAGAACCCTTTTATATATTCCAGTGTACTTGGTACGATCCGCGAACCGATACGGACAGGTAGAGAAGCAGTATTGGGACTTGGAAAGATGAATATGGATTGACCAGTGTGAACACACTTCGATTTTACGGTCAGGACGATCCGTTTATCTTTCCGAACCAAGCGTTCCAAGTATACTACTCACAGTGTTTGAAGCATCCGGGGTGGAGTGTTGTATGCCGATGGAAACCTAGAGATGTCTACGATGTCCCAGAATACAAGGACAGCGATGAGGACGAAGAAGAGAGAAGGCTTAAAGTGCTCCGACCGTCTGTTTCGAAGGACGGGTTGTCTTCGACCGATCATGAAGTTACGTGGGTTAGAAATGACATCGACGATGAAATCCAAGTAGATATGTATGATGCGCCCACGAAACGAAAAAGGTTATCAGTAATGTTATTTTATTACTTCACATTTTACGCTCTAGATCATATATAGTCAATATTTTTAATGATTGTCTAATGCGTCCACGAACCGTTTATCTAGATTTGATGACGATGTCGGGAGCAGCGAGGGGCGGCAGGAGCTCCAGCCGCGGCAGAGGCAGAGGCAGAGGCAGAGCGGTTCTTCCGCCCGGAGAGCTCCGTAGGGAGCTTCAGAGGGCCGGTCTTGCACCCAGATCGGAGACCCCTTCGGATTCCTCCTTCCGTGTTGATTTGGCCACACCTCCAGGTATACTGCACGCATAGCCATTTTGAATGTAATATTACAGATATTCATGCATGTTTATATCAAAATTACTTATATTGTCAATGTTTGATTGTCTAGTTGTTGGTGATGCGTCCACATCTGGGACAGAGGCCACCCCGCTCCTCCAGGTATGTTTATATATCATATAGTGTATGTATATTGATTTAGAATGCTATATCATAAATACACACATTCCTTTTGCTCTTACTTAGCAATTTTTATTATTGTCTAGCTGTAGGTGGTGACACCACCGCACCTGCGGGTATGTTTATATATCCTATAGTGTATGCATATTGATTTAGAACGTTATATTATTGATCTACACATTCTTTTTGCAATTACTTATATAATCTATTTTTAATTGTCTAATTATAGGTGGTGCGTCCACACCTTCCACAGGGGCACTCCTGCCGCTTCCATACCCTCCGCATCGTCTGCAGGTTAGTATGAATAAATTTAAAATATTTATTCATTTTACATATGCTCTATAGAATAAATATGAACTTCATGGAAATTTAGCGTCGATGTTTATTTTATAGTTGGAGGGGATGCGTCCGGGTCCGGGACCCCGGTTGTTCCTCACCGGAGGAACTATCGTCCCGCTCATGCTGCTGCTCGGGCCCAGGTTCGTGCGCTAGTCACCGGAGGTATATATCACACTTGAATTTTTGTTTAACCTTGATTTCTTAATAAAACTTTGTCTTATTATTGATTGTCTTGATATTTCGTGCAGACGCAGGGCCTCTCAATCCCCAGAGGGGGACTCGAGGCCCGAATCAGTCCCATAGGCTGAGGCCTGATAGAGCTAGGGGGGAGGCAGCATTCCCCCTATTTTTTTACCCTTGACTATCGCTATACCGGTCCTCATGCCGAGAGGTTCGGCTGGTATTTGGGGGACGAGAGCCGGATCGTGAAGAACTATCCACTTCACGTTGAGTGGGGCGAGCAGCACCAGCGCTCATTCGCCCTCTTCTTTGATCAGGCTCGGGTATGTATTAATATATATTTTCATTTGATCTATCCAATATATTTATTATTAACACTTGCAATCTAATAACAATGTTTTTTTTTGTATTTTCAGTTGGATTACGATTTTCAGCCTGTAGCCGACCCTGATCACCCGGGGAGGGTGCTCGACCTTCATGCTCTGTACAATGGCCTGATGAAGAACATGCAGGCCAAGGTCCGATACAACAGGAATGAGCTAAAGGCCGACTGCTACTCCCTGTGGATGGCGACCCCCGAGGCAGAGAGAGCGGCCCTCCTATCTACTCCGGCGTTTGCGAGAGTCGACGTAGAGACATGGCCTCTATTGTGCGCTTATTTCGACTCCGAACGCAAACAGGTATGTATTTTAAATTTAATTCATTATTTATGATATAATTTATTTCTTTGTGTTTCTTAATTAGAAAACTAAATGTTAATGCGTTGTGCAGAAACAGGCCGCTCAGAATACGGAGAACAGGAAGTCGGCGAAGAGGGGTCGCCCCACTTACACAGGTGGCTCGAGGAACATTACTCGAGCCATGGAGTTATCGGTAAATTAAGAGTTATTCTCTAATATTCTGCAATATTAAGAGTTATTCTCTAATATTTCTAATATTAAGAGTTACTTTCTAATATTGCAGACATCTCGGACCGTGGCGTCAGGTGGTACACCGAGCGTGCTGTCCGCATATCTTGCCGTCCACGGCACCTCGACAGATCCCCCTACGGGCGAGCTTCAATATCCCGACGTCGCTACCCAGGAGTACTGCGTAAGTGTTAATATTTTTTCTACCCAAATTTGAAATTTTAGTTTTGGAAGGTTCAAGTTTAAATTTTATACTTATACTTTACTGCTTAATGTGGGTGTAGGAGCGGGTGGTTGAGCAGGCCCAGGCCTCGGGGATCGATTTTACCGGACAAAACGATCCGAGGCTGCTGACCCCAGTTCTGGACGCCGCACACGGAGGGCACCAAGGAGGTTGGGAGAGAGGCCGGGGATTGGGCCCTAGCAGGGCCCATATGAGGTTGGACTCCACCCCGGCAGTTACTTCTTCCGTCTCCAGTGACCGGCATGTCCATCAGGAACTGGATAGCTTGAGGGCCACCGTTCAGGAGTTGAAGGAGATGCTGGTATGTATACTACTTTATAGTAAAATATCATTTCATATTATATACATATCAACATATCCATAATTAGTACGTAGCTTGAGCTTATTTGGTTTTAGACTTAAGTTTGATTAATCATACATACATATGTAATTAAAATAAACAACGCTTTTCCAAACTAGATATCCAAACAGGGTTTCGAAATAACTTAATAATGATACGAATTCGAATAATACACAGTTCTTACACGCTTCTTACACACGTTATGTCCAGACGCGACAGGGTAGATCGGCCGAGCCTCCACATGCATCTGCTTCGGCTGTGGCTCCGCAAGCCACTACATCGGCTGCGGTTCCGCAGACAGCTCCTGTAGCTCCACCGCCCATTCAGACTCCCGCAGCCGCGGCTCCGCAAGCGACTACCTCGATGGCGGCTGCGCAGACCACATCGCCAGCTCCACATGCCGCTCAGACTCCCGCTCGCGACGCATTGCAAAGTTTATTGACCGAGGAGCAGGCGCGCGTTATTCTAACGTTATTCAGAGGTGGAGCTGGACCGAACTAGGGTAGCTTTTTGGTTCTTATTTTTTTAAACATGTATTTATTTATATCACATTGTACTACATTTTGAAACGATATTGATATTGGTTTGTATTTATATCATATTCATTTTTTGGGTTTCTTTTGTATATTATATATATGCGTGAGATATGATTATGAATACTGCAATATATGATTTGATTGATGTATATAGTATTGTGCACAGGGCGGGAAAAAATCTAGCAGCCCATTTTTTAAAAAAAAATACAGACAATATGTACCTACGGATTAAGCCGTAGGTATATATGTTGCCCCTACGGAGTTGTCCGTAGGGGCAAACTATCAGGAAACCTGATATTTTCCCTCCTGATCTCAGTGCAGGGTGTTGGGAGTGCCCCTACGGATATGTCCGTAGGGGCCACTGTCTATCCCCTACGGAGTTATCCGTATGGGCAAAATATCAGGTTTCCTGATATTTTGCCCCTACGGCATAGTACCTACGGATATATCCGTAGGGGGTAGCACAAGGACCTACGGTTCTATCCGTAGGTACAAACACTATATTCAGAAAAACATAAAAAATATATGATTTGATTGCCCCTACGGAGTAATCCGTAGGGGCAATAACACCTACAGTTATATCCGTAGGGGCAAGAATTTGCCCGTAGGGGCAAGTTCAGGGCCTCAACTTGCACCTGCGGCCTTTGCACCTACGGGGTATTTTTTCGCCCCTATGTATATATCCGTAAGGGCAGTGGGTTGCCCCTACGGATAAATCCGTAGGGGCAACCCTTATTTGTAGTAGTGATTGTTACGATCCGGGTTTTTAGGATTCGGTAGTGCCGGTTTAAAGTCAAGAAAATTTTTCGTTTCCGCATTTTGGCCTCGGATAGACGGCCGGGGCGCTACCATAGTCTTACATAGGCTATATAGGTTCTAACCTTTAAGAGATTTGTGTGCCGTATTGGTTTTCCGACTTGATTTTAATAAGCATTTGCGATTGTGTATTGTTTGTGGGTACCCTCACGTGGATTCCGAGAGGACGAGGCACCTCGACTTCGGCACGTAAGGATCAAAGTGAGTAGATATATATCTACGGGGAAAGTCGGGTGGATGGCGTATAGCACACCCGCAGTTCGTAGTGTAGCCTATGATATATTATACTTATATATGAATATGTATTATGTGAAACTTGGTTAGTTAGCAAGTAAGATCTTAGAAAATCATGGGTTAATTCTAGTATAATTCGATTACAGTGTCGTTAGTTATTTTCTTAGTCGCGAAACCTAGAATAAGGTTTACATAGACGAGCACACACGCATACCTTTTATTTTCTTGGGCGTATACGGGGATATATATATATATATAAATGTATGTGAGTATGTGTGTATGTGTGTGTGTGTGTGTATATATATACATACATACATACATACATATACACGGATGATGTGGATAGTATGTGATATTTGGAGATGAGTCGATGTGATTGGGCTGGATGCTGATTGATCGTTTCCGTGTCATGTTTAGAATGTTTCACAACGAAAGACATTTATACCGCAATCAATTGATGGTGTTTATTATAGTTTCGTCAATGAGAACGGATCGTCCACTGAGAAAGTATGATTTGCTCGCTATTGTTTTAGTTGAGTCGAAAATTAAAAGATAAAAGAAAATAATTCAAGAATTATGAAATTTAGTTTCAAGAATTATAAAGAACTAGATCTAAAATCAAGAAATGATAGAGATCAAGAAATGCCACAAACCAATCGAATTATCATGATTTGTAAAGTGGCTTGTAGGAATTGATCCAATTGATAGTGATGATGAAGAATGATGATTACAAATTCTTATTTATTGAAGATTTGTTACTAGATCGATGATGATCAACGAGGTTTAGGGATCTATCGAAGAAACTAGAGTTTCCTGATCATCATCCCTTGTCCTTTCATTGATTAGCATTCAAATTCTAGCCTCTAGGATATTCAATCATCGATCGTTGATCTCTAATTTGGAGCGAAAACATTCAAGAAAGCATCTCGCTCAAAACTAGGTCATCGTTGATTCAATTTCCTAAAATTTACAAAACTCATAAGACTTAAGAATCGTTCAAGAATTTAATCATCATCATTTATCTATTTTCTCGATTCCTCCACAAGTGGAGTTTTCACTCAAACATCATGAAAAAGAAAACAATCAAGAATTGATAACTCTTCATAATGCTCAAATGTAAAGAAAAGCAATATCAAGAATTTTCACCTTTTATAAATCGACGTTCGTTACAATACACTCAAAGACTAAAAGATTTGAGGAGGAACTAAATCGTCGAACTAGCTTGGCATCGTCTTCTTGAGTCGCGGATCGTCGTGGATCTCTTGCTCGGATGAAGATCGGCGTTGCTTCAAAGGCTTGTTTGATTTGGTACTCGATGAATCTTGATTTGGCTTTGTAATTGTATTTGAGGCTAGGGTTTTTGGTTTACAACTTGTGTCACTCAACTTGTGTATAGAATTGTAAAACAACTTCTTTAATGAAGCCCTAGGTCCCTTTTTATAGTGTTTCCCTTAAGCTTCCCCTAGAAGCTAGGTTTAGCTTCCTTTAGAAGATAAGCTAGGTTTAGCTTCCTTTAGAAGCTAAGTTGTTATGAAGCTTGTATAGGAAGCGAGGTAGTTGTTGAGAAGTTTCTAGATTAAGGTAGTTAACTAGCTTGCATGAGAAGCGTGGTAGGTCTTAAGCTTGCACAAGAAGCTTGGCTGTTAGAAAGGAAGCTTCTGGAGATCTCTAGGGACTGAAGTGTCTTCAAGAAGTTTGCCATTTAAAGAGAAGACTTCTGGAACATGAACAACCATGAACGAATCAACGGGCCACGGATCCGCGGCGGATCAGCCAACTCGGCCACGAATCCGCGACCGTTTAGTGCGCTTGGTGCATGAAAATTCCAGTGTATTTTTGTGTTGGCTTTATGGCACTTTTCTGATATATGGAATATTTTTATACTTTCTTATTCACTACCAGATTTCAAGTCTTTGACTTGACGTATTTTTATCAGCACTTTTATGATTCCGGCTCTTTTACTGAAGAATTTCTTGCACACAATCTCGAGACTAGTGTTGACACACAAAAGATCATGCATGCAATAATAAACACACAATTTCCCTCAAAATGCCGGTTATAATGTATAACACATGTTATTTGGTATTTTAAAGACAAATTGCTAATATGTGCTATATTCATACCAAACACCATTAGATGATTGCAAAGAGTAGGGAAATTGATGTGTTAAAAATGCAATATTTTCTACTGATCAAATTCCCCCAAACTTAATTTTGGTCGTCTCGAGCAAACTTGTTTTATTCAAAAGAAGGAAAAAATATAAGAAAAAGAAAAACTAACTAGCACACTTTCGTAGGCAACACGATTACACTTAGCACGTGCAACAAGCCTTTAAACCTCTAGATGTCCCTAGTAGGAGGAGTGTTGTCTCCTGAGGGTTTTCAGCGGATTGCACTCACAAAATCCCATAACAAAAGGAAGACCGTGAAAGTTACATATAAAGATAAAAATTGTAAAAGAAAGACTTTGAAAATTAGGTTTTCCAACTACACTAGCTTTTCGGTTGTCATGAGCCCTATCTTAATAGTCATGAAAAAATGTTAGAAGTCACATCATCCCTCAATAAAACATCGTCGTTGTTCTTCATTCCTACCTTTCATCCAAACATCGATCATATGTCCCTACGTGTGTGTAAAAGACATCATTACACTTGGAGAATTCAATTCAAGCTATCATACTCTTGTCTATTTACCTCAGTACTTTTTAATCAATGAATATTTAGATGGATTTGCTCACAGATTTTTCATGCGACCGTTAATACTTCTTGAGGTACTAACCTACCGATTACTCATGTACTTGCTTATACGGTGTATTTAATATTTTCCTCGTCTTGCACCACTTAAGGCTTAGCAGTGACTCCCTGACCAGTTGGTCTAAGGCACTAGGTGATGAAGCACCCTCGCTATATTTTTTTTTTGCTGACCCGGTGATAACAAAACCAGTGTCCATTTTTTCTTCACCATTAATATATTTTTTATTCATTTTTTGTTCCCTTCATACTTTGGCTTTTAAATAAGAGCATTTCAAGGTATCCTCTACTATCCCGAGCTTTAAGACGTGTGTAAGTGCGAATACTAGGGTATCAACGGTCAAATGTCTGGCTTACAGAATAGGAACTATTTTTCAGACTTATTTTTATCCTCAGATTAGTGATTTCTTTCATCTCACTAACCCTTGGGACAACGGCTCATAACTATTTATTACTAGTTTGTTTAAGAAAACTTCTAATTTTCTTGGTTTTCTTAAATTTTTCCAATCTTTTGGATGTAATCTTTCACTATCAAATCTTTTATTATATTAAATATTAAATATTTTTATCTTTTGATTTTTTTTATAATTTTTATATGTTTTTAAATGTTTTGTGCTCACGCAACGTATAATGTAAAGTGATGCGTAAATAAGCACAAACCTCCCATAAACTTGTTTACAACAGTGTCTTCACTGTTGCCATCCGCTAGATCACAAAAACCTGTAAGCCTAGGAGGAAATTTATTAATGGGGGCAATAAATATGATCGTGAAAATCCTCCCCCAAACTTATTTTTGGCTCACCATTTTGTGTAAAAATTTTCTTTTCAAGAGCCAGATTATCCCCCCCCCCAAACTTGAGTTAAACCATGTCAAGCTTTGATATTCACAAGAGGGGGTCAAAATTACTGGTCAATGCCAAGCTTTGCAAAGACCGAAAGTCAAAACCAACCGTTCGAAGATTTTATCAGTGTAGTGCACCGGTTGGTTGAAGAACAAGTTGAAAAGAACCAAGAAGAAGTGGGGAAAAGATAAGTGGTGTGAAAGAATGTGTTTGCATCCCGTTTTGGAGGGAAGAGACAGTGGTTGTGAAGATGGATTACTCGCATTTTTGTGATTGTCAGGAAGAAGGGGTGGAGGTTCAATTTCTTTGTTTGGGAGATGATTCATCTCAACACCCATATTTGCTACAAATGCGAGCTCATCAGCGAAAATTTCCTCAAGGCTTTCATCGATACCCCGAAAAATAATGTCATCAAAAAGCGCGGGGTGATCTTCAGACTCTAAAAACGGTTCATAATCAGTGTTAGATGTTGACCCGGACAACTCGGTGGTAGAGTCCGTATATGTATGATACAAATTTGGTTCAAACAACAACATATGAAAAGAGTCAAGATCAGTATTATGAGGTTGATCAAATTCGCTGCTGTCGACATCCATTAATTCGACAGAACAGACCTGAGCAGAAGGTTTGGAGGGTACACTTCCTAACTTGTAAATGTTCAGCTCAATTGACATCTTCCCAAAGGATAGGGTCATAAAACCGTTACGACAGTTGATTATAGCATTGGAAGTGGCCAAAAAGAGGCGACCAAGGATCACCGGAATTTGATTCCGTCGGTTCACTACAGGCGTTGTATCAAGTACAATAAAGTCCATAGGGAATACAAATTCCACGATTTTTATCAACACATCCTCTAGTTCACCCTTAGGTTTCGTGATTGATCGGTCGGCCATCTGGAGAGTGCAGTGAGCTGGTTTCAACTCTCCGATCCCTAACTGCTCATAAACAGATAAAGGAAGTAGGTTAACACTTGCGCCAAGGTCAAGGAGAAGCACGGTTAATGTGTTTATCCCCAATAGAAATAGAAATAGTTGGATATCCAGGATCCTTACGTTTCCTAGGTAATTGTTGAGGAAAAGCCGTGTCTACGACCTTTGACATGAATACCTTCTTTGGCACTTGAGTCTTTCTATTCCTAGTGCACAAGTCTTTGAGAATTTTTGCATAAGCGGGGACTTGTTGTATAGCATCTAGGAGAGGGATGTTGATGTTAACTTGCTTAAATATTTCAGTGATCTTCTCCATTTGCGGAATTGGTCTGTTTCCCCTTAACCGATTCGGATAAGGAGCTTTAGCAATAAGAGCGAGGTCCAACATTGGAGAAGATCGTGTGGGTAGAAAAGATCCAAGAATAGGAGTGGGGATCGTCTTTGGTGGACTAGAAAAAGTGTGCTGAGGGGTCGAGCCTTGGGGAAAATGGAGATTAGGCTCGGAAGAAAATGGTGGGGTAGACGAACTGGGGTCAGAAGTAGAAGTAGAAATGGAAGGAAAAGTCTCATCCGGGGTATAATCGATTGATTCTTCATTATTATCAATCTCTTCACCAACATGGTTGTCAAGAACTCTTCAAGATCTCAACGTGTTGATAGCGTTCACATGATGTGAATAGCCAGGATTGGGTAAAGGTTGAGCTGGAAGTTTCCCTTTCTCTCTAGCACTGAATTCGGCATTTATACGGGCAATTTGTGCTTCCATCGATTTAATACTATCAATTTGGGAGACAGAGTTCTTTTTTATGTCATCGACGGAAGACTGAAAATTTGCCGTAATTTGCATGAAATTTGTTAGAAGCAAATTCATAGTTTGTTCGAGTGAAGAGGAGTTATCTGAACCGACCGTTTGGAAAAAATTATTCCCAGGTACAGAATTTATGGCTGGATTTTGAAAAGTTTGTGTTTGGTTGGGGTGCTGACTCAGTTGAATTGGTTGCTGTTGTGGTGGAGGAGCCCTTTAGAAATTGTTTTGGTTTGGAACCGTGATTTGAGTTTGTGATTGGTTCCAAGCAAAATTAGGGTGATTCCTCCATCCCTGATTATAAGTGGAAGAATACGAATCGTTTCTAGTTCTTTGTTGGAAAGCAGCATTGGTATGCTCTTGACCTTGAAATAGAGAGCATACCAATTTGCCGGTAGGGGCAAGTTCAGGGCCTCAACTTGCACCTGCGGCCTTTGCACCTACGGGGTATTTTTTCGCCCCAACGCATATATCTGTAGGGGCAGTGGGTTAGTAGTGATTGTTACAATCCGGGTTTTTAGGATGCGGTAGTGCCGGTTTAAAGTCAAGAAAATTTTTCGTATCCGCATTTTGGCCTCGGATAGACGGCCGGGGCGCTACCGTAGTCTTACATAGGCTATATTGGTTCTAACCTTTAAGAGATTTGTGTGCCGTATTGGTTTTCCGACTTGATTTTAATAAGCATTTGCGATTGTGTATTGTTTGTGGGTACCCTCACGTGGATTCCGAGAAGACGAGGCACCTCGACTTCGGCACGTAAGGATCAAAGTGAGTAGATATATATCTACGGGGAAAGTCGGGTG
Organism: Agapanthus africanus; assembly: GCA_030015575.1. Classification (NCBI taxonomy): domain Eukaryota; kingdom Viridiplantae; phylum Streptophyta; class Magnoliopsida; order Asparagales; family Amaryllidaceae; genus Agapanthus; species Agapanthus africanus. The sequence goes on along the minus strand of JASDDO010000029.1, from coordinate 159,799,579 downwards.
GATGGCGTATAGCACACCCGCAGTTCGTAGTGTAGCCTATGATATATTATACTTATATATGAATATGTATTATGTGAAACTTGGTTAGTTAGCAAGTAAAATCTTAGAAAATCATGGGTTAATTCTAGTATAATTCGATTACAGTGTCGTTATTTATTTTCTTAGTCGCGAAACCTAGAATAAGGTTTACATAGACGAGCACACACGCATACCTTTTATTTTCTTGTGCGTATATGGGGATATATATATATATATATAAATGTATGTGAGTATGTGTGTGTGTGTGTGTGTGTGTGTGTGTGTGTATACATACATACATACATACATAAACACGGATGATGTGGATAGTATGTGATATTTGGAGATGGGTCGATGCGATTGGGCTGGATGCTGATTGATCGTTTCCGTGTCATGTTTAGAATGTTTCACAACGAAAGACATTTATACCGCAATCAATTGATGGTGTCTATTGTAGTTTCGTCAATGAGAACGGATCGTCCACTAAGAAAGTGTGATTTGCTCGCTATTGTTTTAGTTGAGTCGAAAATTAAAAGATAAAAGAAAATAAATCAAGAATTATGAAATTTAGTTTCAAGAATTATAAAGAACTAGATCTAAAATGAAGAAATGATAGAGATCAAGAAATGCCACAAACCAATCGAATTATCATGATTTGTAAAGTGGCTTGTAGAAATTGATCCAATTGATAGTGATGATGAAGAATGATGATTACAAATTCTTATTTATTGAAGATTTGTTACTAGATCGATGATGATCAACGAGGTTTAGTGATCTATCGAAGAAACTAGAGTTTCCTGATCATCATCCCTTGTCCTTTCATTGATTAGCATTCAAATTCTAGCCTCTAGGATATTCAATCATCGATCGTTGATCTCTAATTTGGAGCGAAAACATTCAAGAAAGCATCTCGCTCAAAACTAGGTCATCGTTGATTCAATTTCCTAAAATTTACAAAACTCATAAGACTTAAGAATCGTTCAAGAATTTAATCATCATCATTTATCTATTTTCTCGATTCCTCCACAAGTGGAGTTTTCACTCAAATATCATGAAAAAGAAAACAATCAAGAATTGATAACTCTTCATAATGCTCAAATGTAAAGAAAAGCAATATCAAGAATTTTCACCTTTTATAAATCGACGTTCGTTACAATACACTCAAAGACTAAAAGATTTGAGGAGGAACTAAATCGTCGAACTAGCTTGGCATCGTCTTCTTGAGTCGCGGATCGTCGTGGATCTTTTGCTCGGATGAAGATCGGCGTTGCTTCAAAGGCTTGTTGAATGCTTGCTTGATTTGGTACTCGATGAATCTTGATTTGGCTTTGTAATTGTATTTGAGGCTAGGGTTTTTGGTTTACAACTTGTGTCACTCAACTTGTGTATAGAATTGTAAAACAACTTCTTTAATGAAGCCCTGGGTCCCTTTTTATACTGTTTCCCTTAAGCTTCCCCTAGAAGCTAGGTTTAGCTTCCTTTAGAAGATAAGCTAGGTTTAGCTTCCTTTAGAAGCTAAGTTGTTATGAAGCTTGCATAGGAAGCCAGGTAGTTGTTGAGAAGTTTCTAGATTAAGGTAGTTAACTAGCTTGCATGAGAAGCGTGGTAGGTCTTAAGCTTGCACAAGAAGCTTGGCTGTTAGAAAGGAAGCTTCTGGAGATCTCTAGGGACTGAAGTGTCTTGAAGAAGTTTGCCATTTAAAGAGAAGACTTCTGGAACATGAACAACCATGAACGAATCAACGGGCCACGGATCCGCGGAGGATCAGCCAACTCGGCCACGAATCAGCGACCGTTTAGTGCGCTTGGTGCATGAAAATTCCAGTGTATTTTTGTGTTGGCTTTATGGCACTTTTCTGATGTATGGAATATTTTTATACTTTCTTATTCACTGCCAGATTTCAAGTCTTTGACTTGACGTATTTTTATCAGCACTTTTATGATTCCGGCTCTTTTACTGGAGAATTTCTTGCACACAATCTCGAGACAAGTGTTGACACACAAAAGATCATGCATGCAATAATAAACACACAATTTCCCTCAAAATGCCGGTTATAATGTATAACACATGTTATTTGGTATTTTAAAGACAAATTGCTAATATGTGCTATATTCATACCAAACACCATTAGATGATTGCAAAGAGTAGGGAAATTGATGTGTTAAAAATGCAATATTTTCTACCGATCAAATTCCCCCAAACTTAATTTTGGTCGTCTCGAGCAAACTTGTTTTATTCAAAAGAAGGAAAAAATATAAGAAAAAGAAAAACTAACTAGCACACTTTCGTAGGCAACACGATTACACTGAGCACGTGCAACAAGCCTTTAAACCTCTAGATGTCCCTAGTAGGAGGAGTGTTGTCTCCTGAGGGTTTTCAGCGGATTGCACTCACAAAATCCCATAATAAAAGGAAGACCGTGAAAGTTACATATAAAGATAAAAATTGTAAAAGAAAGACTTTGAAAATTAGGGTTTCCAACTACACTAGCTTTTCGGTTGTCATGAGCCCTATCTTAATAGTCATGAAAAAATGTTAGAAGTCACATCATCCCTCAATAAAACATCGTCGTTATTCTTCATTCCAACCTTTCATCCAATCATCGATCATATATCCCTACGTGTGTGTAAAAGACATCATTACACTTGGAGAATTCAATTCAAGCTATCATACTCTTGTCTATTTACCTCAGTACTTTTTAATCAATGAATATTTAGATGGATTTGCTCACAGATTTTTCATGCGACCGTTAATACTTCTTGGGGTACTAACCGACCGATTACTCATGTACTTGCTTATACGGTGTATTTAATATTTTCCTCGTCTTGCACCACCTAAGGCTTAGCAGTGACTCCCAGACCAGTTGGTCTAAGGCACTAGGTGATGAAGCACCCTCGCTATATTTTTTTTTGCTGACCCGGTGATAACAAAACCAGTGTCCATTTTTTCTTCACCATTTATATATTTTTAATTCATTTTTTATTCCCTTCATACTTTGGCTTTTAAATAAGAGCATTTCAAGGTATCCTCTACTATCCCGAGCTTTAAGACGTGTGTAAGTGCGAATACTAGGGTATCAACGTTCAAATGTTTGGCTTACAGAATAGGAACTATTTTTCAGACTTATTTTTATTCTCAGATTAGTGATTTCTTTCATCTCACTAACCCTTGGGACAACGGCTCATAACTACTTATTACTAGTTTGTTTAAGAAAACTTCTAATTTTCTCGGTTTTCTTAAATTTTTCCAATCTTTTGGATGTAATTTTTCACTATCAAATCTTTTATTATATTAAATATTAAATATTTTTATCTTTTGAATTTTTTTAAAATTTTTATATGTTTTTAAATGTTTTGTGCTTATGCAACGTATAATGTAAAGTGATGCGTAAATAAGCACAAACCTCCCACAAACTTGTTTACAACAGTGTCCTCACTGTTGCCATCCGCTAGATCACAAAAACCTGTATGCCTAGGAGGAAATTTATTAATGGGGGCAATAAATATGATCGTGAAAATCCTCTCCCAAACTTATTTTTGGCTCACCATTTTGTGTAAAAATTTTCTTTTCAAGAGCCAGATTATCCCCCCCCCAAACTTGAGTTAAACCATGTCAAGCTTTGATATTCACAAGAGGGGGTCAAAATTACTGGTCAATGCCAAGCTTTGCAAAGACCGAAAGTCAAAACCAACCGTTCGAAGATTTTATCAGTGTAGTGCACCGGTTGGTTGAAGAACAAGTTGAAAAGAACCAAGAAGAAGTGGGGAAAAGATAAGTGGTGTGAAAGAATGTGTTTGCATCCCGTTTTGGAGGGAAGAGACAGTGGTTGTGAAGATGGATTACTCGCATTTTTGTGATTGTCAGGAAGAAGGGGTGGAGGTTTAATTTCTTTGTTTGGGAGATGATTCATCTCAACACCCATATTTGCTACAAATGCGAGCTCATCAGCGAAAATTTCCTCAAAGCTTTCATCGATACCCCGAAAAATAATGTCATCAAAAAGCGCGGGATACAAATTTGGGTCAAACAACAACATATGAAAAGAATCAAGATCAGTATTATGAGGTTGATCAAATTCGCTGCTGTCGACATCCATTAATTCGACAGAACAGACCTGAGCAGAAGGTTTGGAGGGTACACTTCCTAACTTGTAAATGTTCAGCTCAATTGACATCTTCCCAAAGGATAGGGTCATAAAACCGTTACGACAGTTGATTATAGCATTGGAAGTGGCCAAAAAGAAGCGACCAAGGATCACCGGAATTTGATTCCGTGGGTTCACTACAGGCGTTGTATCAAGTACAATAAAGTCCACAGGGAATACAAATTCCACGATTTTTATCAACACATCCTCTAGTTCACCCCTAGGTTTGGTGATTGATCGGTCGGCCATCTGGAGAGTGCAGTGAGCTGGTTTCAACTCTCCGATCCCTAACTGCTCATAAACAGAGAAAGGAAGCAGGTTAACACTTGCGCCAAGGTCAAGTAGATTACGGTTAATGTGTTTATCCCCAATAGAAATAGAAATAGTTGGATAGCCAGGATCCTTACGTTTCCTAGGTAATTGTTGAGGAAAAGCCGTGTCTACAACCTTTGACATGAATAACTTCTTTGGCACTTGAGTCTTTCTATTCCTAGTGCACAAGTCTTTGAGAATTTTTGCAAAAGCGGGGACTTGTTGTATAGCATCTAGGAGAGGGATGTTGATGTTAACTTGCTTAAATATTTCAGTGATCTTCTCCATTTGCGGAATTGGTCTGTTTCCCCTTAACCGATTCGGATAAGGAGCTTTAGCAATAAGAGCGGGGTCCAACATTGGAGAAGATCGTGTGGGTAGAAAAGATCCAAGAATAGGAGTGGGGATCGTCTTTGGTGGACTAGAAGAAGTGTGCTGAGGGGTCGAGCCTTGGGGAAAACGGAGATTAGGCTCGGAAGAAAATGGTGGGGTAGACGAACTGGGGTCAGAAGTAAAAGTAGAAATGGAAGGAAATGTCTCATCCGGGGTATAATCGATTGATTCTTCATTATTATCAATCTCTTCACCAACATGGTTGTCAAGCACTCTTCAAGATCTCAACGTGTTGATAGCGTTCACATGATGTGAATAGCTAGGATTGGGTAAAGGTTGAGCTGGAAGTTTCCCTTTCTCTCTAGCACTCAATTCGGCATTTATACGGGCAATTTTTGCTTCCATCGATTTAATACTCTCACTTTGGGAGACAGAGTTCTTTTTTATGTCATCGACGGAAGACTGAAAATTTGCCGTAATTTGCATGAAATTTGTTAGAAGCAAATTCATGGTTTGTTCGAGTGAAGAGGAGTTATCTGAACCGACCGTTTGGAAAAAATTATTCCCAGGTACAGAATTTGTGGTCGGATTTCGAAAAGTTTGTGTTTGGTTAGGGTGCTGACTCAGTTGAAGTGGTTGCTGTTGTGGTGGAGTAGCCCTTTAGAAATTGTTTTGGTTTGGAACCGTGTTTTGAGTTTGTGATTGGTTCCAAGCAAAATTAGGGTGATTCCTCCATCCCTGATTATAAGTGGAAGAATACGAATCGTTTCTAGTTCTTTGTTGGAAAGCAGCATTGGAAGACTACGACTGTGAGATCTTATACCACCCGGGCAAGGCGAATGTAGTAGCGGATGCTTTGAGCAGGAGGCCCGGGGGTTGTCTATCCTATTTGCGCGCAGTGCAGAGGCAGACGTCAGCGGATTTGCAGATTCTATGCGACAACCGAGTCGAGTTCGAGTTCACTCCGACAGGAGGACAGCTCGCGCATGTTCATGCGCGCCCACAGTTGCTTGACCGTATATATGAGGCACAGCGCAGGGATGACCGTTGCTCAAAGATCTTAGCACAGCTGGGACTGGGCAGATTTTCCGAGTTCATGATTGATGATCAGGGGATATTACGATTTGGATCCAGACTGTGTGTACCAGATGCTGATGGATTGCGGCGCGACATTCTTGAGGAGGCATACCGATCAGAGTATAGTGTCTGTAAGTGCACGGCGGCGCCCCGGCCGTCAATCCGATGCCGGAATACGGAAGCGGTGAAAAACTTTAATTTTGCGGACTTAGCAAACCGGCACCCCCGCGCACTAAACACCCGGATCGTTACCATTAACAAGTCTAAGCAAACTAGAAGATGGGTTAGAGATATACCGACGATCCAAGTCCTCCGGTCTTCTCGTCATGCTCCCGATCTCCTGCGGAAAAGTCCCGTCTCCTCCTCGTCTCCGGAAGTGCACCATATCGCCTACTTTGTTTACGGGCTCCCACCTCAATGCCGAGGCAACTCGGGCACGAAGCCGGCTACTCGACGTGCCCAAGGTTCGTTGTAGAATATGTAGTGAGCAAGTCTCATTTTTTTGGGGTTTGTGGAATTGCTTTTGTGGTGGAGGAAAAAGATCTTAGAGAGAGGTGAGGAAAAATGTAGCATACAAAGGGAATGAGAGTAACATTTTTCTCCCACCAAAAGAAATGAATCCCATCCCATTCTCAATAGTGGCCGGCCCTCTTTGTGAATGGGGAGAGAGTGTGAAGTGAGGAGAGAGCCAAGGATTAATCAATCACAACCATAATGCAAGGGAGAGAGAAAAAAAGCTCATGATATCAAGAAATGATTGCAAGTAAATAACCTCACTCCAACTACCAAATCATCAACAACCATCATGTCCCTCCATCATCATACAAAAGTCAAGCCATGATGAGGTTATGAAGTCAAATGATGGGACAAGTATCATGACATGATAATATGCAAAGACCCCCTCCACAAATGCTTATTTGCAACAATGCAAATAAGCCCTCCTCCACCAATCTTCGGCCAATGAACGGAACAAAGGAAATTGGCCGAAACGGAAAGCAAACTGGAAACTCCAAAAACTGGTCCCGTAATAAATTACAGGAAAACCCCGATACTGTGCATACACACCCGCATCTGTATTTCGACCGAAATACAAATGCAATGAGACAAAATCTCCACTGTACTATACTAGAATCCGGCTTATACCAAAACCGGCTAGTAATATCTGTTCGATCCTGATCCGTGCAATACCGCACGTATCTGATCGAACCCTGCTATATACCAATACAGCCTATAGTACAAACCGTCCGATCCTGATCCGTGCAATACCGCACGTATCTGATCGGACCTTGCCATATCTCCATACGGCCTCCACAACCTTTCGCCCGAAAGCTGAGTAACTGAATGTGGGGGACTCTAAAGACTCGTCAACACCTTGGTTGTGGATTTAACCACTAGCACGTTAGAGGTATAAGCCAATACATAACGGGCCACCAGGTATTGACCAAAAGGGACGTCTGTGAGCGAACTCAGCCTGACACCCTACTGAGCCTGTCAGTGACAATATCCGTGCAGTCCGGTCCGTTCGTCTATGAGCATCGCATGGCGGGCCTAGGGGGTTGGTAAAAGTCAGACCCCCAAAAGCGGTACAAGTCGTGTCGGAGTGTAGCCCAGAACACCCTGAGATACTACTGGAATACCTACCAGTAAATCTCCTTGCCTCGGCCGAGGGCTTTGTGTAATGGCTCTCCTAGACACAGCACGACCTCACCCCCAATACCGGGAGAGACGAACCCCTGAAGATACGCTCACTGCCTCCATGTGGCTCGGGACTGTACCCAACTAAAACCTGTTTGCACGACTCCTTTGAGCCGTGGTAGGGTAGTAATCAAAGTACAGTGGGAACTCACACGAGACAAATGACGATCCCCAGGTCGATGAACTAACCTGCACACATGTCACCAGGGAACTGCCATCTGACGTCTGGTATATGACCAACTAGCATGTTCCCGGCGAGTCCTGTCCGGTGTACTCATAACCCAATGAGCACCTGTATACATCTTAGGTGATCCAACTGACACCAGTGGCTTGTGAGACCGGCCACCGCCCCTCGTCGGGGTCTCGACTGTATACACTAGTCTACTAATGGAGTATCGATGCCCAGTCTCGAAACTCCCACGACTAGGGACCTTTTAAGGATAAGCTTATAGACCCCCAGCTCCCACTTATATGATCGCCCTCATACTGCTGGTGGTCAAGCAAGAATCCTAGGGGCTCTATCAACGTGTAATAGCGACGTGTCAGGTCACCTAAAGCAGTACACGATGATAAAGGTAAACCAGATAGCATACTATCATCTCGAGTAAGACTGTCCTACCGGGATAGGTCCTCCCTCAATCATTACAATCACGTACCTGTGACCTAATAATTGACTCTGAGGGCACTATCTCCAACAATCTCCCACTTGCACTCAAGGCTAATTATTGCGATGTCGCATACTCACAGCCCGTGTGATACCGAACATCCAACTCCTCTACTAGTCAGTTTCACAAAGCTCGTTTGCGGAACTATTGCGTTCGAGGAATAGCCTCAGTGAGTGGATCCGCATTGATGTTTCTTTCTATGTCTCTCTATATCTCAAGTTCGCGGAGAAACCCATCTCCCGAAAAGAGCAATACTTGTCTCAGAATATGTCTGGATGTCTGATGGGACCTAGCTCATAAATGAACTCCAAATCCAAACTTCTTAGACTGTATCGTCAACTGAACTTAAACACTATCCTGCGCCATGCCTCCCTCAGTATTGCCTTGGACCACCTATCCAAAATACTGCCCCTCATCAGAAGGAAAACTATAACTCTGACAACCTTCCTGTCGTCCATGTCACCTTGGAAGCCTGGAATGATAACTGTCTCCCGAATGAGGCTGTCGCTATCATATCCCTAGAACATCCACTTATGTTCTAAAAACTGCTTCCGACTGTTTCTCCAGGATTGGATTAATGTCAACTTATTGCATCTAGTGCAAGAACAACATCTGGTGTGGTACTTGACATCTCACGATTGACTCAATTGCCTGAGCAAGTGATCTGCCAATCATGCCCGTCCCTCTCCCCTTTAGTCTGCAAGACACCTTTGGAGAGGGTGACTCCATTACCTGCAGGTACAATACCGTGCCAGGTGTCGTCCATCCTAAATACTCTTAGAATGCTGTCAAGTACCCTGATTGGGAAACCACCCAAATCTAGATCTAAAACCATAGATCTAGTAACCAGTATGTCTGATATAAAATCCATTTCCTTTGTGGAGAAACCACTGTGTGACGACCAAAGTATAACCGATCGTAGTGTAGGAGTTTCTTTTCCTACTCTGTGTATATTATCCAAATACCAGGATATTACACCCTACTACCTTCTCAACAGATCCATCCCCTATTCTGATGAAGTCAAACCCATGACTGTCACGTCAGAAATAGATGATCTATCTCCGCTACATCTGCTCTTAGTCTATAAATAGACATAAGCAACCTGTCCACCAATGCTTCCGCTGCTCCCACTGACTACGACAACCCTCTGGCAGAGTCATATAGACGTACACTTCTAAAACTGGTTTAGAACGACGCTATACTCATCCTCCCGCCGGGTCTCGTAACCTGGAACAACAGCAATGGCAATTGTGGGTAAACAAGAACTTCCCTGTCACCGTCCTTGAGGCTACCGTAGTGCCTCTCGGGTGCCTGAAGTTACCCACCTTATCTGCGGAGTGGCCAATGGAATGTCAATTCAGATTGAATCTTTAGGTTCCTTATCAAATCTTCAGTAATCGTTTGTGGTTCTGGAATCACTTCCAGTTCTACCATACTCCCACTACTGTTTTTTTTGAAAAAATCCATCTTTAATAAAACTGTGGCGAGTCTAGAACAATGTCGCTATTGTTCATCCAGATGGTAGAAAGTCAACCCTCGTCATAGCCTGGGTCAACCCACAAACAGCCATTACAGAAACGTGCCTTGAATTGTCCAGTGTCTGGTTTTAATCATAAACCGGACAACTCCCCGTACCTTAACTTCGTTAAGATATGAACTGTTCTATATCCAATATAGAAACAGAGGCACTGATTTAATTGAACCAGATTCAAATCATGCAGCTGTCCCCAGCGTATGTCAACTAAATGGAAGGAGGCCGATCAGCGTTACTCAACTTAGGAATACTTCCAATTATGAGTAACCTGAAAGAGAAGCAAGATCTCTTTATCATTACTATCAACTGAATACCATACACAAGTATCTACATCTTCGATCTCTTTGAAGAATCCTGATACTTGCTATACATGGTTCTCTACTCTATTCAAATACCTATAACTTCTCCAAATTCGGACCCTGTGTTTCCACGAAACACCTGTCTAAAAACTAGAGAAGTCATAAGTAAACCGAATATAGTATGAGGACCAACCCCTCTGTCCTAATGGACACTGGACAACATACAATACTTTGTATAAGTCCACTGAGTCTAACAACTCTTTCACTGTGTGTCGTAGGTTGAAAACTGTACTTATGGTTAAGAAGAATTACACCGCTGTTTAATGCTCCTTACCTAACCATCCACTGATATAGGTAAATGTCGTAGACATAATTTCAGAAAGGTATATCTCACTCTATGAAAATAGACGTACAGATATATCAATTTGAAATTGGTGCATAACTGCGGATATTCAAAACCAAATATTTGCCGACCGGCAAACAGCCCAGGTGATTTCCTCAAATATCACCGATTACAACGAATCCCGATATAATGAGGATGATCACCCAATTCCCAATAACTTACTCCCACTCATCATCTGTAAAACCATACAGATGTGAGAATCGTACCTGGTAAATACATACCCTGGAGTAAGTGTCTAATCGAGAAATCAGTTTTCTTTTAATAGTACACAGTGAAACTGAAACATTGAAATGTTTCGTTGGGGTATCCTGGTATTCCTAGTAATGCCTCTTCCAGATTCACGACTGTAACCGTATAGTTCTTTGCCACCTCTCCAAATCCCTTCATATGTCTTTAGTCTTTACCTTCTGTACACCCCTTTAGGCCAAATGGTTTTCTTCATTCCCTACCGTTCGGCACCAGCCTATGGTTTGGAAGAAGACTATCCAATAAGCATAATGGGTGTAATGTCCCAATCCTAGGAACACTCGCAATGCGAGAGAAGGTGAAGATAAAAGACACCTGAATAAATCTTATTCCTATTTCTCCTGAACCAGAATCCATCCCCGAACTGGAACAAGTTCCTTTCGAGTTCGTATATAACCATACGATGGAGTATCCAAATAAACTGTGGATCTTCGTAGTGATACGGAGTGTCCTGGAGAAATACAAAGGTGATGTGGGAGTGGTAACGAAATACCTGGTTTGGTCGTGAATATCTGTTGCAATTTACTTTGCCCTCTTACTAATCCCTTGCTTTGTCTGAACTTAATACCTTCTGCACACCATCGTTATGCTAATTGGTTTTCTTCATTCCCCACCGGTCGGCACCAGCCTAAGGTTTGGAAGAAGATAATCCAATTTGCGTAATAGGTGTACTACCCCTAAACCAAGGAGTACTCGTAACCTGAGAGAGGGTAAAAGGAAAAGACAACTAAATAATCCTATCCGTTTTCTCCAGAACCGGAAACCATCCTCGAATAAATTCTTTCGAGTTCGTATCTAACCATACGATGGTTTTGTCCAATGGAAGTGGACGTTCGTAGTAATACGGGGTGTTCTGGAGAAAAGGGTAAAAGTAGGAGTGGCAATGAGGTTTGCAACTCTGACAATCCAAAAGCCGGTGTTTAAGAAGGTTCGGTCAACTTGGTCACTGAGTCATAGTCTTAGGGTCGGGTCAATGGTCGCTACCAAAGAGAGAGAGAAAAGAAATACTCAGCGTGCACTCTAACCTAGATCAGAATGGTTACCAATTTATCTAATCTGGAATCCTCCCACTGTACCTCAAATTCTCCTCCAAACCTGAAAGAAGAATTAGTCGGGGTCACCCGAGGAGTAAACTAACTCATCAGTGGGAATCGGGATCCAACTATCATCGCATGACAACGTGACGGAATCCGCTCACGGTATCACACTCCAGAAGGTATGCGCATATCTGGCAAGTTTCAGTTCTTTTGAAACTCCCGATGAGATTTCTGCCCCATGCACTTATGACCTTGGCGTGAGGTCAAAATATCATAAGTCACATGTCAAGTTCTGCCCGTCATTATCCAGGTTAATTTGAACCCACCCGTACATACCCTTGACGTAGGCCAAAATAGTAGTACGACTGTCCCAAACCAACGCATCTATCTATGCAACAGATAAATAACCGGCAGCTACCAAACACTATGCCTTGGCGTGAGGTCAAAATACATAGCTTGAATACTACCGAATATTTAACTGAAATGACGGAGGGCTACGAATGGTTTCTGGCGAAAACCTTTAACGTAATGAACTTGATATCGTTGAAGGAACTGATAGCTTTTTTAAAAATATAGTGACGAAAACCGTTGCTAAAGAGGTCACTCCCGGTGAAGGGATCTCGGCTCTTTCCCCGTAGAATGGGGTGCAGGATATTCCAACTGAATACCACGGTGCAAAGCAAAAGTAATCGGCTATAGTGAAGTTAATGCCCTGACGCAAACCTTTTGTCCAAGGGGTCACTCCCGGTGAAGGGATCTCGGCCCTTGCCTCGTCGACTGAGGAGCAGGATATTCCAACTGAATACCACGATGCAAAACAAAAGTGAACGTCCTTGCAATAACAGCTTTTTGAAAAATGTTCCAACAACATCAGATTAGGTTTGTTTTTAACTTGCATTGATCCGAATCAACGCAGTCCCATCAATTGATCACACCAAAAAGAACGAAAATATACTGATGTACGTATATGCCATCCGCATTCGCCACTGGGTCCCGTCATTACCCGTTAGGTTAGCTAACTAACGACAGAGCGGGGACTGGACTAGCGCGGATGCAAAACATATACAACATCTACTAATATATATACCAATATATTATATTCGCTCAAGGCGTGAATAAAATGCAACATCACAGAAATGTACAGCATCACAGAAACAATATAGATATCTGGGATCCCCGGGTTTCACAGAGCCACTGCTGAAACCCGACGTTCCCCTGGTCGTGTGGATAGCCTGTGCAATGTAATCCTAGACCCCTACGGGCGCGGCAAGTCACCCGCCAAAACCTGAAGCGAGGCAGCCCCCTTCAGCGCCGTGAATGGACCACCCAGCACTTCACGGAATCCGGTAACTTGGGCACCCCTCCTGGGTCAACCTGTACCCCCTACGAGTGCGGCGAATAGCCCGCCAATCCTAGAGTGAGGCCCCCTCCTTCTCAATGCCATGAGATGCGGGCCCGTTGCCCTCTAGAACCCGGCTATCCGTGCACTCCTCCGCGGGGCAATCCTAGTACAGAAAGTAAAATATACATACAACGGGTACATCGACCGCAACCAGGTCGTGCCCCAAAATAATAATACAAACAGGCAGTGACGGCAGTCCACATGTCGGACGCTCGCCCCGCAATATCAAATGTACATAATACAACAAAACTGTACTAGCGTTGCATCCAGGATATCCCCACGACCGATCCGCAACATCACAGCATAAACAAAGAACATCAACGTGAAAGTCACGTTCGCAAATCCGTCTAACCGGGCTATAGCAGTTAGACCGGATTTACCGATCGAGTGACATTTACGGTCGCAGATATAATGTAAATACTGTGAAAAATGTGTTTAAAATTTTCCGATTGATCAAAAAATTAACAAGTGGGCCCCAAAACAATACTGCAGCACACACAGAAATACTTGGCCCAAATTTAATATTCCAAAACACCCAAAATAAGCCCAGAAGCCCACTGGAAAAATATGATACAGTGACGTCACCAATGCGCGGCGGAACCGCGGCCCAATGGGGGGTTTGGCCGCGGATCCGCGCTACATTGGTCGACTGACTGTGTCGAACTTTTCCAGTAACCTTATAATTTCCTGCACATTAATTTTATACAACCTGAAAAAATTTTCGACACCGAAAATTTCCAACAGAAAACTGATGTGTACATAAATTGGGTTTTTGAAATTTTGATCGATCGGAACTGAAATACACATTACACAAAGCTAGACTAAGTTAATGGCGAGGCTCTGATACCACTGTAAGTGCACGGCGGCGCCCCGGCCGTCAATCCGATGCCGGAATGCGGAAGCGGTGAAAAACTTTAATTTTGCGGACTTAGCAAACCGGCACCCCCGCGCACTAAACACCCGGATCGTTACCATTAACAAGTCTAAGCAAACTAGAAGATGGGTTAGAGATATACCGACGATCCAAGTCCTCCGGTCTTCTCGTCATGCTCCCGATCTCCTGCGGAAAAGTCCCGTCTCCTCCTCGTCGCCGGAAGTGCACCACATCGCCTACATTGTTTACGGGCTCCCACCTCAATGCCGAGGCAACTCGGGCACGAAGCCGGCTACTCGACGTGCCCAAGGTTCGTTGTAGAATATGTAGTGAGCAAGTCTCATTTTTTTGGGGTTTGTGGAATTGCCTTTGTGGTGGAGGAAAAAGATCTTAGAGAGAGGTGAGGAAAAATGTAGCATACAAAGGGAATGAGAGTAACATTTTTCTCCCACCAAAAGAAATGAATCCCATCCCATTCTCAATAGTGGCCGGCCCTCTTTGTGAATGGGGAGAGAGTGTGAAGTGAGGAGAGAGCCAAGGATTAATCAATCACAACCATAATGCAAGGGAGAGAGAAAAAAAGCTCATGATATCAAGAAATGATTGCAAGTAAATAACCTCACTCCAACTACCAAATCATCAACAACCATCATGTCCCTCCATCATCATACAAAAGTCAAGCCATGATGAGGTTATGAAGTCAAATGATGGGACAAGTATCATGACATGATAATATGCAAAGACCCCCTCCACAAATGCTTATTTGCAACAATGCAAATAAGCCCTCCTCCACCAATCTTCGGCCAATGAACGGAACAAAGGAAATTGGCCGAAACGGAAAGCAAACTGGCAACTCCAAAAACTGGTCCCGTAATAAATTACAGGAAAACCCCGATACTGTGCATACACACCCGCATCTGTATTTCGACCGAAATACAAATGCAATGAGACAAAATCTCCACTGTACTATACTAGAATCCGGCTTATACCAAAACCGGCTAGTAATATCTGTTCGATCCTGATCCGTGCAATACCGCACGTATCTGATCGAACCCTGCTATATACCAATACAGCCTATAGTACAAACTGTCCGATCCTGATCCGTGCAATACCGCACGTATCTGATCGGACCTTGCCATATCTCCATACGGCCTCCACAACCTTTCGCCCGAAAGCTGAGTAACTGAATGTGGGGGACTCTAAAGACTCGTCAACACCTTGGTTGTGGATTTAACCACTAGCACGTTAGAGGTATAAGCCAATACATAACGGGCCACCAGGTATTGACCAAAAGGGACGTCTGTGAGCGAACTCAGCCTGACACCCTACTGAGCCTGTCAGTGACAATATCCGTGCAGTCTGGTCCGTTCGTCTATGAGCATCGCATGGCGGGCCTAGGGGGTTGGTAAAAGTCAGACCCCCAAAAGCGGTACAAGTCGTGTCGGAGTGTAGCCCAGAACACCCTGAGATACTACTGGAATACCTACCAGTAAATCTCCTTGCCTCGGCCGAGGGCTTTGTGTAATGGCTCTCCTAGACACAGCACGACCTCACCCCCAATACCGGGAGAGACGAACCCCTGAAGATACGCTCCCTGCCTCCATGTGGCTCGGGACTGTACCCAACTAAAACCTGTTTGCACGACTCCTTTGAGCCGTGGTAGGGTAGTAATCAAAGTACAGTGGGAACTCACACGAGACAAATGACGATCCCCAGGTCGATGAACTAACCTGCACACATGTCACCAGGGAACTGCCATCTGACGTCTGGTATATGACCAACTAGCATGTTCCCGGCGAGTCCTGTCCGGTGTACTCATAACCCAATGAGCACCTGTATACATCTTAGGTGATCCAACTGACACCAGTGGCTTGTGAGACCGGCCACCGCCCCTCGTCGGGGTCTCGACTGTATACACTAGTCTACTAATGGAGTATCAATGCCCAGTCTCGAAACTCCCACGACTTGGGACCTTTTAAGGATAAGCTTATAGACCCCCAGCTCCCACTTATATGATCGCCCTCATACTGCTGGTGGTCAAGCAAGAATCCTAGGGGCTCTATCAACGTGTAATAGCGACGTGTCAGGTCACCTAAAGCAGTACACGATGATAAAGGTAAACCAGATAGCATACTATCATCTCGAGTAAGACTGTCCTACCGGGATAGGTCCTCCCTCAATCATTACAATCACGTACCTGTGACCTAATAATTGACTCTGAGGGCACTATCTCCAACAGTGTCCACCCCGGTTCCACCAAGATGTACCATGATATGAGAGAGACCTACTGGTGGGACGGAATGAAGAGGGACATCGTGGAGTTCGTATCGAGATGCCTGTCTTGTCAGCAAGTCAAGGCCGAGCACCAGAGGCCCGCAGGAGAGCTACAGCCGTTACCCATTCCAGAGTGGAAATGCGAGAAGATTTCGATGGACTTCAAGGTGGGTTTACCCAGGACCATTCGAGGGTACGACTCCATCTGGGTGATCGTGGATAGATTGACGAAAGCGGCTCACTTCCTGCCCGTGAAGACCACTTTCAGCTTTGCTCAGTATGCTCAGCTCTACATTGACGAGATCGTGCGGTTACATGGCGTTCCGACTTGTATCGTTTCAGATCGAGGCACTCAGTTTAGCAGCCGACTATGGCAGAGACTCCTGGAGGCTTTGGGCACTCGTTTGAGCTTCAACACAACATTTCATCCGCAGACCGACGGACAGTCAAAGCGGACCATTCAGAATCTCGAGGATATGCTCAGAGCATGCGTTCTGGACTTCGGCGGTAGCTGGGATCGTCATTTACCTCTAGTGGAGTTCTCCTACAAAAACAGCTTCCCGGATACTATTCAGATGGCACCTTTCGAGGCGTTGTATGGGAGGAGATGTAGATCGCCCGTTTGTTGGACCGAGTTGAGCGAGAACAGTATTTTCGTGCCGCAAATCATGCAGGAGATGACCGAAAAAGTACAGTTGATTCGAGACCGGATGAGAGCACCTCAGAGCAGACAGAAATACTATGCAGACAGGCGCCGTCGCAGATTAGAGTTCGTAGTTGGCGACCATGTTTTTCTGAAAGTCTCTCCTATGAAGGGCATGATACGTTTTGGGCGAAAGGGGAAGCTTAGCCCTAGATTCGTAGGTCCCTTCGAGATCCTCGAGCGTGTCGGCGCTGTTGCGTATCTTTTGGCTCTCCCACCTAGTTTTTCAGATGTTCATCCCGTTTTCCACGTATCGATGCTACGCCGTTATCTTCAAGACCCTTCCCACACGATTCAGCATCAGACAGTTCAGCTAGAGCCTGACCTTTCGTTCGCCGTGGAGCCAGTTGAGATTTTAGATCGGCAAGTGAAGAAACTCCGATCAAGGGTCCTTCCGTCCGTGAAAGTTCTTTGGCGCAGCCCGAGCAGCGAAGAGATCACTTGGGAGGCCGAAGGAGAGATGCGGAAGAAATTCCCTCATCTTTTTGAAGGTACGCGTAGTTGCATATTTTAAAATTCGGGGATGAATTTTCTTAAGGGGGGAAGACTGTAACACCTGAGTTTAGGGTTAGTAGTAATTAATTGTTAATGTGGGGTTTTTGGTAAAAAGTCTACCAAAACGGGTTTCTAATAAATTATCTGGTTTTGTGGTTATTTTTGTGGAATTTTATCTCGACCTCACACACTTGTGCACGATAACTAGGGTTTAGATTAGGGTTTGCCATATATTTGAGCTTGTGGGTTAGCATGTTTGAGTTAACCATGGTGGTCCAACCCTTGTTAAAATAATTAGGTGTTAATTTAGGAGTTTTAGTTTTAAGCATAGATTAGGGTTTAAGGTTGACTTGTGATTTGAAGGAAAGAATGTGATGGGGATCTTGAAGCATTTAATGAGAGTGAGGGAATGATGGCTCTTGGATGTGTCACACTATCTTCTTTTCAAAACTTTTCTTATCTCTCTTCTTTTCCTCTCACACACACCATATCATCACCCTTTAGCCACCAAAACAAATCCTACAGCCCAAACTCAGCAGCCACTTCTTCAGCATGCAGAATTTCAGCTTGTAGGCATCAACATCAGCAGCTGAAGCTAGCCCCATCAGCTGCATCAGCCTCACCAGCCCCCCTACCACTCTACAACATCTACTAAACCCTCACATCAGCACCACAACACCATCAGCCATCATCACCAGCAGATCAGCCCAACTCCAGCTTAAATCAGCCTCCAAAACATCAGCAGTACACCATCAACCTATTACCATCAGCATTCAGCCCTTTTCAATCAGAAAACACCAGCAGCAGCAGCTGCCATATCAGCCCAACTCTTCATACAACAGCTCCCCCCACACCACACAACCCCTCTCTTAACACTCCCTCAACCCTTGCCACTAGCAACACCTGAAATCAACACAAACAACACCACTTCACACCTTCACTGCATCAGCATCAGCATCAGCGGTTGCAGAATCAGCCTGGGACTGCAGCAGCTCCAGTTCATCACAGCAGCACCCACTCCCTCCTTCTTCTCCTTCTCCTTGGTTGCAAGGTTCCTTGAGGGTATAACTCCTAAACTCCTCCCAATTTATGTAGCTTATGTGCTCGATTAGCTAGTATAGTGTCTTATCGCAATTTTAGTGCTAGAATGGTGTAGTGATGCTAGATTTAGTCATTTTAGAGTGCTTGTAGTTTTATGAACCCTTTTTGGTGTTAACTAATCTGTTTAAGCCTAGTGGTGTCATTAAAATTAGATGGTTGGCCTTAAATCGCAAAAGTTATGGTAATCTAGCTCGATTAGTGATTATTTCTTGCTTAGTTGTGGTTTTTGGGTGATTTAAGGGAATTTTGACAAAGTGAGAGTTGCGTTAGTTCGAATAACCCTCTTAGGTGCTAGTGTGGCCAGTCAATCAGAGAAATTCCCCGGACTTCATAAAGACACCCGATTTACCCGACTTGGCGTATTTTGGCAGTTTTAGCGACTTTTTAACCTCTATAGGATCTGCTGTTGACCCGAACCCTTCAGAATAAAATTGGGAATACTGTAGCATGGTGAGACTTGTAGACACACACACACAGAGCACGGGGACCCAACTCCCCCTCGAGGCTGCCGGTTTATTCATTCTGGCCGCAATTTGCGGCCAGAGTAGGGATTGGGGTGTGGAGATTTTGGGGTTAGGGAACTTCTGGGTAGGTTAGTGTGTTGGTATCTGTAACTTTTCATTTTGGGTCCAGAGGCAAAATCTGGAGCTAGTTGTGTGTTTTCGACGTTTTAAGTCTTGTGCGACACGCGCGTGATACGCGTGGTTCTGTGGCGCACTGCGCGACACAGCGTGTCAGCTTAGGTTCTGGTGGGTTCATGCGCGTCGCGTCGTGTCGTGTGCACATGCGTTTAGTTTCACGCACGCGTTTCCTTTTATCGATATATCGCGTTTTGCTGGATTTTTCCTTATATGGTGACTCTTGTGAATTCTAGGTTCGCCGGCGGGGACCTCGAGCGCAGCAGAGAAAGGCAAGTAGGTGGTCGGACACACTTAGCACGGGATCACGGATGAGTAGATTTAACATCTACGGGGGACGATCGTTTGGATGGCACAAGTCGCCCGTTAGATTTAATAAACTTATAGTTGGTAAACTTGATAGTACTTGTGACATTAGAATGATAATAATAAAACTGGTATAATTTTACCGCGGTCATATCTACATGTCATACCCTTATACGCAAATTCATTTGTAGGACACATCCACCATTGCCAGGTTTTATATGCAGCTCGAGCACTATTCATGTGGACACACACACCCTGGTAATTGCCATGTCACGACACTAGATAACCTTAACCTGAAACATGTTAATTGCCTAGAAATATGATATTGCATTAAATATTTAAAATGAAACCATAAGAATTACCATACCTGTGCATATATATTATCATATCAACTCCTCATGCTTTGTGCAAACCATACATTGCAAATTGATATCATAAGCATCCATAGTTATCGACATATGCATTTTTGATGATTTCATGGGATTTATGCTATTTCTGGATTTTGGAGGAAAGCCGCAAGATTTCAACTGATAACTGTTTAAAAGTATAAAAGTTGCGGTTTTCTAGTGATGTAAAGTGTCATCCACCATGAGTTTGCTGTGGTTTTCGAGATCCGTGTCGAGGAGTGGAGGAACCGTCACGGATGCATGGTGGGCCCGGTACGGTACCCCGGGGCAAGAAGATCGCAGGAGATGGCGTTGAGCCTGGCTGGGGACGGATTACCTACCGGTGACTTCATTTGGCACGGCGGATATCCAGAGGATACCGACCGTGGCCGCTGGTTTGAGGCATGGATTTTGATGTGGATCAGCCGGATGGCTGAGGCCAGAGATACTGGACATGGATATATGAGATTTGGACAGTTTTAAGGTGTCGTTGCTGGACACGGTTTTTACTGATTTCTTAGATATTATGCTGATGTTTAAAAAGGGAGTTTCAAAACAAAGGAAAGAATAATTCTCATACACATTTGATTGTACTTTCATGTGGCATACATACCTGTATTTCATCCATGTGACATATATATATACTTGATAGTACACTATTGATGCATACATACCTGGTAGAACATGTAGCCATACCTGCTTTAGGGATGCCAGGACACTTGTGTGCATGCATACGATAGCCTTATAGATGTTATTTATTACTCACGAGCTGGCAACACACCCCCGTTGTGCCACAGCTTTTCTGCAGGTCCACTCCTTCAGCACTGTAGCGGTGGATACTTTTGCTTCTTTTGCACTTTTTGCCTGGACTCGAGGGTTTTTCTCTTAGGTGGGTTATTATCAGTTTGTACCACCTTATTTATTGTTGTATCTAGAACACTCCATCTACTGCTACTATCATTTCAGTTGTACCTGTTTTATTTGGATTACTGTATATTGACCTAGATGTGAGATTGTGAGACTTGGGAATTTATTTTATGATATATCTGGGTCGAGCTCACTTGAGTCGACATGCTATTTCTTATGCACTGTTATTCAATTATATTCTGCTTGTACAGTTGGGGCTGATTTTGCAAGTGAAATTCTGCTGGAATTTTGGTAAAAAGGAAAGTTATTTTAAAAAGGGCAAATTGATTAGATAATGAGGTAAATGCTTAAATAATTTGGTTTTCCTTCACTCTAAATATCTTAATTGGGTTTTGTGTTCTGGGCTTCGGCTTACTTATTTTACGGACGCCTTGAGACGTTTCGTAACCTAAGTGCCGGTCGCGTTCCGTACCTTGCGGGTCGTGACAGTTTTTCGATGCGTGTTAATGTGCATTGCGATTGTTTTATCTTGTACGTACCTTCATGAGGGCTACATATGATGAAGATGATGAAGGAGGCATCGACACCGACACGCAGGATGCAGGTGAGTAGATTATATCTACGGGGGAAGTCGGGTGGATGGCGTATAGCACCCTCGCAGTTCGATGTTTAGTATACTATATATATATATGTATGATAGCGTTAAGTGTGTTATGGATATCCTAGATGTGATTAGGTGTACCATGGATAGATTAGGGTTTAGAAGTAAACTAGTATAGTTTCCTAGTTGCGAACCCTAGAATAGGTTTATACCCCCCCACACACATGCTTGCTTGTTATACTTATACCTGGATGATGAGGATAGTGTATGATATTTGGAGATGAGTCGATGAGATTGGGCATAGTGCCATGAGATCAGTGATATAATATGATTCGTATTTGGGATACGACATGAGATTTTAGCGGGCCGTTGGGCGTGTGCTTCACACACGCATTTATATTTATATAGATGGTATCGATTTGTACTAAACTTAGAACAGTACCCCTGATCATGAGCTATGATGATAAGAATACTAGATAATTGATGGGATGAATGTTATATTTACCCGTACCCAGCTTTTGGGATGTCGTACGATGATTTACCGTACGAGCTTTATATTGATGATAGATCCGCACTCATGACTCGAGGATGTCATATGATATTGTATCGTATGCGGTACCTTTAAGACGGGATCACCGACTATTATATATATATATATATATATATATATATATATATATCGACTCAGATTTAGGTGGTTTCCATACCTCTCCTGATTAACTTGTTAATTAGAGCTGTAGTTTTGCAAGTACATGTTAGGCTAGGCCGATGTCATACCTATTTCAAAAACTAACTAATCGGGAGTATTTTAAAGACAGGCAAAAGGGATTCTACGGATATATTCAAAAGACGCAACTTTTCTTACAAACACCGTAGCTCTTATTTTCCTAAAAACCCCGATTCGTCTTCTTTCAACTGGCAAAACAGTATGACATAGATACATTGATGTAGATAGTGCACTGTGGTGTTTATTATTCATTTGCCGCATATTCTTGCTTTTCGCATCGCATCGCATTTGTAAATATGTTCATTGTTATATTAAAACCATGCTGTTAGGACACCAGCACCATTATCGATGATGCATATATTCTACGTACACCTGCTTGCCAGCTCACACACTTCATCATCGATAATTGCCATGTCACTACACTGTAGGACTGTTACATTCAGGGTATGACCCCTTGCACGGCATACTTGTGCACATGCCTATTGTACATTCATACTTTTGTACTTACATATTGTACACTCATACTTGTGCACATACCTATTGTACATTCATACTTGCGTACTTACATATTGTACACTCATACTTGTGCACATACCTATTGTACATTCATACTTGTGTACTTACATATTGTACACTCATACTTATGCACATACCAATTGTACATTCATACGTGTGTTCTTACATATTGTACACTCATACTTGTGCACCTACCTATTGTACATTCATACCTGTGTACTTACATATTGTACACTCATACTTGTGCACCAACCTATTGTACATTCATACTTGTGTTCTTACATATTGTACACTCATACTTGTGCACCTACCTATTGTACATTCTTACTTGTGTACTTACATATTGTGCACTCATACTTGTGCACCAACCTATTATACATTCATACTTGTGTAATTACATATTGTGCACTCATACTTGTGCACCTTCCTATTGTACATTCATCTTTGTATACTTACATATTGTACAATCATACTTGTGCACCTACCTATTGTACATTCATACTTGTGTACTTACATATTGTACACCCATACTTATGCACCTACCTATTGTACATTCATACTTGTGTACTTACATATTGTACACTCATACTTGTGCACATAACTATTGTACATTCATACTTGTGTACTCACATATTGTATACACATACGTTTTTGCACATACATAAATGATTCTGGCTTGATTTGAGATTTGGGAACCGCAAGATACTTTTAAAACTGATTCATTTCAAAAGAGCGGTCTTCCCTCGCTATGTGCATATTACTGTTTTCTGTCGCATGATATACTGATATGCTTACATTCTTTATATGTCGCATACATCATGCCTTATGATTATACGCAGTGAGATATGTTGTTTCCATGATATTTCTGGATTTGGGAACCGTGGGTATTTCAAAAGAGAGTGTGTATTGTTTTAAAAATCCGGTTACCCTTGATATGATATTTCAGTGCGTCCACTATGTGTTTTCTCAGTTCTTAGAGTGGCATGTGAAACCCGATTCGAGGAGCGGTAGGCACCGTCTGCGGGTATATGGTGGACCCGGTAAGGTATCCCGGGGCAAGAAGACTCATATATGTTAGACGGTGAGCCTGGCAAGGGAGTACTACCTACCGGTGATTGTATTTGAGCTCGGCGGATAACTGTGGGATACCGACAGGAGTTGAGATATGAGACAGGCCGATCCGGACTGACGGATCCCTATGCATTTGAGGATTTACGTGCCGATGTTAGGCACAGGTTTCATGATGTTTTGGAGTGTCGATACTTGGCACTCAGTGTTAGTTATATGTATGCCCTAGAGGCCATTGCTATACATAGGATGTATATTGTAGTGGATGCTGGGACATATATAGGGAGGACTTTCTTGCTCGACATGATAGTATGCTATCTGGTTACTCTTTACCTTAACGTGTACACTACTTGTCTCTCTGTTACATGTTGGTAAAGCCCTTAGGATGTGTACTTGACTATCTGGACTATGATGCGGATCATACTAGTGGGGATAGATAGTCTATAAGTACATCCTTCAAAGTCCCTAGTCGTGGGTTTATCGAGACAGGGCATCGATATACCAGAGTAGACTAGCATATACCTTCTCGACCCATACAGATGGGTGATGGATGATCCCATATCCATTGGTGTTTGACATCAGAGATGATATACGGGTGCTCAGTAGAGACTGGGTACACTGGACGGACTCGTCGAGAACTCCCAGATGGTATTATACCTTACGTCAGATGGCAGTTCTCTGGTGACACTGGTACAGAGTAGTCTGTTGACCCGAGATCGTCATAGAGTCTTGTGTGGTTCCCACTGTGCTTTGATTTCCATCTTACCACGTCCAAGAGGGCGTGCAAAATGGTGGTTTTTGGGTACAGTCCCGAGTC
Source organism: Agapanthus africanus (assembly GCA_030015575.1). Lineage (NCBI taxonomy): Eukaryota > Viridiplantae > Streptophyta > Magnoliopsida > Asparagales > Amaryllidaceae > Agapanthus > Agapanthus africanus. Next base: position 159,775,041 of record JASDDO010000029.1, on the reverse strand, counting down.
ACATGGAGGCAATGAGCGATAGGAGGGGATTCGTCTCTCCCGGTATAGGGAGTTGATGTTGCGCTGTGCTCGATGGGCTATAACAGGAAATCCCTGGCCAGGGTTGCTGAGATTTACTGGTATGTGTTACCAGTAGTTTCTCGAATTGTTATAGACCTCATATCGACACGACTTATCGAGCTATTGGGATCTGACGTTTACCACCCCTAGGCAAGATATGCGACATATCAGACGATCAGACCGGACTGTACGGTAAGTGTTACTGGTTGGATTCACTGGAGTGTGAGCGGGCTTGCTCGTCGATCTTCTGATCGCTCAATACCCGGGTGGCCGTTACGTTTAGCAGACCGCTTGCGGCTTGTGGGTGTTTGATATGATCATCACCTGCTGCCGGCGTATTGACGAGTCTTTAGAGTCCTACACAGAGGTTTCCTGGATCAAGCGAAACGAAATAGGAGAGCATATGAGATATGTGCGGGACCGAGAATGATACCAGTATGTGATACTGTATTCGATTCTCGCGAAATGTGACATTGATCGGTTATATGCGATATAGCCGGGTTATCGGATCAAGTGTTGATTCGATAAGTTGTTACTGTTGATATTAGTCGGTTATATATACGATATGACCGGATCATTGAATCAAGTGTTGATTTAATGATTTAATGCATAATTATATATTTGATATATTACTTTGCATTAACTAGTATCGGTTCACTTTAAATGGATTTTCTCACTTGGATTGTGCACATTGTATATGTGATATACTTTTGTACACAAGTTTGTATCATGTTTGATGATACATGCTCACTAGGGTTTGTGTAAAGATTAAACCATGGTTGTGTAATGGTTAGGGTTTTCATTTTCTTATTCATTTATTTATTTATATTTCATTTATTTTATTTTGGAAAAGAAAAAGAGAAAAATGGTGGCTTTCTTTGTTTGTTCATGAAGCTTGATGAAGCTTCATGAAGACTTTGACCAAGTGACCATTTTGTCTCATGCTTAACCCTAACCATTCCATTTAACCATGATTAACTCTCTACACATTACCATGGTTAATATTATGATAAGTATGATTTTATTATTCTTTTTCATAGCAACTTATCATAATATTAGCTTCTTCTTCTTCATCTTCTTTCATGAAGAAAGCTTCACTTCATCAATGGTGATTGATGAAAATGAGTGAGAAATCCAATTCTAAAGTGAACCCACTTCCTATTTCTTCATCCTCTACCTCTTGCCAAGTAGTAGAGTGTGTTTCCTTCATAAGTTTTCTTGACTTGGTGAAGTTGGAGCTTGATCTAGCGATGCCTCGACGTAGATCATCTTCGGCACGTCGTCGATGACCTAGCCCGCTTCTTCTCCGATGAAGCCGACGCTAGAGCCCGGATTTTAATTTGGACAGCGGAGAGGACTTCATCACGGAGCCGTAGAGGTGGAGGACCGGATCTACAAAGGTTGTATTTCCGTACTTTTAGTTAAGTAGTTAACTAGTTGCTTTATCGCCTAAACTTCTAGCCAACGATCCGTATTAGGGTTTCTCGGCACCGTTAAATTTTGAAATTGGCATGGTTGATACCTTGTGATACCTCTTGAGAGTGCCTAGGAACCCTACAGTGGTATCAGAGACTAGCTAGAGCCTTAGGCGAAGTCTAGACGATGTTTGAAACCCGATCGAACCCGAAACCCCATTTTTCCTTGCTCTCTGGACTTTTTCTAAAAACTGGGATTTTTCCAGATTAAAAATGCTTAAAAAATTCAGCAGGGAAGTCTAAGAATTACGGCGCAAAAATTTTCTCATGATCCCTCTAATAAGCGGCGGAACCGCGGCATAAGCCTAGCTTATGCGGCGGTTCCGCGGCAAGTTGATGAGATCATCATTCAATCTTTGCACAGTAACTCCTATTTTAGTATGCTGGATTTTCTGGGAATTTTTAATATTTATTCAAGAGTTGAATTTTCTGGGGTTGTTTTGGGGATTCGGTGTTTCGATCGGGGTATCAGATTTTGTCTATGTGTTTTTCCGGATAATTTTTGAATATGTTAAAAAGTTCGATCAGATATAAATACCCAATTTTTACCCTGTCGGGAAATTTCCAAGTGTTGGATTTTTCCGTGGTTTAAAGACGTTCTAAGTAGTGCAAGTAACGCGATGGTCTCTCTAGAAGACAATAAACCTTAACTCGATTATGTGACCGTCTTGAACTGCCCTTTGAACCTTCGGGTTTGGGGCAGTACGGCGTGCCACATGTGAGGCGTTGGCTTGACCCTTCTACGGCTGGACCGTTGGTACTGAGGCACGAACTGAATGTTTTTAGACTTGTTTCATGTGTTGAACTATATCGGGAAAACTTGGGTGTTTGAATGTTCGATCGAAAAGTTTAACATTTTCTATTTATCCAGAATGTGATACAATACTTGGAATCCACAAGTAGTTATGAGATAACTGAATGAATGTTATAAATCTAGCGGTTTAGTCTCACTTGATCGGTTGCCACGGAATTTTGATGTGATCAAAAGTCCGTCGCAATCACGTAGTGTACGCGGATACTCGCCAGGTAAACTTAATAGACAGCCTCACTCCATAGCCCAGACCAAGTGACTGTAGGAGAACCCCGTCGCCGAAAGCATCCGTTCGGGTGCTAGCGGTAGCGGTGTTCCGCCTTGGTGCACTTCGTCGACGGTATCGGGGGTGCGGCCGTCTACTAAAGTTTGCGACGAGCATTCGATCGGGATGTCGGGAATCTTGTTGAATTTCCCGACTTGGTATTGAAAAGTGTTTTCGATAATGAGACTGAAATGCGGGGTTTATAATTGTTAGGCATGCGATGTCTAAGGTATTCATTTGATTAGGCATGCGATGTCTATGCAAATTGCGGATTCCAACTGTTGTAGTTTTACACTTTCTTTTCTGTGACCGTAAGTGTAATATGTGTTATCGCCGGTTTCGTTGCTATATGTCGACGACAATTGGGATGCGCATATTTACTTACGTTGATGACATGTGATGTTATGTGTTGCTGGATATGTTATATTGGATCGTCGTGTTTGAATAGCCGGGGGTTTTTATGTGAGATGAGTGTTTTTCATTTTCATTCATGTAAAAACTTGTATGTAATATTCTTTTATTGGGGCACTTCCAGGTTGCGGAAGATGTCACCCTTTGTATATTATTTACTTTTCCGCACTAGGAAAGACCCAAGGAGGGGAGCATAAGTAACCGGGTTCTGGGGTCCAGTGGGAGACCAACTCGAGGAGTCGAGTTCGGGTCTCCTAACTCCAGAATTGGTAGGGTTGCTTGCTGCTCTCGTAGGGGTCTAGGGGTGTGGGTTTGGCTATTCATCACGACCGTGGAATCCGTGTTTTATACTGGCTCGTATTGAAAACACGGACGTCCTAGTATATCCAATATTTCATATGATTCTTCTGCTGCGATATCTGTGATGTGATCATGTGATGTTCTGTGATAGATACAGTATATAGTATATATGATATATTATATAGACGTTACTTATGTTTTACACCCGCGCTAGCCCTGCCCTGCTCTGCCGTTAGTTACCTAACCTAACGGTGCACGAGGGGACATCGAGGCGAATGCGGATGGCATAAGTGTACATCGTATTTATCTGTGATGTTTAGTTACTTAAATGATGGGACTTCATTAATGTGATTAATGAAATAAAAGAAACCTAAGATGTTGTAGAATTGAATTTCAAAAATAAAACAGGTAGCTACAGTTCTTGCTTTGCACAGCGGTATATGTGATATATCCTGCACCTTATTCGATGAGGAAAGGACCGAGATCCCTTCACCGGGAGTGACTCCTTTAGCAATAACTGGCAGATGCTACACACTCGGTTTGTCTTTTGATTGCTTTTAAAGAGTTTTTGCTTTGCACAGTGATATATGTGATATATCCCGCACCTCATTCGACGAGGAAAGGACCGACGATCCCTTCACCGGGAGTGACTCCTTTAGCAAAACTAGAAAAGCCTCAAAAACACTCCATTTTAAAATCATTTGATTCTACAACGATATAAAGTTCATTACGCAAAAGGTTTTCTTAAAAACCTGACGTAGCCCTCCGTCATTTCAGATAAGTCCTAGTTAGTATTCGTGCTGCGTTTGTTGACTCAGTCAAGGCGTAGTGTGCGGTAGCTGATTAGTGCTTATCTGCAAAGCATATGATGCGATTGGATTAGGATAGTCGTGCGGCCTTGTTGACTCAGTCAAGGGTCATGCGGGTGGGTTTAATTCAATCGAGAAATGACGGGTTGAACTTTACTTGTGGTCTATGATTTGTTGACTCAGTCAAGGTCATAGATCACTTGGGGCAAAATATTATCGGGAATTTCAAGTGTTGAAATTTGCAATGAGATTGCATACCTTCTATGAGATAGTTGGATCCCGATACCCGCTGCGAGTAATTATTACTCCTGGGAGAGTTTTACACGTTACAATTAGCCGATCAAGTAGGTGTCTAGAAAGGTGTCAACGGGGTTACGCCTCTGGGAAAACGAGGTTTATATTAATTAGGTTCGTGCGAAAGCACGGGGGCCCTCCCTCAAAGTACCGACACTGGCCTGGCTGAAAAATTGGCGAACTTGTAGTGTGTAATTAATCCCGGCTAGTCTTTCCTTTTGGGGTTTGAAGGAAGATTTGATAAAAAGCAGTGGGAGCCATCCTGATTAGATAAAATAATAACCAATCTGATCTTGCAAGAGCGCACGCTGAGTGTTTTCTTCTCTCTCTCTCTCCAGGTAGCGACCATATCACGCCTTAATCAAGATAATAATACGGATATTGACCGAACCCGCTTGTTATACTGAGCTGGGGAACGTTGGTCCCGCTCTAACTTATAATTGTTATAAGACAGAGCAGGAAATTGGGGATTACCATAATTCCCGTGCAGCCCAAACGAAGAGAGTGCATGCTGATGCATCATCTTCGGGTGTGTTCGTTATACAGAACTGTTTCTCAGTATCCTCCGCATCCTTGGTATATGATACCGGATCAGGATCCAGATATGTAATTTGTTACATAGGGCTACAGAAAGGTAGAGAACTGAGAACGGGTGATAAGTTTCATGAGGCAAAAAACGAGGCAAGTGTTGCAGCCAAGTCTGTTGGTCACTGTCACCCTGTATTACCAATACATTGATTCTGAACGAATGTTATTAGATACCGAACCTGATATAAAAAATCATATCAGTCTCTTTATTAGTAAAGAAAGGATATAATTTTGTATTGTTGGATAATGTTTTGAACATTTCCTATATCAAAAGTTGATCGGTTCAGGCACGTTATCTAAAGGCATTGATGTTCTAAATCAAACTACAGTTCTTAGTATACAGAACACACACAAGAAGAAGAGTCCAGAAATGAACGAATCCTTCTTGAGGTATTGTAGACTAGGTCATATCAATGCGACCCGACTAGCTAAGTTTCACATAGATGCATATTTAAATCTGTTTGAATTTACATCTTATGAAACTTGCCAGTCATGTCACAGAGATAAGATGACCACAGCTCTGTTTATTGGTAACAGAGAAAGAGTTGGTAAACTCTTGGGACGATACATGTTGATGTATGTAGGTCCCCTGTCTACACATGCCAAGACCGGTTCTTTGTACTTCATTACAATCTCTGATGATCTCTCAAGATTCAGACATATGTTCCTGTTGAAACACAAGTCCGAACCTTTTGAGATATTCACAGAATATAAGTTAGAAGTATAGAACCAAAACGGGTATAAGTATTATGTCCTTTGATGAGATCAAGGAGAAGAATACTTGAGCACGAGATTCTTGGACTATTCTAAAGGAGAATGAGATTCTCTCTCAGTATTACTCCTCCGTATACACCATAGCACGATGGTATATCTGGGCGGAGCAATCATACCCTATATGATAAGGTGTGCTCTATGATGAGTACTACTGAGTTACCTATTTCCTTTTTGGGAGTTATGCACTTGTGAAGCTGCATACCTATTGAATAGGGTTCAAATCAAATCAGTTGCCTACCACTTCATATTTGATATGATAAGTGAAGAGCCCATCTCTTAAGTTAGTTAAGATTTGGGGTTGTCCAGCCTATGTCTGAAAAGAAAAATCCGGACAAGCTCGAGGCAAGGTCTGTAATGTAGAACTGGAAAGGTTCCAGCTATACAAAATACAGCAGATGATTTGATAAAACCAAAGGATTCAATAGTTACCAACGAACCTCAGCCTCTCCGCCGATCTAGTAGGGTTCCTCACCAACCTGAGAGATACTTCGGTTTCTCTATGACAGTGGGAGCGAGGATTGCATCATGAGATGATGACCCAACTAGTTTCAAGCAGGCCATCGAGAGTAGAGACACTTTCAGAATGGCTGGATGCTTAGCGATCTGAGATGGAATCCATGTACACCAACAAAGTATGGACTTTGGTTGCTATATCTGAAGGGTTAAATCCCCATCAGAAGCAAGTATATCTTGAGAAGATTACTTGGTGTAGATGGAAAAGTTGAGACTTTCAAAGCTAGACTTGTTAAAGCTTTTCGTCATCGACCAGGCGTGGATAATGATGAAACCTTTTCAAGTGGTTATGCATAAGTCCATCCAGATCCTACTTGCCATGGCTACATACCATGACTACGATATCTGGCGGTTGGGTGCCATGACTACTTTTCTAAATAATGATTTAGAAGAGAACGTCTATAAGAACACAGCCAGAGGGTTTCGTAGACAGTGGGAGCAGCGGAAACGTGTACAAGATGCTTTATAGGAAAAAGCAGGTATCGCGGAGTTGGAACATCTGTTTTGATGTGTTAGTCAAAGAGTTTGATATCATCAAAATGGTAGATGAACCTTGTATATACAAAAAGGTAGTAGGGAGTATGGTGATGATCCTCGTAGAGTACGTGGATGACATACTCTTGATAGGAAAGGAGTTTCCTATGCTACGCTCGGTCAATCTCCGCTTATCACAATGATTCTCCATATAGGATTTAATGATACCTCCTAAATCCTGGGTTTTGGATCTATGAGATAGATCTAAATGGATGTTAGGATTCTCACTAGTTGTAGTGAGATGGTATCAATCGATCCTGGGGAGAATCACTGGAAGGGTTCCAGGGTGATAAAGACGACTGAATGTCAGTCACATGCATTGTCTTTACCCTCAGTAAAGGGACGGTATGTTGGAAGAGTTCCAAGCTAGATACCGTGGCATACTAGATGATAAAGGCTGGATACATTGCTACTTAAGAGGCTACCAAAGAGGCTGTCTGGGTGTATATTAGTTCATGAGATGAACTTAGTTCCTACCATTGTGAGACAATGGAGTTGTGGCTTATGCCAAGGAACGCCCGTCCCATCAGTGATCCAGACATATTCTAAGGCAGTATCACCTGATAATGGAGATAGTTGATCTCCAGGGTGATCGAGGTTAGGAGAGTAGACTCAGAGGAAAACACGGCGGATCCACTTACAAAGGCCTTTTCCCAGAGAGAGACTTTTATGGGATGGTTGAGTATGAGATACTACAACCACTGCTACAGATGGCCCTAGTGCAAGTGGGAGATTGTTAGTTATATGTATGCCCTAGAGGCCATTTCTATACATAGGATGTATATTGTAGTGGATGCTGGGACATATATAGGGAGGACTTTCTTGCTCGACATGATAGTATGCTATCTGGTTACTCTTTACCTTAACGTGTACACTACTTGTCTCTCTGTTACATGTTGGTAAAGCCCTTAGGATGTGTACTTGACTATCTGGACTATGATGCGGATCATACTAGTGGGGACAGATAGTCTATAAGTACATCCTTCAAAGTCCCTAGTCGTGGGTGTATCGAGACAGGGCATCGATATACCAGAGTAGACTAGCATATACCTTCTCGACCCATACAGATGGGCGATGGATGATCCCATATCCATTGGTGTTTGACATCAGAGATGATATACGGGTGCTCAGTAGAGACTGGGTACACTGGACGGACTCGCCGAGAACTCCCAGATGGTATTATACCTTACGTCAGATGGCAGTTCTCTGGTGACACTGGTACAGAGTAGTCTGTTGACCCGAGATCGTCATAGAGTCTTGTGTGGTTCCCACTGTGCTTTGATTTCCATCTTACCACGTCCAAGAGGGCGTGCAAAACGGTGGTTTTTGGGTACAGTCCCGAGTCACATGGAGGCAATGAGCGATAGGAGGGGATTCGTCTCTCCCGGTATAGGGAGTTGATGTTGCGCTGTGCTCGATTGGCGATAACAAGAAATCCCTGGCCAGGGTTGCTGAGATTTACTGGTAAGTGTTACCAGTAGTTTCTCGAATTGTTATAGACCTCATATCGACACGACTTATCGAGCTATTGGGGTCTGACGTTTACCACCCCTAGGCAAGATATGCGACATATCAGACGATCAGACCGGACTGTACGGTAAGTGTTACTGGTTGGATTCACTGGAGTGTGAGCGGGCTTGCTCGTTGATCTTCTGATCGCTCAATACCCGGGTGGCCGTTACGTTTAGCAGACCGCTTGCGGCTTGTGGGTGTTTGATATGATCATCACCTGCTGCCGGCGTATTTACGAGTCTTTAGAGTCCTACACAGAGGTTTCCTGGATCAAGCAAAACGAAATAGGAGCGCATATGAGATATGTGCGGGACCGAGAATGATACCAGTATGTGATACTGTATTCGATTCTCGCAAAATGTGACATTGATCGGTTATATGCGATATAGCCGGGTTATCGGATCAAGTGTTGATTCGATAAGTTGTTACTGTTGATATTAGTCGGTTATATATACGATATGACCGGATCATTGAATCAAGTGTTGATTTAATGATTTAATGCATAATTATATATTTGATATATTACTTTGCATTAACTAGTATCGGTTCACTTTAAATGGATTTTCTCACTTGGATTGTGCACATTGTATATGTGATATACTTTTGTACACAAGTTTGTATCATGTTTGATGATACATGCTCACTAGGGTTTGTGTAAAGATTAAACCATGGTTGTGTAATGGTTAGGGTTTTCATTTTCTTATTCATTTATTTATTTATATTTCATTTATTTTATTTTGGAAAAGAAAAAGAGAAAAATGGTGGCTTTCTTTGTTTGTTCATGAAGCTTGATGAAGCTTCATGAAGACTTTGACCAAGTGACCATTTTGTCTCATGCTTAACCCTAACCATTCCATTTAACCATGATTAACTCTCTACACATTACCATGGTTAATATTATGATAAGTATGATTTTATTATTCTTTTTCATAGCAACTTATCATAATATTAGCTTCTTCTTCTTCATCTTCGTTCATGAAGAAAGCTTCACTTCATCAATGGTGATTGATGAAAATGAGTGAGAAATCCAATTCTAAAGTGAACCCACTTCCTATTTCTTCATCCTCTACCTCTTGCCAAGTAGTAGAGTGTGTTTCCTTCACAAGTTTTCTTGACTTGGTGAAGTTGGAGCTTGATCTAGCGATGCCTCGACGTAGATCATCTTCGGCACGTCGTCGATGACCTAGCCCGCTTCTTCTCCGATGAAGCCGACGCTAGAGCCCGGATTTTAATTTGGACAGCAGAGAGGACTTCATCACGGAGCTGTGGAGGTTGAGGACCGGATCTACAAAGGTTGTATTTCCGTACTTTTAGTTTAGTAGTTAACTAGTTGCTTTATCGCCTAAACTTCTAGCCAACGATCCGTATTAGGGTTTCTCGGCACCGTTAAATTTTGAAATTGGCATGGTTGATGCCTTGTGAGACCTCTTGAGAGTGCCTAGGAACCCTACACTCAGGTTCCATGATTTGATATGTCACGAGCGAAACATGTTGATTTACATCCTCATACTTCCATGCATATGCTTTATGATATTTACATGCATGATGCTTATTATCATTGGGTGACACGTGGACTATATCCACATACATATAGTTGGCATTGATGACATTGTTCACATAGTTGGATGATATCCACATATTCATAGACTTCATGATATAGTCGACATTGATAATTCCTCATATTTATGATATGTTATTACCTGAGGCACTGGCACGAGCACTTAGCACTACACTCATGTATAAATGTTACATTGCCACCTTATCATGCTTCAGACTTATTCATTTGAGGTTTATATATATATTTGATCGTATTGACCTAGGATTGTTTCATACATACGATTTCTGCTCTGTGATGTTTTCTATTCACGAGTTGGCAACTCACCCGCGTTGTGCCACAGTTCTTGCAGGTTTTTTCCGTACAGGTTTCATTGCGGCTTTTCTGGCACACTGCTTCCTTTCTCGGTGATTGCTTTGGTATGTGAGTTCACTCGCATCGTGACCACCCTTGTATTTATTTTTTATCAGTTGTATCTAGTAATTCCATCAACCAAACATGTGTATTTATTTCAGACATAGAAAACCAGTTGTGTATTATTTCGACCTTAGAGTTGCGCGTTGTAGTATTGTGGTTTTCATGCTGATTTTGAGTTTTCCTTTGAGTTTTGATCCTCGCCCTTCGGCGTTGTATATTATACTGCTTGCGTGGTTGTGACCGTCGATTGATGAAGAGCTAGCTCCTGCTTGGTGATGCCTTTTATCATTGTATATATATTATTCATGTTGTACCCCACTTGGGGCCAGTATTTACAAAGGAAACTCTGCCGAAATTTTCAGAAAAGACTAGAGATTTTAAAAATGCATATTCGGCTTACTTATTTAAAAACCTTGCTTTTTAACTTGTTTTCTTACTTCTTAAAAACCAGTTTTCTTTATTTACTCCTTAAAATGGTTTTAGATTTCCGGGCATTTGGCTTACTTGAATTAGATGAGGTCCTATAGACTTCATATGATTCAAGGGCCTGTCACGGGATATTTCGGGTCGTGACAAAGTTGGTATCAGAGTGCTAGGTTAACCTTGGTTCGAGTCTAAGTTTGACTATGCAGAGCCTAGAGCGTTTATATATATGTGGAACTTAGGCTTGACCTTACGGAACTTAGACTTAGTCGAGGGAGTATTATACCTGAACTTTCGTCGTGTAGGATGACCCTCGGTTGATGGAGTAGGTAGCTTGAGTAGTGTGACGTACTGTACGTATGTTCCGCGGCATATCTACGATACGCTACTCCGCTTAAGAAACCTTAGTATGTACATTTTCTTGAACAGTATTATATTCATTCCTATGATCTATCGTCATCAATATTGGTTATGATTTTGCTGCCACGATTGCACGGGAAGAGAGAGCTACGGCTAGAGTTGCGCCAGCATGAGCTCGTCACGGACGAGGACCGACCAAGGCGTGATTCCAGGGACGTACGATTGCGTAAAGGCTTCGTTTTATTGTGTTTTCGCGCCATGAGCGTTTGACGGATCGCTCTTACGAGATTTCTCGGACGTGCAGATCAGCTCCAGAGGAGCAGGCTACTACTAGAGGCCAGCCAGAATGTGATGACCATTGATATATCGCTTATTCATGATGATTGAGGTGCTATTCAGCGTGCAGACGAATGAGCCAATTGTTGCTGCAAATGACAAGATATCGCCCAGATGTTGGAGCTACTGCAGCATGGGTATATACTTAGAGATATGATGGAAGGCCGCTTGTCACCCAAGGAGGAAAGACTAGACGTGTGGTTCGTGCGCTTACCCCGATGCGAGGTCATCAGATAGATTGATTCCATCTAGAGATGACTTCACACAGATCGAATGTCAGGAACCCATTTCCAAGTTTAAAGTATTCGGAAGACAATGCAAGTAACTGTTGGAGATAGTGCCCTCAGAGTCAATTATTAGGTCACAGGTACGTGATTGTAATGATTGAGGGAGGACCTATCCGGTAGGACAGTCTTACTCGAGATGATAGTATGCTATCTGGTTTACCTTTATCATCGTGTACTGCTTTAGGTGACATGACACGTCGCTATTACACGTTGATAGAGCCCCTAGGATTCTTGCTTGACCACCAGCAGTATGAGGGCGATCATATAAGTGGGAGCTGGGGGTCTATAAGCTTATCCTTAAAAGGTCCCTAGTCGTGGGAGTTTCGAGACCGGGCATCGATACTCCATTAGTAGACTAGTGTATACAGTCGAGACCCCGACGAGGGGCGGTGGCCGGTCTCACAAGCCACTGGTGTCAGTTGGATCACCTAAGATGTATACAGGTGCTCATTGGGTTATGAGTACACCGGACAGGACTCGCCGGGAACATGCTAGTTGGTCATATACCAGACGTCAGATGGCAGTTCCCTGGTGACATGTGTGCAGGTTAGTTCATCGACCTGGGGATCGTCATTTGTCTCATGTGAGTTCCCACTGTACTTTGATTACTACCCTACCACGGCTCAAAGGAGTCGTGCAAACAGGTTTTAGTTGGGTACAGTCCCGAGCCACATGGAGGCAATGAGCGTATCCTCAGAGGTTCGTCTCTCCCGGTATTGGGGGTGAGGTCGTGCTGTGTCTAGGAGAGCCATTACACAAAGTCCTTGGCCAAGGCAAGGAGATTTACTGGTAGGTATTCCAGTAGTATCTCAGGGTGTTCTGGGCTACACTCCGACACGACTTGTACCGCTTTTGGGGGTCTGACTTTTACCAACCCCCTAGGCCCGCCATGCGATACTCATAGACGAACGGACCGGACTGCACGGATATTGTCACTGACAGGCTCAGTTGGGTGTCGGGGTGAGCTTCCTCATCGACGTCCCATTTGGTCAGTACCTGGTAGCCCGTCACGTGTTGGCTTATACCTCTGACGTGCTAGTGGTTAAATCCACAACCAAGGTGTTGACGAGTCTTTAGAGTCCACCACATTTTCAGTTACTCAGCTTTCGGGCGAAAGGTTGTAGAGGCCGTATGGAGATATGGCAGGGTCCGATCAGATACGTGCGGTATTGCACGGATCAGGATCGGACAGTCTGTACTATAGGCCGTATGGTTATATGGCAGGGTTCGATCAGATACGTGCGGTATTGCACGGATCAGGATCGAACGGATATTACTAGCCGGCTTTGGTATAAGCCGGATCCTAGTATAGTACAGCGTAGATTTTGTCTCATTGCATTTGTATTTCGGTCGGAATACAAATGCGGGTGTGTATGCACAGTATCGGGGTTTTCCTGTAATTTATTACGGGACCAGTTTTATGGAGTTGCCAGTTTGCTTTCCGTTTCGGCCAATTTCCATTGTTCCGTTCATTGGCCGAAGATTGGTGGAGGAGGGCTTATTTGCATTGTTGCAAATAAGCATTAGTGGAGGGGGTTCTTTGCATCTTGTTGCATCATGATGGTTTTCATGATGAGCACCATCACTTGACTTTCCTTTTTCTTGATTGCTTGACTTGGTGAGGTGATGGTTGAGGTGGAGTGTTGGTTTTTCCTTTGTCATCATGGTTGTTGATGATGAGGTTGTTGGAGTGTTAGTTTAGGCTTGTGATCATTTCTTTTGATGATAGCTTTTCACTTGCTTATTCTCTTGATTCACTCTCTTGAGTTGAGGGGTCTCTCTCCTTTTTCACTCACCCCTCACTTGCATGGCCGGCCTCTCCCCTCAAGGGCTGTCCAAAATTCTAGTGTAGGGATTTACACTCTTTTGGCTTGAAAAAAAATCATATTAGCTTCTCCTCCAAAAGCTTGTATCAATCCTCCACCACAATGGCATCTCCATAAACCCCAAATGAGACTTCTTCTACTACACATTCTACAACTAACCTTGGGCACGTCGAGTAGCCGGCTTCGTGCCCGAGTTGCCTCGGCATTGAGGTGGGAGCCCGTAAACGAAGAAGGCGATGTGGTGCACTTCCGGCGACGAGGAGGAGACGGGACATTCCTCAAGTGATCGGGACGATGGCGAGAAGACCGGAGGACTTGGATCGTCGGTATATCTCTAACCCATCTTGTTAAGTAGCTTAGACTAGTTAATGGTAACGATCCGGGTGTTTAGTGCGCGGTGGTGCCGGTTTGCTAAGTCCGCAAAATTTAAGTTATTCACCGTTTCCGCATTCCGGCGTCGGATTGACGGCCGGGGCGCCGCCGTGCACTTACAGTGGTATCAGAGCCTCCCCATTAACTTAGTCTAGCTTTGTGTAATGTGTTTGCATTTCCGATCGATCAAAAAGTCCAAAAACCCGTATTTTGTCGCATCAGTTTTCTGTTGAAAATTTTTGGTCTCGAAAATTTTTTCAGGTTGTAAAATATTAATGTACTGGAGATTTCAAGGCTACTGAGAAAATTAGAGAGTGTCAGTCAACAGTACAAGCGCGGAAGAGCGGCCTGACCTTCCTTAAGCGCCGCTCTTCCGCCGCTTACTGTTCTGATCCCTGCATCAAATTTCTTCAGTAGTTTTCTGGGCTTAAAGTATGGGTTTTGGAATATTAAAATTGGGCCAATTATTTCTGTGACTGCTACAGTATTCTTTGTGGGCCCACTTGTTAAAGTTTGATCAATCGGATATTTTAAACACATTTTTCACAGTATTTACATTATATCTGCGACCGTGAATGTCACTCGATCGGTAAATCCGGTCTAACTGCTATAGCCCGGTTAGACGGATTTGCGAACGTAACTTTCACGTTGATGTTCTATGTATTTGCTGTGTTGTTGCGGATCGGTCGTGGGGGATAGCCTGGATGCAATGCTAGTACAGTTGTTGTTGTATTATGTACATTTGATATTGCGGGGCGAGCGTCCGACATGTGGACTGCCGTCACTGCCCGTTTGTATTATTATTTTGGGGCACGACCTGGTTGCGGTCGATGTACCCGGTGTATGTATAGTTTACTTTCTGTACTAGGATTGCCCCGCGGAGGGGTGCACGGATAGCCGGGTTCTGGAGGGCAACAAGCCCGCATCTCATGGCATTGAGACGGAGGGGGCTTCACCCTAGGATTGGCGGGCTATTCGCCGCACTCGTAGGGGGTACAGGTTGACCCAGGAGGGGTGCCCAAGTTACCGGATTCCGTGAAGTGCTGGGTGGTCCATTCACGGCGCTGAAGGGGGCTGCCTCGCTTCAGGTTTTGGCGGGTAACTTGCCGCACCCGTAGGGGTCTAGGATTTCATTGCACAGGCTATCCACACGACCAGGGGAACGTCGGGTTTCAGTAGTGGCTCTGTGAAACCCGGGGATCCCAGATATCTGTATTGTTTCTGTGATGCTGTTCATTTCTGTGATGTTGCATTTTATTCACGCCTTGAGCGAATATAATATATTGGTATATATATTAGTAGATGTAGTATATGTTTTGCATCCGCGCTAGTCCAGTCCCCGCTCTGTCGTTAGTAAGCTAACCTAACGGGTAATGACGGGACCCAGTGGCGAATGCGGATGGCATATACGTACATCAGTATATTTTCGTTCTTTTTGGTGTGATCAATTGATGGGACTGCGTTGATTCGGATCAATGCAAGTTAAAACAAACCTAATCTGATGTTGTTGGAACACTTTTCAAAAAGCTGTTATTGCAAGGACGTTTACTTTTGTTTTGCATCGTGGTATTCATTGGAATATCCTGCTCCTCAGTCGACGAGGCAAGGGCCGAGATCCCTTCACCGGGAGTGACCCCTTGGACAAAAGTTTGCGTCAGGGCATTAATTTCACTATAGCCGATTGCTTTTGCTTTGCATCGTGGTATTCAGTTGGAATATCCTGCACCCCATTCTACGGGGAAAGAGCCGAGATCCCTTCACCGGGAGTGACCTCTTTAGCAATGGTTTTCGTCACTATATTTTCAAAAAGCTATCCGTTCCTTCAACGATATCAAGTTCATTACGTTAAAGGTTTTCGCCAGAAACCATTCGTAGCCCTCCGTCGTTTCAGACGGGTAGCACGTAGTATTCATGCTATGTTTGTTGACCTTCGTCAAGGCATAGTGTATGGTAGCTGCCTGTTACCTTTCTGCTGCATAGATAGATGCGTTGGTTTGGGACAGTCGTATAGCCTTGTTGACCTTCGTCAAGGGTTTGTACGGGTGGATTCAGATTAACCCTGGATAATGACGGGTAGAACTTGACATGTGACTTATGATTTGTTGACCTTCGTCAAGGTCATAAGAGCATGGGGCAGAAATCACATCGGGAGTTTCAAAAGTACTGAAACTTGCCAGATATGCGCATACCTTCTGGAGTGTGATACCGTGAGCGGATTCCGTCACGTTGTCATGCGATGAGAGTTGGATCCCGATTCCCACTGATGAGTTAGTTTACTCCTCGGGTGACCCCGACTAATTCTTCTTTCAGGTTTGGAGGAGAATTTGAGGTACAGTGGGAGGTTTCCAGATTAGATAAATTGGTGACCATTCTGATCTAGGTTAGAGTGCACGCTGAGTGTTTCTTTTCTCTCTCTCTTTGGCAGCGACTATTGACCCGACCCTAAGACTTTGACTCAGTGACCAAGTTGACCGAACCTTCTTAAACACCGGCTTTTGGATTGTCAGAGTTGCAGACCTCATTGCCACTCCTACTTTTACCCTTTTTCTCCAGGACACCCCGTATTACTACGAACGTCCACTTCCATTGGACAAAACCATCGTATGGTTAGATACGAACTCGAAAGAATTTATTCGAGGATGGTTTCCGGTTCTGGAGAAAACGGATAGGATTATTCAGTTGTCTTTTCCTTTTACCCTCTCTCAGGTTACGAGTACTCCTTGGTTTAGGGGTAGTACACCTATTACGCAAATTGGATTGTCTTCTTCCAAACCTTAGGCTGGTGCCGACCGGTAGGGAATGAAGAAAACCAATTAGCATAACGATGGTGTGCAGAAGGTATTATGTTCAGACAAAGCAAGGGATTAGTAAGAGGGCAAAGTAAATTGCAACAGATATTCACGACCAAACCAAATATTTCATTACCACTCCCACATCACCTTTGTATTTCTCCAGGACACTCCGTATCACTACGAAGATCCACAGTTTATTTGGATACTCCATCGTATGGTTATATACGAACTCGAATGGAACTTGTTCCAGTTCGGGGATGGATTCTGGTTCAGGAGAAATAGGAATAAGGTTTATTCGGTTGTCTTTTATCTTCACCCTCTCTCTCATTGCGAGTGTTCCTAGGATGCGGACAGTACACCCATTATGCTTATTGGATAGTCTTCTTCCAAACCATAGGCTGGTGCCGAACGGTAGGGAAGGAAGAAAACCATTTGGCCTAAAAGGGTGTGCAGAAGGTAAAGACTAAAGACATATGAAGGGATTTGGAGAGGTGGCAAAGAACTATACGGTTACAGTCGTGAATCTGGAAGAGGCATTACTAGGAATACCAGAATACCCCACGGAACATTTCAATGTTTCAGTTTCACTGTGTAATGTTAAAGGAAAACTGTTTTCCCGATTAGATACTTACTCCAGGGTATGTATTTACCAGGTACGATTCTCACATCTGTATGGTTTTACAGATGATGAGGGGGAGTAAGTTATTGGGAATTGGGTGATTATCCTCATTATATCGGGATTCGTTGTAATCGGTGATATTTGAGGAGATCATCTGGGCTGTTTGCCGGTCGGCAAATATTTGGTTTTGAATATCCGCTGTTATGCACCAATTTCAAATTGATATATCTGTACGTCTATTTCCATAGAGTGAGATATACCTTTTGATATTATGTCGATGACATTTACCTATATCAGTGGATGGTTAGGTAAGGAGCATTCAACAGCGGTGTAATTCTTCTTAACCACAAGTACAGTTTTCAACCTACGACACACAGTGAATGAGTTATCAGACTCAAGGGACTTATACAGAGTATTGTATGTTGTCCAGTGTCCATTAGGACAGAGGGGTTGGTCCTCGTACTATATTCGGTTTACTTATGACTTCTCTAGTTTTTAGACAAGTGTTTCGTGGAAACACAGGGTCCGAATTTTGAGAAGTTATAGGTATTTGAATAGAGTAGAGAACCAGGTGTAGCAAGTATCGGGATTCTTCAAAGAGATCGAAGATGTAGATACTTGTGTATGGTGTTCAGTTGATAGTAATGATTAAGAGAACTTGCTTCTCTTTCAGGTTACTCATAATTGGAAATGCTTCCTAAGTTGAGTAACGCTGATCGGCCTCCTTCCATTTAGTTGACATGCACTGGAGACAGTTGCATGATTTGGATCTGGTTCAATTAAATCAGTGCCTCTGTTTCTATATTGGATATAGAACAGTTCATATCTTAACATTGTTAAGGTACGGGGAGTTGTCCGGTTTATGCTTAAAACCAGACACTGGACAACTCAAGGCACGTTTCTGTAATGGCTGTTTGTGGGTTGACCCAGGCAATGACGCGGGTTGACTTTCTACCATCTGGATGAACAATAGCAATATTGTTCTAGACTCGCCACAGTTTTATTAAAAATGGACTTTTTCAGAAAACAGTAGTGGGAGTATGGTAGAACTGGAAGTGATTCCAGAACCACAAACGATTACTGAAGATTTGATAAGGAACCTAAAGATTCAATCTGGATTGACATTCCATTGGCCACTCCGCAGATAAGGTGGGTAACTTCAGGCACCCGAGAGGTACTACGGTAGCTTCAAGGACGGTGACAAGGAAGTTCTTGTTTACCCAAAATTGCCATTGCTGTTGTTCCAGGTTACGAGACCCGGCGGGAGGATGAGTATAGCGTCGTTCTAAACCAGTTTTAGAAGTGTACGTCTATATGACTCTGCCAGAGGGTTGTCGTAGTCAGTGGGAGCAGCGGAAGCATTGGTGGACAGGTTGCTTATGTCTATTTATAGACTAGAGCAGATGTAGCGGAGATAGATCATCTGTTTCTGACGTGATAGTCATGGGTTTGACTTCATCAGAATAGGGGATGGATCTGTTGAGAAGGTAGTAGGGTGTGATATCCTGGTATTTGGATGATATACACCAAGTAGGAAAAGAAACTCCTACACTACGATCGGTTATACTTTGGTCGTCACACAGTTGTTTCTCCACAAAGGAAATGGATTTTATATCAGACATACTGGTTACTAGATCTATGGTATTAGATCTAGATTTGGGTGGTTTCCCAATCAGGGTACTTGACAGCATTCTAAGAGTATTTAGGATGGACGACTCCTGGCACGGTAGTGTACCTGCAGGTAATGGAGTCACCCTCTCTAAAGGTGTCTTACAGACTAAAGGGGAGAGGGATGAGCATGATTGGCAGATCACTTGCTTAGGCAATTGAGTCAATCATAAGATGTCAAGTACCACACCAGATGTTGTTCTTGCACTAGATGCAATAAGTTGACATTAATCCAATCCTGGAGAAACAGTCGGAAGCAGTTTTGGAACATAAGTGGATGTTCTAGGGAGATGATAACGACAGCCTCATTCAGGAGACAGTTATCATTCCAGGCTTCCAAGGTGACATGGACGACAAGGAGGTTGTCAGAGTTATAGTTTTTCCTTCTGATGAGGGGCAGTATTTTGGACAGGTGGTCCAAGGCAATACTGAGGGAGGCATGGCGCGCAGGATACTGATTAAGTTCAGTTGACGATACAGTCTAAGAAGTTTGGATTTGGAGTTCATTTATGAGCTAGGTCCCATCAGACATCCAGACATATTCTGAGACAGGTATTGCTCTTTTCGGGAGATGGTTTTCTCCGCGAACTTGAGATATAGAGAGACATAGAAAGAAACAACTAAGCGGATCCACTCACTAAGGCTATTCCTTGAACGCAATAGTTCCGCAAACGAGCTTTGTGAGACTGACTAGTAGAGGAGTTGGATGTTCGGTATCACACGGGCTGTGAGTATGCGTCATCGCAATAATTAGCCTTGAGTGCAAGTGGGAGATTGTTGGAGATAGTGCCCTCAGAGTCAATTATTAGGTCACAGGTACGTGATTGTAATGATTGAGGGAGGACCTATCCGGTAGGACAGTCTTACTCGAGATGATAGTATGCTATCTGGTTTACCTTTATCATCGTGTACTGCTTTAGGTGACATGACGCGTCGCTATTACACGTTGATAGAGCCCCTAGGATTCTTGCTTGACCACCAGCAGTATGAGGGCGATCATATAAGTGGGAGCTGGGGGTCTATAAGCTTATCCTTAAAAGGTCCCTAGTCGTGGGAGTTTCGAGACCGGGCATCGATACTCCATTAGTAGACTAGTGTATACAGTCGAGACCCCGACGAGGGGCGGTGGCCGGTCTCACAAGCCACTGGTGTCAGTTGGATCACCTAAGATGTATACAGGTGCTCATTGGGTTATGAGTACACCGGACAGGACTCGCCGGGAACATGCTAGTTGGTCATATACCAGACGTCAGATGGCAGTTCCCTGGTGACATGTGTGCAGGTTAGTTCATCGACCTGGGGATCGTCATTTGTCTCATGTGAGTTCCCACTGTACTTTGATTACTACCCTACCACGGCTCAAAGGAGTCGTGCAAACAGGTTTTAGTTGGGTACAGTCCCGAGCCACATGGAGGCAGTGAGCGTATCCTCAGGGGTTCGTCTCTCCCGGTATTGGGGGTGAGGTCGTGCTGTGTCTAGGAGAGCCATTACACAAAGTCCTTGGCCAAGGCAAGGAGATTTACTGGTAGGTATTCCAGTAGTATCTCAGGGTGTTCTGGGCTACACTCCGACACGACTTGTACCGCTTTTGGGGGTCTGACTTTTACCAACCCCCTAGGCCCGCCATGCGATACTCATAGACGAACGGACCGGACTGCACGGATATTGTCACTGACAGGCTCAGTTGGGTGTCGGGGTGAGCTTCCTCATCGACGTCCCATTTGGTCAGTACCTGGTAGCCCGTCACGTGTTGGCTTATACCTCTGACGTGCTAGTGGTTAAATCCACAACCAAGGTGTTGACGAGTCTTTAGAGTCCACCACATTTTCAGTTACTCAGCTTTCGGGCGAAAGGTTGTAGAGGCCGTATGGAGATATGGCAGGGTCCGATCAGATACGTGCGGTATTGCACGGATCAGGATCGGACAGTCTGTACTATAGGCCGTATGGTTATATGGCAGGGTTCGATCAGATACGTGCGGTATTGCACGGATCAGGATCGAACGGATATTACTAGCCGGCTTTGGTATAAGCCGGATCCTAGTATAGTACAGCGTAGATTTTGTCTCATTGCATTTGTATTTCGGTCGGAATACAAATGCGGGTGTGTATGCACAGTATCGGGGTTTTCCTGTAATTTATTACGGGACCAGTTTTATGGAGTTGCCAGTTTGCTTTCCGTTTCGGCCAATTTCCATTGTTCCGTTCATTGGCCGAAGATTGGTGGAGGAGGGCTTATTTGCATTGTTGCAAATAAGCATTAGTGGAGGGGGTTCTTTGCATCTTGTTGCATCATGATGGTTTTCATGATGAGCACCATCACTTGACTTTCCTTTTTCATGATTGCTTGACTTGGTGAGGTGATGGTTGAGGTGGAGTGTTGGTTTTTCCTTTGTCATCATGGTTGTTGATGATGAGGTTGTTGGAGTGTTTGTTTAGGCTTGTGATCATTTCTTTTGATGATAGCTTTTCACTTGCTTATTCTCTTGATTCACTCTCTTGAGTTGAGGGGTCTCTCTCCTTTTTCACTCACCCCTCACTTGCATGGCCGGCCTCTCCCCTCAAGGGCTGTCCAAAATTCTAGTGTAGGGATTTACACTCTTTTGGCTTGAAAAAAAATCATATTAGCTTCTCCTCCAAAAGCTTGTATCAATCCTCCACCACAATGGCATCTCCATAAACCCCAAATGAGACTTCTTCTACTACACATTCTACAACTAACCTTGGGCACGTCGAGTAGCCGGCTTCGTGCCCGAGTTGCCTCGGCATTGAGGTGGGAGCCCGTAAACGAAGAAGGCGATGTGGTGCACTTCCGGCGACGAGGAGGAGACGGGACATTCCGCAAGTGATCGGGACGATGGCAAGAAGACCGGAGGACTTGGATCGTCGGTATATCTCTAACCCATCTTGTTAAGTAGCTTAGACTAGTTAATGGTAACGATCCGGGTGTTTAGTGCGCGGTGGTGCCGGTTTGCTAAGTCCGCAAAATTTAAGTTATTCACCGTTTCCGCATTCCGGCGTCGGATTGACGGCCGGGGCGCCGCCGTGCACTTACAGTAACGCTGCGGACCCTCTAGATGAATGAAACCCTAACTCGACGTAATGACCATGGAATGCCTCCGAACCTTAGGGTTTGCGGCAGTTTAGCGGTGCCATTTGTGAGGCTTAGGTTTTCCCTTCTACGGTTGGTCCACAGGTGCTGTGGTATGTACTGGAATACTATTAAACTGTACTTAAGATGTTGATCTCTTGGGGGATTATGAGGTTTTGACAATCGATCAGATGATTCGACATTATTCGGATATCATGTGATGGGATACATTTCTTGGGAGACTCCAGATACGAGTATAGCCGTTGGAGCGCGGTCCATGCAGCCACGAAAAGACGAGTCTGAATCAGTCGACATTGGAACAGAGTGGAGTAAAGAGGTCGCACGAGAATTCGACGTGATGACGTTCCACTCCGTTGACGTCAGAGATGCGATACGCATGCAGAGGCGTTGATTATTGATATACCTTCTAGAAGGAGTCGCGATGAGTATGCAGCCGTTCCGGAACAAGAAACAGATATAGTGAAGGATGGTAACTCTCGGGCAATTCGGCAGAAACGAGATTAGAGAGAAACCTCGATAGGACCTTTCTGGAATACTATATGAGAAGACTTGGACCCAGGAGTGGTCATATTGCGCACATCCAGCAGGCCAGTGTTTGGTATTGTCGACGAGATAGTTGACCAGGTTCGAATAGAGGACCTCACCCAGATGCGTTGTGAATTGATCAAGAACGGACGGGTATGGAGTATATCTTCGCTGGTCGGGACGAGTTCCTAAGGGCGTGTTAGGCTAGATATCTTCCATAGAGTGATGAAGATACCGAGTTCGTGATTTCGAGTCCGTGTGAGAGACTTCGGATTGACCGTAACCGAGAACATTTGCAGTGCGCAGATAGAGACGTGACGTCGAAGTGGACGACGATACAGACAAATAGGACAAGAGGTTCGTGCGAGATGCCGATGAGCTGTTGTTACTCCCTGTTAAGATTAAAGGCCAGATATGTCTACAGAGGTGTTGAGATGCGACCGGTTTCCGAGAAAATGCTGTGCTGAGGACGCAGATGTCCCGAGAGCGAGAAAACATTATGCAAGAGTACCAGCCTCCGTACAGTTCAGCATAGGAGAGATCGGAAGAGACCTTGAGCAGGATTCCTTCCAGGACACAGCTGCAATTAGATTTGCACCAAGGATCAGGTGTGTAATGTGTATTCAGATGACCAGAGGTCGGCACCAGTGACGTGCTACTTTACGAATGGCCGTGAGGATTGACCCAGAGATGATCAGAGAAGTGCCAGGACGGAATCGTCTCCGTTAGCACACCTAACTGGTACGATGAGCCGATGGATCGCGAGATTGGTAATCCACAGAGGAGATAAAGACCCAGAGACAGAGGACGCTAGACCGTGAGCAGGAGGCAAGTAGATATCTTGCTCTGCTAGCATTGGATGCACCGACACCTTCCCGACTTTGAAGGAGGATATATCGACGACGGTACTTATGATTTGTGATTTGGTGATTTGATTATCACGTTTCCGTCATCTTGGATTTTGGTAGTTTGGGCGATCTATTCGCATGATTTAGTCTTGATGACCGAGTTTCATGATATTTGTTTTCGTGCACCAAGGTTGCACCTACTGGATATTTATATTTGTGCACAGTTATTGCACCTGTTATAGTTTTGTGCCTTGGTCGCACATGCTTATAACTTCATGGATTTCATATAGTTGAGTTGATTTTGTGCATATGATACGCACACGATTTGGTTTTTGCACTCGGTATAGCTTACATGTGCTTGTAGTGCATTGATATGTGTTTTGTGCACACAGTTGCATACGTTTATGATTTTTACACCTTGGTACACTCGGTGTTGCTATTTACGCCTTTGAGTTATGGTTTGGGGTTTTGTGCATAGGATGCACTGTAGTTGTATTTGTTGCACAGGATACGCCAGTTTCATATTTCGTTCGTTTATCGCATCAGATTTATATTTCGCGGGTTTGTTGCGCCTGACTTCGGTTTGATGTCATTCGATATATTGATTTTGATTTCATGCCTATGTTATGCATGTGATTTGACTTATACTTTCGACATAGTTTTCATACACTTTTAGTGTTTTGATTTGATTTGTGCACACTGATGCACATGGCTGTGAGATTATATACCGCGGTATACCTGATTTGGATTGAGCCATATTTTATACCGTCGATTTTGATTATGATATTGATGTTGATTTCGTGCACTCTGTGCACTTCTTTTGGATTCTTGCACGTGATCGACACTTGATATTGGATTTCGTGATTTCGTGCATGTTGGGTACACATTATTTAGATTTTATTCGTGCATGATGGATGCACCCGATTTGGATTTTCGCGCGTGTTGAGCGCATGTTTTGAGATGCGATTTTGGTGCACACTGATGCACTAAATCGCGATTCTTCGTGCATGACAGATGCACCTGATTTTGCTGTCAGGAACACATGTTGCCTATGACAGTTGTTTCGTGTATACCCATTGCACCTAGATGCTGTTTCAGTGCACATGTATGGCACATATATGGATTTTGATTTCCGTGCGCACCGGACGCACGTAGCATTCATATGCACATTTTAGGATTGATTCCTTATGGAGCAGTACGTTTTTTTTATGATATTTGCTATATGTTTTCGTACAGAGCAGGACTAGTCAGAGGACAATACCTGGATATATTTTGCATGTATTGATAGTTATCGAAGAGATTTCAAAAAAGCCAGCTATAGTCTCAGTATTTACCTACGTGTCTGATATGACACGACGCGTTTAAAATAAGGGAACTCTTCTAAATTGTTTTCAAAACGGCGGAACGTACATAGTAAACAAAAGATATATACATATATACTTATTTTCTTACAATAGACGTCCGCCACTGTGCAGTGTTACGCGCATCGCATAGCGACTTGAAAAGGTTTGGCATGCATTTCTTTCAGTTATTTACATGTATAGATTTGATGTCTACATGTATAATTATGATGTATATCATATCGGTTTTGTTTTGGATTTGACCTTTGTGTCTTTACCATGACTCCGATAATTACGGGATGCTTGACGGAGTTTTGATTTTGAGTGATCTGCTCATTGTTCATGCGCATGCATTGCGCTATGATGCGTTTTATCTATTGATGATTTCGGAGCCTCGACTATTTGGACTTTTACTGAAATGTTTTAGTATTTGAGGGGTTTAGATTTAAATTCGGGGACCGAATTTCTTCAAGGGGGGAAGATTGTAACATTTCAAAAAAATAAAATATTATTTTTGGGAATTTTTATAATTAAGTAATATTATATTGAATATTTTAATAAGGCAGTACAATTAAATACCGATAAATGGGGAAAAATTTGGAAAATTATAGAAATTATTAAAAGAGGGTGTTTTATGGAATTATGCAATTTTTAAGTTTTTATGATTAATTATATGCTAATTTAGTGCTAATCACGATTAAAAATCGCTAATCGGATTTTTAGCATATTTTGTGCAAAACATGCACCATATCATTTTACACTTGTTACATTTATTTTCATGGCTTGACTTCATGTTCTTTTTACCATGGTTGTTGTTTTTTTTTTGTTAAGAGAAGGAAATTAGAAAAGAAAAGGAAAAGAATATAAGAATTGAGTATGGGGAAGATAGAGAAAGAGTGAGTGAGGGGTCAACCATGTCATGAGCCATCCCCCATCCTTTGTTTTCCCTCATTTCTCTCCTCCCCTCTCTCTTTGCTGCTGCTGTTGCCGCCTCCCCCTCCTCTATCTTCAACCACCTCAAAATCACCTCAATAAACACCTCAAAACCCCATCTCCTTTTCAACAAAATTGTTCACAAGCTCAAGGGAAGCACATTGGACAAAGAACAATCAAATACTGGACGCTTTGAGCAACTCAAGAAAATTCTTGAGTTGCCAAAGGAGGTAATTTCTTTACCATTAGTATAGGGTTTTAATTCCATATGCATCCATACATGTTTCATGTCGATATTGAGTGGTTTTGTGGACTTAGAAGAATTCTAGTTAGGGTTTATGGAAATTGAGAGTGGTGATGGGTAATTGAGCTCAATAGAAGCCCCACAAACCCCCTAGTGCTAGGAATTAGGCCTAAACCAGAGACTACAACACCGGAATACGGATTTAGAAAAGCCGATATCGGAAAATTGTAGATTCTGTGAATGTAAAATGAAATCTGCTATCACTCGGAGACTCTGAAAATTGTTTTGCAAACACAGAGAGACATGCAGGCACCTAGGAAGGTACTGCCAAAACCCTAGCCCCTATCCCTCAACCCAGGCGGCCAATTAATTCCTTCTGGCCGAAATTTTCTGCCAGACCTGGGCCAAAGTACCTCGTGTTGGTTCACTGGTTCCCTCATCAGTAAAATAGACCCTTGGCATATGGAAAATTGATAAATTTTACCTAGGGTTAAATCTGGGACCTTTGTCCTGAATTGCTGTTTTGATTCGGAGTTTCGTTTTGCGTATTTTAAATTCCGGGTTTACGTATTTGTGTTTTACCTCGATCACTTGACGTTCATACGACGATATCGAAGGTTGTTTGATGGTTTTGAAAGCGTAGGCTATAGGTTCTAACCTATAGGTCTTAGCGTGTCATTTTGGTTTTCCGATGTGTGTTAATGTGCATTGCGATTGTGTTATCTTGTAGGTACCTTCATGAGGGCTTCATATGATGAAGATGATGAAGACGACATCGATACTGACACGTAGGATGCAGGTGAGTAGATTATATCTATGGGGGAAGTCCGGTGGATGGCGTATAGCACCCCCGCAGTTCGATGTTTAGTATACTATATATATACTATATATATGTATGTGTCACGACCCGAAATTGGCACGTGACGGCCCTAATACTACGCAACGTCTACAGGCGTAACGCGGTAAAAGAAAACCAAAACCCAGAAATCTAAACCATTAAAAGACAAGAAAAGATAAGAAACATTGTTTAATATTTTGAAAATCTCAAGTATAAATTCTTTAAGTCCAATTTACTTTCTTGAAAATTTCGGCAGCACCTCCTTTGTAAAAGCAAACCCCAAAAATGGGTACAATATAAATATAAAGTAAAGCATCCCTAACGGGAGCAAGTCCACGCCAAAAGGAGGAAAACAACCACCACAACAGATATACGACGCCGTAGCGAAGAAATAAAAAACGATATAAGTAAAACTGCATAAAAGAAAACCAAGTGCCCAAAATATACAAGTATCGTCCTCACATCAAGTCTCTAAGTCATACAAGAAAATATAGTAGATGGTGAGTACAAGGATACAATGAATATACAAAACAAAAACGAATAACCACAAAACCCACCTAAGCAAACTGCATACTGTGAGCTGATGTGGTATCCGCAGCAAAAGATGATAAGATAGATGAATAGCCTGCCTCGACTACTCTAGGGAAACAACATGCAAAATCCTGTGGCACAATGGGGGTGAGTTGCCAACTCGTGAATAGTAAATAACATATGCAGGTAATCGCAAGTATGCACGTACAGCGTGAATCTAACATGTGCAATTAATAGCAATAAAAAGTCATCTGAATGCAATAATCATGAAAGGTACACTAGCAGGTACACTAATACATGAAGCAATGCATATAAATAAAGGCATGTAAATGCAACAGTCATGAAAGGCACTCTAACAGGTACTACTAATACATGAAGCAGCGCATAAACAATAAATGTGGAGTATGGAATGAAATATGTCATTTCCACGGAATCCTGACATCGTGGTAGGATCACAATCCATCAAGGCAAATCCAAATCCCAATTCCTCAAATCAGCCCCCAAATTGGCTCTCATATCATATAAGTCTCACAAATCCTGAATGTACAATATCGAATAAATCTCATATATCCTGAATGTACAAATCAGCAATCTCATAAATATCCTGTATCCAATATCAAATGAATCACCTATATCCCAAATCAAATTATCAAGTAAAATTCTAACATCCTAAATATATTTACATGAATAAATATGATGATGTATATAATTTAATGTCAATACACATATATTAGCGTCCCATTCCACTAATATTTGTGTAAGGGCATACATAACAGCGGCCTAAACCCCTGTTATATATACAAAGGAGTAAAAAAGAAATATCATGAAACCAATGTGTCAAGCATCGACACAGAAATTCAGGTCTATCAGGTGCTGTCATCACGACTGGCACCCTGATAGGTATGTATCATACACTATCCCGAAAGCTCGAGTGCCTAGCTCTGACCCTCGCCTCTTGACGTATCTATATGTATATGACTCCCATCGGTATCCATATGATAACCGCCGAGTCATTGGTAATGTCACCGGATGGTATGGTTCCCCCACTAACTCATCGTCTACTCCACGACTTGCCCCGGGGTACCTCCGGGCCCCACCATGTACCCGCACACGGACCCCTCCTTTCCTCGTGTGGGGTATATATATATCAGAACCGATAAATCTCATGGTGGCCGCTGAAATATCAAATCAAAGGAAACCGGGTTTTTCAAATAATGCATAATTTCATGAACTCCCACGGTCCCCAAATCCAGAAAATATCATGAAAAATCCATATCACAATGCGAAAATCCATGAATATAATATATGCAACATAAACGGAAATGTAAGCATATAAAGGAAAAGCCGCTAATTAACTGCAACAAGTTAATATAAATATCATGCGGTTCCTAATTTTTCTCCAATTCTAAAATAACATCAGGTAAAGGTAAACATGTAGCTATAACCAGATGTATATGAAAACATAAAGGTATAGCAAGATATATGTATCTACCTATAAGTAATGATGTAGTATACCCCCTGGGTATAAGTGAAATATGTGTGCAAGGTATACCTGTAGCTATGTCATAAAGTGTGCATGTACCTATCACTAATGGTACAATACTCTATAGGTATACAGGTAACTAGCATGTAAGTATGTCAGAGCATATGTGTAAGCATGTAGGTATACAGGTATGCTATAAATCAATGCGTAAAGAAATATGAATCAAAGTCTCAATGTCGCAAACCAAGCAATATCATATCTATAAGTGGGTTGTGCGTGACATGGCAATTATTGACGGTGTGTGTAGCATACAATCAGTGCTCGTGTAACATGAATCGTCAATAATATGTGCAGTGTCCTAAGGATACTAGTCCAAGCACAACAATATCTAAGTAATAGGGTAAATGCGCAATTCTAAATATGATATAGAATATGCGACAGAAATAACATCTCTAGCCCAGACGCATAACGTAATGCGGGCGATTCCCCTGTAGATTTTAAATCTACTCACCAACGCTCCTGCCTAAGTAAAGCCTACCACTCGCCTTCCCCTGTCCGCAGCGTCCGAAGTCCCCGCCTGCGAACCTAAAATTTCACAAACAAATCACATAAGCGAAATAGCCTATATCGATGAAAAGACAACGAAACGCAATGAAATCGGCCAGAAAAATACACTGCGCACTTAGCGCACCTAACGCGCACGACATCGGTCAAAAACCCTAATTAGGGTCGCCAAACTACAAAACACCTAGTATAGATTCCGATCGTCCTGATCGCGCATTCAAAACACAATAATAAACGTGGACACAATATAAATAACGTCGCAACGTCAAAAGAAACCAACGCCTAAAAGTTACCGAAATCTAGTAAGCAGTACTTATCTTTTTAGCACAAAACTACAAGTTTTACCAAAACTATAATTTACAAACATCTTCAAATAGCAAAGTTAAACCATTTAAATAATTTCTATATTTTTAAACTTAATTAATTAAGCGTTAGCAAAAACCTAGTAAGCAAAAACCCTTAATTAGACAAAATATTAATTAACAAAAATTAGCATTTTCAAAAAGGTTAAGCTTTTCCAAATCACAAATTAACACTTTAATTAAACATTAAACATTTAAATCAAGCTTTAAGCATAACTTGAATATTCTAAAACCATTTCTAGAATTTAAACATGAAATTAAAAGCTTAAATTAACATCTAATTAAGCTAGCATAAAGATTTAATCTTAACAATTAAGGATTAGGGTTAGGATTTTATACCTTCCAAGAACACTACTTAAGAACAATCCATACTTTTGCCTCCAAAATTCTCACTAGAATGAAGATCTAAGAGAGTTTTGTAAAGAAGAATGAAGGTTTTGGCTTATATTTGAATTTCTATGAATTTATTTGTATTTTTCATGATTTATTTGAAGTAAAATGAGTTGAAATGGGGTGAAAATCATGAGGGGCAGCCAAGGAAAGAAGAGGTGCCGGCCAAAATGGAGGGAGGTGGAATTTGTGGAAATTGTGGAGAAGTCTCTAGCAAAAAAAATCATTTAATGCACATTTAATGCAAAATGCCACCTTTTATTCATTTTCTTTTCTTTTTTAATTAAAAACCTTTTGCACTAGAAAAAAAATCTAGATATTTAAAAAGAAGGTTCTAAAATAATTGTAGTGATGATTTCCAAGAATTTTCATTTAGAAGAAATTTCCCGATTTACGTGCATATTTTACTGGCTAAAATAATATTTTATTTGGGAAAAATTCTATCTGAACCAAAACCTTCCAAATACCCCCAAAGTTCATGCACAAGCTTTATTTTAGCTAAAAAAAGTGCCGGCAAGTTTCTACGGACGTTTGATCTAAATCGGGTTAAAACGGAAAATACCGAAAATTTTGCCCTAAAACGGAAAAATCTGCAAAACGATTTCTGAAACGTTACTGTATGATAGAGTTAAGTGTGTTATTGATATCTTAGATGTGATTAGGTGTACCATGGATAGATTAGGTTTTAGAAGTAAACTAGTATAGTTTCTAGTTGCGAACCATAGAATAGGTTTATACCTACACACACACACATGATTGCTTGTTATACTTATACCTGGATAATGAGGATAGTGTATGATATTTGGAGATGAGTCGATGAGATTTGGAATAGTGCCATGAGATCGGTGATATAATATGATTCGTATTTGGGATACGGCATGAGATTTTAGCGGGCCTTTGGGGGTGTGCTTCACACACGCATTTATATTTATATTGATGGTATCGATTTGTACTTGACTTAGATCAGTACCCCAGATCATGAGATATGATGATAAGGATACCAGATAATTGATGGGATGAATGTGATATTGACCCGTACCTGCTTTTGGGATGCCGTACGATGATTTATCGTACGAGATTTATATTGATGATAAATCCGCACTCATGACTCGAGGATGTCATATGATATTGTATCGTACACGGTACCTTTGAGGCGGGATCACCGACTATTATATATATATATATATATAATTGTTAGTTATATGTATGCCCTAAAGGCCATTACTGTACATTGGATGTATATTGTAGTGGATGCTGGGACATATATAGGGAGGACTTTCTTGCTCGACATGATAGTATGCTATCTGGTTGCTCTTTACCTTAACGTGTACACTGATTGTCTCTCTGTTACATGTTGGTAAAGCCCTTAGGATGTGTGCTTGACTACCTGGACTATGATGCGGATCATACTAGTGGGGACATGGTAGTCCATAAGTACATCCTTCAAAGTCCCTAGTCGTGGGTGTATCGAGACGGGGCATCGATATACCAGAGTAGACTAGCGTGTACCTTCTCGACCCATACAGATGGGCGATGGATGATCCCATATCCATTGGTGTTTGACATCAGAGATGGTATACGGGTGCTCAGTAGAGACTGGGTACACTGGACGGACTCGCCGAGAACTCCCAGATGGTATTATACCTCACGTCAGATGGCAGTTCTCTGGTTACACTGGTACAGAGTAGTCTGTTGACCCGAGATCGTCATAGAGTCTTGTGTGGTTCCCACTGTGCTTTGATTTCCATCTTACCACGTCCAAGAGGGCGTGCAAAACGGTGGTTTTTGGGTACAGTCCCGAGTCACATGGAGGCAATGAGCGATAGGAGGGGATTCGTCTCTCCCGGTATAGGGGGTTGATGTTGCGCTGTGTTCGATTGGCTATAACAGGAAATCCCTGGCCAGGGTTGCTGAGATTTACTGGTAAGTGTTACCAGTAGTTTCTCGAATTGTTATAGACCTCATATCGACACGACTTATCAAGCTATTGGGGTCTGACGTTTACCACCCCTAGGCGAGATATGCGACATATCAGACGATCAGACCGGACTGTACTGTAGTGTTACTGGTTGGATTCACTGGAGTGTGAGCGGGCTTGCTCGTCGATCTTCAGATCGCTCAATACCCGGGTGGCCGTTACGTTTAGCAGACCGCTTGCGGCTTGTGGGTGTTTGATATGATCATCATCTGCTGCCGGCGTATTGACGAGTCTTTAGAGTCCTACACAGAGGTTTCCTGGCTCAAGCGAAACGAAATAGGAGCGCATATGAGATATGTGCGGGACCGAAAATAATACCAGTATGTGATACTGCATTCGATTCTCGCGATGTGACATTGATCGGTTATATGCGATATAGCCGGGTTATCGGATCAAGTATTGATTCGATAAGTTGTTACTATTGATACCAGTCGGTTATGTGCGACATGACTGGATCATTGAATCAAGTGTTGATTTAATGATTTAATGTATAATTATATATTTGATATATTACTTTGCATTAACTAGTATCGGTTCACTTTGAATGGATTTTCTCACTCGGATGTGCGCATTATATATGTGATATGATTTTGTGCACTTGCTTGTATCATGTTTGATGATGCACGCTTTTTGGTTAAGTGTAAAGTATTAAACCTTGGTTAATGAAATGAAAATGGTTGCTAATTTTGGATTCTAGTTGAAGCTTCTTGAACTTTTGACTATGTGACCATTTTTGTCTCATGCTTAACCCTAACCACTTCATTTAACCTTAGTTTAGTCTCTACGCTTTACCATGGTTGATTATGATAAGTATTCTATTATTTTCTATTTTCTAAATTAACTTATCATTAAATTATCTTCATCTTCTTCTTCTTCCTCACAAGAAGAAAGCTCTCTTCATCAATGGTGATTGATGTTTTTGAGTGAGAAATCCAATTCTAAAGTGAACCCAACTCCTATTTCTTCATCCTCTACCTCTTGCCAAGTAGTAGAGTGTGTTTACTTCACAAGTTTCTTGACTTGGTGAAGTCGGAGCTTGATTTAGCGATGCTTCGACATAGATCATCTTCGGCATGGACATCGATGACCTAGCTCGTCCATTCTCCGATGAAGCCGACGCTAGAGCCCGGGACTTGTTATGGACAGCGAGGAGACTTCATTGCGGAGCTATGGAGGTGGAGAACCGGATCTACAAAGGTTGTATTTCCGTATCTCTTAGTTAAGTGTTAACTAGTTTACTTTTCGCCTAGATTTCTAGCCAACGATCCGTAGTTTAGGGTTTCTCGGCACCGTAATTATTTAAATTGGCATGGTTGATACCTTGTGAGACCTCATTAGGGTGCCTAGGAACCCTACAGTGGTATCAGAGCCTAGCTAGAGCCTTAGGCGAAGTCTAGACGGAATTTAAAGTCCGAACGAACCGAAACCCCAAAATTTCCATGCTCTCTGTCCTTTTTTCAAAAACGTGGATTTTTCCAGATTAAAAATATTCAGAAAAATCAGCAGGAAGATATAAGGATTACTGCAAAATTCGAGCGCCCAATTCCATAATCTCGCCGCGGATCCGCGGCATGAGCATGCTCATGCGGCGGTTCCGCGGCAACTTTGTCTTTTTGCGCATCGAAATTTGCACCTTAATTCATAGTTTTCAGTTCTGGTTTTCCTGGGAATTTTTAATATTTATTCAAGAGTTACATTTTCTGGGGTTGTTTTGGGGATTCGGTGTTTCGATCGGAGTATCAGATTTTGTCTATTTGGCTTTTCGGATAAATTTTAGAATATGTTAAAAAGTTCGACCGGATATAAATACCCAACTTTTCCCCTGTCGGGAAATTTCCAAGTGTTGGATTTTTCCGTGGTTTAACGACGTTCTAAGTAGTGCAAGTAACTCGATGGTCCCTCTAGAAGACAACAAACTTTAACTCGATTATGTGACCGTCTTGAACTGCCCTTTGAACCTTCGGGTTTGGGGCAGTACGGCGTGCCACATGTGAGGCGTTGGCTTGACCCATCTACGGCTGGACCGTTGGTACTGAGGCACGAACGGAATGTTGTTAGACTTATTTCATGAGTTGATTTGTATCGGGAAAACTTGGGTGTTAGAATGTTCGATCGGTAAGTTTAACATTTTCTATTTATCTGGAATGGGATACAATAATTGGAATTCACAAGAAGTTATGAGATAACTGAATGAATGTTACAAACATAGCAGTTTAGTCTCACTTGATCGGTTGCCACGGAATTTTGATGTGATCAAAAGTCCGTCGCAATCACGTAGCGTACGCAGATACTCGTCGGGTAAACTTAATAGACAGCCTCACCCCATAGCCTCGACAAAGTGACTGTAGGACAACCCCGTCGCCGAAAGCATCCGTTCGGATGCTCCCGGTAGCGGTGTTCCGCCTTGGTGCACTTCGTCGACGGTATCGGGGGTGCGACCGTCTACTGAAGTTTGCGACGAGTATTCGATCAGGATGTCGGGAATCTTGTTGAATTGCCCGACTTGATATTGAAAAGTGTTTTCGATTTTGAGACTAAAATGCGGGGTTTATAATTGTTAGGCATGCGATGTCTAAAGAATTCATTTGGTCAGGCATGCGATGTCTGAGGAGGTTGCGGATTCCAACTGTTGTAGTTTTACACTTTCTTTTCTGTGACCGTAAGTGTAATATGTGATATCGCCGGTTTCGTTGCTATATGTCAACGACAATTGGGATGGACATATTTACTTACGTTGATGACATGTGATGTTATGTGTTGCTGGATATGTTATATTGGATTGTCGTGTTTGAATAGCCGGGGTTTTTTATGTGAGATGAGTGTTTTTCATTTTCATTCATGTAAAAACTTGTATGTAATATTCTTTTATTGGGGCGCTTCCAGGTTGCGGAAGTTGTCACCGTATGTATATTATTTACTTTTCCGCACTAGTATAGACCCAAAGAGGAGGGCACAAGTAACCGGGTTCTGGAGTCCAGTGGGAGACCAACTCGAGGAGTCGGGTCCGGGTTTCCTAACTCTAGAATTGGTAGGGTTGCTTGCCGCTCTCGTAGGGGTCTAGGGGTGTGGGTTTGGCTATTCATCACGACCGTGGAATCCGTGTTTTATACTAGCTCGTATTGAAAACACGGACGTCCTAGTATATCCAATATTTCATATGATTCTTCTGCTGCGATATCTGTGATGTGATCATGAGATGTTCTGTGATAGATACAGTATATAGTATATATGATATAATATATAGACGTTACTTATGTTTTACACCCGCGCTAGCCCTACCCCGCTCTGCCGTTAGTTACCTAACCTAACGGTGCACGAGGGGACATCGAGGCGAATGCGGATGGCATAAGTGTACGTCGTATTTATCTGTGATGTTTAGGTACTTAATTGATGGGACTTCATTAATGTGATTAATGAAAGAAAAAGAAACCTAAAGATGTTGTAGAATCGAATTTCAAAATAAAACAGGTAGATACAGTTCTTGCTTTGCACAGAGGTATATATGATATATCATGCACCTTATTCGATGAGGAAAGGACCGAGATCCCTTCACCGGGAGTGACTCCTTTAGCAATAACTGGCAGATGCTACACACTCGGTTTGTCTTTTGATTGCTTTTTAAAGTTTTTGCTTTGCACAGTGATATATATGATATATCCCGCACCTCATTCGACGAGGAAAGGACCGACGATCCCTTCACCGGGAGTGACTCCTTTAGCAAAACTAGAAAAGCCTCAAAAGCATTCCATTTTAAAATCATTTGATTCTACAACGATATAAAGTTCATTACGCAAAAGGTTTTCTTAAAAATCTGTCGTAGCCCTCCGTCATTTCAGATAGGTAATAGTTAGTATTCGTGCTGCGTTTGTTGACTCAGTCAAGGCGTAGTGTGCGGTAGCTGATTATTGCTTATCTGCAAAGCATATGATGCGATTGGATTAGGGTAGTCGTGCGTCCTTGTTGACTCAGTCAAGGGTCGTGCGGGTGGGTTTAATTCAATCGAGAAATGACAGGTTGAACTTTACTTGCGGTCTATGGTTTGTTGACTCAGTCAAGGTCATAAATCGCTTGGGGCAAAATATTATCGGGAATTTCAAGTGTTGAAATTTGCAATGAGATTGCATACCTTCTATGAGATAGTTGGATCCCGATACCCGCTGCGAGTAATTGTTACTCCTGGGAGAGTTTTACACGTTACAATTAGCCGATCAAGTAGGTGTCTAGAAAGGTGTCAACGGGGTTACGCCTCTGGGAAAACGAGGTTTACATTAATTAGGTTCGTGCGAAAGCACGGGGGACCTCCCTCAAAGTACCGACACTGGCCTGGCTGAAAGATTGGCGAACTTGTAGTGTGTAATTAATCCCGGCTAGTCTTTCCTTTTAGGGTTTGAAGGAAGATTTGATAAAAAGCAGTGGGAGCCATCCTGATTAGATAAAATAAAAACCAATCTATTCTTGACAGAGCGCACGCTGAGTGTTTTCTTCTCTCTCTCTCCTGGTAGCGACCATATCACGCCTTAATTAAGATAATAATACGGAATATTGACCGAACCCGCTTGTTATACTGAGCTGGGGAACGTTGGTCCCGCTCCAACTTATAATTGTTATAAGACAGAGCAGGAAATTGGGGAATACCAGATTTCCCGTGCCACCCAAACGAAGAGAGTGCATGCTGATGCATCATCTTCGGGTGTGTACATTACAAAGAACAGTTTCTCTGTATTCTCTACGTCCTGGGTATGTGATACCAGATCAGGATCCCAGATATGTAATCTGTTACATAGGGATACAGCTAGGTAGAGAACTGAGAACGGGTGATAAGTTTCATGAGGCAGAAAACGGGGCAAGTGTTGCAGCCAAGTCTGTTGGTCACTGTCACCCTGTATTACCAATACATTGATTCTGAACGAATGTTATTAGATACCGAACCTGATATACAAAATCATATCACTCTCTTTATTAGTAAAGAAATGATAAAATTTTGTATTGTTGGATAATGTTTTGAACATTTCCTATATCAAAAGTTGATCAGTTCAGGCACGTTATCTAAAAGCATTGATGTTCTAAATCAAACTACAGTTCTTAGTATACGGGACACACACAAGAGGAAGAGTTCAGAAATGAAGAAATCCTTCTTGAGGTATTTTAGACTAGGTCATATCAATGCGACCCGACTAGCTAGAGTTACATAAAGATGCAAATTTAAATTAGTTTGAACTTACATCTTGTGAAACTCGCCAGTCATGTCACAAAGATAAGATGATCATAGCTCTGTTTACTGGAAACAGAGAAAGAGTTAGTGAACTCTTGGGACTGATACATGATGATGTATGTAAGGTCTCCTGTCTACACATGCCAGGACTGGTTCTTTGTACTTCATTACATTCTCTGATAATCTCTCGAGATTCAGATCTATGTTCTTGTTGAAACACAAGTACGAACCTTTTGAGATATTCACCGAATATAAGTTAGAAGTAGAGAACCAAAATACGGGTATAAGTATTATGTCCTATGATGAGATCAGGGAGGAGAATACTTCAGCATGGAATTCCTGAACTATTCTAAAGGAGAATGAGATTCTCTCTCAGCATTACTCCTCCGTATACACCAAAGCACGATGGTATATCGGGGCGGAGAAGATACACCCTATTTGATATGGTGTGCTCTATGATGAGTAATACTGAGTTACCTTTTTCCTTTTGGGAGTTATGCACTTACGAAGTTGCATACCTATTGAATAGGGTTCCAATCAAATCAGTTGCCTACCACTTCATATGTGATATGGAAAAGGAAGAGCCCATTTCTTAAGTTAGTTAAGATTTGGGGTTGTCCGGCCTATGTCTGAAAGCAAAATCCAGACAAGCTCGAGGCAAGGTCTGTAATGTAGAACTGGAAAAGTTCCAGCTATACGAACTACAGCAGATGATTTGATAGAACCAAGGGATTCAGTAGATACCAACGAACCTCAGCCTCTCCGCCGATCTAGTAGGGTTCCTCACCCACCAGAGAGATACTTTGGTTTCTCTATGACAGTGGGAGCGAGGATTGCATCATGAGATGATGACCCAACTAGTTTTGAGCTGGCCATCAGGAGTATGACTCTGGAAGAATGGCTGGATGTTTAGCGATCTGAGATGGAATCCTTATACACCAACAAAGTATGGACTTTAGTTGCTATATCTGAAGGGTTAAATCCCCATCAGGAGCAAGTATATCTTGAGAAGATTACTTGGTGTACATGGAAAAGTTGAGACTTTCAAAGCTAGACTTGTTAAAGGTTTTCGTCATCGACCAGGCATGGATAATGATGAAACCTTTTCCAATATCTATGCTTAAGTCCATCCAGATCCTACTTACCACGGCTACATACCATGACTACGATATCTGGTGGTTGGGTGTCATGACTGCTTTTCTAAATGATATTTTAGAAGAGAACGTCTATAAGTACACAGCCAGAGGGCTTCGTAGACAGTGGGAGCAGCGGAAACGTGTGCAAGATGCATTATAGGATAAAGCAGGCATCGTGGAGTTGGAACATCTGTTTTGGTGGATTAGTCAAAGAAGTTGACATCATCAAAATGGTAGATGAACCTTGTATAAACAAGAAGGTAGTAGGGAGTATGGTGACGATCCTCGTAGAGTACGTGGATGACATACTCTTGATAGGGAAGGAGTTTCCTATGCTACGCTCGATCAATCTCCGCTTATCACAATGATTCTCCATATAGGATCAAAGTGATACCTCCTAAATCCTGGGTTTTGGATCTATGAGATAGATCTAATTGGATGTTAGGATTCTCACTAGTTG
The DNA here is from genome assembly GCA_030015575.1 of Agapanthus africanus. Classification (NCBI taxonomy): domain Eukaryota; kingdom Viridiplantae; phylum Streptophyta; class Magnoliopsida; order Asparagales; family Amaryllidaceae; genus Agapanthus; species Agapanthus africanus. Next base: position 159,736,085 of record JASDDO010000029.1, on the reverse strand, counting down.
TAGTGAGATGGTATCAATCGATCCTGGGGAGAATCACTGGAATAGTTCCAGGGTGATAAAGACGACTGAATGTCAGTCACAGGCATTGTCTTTACCCTCAGTAAAGGGACGGTATGTTGGAAGAGTTCCAAGCTAGATACCGTGACATACTAGACGATAAAGGCAGGATACATCGCTACTTAAGATGCTACCAAAGAAGATGTTTGGGTGTATACTAGTTCATGAGATGAACAAAGTTCCTCCCATTGTGTGACAATGGAGTTGTGGCTTATGCCAAGGAACGTCCGTCCCATCAGTGATCCAGACATATTCTAAGGCAGTATCACCTGATCATGGAGATGGTTGATCTCCAGGGGATCGAGGTTAGGAGAGTAAACTCAGAGGACAACACAGCGGATCCACTCACAAAGGCCTGTTCCCAGAGAGAGATTTTTATGGGATACTTCAAACCACTGCTACAGATGGCCCTAGTGCAAGTGGGAGATTGTTAGTTATATGTATGCCCTAGAGGCCATTACTGTACATTGGATGTATATTGTAGTGGATGCTGGGACATATATAGGGAGGACTTTCTTGATCGACATGATAGTATGCTATCTGGTTGCTCTTTACCTTAACGTGTACACTGATTGTCTCTCTGTTACATGTTGGTAAAGCCCTTAGGATGTGTGCTTGACTACCTGGACTATGATGCGGATCATACTAGTGGGGACATGGTAGCTCATAAGTACATCATTCAAAGTCCCTAGTCGTGGGTGTATCGAGACGGGGCATCGATATACCAGAGTAGACTAGCGTGTACCTTCTCGACCCATACAGATGGGCGATGGATGATCCCATATCCATTGGTGTTTGACATCAGAGATGGTATACGGGTGCTCAGTTGAGACTGGGTACACTGGACGGACTCGTCGAGAACTCCCAGATGGTATTATACCTCACGTCAGATGGCAGTTCTCTGGTGACACTGGTACAGAGTAGTCTGTTGACCCGAGATCGTCATAGAGTCTTGTGTGGTTCCCACTGTGCTTTGATTTCCATCTTACCACGTCCAAGAGGGCGTGCAAAACGGTGGTTTTTAGGTACAGTCCCGAGTCACATGGAGGCAATGAGCGATAGGAGGGGATTCGTCTCTCCCGGTATAGGGGGTTGATGTTGCGCTGTGTTCGATTGGCTATAACAGGAAATCCCTTGCCAGGGTTGCTGAGATTTACTGGTAAGTGTTACCAGTAGTTTCTCGAATTGTTATAGACCTCATATCGACACGACTTTTTGAGCTATTGGGGTCTGACGTTTACCACCCCTAGGCGAGATATGCGACATATCAGACGATCAGACCGGACTGTACTGTAGTGTTACTGGTTGGATTCACTGGAGTGTGAGCAGGCTTGCTCGTCGATCTTCAGATCGCTCAATACCCGGGTGGCCGTTACGTTTAGCAGACCGCTTGCGGCTTGTGGGTGTTTGATATGATCATCATCTGCTGCCGGCGTATTGACGAGTCTTTAGAGTCCTACACAGAGGTTTCCTGGCTCAAGCGAAACGAAATAGGAGCGCATATGAGATATGTGCGGAACCAAGAATAATACCAGTATGTGATACTGCATTCGATTCTCGCGATGTGACATTGATCGGTTATATGCGATATAGCCGGGTTATCGGATCAAGTGTTGATTCGATAAGTTGTTACTATTGATACCAGTCGGTTATGTGCGACATGACCGGATCATTGAATCAAGTGTTGATTTAATGATTTAATGTATAATTATATATTTGATATATTACTTTGCATTAACTAGTATCGGTTCACTTTGAATGGATTTTCTCACTCGGATGTGCGCATTATATATGTGATATGATTTTGTGCACTTGCTTGTATCATGTTTGATGATGCATGCTTTTTGGTTAAGTGTAAAGTATTAAACCTTGGTTAATGAAATGAAAATGGTTGCTAATTTTGGATTCTAGTTGAAACTTCTTGAACTTTTGACTATGTGACCATTTTTGTCTCATGCTTAACCCTAACCACTTCATTTAACCTTAGTTTAGTCTCTACGCTTTACCATGGTTGATTATGATAAGTATTCTATTATTTTCTATTTTCTAAATTAACTTATCATAACATTATCTTCATCTTCTTCTTCTTCCTCACAAGAAGAAAGCTCTCTTCATCAATGGTGATTGATGTTTTTGAGTAAGAAATCCAATTCTAAAGTGAACCCAACTCCTATTTCTTCATCCTCTACCTCTTGCCAAGTAGTAGAGTGTGTTTACTTCACAAGTTTCTTGACTTGGTGAAGTCGGAGCTTGATTTAGCGATGCCTCGACGTAGATCATCTTCGGCATGGACATCGATGACCTAGCTCGTCCATTCTCCGATGAAGCCGACGCTAGAGCCCGGGACTTGTTATGGACAGCGAGGAGACTTCATTGCGGAGCTATGGAGGTGGAGAACCGGATCTACAAAGGTTGTATTTCCGTATCTCTTAGTTAAGTGTTAACTAGTTTACTTTTCGCCTAGATTTCTAGCCAACGATCCGTAGTTTAGGGTTTCTCGGCACCGTAATTATTTAAATTGGCATGGTTGATGCCTTGTGAGACCTCATTAGGGTGCCTAGGAACCCTACAATATTGACTTAGATTTAGGTGATTTCCATACCCCTACTGATTGACTTGTTAGTTAGAGCTGTAGTTTTGCTAGTAGATTTTAGGCTAAACCGATGTCATACCTATTTCAAAAACTAACGAATTGGGAGTATTTTAAAGACAGGAAAAAGGGATTCTACGGATATTTTCAAAAGACGCATATTTTCTTAAAAACATCGTAGCCCTTATTTTCCTAAAAACCTCGATTCGTCTTCTTTCAACTGCCAAAACTGTATTACATAGATACATTGATGTAGATACTGCACTGTGGTGTTTATTATTCATTTGCCGCATATTCTTGCTTTTCGCATCGCATTGCATGTGTAAATATGTTCATTGTTGTATTAAAACCATGCTGTTAGGATACCAACACTATTATCGATGATGCATATGTTCCATGTACACCTGCTTGCCGGCTCACACACTTCATCATCGATAACTGCCATGTCACAACATTATAGGACTGTTGCATTCAGGGTATGACCCCTTGCACGTCATACTTGTGCACATACCTATTGTACATTCATACTTGTGTACTTACATATTGTACAATCATGTTTGTGCACATACCTATTGTACATTCATACTTGTGTACTTACATAATGTACACTCATACTTGTGCACCTACCTATTGTACATTCATACTTGTGTACTTACATATTGTACACTCATACTTGTGCACCTACCTATTGTACATTCAAACTTGTGTACTAAAATATTGTACACTCATACTTATGCACCTAACTATTGTACATTCATACTTGTGTACTTACATATTGTACACTCATACTTGTGCACATACCTATTGTACATTCATACTTGTATACTCACATATTGTATACACATACGTTTTTGCACATACATAGATGATTCTGGCTTGATTTGATATTTGGGAACCGCAAGATACTTTTAAAACTGATTCATTTCAAAAGAGCGATCTTCCCTCGCAATGTGCATATTAATGTTTTCTGTCGCATGATATACTGATATGCTTACATTCTTTATATGTCGCATACATCATGCCTTATGATTATACGCATTGAGATATGTTGTTTCCATGATATTTCTGGATTTCGGAACCGTGGGTATTTCAAAAGTGAGTGTGTATTGTTTTAAAAACCCGGTGACCCTTGATATGATATTTCAGTGCGTCCACCATGTGTTTTCTCGGTTCCGAGAGTGGCATGGGAAATCCGATTCGAGGAGCGGTAGGCACCGTCTGTGGGTACATGGTGGACCCGGTGAGGTACCCCGGGGCAAGAAGACACGTATATGTTTGACGGTGAGCCTGGAAGGGGAGTACTACCTACCGGTGATTGTATTTGAGCTCGGCAGATATCTGGGGGATACCGACCGGAGTTGAGAGACGAGACGGGCCGATCCAGACTGACGGAACCCTATGCATATGAGGATTTATGTGTCGATGTTAGGCACAGGTTTTATGATGTTTTCGAGTGTCGATGCTTACCACTCGGGTTCCATGATTTGATATGTCGCGAGCGACACATGTTGATTTACGTCCTCATGCTTCGAAGCATATGCTTTATGATATTTACATGCATGATACTTATTGTCCTTGGATGACACGTGGACGATATCCACATACATATAGTTGACATTGATGACATTGATCACATAGTTGGATGATATCCACATATTTATAGACTTGATGATATAGTCGACATTGATCATACCCCATATTTATGATATGTTATTATATGAGGCACTGGCATGGGCACTTGGCACTACACTCATGTATAGATGTTACATTGCCACCTTATCATGCTTCAGACTTATTCATTTGAGGTTTATATATATATTTGATCGTATTGACCTAGGATTGTGTCATACATACGATTTCTGTTCTATGATGTTTTCTATTCACGAGTTGGCAACTCAACCACGTTGTGCCACAGTTCTTGCAGGTTTTTGTCATACAGGTTTCATTGCGGCTTTTCTGGCACACTGCTACCTTTCTAGGTGATTGCTTTGGTTGGTGGGTTCACTCGCATCGTGACCACCCTTGTATTTATTTTTTATCAGTTGTTTCTAGTAATTCCATCAACCAAACATGTGTATTTATTTCAGACTTAGAAAACCAGTTGTGTATTATTTCGACCTTAGAGTCGCGCGTTGTAGTATTCTGGTTTTCATGCTGATTTTGAGTTTTCCTTTGAGTTTTGATCCTCGCCCTTCGGCGTTGTATATTATACTGCTTGCGTGGTTGTGACCGTCGATTGACAAAGAGCTAGCTCCCGCTTGGGGATGCCTTTTATCATTATATATATTATTCATGTTGTACCCCGTTTGGGGCCAGTATTTACAAAGGAAACTCTGCCGAAATTTTTAGAAAAAACTATAGATTTTAAAAATGCATATTCGGATTACTTATTTAAAAATCTTGCTTTTTAACTTGTTTTCTTACTTCTTAAAAACAAGTTTTCTTTTTTTACTCCTTAAAATGGTTTTAGATTTCTGGGCTTTTGGCTTACTTGAATCAGATGAGGTCCTATAGACTTCATATGATTTAAGGGCCAGTCACGGGCAATTTCGGGTCGTGACATTGTGTCACTCAACTTGTGTGCAGAATTGTAGAACGACCTCTTTGATGAAGCCCTGGGTCCCTTTTTATAGTGTTTCCCTTAAGCTTCCCCTAGAAGCTAGGTTTAGCTTCCTTTAGAAGCTTAGCTAGGTTTAGCTTCCTTTAGAAGATAAGTTGTTATGAAGCTTGCATAGGAAGCTAGATAGTTGTAAAGAAGCTTCTAGATTAAGGTAGTTAACTAGCTTGCATGAGAAGCTTGGTAGGTGTTAAGCTTGCACAAGAAACTTGGCTGTTAGAAAGGAATCTTCTGGAGATCTCTAGGGACTGAAGTGTCTTGAAGAAATTTGCCATTTAAAGAGAAGACTTCTGGAACATGAACAACCATCAACGAGTCAACGCGGCCGCTGATCCGCGGCATATCGGCCAACTCGGCCGGGGATCAGCGGCCGTTTGGTGTGCTTGGTGGATGAAAATTCCAGTGTATTTTTGTGTTGGTTTTATGGTACTTTTCTGATGTCTGTAATATTTTTATATTTTCTTGTTCACTGCCAGATTTCAAGTATTTGACTTGATGTATTTTTATCAGCACTTTTATGATTCCGGCTCTTTTACCTGGAGAATTTTCTACACACAATCTCAAGACAAGTGTTGACATACTGAAGATCATGCATGCAATAATAAACACACAATTTCCCTCAAAATGCCGGTTATAATGTATAACACATGTTATTTGGTATTTTGCGGACAAATTGCTAATATGTGCTATATTCATACCAAACACCTTTAGATGATTGCAAAGAGTAGGGAAATTAATGTGTTAAAAATGCAATATTTTCGACTGATCAGATGCCGTGAGATCGGTGATGTGATTTCGGTCGTGTTATGAGATAAGACATATTATATTAGCGGATTAGCGGGCGATGTGTTTTTATACACACGCAGATATACGTTGATGGTATCGGTATGTACTAGACTTAGATCAGTACCCTGTTCATGATATTATGATAGTGATACCATATGGATATTGAGGTATATGTGATAGGCGACCCGTACCCCAATTTTGGGAAGCCGTACGATGGATTTACTCTACGAGATATAACTATGATAATAGATCCGCAAACTTGACTCGAGAATGTCGTATTATATATGTTATCGTATGTGACGCTATTGAGGCGGGATCACCGACTACTAGATATATAGATCGACTCAGAATTAGGTGGTTTTCCTTACCCCTTTCGATTAGTCTATTAGTTTAGTCCTGTAGTTTACTTAGTAGATGTTAGACTGGGCTTGAGTCGTATTTATTTCAAAAACTAACGAATCCTGAGTATCTTAAAGACAGGAAAAGGAATATTACGGATATTTCAAAGGATTTACCTTTTCTTAAAAACACCGTAGCCCCTATTATCTAAACACCATGATTCGTGCGATTTCAGACAACAAAACTGTATGACTCGTATATAGAATTGTATATTCTTTATTGTTGCGTTTACTATTCATTCTCCATTTATTCATGTTGTTATCATCGCATTGCATACTTAATGTGTACTTTAGTGATTATGAAACCATGCTGTCAGGACACCAGCACCATTACCGATGATGCGTATACTCCACGTACACTTGCTTGCCGGCTCACACAAATCATTATCGGTAATTGCCATGTCACGTACACTTTAGAAATATTACTTCTTTGATATCACTCGCTAGCTGATAGTTCTGATATATCATTACCGTGCTACTTTAGATATTGCATTCTTTGCTTAGATACCTTTGCATGTTATTATATTCATTTATCATGCAATATTATAAGGGCCAGTCTGGATTGCCGGAGCCCGGTATTCATTATTACTGACTCTTCAGTTCTGGATTTCAGAGTTTCCATGAGATTTCTGGATTTGGAGAAACCGCAAGATTTATAAACTCATTTTCATTTCAAAAGATAAAAAGTGTGGTTTTCTCGTGATATGATGTGAGATACGTCCACCATGAGTTTTCTCGGCTCTTGAGCGATATCATACGCTTGATTCGAGGAAGAGGAGGAATCCTCTGTGGGTGCATGGTAGACCCGGTGCGGTACCCCGGGGCAATATGGTTACAGATGATGGCGTTGAGCCTGGCCGGGGAGCACTACCGACCGTTTTTTTGTGACCTGGCGGATATCTGGAGGATACCGACGTTGTCGTGAGATTTGATATTTGGGCCAGTCCGGTTTGCCGGACACCAGGGGTCAGTCCGGATAGCCGGAGCCCGAAATATTGAGACTCTGAGGTATTGAGATTATATGATATGGGCCAGTCCGGATAGTCGGAGCCCGAGATATTAGATATTTGGATTTATGTTTTGTGTCGATGCTTGACACGGATTTTATGTTGATTTCATTGATGATACCTCGATTTATATATACAGAAATCTCACTAAATTATGAAAACAGTTTTCTCATTCATGATGTATTATGTTTTCATTTGTAATGCATTCATACATCACATATGATATGTTGCTATCTGAGGCACGGACACGAGCATGTGGTATTACACTTATGTGTAGATGGTTCAGGGTATTATATTGAGGATATATTATTATCGTATGACCTAGGATTGAGTCATACATGCGATTTCTGCTCGGTGATGTTTTCTACTCACGAGTTGGCAACTCATCCCCATTATGCCACAGTTTCTTGCAGGTTTGCGGTACAGTTTTCTTGGCGGCTTTGCTGGCACACTGCTTCTTCCGGGTGATTGCCTGGGTAGGTGGACTCACTAGCATCGCGACCACCATTGTATTTTATTCATTTAGTTGTATCTAGTAAACTCCATCAACTAGACTTGTATATTTACAGACTTAGAAGGCCAGTATGTCTATTCTTTCGGCTTTAGAGTTGCTCTTGTATCATTGTAGTTTTCTGGTGGGTTTTTTCTTTCTTCTGAGTTTTGATCCTCGCTCTTTAGCGTTGTATATTATTGCTTGTGTGGTTATGACCGCCAATTGGCGAAGAGCTAGCTCCCGCTTGGTGATGCCTTTATTCATATTATTCATGTTTGTACCCGTTTGGGGCCAGTATTAACAAAGGAGTCTCAACCGAAAATTTCGAAAAAGACTTGATGTTTTAAAAATGTTTACTACGGCGTTTCAAAGTGATTATATGCAAACTTTTAAACAAGTTTTCCTTCACTTCTTATTTAAAATGGTTTAGATTTCTGGGCTTTTGGCTTAATTGAATTAGGCGGGGTCCTATAGATTTCACATGATTCAAGTGCTAGTCACGTGCTATTTTGGGTCGTGACATATATAAGGGAGGTGCTCTCCAAAATTTTAAAATGACGAAACATGTTTTTCAACTAGTATAATCCACGGCAGCAATCCTGGTAACTCACCTTGTCCAACAAATATACCATGGCTCCGGTATCACGAATAAAAGCTAAGAATCCCTGACATCCTCTCCTCTAGAGCCGACTAGCGCAAAGGGCAGAAATCAAATTGTGAGGGGCGGCACCACGGTCCCTTTGCACAACAAGAACCGCCTCGCCCAGAAAATAAAACCTGACTGTCTTCTCACGGCAGTCCACAGACACATAGAAAGTAGCTAACCAGTCCATGCCCAGGAGAACGTCGATGTCCAACATCTCAAGAAAGATCAAGTCGATGGATGAATCACTATCTCCAATACGAACGGCATACGACCGAAGCACGTGTCGCGTAACAAAAGACTCACCAACAAGAGTAGTCACGACAAGCGGCTAATCTTGCAAAGACGACTCTCGGCCCAATCTCGGCACGAAATGTATAGAAACATACGAGTGCGTAGATCTCGGATCAAATAAAGCGTGTGCATCAGAAGAACATACTGAAAGTGTACCTAAAACTATTACATTGGATGCCTGCGTGTCCTGATGAGTCAAAGCAAACACCCGAGCTTGCCCTTTACAGGCGAATGGCTGTCCTCCGCCAATGCCACCCCGTCCTCTCCGAACTAAACCTCCATGACCACGACATCTCTGAGGATAAGTCTGACGCAGAGCAACAACAGGCGTAAGAGGCAACGCTCTCTGAGGTAGAGAAGGTGGTAAGGTGACAAATGGTACGGCTGCCTCGTCTTCACGTGCCTCAGTACAATCTCTGACGTGTTGATATAAACTCCCTGTAGGGTTCCTAGGCACGCTAATAAGGTCTCACAAGGCATCAACCATGCCAATTTCAAATTTTACGGGTGCCGAGAAACCCTAATACGGATCGTTAACTAGATTTCTAGGCGACAAAATGAAACTAGTTTACAACTAAACTAAAAGAACGGAAATACAACCTTTGTTGATCCGTTTCTCCACCTCCATAGCTCCGCGATGAAGTCCTCTTCGCTGTACAAATCGGATCTTGGACTCTAGTGTCGGCTTCATCGGAGAAATGGACGGGCTAGGTCGTCGACTACGATGCCGAAGATGATCTACGTCGAAGCATCACAAGATCAAGCTCCCACTTCACCAAGTCATGAAACTTGTGAAGAAAACACACTCTACTACTTGGCAAGAGGTAGAGGATGATGAAATAGGAAGTGGGTTCACTATAGAATTGGATTTCTCACTCTTTTTCTCACTTTGCCATTGATGAAGGCAAGGTTTCTTCATGTGAAGAAGAAGAAGAAGAAGATAGAAAAATTATGATAAGTTATTAGAATAGAAAAGAAAAAACCATTCTTATCATAATATTAACTATAGTTATGTGTAGAGAATTGACCAAGGTTAAAGGAATGGTTAGGATTAAGGAGAAGAAGACAAAATGGTCACTTTGGTCAAAATCTTCATGAAGCTTCAACAAGCTTCTCCATTGAAAGCAACCATTTTGTATTTTTCTTTTATCTTTTCCAATAAATAAAAAGATAAAAGAATGAATGAATAAATATAAACCCTAACCATTTATTTAACCAAGGTTTAACTCTTTACACAAAACCTAGCATTCATGCATCATCAAACATGATACAATCAAATGCACAAAAGTATATCATATATATACAATGTGCACATCCGAGTGAGAAAATCCATTTAAAGTGAACCAATACTAGTTAATGAAAAGTAATATATCAAATATATAATTATGCATTAAATCATTAAATCAACACTTGATTCAATGATCCGGTCATGTCGCACACAACCGACTAGTATCCATTGTATCGGCTTATCGAATCAATCCTTGATTCAATAACTAGGTTATATCGCATACAACCAATCGATACATCCATCGCGAGAATAGAATACGGTATCACATACCCGCATTATTCTCGGTCCCGCACATATCTCATATGCGCTCCTATTTCGTTTCGCTTGAGCCAGGAAACCTTTGTGTAGGACTCTAAAGACTCGTCAATACGCCGGCAGCAGGTGATGATCATATCAAGCACCCACAAGCCGCAAGCGGTCTGCTAAACGTAACGGCCATCCGGGTATTGAGCGATCAGAAGATCGACGAGCAAGCCCGCTCACACTCCTGTGAATCCAACCAGTAACACTTACCGTACAGTCCGGTCTGATCGTCTGATATGTCGCATATCTCGCCTAGGGGTGGTAAACGTCAGACCCCAATAGCTCGATAAGTCGTGTCGATATGAGGTCTATAACAATTCGAGAAACTACTGGTAACACTTACCAGTAAATCTCAGCAACCCTGGCCAGGGATTTCCTGTTATAGACAATCGAACACAGCGCAACATCAACCCCCTATACCGGGAGAGACGAATCCCCTCCTATCGCTCATTGCCTCCATGTGACTCGGGACTGTACCCAAAAACCACCGTTTTGCACTCCCTCTTGGACGTGTTAAGGTGGAAATCAAAGCACAGTGGGAACCACACAAGACTCTATGACGATCTCGGGTAAACAGACTACTCTGTACCAGTGTCACCAGAGAACTGCCATCTGACGTGAGGTATAATACCATCTGGGAGTTCTCGGCGAGTCCGTCCAGTGTACCCAGTCTCCACTGAGCACCCATATATCATCTCTGATGTCAAACACCAATGGATATGGGATCATCCATCGCCCATCTGTATGGGTCGAGAAGGTATACGCTAGTCTACTCTGGTATATCGATGCCCCGTCTCGATACACCCATGACTAAGGACTTTGAAGGATGTACTTATGGACTACCATGTCCCCCTTAGTATGATCCGCATCATAGTCCAGGTAGTCAAGTACACATCCTAAGGGCTTTACCAACATGTAACAGAGAGACAATCAGTGTACACGTTAAGGTAAAGAGTAACCAGATAGCATACTATCATGTCGAGCAAGAAAGTCCTCCCTATATATGTCCCAGCATCCACTACAATATACATCATATGTATAGCAATGGCCTCTAGGGCATACATATAACTAACAATCTCCCACTTGCACTAGGGCCATCTGATAGAAGTGGTTGTAGTATCTCATACTCAACCATCCCATAAAAATCTCTCTCTGGGAACAGGCCTTTGTGAGTGGATCCGCTGTGTTGTCCTCTGAGTCTACTCTCCAAACCTCGATCTCCTTGGAGATCAACCATCTCCATGATCAGATGATACTGCCTTAGAATATGTCTGGATCACTGATGGGACCTGCGTTCCTTGGCATAAGCCATAACTCCATTGTCACACAATGGTAGGAACCTAGTTCATCTCATGAACCAATATACACCCAAACAGCCTCTTTGGTAGCATCTTTAGTAGAGATGTATCCTGCCTTTATCGTCTAGTATGTCACGGTATCTAGCTTGGAACTCTTCCAACATACCGTCCCTTTACTGAGGGTAAAGACAATGCCTGTGACTGACACTCAGTCGTCTTTATCACCCTGGAACACTTCCAGTGATTCTTCCCTGGATCGATTGATACCATCTCACTACAACTAGTGAGAATCCTAACATCCAATTAGATCTATCTCATAGATCCAAAACCCAGGATTTAGAAGGTATCATTTTGATCCTATATGGACAATCTATGTGATATGCGGAGATCGACCGAGCGTAGCATAGGAAACTCCTTCCCTATCAAGAGTATGTCATCCACGTACTCTACGAGGATCGTCACCATACTCCCTACTACCTTTTTGTTTATACAAGGTTCATCTACCATTTTGATGAAGTCAAACTCTTTGACTACCACATCAAAACAGATGTTCCAACCCCGCGATACCTGCTTTATCCTATAAAGCTTCTTGTACACGTTTCCGCTGCTCCCACTGTCTACGAAGCCCTCTGGCTGTGTACTTATAGACGTTCTCTTCTAAAACATCATTTAGAAAAGCAGTCATGGCACCCAACCGCCAGATATCGTAGTCATGGTATGTAGCCATGGCAAGTAGGATCTGGATGGACTTAAGCATAGCCACTTGAAAAGGTTTCATCATTATCCACGCCTGGTCAATGATGAAAAGCTTTAACAAGTCTAGCTTTGAAAGTCTCAACTTTTCCATCTACACCAAGTAATCTTCTCAAGATATACTTGCTCCTGATGGGGATTTAACCCTTCAGATATAGCAACCAAAGTCCATACTTTGTTGGTGTACATGGATTCCATCTCAGATAGCTAAGCATCCAGCCATTCTTACAGAGTCGCACTCCTGATGGCCAGCTCGAAACTAGTTAGGTCATCATCTCATGATGCAATCCTCGCTCCCACTGTCATAGAGTAACCGAAGTATCTCTCAGGCGGGTGAGGAACCTTACTAGATCAGCGGAGAGGCTGAGGTTCGTTGGTAACTATTGAATCCTTTGGTTCTTTCAAATCATCAGCTGCAGTTTGTATAGCTGGAACATTTCCAGTTCTACATAACAGATCTTGCCTAGAGCTTGTCCGGATTTTTCTTTTAGACATAGGCCGGACACCCCAAATCTTAACTAGCTTAAGACATGGGCTCTACTCTTTCCATATCATATATGAAGTGGTAGGCAACTGATTTGATTCGAACCCTATTCAATAGGTATGCATCTTCTCAAGTGCATAACTCCCAAAAAGGAAATAGGTAACTCAGTAGTACTCATCATAGAGCACACCTTATCATATAGGGTGTGTTTGCTCCGCCCCGATATACCATCGTGCTATGGTGTATACGGAGGAGTCATGCTGAGAGAGAATCTCATTCTCCTTTAGAAAAATCCAGGATTTCCGTGCTCAATTATTCTCCTTCTTGATCTCATCAAAGGACATAATACTTATACCCGTATTTTGGTTCTCTACTTCTAACTTATATTCTGTGAATATCTCAAAAGGTTCGGACTTGTGTTTCAACAGGAACATAGGTCTGAATCTCGAGAGATTATCAGAGAATGTAATAAAGTACAAAGAACCGGTCTTGGCATGTGTAGACAGGAGACCTTACATACATCATCATGTATCAGTCTCAAGAGTTTACTAACTCTTTCTCTGTTTCCAATAAACAGAGCTGGTGTCATTATATCTTTGCGACATGACTGGCAAGTTTCACAAGATGTAGATTCAAACTAATTTAAATATGCATCTACATTTAACTTCAGCTAGTTGGGTCGCATTGATATGACCTAGTCTACAATGCCTCAAGTAGGATTCGTTCATTTCTGAACTCTTCCTCTTGTATGTGTTCCGTATACTAAGAACTGTAGTTTGATTTAGAACATCAATGCTTTTAGATAACGTGCCTGATCCGATCAACTTTTGATATAGGAAATGTTCAAAACATTATCCAACTATACAAAATTTTATCATTTCTTTACTAATAAAGAGATAGATACGATTTTGTATATCAGGTTCGGTATCTAATAACATTCATTCAGAATCAATGTATTGGTAATACAGGGTGATAGTGCCCAACAGACTTGGCTGCAACACTTGCCCCGTTTTCTGCCTCATGAAACTTATCACCCGTTCTCATTTCTTCTACCTTTCTGTAGCCCTATGTAACATATTACATATCTGGGATCCTGATCTGGTATCACATACCCAGGACGTAAAGGATACTGAGAAACAGTTCTCTGTAATGAACACACCCGAAGATGATGCATCAGTATGCACTCTCTTGGTTTGGGCGGCACGGGAATTCTGGTAATCCCCAATTTCCTGCTCTGTCTTATAACAATTATAAGTTGGAGCGGGACCAACGTTCCCCAGCTCAGTATAACAAGCGGATTCGGTCAATATTCCGTATTATTATCTTGATTAAGGCGTGATATGGTCGCTACCTGGAAAGAGAGAGAAGAAAACACTCAGCGTGCGCTCTTTCAAGAATAGATTGGTTATTATTTTATCTAATCAGGATGGCTCCCACTGCTTTTTATCAAATTTTCCTTCAAAACCCTAAAAGGAAAGACTAGCCGGGATTAATTACACACTACAAGTTCGCCAATCTTTCAGCCAGGCCAGTGTCGGTACTTTGAGGGAGGTCCCCCGTGCTTTCGCACGAACCTAATTAATGTAAACCTCGTTTTCCCAGAGGCGTAACCCCGTTGACACCTTTCTAGACACCTACTTGATCGGCTAATTGTAATGCGTAAAATTCTCCCAGGAGTAACAATTACTCGCAGCGGGTATCGGGATCCAACTATCTCATAGAAGGTATGCAATCTCATTGCAAATTTCAACACTTGAAATTCCCAATAATATTTTGCCCCTAGCGTCCTATGACCTTGACGGAGGCCAAACAACCCATAGTCCGCTAGTCAAGTTCAACCCGTCATTTCCTGATTGAATTAAACCCACCCGCACGACCCTTGACGGAGGCCAAACAACGCCGTACGAATACCCTAATCCAATCGCATCATATGCTAGCAGATAAGCACTAGTTAGCTACCGTACACTACGCCTTGACGGAGGCCAAACAACCGCAGCACGAATACTAACTAGTACTTATCTGAAATGACGGAGGGCTACGACAGGTTTTTCTGAAAACCTATTGCGTAATGAACTTGATATCGTTGTAGAATCAAATGATTTTAAAATGGAGTGTTTCTGAGGCTTTTCTAGTTTTGCTAAAGGGGTCACTCCCGGTGAAGGGATCGTCGGTCCTTTCCTCGTCGAATGAGGTGCGGGATATATCATATATATCACTGTGCAAAGCAGAACTTTTAAAAGCAATCAAAAGACAAACCGAGTGTGTAGCATCTGCTAGTTATTGCTAAAGGAGTCACTCCCGGTGGAGGGATCTCGGTCCTTTCCTTATCGAATAAGGTGCAGGATATATCATATACACCGCTGTGCAAAGCAAGAACTGTAGCTACCTGTTTTATTTTGAAATTCGATTCCACAACATCTTAGGTTTCTTTTATTTCATTAATCATATTAATGAAGTCCCATCATTTAAGTACCTAAACATCACAGATAAATACGACGTACACTTATGCCATCCGCATTCGCCTCGATGTCCCCTCGTGCACCGTTAGGTTAGGTAACTAACGGCAGAGCGGGGCAGGGCTAGCGCGGGTGTAAAACATAAGTAACGTCTATATAATATATAATATATACTATATATAGTATCTATCACAGAACATATCACATGATCACATCACAAATATCGCAGCAGAAGAAACATATGGAATATTGGATATACTAGGACATCCGTGTTTTCAATACGAGCCAGTATGAAACACGGATTCCACGGTCGTGATGTATAGCCAAACCCACACCCTTAGAACCCTACGAGAGCGGCAAGCAACCCTACCAATTCTAGAGTTAGGATACCCGGACTCGACTCCTCGAGTTGGTCTCCTACTTGACTCCAGAACCCGGTTACTTGTGCCCTCCTCCTTGGGTCTGTCCTAGTGCGGAAAAGTAAATAATATACAAAAGGTGACATCTTCCGCAACCTGGAAGTGCCCCAATAAAAGAATATTACATACAAGTTTTTACATGAATGAAAATGAAAAACACTTATCTCACATAAAAACCCCCGGCTATTCAAACACGACGATCCAATATAACATATCCAGCAACACATAACATCACATGTCATCAACGTAAGTAAATATGTCCATCCCAATTGTCGTTGACATATAGCAACGAAACCGGCGATATCACATATTACACTTACGGTCACAGAAAAGAAAGTGTAAAACTACAACAGTTGGAATCCGCAACATCCTCAGACATCGCATGCCTAACAATTATAAACCCTGCATTTTAGTCTCAAAATCGAAAACACTTTTCAATATCAAGTCGGGCAATTCAACAAGATTCCCGACATCCTGATCGAATGCTCGTCGCAAACTTTAGTAGACGGCAGCACCCCCGATACCGCGGACGAAGTGCACCAAGGCGGAACACCGCTACCGCGAGCACCCGGACGGATGCTTTCGGCGACGGGGTTCTCCTACAGTCACTTGGTCGGGGCTATGGAGTGAGGCTGTCTATTAAGTTTACCCGGCGAGTATCCGCGTACGCTACGTGATTGCGACGGACTTTTGATCACATCAAAATTCCGTAGCAACCGATCAAGTGAGACTAAACTGCTATGTTTATAATATTCATTCAGTTATCTCATAACTTATTGTGAATTCCAATTATTGTATCCCATTCCAGATAAATAGAAAATGTTAAACTTTCCGATCGAACATCGAACACCCAAGTTTTCCCGATATAGATCAACACATGAAATAAGTCTAACAACATTCAGTTCGTGCCTCAGTACCAACGGTCCAGCCGTAGAAGGGTCAAGCCAACGCCTCACATGTGGCACACCGTACTTGTTAGTTATATGTATGCCCTAGAGGCTATTACTGTACACAGGATGTATATTGTAGTGGATGCTGGGACATATATAGGGAGGACTTTCTTACTCGACATGATAGTATGCTATCTGGTTGAACTTTACCTTAACGTGTATACTGATTGTCTCTCTGTTACATGTTGGTAAAGACCTTAGGATGTGTGCTTGACTACCTGGACTATGATGCGGATCATACTAGTGGGGACATGGTAGTCCATAAGTACATCCTTCAAAGTCCCTAGTCGAGGGTGTGTCGAGACGGGGCATCGATATACCAGAGTAGACTAGTGTGTACCTTCTCGACCCATACAGATGGGCGATGGATGATCCCATATCCATCGGTGTTTGACATCAGAGATGATATACGGGTGCTCAGTGGAGACTGGGTACACTGGACGGACTCGCCGAGAACTCCCAGATGGTATTATACCTCACGTCAGATGGCAGTTCTCTGGTGACACTGGTACAGAGTAGTCTGTTGACCCGAGATCGTCATAGAGTCTTGTGTGGTTCCCACTGTGCTTTGATTTCCATCTTACCACGTCCAAGAGGGCGTGCAAAACGGTGGTTTTTGGGTACAGTCCCGAGTCACATGGAGGCAATGAGCGATAGGAGGGGATTCGTCTCTCCCGGTATAGGGGGTTGATGTTGCGCTGTGTTCGATTGGCTATAACAGGAAATCCCTGGCCAGGGTTGCTGAGATTTACTGGTAAGTGTTACCAGTAGTTTCTCGAATAGTTATAGACCTCATATCGACACGACTTATCGAGCTATTGGGGTCTGACGTTTACCACCCCTAGGTGAGATATGCGACATATCAGACGATCAGACCGGACTGTACGGTAGTGTTACTGGTTGGATTCACTTGAGTGTGAGCGGGCTTGCTCGTCGATCTTCAGATCGCTCAATACCCGGGTGGCCGTTACGTTTAGCAGACCGCTTGCGGCTTGTGGATGCTTGATATGATCATCATCTGCTGCCGGCGTATTGACGAGTCTTTAGAGTCCTACACAGAGGTTTCCTGGCTCAAGCGAAACGAAATAGGAGCGCATATGAAATATGTGCGGGACCGAGAATAATACCAGTATGTGATACTGTATTCGATTCTCGCGATGTGACATTGATCGGTTATATGCGATATAGCCGGGTTATCGGATCAAGTGTTGATTCGATAAGTTGTTACTAATGATACTAGTCGGTTATCTGCGATATGACCGGATCGTTAAATCAAGTGTTGATTTAATGATTTAATGTATAATTATATATTTGATATATTACTTTGCATCAACTAGTATCGGTTCACTTTAAAATGGATTTTCTCACTCGGGTGTGCGCATTGCATATGCGATATGATTTTGTGCACTTTATTGTATCATGTTTGATGATGCATGATTGCTAGGTTATGTGTAAAGAATTTAACCAAAGTTATTTAAATGGTTAAGGGTTTTACTTATTCATTAATTAGTCTTTTTATTTTTGGAAAAAGGAAAAGAAATGAGAGAAAAATGGTGGCTTATTTTGTTTGCACTTGAAGCTTCATGAAGCTTTTATGATGCAACCATTTTTGTCTCATCTCCTAAACCCTAACCATTCCTTTAACCTTGGTCAATTCTCTACACTTAACTTAGGTTAAAGTTATGATAAGAATGATATTATTATTCTTTTCATAATTAACAAAATAGACTTTCTTCTTCTTCTTCCATTTTCTTCAAGTGAAGAAAGCTTGCCCCATCAATGGCAAGTGATGGAAATGAGTGAGAAATCCAATTCTAAAGTCTACCCACCTCCTATTTCTTCATCCTCTACCTCTTGCCAAGTAGTAGAGTGTGTTTCCTTCACAAGTTTTCAAAGCTAGGTGAAGGTGGAGCTTGATCTATCGATGCCTCGACGTAGATCATCTTCGGCCTGGACATCGACGACCTAGCTCGCCATTTCTCCGACGAAGCCGACACTAGAGCCCGGATTCTTTTTGGACAGCGGAGACGACTTCGTTGCGGAGCTATGGAGGTGGAGCACCGGATCTACAAAGGTTGTATTTCCGTATCTCATAGTTAAGTGTTAACTAGTTAGCTTTTTCGCCTAGTTTTCTAGCAAACGATCCGTAGTCGGGTCTCTCGGCACCTAGAATATTTGAAATTGGCATGGTTGATGCCTTGTGAGACCTCATTAGGGTGCCTAGAGACCCTACAGTGGTATCAGAGCCTAGGTAGAGCCTTAGGCGAAGTCTTGACGGAATTTGAACTCCGATCGGATCAAAACCAAAACCCTAAAGTTGCTCTCTGGACGATTTTGAAAAACTGGGATTTTTCCAGATTAAAAATATTCAGAAAACTCAGTAAAATAATCTAAGAATTACTGTTTAAATTCGAGGGCTTGATTCATTAAAGGGGGCGCGGATCCGCGGCCTTACAGTAGGATGATGCGGCGGATCCGCGCTACTTTTGTCGTTTTGTGCATCCCTTTCTGCACAGTAATTCTTATATATTATTTCTGGTGTTTCTGGGAATTTTTAATATTTATTCAAGAGTTGAATTTTCTGGAGTTGTTTTGGGGATTCGGTGTTTCGATCAGAGTATCAGATTTTGTCTATGTGGCTTTCCGGATAATTTTTAGAATATGTTAAAAAGTTCGACCGGATATAAATACCCATTTTTTCCTCTGTCGGGAAATTTCCAAGTGTTGGATTTTTCTGTAGTTTAACGACGTTCTAAGTAGTGCAAGTAACGCGATGGACCCTCTAGAAGACAACAAACCTTAACTCGATTATGTGACCGTCTTGAACTGCCCTTTGAACCTTCGGGTTTGGGGCAGTACGGCGTGCCACATGTGAGGCGTTGGCTTGACCCTTCTACGGATGGACCGTCGGTACTGAGGCACGAACTGAATGTTGTTAGACTTATTTCATGTGTTGATCTGTATCGGGAAAACTTGGGTGTTCGAATGTTCAATCGGAAAGTTTAACATTTTCTAATTATCTGGAATGGGATACAATAATTGGAATTCACAATAAGTTATGAGATAACTGAATGAATGTTGTAAATCTAGCAATTTAGTCTCACTTGATCGGTTGCCACGGAATTTTGATGTGATCAAAAGTCCGTCGCAATCACGTAGCGTACGCGGATACTCGCCGGGTAAACTTAATAGACAGCCTCACTCCATAGCCCCGACCAAGTGACTGTAGGAGAACCCCGTCGCCGAAAGCATCCGTTCGGGTGCTCGCGGCAGCGGTGTTCCGCCTTGGTGCACTTCGTCGACGGTATCGGAGGTGCGGCCGTCTACTGAAGTTTGCGACGAGCATTCGATCAAAATGTCGAAAATCCTGTTGAATTGCCCGACTTGGTATTGAAAAGTGTTTTCGATAAAGAGACTAAAATGCGGGGTTTATAATTGTTAGGCATGTGATGTCTAAGTAATTCATTTGGTCAGGCATGCGATGTCTGAGGTGGTTGCGGATTCCAACTGTTGTAGTTTTACACTTTCTTTTCTGTGACCGTAAGTGTAATATGTGATATCGCCGGTTTCGTTGCTATATGTCAACGACAATTGGGATGGACATATTTACTTACGTTGATGACATGTGATGTTATGTGTTGCTGGATATGTTATATTGGATCGTCGTGTTTGAATAGCCCGGGGTTTTTATGTGAGATGAGTGTTTTTCATTTTCATTCATGTAAAAACTTGTATGTAATATTCTTTTATTGGGGCACTTCCATGTTGCGGAAGATGTCACCGTTTGTATATTATTTACTTTTCCGCACTAGGATAGACCCAAGGAGGGGAGCACAAGTAACCGGGTTCTGGAGTCCAGTGGGAGACCAACTCGAGGAGTCGAGTCCGGGTCTCCTAACTCTAGAATTGGTAGGGTTGCTTGCCGCTCTCGTAGGGGTCTAGGGGTGTGGGTTTGGCTATTCATCACGACCGTGGAATCCGTGTTTTATACTGGCTCGTATTGAAAACACGGACGTCCTAGTATATCCAATATTTCATATGTTTCTTCTGCTGCGATATCTGTGATGTGATCATGTGATGTTCTGTTATAGATACAGTATATAGTATATATGATATATTATATAGACGTTACTTATGTTTTACACCCGCGCTAGCCCTGCCCCGCTCTGCCGTTAGTTACCTAACCTAACGGTGCACGAGGGGACATCGAGGCGAATGCGGATGGCATAAGTGTACGTCGTATTTATCTGTGATGTTTAGGTAATTAAATGATGGGACTTCATTAATGTGATTAATGAAATAAAAGAAACCTAAGATGTTGTAGAATCGAATTTCAAAATAAAACAGGTAGCTACAGTTCTTGCATTGCACAGAGGTATATATGATATATCCTGCACCTTATTCGATAAGGAAAGGACCGAGATCCCTTCACCGGGAGTGACTCCTTTAGCAATAACTGGCAGATGCTACACACTCGGTTTGTCTTTTGATTGCTTTTAAGTGTTTTTGCTTTGCACAACGATATATGTGATATATCCCGCACCTCATTCAACGAGGAAAGGACCGACGATCCCTTCACCGGGAGTGACTCCTTTAGCAAAACTAGAAAAGCCTCAAAAGCACTCCATTTTAAAATCATTTGATTCTACAACGATATCAAGTTCATTACGCAATAGGTTTTCAGAAAAACCTGTCGTAGCCCTCCGTCATTTCAGATAAGTTGTATATAGTATTCGTGCTGCATTTGTTGGCTTTCGTCAAGGTGCAGTGTGCGGTAGCTATATGCTGCTTATCTGCAAGCATACGATGCGATTGGATTAGGGTAGTCGTGCGGCTTTGTTGGCTTTCGTCAAGGGTCGTGCGGGTGGGTTTAAATCGATCAAGAAATGTACGGGTTGAACTTGACTAGCGGGCTATGGTTTGTTGGCTTTCGTCAAGGTCATAGCACGTTAGGGGCAAAATATTATCGGGAATTTCAAGTGTTGAAATTTGCAATGAGATTGCATACCTTCTATGAGATAGTTGGATCCCGATACTCGCTGCGAGTAAGAGTTACTCCTGGGAGAGTTTTACACATTACAATTAGCCGATCAAGTAGGTGTCTAGAAAGGTGTCAATGGGGTTACGCCTCTGGGAAAACGAGGTTTACATTAATTAGGTTCGTGCGAAAGCACGGGGGACCTCCCTCAAAGTATCGACACTGGCCTGGATGAAAGATTGGCGAACTTGTAGTGTGTAATTAATCCCGGATAGTCTTTCCTTTTAGGGTTTGAAGGAAGATTTGATAAAAAGCAGTGGGAGCCATCCTGATTAGATAAAATAATAACCAATCTATTCTTGAAAGAGCGCACGCTGAGTGTTTTCTTCTCTCTCTCTCCAGGTAGCGACCATATCACGCCTTAATCAAGATAATAATACGGATTATTGACCGAACCCGCTTGTTATACTGAGCTGGGGAACGTTGGTCCCGCTCCAACTTATAATTGTTATAAGTCAGAGCAGGAAATTGGGGAATACTAGAATTCCCGTGCCGCCCAAACGAAGAGAGTGCAAGCTGATGCATCATCTTCGGGTGTGTTCATTACAACGAACTATTTCTCTGTATCCTCTACGTCCTGGGTATGTGATACCAGATCAGGATCCCAGATATGTAATCTGTTACATAGGGCTACAGATAGGTAGAGAACTGAGAACGGGTGATAAGTTTCATGAGGCAGAAAACGGGGCAAGTGTTGCAGCCAAGTCTGTTGGTCACTGTCACCCTGTATTACCAATACATTGATTCTGAACGAATGTTATTAGATACCGAACCTGATATACAAAATCATATCACTCTCTTTATTAGTAAAGAAATGATATAATTTTGTATTGTTGGACAATGTTTTGAACATTTCCTATATCAATAGTTGATCGGTTCAGGCACGTTATCTAAAAGCGTTGATGTTCTAAATCAAACTACAGTTCTTAGTATATGGAACACACATAAGAGGAAGAGTTCAGAAATGAACGAATCCTTCTTGAGGTATTGTAGACTAGGTCAGATCAATGTGACCCGACTAGCTAGAGTTACATAAAGATGCATATTTAAATTAGTTTGAATTTACATCTTGTGAAACTCGCCAGTCATGTCACAAAGATAAGATGACCATAGCTCCGTTTACTGGAAACAGAGAAAGAGTTAATGAACTCTTGGGATGATACATGTTGATGTATGTAGGTCCCCTGTCTACACATGCCAAGATTGGTTCTTTATACTTCATTATATTCTCTGATAATCTCTCAAGATTCAGTCAAATGTTCCTGTTGAAACATGAGTCCGAACCTTTTGAGATATTCTCAGAATATAAGCTAGAAGTAGAGAACCAAAATATGGGTATAAGTATTATATCCTTTGTTGAGATCAAGGAGGAGAATACTTGAGCACGGAATTACTGGACTATTCTAAAGGAGAATGAGATTCTCTCTCAGCATTACTCCTCCGTATACACCATTGCACGATGGTATATCGGGGCGGAGCTATCTCACCCTATATGATAAGGTGTGCTCTATGATGAGTACTACTGAGTTACCTATTTCCTTTTTGGGAGTTATGCACTTGAGAAGCTGCATACCTATTGAATAGGGTTCAAATCAAATCAGTTGCCTACCACTTCATATTTGATATGATAAGGGAAGAGCCCATCTCTCAAGTTAGTTGAGATTTGGGGTTGTCCAGCCTATGTCTGAAAAGCAAAATCCGGACAAGCTCGAGGCAAGGTCAGTTATGTACAACTGGAAAGGTTCCAGCTATACAAACTACAGCTGATGATTTGATAGAACCAAAGGATTCAGTAGATTCCAACGAACCTCAGCCTCTCCGCCGATCTAGTAGGATTCCTCACCCACCTGAGAGATACTTCGGTTTCTCTATGACAGTGGGAGCGAGGATTGCATCATGAGATGATGACACAACTAGCTTCGAGCTGGCCATCAGGAGTAAGACTCTGTAAGAATGGCTGGATGCTTAGTGATCTGAGAGGGAATCCTTATACACCAACAAAGTATGGACTTTGGTTGCAATATCTGAAGGGTTAAATCCCCATCAGGAGCAAGTATATCTTGAGAAGATTACTTGGTGTAGATGGAAAAGTTGAGACTTTCAAAGCTAGACTTGTTAAAGCTTTTCGTCATCGACCAGGCGTGGATGATGATGAAACCTTTTCTAAGTAGCTATGCTTAAGTCCATCCAGATCCTACTTGTCACGGCTACATACCATGACTACGAAATCTGGTGGTTGGGTGTCATGACTGCTTTTCTAAATTATGTTTTAGAAGAGTGCGTCTATAAGTACACAGTCAGAGGGCCTCGTAAACAGTGGGAGCAGCGGAAACGTGTACAAGATGCTTTATAGGATAAAGCAGGTATCGCGGAGTTGGAACATCTGTTTTGATGTAGTAGTCAAATAGTTTGACTTCATCAAAATGGTAGATGAACCTTGTATATACAAAAGGGTAGTAGGGAGTATGGTGGTGATCCTCGTAGAGTACGTGGATGGCATACTCTAGATAAGAAAGGAGTTTCTTATGCTACGCTCGATCAATCTCTGTTTATCACAAAGATTCTCCGTGTAGGATCAAAATGATACCTCCTAAATCCTAAGTTTTGGATCTATGAGATAGATCTAATTAGATATTAGGATTCTCACTAGTTGTAGTGAGAAGGTATCAATCGATCCTGAGGAGAATCACTGGAAGGGTTCCAGGGTGATAAAGAAGACTGAATGTCAGTCACAGGCATTGTCTTTACCCTCAGTAAAGGGACGGTATGTTGGAAGAATTCCAAGCTGGATACCGTGACATACTAGACGATAAAGGCAGGATACATCGCTACTTAAGATGCTACCATAGAGGATGTTTGGGTGTATATTAGTTCATGAGATGAACTACGTTCCTACCATTGTGAGACAATGGAGTTGTGGCTCATGCCGAGGAACGCCGGTCCCATCAGTGATCCAGACTTATTCTAAGGCAGCATCGCCTGATCATGGAGATAGTTGATCTCCAGGGTGATCGAGGTTAGGAGAGTAGACTCAGAGGACAACACAGCGGATCCACTCACAAAGGCCTGTTCCCAGAGAGAGACTTTTATGGGACGGTTGAGTATGAGATACTACAACCACTGCTACAGATGGCCCTAGTGCAAGTGGGAGATTGTTAGTTATATGTATGCCCTAGAGGCCATTACTGTACACAGGATGTATATTGTAGTGGATGCTGGGACATATATAGGGAGGACTTTTTTGCTCGACATGATAGTATGCTATCTGGTTGAACTTTACCTTAACGTGTATACTGATTGTCTCTCTGTTACATGTTGGTAAAGCCCTTAGGATGTGTGCTTGACTACCTGGACTATGATGCGGATCATACTAGTGGGGACAAGGTAGTCCATAAGTACATCCTTCAAAGTCCCTAGTCGAGGGTGTGTCGAGACGGGGCATCGATATACCAGAGTAGACTAGCGTGTACCTTCTCGACCCATCCAGGTGGGCGATGGATGATCCCATATCCATAGGTGTTTGACATCAGAGATGATATACGGGTGCTCAGTGGAGACTGGGTACACTGGACGGACTCACCGAGAACTCCCAGATGGTATTATACCTCACGTCAGATGGCAGTTCTCTGGTGACACTGGTACAGAGTAGTCTGTTGACCCGAGATCGTCATAGAGTCTTGTGTGGTTCCCACTGTGCTTTGATTTCCATCTTACCACGTCCAAGAGGGCGTGCAAAACGGTGGTTTTTGGGTACAGTCCCGAGTCACATGGAGGCAATGAGCGATAGGAGGGGATTCGTCTCTCCCGGTATAGGGGGTTGATGTTGCGCTGTGTTCGATTGGCTATAACAGGAAATCCCTGGCCAGGGTTGCTGAGATTTACTGGTAAGTGTTACCAGTAGTTTCTCGAATAGTTATAGACCTCATATCGACACGACTTATCGAGCTATTGGGGTCTGACGTTTACCATCCCTAGGTGAGATATGCGACATATCAGACGATCAGACCGGACTGTACGGTAATGTTACTGGTTGGATTCACTGGAGTGTGAGCGGGCTTGCTCGTCGATCTTCAGATCGCTCAATACCCGGGTGGCCGTTACGTTTAGCAGACCGCTTGCAGCTTGTGGATGCTTGATATGATCATCATCTGCTGCCGGCGTATTGACGAGTCTTTAGAGTCCTACACAGAGGTTTCCTGGCTCAAGCGAAACGAAATAGGAGCGCATATGAGATATGTGCGGGACCGAGAATAATACCAGTATGTGATACTGTATTCGATTCTCGCGATGTGACATTGATCGGTTATATGCGATATAGCCGGGTTATCGGATCAAGTGTTGATTCGATAAGTTGTTACTAATGATACTAGTCGGTTATATGCGATATGACCGGATCGTTAAATCAAGTGTTGATTTAATGATTTAATGTATAATTATATATTTGATATATTACTTTGCATCAACTAGTATCGGTTCACTTTAAAATGGATTTTCTCACTCGGGTGTGCGCATTGCATATGCGATATGATTTTGTGCACTTTATTGTATCATGTTTGATGATGCATGATTGCTAGGTTATGTGTAAAGAATTTAACCAAAGTTATTTAAATGGTTAAGGGTTTTACTTATTCATTAATTAGTCTTTTTATTTTTGGAAAAAGGAAAAGAAATGAGAGAAAAATGGTGGCTTATTTTGTTTGCACTTGAAGCTTCATGAAGCTTTTATGATGCAACCATTTTTGTCTCATCTCCTAAACCCTAACCATTCCTTTAACCTTGGTCAATTCTCTACACTTAACTTAGGTTAAAGTTATGATAAGAATGATATTATTATTCTTTTCATAATTAACAAAATAGACTTTCTTCTTCTTCTTCTTCCATTTTCTTCAAGTGAAGAAAGCTTGCCCCATCAATGGCAAGTGATGGAAATGAGTGAGAAATCCAATTCTAAAGTCTACCCACCTCCTATTTCTTCATCCTCTACCTCTTGCCAAGTAGTAGAGTGTGTTTCCTTCACATGTTTTCAAAGCTAGGTGAAGGTGGAGCTTGATCTATCGATGCCTCGACGTAGATCATCTTCGGCATGGACATCGACGACCTAGCTCGCCATTTCTCCGACGAAGCCGACACTAGAGCCCGAATTCTTTTTGGACAGCGGAGACGACTTCGTTGCGGAGCTATGGAGGTGGAGCACCGGATCTACAAAGGTTGTATTTCCGTATCTCATAGTTAAGTGTTAACTAGTTAGCTTTTTCGCCTAGTTTTCTAGCAAACGATCCGTAGTCGGGTCTCTCGGCACCTAGAATATTTGAAATTGGCATGGTTGATGCCTTGTGAGACCTCATTAGGGTGCCTAGGGACCCTACAGTACTGCCCCAAACCCGAAGGTTCAAAGGGCAGTTCAAGACGGTCATATAATCGAGTTAAGGTTTGTTGTCTTCTAGAGGGTCCATCGCGTTACTTGCACTACTTAGAATGTCGTTAAACCACGGAAAAATCCAACACTTGGAAATTTCCCGACAGAGGAAAAATTGGGTATTTATATCCGGTCGAACTTTCTAACATATTCAAAAATTATCTGGAAAGCCACACAGACAAAATTTGATAATCCGATCGAACATTCGAATCCCCAAAACAACCCAGAAAATTCAACTCTTGAAAAAATATTAAAAATTCCCAAGAAAACCAGCACTGCAAATTATGAATTACTGTGCAAAATTCGATGCCACACGAGACAAAACGGCCGCGGAACCGCCGCACGAGCCATGCTCGTGCCGCGGAACCACGGCGCATTGATGGAATTGGGCACACGAATTTTACAGAAACCCTTAGAATTTCTTGCTGATTTTTCTGCATATTTTTAATATCGAAAAACTCCAGATTTTGGAAAAATTCCAGAGAGCATGTTTGTGTTAGGGTTTCGGGTTCGCTCGGGTTTCAAACTTCGTCGACGCATCGCCTAAGGCTCTAGCTAGGCTCTGATACCACTGTAGGGTTCCTAGGCACGCTAATAAGGTCTCACAAGGCATCAACCATGCCAATTTCAAATTTTACGGGTGCCGAGAAACCCTAATACGGATCGTTAACTAGATTTCTAGGCGACAAAATGAAACTAGTTTACAACTAAACTAAAAGAACGGAAATACAACCTTTGTAGATCCGTTTCTCCACCTCCATAGCTCCGCGATGAAGTCCTCTCCGCTGTACAAATCTGATCTTGGACTCTAGTGTCGGCTTCATCGGAGAAATGGACGGGCTAGGTCGTCGACTACGATGCCGAAGATGATCTACGTCGAAGCATCACAAGATCAATCTCCCACTTCACCAAGTCATGAAACTTGTGAAGAAAACACACTCTACTACTTGGCAAGAGGTAGAGGATGAAAAAAATAGGAAGTGGGTTCACTTTAGAATTGGATTTCTCACTCTTTTTCTCACTTTGCCATTGATGAAGGCAAGGTTTCTTCATGTGAAGAAGAAGAAGAAGAAGATAGAAAAATTATGATAAGTTATTAGAATAGAAAAGAAAAAACCATTCTTATCATAATATTAACTATAGTTATGTGTAGAGAATTGACCAAGGTTAAAGGAATGGTTAGGGTTAAGGAGAAGAAGACAAAATGGTCACTTTGGTCAAAACCTTCATGAAGCTTCAACAAGCTTCTCCATTGAAAGTAACCATTTTGAATTTTTCTTTTATCTTTTCCAATAAATAAAAAGATAAAAGAATGAATGAATAAATATAAACCCTAACCATTTATTTAACCAAGGTTTAACTCTTTACACAAAACCTAGCATTCATGCATCATCAAACATGATACAATTAAATGCACAAAAGTATATCATATATATACAATGTGCACATCCGAGTGAGAAAATCCATTTAAAGTGAACCAATACTAGTTAATGCAAAGTAATATATCAAATATATAATTATGCATTAAATCATTAAATCAACACTTGATTCAATGATCCGGTCATGTCGCACACAACCGACTAGTATCCAATGTATCGGCTTATCGAATCAATCCTTGATTCAATAACTAGGTTATATCGCATACAACCAATCGATACATCCATCGCGAGAATAGAATACGGTATCACATACCCGCATTATTCTCGGTCCCGCACATATCTCATATGCGCTCCTATTTCGTTTCGCTTGAGCCAGGAAACCTCTGTGTAGGACTCTAAAGACTCGTCAATACGCCGGCAGCAGGTGATGATCATATCAAGCATCCACAAGCCGCAAGCGGTCTGCTAAACGTAACGGCCACCCGGGTATTGAGCGATCAGAAGATCGACGAGCAAGCCCGCTCACACTCCTGTGAATCCAACCAGTAACACTTATCGTACAGTCCGGTCTGATCGTCTGATATGTCGCATATCTCGCCTAGGGGTGGTAAACGTCAGACCCCAATAGCTCGATAAGTCGTGTCGATATGAGGTCTATAACAATTCGAGAAACTACTGGTAACACTTACCAGTAAATCTCAGCAACCCTGACCAGGGATTTCCTGTTATAGCCAATCGAACACAGCGCAACATCAACCCCCTATACCGGGAGAGACGAATCCCCTCCTATCGCTCATTGCCTCCATGTGACTCGGGACTGTACCCAAAAACCACCGTTTTGCACGCCCTCTTGGACGTGGTAAGGTGGAAATCAAAGCACAGTGGGAACCACACAAGACTCTATGACGATCTCGGGTCAACAGACTACTCTGTACCAGTGTCACCAGAGGACTGCCATCTGACGTGAGGTATAATACCATCTGGGAGTTCTCGGCGAGTCCGTCCAGTGTACCCAGTCTCCACTGAGCACCCGTATATCATCTCTGATGTCAAACACCAATGGATATGGGATCATCCATCGCCCATCTGTATAGGTCGAGAAGGTATACGCTAGTCTACTCTGGTATATCGATGGCCCGTCTCGATACACCCACGACTAGGGACTTTGAAGGATGTACTTATGGACTACCATGTCCCCCCTAGTATGATCCGCATCATAGTCCAGGTAGTCAAGTACACATCCTAAGGGCTTTACCAACATGTAACAGAGAGACAATCAGTGTACACGTTAAGGTAAAGAGTAACCAGATAGCAAACTATCATGTCGAGCAAGAAAATCTTCCCTATATTTGTCCCAGCATCCACTACAATATACATCATATGTATAGCAATGGCCTCTAGGGCATACATATAACTAACACTCCGACACCGAAAACATCCAGACGACTACTGCTGACCCTCCTAGGGATAAGAGCTAAATAAATGGCATCGTCCCAAGCCTCTGCTACCCCCACGACCTTAACGGAATCTGTCGCGGTGTTTATACATCTGTCTCCGGGATGATACATCAGTACGCAACCTCTTCGGTCCCGGAACCACCGAAGTCTTGGAAAGACACTCCTCAAGAAATAGGGCTCCGTCCACTGCGGCTGCATATGTGTCAAAATGCTGGGTGTGGATATCGAGGAACAACTGGGTAATCAGGCCTAACACAAATCTCTTGATCCGCATCTCCTCAGTGTCCACCAAATATGGAGCATACACAGATAGCTGGGTAAACAGAACATCATACTCCGCCACCGTCATACCCGGAGTTTGGCGTAACGACTCAAAACTGCGAGCTTGAGCATCCTTGATGCTCTGCGGAAGAAAACAGGCAAGAAAAACCGTCACGCTCAACCCAGGTCATAGGAGAAAGATCTGCGGCTCGGACCCACTCTAAAGACTCGCACCAAGTCTTGGCAAGTCCCTCCAGACGAAAACTAGCGAACTCCACAAATCTCGCGTCGGAGCATATCAGTGAACGACAGATCCTGGCCATCCGTTTGATGAATGACTGTGGATCCTCAGCTGCGCCGGTGCCGGTGAGAACCGGAGGCTTCAGCCTCTTGAACTCAGAAAATGATACGGTGATAACCTCCTTAGCTGGAGGTACGACTGCGTGAATAGTGTTAGTTATATGTATGCCCTAGAGGCCATTACTGTACATTGGATGTATATTGTAGTGGATGCTTGGACATATATAGGGAGGACTTTCTTGCTCGACATGATAGTATGCTATCTGGTTACTCTTTACCTTAACGTGTACATTGATTGTCTCTCTGTTACATGTTGGTAAAGCCCTTACGATGTGTACTTGACTACCTGGACTATGATGCGGATCATACTAGTGGGGACAGATAGTCTATAAGTACATCCTTCAAAGTCCCTAGTCGTGGGTGTATCGAGATGGGGCATCGATATACCAGAGTAGACTAGCGTATACCTTCTCGACCCATACAGATGGGCGATGGATGATCCCATATCCATTGGTGTTTGACATCAGAGATGATATACGGGTGCTCAGTGGAGACTGGGTACACTGGACGGACTCGCCGAGAACTCCCAGATGGTATTATACCTTACGTCAGATGGCAGTTCTCTGGTGACACTGGTACAGAGTAGTCTGTTGACCCGAGATCGTCATAGAGTCTTGTGTGGTTCCCACTGTGCTTTGATTTCCATCTTACCACGTCCAAGAGGGCGTGCAAAACGGTGGTTTTTGGGTACAGTCCCGAGTCACATGGAGGCAATGAGCGATAGGAAGGGATTCGTCTCTCCCGGTATAGGGAGTTGATGTTGCGCTGTGTTCGATTGGCTATAACCGGAAATCCCTGGCCAGGGTTGCTGAGATTTACTGGTAAGTGTAACCAGTAGTTTCTCGAATAGTTATAGACCTCATATCGACACGACTTATCGAGCTATTGGGGTCTGACGTTTACCACCCCTAGGCGAGATATGCGACATATCAGACGATCAGACCGGACTGTACGGTAAGTGTTACTGGTTGGATTCACAGGAGGGTGAGCGGGCTTGCTCGTCGATCTTCTGATCGCTCAATACCCGAGTGGCCTTTACGTTTAGCAGACCGCTTGCGGCTTGTGGGTGTTTGATATGATCATCATCTGCTGCCGGCGTATTGACGAGTCTTTAGAGTCCTACACAGAGGTTTCCTGGCTCAAGCGAAATGAAATAGGAGCGCATATGAGATATGTGCAGGACCGAGAATAATGCGTGTATATGATACCGTATTCCATTCTCGCGATGAATGTATCGAATGGTTGTATGCGATATAACCTAGTTATCGAATCAAGGATTGATTCGGTAAGCCGATACATAGGATACTAGTCGGTTATATGCGATATGACCGGATCGTTAAATCAATTGTTGATTTAATGATTTAATATATAATTATATATTTGATATATTACTTTGCATTAACTTGTATTGGTTATTTTAAAGGGATTTTCTCACTTGAAGTGCACAATGTATATGTGATATACTTTTGTACACAAGTTTGTGTCATGTTTGATGATACAAGCTAACTTGAGTTTGTGTAAAGTTTAAACCATGGTTGTGTAATGGTTAGGGTTTTCTTTTTCTTTATCATTTATTTATTTTGTTTATTTATTTTGCAAAATAAATGAATGGTGGCTTTCTTTGGATGCTAGTTGAAGCTTCATGAAGCTTTGACTAAGTGACCATATTTGTCTCATGCTTAACCCTAACCATTCCACTAAACCCTAGTTCATTCTCTACACTTGACCATGGTTGGATTATGATAAGTATTCATTTATTTTCTATTTTGAAAACAACTTATCATAACATTTTCATCTTCTTCTTTTTCTTCTTGAAGAAGAAACCTTCCTCCATCAATGGCAACTCTTGAAAATGAGTGAGAAATCCAATTCTAAAGTGAACCCACTTCCTATTTCTTCATCCTCTACCTCTTGCCAAGTAGTAGAGTGTGTTTTCTTCACAAGTTTCATCACTTGGTGAAGTGGGAGCTTGATCTTGTGATGCCTCGACGTAGATCATCTTCGGCACGAAGCCGACGACTTTGCCCGCCCATTTCTCCGATGAAGCCGACGCTAGAGCCCGGGTTTCCATTTGGACAGCGAGGAGACTTCATTGCGGAGCTATGGAGGTGGAGGACCGGATCTACAAAGGTTGTATTTCTGTTCTCTTAGTAAAGTAGTTTACTAGTTCTTGTTTCGCCTAGACATCTAGTTAACGATCTGTAGTCTAGGGTTTCTCGGCACCCCTAAAATTTGAAATTGGCATGGTTGATGCCATGTGAGACCTCTTGAGAGTGCCTAGGAACCCTACAGTGGTATCAGAGCCTAGCTAGAGCCTTAGGCGATTCGTAGACGGAGTTAGATGTCCGATTGAACCGAAACCCTAATTCAAACATGCTCTCTGTACATTTTCTGAAATCGTGGTTTTTTTAGAATTAAAAATGCTTAAAAAATTCAGCAGGGAATTATAAGAATTACGGTGCAAAATTTGACTCATGAACAGTACAAAGAGCGGCGGAACCGCGGCAGAAGCATGCCTTCTACGGCGGTTCCGCGGCTAAAGTATGACATCATCATCCCCTGTTTGCACAGTAACTCCTATTTTATTATGCTGGATTTTCTGGGAATTTTTAATATTTATTCAAGAGTTGAATTTTCTGGGGTTGTTTTGGGGATTCGATGATTCGATCGGATTATCAGATTTTGTCTATGTGGCTTCCGGATAATTTTTGAATATGTTAAAAAGTTTGACCGGATATAAATACCCGATTTTTCCCCTGTCGGGAAATTTCCAAGTGTTGGATTTTTCCGTAGTTTAACGACGTTCTAAGTAGTGCAAGTAACGCGATGGTCCCTCTAGAAGACAACAAACCTTAACTCGATTATGTGACCTGTTCATATCAGATTTTTGCATTTTTATACCGCCCAATTTTTATCACATTGCATATCGGTAGATACTCTTGAGCCGTGTTTGCTAGTCAATTGCAGGATACAGGTTCCCGGGTCTCAAACGGAGAAATTCATGAAAAACACGACAAAAATCCGGGTTCTTTCCGACCACA
This sequence comes from Agapanthus africanus, assembly GCA_030015575.1. Taxonomy (NCBI): domain Eukaryota; kingdom Viridiplantae; phylum Streptophyta; class Magnoliopsida; order Asparagales; family Amaryllidaceae; genus Agapanthus; species Agapanthus africanus. Next base: position 159,702,297 of record JASDDO010000029.1, on the reverse strand, counting down.
GATAAAACACGGTCTCCGTCCCTCATCCGTATGTTGCCAGATACCAGTAGGAAGACAAAATGTCAAATCTATGCACAAGGCTCAATGGTGGCACAAGATCCAAGAGATCTACGCGGAGCTCGAGGCAATCATGACAAAATCTTGACAAAAAGTCCACCTTTCCCTCAACAGAAATTCTGGAAAATTCGTGAAGAAATTATGAGAAAATAAATATACCAGAATGCAGTACACACCAAACCAGGCCAGCACCAAAAAGATGTGGGCCCAACTCCTCTAAACTGCCGCGGAAGCGCGGCCAAATGGGGGTTTTGGCCGCCCTTCCGCGGCCATCTTGGCGCCAAGTGTGCAGGGTTTTGGGGGGTAGGTTGGTCTTTTCATGTATGTTCTGTTGGTTGCCCTAGGGTTTCATGTTTTGTCCTATAAATAGCCCAGAAGTTTGTGAGAGAAGGGGTCCATAATCTTGTATTTTTCTTTGCTAGGTTTTAGTGCATGTTCTTCTTCCTCTTCTCACCTCTTCTCCATTAAACTTGTAAGTGAGCTTTTGAGTGAAGAGTGATGAATAAAGAAGACCATTTTTATTATCATGCTTGTCTCTTTCTTTACTTGTTATAATTGTTGTAATTTTAATTGTTAAGTAGTTGTTGTTATTTCCTTGTTATTTGTTTCTTCTCTCTTTTTCTTTATCCTTGCATACGACAATGATACTTACGCTTGATCCTCGCCAAGGTGAGGTCGCAAACAGTTAGTCGTATTCTTCTAATCTCTTTCTTTCTATCTTCCTCTTTTGTGTTGTTTTATTTTTCCGTATTATGAAGTGTGAGTAGTTCTATACTTGTTAGGGTAGGATAAGGGAAGTTTGAGAGAAGGAAATCTCTCTCACTCTTTCCTTGCCCAACAACTTAAATCAACTCCCGTTAACCCAACCACAATCCGCTCCTTACGGCACCCTATCCTACATGATAGCGGTGATTCCGTAGTGAGACCGGTTGTGGTTGAATTAACCGGAGGTTATGGATAAGAGCCAAGAACGGACGGACAAGCACCAAAAGGAAGGACTATGCGTTGGAAAGCCTAGCTTATACTCGCAAGTTCCTTCCTAGTCGTGCTAATCCCCGTTGTTGCCGATTACCGTAACACCGATATTAAGTGGGGCAACGAAAGATGTGGAGACTCCTAACTCAAACTAACCTAATCCTAACCCTAACAAGCTCTCTTTAAATATCAACTCAACACTTAGATAACTACAAACAAAATCTGAACAACCGGACTTAACTCGTCGAAAAACACATAGAAAAAGATTCCCATCTCCCTGCGGACGACCCGTACTCAACCGGCTAGCTACGTGCGAACCCGTCTTGATTGCGGTATTTAAACTAAAACTTGAACACGCTCGTATCCTACCAATCAAATGGCGCCGTTGCCGGGGAGACGGTAGTCTATTTCTAAGTGAAATTTCGGGTTAATTTGTGAATATAAAAACAACCAAAAACCAAAAAAAAATATATATACTTTGTAAAAATCATCTTGTTATTCTTGATTAGTTTTTGTGCAAGTGTGCAGGAAATACGAAGCTCAAGATCGACGCCTAAGACGTTGGAAGTACGGAGTTCAAGTACAGTGCCAAAGACGTGGGAAGATAGACCCACATTTCGTGGCTACACCGCGACGGACAAAACGAAGTATACGGTCTACTGTCAAAATCTGGAGCAGATACAGTGAGCAACTAAAAATTCCACCCATCCAGAAAGACAGAGGACACCAAACAGAGCCTACACCAGAAAAATGAAGCACCAATTCCTCATTTCCGCCGTGGAACAGCGGCATTAGAGCCTTATTGCCGCGCAACCGCGGCCACTTGGTGGGGTCAGTGTGCCATCTTCTCTCTGTAAGTCCCTCTGCCTCTCTCCACTCCTCTGAGCTCCACTGAATTGTGTTTTCTGCAGGCTTCTTTGCGCAAATTCTTCTCCCCTTTCCAATAAACTGTTCTTGTGCAGGATTCTTTGCGCCGCAAATAAAAATTGTTTGCTGTTGATATTGTTACTGTTTTGCATTCTTTAATACGGACTTAAGGGGCTTGAAACCAATCCAGATTGGGTGGGGATTTCATCACCCTTCCCAGGACCCCAAAAATCACTAAAGCATATGCATTGTCCATTGTAAATTAAAAAATACTAGACTTCAGCCCTAAGGACTTCGCGCTCATTAGGAGAAGATAAACCTTGTTTAGAACCTTGCTTAACCGTATATTGTTTACGGGGTGTCTAGGAAAGTGTTAAAGGCGCAACCGCCGAAAGAGAAAGGGTTATTTAATTAAGGAACTTCGCGAAAGCGTTGGACAACCTCCCCTTATCTCTGCACTTACCTGGCCTCGTGATCAGTGTATTTTTAAGCTTGTTTCTCGACACTGTTTAACTTCGACAATCAAGTTCAGGAGCAGGTCTAGTAGACCTAGGTTACCCTAGATCTAGGTGTGATTGTGCATATCTTGTTTGTGATTGCTTAAGCCGTATTTCCGTACATACTTCTGTAAATCTTTTTCTAAAAAAAAAAAAAAAAAGAAAAAAAAATCAAAAACTTTTATAAAAACTTGCCCTTTTGTCGCCAAATCCATTTTCACCCAACACCCATCGCCTTTCTTCATTGACGTTTTCTTACCCTCACCTTCTCCGCTTTGACTATACTAAACTCGTCTAGTGTATGTCCGCTTGGACTCGGGACACTAGCGCCCGTCTAGTCCGCGTTACGTTAGTCGCGACCGACTACGCGATCGACTCCGAAGTCGATACTCCGTCCACTCCTCTTTCACCCCTTCCCTTGCCGGCCAACTCCGACGTTGACCGGAATTCTGTTCATACATCTTCACCTTCACCTTCACCTTCACCAACCTCTTCTTCCGCGATGTCGGGATTTAATCCGAACATCTCGTTGACCACCCCTGGATTGGCTCCACCTCCTATGGAGACCAATCTCCCACCACCTCCGCCTGTTGTAGCGCCGCAGCGAATTGCGCTCCAGGATCGTTTCTACCCTACCCGTTCTGCACTTCCAACCTGCCTTTCTCTTCCTCCGGCCAATGGGGACAACTTTGAAATTAAGCCCCATTTCATCAACATGCTTCCACGTTTTCATGGGCTTGAATCTGAAGATGCCTATATCTTCATTAACAAATTTCAAAACGTATGTGCCATGATGAAAACAACCCAGCTGTCGGACGATGCTATACGTCTACGGGTCATTCCGTTCACTTTATGCGATCTCGCAGAAAAATGGCTGTATAGCACCGCTTCCCACTCAATCACCAGCTGGGACGAGTTTGTTAAAGCGTTTCTGAAAAAATTCTACCCAAATCATAAGACCGCAAGAATTCGAAATGAGATCAACCAATTCTCCCAGCTTCCTTCTGAACCCTTTTGGAAGTGCTTTGACCGATACAAAGACCTTCTTGTTCAGTGTCCTCACCACGGTATAGAGAAATGGCAACTCTGCCAAACCTTATACGAGGGACTGAACCCAGCAACGAAGCAGTTGCTGGAAACCATCTGTCAGGGCCACTTCCTATCCAAATCTGACGAGGAAGCGTGGCAGTTCTTTGACGATCTTGCGGAGCAAACGCTACAGTGGGAGAGCACCAGACCGACTCCTTCCTCTTCTTCTACCTCCACTTCTACCGGTCAGTCTAGGGTAGGAATTCACCAGCTTGATGTCTCTATTGCAATGAGAGCTGAAATGGCTGCAATAACAAAAAAGCTTGAAGCAATAGAGAGCAAATTTTCTTCTCCTACTCCTGCCCCTGTTCTCCCCCTTCGTACCATCTGCGCTTGTTGTTCCGATCCTTCCCACTTGACCGAAGAGTGTCCTTACAATCCACCCACGCAAGGACAGGATCAGGTTAATGCATTCCAGCAAAGACCGAGGAATGATCCATACTCTTCCACCTTCAATCCCGGTTGGAGGAACCACCCCAATTTCGCCTGGAATCAGAATCAGAATCAATTCCAGGGCAACAATTTCCAAAGGGCCCCTCCACCGCAACAACAAGCGCAACAACAAACTCAGTATCAGCAGCCCTTCCAACCCCAACCTTACCAAAACCAGACGAACAACTTTGCACCAAACAATTCCTTTCCACCAAACAACTTTGTTCCGTCGAACAACGATAAGGTTTCCTCGCTCGAGCGAAGTCTGGATGCATTTGTTAAACAATCGACTCAATCCACCGCCAACATCCAGTCTTCGATCCAATCTTTAGTGCAACACACCGCCGCACACGGGCAGAGCATCAAGACCATCGAGGCCCAGATTGCACAGCTGAACGCGGCCTTGAACGAGCGAGAGAAGGGGAAGCTCCCGTCCCAGCCACTTCCAAATCCCGGCCACCCACATAATGCACATGTTGCTCTTGAACAACAAAACCATAATGTGAGTGCCGTGACCACACTGAGATCAGGGAGGGTGCTGCAAAACAACATTGGCAAGCAAATCAACGATGACACCCCGGCCGCTTCTTCTTCTTCTTCTCCTGCTTCTTCTTCTTCGTCTTCCGAGCCTATTCTCCGTTCTTCATAAGGCTCTCCTTCCTCTTCTTCTCTAAACGGACCCGCTTCTCACCCCACGAAAACACCTATTCTGGGATCCGTTTCAACTCCAAAATCTCCTCCTCCAGCTTTAGACTCAACCAATTTTCAAAATGTTCCATTTCCAAACCGGTTGAGGTCTAACAAACAAAATCCACAAATGGAGAAGATTTTGGAGTTATTCAAGCAAGTTAACATTAACATTCCTCTTTTAGATGCTGTCCAACAAGTCCCTTCTTACGCGAAAATCTTAAAGGACTTGTGCACGAAAAAGAGGAAGTCTCAGGTACCCAAGAAAGTTTTCTTGGCTAGTGCTGTGAGTGATGCCCTTACCCAATCTTTACCACAAAAACGGAAGGACCCTGGCTGTCCTACGATTTCAATTACTATTGGGGATAAGAACATCAACCGCGCACTATTAGATCTTGGTGCCAGTGTTAACTTGCTTCCGTATTCAGTATACGAGCAATTAGGCGTCGGAGAGCTGAAACCCACACACTGCACTCTCCAGATGGCCGACCGATCGATCACCCATCCTAGGGGTGAGCTAGAGGATGTGTTAATCAAAGTCGGGGACTTCATATTCCCCGTCGACTTCATTGTCTTAGATACACAGCCTGTAGCTAACCCCCGGAATCAAATTCCGGTGATACTCGGTCGCCCATTTCTCGCAACCTCAAATGCTGTGATCAATTGTCGCAATGGTTCAATGAACCTCTCTTTTGGAAATATGACAATTGAACTCAACATTTTTAGGTTAGGGAATCAGCCCGCCGAACCTAATGCTCATATACTGGATGTTTGCTCGATCCAGGAGATCACCCCCGAAGAGTGTGAATTCGAGGAGTTTTTGTTTAAATACGATAATCTTGACGCCACTAGTGCGTGTCTCTTCGAACCTGCTGCTGTTTCTGCGCCCGATAACGACTACGAGTGTTTCACGTTCACGAACGATCTTAGCCGCGCACAACCTGAGTTTGAATCTTTCGACTTTTCGGATGAGTTACCTGAACCATCCGACTCGGTTGCCTACACTCGTTTTGAACCTTTGCTGGAGTCCTTTGAGTTCGAGACCTTTGCACCAGTCTTGCCTTCCATCATTTCACCTCCAACGCTCGAACTCAAGCCGTTGCCGTCTCACCTTAAGTATGCTTACTTGGGTGAGAACGAGACCCTCCCTGTCATCATCTCGGCTTCTCTAGCTCCCGAGCAAGAGAAAGCCCTTCTCACGGTCTTGCACAGCAACAGGCAAGCTTTTGGCTGGTCCATGGCGGACATCAAGGGGATTAGTCCCCTCATCGTTGAGCATCACATTCATCTGATGGATGATGCCAAACCAGCCCGAGATCCACAAAGACGTCTTAATCCAGTCATGAAGGAGGCTGTGAAGAAGGAGATCGTCAAATGTCTAGATAGTGGTATCATTTACCCTATCTCTGATAGCCAGTGGGTTAGCCCCATTCATGTTGTCCCCAAAAAGTCGGGTATCACGGTCATAACCAACGAGGCGAATGAGTTAATCCCTACTCGCACCCAAACTGGGTGGCGAGTTTGCATTGATTACAGAAAACTCAACGCCGAAACGCGGAAAGACCACTTTCCGCTACCTTTTATTGACCAGATGCTCGAACGATTGGCCGGACATGAGTACTATTGCTTTCTTGATGGCTACTCTGGCTACAATCAAATTCCCATCGCCGAAAAAGACCAGGACAAGACCACTTTCACTTGTCCTTTCGGCACGTTTGCATATCGACGCATGCCCTTTGGGTTATGCAATGCGCCCGCTACCTTCCAGCGGTGTATGATGGGAATTTTCTCAGACATGGTAGAGAAATTTCTGGAGATCTTCATGGACGACTTCTCCATCTTTGGCGATTCTTTTGACGAGTGTCTGCTGCATCTCGACGCTGTCCTTACCAGATGTAAGGACAAGAATCTCACTTTGAACTGGGAGAAATGCCACTTCATGGTGCGCGAAGGTATTGTCTTAGGACATATCATCTCGCAAAATGGCATAGAGGTTGACAAAGCAAAGATTGAGGTCATTTCCAATCTGCCTCCTCCCCGATGCGTCAGAGATATCCGAGCCTTCCTTGGCCATGCCGGTTTCTATAGACGGTTTATCAAGGACTTTAGCAAGATTGCTAGGCCCTTGACACTTTTGCTGGCCAAGGACACGCCTTTTGACTTCAACTCGAGCTGTGTGACTGCATTCGAGTCACTAAAACGCTCACTCACTTCTGCTCCCGTTCTTTCTTCTCCTGACTGGACGCACCCATTCGAGATCATGTGCGATGCATCCGACTTTGCCATCGGTGCTGTCCTTGGACAGCACATCAACAAGATGCCGCACGTGATCTATTACGCAAGCCGAACCCTGAACGACGCACAACTCAATTATACAACAACTGAGAAGGAATTCTTAGCTGTTGTATTTGCTTTAGAGAAGTTCAGGCCGTACCTCATCGGCTCTCCAGTCATCGTTTACACTGATCATTCTGCTCTGCGCCATCTTTTTGCGAAGAAAGATGCCAAATCTCGGCTTATACGTTGGATCCTCTTGCTTCAAGAATTTGACCTTGTCATTAAGGACAAAAGAGGATGTGAAAACGTTGTTGCCGACCATCTTTCACGACTTCCTTCTTCGCCGTCGCTTCCTATCCCAATCAATGACGTCTTTCCGGATGAACAACTCTTGACAGTATCTCGCGAACCCTGGTTCGCAGATATTGTGAACTATTTGGCCACGGGATTACTACCGACTGAATGGTCGAGTCAGGACAGACTTCGCTTCTTATCCCAAGTAAAACATTTTTACTGGGACGAACCCTACTTGTTCAAGTACTGTCCCGACCAGATTATTCGTCGGTGTGTCCCTGATGAGGAATTCAAGAGTGTGCTGTCATTTTGCCACGACCAAGCATGTGGCGGGCATTTTGGGCCCAGAAAGACAGCTGAGAAGATCTTGCAATGTGGTTTCTACTGGCCACAACTTTTCAAAGACGCTCACGACTATTGCAAGACTTGCTCCCGGTGCCAACACATGGGCCGGATATCTCGGAGGAATGAGATGCCGCTCCAACCGATCTTGGTTATGGAGATTTTCGATGTTTGGGGGATAGACTTCATGGGGCCGTTTCCCAGCTCTTTTGGGAACTTGTACATTCTTCTAGCTGTTGATTACGTCTCTAAATGGGTCGAGGCTGTGCCCAGCCGAACTAACGACAACAAGGTTGTCGTTAGGTTCCTTAAAGAAAACATTTTCTCCCGGTTTGGGCACCCCCGAGCAATCATTAGCGACAATGGAAGTCATTTCTGCAATAAAACTTTCGAAGCCTTGATGCGGAAATATTCCATAAATCATAAGCTCTCTACGCCCTACCACCCCCAAACCTGCGGGCAAGCCGAAGTTTCAAATCGGCAAATCAAGCAGATACTGGAGAAAACGGTTTCCAAGAACCGTAAGGATTGGTCTTTGAAACTCACTGATGCCCTTTGGGCATTTAGAACCGCTTATAAGACCGACCTTGGCATGTCTCCCTATCGGCTTGTGTACGGAAAAGCCTGCCACCTTCCTGTCGAAATCGAGCATCGCGCGTTTTGGGCGATAAAGGAGCTAAATCTGTCTCTGGAGGATGCGGGCAGCCATCGGAAGCTGCAGCTGAACGAACTGAGCGAGCTTAGGGATGAGGCTTACGACAACGCGGTTGTCGTTAAGAATCGAACGAAGGTGTTTCATGATAAACACCTTGTGCGCAAAACCTTCGTACCTGGTCAGCAGGTACTTCTTTACGACACCCGACTTCACTTCCATCCTGGAAAGCTCCGATCTCGCTGGAAAGGGCCGTATTTTGTGCGGACTGTGTATCCGCAGGGCGCTGTGGATTTGGAAAATCCAAAGGACGGTTCACTCTTCAAAGTGAACGGACACCGATGCAAACCGTACCTTAGCGCCGAACCAACAGAGGAGCTCCTGTTCTTACAGGAGCCGGTTTACCTTGCTTGATCTTCCTCTGCCTACCTCCAAACTTCGGTTATCCAGCCAAGAACAGTGGACACTGTTCCAAATAAGTTTGGGGGTATGTACAAACCATTTTGTTTATATTTGTGTATATTCTTTTTCTTTTCTTTCAAAACAAAAACAAATAAAACTTGTGTATCGCTAACCAACAATTTTGAACCTTCAAACTACTCTCTTCATGCAATGACAGTGAGGACACTGTCCAGTTTAAGTTTGGGGGTACGCTCGGTACGCATTTCTTACCTTCGCATTCATATGTATATTTTGCATCTGCATATTAAAATCCATAAAATCCATAAAAAATTGAAAATTTTCCAAAAATTTTTTGTCAAGTTAGCTTGTGGAAGAACTCTGATTCAAGATTCGACGGTTTTTGTTTGATGAAATAGGAATAACTAGATCTTATGTTTGGATTTTGAAAACCTGAAAGATAACTCTCCTTTGAAGTTAACTATAGCTGTTATACGTCTTTACATCACACTACACGTGTCGTGAGTTTTGGGAATTAGATGACAAGTCTTTCATGTTCAAACTTTTAAACAGATAAATGATTTTCTGAGAATCAAATAGGTTTGTTCTGAAATAAGTAATGACAAGAATAGTTTATGAAGTAAAGCGAATATGAAGGAATGTTATTGATGCCGTAATAGGAGCTAAGTCTGAAAAATAACCCATCTAAAACTTGATTGGAATGATTACACACCAAACCCACTAGACACGTCTTTTATCCAAAAAAAAAAAATATTTGAACTGCCGGTTATATCTCCGTTCGTATTAAATCATCTGATTTTCACGCCAAACTGTCTTTTGTTTTTGGACCTAGGTAACTTGAGTAATTAAGTCCGCTGGGGTGTTTCTACACCTAATGCCCTAAAACCAACTGGTTTGGGTGCATTGGCCCAAAGCTCGCTAAGAAGCCTAGAAAGTCCAGTTTAAAACAAAGTCAAGCAAGTGTTCTCTCCGAGTTAAAATTCCTAACGGTTCTTTGTGTGAGAATAATCTTGATAAAAGACAGGCTTTTAAAAAATTTTTAACGGAGATATGAAGGTTTTACTCTTTGATAAAGACTATTGCACGTTCACAGTGGTGTGTATGAAATGAAAACAAGAAAAAGGTGGAGTGAAAAATACGACTTAGTTTCCTGTTAAGGAAGATAGAAATTCTAAAGTTGAAACCTTACTGCAAAACGAAACTTGAAAAATGCTTAACTCATTATAAAACTTATGTGATCCTTTTAAAATTGTTATCTGGGCTTTATTGTGCGACATGATGACTCTAATCGATCCTTCTGGAACTTAACGACACTATCCGCACTGCACGTAAAGACATATAAAATCTGTAGTTAAATAAGATGTGAGGTGTGAAAAAATAAAGGTTCGATAGTCTAGACTAAGGATTATAGAATTGTTATTTTCTAAAACAAAACTTTAGGGTTTGAAACTTAGTCATTTTTACAATCCAACTTGACCGGATTTTGTGGGTAGTATCCGCTGAAAACCCTCAGGAGACAACACTCCTCCTACTAGGGACACCTAGAGGTTTAACGGCTTGTTGCACATGCTCAGTGCAATCGCGTTCCCTGCGAAAGTGAGGTTAGGAAATTTTTTGTGAATAAATGGACTTTGCTCGGGACGAGCAAATGATAAGTTTGGGGGTATTTGTTCATATCAGATTTTTGCATTTTTATACCGCCCAATTTTTATCACATTGCATATCGGTAGATACTCTTGAGCCGTGTTTGCTAGTCAATTGCAGGATACAGGTTCCCGGGTCTCAAACGGAGAAATTCATGGAAAACACGACAAAAATCCGGGTTCTTTCCGACCACAGATAAAACACGGTCTCCGTCCCTCATCCGTATGTTGCCAGATACCAGTAGGAAGACAAAATGTCAAATCTATGCACAAGGCTCAATGGTGGCACAAGATCCAAGAGATCTACGCGGAGCTCGAGGCAATCATGACAAAATCTTGACAAAAAGTCCACCTTTCCCTCAACAGAAATTCTGGAAAATTCGTGAAGAAATTATGAGAAAATAAATATACCAGAATGCAGTACACACCAAACCAGGCCAGCACCAAAAAGATGTGGGCCCAACTCCTCTAAACTGCCGCGGAAGCGCGGCCAAATGGGGGTTTTGGCCGCCCTTCCGTGGCCATCTTGGCGCCAAGTGTGCAGGGTTTTGGGGGGTAGGTTGGTCTTTTCATGTATGTTCTGTTGGTTGCCCTAGGGTTTCATGTTTTGTCCTATAAATAGCCCAGAAGTTTGTGAGAGAAGGGGTCCATAATCTTGTATTTTTCTTTGCTAGGTTTTAGTGCATGTTCTTCTTCCTCTTCTCACCTCTTCTCCATTAAACTTGTAAGTGAGCTTTTGAGTGAAGAGTGATGAATAAAGAAGACCATTTTTATTATCATGCTTGTCTCTTTCTTTACTTGTTATAATTGTTTTAATTTTAATTGTTAAGTAGTTGTTGTTATTTCCTTGTTATTTGTTTCTTCTCTCTTTTTCTTTATCCTTGCATACGACAATGATACTTACGCTTGATCCTCGCCAAGGTGAGGTCGCAAACAGTTAGTCGTATTCTTCTAATCTCTTTCTTTCTATCTTCCTCTTTTGTGTTGTTTTATTTTTCCGTATTATGAAGTGTGAGTAGTTCTATACTTGTTAGGGTAGGATAAGGGAAGTTTGAGAGAAGGAAATCTCTCTCACTCTTTCCTTGCCCAACAACTTAAATCAACTCCCGTTAACCCAACCACAATCCGCTCCTTACGGCACCCTATCCTACATGATAGCGGTGATTCCGTAGTGAGACCGGTTGTGGTTGAATTAACCGGAGGTTATGGATAAGAGCCAAGAACGGACGGACAAGCACCAAAAGGAAGGACTATGCGTTGGAAAGCCTAGCTTATACTCGCAAGTTCCTTCCTAGTCGTGCTAATCCCCGTTGTTGCCGATTACCGTAACACCGATATTAAGTGGGGCAACGAAAGATGTGGAGACTCCTAACTCAAACTAACCTAATCCTAACCCTAACAAGCTCTCTTTAAATATCAACTCAACACTTAGATAACTACAAACAAAATCTGAACAACCGGACTTAACTCGTCGAAAAACACATAGAAAAAGATTCCCATCTCCCTGCGGACGACCCGTACTCAACCGGCTAGCTACGTGCGAACCCGTCTTGATTGCGGTATTTAAACTAAAACTTGAACACGCTCGTATCCTACCAATCATGACCGTCTTGAACTGCCCTTTGAACTTTCGGGTTTGGGGCAGTACGGCGTGCCACATGTGAGGCGTTGGCTTGACCCTTCTACGGCTGGACCGTTGGTACTGAGGTACGAACTGAATGTTTTTAGACTTGTTTCATGTGTTGATCTGTATCGGGAAAACTTGGGTGTTTGACTGATCGATCGAAAAATTTAACATTTTCTATTTATCTGGAATGGGATACAATAATTGGAATTCACAATAAGTTATGAGATAACTGAATGAATATTATAAACATAGCAGTTTAGTCTCACTTGATCGGTTGCTACGGAATTTTGATGTGATCAAAAGTCCGTCGCAATCACGTAGCGTACGCGGATACTCGCCGGGTAAACTTAATAGAGAGCCTCACTCCATAGCCCCGACCAAGTGACTGTAGGAGAACCCCGTCGCCGAAAGCATCCGTTCGGGTGCTCGCGGCAGCGGTGTTCCGCCTTGGTGCACTTCGTCGACGGTATCGGGGGTGCGGCCGTCTACTGAAGTTTGCGACGAGCATTCGATCAGGATGTCGGGAATCTTGTTGAATTGCCCGACTTGATATTGAAAAGTGTTTTCGATTTTGAGACTAAAATGCAGGGTTTATAATTGTTAGGCATGCGATGTCTAAAGAATTCATTTGGTCAGGCATGCGATGTCTGAGGTGGTTGCGGATTCCAACTGTTGTAGTTTTACACTTTCTTTTCTGTGACCGTAAGTGTAATATATGATATCGCCGGTTTCGTTGCTATATGTCAACGACAATTGGGATGGACATATTTACTTACGTTGATGACATGTGATGTTATGTGTTGCTGGATATGTTATATTGGATCGTCGTGTTTGAATAGCCGGGGGTTTTTATGTGAGATGAGTGTTTTTCATTTTCATTCATGTAAAAACTTGTATGTAATATTCTTTTATTGGGGCACTTCCAGGTTGCGGAAGATGTCACCTTTTGTATATTATTTACTTTTCCGCACTAGGATAGACCCAATGAGGGAAGCACAAGTAACCGGGTTCTGGAGTCCAGTGGGAGACCAACTCGAGGAGTCGAGTCCGGGTCTCCTAACTCTAGAATTGGTAGGGTTGCTTGCCGCTCTCGTAGGGGTCTAGGGGTGTGGGTTTGGCTATTCATCACGACGGTGGAATCCGTGTTTTATACTGGCTCGTATTGAAAACACGGACGTTCTAGTATATCCAATATTTCATATAATTCTTCTGCTGCGATATCTGTGATGTGATCATGTGATATGTTCTGTTATGGATACTTTATATAGTATATATGATATATTATATAGGCGTTACTTATGTTTTACACCCGCGCTAGCCCTGCCCCGCTCTGCCGTTAGTTACCTAACCTAACGGTGCACGAGGGGACACCGAGGCGAATGCGGATGGCATAAGTGTACGTCGTATTTATCTGTGATGTTTAGGTAACTTAAATGATGGGACTTCATTAATGTGATTAATGAAAGAAAAGAAACCTAAGATGTTGTAGAATCGAATTTCAAAAATAAAACAGGTAGCTACAGTTCTTGCTTTGCACAGCGGTATATGTGATATATCCTGCACCTTATTCGATGAGGAAAGGACCGAGATCCCTTCACCGGGAGTGACTCCTTTAGCAATAACTGGCAGATGCTACACACTCGGTTTGTCTTTTGATCGCTTTTAAGTGTTTTGCTTTGCACAGTGATATATATGATATATCCCGCACCTCATTCGACGAGGAAAGGACCGACGATCCCTTCACCGGGAGTGTCTCCTTTAGCAAAACTAGAAAAGCCTCAAAAGCACTCCATTTTTTAAAAATCATTTGATTCTACAACGATATCAAGTTCATTACGCAATAGGTTTTCAGAAAAACCTGTCGTAGCCCTCCGTCATTTCAGATAAGTGGTAGTTAGTATTCGTGCTACGTTTGTTGGCCTGCGTCAAGGCATAGTGTGCGGTAGCTAACTAGCATTTATCTGTTTACGCATATGATGCAGATTGGATTAGGGTAGTCGTGCGACTTTGTTGGCCTGCGTCAAGGGTCGTGCGGGTGGGTTTAATTCAATCAAGAAATGACGGGTTGAACTTGACTAGCGGACTATGGTTTGTTGGCCTGCGTCAAGGTCATAGGACGCTAGGGGTAAAATATTATCGGGAATTTCAAGTGTTGAAATTTGCAATGAGATTGCATACCTTCTATGAGATAGTTGGATCCCGATACCCGCTGCGAGTAATTGTTACTCCTGGGAGAGTTTTACATATTACAATTAGCCGATCAAGTAGGTGTCTAGAAAGGTGTAAACGAGGTTACGCCTCTGGGAAAATGAGGTTTACATTAATTAGGTTCGTGCGAAAGCACGGGGGACCTCCCTCAAAGTACCGACACTGGCCTGGCTGAAAGATTGGCGAACTTGTAGTGTGTAATTAATCCCGGCTAGTCTTTCCTTTTAGGGTTTGAAGGAAGATTTGATAAAAAGCAGTGGGAGCCATCCTGATTAGATAAAATAATAACCAATCTATTCTGGCAAGAGCGCACGCTGAGTGTTTTCTTCTCTCTCTCTCCAGGTAGCGACCATATCACGCCTTAATCAAGATAATAATACGGATTATTGACCGAACCCGCTTGTTATACTGAGCTGGGGAATGTTGGTCCCGCTCCAACTTATAATAGTTATAAGACAGAGCAGGAAATTGGGGATTACCAGATTTCCCGTGCCGCCCAAACGAAGAAAGCGCATATGATGCATCATCTTCGGGTGTGTTCGTTACAAAGAACTGTTTCTCTGTATCCTCTACGTCCTGGGTATGTGATACCAGATCAGGATCCCAGATATGTAATCTGTTACATAGGGCTACAGCTAGGTAGAGAACTGAGAACGGGTGATAAGTTTCATGAGGCAGAAAACGGGGCAAGTGTTGCAGTCAAGTCTGTTGGTCACTGTCACCCTGTATTACCAATACATTGATTCTGAACAAATGCTATTAGATACGGAACCTGATATACAAAATCATATCAGTCTCTTTATTAAAGAAATGATAAAATTTTGTATTGTTGGATAATGTTTTGAACATTTCCTATATCAAAAGTTGATCGGTTCAGGCACGTTATCTAAAAGCATTGATGTTCTAAATTAAACTACAGTTCTTTAGTATACGGAACACACACAAGAGGAAGAGTTCAGAAATGAATGAATCCTTCTTGAGGTATTGTAGACTGGGTCATATCAATGCGACCCGACTAGCGGAAGTTAAATATAGATGCATATTTAAATTAGTTTGAATTTACATCTTATGAAACTTGCCAGTCATGTCACAGAGATAAGATGACCATAGCTCCGTTTACTGGAAACAGAGAAAGAGTTAGTGAACTCTTGGGATGATACATGTTGATGTATGTAAGGTCCCCTGTCTACACATGCCAAGACCGGTTCCCTGTACTTCATTACATTCTCTTATGATCTTTCGAGATTCAGACCTATGTTCCTGTTGAAATACAAGTCCGAACCTTTTGAGATATTCACAGAATATGATTTAGAAGTAGATAACCAAAGCGGGTATAAGTATTATGTCCTTTGATGAGATCAAGGAGGAGAATACTTGAGCACGGAATTCCTGGACTATTCTAAAGGAGAATGAGATTCTCTCTCAGCATTACTCCTCCGTATACACCATAGCACGATGGTATATCGGGGCGGAGCAATAACACTCTATGTGATAAGGTGTGCTCTATGATGAGTACTACTGAGTTACCCATTTCCTTTTTGAGAGTTATGCACTTGAGAAGCTGCATATCTATTGAATAGGGTTCAAATCAAATCAGTTGCCTACCACTTCATATTTGATATGATAAGGGAAGAGCCCATATCTTAAGATGGTTAAGATTTGGGGTTGTCCAGCCTATGTCTAAAAGCAAAATCCGGACAAGCTCGAGGCAAGATCTGTTATGTAGAACTGGAAATGTTCCAGCTATACAAACTGCAGCTGATGATTTGAAAGAACCAAAGGATTCAATAGTTACCAACGAACCTCAGCCTCTCCGCCGATCTAGTGAGGTTCCCCACCTGCCTGAGAGATACTTCGGTTACTCTATGACAGTGGGAGCGAGGATTGCATCATGAGATGATGATCCAACTAGTTTCGAGCTGGCCATCAGGAGTGGGACTCTGTAAGAATGGCTGGATGCTTAGTGATCTGAGATGGAATCCATGTACACCAACAAAGTATGGACTTTGGTTGCTATATCTGAAGGGTTAAATCCCCATCAGGAGCAAGTATATCTTGAGAAGATTACTTGGTGTAGATGGAAAAGTTGAGACTTTCAAAGCTAGACTTGTTAAAGCGTTTCGTCATCGACCAGGCATGGATAATGATGAAACCTTTTCAAGTGGCTACGCTTAAGTCCATCCAGATCCTACTTGCCACGGCTACGTACCATGACTACGATATCTGGCGGTTGGGTGTCATGACTGCTTTTCTAAATAATGTTTTGGAAGAGAGGGTCTATAAGTACACAGCCAGAGGGCTTTGTAAACAGTGGGAGCAGTGGAAACGTGCACAAGATGCTTTATAGGATAAAGCAGGCATCGCGGAGTTGGAACATCTGTTTTGATATGGTAGTCAAAGAGTTTGACATCATCAAAATGGTAGATGAACCTTGTATTAACAAAAAGGTAGTAGGGAGTATGGTGATGATCCTCGTAGAGTACGTAGATGACATACTCTTGATAGGGAAGGAGTTTCCTAAGCTACGCTCGGTCAATATCCGCTTATCACAATGATTCTCCATAAAGGATCAAAGTGATACCTCCTAAATCCTGGGTTTTAGATCTATGAGATAGATCTAATTGGATGTTAGGATTCTCACTAGTTGTAGTGAGATGGTATCAAACGATCCTGGGGAGAATCACTGGAAGGGTTCCAGGGTGATAAGGACGACTGAAAGTCAGTCACAGGCATTGTCTTTACCCTCAGTAAAGGGACGGTATATTGGAAGAGTTCCAAGCTAGATACCGTGGCATACTAGACGATAAAGGCTGGATACATCGCTACTTAAGATACTACCAAAGAGGCAGTCTGGATGTATATTTGTTCATGAGATGAACTTATGTTCCTTCCATTGTGTGACAATGGAGTTGTGGCATATGCCAAGGAACGTCCATCCCATCAGTGATCCAGACATATTCTAAGGCAGTATCACCTGATCATGGAGATAGTTGATCTCCAGGGTGATCGAGGTTAGGAGAGCAGACTCAGAGGACAACACGGCGGATCCACTCACAAAGGCCTTATCCCAGAGAGAGACTTTTATGGGATGGTTGAGTATGAGATACTACAACCACTGCTATCAGATAGCCCTAGTGCAAGTGGGAGATTGTTAGTTATATGTATGCCCTAGAGGCCATTACTGTACATTGGATGTATATTGTAGTGGATGCTTGGACATATATAGGGAGGACTTTCTTGCTCGACATGATAGTATGCTATCTGGTTACTCTTTACCTTAACGTGTACATTGATTGTCTCTCTGTTACATGTTGGTAAAGCCCTTAGGATGTGTACTTGACTACCTGGACTATGATGCGGATCATACTAGTGGGGACAGATAGTCTATAAGTACATCCTTCAAAGTCCCTAGTCGTGGGTGTATCGAGACGGGGCATCGATATACCAGAGTAGACTAGCGTATACCTTCTCGACCCATACAGATGGGCGATGGATGATCCCATATCCATTGGTGTTTGACATCAGAGATGATATACGGGTGCTCAGTGGAGACTGGGTACACTGGACGGACTCGCCGAGAACTCTCAGATGGTATTATACCTTACGTCAGATGGCAGTTCTCTGGTGACACTGGTACAGAGTAGTCTGTTGACCCGAGATCGTCATAGAGTCTTGTGTGGTTCCCACTGTGCTTTGACTTCCATCTTACCACGTCCAAGAGGGCGCGCAAAACGGTGGTTTTTGGGTACAGTCCCGAGTCACATGGAGGCAATGAGCGATAGGAGGGGATTCGTCTCTCCCGGTATAGGGAGTTGATGTTGCGCTGTGTTCGATTGGCTATAACCGGAAATCCCTGGCCAGGGTTGCTGAGATTTACTGGTAAGTGTTACCAGTAGTTTCTCGAATAGTTATAGACCTCATATCGACACGACTTATCGAGCTATTGGGGTCTGACGTTTACCACCCCTAGGCGAGATATGCGACATATGAGACGATCAGACCGGACTGTACGGTAAGTGTTACTGGTTGGATTCACAGGAGTGTGAGCTGGCTTGCTCGTCTATCTTCTGATCGCTCAATACCCGGGTGGCCGTTACGTTTAGCAGACCGCTTGCGGCTTGTCGGTGTTTGATATGATCATCATCTGCTGCCGGCGTATTGACGAGTCTTTAGAGTCCTACACAGAGGTTTCCTGGCTCAAGAGAAACGAAATAGGAGCGCATATGAGATATGTGCAGGACCGAGAATAATGCGTGTATATGATACCGTATTCCATTCTCGCGATGAATGTATCGAATGGTTGTATGCGATATAACCTAGTTATCGAATCAAGGATTGATTCGGTAAGCCGATACATAGGATACTAGTCGGTTATATGCGATATGACCGGATCATTAAATCAAATGTTGATTTAATGATTTAATGTATAATTATATATTTGATATATTACTTTGCATTAACTAGTATTGGTTCATTTTAAAGGGATTTTCTCACTTGAAGTGCACAATGTATATGTGATATACTTTTGTACACAAGTTTGTGTCATGTTTGATGATACAAGCTAACTTGAGTTTGTGTAAAGTTTAAACCATGGTTGTGTAATGGTTAGGGTTTTCTTTTTCTTTATCATTTATTTATTTTGTTTATTTATTTTGCAAAATAAATGAATGGTGGCTTTCTTTGGATGCTAGTTGAAGCTTCATGAAGCTTTGACTAAGTGACCATATTTGTCTCATGCTTAACCCTAACCATTCCACTAAACCCTAGTTCATTCTCTACACTTGACCATGGTTGGATTATGATAAGTATTCATTTATTTTCTATTTTGAAAACAACTTATCATAACATTTTCATCTTCTTCTTCTTCTTCTTGAAGAAGAAAGCTTCCTCCATCAATGGCAACTCTTGAAAATGAGTGAGAAATCCAATTCTAAAGTGAACCCACTTCCTATTTCTTCATCCTCTACCTCTTTCCAAGTAGTAGAGTGTGTTTTCTTCACAAGTTTCATCACTTGGTGAAGTGGGAGCTTGATCTTGTGATGCCTCGACGTAGATCATCTTCGGCACGAAGCCGACGACCTTGCCCGCCCATTTCTCCGATGAAGCCAACGCTAGAGCCCGGGTTTCCATTTGGACAGCGAGGAGACTTCATTGCGGATCTATGGAGGTGGTGGACCGGATCTACAAAGGTTGTATTTCCGTTCTCTTAGTAAAGTAGTTTTCTAGTTCTTGTTTCGCCTAGACATCTAGTTAACGATCCGTAGTCTAGGGTTTCTCGGCACCCCTAAAATTTGAAATTGGCATGGTTGATGCCTTGTGAGACCTCTTGAGAGTGCCTAGGAACCCTACAAATAGTAGGCACCATCACGGTCCCCGTAACAAGTGGAACAACCTTCGATCTCTGCGCTCGAGTGGCCTCAACCAACGACCCCATCATCTGGCGCTAATCCTGCATACCGGCCTCTAGCCTAGTAATACGGTCTGGCGAAGGTGGTGTAAGTCTATGTTACTCCCGGTACTTATGGGGCGGCGGAAAGAGTAAAAATCAAATTTTTATCACAAGGAAACATAGACTAACCATGAAGGATCTTCGCTAAACAAAAAAAACTAACAAACATACAAGGAGCTTTAACTACTAGGTTAAGAGGTTATAGCAAAAGCTTCAACTCCTTCTCTTCTTGTGTTGCTTTCTTTTCTTGTGTCCTCCTTTGAGTGGTGTAGACGGCTCCTCCTCTTCGTCTTCTCTTTTCCAAAGAAAGATCCGCCCGAAGGCTTCTACCTTGAGCTCCTACCTCAACAATGAAGTAACTAGAGTGCTTGGCTTGCTAGACTAAGAACGCTAGAGTGAGTAGAAAGGTGTTTTGGTGGTTTAGTCTCAAAAGTTTATGATTTTCATTACATGAAACACTTAAGCTTTGAGAGAGGAAGAAGGAGAGCTAACTATGAGAGAGAAAGAGAATGATAGAATGAAATGAACCTTGCTCTCATATGATAAATATATGTTAATAATAATAATAATTAAGAAAATTGTGATGGTGAATTGATTTGACCACTATCATTTCATATTTAATGCTAAGCATGCTTCAAGAAGAATCTTATGCTTAACAAAAAGAAAAAGAAAAATATCCAATTCAAAGTAAGTCAACAAGTCAAATGGTCAAACCAATTCTAACCATGATCCAATTATACTTAATTAATATTATTAATCATATTGCTCATTCTCACTAGGGTTTTGATTAGGTCACTGGTCAAAAACCTTAATGAGGTGTCTTCCTCTCCGCTTCAGTCAACTGTACGTACGTACCCACATTCATATTCTGAAGAAACACGAATGCAATGAGACAAGACCAATCCCAAAACAAATACTAGGATCTGGCTTAAACAAAAGCCCACTACTAATGTCTGCCCGAACACCGAACACGCACAATTACGCATACATGAACAAACCCTGTCGTAAAACCATACGACCTCTACTCTATTTTGCCCAAAGGTGAACAACCCTCTATGTGGGACTCTAAAGACTCGACACTAGGCTGGCAGTGGGTTTAACCACAGGCCACAAGCAGTACTAGATTACATAACGGTCCCCTGTTAGATATCGATAAGAAGACCGATGAGGTGAACCCATCCGAACTCCTACCGAGCCTGAATGTGACAATCACCGTACAGTCCGGTCTGTTCGTCTAAGAGTATCGCATGTCGGTCCTAGGGGGCGGTAAACGTCAGTCCCCTAATAGCGGTACAAGTCGTGTCGGAGTGTAGCCCAGAACACCCTGGGAAACTATTGGAAACACTACCAGTAAATCTCGCTTGCTCTGGCCAGAGACTTTGTGTAATGGCTCTCCTAAACACAGCGCGATATCAACTCCCAATTCCGGGAGAGACGAATCCTGTCTAACTGTAGCGTTTTGAAAATCGTTTCGGTGAAATTTCGGAAAATCGGTAAAATAAGGGGGTTTTATGTAAAAAGTCAAAATACAAATATCTTATTATAAAAATTAAATATATATATTCTAGCTATGTAATTGCTAGTATTTGGTGTTTATTGAGCCACTGGTGAAATTTCAAATTTTCTGAAAAAAATATTATTTTAATATTATTTTAAGTCGTCACTAATACATTTAATTAGGGAAAATTACAAATTGGAATTAGTTGAAACAAATTTTGTGCATCATAAAACATTAAATAAAATTTTATCATGTGGTTTTTGAAACGAAATCGGTTGCCAAATCGGTTTAGAAATTATTGAAGAAAAAAGGCTTTTTTTAGTGTAAATGGATGTTTGGGGTGTTATATTTATCATTTTTCATCACCCCACACCCATACCCACACCCACACACCCCCATTTACTTCTCCCCTTGGCTGAATTCAGCAGCCCCCACCCTTTTCCCCACTTGAATTTGAAGAGAAAAACAAAAGAACAAGAAAAAAAAGAAAAGGGGTAATGTTTTATTAATGAAGTATGGGTAATTGTTGACTTGGTCTTGTGTTGACTTGAAACCCACACCTCACTCTCACTCCCTCACCAATTTCTGGCCGAGCCTCTCTTGGGCAGCCCCCCCAAATTTCTCCTCTCATTTCCTCATCAAAACCCAACAAAAATCAACCATTTCTCTCACAAATTCAAAACTAAACCCAAATCCAATCTCTACCCATTTTTCCTTAGCCCATTCTAACATGATTCTTGGAGAAAAATTTGCATTTGAGAGGCTAGATTGCAAGGTTTGATCCATAGTTTGTGAGGTATAAAATCTTGATTTTTTGTTACATTATTTGTTATTACTTCAAATTAAGTTAGTAAAGGGTTTAATTTTAGGTTTGAAATTTGCAAGTCCAAATTCATGAGATTAGGGTTTGTGAAAATGTAGTTAGGGTTTTGGGAAATGAGATTATAGTTGTGTGATGTATTTAACATGTTAATACTATGCAAAATTAATCTAGTTGCTATTTTCCAAATTGTAACATTTAAAATGTCCAAAATAAGTTTTTTTGTTTTGCAAACTAGGTTTTGGAATTTAATTGCATGTGTGAGATTAAAAATGTAATTAGGGTTTTATGACTTCATTAACATTTTAAAATGTAGTTTAATGCTTTAAATCTTGCAAATCCAAGCTAGATTGTTGTATGTGCATTTTTGCTATAAAATGGTTGAAATTGGTTAAAATTGCAAACTAGGTTTTTGAAATTGAATTAAATTGTGGGTTTAAAATTTACGTAGTGGTTTCTATGGCATAATTAAGATATTAAGTTATCATCTTGGTCACTAGAATTATTAAAACATCATGTTTTGTACAAAAACGGTAATTTGTGCTTGCTATATTTTCGGAAAAATGACTTTTTAAGTGAAATTGGGCTTTTTGGGAATTGTAAGCTATTTTATACTATAATTAGTGCTTGTAATTGTACAAATGAGTGTGTTGGGAGTTTTCTCGATTGTTTGGCGTTTGTAGGCCGACGTCGATGGTTTTTGGGTTCATTTGTGAAAGCAACCATAGGTTTTGACTTATGTGGGATTCGTGTGTCGTTTTGGTCATGAGTCGGATTTTAATGCGATACGATGCGTTGTGATATGTAGGTACCCCCTTGTGGATT
Organism: Agapanthus africanus; assembly: GCA_030015575.1. Taxonomy (NCBI): domain Eukaryota; kingdom Viridiplantae; phylum Streptophyta; class Magnoliopsida; order Asparagales; family Amaryllidaceae; genus Agapanthus; species Agapanthus africanus. The sequence continues at coordinate 159,679,638 of JASDDO010000029.1, read as the reverse complement.
TCGAGGCGACAAGAAAACGCGTGGCGACGTTGGCACCGGCGAGCGAGGACCAGGTGAGTAGATTTATATCTACGGGGAGAAGTCGGGTTGATGGCGTATAGCACCCCCGCAGTCCGTGGTGGTGTATACGGATGCGTATACACACCAACAATTATTATATGTTATTTGGGATTAATAACGATGTTAGGATGGATATTGGTGTGTTGGATTACTTTAGTGTTGCGAACCCTAGGGTAGTGTTGCACTACACATACTCATATACATACGTGCATACATTTCTATTTATATGTGTTCATGGGATTCTTTATAGTTATGTGTTCACATGGGTATGGGACTATGTGTTCACATACGGATATGAGGACGATACTAGGGATTGAGCTGAGTCGATGAGATTTGTTTTGTGGTTGTGATATCGGTTTGTACGAGATTGTCGATAAGTCGTCATATCATGACTATATTGATGATATTAGTATTGTACTAGACATAGGTCAGTACCCTGGACTATGATCTTGGATAAAGTGGATAGTAGATGAATAGTGTGATGAATATGATATTAACCCGTACCCAGATTTGGGGATGCCGTACGACAGATTTACGTACGAGCTATATTTTGATGATTGATCCGCACTCTTGACTTGGGATGTCTAATTATAGATATGGTATCGGATATGATATTATTGAGGCGGGATCACCGACTAATATATATACAGGTATGTATATGTATCGACTCAGATGTTAGGCGGTTTCCTTACCTGTAGCCCAGCTGGTCAGCTTAGCCCTTTAGTTTAGTTTAGTTGTTAGATTAGATTCGATTCTTACCTATTTCAAAACTAACGAATCGTGGGTATTTTAAAAGACAGCCCAAGGGATCCTACGGATATTTCAAAAGACGTATCTTTTCATAAAAACACCGTAGCCCCTATTTTCAAAACCCCATGATTCATGTTATTTCAAAAGGCACCATTTGTAGGACTTATATTAGGTTAATGCAGATTAGTTATAGTTGCGTCTAGTATTCAGCTCCCGCTCTTTATTGTGGTTCGCTTCGCATCGCATGCTTATATTATGTTTCATACTCCATTATTGATATCATGCTGTTAGGACACCAGCACCATTACCGATGATGCGTATGTACCACGTACACTTACTTGCCGGCTCACACACATCTTCATCGGTAATTGCCATGTCACGTACACCTTAGAAAATATTATTGCTTGACTTAGCTTGTTAGTTAGTAATTTGACATGATATTAGTGTACCTGCCTTATATGCCAGCTTAACATTGTAGTTATTACTTGTCACTTCATGCATACTGTTATTCATTGTTATGCCTATATTCATGGTTTTACATGCTATTGATGATTTGGATTCGGATTTCCATGAAATTTTCTGGATATGGGGGGAAAACCGCAAAATTTATATAAACTGATTTCGCTCTTTTAAATAAAAAGTGCGGTTTTTCCCATGCTGTATGAGTCGTCCACCATGAGTTTGCTGATGGATTTCGAGACCCGATTCGAGAAGGCGGATGAACCATTTCGGGTACATGGTGGACCCGGTAAGGTACCCCGGGGCAAGAAACGCGTGATGATGACGATGTGAGCCTGGCAGGGGAGCACTACCTACCGGTGATTTTACCCGACGCGTCGGATATCCGGAGGATACCGTCGTGGTCTTGAGATGGATGCTAGGGGCCGCTCTGGACTGACGGTGCCCTAGATATTGAGACTGTGATATTGAGATTTCGAGATATTGAGGTACAGAGACTGTGATACAGAGATATCGAGATATTGGGATTACGTTTTGTGCCGATGCTAGGCACTGTTTTATGCTGATTTCATTATGATACGTCATTTTGAAAATACAAAGGAAATCTCACTAAATTATGAAAACAGTTCTTCATTTACATGTATTCTGTTTTCATGCATTCATACCTCATTCATATGATATATTGCTACCTGAGGCACTGACACGGGCACATGAGATTACACTCGGGTTAGATATCTACCCTAGCCTTGTTATAGGTTGCATGTTATTCTTATATTTGAGGATATATTATGATCATTGACCTGGGTTGCGTTATTTATGCGATTTCTGTGCGTAGATGTTTTTATATTCATGAGTTGGCAACTCACCCCCGTTGTGCCCCAGTTACTTGCAGGTTGCCGTACAGGTTTCATTACGGCTTTGCGGGCATAGTTTCCTTCGGGTGATTTGCTAGTAGGTGGGTTTACTTGTATCGTACCCCCATTATATATCTTGTATATCATTATTCTGTTGTATCTAGAAGTTCCATCAACCAAACTTGTATTTATTTTCAGATAGAGACCAGTGATGTTATTCCTCCGACCTTAGAGTCGCGCGTTTTATTTCTGTGGTTTTCTTGTGGTTTTGAGTTTCCTTTTGAATTTTGATCCTCGCCGTTGGCGTTGTATATTATATTGCTTGTGTGGTTGTGGTCGTCGATTGACGAAGAGCTAGCTCCAGCTTGGGGATGCCTTTTTATTGATTTCGTATACTATTTATGTTGTATCCCGTTTGGGAGCCAGTATTTACAAAGGAGACTCTGCCGAAATTTTCAGTAAATTTTTGATGTTTTTAGAAACCCGCATAATTCGGCTTATGCTATTAAAACTACTTGATTTAAATTGGTTTTCCTTCACTCTACTACTTTTCTTGGTTTGGATTTCTGGGTTTTCGGCTTACTTAGATTACGAACGCTTCGAGACGTTTCATAGTTTAAGTGTCGGTCATGTTCCGTACTTTCGGGTCGTGACAAAGTTGTTATCAGAGCGTTAGGTTTTACCTTCGGAGCGTAGGATGACCCTTGGTTTATGGAATAGGTGACTAAAGTAGAGTGACGTACCGTGGGTATGTTCCGCGGCATACTTACGACACGCCACTCCACTTAAAGAGCCTTAAGATGTACATTTCTTTGTTCAGTATTATATTCATTCCGATCTAGCCTCATCAGTACCAGTTATGGTTTTGCTGCCACGATTACGGGCAGAGAGAGCTACAGCAAGAGTTGCGGTCAGCACGAGCTCGTCACGAACGAGGACTGACCAGGGCGAAATTCCGGCAACACACGATTGCAGAGATGTGTCTTTTTACTGTGTTTCCGCGCCACGAGTGTTTGGCGGATCTCCTTTATGAGGTTACTCGGATGTGCTGATCGACACTAGAGGATTGAGCCAATGATAGAGGCCAGCCAGATTTTGATAACCGTTGATATGTTGCTTATTCATGATGATCGAGGCACTGTTCAGCATGCAAACGAGCGAGCCAGTTATTGTTGCGAATGACGAGATATTGCCCCAGATGCTTGAATTAGGGCAGAACGAGTTGTACTAAGAGATGATAGAAGGTCGCTAGTCATCGAGGATGAATGACTAGGACATGTGGATCGTTCGCCTACCCCGATGCGAGGTCATCAGATAGATTGGTTCCAGCTAGAGACGACTTCACGCGGAGACGTTGGGAGTCGACAGAGACGATCGAATGTCAGAAACCTATTATTCCAAGTTTAAAATAGTCGGAAAGACATGCAGGCAATTCTATGGTCCCTCTAGAAGAATGAAACCCTAACACGACTTAATGACCGTATGAAAGCCTTTGAACCTTCGGGTTTGCGGCAGTTCTACTGCGCCATTAATGAGGCTTGGGTTTGCCCTTCTACGGCTGGACCACCGATGCTGTGGTATATACTCGATACTATTAAACTGTGCCCAAGAGGTTGAGCTCTTGGGGGATTATGAGGTTTTGACGACTCGATCGGATGGCTCGACATAATTCGGATGCTAGGTGGTGAGATGCATTTCTTGGAAGACTCCCGATACGAGGATAGCCATTGGAGCTCAGTCCATGTAGCCACGATGAGACAAGTCTGAAGCAGTCGACATTAGAGAAAGTGGAGTAAAGAGGTCCGTACAAGATCTGGATAAGATGACGTTCCACTCTGCCGACATCAGAGATGCGATACGCATGCCGAGGCAGAGTACTGGATATACCTTCCAGAAGGAGTCGCGATGGGTATGCAGCCGTTCCGGAGCAAGATGCAGATATAGGAAAGGACGATGACTTCCGGACAGTTGGCAGGGACGAGACATGGAAGAGACCATGAGCAGGATTCCTTCCAGGACACTGCTGCAATGATACTTGCACCCAGGATCAGATGTGTCACGTACATTCAGAGAGCCAGAGGCCGATGCCAGTGATATGCTGTCTTACGAGTGGTCGCGATGATAGACCGGGAGATGACAAGAGACGTGCCAGCACGGGATCATCCCCGTTAGCACACCTGACAAGGCCGATGAGCCGATGGACCGAGAGATTGGTAATTCCCAGTGAAGACCTTGACCCAGGAGTGGTCATTGTTACGCACACCAGCAGGCCAGAGTTCATGATCATCGACGAGACGTCCCACTAGTGACCGTGACAGTTGGCCCGAGATTCTTAGAGGATGCGCTTGAGCGGTAATATGCCGCCATTATTGATTTCGATGTTTTGGGTGATTTATTCGAATGATTTGATTTTGATGATTGAGGATTTACGATCTTTGCACAGTGTTGCACTTGATATTGTTTTCGTTCTTGGGTTTCACATATTTGTGATTTTACGGTTTTAGACATTTGAGTTGATTTTGTGCGTATGCACGCACACGATTTGGTTCCTGCACTCTGTATAGTTTATATATATGCTTGCAGTGCAGTGATATGCCTTTTATGCACTTAGATGCACTGGACTTCGATTTCGATTGTGATACTCGATATTTGTTTTGTGCACCTTGTGCACCTGATTTGATTTTGCGCATGTTCGGCGCTTGATATTGGATTTCGTGATTTCGTGCATGATGGATGCACCTGCTTTGGATTTTCGCACATGTTGGGCGCATGTTTTGAGATATGATTTTGGTGCACACCAGGTGCACTAAATCGAGATTTTTCGTGCATGTCAGATGCACCTGATTTTGCTGTCAGGCACACATGCTGCCTACGACAGATGTTTCATGCACACCCGATGCACTTGGATGTTGTTTCTGTGCATATGTATGGCACATATTTGGATTTTGATTTCCGTGCGCACCAGACGCACGTAGTACTCATACGCGTATTTTGGGATTGATTTTTCCTATAGAGCAGTACGTTTTTATGATATTTACTATGTGTTTTCGTACTGGCCAGAACTAGTCAGAGGACAGTACCTGAATATATTTGGCATTCATTTCCTTCAGATATTTACATATATAGATTTGATATTTACGTGTGTAGTTCCGAATTATAGCATATTGGTTTTGTATTGGATTTGACATTTGTGTCCTTACCATGACTCCAATGATGGCGGGATGTTTGACGGAGTTTTGATTTTGAGTTATATGATCGTTGCTCATGCGCATGCATTGCGCTATGATGCGTATTATGTACTTATGGTTTCGGAGCCCCGACGACTTGATGATTTTGCTTAGATGTTTTTGTATTTGGGGGGAGTTTGAATTTAAATTCGGGGAACGAATTTCTTTAAGGGGGGAAGATTGTAGCCTTTTGAAAATCGTTTCGGTGAAATTTCGGAAAATCGGTAAAATAAGGGGGTTTTATGTAAAAACTCAAAATACAAATATCTTATTATAAAAATTAAATATACATATTCTAGCTATGTAATTGCTAGTATTTGGTGTTTATTGAGCCACTGGTGAAATTTCAAATTTTCTGAAAAAAATATTATTTTAATATTATTTTAAGCCGTCACTAATACATTTAATTAGGGAAAATTACAAATTGGAATGAGTTGAAACAAATTTTGTGCATCATAAAACATTAAATAAAATTTTATCATGTGGTTTTTGAAACGAAATCGGTTGCCAAATCGGTTTAGAAATTATTGAAGAAAAAAGGCTTTTTTTAGTGTAAATGGATATTTGGGGTGTTATATTTATCATTTTTCATCACCCCACACCCATACCCACACTCACACACCCCCATTTACTTCTCCCCTTGGCTGAATTCAGCAGCCCCCACCCTTTTCCCCACTTGAATTTGAAGAGAAAAGCAAAAGAAAAAGAAAAAAAGAAAAGGAGTAATGTTTTATTAATGAAGTATGGGTAATTGTTGACTTGGTCTTGTGTTGACTTGAAACCCACACCTCTCTCTCACTCCCTCACCAATTTCTGGCCGAGCCTCTCTTGGGCAGCCCCCCCAAATTTCTCCTCTCATTTCCTCATCAAAACCCAACAAAAATCAACCATTTCTCTCACAAATTCAAAGCTAAACCCAAATCCAATCTCTACCCATTTTTCCTTAGCCCATTCTAACATGATTCTTGGAGAAAAATTTGCATTTGAGAGGCTATATTGCAAGGTTTGATCCATAGTTTGTGAGGTATAAAATCTTGATCTTTTGTTACATTATTTGTTATTACTTCAAATTAAGTTAGTAAAGCGTTTAATTTTAGGTTTGAAATTTGCAAGTCCAAATTCATGAGATTAGGGTTTGTGAAAATGTAGTTAGGGTTTTGGGAAATGAGATTATAGTTGTGTGATGTATTTAACATGTTAATACTATGCAAAATTAATCTAGTTGCTATTTTCCAAATTGTAACATTTAAAATGTCCAAAATAAGTTTTTTTGTTTTGCAAACTGGGTTTTGGAATTTAATTGCATGTGTGAGATTAAAAATGTAATTATGGTTTTATGACTTCATTAACATTTTAAAATGTAGTTTAATGCTTTAAATCATGCAAATCCAAGCTAGATTGTTGTATGTGCATTTTTGCTATAAAATGGTTGAAATTGGTTAAAATTGCAAACTAGGTTTTTGAAATTGAATTAAATTGTGCGTTTAAAATTTACATAGTGGTTTCTATGGAATAATTAAGATATTAAGTTATCATCTTGGTCACTAGAATTATTAAAACATCATGTTTTGTATAAAAACGGTAATTTGTGCTTGCTATATTTTTGGAAAAATGACTTTTTAACTGAAATTGGTGTTTTTGGGAATTATAAGCTATTTTATATTATAATTAGTGCTTGTAATTGTACAAATGAGTGTGTTGGGAGTTTTCTCGATTGTTTGGCGTTTGTACGCCGACGTCGAGGGTTTTTGGGTTCATTTGTGAAAGCAACCATAGGTTTTGACTTATGTAGGATTCATGTGTCGTTTTGGTCATGAGTCGGATTTTAATGCGATACGATGCGTTGTGATATATAGGTACCCCCATGTGGACTTCGAGACGACAAGCAAGCGCGTGGCGACGTCGGCTCCGGCGAGCGAGGACCAGGTGAGTAGATTTATATCTACGGGGAGAAGTCGGGTGTATGACGTATAGCACCCCCGCAGTCCGTGGTGGTGTATACGGATGCGTATACACACCAAAAATTATTATATGTTATTTGGGATAAATAACGATGTTAGGATAGATATTGGTGTGTTGGATTACTTTAGTGTTGCGAACCCTAGGGTAGTGTTGCACTACACATACACACATACATACTTGCATACAATCCTATTTATATGTGCTCATGGGATTCTTTATTGTTATGTGTTCACATGGGTATGGGACTATGTGTTCACATACGGATATGAGGACGATACTAGGGATTGAGCTGAGTCAATGAGATTTGTTTTGTGGTTGTGATATCGGTTTGTACGAGACTGTCGATCAGTAGTCATATCATGACTATATTGATGATATTAGTATTGTACTAGACATAGGTCAGTACCCTGGACTATGATCTTGGATAAAGAGGATACTAGATGAATAGTGTGATGAATATGATATTAACCCGTACCCAGATTTGGGGATGCCGTACGACGGATTTATGTACGAGCTATATTTTGATGATTGATCCGCACCCTTGACTTGGGATGTCTGATTATAGATATGGTATCGGATATGATATTATTGAGGCGGTATCACCGACAAATATATATACAGGTATGTATATGTATCGACTCAGATGTTAGGCGGTTTCCTTACCTGTAGCCCAGCTGGTCAGCTTAGCCCTTTAGTTTAGTTTAGTTGTTAGATTAGATTCGATTCTTACCTATTTCAAAACTAACGAATCGTGGGTATTTAAAAAGACAGCCCAAGGGATCCTACGGATATTTCAAAAGACGTATCTTTTCATAAAAATACCGTAGCCCCTATTTTCAAAACCTCATGATTCTTGTTATTTCAAAAGGCACCATTTGTAGGACTTATATTAGGTTAATGCAGATTAGTTATAGTTGCGTCTAGTATTCAGCTCCCGCTCTTTATTGTGGTTCGCTTCGCATCGCATGCTTATATTATGTTTCATACTCCATTATTGATATCATGCTGTTAGGACACCAGCACCATTACCGATGATGCGTATGTACCACGTACACTTACTTGCCGGCTCACACACATCTTCATCGGTAATTGCCATGTCACGTACACCTTAGAAAATATTATTGCTTGACTTAGCTTGTTAGTTAGTAATTTGACATGATATTAGTGTACCTGCCTTATATGCCAGCTTAACAATGTAGTTATTACTTGTCACTTCATGCATACTGTTATTCATTGTTGTGCCTATATTCATGGTTTTACAAGCTATTGATGATTTGGATTCGGATTTCCATGAAATTTTCTGGATTTGGGGGGAAAACCGCAAAACTTATATAAACTGATTTCGCTCTTTTAAATAAAAAGTGCGGTTTTTCCCATGCTGTATGAGTCGTCCACCATGAGTTTGCTGATGGATTTCGAGACCCGATTCGAGGAGACGGATGAACCGTTTCGGGTACATGGTGGACCCGGTAAGGTACCCCGGGGCAAGAAGCGCGTGATGATGACGATGTGAGCCTGGCAGGGGAGCACCACATACCAGTGATTTTACCCGACGCGTCGGATATCCGGAGGATACCGTCGTGGTCTTGAGATGGATGGTAGGGGCCGGTCTGGACTGACGGTGCCCTAGATATTAAGACTGTGATATTGAGATTTCGAGATATTGAGGTACAGAGACTGTGATACAGAGATATCGAGATATTAGGATTACGTTTTGTGCCGATGCCAGGCACTGTTTTATGCTGATTTCATTATGATACCTCATTTTAAAAATACCAAGGAAATCTCACTAAATTATGAAAACAGTTCTTCATTTACATGTATTCTGTTTTCATGCATTCATACCTCATTCATATGATATATTGCTACCTGAGGCACTGACACGGGCACATGAGATTACACTCGGGTTAGATATCTACCCTAGCCTTGTTATAGGTTGCATGTTATTCTTATATTTGAGGATATATTATGATCATTGACCTAGGTTGCGTTATTTATGCGATTTTTGTGCGTAGATGTTTTTCTATTCACGAGTTGGCAACTCACCCTCGTTGTGCCCCAGTTTCTTGCAGGTTGCCGTACAGGTTTCATTACGGCTTTGCGGGCATAGTTTCCTTCGGGTGATTTGCTAGTAGGTGGGTTTACTTGTATCGTACCCCCATTATATATCTTGTATATCATTATTCTGTTGTATCTAGAAGTTCCATCAACCAAACATGTATTTATTTTGAGATAGAGACCAGTGATGTTATTCCTTCGACCTTAGAGTCGCGTGTTTTATTTCTGTGGTTTTCTTGTGGTTTTGAGTTTCCTTTTGAATTTTGATCCTCGCCGTTGGCGTTGTATATTATATTGCTTGTGTGGTTGTGGCCGTCGATTGACGAAGAGCTAGCTCCCGCTTGGGGATGCCTTTTTATTGATTTCGTATACTATTCATGTTGTATCCCGTTTGGGAGCCAGTATTTACAAAGGAGACTCTGCCGAAATTTTCAGTAAATTTTTGATGTTTTTAGAAACCCGCATAATTCGGCTTATGCTATTAAAACTACTTGATTTAAATTGGTTTTCTTTTACTCTACTACTTTTCTTGGTTTGGAATTCTGGGTTTTCGGCTTACTTAGATTACGAACGCCTCGAGGCGTTTCGTAGTTTAAGTGCCGGTCATGTTCCTTACTTTCGGGTCGTGACACTAACCGTCACTGCCTCCAAGTGCTTCGGGACAGCACCCAACTACTACCTGTTTGCATGACTCAATAGAGCCATGGTAGGGTAATAATCTAAGAACAGTGGGAACACACTCGAGGCGAAGTGACAGTGTCAAGTAAACGGACTAAGCGGTACTCATGTCACCTGAGAACTGATAACTGACGATAGGTATAATACCAACCTACAGTTCCCAGCGAGTCATGTCAGTGTACTCATAAACTAACGAGCACCTGCATACTATCTCCAGTACGACGTACTGATGGCTGTGGGTCAGACCACCTCCCCTCCTGGGATGAGAAGTGTATAAACTAGTCTACTCTGGCGTATCGTCGCCCTCTCTCGATAATCCTACGACCAGGGACCTGTAAAAGGATGTGCTTATAGACTACCCAGCCCCCACTAGTGTGACTGCCATCACAACGCTGGTAGTCAAGTAAAAGATCCTAAGGGCACTATCAATATGTATTAGTGTTATATCAAAAGAACTATATACACATATTAAGATAGATACAAACCAAGTAGCGTACTACCAAATTGAGCAAGATTGTTATAAATCTGTGTACATATCCCAAGCTTCCAAAATGTAATATAAAAACTAGTACTATACAATAATGTCCTCTAGAGCATATCACACTAACAATCTCCCAATTGCACTAAGGCCATGTGCTGGCATATCGCAGACCTATCATCTTGAATAGCCTCTCGAACTACGTCTGAGGAATGGCCTTTGTGAATGGATCTGCAGTGTTATCCTCTATAGCAACCCTCCGAACCTCGATCTCCCGACGATCCACGATCTCCCTGATTCAGGTGATACCGCCTCAAGATCTGTATGGACTTCTGATGGGACCTGGGTTCCTTTGCTAAAGTTATAGCCCCGTTGTTGTCACAATACAGAGGTATTGGATCAACAATGGACGGAACCACCTGAAGTTCTGTTAAGAACTTACTCATCCAGGCTGTTTCTTTTGCGACATCAGATGCTGCGATATACTCCGCTTCCATCGTCGAGTCAGCAACGGTTTCCTGTTTGGAACTCTTCCAACACATCGCTCCTCAATTGAGAATAAATATATAACCGGACATGGATTTGGAGTCATCCTTGTCACTCTGGAAGCTAGAGTCAGCAAAGGCCTCGATCTGGAGGTCTTTTCCACCATAAACCAAAAACATATCCTTAGTCCTTCTCAGGTACTTCAGAATGTTCTTTACCGCTATCCAGTGCTTCTCCCCAAGGTTTGACTGATATCGGCTTACTACACTCAGTGCATAAGCTACATCTGGTCTGGAACACAACATCGCATACATTATAGAGCCTTCCGCAGAAGCGTAGGGTATAATAAACATGCGATCCCTTTCCAAATCAGTCTTGGGAGACATCTCTTTGGAGAGGGTGATTCCGTGACAAGCCGGTAAATTACCGCGCTTTGAATCTTCAATACTGAATATTTTCACTATGTTGTCGATGTACCTAGACTGTGAAAGTCCCAACTTCCTCTTAGATCAATCACGATAAATCTGGATCCCCAGAATGTAAGAGGCATCACCCAGGTCTTTCATGGAGAATCTTTGTGACAAGAACCCTTTGACAGATTGTAGCATAGGAATATCATTTCCTATCAAGAGAATGTCATCCACGTTTAAAATGAGGAATACGACAGTTTGTGCTACAATCTTACTATAAATGCATGGTTCATCTCCATTTTTGATAAAGCCAAATTCTTTGACCAGCTCATCAAAACAGATGTTCCAACTCCGCGATGCCTGCTTCAGTCCATAAATGGACATCAGCAACTTGCACACTTTTCCGCTGCTCCTACTCAGAATGAATCCCTCTGGCTGATCCATATAGACGCACTCCTCTAAATTTCCATTTAGAAAAGCGGTCTTTACGTCCATCTGCCAAATTTCATAATCATGGAAGGCAGCAATGGCAAGAAGGATCCGAATGGATTTGAGCATAGCCACTAGAGAAAAAGTTTCGTCATAGTCCAAAGCAGGTCTTTGACGAAAACCCTTTGCAACAAGTCTAGCCTTATAGGTTTCAACCTGTCCATCTACACTAATCTTCCTTTTGAAGATCCATTTGCATCCTACGGGTTTTACCCCTTCTGGAGCAAAGTCCATACTTTGTTGGTGTATATGGACTCTATCTCGGTCCGCATTGCATCCAGCCAACTTACCGAGTCAGTGCTCTGAATGGCCTGCTGGAAGCTAGTGGGCTCATCATTATCAATGATGCAATCCTCTCTATCCCCGTCTATGAGAAAACCGTAGTATCTCTCAGGTGGATGAGAAAGCCTACTACACCTGCGGAGCGGTGCGGGAATGTCCTGTCCCTTCGAACCTTCTGGTTCTACTAAGCTTTCAGTAATAGCTTATGGTTCTGGAATTTCATCAAGTTCTATTGCGCTCCAACTTATCTGATTTTCTAAAAATTCAGTTTCCAAGAAGCAGGCATGATGAGAAACAAATATCTTTTGTTCCTCTGCGTAATAGAAGAAATATCCCTTGGAGTTCTTTGGATATCCCACAAACTTGCACTGTACTGAGCGTGCCTCGAGTTTGTCTGTATGCTGCTTATTGACAAAATCTGGACATCCCCATGTCTTAATGTGTTTAAGATAGGGTTTCTTCCCACTCCACATCTGATATGGTGTGGTAGGCACTGACTTAGTTGGAACCCGGTTCAAAAGATATGCAGCTGATTCTAGTGCATATCCCCAGAGAGATCACGGTAACTCAGCGTTACTCATCATGGAACGTACCATATCCAATAGGGTTCGGTTCCGTCACTCCGATACACCATTGTGTTGTGGTGTGTAAGGTGGAGTAAGTTGAGAGAGAATTCCATTCTCTTTTAGGTAATCCACGAACTCGGCACTCAAATATTCACCACCTCGATCAGATCTCAGTGTTTTGATACTCTTACCTGTTTGTTTTTCTACTTCATTCTTGTATTCCTAGAATTTTTCAAAGGCTTCAGATTTATGCTTCATTAAGAAGACATGTCCATACCTTGAGAAATCATCCGTAAAAGTAATGAAGTAAGAATTACCACTTCACGCATGTGTAGACATTAGACCACATATATCGTTGTGTATGAGTCCCAAGAGCTCGCTTGCTCTTACTCCGTGTCCAGTAAATGGAGTCTTTGTCATCTTTCCCAGGAGACAAGATTGACAGGTTGCATAAGACTGATATTCGAACAGATCCAAATATCACTCTTTATGTAATTTAGTCAATCGTGTTCCGTTGATGTGACCCAGTCTACAATGCCAAAAGAAAGCATGATTTAATTCTAGAGACTTTCTTTTGTGTGTATTCTGGATATTGAAAATCCGCGGTTGGTTTAATACGTATATGCTGTTGCTTAATGTACCCGACCCAATCAAAACATGATTAAGGTGAATGTTTACAACATTGCATACAAATGCAAAATCATAATCTTCTTTAGACATTAAAGATACAGATATGATATTACTAGTTGAACTGGGTATAAAATAACAGTTGCGGAAAACCAAAACTTGTCCATCTGTCAACCCTAAGTGATAGTCCCCCACGGACTCAGCATCCATGCTTGCTCCGTTTGCAATTCTTTGAGTCATATCACCTGCCTTCAAAACTCTATGCATTCTCAGTGCCTGCAAAGAATTAAAGATATGAGATCCTGATCTGGTATCCAATACCCAGAAAGTAGAGTTGATTGACAGATAGTTTTCAATAACATACACACATGAAGCCGAAGCCACAACTTGCTTCGGGTCCTGGTTCTTGACCTTCCAAGCCCTGCAATCTTTCTTCCAGCGTCCTTTCTTGTAACAATAAAAGCATTCTTCCTTCCCCACAATCTGTCCCGCTACCTTTGCTTTGCAATTGGCTTCCACCTTACTAACACCGCCCCTTGGTTTGGTAGGGGCTTTCTTCTTCTTTCCTATGGCTTTCACCTTGGACCTAGAAGAAGAAGCTCCTCCAATAAACAAAGCGGGTGTTTCCCTGACTTTCTGTAGGGTGCCTTCTGCACTCCTCAACATGTTGAGGAGTTCCGGAAGTTCAACATCTTTTCCTTGCATGTTGAAATTCAGGATAAACTGGGCGTAGGTGGAAAGAAGGGACTGGAGAATCAAGTTAGTGTAGAGCTCGTTCTCTAACGTGGTCTCGAGGTCCGCGAGCTCCTCAATGTAGCCAATCATCTTAAGCACGTGTTCCGCTACAGATGATCCGACGGCCAACCTCGCTGAAAAAAGCTTTTTCGAGGTCTCGTATCTTGCGATACGGGATTGCTCTCCATATAGTTCCTTAGTATGGAGAAATATGGATTCAAGATCCATATTCTCGTGCCTCTGATGTTCATTGTCCATAGAGGCAAGCACGAGGCACTTGGCCTTCGCGCAGTCTATCTCCCAGGTCTTACGGATTTCTTTATCCGCGACACTAGATTCTGGACCTAGGATGCCGGGGGCCTTAGTGGCAAGGAGATACCCCAACTTGTCATAAGTAATTGCCATTTTGACATTCCTGAACCAATCTTTGTAGTTTGGCCCTGACAGTATATTTTTATCTAATAGTAACTTAAGGCCCGTCATGATGTTTGGTTGCTGCAATTAGGAGAGAGGGAAGAAACACTTTAGTTTGATTCTCTTGCAAGTTTAGAGTCGTTTTTAGTTTGTCTAAACAAGATGGCTCCCACTGTTTCTCGAATTCTTCCTCAAACCATAAAAGAAGAACTAGTCGGGATTGATCTCACCGTACAATACTTGCTTAACCGTTCAGCCAGGCCAGTGTCGGTACTTCGAGGGAGGTTTTACGACGCTTTCGCAAAGTTCCTTAATTAAATAACCTCTTTTCCCTGTGGGCGTAGCCCCGCTAACACCTTTCTAATCACCTACTTGGTTTATAGAATTGATCATTAAGTGAAAAAATCTCCCGAGGAGTAGCATATACTCACAGTTGGATCGGGATCCAAATATCATCATGTGATAAAGCTAAAGGAATCCTACCAAAATCATCACACTTCAAATGGTATGCAACACTAGCAAGTTTCAGTTTCCTTAGAAACTCCCAATGTGGATTTTTGCCCCATGCTCTTATGACCTTGACTTTGGCCAACAAATCATAAGTCACATGTCATGTTCTACAGGTCATTTTCCAGGTTAATTTGAACTCACTTGTACCTACCATTGAATTTGGCCAACAAAACAGTACGACTGTCCCTAACCAACGCATTTATCTATGCTTCATATGAATATCCAACAGCTACCAATCACTATGCCTTGACTTTGGCCAACAAACATAGCTTGAATGCTATTGACTATCCATACGAAATAACGGAGGGCTATGAATGGTTTTGGCAAAACTATGAATGTAGTGAACTTGATATAATCGAAGGAACGTGATAGCTTTTAAAAGGAGTGGTTTAAGATCCGCATTTAAAAAGTTTTGCTGTTTTGAAAAAACCGAGTGGGTTTTGAAATTGTTCCAACGATTTAACTTTGGTTTGTTTTCTTTGCATTAATATAATGCGTCCCATCAATTAATCCTACCAATGTAGAAAACAATGAAAATATGACGTACGCTTATGCCATCCGCAATCGCCATCGGGCCCCGTCATCACCCGTTAGGTTACTTAACTAACGACAGAGCAGGGGCTGGACTAGCACGGATGCAAAACATAAGCAACGCCTACTAGATATTATATATAGATATAAACATTCGTCAGACGCAATGATAGAGATTCTAGATCACAGATGAACACTTTGGATATGCCAGGAATCCGTGTTTCGTTCGAGCCTGCAGCGAAAGACGGATTACACGGTCGCGATGAATAGCCAAACCTCATCCTAGACCCCTACGGGTGCGGCAAACTACCCGCCAAATACCCGAAGTGAAGCAGCCTCCCTCAACAACGTGAGTAGGCCACTCAGCATTTCAAAGTACTTGGTAGTTTGTGCACCCCACCTTAGGTCTATCCTAGGAGCAAAAAACAGTAAAAGAAATAATATACAATAGTGGCTACAACCTCAACCCGGGTGTGCGGCCATGAAATAATATTACATCAAATTACAAATTACATCGAATGAAAGATAAATAAACACTCATCTCATACCCCCGGCTATTCATCCTCGACGATCCAACAAGTTCATATACACAATCCAATATCACAGATCACAGATATGTACAACCCCCACTAATCGACGTATAGCGATTAGTAGACGTTCAGTACATATATCACATTACAGATATAATCCAATTAGCTAAAGTTTATAGAATTTCGATCAATATTGTAATTTGAAACTACCCTAAATACAACACTGTACTCAGAAGAATCTGGGCAGAAACAAAGTATCTGAAAAATCACAAAATATCAAGCTGGACAATCTGCACGAAAAATGAGTTGACACCGAGTCGACTCGGCCGCGGATACGCGGCGAAACCCATGGTTTCATCGCGCTTCCTTGGCAGTCTAATCGAGTCATGAGCTCGTTTTTCTTGGGTGTCCCTAAAAAAGCCTGCATATATTTTTCAGGTTTCTGAAAATATTTTTAGACCTATTTTACAAATCGGCAGAAAACACAAATTTTGGATGTATTTTGTGATTTTTCCGGGATCGAAGTTCTAAAGACTTTTCTAACATGTTGTTGTTTTGCTAGGCTCTGATACCACTGTAAGTCTATGTTACACACCCCGGTACTTATGGGGAGGCGGAAAGAGTAAAAATCAAACTTTTATCATAAGGAAACATAAACTAACCATGAAGGATCTTTGCTAAACAAAAAAAACAAACAAACAAACAAGGATCTTTAACTACTAGGTTAAGAGGTTATACCAAAAGCTTGAACTCCTTCTCTTCGTGTGTTGCTTTCTTTCCTTGTGTGCTCCTTTGAGTGGTGTAGACGGCTCCTCCTCTTCGTCTTCTCTTTGCCAAAGAAAGATCCACCCGAAGGCCTCTACCTTGAGCTCCTACCTCAACAATGAAGTAATTAGATTGCTTGACTTACTTGGCTAAGAACCCTAGAGTGAGTAGAGAGGTGTTTTGATGGTTTAGTCTCAAAAGTTTATGATTTTCAACACATGAAACACTTAAGCTTTGAGAGAGGAAGAAGGGGAGCTAACTATGAAAGAGAAAGAGAATGATAGAATGAAATGAACCTTGCTCTCATATGTTAAATATATGATAATAATAATAATTAAGAAAATTGTGATGGTGAATTGATTTGACCACTATCATTTTATATTTAATGCTAAGCATGCTTCAAGGAGAATCTTATGCTTAACAAAAACAATGAGAAAAATATCTAGGTTAAAGTAAGTCAACAAGTCAAATGGTCAAACCAATTCTAACCATGATACAATTATACTTAATTACTATTATTAATCATATTGCTTATTCTCATTAGGGATTTGATCAGGTCAATGGTCAAAAACCCTAATGAGGTGTCTCCCTCTCCGCCTCAGTCAACTGTACGTACGTACCTGCACTCATGTTTCGAAGAAACACGAATACAATGAGGAAAGACCAATCCCAAAACAAATACTAGGATCTGGCTTAAACCAAAGCCCACTAGTAATGTCTGCCCGAACACCGAACACGCACAAGTACGCATATGTGAACGAACCCTGTCGTAAAACCATACGACCTCTACTCTGTTTTGCCCAAAGGTTAATAACCCACTGTGTGGGACTCTAAAGACTCGACACTACACTGGCTGTGTGTATAACCAAAGGCCACAAGCGGTACTAGCTATACATAACGGTCCCCAGGTAGATGTTGATAAGAAGACCGATGAGGTGAACCTATCCAGACTCCTACTGAGCCTAAATGCGACAATCTCTGTACAGTCTGGTCTGTTCGTCTAAGAGTAACGCATGTCGGGCCTAGGGGGCGGTAAACGTCAGTCCCCTAATAGCGGTATAAGTCATGTCGGAGTGTAGCCCAGAACACCCTGAGAAACTACTGGAAACGCTACCAGTAAATCTCGCTTGCCCTAACCAGGGAATTTGTGTAATGGCTCTCCTAGACATAGCGCGATATCAACTCCCAATACCGGTAGAGATGAATCCTGTCTAACTTTCACTTCTTCCAAGTGCTTCGGGACTGCACCCAACTACTACCTGTTTGCACGCCTCAATAGAGCCGTGGTGGGGTAGTAATCTAAGAACAGTGGGATACACTCGAGGCGAAGTGACAGTGTTAAGTCAACGGACTAAGGTGTACTCATGTCACCTGGGAACTGATAATCGACGATAGTATAATACCAACCAACAGTTCCCAGCGAGTCCTGTCCAGTGTCCTCGTGACCTAACGAGCACCTGCAATCTATCTCCAGTACGACGTACTGATGGTTTTGGGACAGACCACCTCCCCTCCTGGGATGAGAAGCGTATACATTAGTCTACTCTGGAGTATCGATGCCCTTTTTCGATAATCCTATGACCTGGGACCTTTAAAAGGATGTTCTTATAGACTACCCAGCCCCCACTAGTGTGACTGTCATCACAACACTGGTAGTAATGCAAAAGATCCTAAGGGCTCTATCAATATGTATTAGCGATATATCAAAAGAAACATATACACATATTAAGATAGATACAAACCAAGTAGCATACTACCGTATTGAGTAAGACTGTTATAAATCTGTGTATATATCCCAAGATTCCAAAATGTAATATACAAACTAGTACTATACAATAATGGCCTCTAGGGCATATCACACTAACAGGTGGATCAATCTGCTCTTGTAGAGTGGGCATGCCGTCCTGGTTAGTCCTCATCTATGACGATTCTTCCCTGACCTTGGCTTTAGTGGCAGCTCTCTGCGCCCTCGTAGTCTTCCGCGGCATTTGTCACGACCCGAAATATTAGCTCGTGACCGGCACTTAAATCGCGCCACGTGTAAAGGCGTAACGTAATTTAAGTAAGCCGAAACCCAGAAATCTAAATCTCTTTAAGAAAAATCAAGGTGGTGATGTTTTGAAATAAAGGTATAATGAAATCAAGTTTTCTTAAATGCGTAGAAGAGGAACATGAAAAATGCAAGTAGAATTTACCAGTTCAAAAACATGTTTTTTCTTTTAAAAATTTGGGCAGCACCTCCTTTGTATATTTTGATCCAAAACCACATATACATAATAAAATAAAGGCATCCCTAAGCGGGAGCTGGCTCTTCGCCAACCGGCGGATCACAACCTAGCAAGACAGTATAAGTATAAGTATACGACGCCCAACGGCGAAGTTCGCCATAAAAGATAAAAAAAATAAGCAGGACATCAAAACCACACGTAGCGGAATACCCCTCGCTCTAAGTCTCGCAACCACAATCTCACTAAGTCTCATTACTCATACAAATTCTAGTTTGATTGATGGAGTTGACTATATATAATATGAAATATAAATACAAGAGTGGGTACGATACAAATGTTCCACCTACCAAGCAAATCACCAAGAAGTAGCTATATGCCAGCGATGCCGCCACGGATCCATGCGGTCAACATGCAAGAACTGGGCACAACGGGGGTGAGTTGCCAACTCGTGAATAGAAATATATCAACAGATAGAAATCAAATAAACAACACCTCCTATATAAACTATATCATAAAGGCAATACTATGATATCTAGGGTGACCATATCTGTATGTGTGCAAACAATGAAATCAACACCTATTTTTATGTGGATATCATCCAATCATATGATCAATGTCTGTATGCATGCGGATCTCGTCCAACCATATCGTCCATGTATGTATCATAAAAGCAAATGCATGAAAATATGAGGATATAAATCAACATGTGTCCCTCGCGACCCATCAAAATCATGGAACTTGAGTGCCTAGCATCGACACTCGAAAACATCATGAAAATCGTGCCCAGCATCGACACGTAAATACTCAAATCTCTCAGGCTCCGTCTGTCCAAATCGGCCCTCGGGCTCCGTCAGTCCGGATCGGCCCATCCCATCTCTCAACTCCAGTCTTTATCCTCCGGATATCTGACGAGCCCAAATACTATCACCGGTAGGTAGTGGACTCTCTGCCAGGATCAACGTCTACTGCACAGCAGATCCATTCTCGCCCCGGGGTACCATACCGAGTCTACAATGTCCCCGCAATCGGCCTCATCCTGCATCTCGAATCGGGTATCACTGTCACATGTCTTAGAACTGAGAAAACGCATAGTGGATGCACTGAAATATCATATCAAGAAAAACCGGGTTTTTAAAACAATACATACATTCTTTTTAAAATGACCACGGTTCTGAAATCCAGAAATCTCATGAAAACAGCACATCCCAATGTGTATAATCGTATAGCATGATGTATGCGACATATAACAGAAATGTAAGCAAATCCGTATATCATGCAACATGGAACAGTAAATGCACATATCGAGGGAAAACCGCTCTTTTAAAATAATCCAATTTTAAAATATGTCCCGCGGTTCCTAAATTCTCCAAAGTCAAATGCTACAACGTATAAAGGTGTATATGTAACTATAGCAAGTAAACTATGCAAGGAGTTATATCATGATGCAGCAATCCTACTGTGTAATGACATGGCAATTATCAATGTTGAAGTGTATGAGCCAGCAAATCTGTGTACGTGTAACATATGCATCATCGATAATGGTGTGAGTGTACTAGCACAGGTATATTCAATACAATGAGAATAACATGAATGCATCATAAGGTAAATCATCTGCTAAAAGCTATAAGATATACGCATCTATCATATGTCTGAGTCGGTGAATCTAATAATCGGCATCTAGCCTCACAGCATCACGTATTGTATAACCCATCGTATGGCATCCTCTAGTCACGGGTATGGATCAAACAACAAGTCAAACTCATTATGTACGGAAAATCATCGTACGGCTGCATAAAACCAATAGGGATCCTATAAACCTTTACGACAATGAGGGTACGGGCATAATGTCTCGTATGGCTTATCATTTAAGATTCACAACATTATATATATCTATATACCTATGTCCCAAGTCACATTTATAACAATCTCATATTAGGGGACCGGCGAAGGTATCAATCATCTCAATCGACACACATCCGTATACCAACATATCATCAATCATCATATTACATCGTCTTATCTTTTCATCGCACTTATCTCCCACATCAATTCAATTTCACATATCCAATCTATCTTCACAATAAGCATACATATCTAATCTAACACACACACCCGAACCATACAATCAATTTTCAAAGGGGCGAATCGTAGTTTTGAAAGTAGGGGCTACGGTGTTTTACAAGAAGAATATATCATTTGAAAATCCATAACGTCCCTTAAGGTATTTTTTTAAAAGATACATACGATTCTTCATTTTAAAATAGTTATGGTTCGGATGACACACCTACGTCGGCTATCTATTCCTATAGTATCCAATACTGCAACATCATCGAACATCGTCCTCAAAACCCATCATCACGTATCAATCATATTATATCACTATTAACATCCTTCAGTTTCAAATATGGTTCTCTAACTATCTTATAACCCTATTCCTAGTTTTCTATTAAAGGTTTCCATAACCATATTCTATATATAATTGGTTTCCATCAATGTTTGCAGGGGTGCTATACGCCATCCACCCGACTTCTTCCGTTGTTATAGATCTGTTCACCTTGACCTTCGCTTGCCGATGCCGATATCGCCACGCGCTTGCTTGTCATCTAGAAGTCTTTGTGATGGTACTTACATATAATAACGTATCGTATCGCATTAAAATCCAATTCAAAACCAAGACGTCAAGCGAATCTCACATAGGTCAAAACCTTTGGTCTACATCTTGCAATTCAACCAAATAACCCTCGATATAGACGTACAAACGTCAAGTGATCGATATCATCAAAAATATAAAAACTTAAATTCATAAACATCACGAAACATACGGCAGAAACCAATAAAACATGCTCCGGATTTTAGTTCAGGTCAAAACTAAGTGCAACAATAGTACTGGGTTGATGTATAGGGTGTAAATGACTTACAGAAACAACCTGGGAACCTAATTATACAAAGTGGCCTACCCCTACCCCCAAAAATCCGGCCAGCTCGGTTCTGCAGGGGAATTGGGGTCTCTTTTTGTTCGGGTAGCCTCGTGATGTCTTAATTTGGTCCCTGTTATTGTTTGGTTGTCTCAAAATTCCCCCGGGCCATCCCAGATTCCCTGCACCCACTATATCGTCACAAAACCGACACGAAAGTTTCCAAATTTCATATTTTGGGTTAAGTTACTGGTTTGGTCTAGGTTTCACTCTTTAAGGTGGTTTAGGGTCACCAATAAGGCTCATTAGCACAACCACCACTCAAGAAAACCCTAACCCTTTCTACGAATTTTCAAAGTTCCCTAAACGGCATCAAAACACTTCTAAACTTGAATAGGTGATATAGTAATTTAAATACAATCCTAATGGTGTAGAAATTACCTTATTTGGCAAATCAGGAATTTTTTTTATTTGCCCCAAGTCTTCAAAATCAGATTTTTCTTTTTCCAAAGTGTTTGTGAGAAGCTTGTACATGTTTTTTGTGAAGAGGGAATGATGTTTTTGTGTGTTTTTCATGGTGTTTTGAGGGTTGTAGTGGAGGAGGGAGATGGGGCAGCAGCCATCAGAGGAGGGAGAGGAGAGATGATGAAGATGATGAATGATTGCAATGGCCTTTGGTCAATGTTAACCCCTCACCGACTCCCACTCTCTCTCATGCCCATCCCTCAATATCCTATTCATTTCTTTTGTTTTCTTTTCTTTCTGCAATAGGTAACCAAAAACAAATAAGCATACAGACAAGAATCATGTAGGAAAAATGTAACAAGTGTGAAAATGATATGGTGCATGTCAAGTGCAAAAAAACCGGATTAATGCAAAATTAGCTATATTTAATCGCGATTAGTATTAAAAGTGAATATAATTAATCATGAAAGTTTGTAATTTGCTTAAATCACCTAAAACACCCCCATTTCAGTAATTTCTATAATTTTCCAAATTTTTCCCAATTTATCGTTATTTAATTATACCGCCTCATTAAAATATTCAATATATTTATTATTTAATTATAAAAATTCCGAAATATAATATTTTATTTTTCTGAAATCTTACAATCTTCCCATATTAAAGAAATTCGGTCCCCGGATTTAAATTTTAAACCCCTTAATTCCTAAAACATTTCAGTACATGATCATGTCGTCGGGGCTCCGAAACCACGGAAGATATATAAACACTACAGCGCATTGTGTGGGCTTGAAAAACGAGTACCAAACTCATAATCGAACTCCGTCAAGCGTCACGCAAATCATCGAATTAGCATGCATATCATCGGAGTTACAAGGGAGATACAGACCTCAAAATCCAATACCGAAACCTACTATACACTAGTCAAATATTATAATATATATATAGTATGCATCCATGAAAAAAAATCTCCAAAAACGGAATAGACACATGCGAAAACCTTTTCTGAATTTCCGTGTGATGCGTAACTCACGGCATAAGTGACGGATGCTCATTTATAAAGTAATAAATATACGTTCCTTTAAGTTTTGCTCAAATATACGTCTCGTCGTTTTTAAAATATCCCAAAAGGTTTTCCTTTATAAATGTTCGTGTCGCTCGCGGACACGTAGGAAATAGCGAGACAATAGCACCCTTTTTTTTTGAAAACCTCTGGTTAAACTTTTAAATGCATGCCAGTACCCAGGCACTGTCCACAGATCAGTCCAATTCGGCTACTATATAATATAGTACCCATCATGAAAACAAGGTGCTCAAAAGCAAGGTCGGACTCAAAAGGCGTATCCAACAATCACATGCGTTTGGTGCGTATGGAAATCAAATTTAATACAAGTGCTACAAATGTGCACAAAACCAAAACAATGTGCAACAGGTGTGCATGAAAACATCTGTCCAGTGCAACGGGTGTGCGCGACAACAAAATCAGGTGCATCTGATATGCATGAAGAATCTCAATTTAGTGCATCTGGTGTGTACTAAAATTGCATCAAACGCCCAAGTATGCGTAAGAATCCAAATCAAACGCACAAGGTGCACGAAAACAAATATCTAATATCGAAATCGACGGTATACAACACATTTCAATCCAAATCAAAATCAAGTATACCGTGATATATAATCTCACAACCATGTGCATCAGCGTGCACAAAATCGAATCAAAATACTAAAAGTGCATGAAAACTATGCCGAAAGCATAAGTCAATCACATGCATACCATAGGCATGAAATCAAAATCAATTTCTCAAGTGACATCAAATCGAAGTCAAGTGCAACTGTGGTGCACAAAATCTCAATCCAATTCAACTATCATGAACAAATACCAAATCCAATGCATCCTGTACACGAAATATCAAATCCAGTGCATCAAGTGCACGAAATATCAAATCAACCGTAGGAAATCCACAAAATCATAAACATGTGTAGCCAATGAACAAAACCGATATCGAGTGCAATAAATACGCACAAATCACAAACCGAAATAGCGGTGTATAAACATAATTCGAGTGCAATAACTGTGCACAAAATGGAAATACCCAGCAGGTGAAGCCAGGGTGCACGAAAACCATATCATGAGACTCAATCGTAAAAACTAAAAAACAAGCGATATAGGCATGATACTCGGATCAAAAACGTAAATCGCAATAATTGGTATTGAGGTATACCTCCTACAATACCGAAAAATGTGTCGGTGCACCCAAAACTGGCAGAGCAAGAACATCCGCTTGCCACCTGCTCCCGATCTGGCGTCTTCTGTCTCTGGGTCCTCACATTGTCTGTGGGTTACCAATCTCGCAATCCATCGGCTTGTCGGCCCGGTCCGGTATGCTAATGGAAACGATTCCGCTCTGGCACTTCTCTGGTCATCTCTCGGCCAATTATCATGACCATTCGTAAACAACACGTCTCTGGCGTTGGGCTCTGGACCTCTGAATACACGTCACACATCTGATCCTCGGTGCAAATCTTATTGCAGCAGTGTCATGGAAGAACCTGCTCAGGGTCTCTTCCGATATCGCCTGTGCCGAACTGTACGGAAGCCGGTACTCTTGCATAATCTTCTCTCGTTCTCTGGATATCTGCGTTCTCAGCATAACATTTCCTCAGGAACTGGCCGTATCCCAACGCCTCTGTAAGCATAGCAGCTCTCTAATCTCGTCGGGAAGTAGCAACAGCTCGTCAGCATTTCGCATGAACCTCCTTCTCCACTCGTCTTCATTATCGTTCTCTTTTGGCCTCACGTCATGCTATCTGCGTACTTGTCACGACCCGAAAGTACGGAACTTGACCGGCACTTAAACTACGAACGTCTCGAGGCGTACGTAATCTAAGTAAACTGAACACCCAGAAATCCAAACCAAGAAAGATGTAGAGTGCAGGAAAAACCAACTTAAAGCAAGTAGTTTCAATAGCATAAGCCGAATTAAGCGGTTTTAAGAACATCAAAAATTTCCCGAAAATTTCGGCAGAGTCTCCTTTGTAAATACTGGCCCCCAAATAGGATACAACATGAATAGTATACGAAATCAATAAAAAGGCATCCCAAAGCGGGAGTTAGCTCTTCGTCAATCGACGGTCACAACCACACAAGCAATATAATATACAACGCCAAGGGCGAGGATCAAAATTCAAAAGGAAACTCAAAAACCACGAGAAAACCACAGAAATACAACGCGCGACTCTAAGGTCGAAAGAATAAACATCACTGGTCTCTATCCCAAATAAATACATGTTTGGTTGATGGAACTTCTAGATACAACAGAATAATAATATACAAGATATAAAATGGGGGTACGATACAAGTAAACCCACCTACTAGCAAATCACCCGAAGGAAACTATGCCCGCAAGCCGTAAAGAAACATGTACGGCAAACCTGCAAGAAAATGGGGCACAACGGGGTGAGTTGCCAACTCGTGAATAGAAAAATATCTACGCACATAAATCGTATAAATAACGCAACCTAGGTCAATGATCATAATATATCCTCAAATATATGAATAACACGTAGCCTATAACAAGGCTAGGGTAAATATCTAACCCGAGTGTAATCTTATGTGCCCGTGTCAGTGCCTCAAGTAGCAATATATCATATGAATGAGGTATGAATGCATGAAAACAGAATACATGTAAATGAAGAACCGTTTTCATAATTTAGTGAGATTTCCTTTGTATTTTTAAAATGAGGTATCATAATGAAATCAGCATAAAACAGTGCCTAGCATCGGCACAAAACGTAATCCCAATATCTCGATATCTCTGTATCACAGTCTCTGTACCTCAATATCTTGAAATCTCAATGTCTCAATCACAATATCTATGGCGCCGTCAGTCCAGACCGGCCCCGACCATCCATCTCAAGACCCCTAAAATCACCGGTAGGTAGTGCTCCCCTGCCCGGCTTACATCGTCATCATCACGCGCTTCTTGCCCCGGGGTACCTTACCGGGTCCACCATGTACCCGAAACGGTTCATCCGTCTCCTCGAATCGGGTCTCGAAATCCATCAGCAAACTCATGGTGGACGACTCATACATCATGGGAAAAACCGCACTTTTTATTTAAAAAGGGAGAAATCAGTTTATATAAGTTTTGCGGTTTTCCCCCCAAATCCAGAAAATTTCATGGAAAATCCGAATCCAAATCATCAATAGCATGTAAAAACCATGAATATAGGCATAACAATGAATAACAGTATGCATGAAGTGACAAGTAATAACTACAATGTTAAGCTGGCATATAAGGCAGGCACACTAATATCATATCAAATTACTAACTAACAAGCTAAGTCAAGCAATAATATTTTCTAAGGTGTACGTGGCATGGCAATTACCGATGAAGATGTGTGTGAGCCGGCAAGTAAGTGTACGTGGTACATACGCATCATCGGTAATGGTGCTGGTGTCCTAACAATATGATATCAACATTGCAATAAGAAATTATAACATAAGTATGCGATGCGAAGCGAACCACAATAATAAGCGCGAGCTGAATACTAGACGCAACTGTAACTAACCTGCATTAATCTAATATAAGTCCTACAAATGGTGCCTTTTGAAATAACACGAATCATGGGGTTTTGAAAATAGGGGCTACGATGTTTTTATGAAAAGATACGTCGTTTGAAATATCCGTAGGATCCCTTGAGCTGTCTTTTAAAACACCCACGATTCGTTAGTTTTTGAAATAGGTAAGAATCGAATCTAATCTAACAACTAAACTAAACTAAAGGGCTAAGCTAACAAGCTGGACTACAGGTAAGGAAACCGCATAACATCTGAGTCGATCCATATACATACCTGTATATATATTAGTCGGTGATCCCGCCTCAATAATATCATATCCGATACCATATCTACAATCAGCCATCCCAAGTCAAGAGTGCGGATCAATCATCAAGATATAGCTCGTACGTAAATCCGTCGTATGGTATCCCCAAATCTGGGTACGGGTCAATATCATATTCCTCACACCATTCCTCTGGTATCCTCTTTATTCAAGATCATAGTCTAGGGTACTGACCTATGTCTAGTACAATACTAATATCCTCAATATATTCATGATCTGACTACAGGCCGACAATCTCATACAAACCGATACCGTCAGCACATAGCATCATCAAGGGTATACATCGCCAGATACGGCCTAATATCAATATCCTAGCATATCATGCCTCATATCACGATCACATGTCGACCATTTTATTTATAACACTATTCACCCGTATCGCCGCCCCAAGATCCGCTATAACACCAGGGCGTACCTTAAGTACGAATCCTACCATATCACCGATATCACAACCACAAAACAAATCTCATCGACTCAGCTCAATCCCAAGTATCATCCTCAAATCCATAAGTGAACACATAGTCCCACACCCATGTGATCATATAACTATAAAAAATCCCATGAGCACATAAAAATAGAAAATGTATGCAAGTATGTAGGTGTGTATGTGTAGTGCAACACTACCCTAGGGTTCGCAACACTAAAATAATCCAACACACCAATATCCATCCTAAACATCGTTATTAATCCCAAATAACATATAATAAATTGTTGGTGTGTATACGCATCCGTATACACCACCACGGACTGCGAGGGTGCTATACGCCATCCACCCGACTTCTCCCCGTAGATATAAATCTACTCAGCTGGTCCTCGTTCACCGGTGCCGACGTCGCCACGCGCTTTCTTGTCGTCTTGAAGTCCACATGGGGTACCTACATATCATAACGCACCATACAGCATTAAAATCCGACTCATGACCAAAACGACGCACGAATCCCACATAGGTCAAAACCTATGGTTGCTTTCGTATATCGACCCAAAAACCCTCGACGTCGGCGTACAAACGCCAAACCATCGAGAAAACACCCAACACACTCATTTGTACAATTACAAGCACTAATTATAATATAAAATAGCTTAAAATTCACAAAAACCCCAATTTCAATTAAAAAGTCATTTTTCCGAAAAATCTAGCAAGCACAAATCACCGTTTTAGTACAAAACTCGATGTATAAACGAATCTAGCATCCACAATATTCACTAAATATCATAACAAAGTCATATAAACCATTCCTATAATCTATTCTCATCAATTTGCATAAATTCCAAAATCCTAGTTTGCAAAAATATCAATTTTTAACACCTTTTAAAGCAAAATTCACAATTCAACAATTAAGCTTGGTTTTGCATAACCTAAGATATTAAACCACTCATAATAATGTTAATGATGTTATAAAAATATAATTACATTTTTAACCCAATTATTTAACCAATTTTAAATAGCTAGTTAGCAAATTAGCGTAATTATCATAATTTTTAAACTAACAATTAACAACTAGCTACTAACTTTGTTTTAACAAGCCATAAGAGCCTAATACATTACACAACCATACACCAATTTCACAAAACCCTAACTTGCATTCAAACCCTTTCTTGAATTTTATAACTAACAAAATCCAACCCAAACTATACATGAAACACTAAATTAGCACTAATTTGAAGCCCAAAGAGCAAGTTAAACTCTTAGATTTGGTTTGTATAAAACACTAGATAGCAAAATAGAATAATTAACTTAATAATGGTGTGCTAAAAACCCTAGTTTAACTCAAACCATTCTCTTGAAGATCCTAGATGAAAATAGCACGAATATTAACACTAAAACAACTCATTTAAAGAAATATAACCATAAGAATTTAAATGGGTAAGAATTATACCTCTAGATCTAGAGATCTAGCAAGAAATTTTGACTCCAAAGATGGCCTCCTAGCATCGAAAATCCATGCAAGAAAGGTTAAGAAGAATGGATGAAGGATGGGCTTGAAATTGTGAGGTTTAAATGGAATTTTGACGGAATTTTGATGAGTTTAGAAGAAAAATGAGAGGGGAAATTTTGGGGCTGTTTATTGCAGGAATTTCGGCTGAGGAGGGAGTGGGGAGAGGTGTGGGGGAGTTGTGGAAAAGAATCCAAGTCAAAGCCCCTCCCAAATTACCATAATACCCCCACCTACTTTACTATATAAAAAAACCTTATTTTAACATATTTCTCACATCATTTAAGGTCAAAAAGAGGGAAATAAAATTCTTGGGCTGCTACAATAGTGTGGGGCCGGCCAAGGGGAGTGAGGGTGAGTGTGAGAGACTTTACAAAAAAATTCTATGCAAAAAGACCCCCCACAATACCTTATTTGCATGTTTTAGTTCAAAATAACTATATTTTTGTTTTCCATAAAATAAATCAATTAAAACTTGAAATAAAATACTAAAAAATTATATTACAACTAGATTTTAATTAACATGATTTTAAATATTAAAATTAGCCCATTTAAATTTGTATTTATCGCTAATTTAATGTATTTTCTTACCGGCTTAAAATAATATTAAAATAATTAATTTCGGAAAAAATTTCAGAAAATTTGAAATTTCAGCAGTGGCTCAATAAACACCAAATACTAGCAATTACATAGCTAGAATATGTATATTTAATTTTATAATAAAGATATTTCCATTTTGACTTTTTACAGAAAACCCCCTTATTTTACCGTTTTTTCGAAATTTCACCGAAACGATTTTCAAAACGTTACAATCTTCCCCCCTTAAAGAAATTCGGTCCCCGAATTTAAATTAAAACTTCCCCCAAATACTAAAATATTTCAGCGAAAACCATCAAATCGCCGGGGCTCCGAAATCATAAATACATAAAACAAATCGTAGCGCAACGCATGCGCATGAAAAATGAGCATATAACTCAAATCAGAACTCCGTCAAGCATCCCGGAATCATCGGAGTCATGGGGAAGACATCAATACCAAATCCAAAGCAAAACCAATATGATATAACTCGAAACTATACATGTAAAATATATTCAGGTACTGTCCTCTGACTAGTCCTGCTCAGTACGAAAACACATAGCAATATCATAAAAACGTACTGCTCTATAAGAAAAATCAATCCCCAAAATAAGCGTATGAATACTACGTGCGTCTTGTGTGCACGGAAATCAAAATCCAATATGTGTTATACATATGCACAGAAACAACATCTAAGTGCATCGGGTGTGCACGAAACATCTGTCATAAGCAACATGTGTGCCTGACAGCAAAATCAGGTGCATCTGGCATGCACGAAAAATCTCGATTTAGTGCATCTGGTGTGCACCAAAATCACACTTCAAAACATGCGCCCAACATGCGCGAAAATCCAAATCAGGTGCATCCATCGTGCACGAAATCATGAAATCCAATATCAAGTGCAGAACATGCGCAAAATCAAATTAGGTGCATAAGGTGCACAAAACAAATATCGAACATCACCATCGAAATCAAAGTCCAGGGCATCTAAATGCACAACATACGTAACACTGCACTGCAAGCATATATGAACTATACCACGTGCAAAAACCAAATCGTGTGCGTATATACGCACAAAATCAACTCAAATGTCTAAAACCGTAAAATCGCAAACATGTGAAACCAAGCACGAAAACGATATCAAGTGCAACACAGTGCAAAGATCGTAAATCCTCAATCATCAAAATCAAATCATGCGAATTAATCACCCAAAACATCGAAATCAATAACGGCGGAATAGTACCGCTCAAGTGCATCCTCTAAGAATCTCGGACCAACTGTCGCGGTCACTAGTGGGACGTCTCGTCGATGATCATGAACTCTGGCCTGCTGGTGTGCGTAACACGACCACTCCTGGGTCCAAGTCTTCTCGTAATTTGTCCCAGAAAGGTCCTGTCGAGGTCTCTCCCAAATCTCGCCTCTGCCGAACTGTCCGAAAGTCATCGTTCCTTACTAGATCTGTTCTCGTTCCAGAACGGCTGCATACTCATCACGACTCCTTCTGGAAGGTAAATCCAAGTACCATGCCTCGGCATGGGCATCGCATCTCTGATGTCGGCGGAGTGGAACGTCATCTCATCTAGATTTGGTACGAACCTCTTACTTCACTTTCCTCTAATGTCATCTTCTTTAGACTCGTCTCGACGCGGCTGCATGGACTGAGCTCCAACGGCTATCCTCGTATCTGGAGTCTCCCAAGAAATGCATCTCACCACCTAGCATCCGAATTAAGTCGAGCCATCAGATCGAGTCGTCCAAACCTAAAATCCCCCAAGAGCTCAACATCTTGGGCACAGTTTAATAGTATCGAGTACATACCACAGCATCGGTGGTCCAGCCGTAGAAGGGCAAACCCAAGCCTCACTAATGGCACCGTAGAACTGCCGCAAACCAGAAAGTTCAAAGGCTTTCACACGGTCATTAAGTCGAGTTAGGGTTTCATTCTTTTAGAGGGACCATAGAATTGCCTGCATGTCTTTCCGACTACTTTAAACTTGGAATAATAGGTTTCTGACATTCGATCGTCTCTGTCGACTCCCAACGTCTCCACGTGAAGTCGTCTCTAGCTGGAATCAATCTATCTGATGACCTCGCATCGGGGTAGGCGAACGATCCACATGTCCTAGTCATTCATCCTCGATGACTAGCGACCTTTTATCATCTCTTAGTACAACTCGTTCTGCACTAACGCCAGCATTTGGGGCAATATCTCGTCGTTCGCAGCAATAACTTGTTAGTTATATGTATGCCCTAGAGGCCATTACTGTACATTGGATGTATATTGTAATGGATGCTGGGACATATATAGGTAGGACTTTCTTGCTCGACATGATAGTATGCTATCTGGTTGATCTTTATCTTAACATGTATACTTTCTATCTCTCTGTTACATGTTGATAAAGCCCTTAGGAAGTGTACTCGACTTCCAGGATTATGATGTAGATCATACTAGTGGGGCCTGGGTAGTCAATGAGTACATCCTTCAATGTTCCTAGTCGTGGGAATATCGAGACGGGGCATCGATATTCCAGAGTAGACTAGCGTATATCTTCTCGACCCATGTGATGGGTGATGGATGATCCCATATCCATTGGTGTTTGACATCAGAGATGGTATACGGGTGCTCAGTGAAGACTGGGTACACTGAACGGACTCGCCGAGAACTCCCAGATGGTATTATACCTTACGTCAGATGGCAGTTCTCTGGTGACACTGGTACAGCTTAGTCTGTAGACCCGAGATCGTCATAGAGTCTTGTGTGTCTCCCACTGTGCTTTGATTTCCACCCTACCACGGCTCTACTGAGTCGTGCAAACAGGTGGTTTTTGGGTACAGTCCCGATTCACATGGAGGCAATGAGCGATAGGAGGGGATTCGTCTCTCCCGGTATTGGGGGTTGATGTTGCGCTATGCTCGACTGGCCATAACAGGAAATCCCTGGCCAGGGTTGCAGTGACCTACTGGTAAGTGTTATCAGTAGTTTCACACATGTCATGGACTTCACGTCGGCATGACTTATCAAGCTATTGGGGTCTGACATTTACCACCCCTAGGCGAGATATCCGACATATCAGACGAACAGACAGGACTGTACGGTAAGTGTTACTGGTTGGATTCACAGGAGTGTGAGCGAGCTTTCTCGTCGATCTTCTGATCGCTCAATACCCGGGTGGCCGTTACGTTTAGCAGACCGCTTGCGGCTTGTAGGTGTTTGATATGATCATCATCTGCTGCCGGCGTATTGACGAGTCTTTAGAGTCCTACACAGAGGTTTCCTGGCTCAAGCGAAACGAAATAGGAGCACATATGAGATATGTGCGGGACTGAGAATAATGCGTGTATGTGATACCGTTTTTCATTCTCGCGATGTATGTGTCGAATGGTTGTATGCGATATAACCTAGTTATCGAATCAAGGATTGACTCGATAAGCCGATACATTGGATACTAGCCAGTTATATGCGACATGGCCGGATCATTGAATCAAGTGTTGATTTAATAATTTAATGTATAATTATATATTTGATATATTACTTTGCATTAACTAGTATTGGTTCACTTTAAATGGATTTACTCACTTGAAATGCACATTGTATATGTGATATATTTTAGTGCACCTGATTGTATCATGTTTGATGATACATTCTTGCTTGGGTTTGTGTAAAGAATTAAACCATGGTTAGTTAGTGGTTAGGGTTTCATTTCATTTACTTATTCATTTATCTATTTGTTTATTTTTATTTAGAAAAGATAAAGAGAATGGTGGCTTATTTTTTAGTTTTGTGGAAACTTCATGAAGTGTTGAAAGCTTGACCATTCTTGTTCTTTTCCTAAACCTAACCATTAACCCTAACCATGGTTTATTCTCTACACCTAACTAAGGTTAAGATTATGATAAGTATCATATTGTTTTTTATTTTAAAAAGACTTATCATATATTATCTTCTTCTTCTTCTTCTTCTACTTCAAGAAGAAAAAGCTTGATAGCATCATTGGCAACTTGAGCAAATGAGTGAGAAATCCAATTCTAAAGAGAACCCACTTCCTATTTCTTCATCCTCTACCTCTTGCCAAGTAGTATAGGGTGTTTTCTTCACAAGTTTCATGACTTGGTGAAGTGGGAGCTTGATCTTGTGATGCCTCGACGTAGATCATCTTCGGCATCGAAGTCGACGACCTAGCCCGCCCATTTCTCCGATGAAGCCGATGCTAGAGTCATGGATTCAATTTGGACAGCGGAGGGACGTCATCACGGAGCCTAGGAGGTGGAGGACCGGATCTACAAAGGTTGTAGCTTCTTTCCTTTTAGTTAAAGTTGTTTACTCGCATTGCATCGCCTCATTATCTAGTTAACGATCCGTATTAGGGTTTGTAGGCACATGAAATTTTTTAATTGGGCATGTTTGATCACTTGTGAGACTTCATTAGTGTGCCTAGGAACCCTACGGTGGTATCAGAGCCTAGCTAGAGCCTTAGGCGATGCGTAGACGGAGTTAGAAATCCGATCGAACCGAAACCCCATTGCAAAATCGCTCTCTGTACATTTTTCAAAACTGTTGAATTTTGTGAATTAAAAATATGCAGAAAAATAAGCAGGAAAAACTAAGAATTACTGTGAAGTTTGGGCTCCTAATTCCATAATTCGACCGTGGAACCGCGTCCAAACCAGGGATTTGGCGGCGCTTCCGCGGACCAAATTTAGACTTAGTCCCTCAAATTTCATATATTTATTCTTAGGTCCTTTCTTGGCAATATTTTATGTGAATTTTTTAATTCCACTCAAGTGTTGAGTTTTTTAGGGTTTTATTGGGGATTCGTTAATTTGATCGGATAATTTAATTTCGTTTATATTTTTCCGGATATTTTAGAAACTGTTAAAAAGTTCGACTGGATATAAATACCCACTTTTTCCCCTGCCGGGAAATTTCCAAGTGTTGGAATTTTCCGTAGTTTAATAACGTTCTAAGTAGTGCAAGTAAAGCGATGGTCCCTCTAGAAGACAACAAACCTTAACTCGATTATGTGACCGTCTTGAACTGCCCTTTGAACCTTAGGGTTTGGGGCGGTACGGCGTGCCACATGTGAGGCGTTGGCTTGACCCTTCTACGGCTGGACCGTTGGTACTGAGGCATGAACTGGATGTTTTTAAACTTATTTCATGTGTTGATCTGTTTCGGAAAACTTGGGTGTTTGAATGTTCGATCGGAAAGTTTAACATTTTCTATTTATCTGGAATGGGATACAATAATTGGAATTCGCAAGTAGTTATGAGATAACTGAATGAATGTTATAAATCAAGCACTTTAGTCTCACTTGATCGGTTGCCACGGATTTTTGATGTGATCAAAAGTCCGTCGCAATCACGTAGTGTACGCGGATACTCGCCGGGTAAACTTAACAGACAACCTCACCCCATAACCCCGACCAAGTGACTGTAGGAGAACCCCGTCGCCGAAGGCATCCGTTCGGGTGCTCGCGGCAGCGGTGTTCCTTCTTGGTGCACTTCGTAGACGGCGTCAGGGGTGCGGCCGCCTACTAAAGTTTGCGACGAGCATTCGATCAGGATATCGGGAATCTTGTTGAATTGCCCGACTTGATATTGAAAAGTGATTTCAATGATGAGACTAAAATGCGGGGTTTATATTTGTTAGGCATGCGATGTCTAAGTATTTCATTTGATTAGGAATGCGATGTCTAAAGCGGATGCGGATTCCAACTGTTGTAGTTTTACACTTTCTTTTCTGTGACCGTAAGTGTAATATGTGATATCGCCGGTTTCGTTGCTATATGTCAACGACAATTGGGATGCGCATATTTACTTACGTTGATGACATGTGATGTTATGTGTTGCTGGATATGTTATATTGGATCGTCGTGTTTGAATAGCCGGGGGTTTTTATGTGAGATGAGTGTTTTTTCATTTTCATTCATGTAAAAACTTGTATGTAATATTCTTTTATTGGGGCACTTCCAGGTTGCGGATGTTGTCACCATTTGTATATTATTTACTTTTCCGCATTAGGATAGACCCAAGGAGGGGAGCACAAGTAACCGGGTTCTAGGGTCCAGTGGGAGACCATCTCGAGGAGTCGAGTCCGGGTCTCCTAACCCTAGAATTGGTAGGGTTGCTTGCCGCTCTCGTAGGGGTCTAGGGTGTGGGTTTGGCTATTCATCGCGACTGTGGAATCCGTGTTTTATACTGGCTCGTATTGAAAACACGGACGTCCTAGTATATCCAATATTTCATATGATATTTTCTGCTGCGTTATCTGTGATGTGATCATGTGATGTTCTGTGACAGATATTGTATATAGTATATATGATATATTATATAGACGTTGCTTATGTTTTACACTCGCGCTTGCCCTACCTCGTTCTGGCGTTAGTTACCTAACCTAACGGTGCAGACGGGACATCGAGGCGAATGCGGATGGCATAAGCGTACGTTATATTTATCTGTGATGATTAGGTGGACTTAAATGATGGGATATTCATTAATGAGATTAATGAAAGAAAATAAACCTAAAAGATGTTGTGGAATCGAATTTCAAAATAAAACAGATAGCTATAGTTCTTGCTTTGCATCGCGGTGTTCATTATAGAACATCCTGCACCTTATTCGATGAGGTAAGGACCGAGATCCCTTCACCGAGAGTGACTCCTTTAGCAATAACTGGCAGATGCTACAACCCTCGGTTTGTCTTTTGATCGCTTCTATAGTTTCCGCTTTGCACAGTGATATATATGATATATCCCGCACCTCATTCGACTAGGAAAGGGCCGACGATCCCCTCACAGGGAGTGACCCCTTTAGCAAAACTAGAAAAACCTCAAAAACATTCCATTTAAAAACCATTTGATTCCACAACGAGATCAAGTTCAAAGCGTTAAAGGTTTTCTTAAAAACCATTCGCAACCCTCCATCATTTTAGGAAGTAGAGTACTTAGTATTCGTGCTACGTTTGTCGACCATAGCCGAGGCGTAGTGTGCGGTAGCTAAGTGATATCTTCCTATACAGCATTTGATGCGATTAGTTAGGACAGTCATGTGGCTTTGTTGACCTTAGCCAAGGGTCATATGGGTGGGTCTAATTAATCACGAAATGACGGGTAGAACTTGACTAGTACCTATGATTTGTTGACCTTAGCCAAGGTCATAGGTGCTAGGGGTAAAAACCATTATCGGGAGTTTCAAGTGTTGAAATTTGCAATGAGATTGCAAACCTTCTATGTGATTGTTGGATCCCGATACCCACTGCGAGTAATTATTACTCCTGGGAGAGTTTTACACTTTGCAATTAGCCGATCAAGTAGGTGTCTAGAAAGGTGTCAACGGGGTTACGCCTCTGGGAAAACGAGGTTTACTGTAATTAGGTCCGTGCGAAAGCGCGGGGAACCTCCCTCAAAGTACCGACACTGGCCTGGCTGAAAGATTGGCGAACTTGTAGAGTGTAATTAATCCCAGCTAGTCTTTCCTTTTAAGGTTTGAAGGAAGATTTGATAAAAACAGTGGGAGCCATCCTGATTAGATAAAATATATAACCAATCTGATCTTGCAAGAGCGCACACAGAGTGTTTTCTTCTCACTCTCTCCTGGTAGCGACCATATCACGCCTTAATCAAGATAATAAAATGGTTGTATTGACCGAACCCGCTTGTTATACTGATCTGGGGAACGTTGGTCCCGCTCCAACTTATAATTGTTATAAGACAGAGCAGGAAATTGGGGAATACCAGAATTCCTTTGCCGCCCAAACGAAGAAAGTGCATATGATGCATCTCCTTCGGGTGTGTTCATTACAAAGAACTGTTTTCTCAGTATCCTATGCATCCTGGGTATTTGATACCGGATCAGGATACCAGCTATGTAATCTGTTGCATAGGGCTACAAAAGGGTAGAAAAACTGAGAACGGGTGATAAGTTTCATGAGACAGAAAATGGGGCAAGTGTTGCAGCCAAGTCTGTTGGTCACTGTCACCCTGTATTACCAATACATTGATTCTGAACAAATGCTATTAGATACCGAACCTGATATACAAAATCATATCAGTCTCTTTATGAGTAAAGAAATGATAAAATTTTGTATTGTTGGATAATGTTTTGAACATTTCCTATATCAAAAGTTGATCGGTTCAGGCACGTTATCTAAAAGCATTGACGTTCTAAATCAAACTACAGTTCTTAGTATACGGAACACACACAAGAGGAAGAGTTCAGAATTGAGCGATTCCTTCTTGAGGTATTGTAGACTAGGTCAGATCAATGTGACCCGACTAGCTAGAGTTACATAAAGATGCATATTTAAATTAGTTTGAATTTACATCTTGTGAAACTCGCCAGTCATGTCACAAAGATAAGATGACCATAGCTCCGTTTACTGGAAACAGAAAAAGAGTTAATGAACTCTTAGGATGATACATGTTGATGTATGTAGGTCCCCTGTCTACACATGCCAAGACCGGTTCTTTGTACTGCATTACGTTCTCTGATAATCTCTCAAGATTCAGACATATGGTCCTGTTGAAACACAAGTCCGAACCTTTTGAGATATTCACAGAATATATGTTAGAAATAAAGAACCAAAAACCAGGTATAAGTATTATGTCCTATGATGAGATCAGGGAGGATAATACTTGTGCATGGAATTCCTGGACTATTCTAAAGGAGAATGAGATTCTCTCTCAGCATTACTCCTCCGTATACACCATAGCACGATGGTATATCGGGGCGGAGCAATCACACCCTATATGATATGGTGCGCTCTATGATGAGTACTACTGAGTTTCCTATTTCCTTTTAGGGAGTTATGCACTTATGAAGTTGCATACCTATTGAATAGGGTTCGATTCAAATCAGTGCCTACCACTCCATATGAGATATGGTATGGGAAGAGCCTATCTCTTAAGTAAGTTAAGATTTGGGATTGTCCGGCCTGTGTCAAAAGCAAAATCCGGACAAGATCGAGGCAAGGTCAGTTCTGTAAAACTGGAAATGTTCCATCTATACAAAACTGCAGCTGATGATTTGACAGAACCAAAGGATTCAATAGTTCCCGACGAACCTCAGCGTCTCCGCCGATCTGGTAGGGTTCCTCATCCGCCTGAGAGATACCTCAGTTTCTCGATGACAGTGGGAGCAAGGATTGCATCATGAGATGATGACCCAACTAGTTTCGACCTGGCCATCAGGAGTGAGACTCTGTAAGAATGGTTGGATGCTTAGCGATCTGAGATGGAATCCTTATACACCAACAAAGTATGAACTTTGGTTGCTATATCTGAAGGGTTAAATCCCCATCAGGAGCAAGTAAATCTTGAGAAGATTACTTGGTGTAGATGAAAAGTTGAGACTTTCAAAGCTAGACTTGTTAAAGCTTTTCATCATCGACCAGGCGTGGATAATGAAGAAACCTTTTCAAGTGGCTATGCTTAAGTCCATCCAGATCCTACTTACCACGGCTACGTACCATGACTATGATATCTGGCGGTTGGGTGCCATGCCTACTTTTCTAAATATTGATTTAGAAGAGAACGTCTATAAGAACACAGCCAGAGGGCTTCGTAAACATTGGGAGCAGCGGAAACGTGCGCAAGTTGCTTTAGATAATGAAGCAGGCATCGCGGAGTTGGAACATCTGTTTTGATGTATTAGTCAAAGAGTTTGACATCATCAAAATGGTAGATGAACCTTGTATATACAAAAAGATAGTAGGGAGTATAGTGACGATCCTCGTAAAGTACATGGATGGCATACTCTTGATAGGGAAGGAGTTTCCTATGCTACGCTCGGTCAATCTCCGCTTATCACAATGATTCTCCATATAGGATCAAATTGATACCTCCTAAATCCTGTGTTTTCATCTATGGGATAGATGTAATTGGATGCTAGGACTCTCACTAGTAGTAGTAAGATGGTATCAATCGATCCTGGGGAGAATCACTGGAAGGGTTCCAGGGTGATAAGGACGACTGAATGTCAGTCGCAGGCATTGTCTTTACCCTCGGTATGTTGGAAGAGTTCCAAGCTAGATACCGTGGCAGACTAGACGATAAAGGCTGGTAATATGGCTATTAAAGATACTACCAAAGAGGCAGTTTGGGTGTATATTGGTTCATAAGATGAACTAGGTTCCTACCATTGTATGACAATGGAATTGTGGCTTTGGCCCAGGAACCCTGGTCCCATCAGTGACCCAAGCATATTCTGAGGCAGCATCACCTGATCATGGAGATAGTTGATCTCCAGGTTGATCGAGGTTAGGAGAGTAGACTCAGAGGACAACACGGCAGATCCACTCACAAAGGCTTTTCCCAGAGAGAGACTTATATGGGATGGTTGAGTATAAGATACCGCAACCACTGCTACAGATGGCCCTAGTGCAAGTGGGAGATTGTTAGTTATATGTATGCCCTAGAGGCCATTACTGTACATTGGATGTATATTGTAATGGATGCTGGGACATATATAGGTAGGACTTTCTTGCTCGACATGATAGTATGCTATCTGGTTGATCTTTATCTTAACATGTATACTTTCTGTCTCTCTGTTACATGTTGATAAAGCCCTTAGGAAGTGTACTCGACTTCCAGAATTATGATGTAGATCATACTAGTGGGGCCTGGGTAGTCAATGAGTACATCCTTCAATGTTCCTAGTCGTGGGAATATCGAGACGGGGCATCGATATTCCAGAGTAGACTAGCGTATATCTTCTCGACCCATGTGATGGGCGATGGATGATCCCATATCCATTGGTGTTTGAAATCAGAGATGGTATACGGGTGCTCAGTGAAGACTGGGTACACTGAACGGACTCGCCGAGAACTCCCAGATGGTATTATACCTCACGTCAGATGGCAGTTCTCTGGTGACACTGGTACAGCTTAGTCTGTAGACCCGAGATCGTCATAGAGTCTTGTGTGTCTCCCACTGTGCTTTGGGTACAGTCCCGATTCACATAGAGGCAATGAGCGATAGGAGGGGATTCATCTCTCCCGGTATTGGGGGTTGATGTTGCGCTATGCTCGACTGGCCATAACAGGAAATCCCTGGCCAGGGTTGCAGTGACCTACTGGTAAGTGTTATCAGTAGTTTCACACATGTCATGGACTTCACGTCGGCATGACTTATCAAGCTATTGGGGTCTGACGTTTACCACCCCTAGGCGAGATATGCGACATATCAGACGAACAGACCGGACTGTACGGTAAGTGTTACTGGTTGGATTCACAGGAGTGTGAGCGGGCTTGCTCGTCGATCTTCTGATCGCTCAATACCCGGGTGGCCGTTACGTTTAGCAGACCGCTTGCGGCTTGTGGGTGTTTGATATGATCATCATCTGCTGCCGGCGTATTGATGAGTCTTTAGAGTCCTACACAGAGGTTTCCTGGCTCAAGCGAAACGAAATAGGAGCTCATATGAGATATGTGCGGGACCGAGAATAATGCGTGTATGTGATACCTTTTTTCATTCTCGCGATGTATGTGTCGAATGGTTGTATGCGATATAACCTAGTTATCTAATCAAGGATTGACTCGATAAGCCGATACATTGGATACTAGCCGGTTATATGCGACATGACCGGATCATTGAATCAAGTGTTGATTTAATGATTTAATGTATAATTATATATTTGATATATTACTTTGCATTAACTAGTATTGGTTCACTTTAAATGGATTTACTCACTTGAAATGCACATTGTATATGTGATATATTTTAGTGCACTTGATTGTATCATGTTTGATGATACATTCTTGCTTGGGTTTGTGTAAAGAATTAAACCATGGTTAGTTAGTGGTTAGGGTTTCATTTCATTTACTTATTCATTTATCTATTTGTTTATTTTTATTTAGAAAAGATAAAGAGAATGGTGGCTTATTTTGTAGTTTTGTGGAAACTTCATGAAGTGTTGAAAGCTTGACCATTCTTGTTCTTTTCCTAAACCTAACCATTAACCCTAACCATGGTTTATTCTCTACACCTAACTAAGGTTAAGATTATGATAAGTATCATATTGTTTTTTATTTTAAAAAGACTTATCATATATTATCTTCTTCTTCTTCTTCTTCTTCTTCTTCTTTTTCAAGAAGAAAAAGCTTGATAGCATCAATGGCAACTTGAGCAAATGAGTGAGAAATTCAATTCTAAAGTGAACCCACTTCCTATTTCTTCATCCTCTACATCTTGCCAAGTAGTATAGGGTGTTTTCTTCACAAGTTTCATGACTTGGTGAAGTGGGAGCTTGATCTTGTGATGCCTCGACGTAGATAATCTTCGGCATCGAAGTCGATGACCTAGCCCGCCCATTTCTCCGATGAAGCCGATGCTAGAGTCATGGATTCAATTTGGACAGCAGAGGGACGTCATCATGGAGCCTAGGAGGTGGAGGACCGGATCTACAAAGGTTGTAGCTTCTTTCCTTTTAGTTAAAGTTGTTTACTCGCATTGCATCGCCTCATTATCTAGTTAACGATCCGTATTAGGGTTTGTAGGCAGATGAAATTTTTTAATTGGGCATGTTTGATCACTTGTGAGACTTCATTAGTGTGCCTAGGAACCCTACATAACTGGCT
The DNA here is from genome assembly GCA_030015575.1 of Agapanthus africanus. NCBI lineage: Eukaryota > Viridiplantae > Streptophyta > Magnoliopsida > Asparagales > Amaryllidaceae > Agapanthus > Agapanthus africanus. The sequence goes on along the minus strand of JASDDO010000029.1, from coordinate 159,637,174 downwards.
CGCTCGTCTGCACGCTGAACAGTGCCTCGACCATCATGAATAAGCAACACACCAACGGTCATCAAAATCTGGCTGGCCTTTGTCAGTGGCCCAATCTTCTGATACTGATCGGCACGTCCGAGAAATCTTATAAAGGCGATCCGCCAAACGCTCGTGGCGCGGAAACACAGTAAAAAGACACATGTCCGCAATCGAGTGTCGCCGGAATTTCGCCCTGGTCAGTCCTCGTTCGTGACGAGCTCGTGCTGACCGCAACTCTAGCCGTAGCTCTCCCTGCCCGTAATCGTGGCAGCAAAACCATAACTGGTACTGATGAGTCTAGATCGGAATGAATATAATACTGAGCAAAGAAATGTACATCCTAAGGCTTCTTAAGTGGAGTAGCGTATCGTAAATATGCCGCAGAACATACCCACGGTACGTCACTCTACTTTAGTCACCTATTCCATCAACCAAGGGTCATCCTACGCTCCGAAGGTAAAACCTAACGCTCTGATACCAACTTTGTCACGACCCGAAAGTACGGAACATGACCGGCACTTAAACTACGAACGTCTCGAGGCGTACGTAATCTAAGTAAACCGAACACCCAGAAATCCAAACCAAGAAAGATGTAGAGTGCAGGAAAAACCAACTTAAAGCAAGTAGTTTCAATAGCATAAGCCGAATTAGGCGGTTTTAAAAACATCAAAAATTTCCCGAAAATTTCGGCAGACTCTCCTTTGTAAATACTGGCCCCCAAATGGGATACAACATGAATAGTATACGAAATCAATAAAAAGGCATCCCCAAGCGGGAGCTAGCTCTTCGTCAATTGACGGTCAGAACCACACAAGCAATATAATATACAACGCCAAGGGCGAGGATCAAAATTCAAAAGGAAACTCAAAAACCACGAGAAAACCACAGAAATACAACGCGCGACTCTAAGGTCGAAAGAATAAATATCACTGGTCTCTATCTCAAATAAATACATGTTTGGTTGATGGAACTTCTAGATACAACAGAATAATAATATACAAGATATAAAATGGGGGTACGATACAAGTAAACCCACCTAGTAGCAAATCACCCGAAGGAAACTATGCCCGCAAGCCGTAAAGAAACCTGTACGGCAAACCTGCAAGAAACTGGGGTACAACGGGGTGAGTTGCCAACTCGTGAATAGAAAAAATATCTACGCACAGAAATCGCATAAATAACGCAACCTAGGTCAATGATCATAATATATCCTCAAATATATGAATAACACGTAGCCTATAACAAGGCTAGGGTAAATATCTAACCCGAGTGTAATCTCATGTGCCCGTGTCAGTGCCTCAAGTAGCAATATATCATATGAATGAGGTATGAATGCATGAAAACAGAATACATGTAAATGAAGAACCGTTTTCATAATTTAGTGAGATTTCCTTTGTATTTTTAAAATGAGGTATCATAATGAAATCAGCATAAAACAGTGCCTACCATCGGCACAAAACGTAATCCTAATATCTCGATATCTCTGTATCACAGTCTCTGTACCTCAATATCTCGAAATCTCAATGTCTCAATCACAATATCTAGGGCGCCGTCAGTCCAGACCGGCCCCTACCAACCATCTTAAGACCACGACGGTATCCTACGGATATCCGACGCGTCGGGTAAAATCACCGGTAGGTAGTGCTCCCATCCCAAGCTCACATCATCATCATCACGCGCTTCTTGCCCCGGGGTACCTTACCGGGTCCACCATGTACCCGAAACGGTTCATCCGTCTTCTCGAATCGGATCTCGAAATCCATCAGCAAACTCATGGTGGACGACTCATACATCATGGGAAAAACCGCACTTTTTATTTAAAAAGAGAGAAATCAGTTTATATAAGTTTTGCGGTTTTCCCCCCAAATCCAGAAAATTTCATGGAAATCCGAATCCAAATCATCAATAGCATGTAAAAACCATGAATATAGGCATAACAATGAATAACAGTATGCATGAAGTGACAAGTAATAACTACAATGTTAAGCTGGCATATAAGGCAGGCACACTAATATCATGTCAAATTACTAACTAACAAGCTAAGTCAAGCAATAATATTTTCTAAGCTGTACGTGACATGGCAATTACCGATGAAGATGTGTGTGAGCCGGCAAGTAAGTGTACGTGGTACATACGCATCATCGGTAATGGTGCTGGTGTCCTAACAATATGATATCAACATTGCAATAAGAAATTATAACATAAGTATGCGATGCGAAGCGAACCACAATAATAAGCGGGAGCTGAATACTAGACGCAACTGTAACTAACCTGCATTAATCTAATATAAGTCCTATAAATGGTGCCTTTTGAAATAACACGAATCATGGGGTTTTGAAAATAGGGGCTACGGTGTTTTTATGAAAAGATACGTCTTTTGAAATATCCGTAGGATCCCTTGGGCTGTCTTTTAAAATACCCACGATTCGTTAGTTTTTGAAATAGGTAAGAATCGAATCTAATCTAACAACTAAACTAAACTAAAGGGCTAAGCTAACAAGCTGGACTACAGGTAAGGAAACCGCCTAACATCTGAGTCGATCCATATACATACCTGTAAATATATTAGTCGGTGATCCCGCCTCAATAATATCATATCCGATACCATATCTACAATCAGCCATCCCAAGTCAAGAGTGCGGATCAATCATCAAGATATAGCTCGTACGTAAATCCGTCGTATGGCATCCCCAAATCTGGGTACGGGTCAATATCATATTCCTCACACCATTCCTCTGGTATCCTCTTTATTCAAGATCATAGTCTAGGGTACTGACCTATGTCTAGCACAATACTAATATCCTCAATATACTCATGATCTGACTACAGATCGACAATCTCGTACAAACCGATACTGTCAGCACATAGCATCATCAAGGGTATACATCGCCCGATACGGCCTAATATCAATATCCTAGCATATCATGCCTCATATCACGATCACATGTCGACCATTTTATTTAAAACACTATTCACCCGTATCGCCGCCCCAAGATCCGCTATAACACCAGGGCGTACCTTAAGTATGAATCCTACCATATCACCGATATCACAACCACAAAACAAATCTCATCGACTCAGCTCAATCCCAAGTATCATCCACAAATCCGTATGTGAACACATAGTCCTATACCCATGTGAACACATAACTATAAAGAATCCCATGAGCACATAAAAATAGGAATGTATGCAAGTATGTAGGTGTGTATGTGTAGTGCAACACTACCCTAGGGTTCACAACACTAAAATAATCCAACACACCAATATCCATCCTAAACATCGTTATTAATCCAAAATAACATATAATAAATTGTTGGTGTGTATACGCATCCGTATACACCACCACGGACTGCGGGGGTGCTATACGCCATCCACCCGACTTCTCCCCATAGATATAAATCTACTCACCTGGTCCTCGTTCGCCAGTGCCGACGTCGCCATACGCTTGCTTGTCGTCTCGAAGTCCACATGGGGTACCTACATATCATAACGCACCATATCGCATTAAAATCCGACTCATGACCAAAACGACGCACGAATCCCACATAGGTCAAAACCTATGGTTGCTTTCGCAAATCGGCCCAAAAACCCTCGACGTTGGCGTACAAACGCCAAACCATCGAGAAAACTCCCAACACACTCATTTGTACAATTACAAGCACTAATTATAATATAAAATAGCTTAAAATTCACAAAAAACCCAATTTCACTCAAAAAGTCATTTTTCCGAAAATCCAGCAAGCACAAATCACCGTTTTAGTACAAAACTCGATGTATAAACGAATCTAGCATCCTCAATATTCACTAAATATCATAACAAAGTCATATAAACCATTCCTATAATCTATTCTCATCAATTTGCATAAATTCCAAAATCCTAGTTTGCAAAAATATCAATTTTTAACACCTTTTAAAACAAAATTCACAATTCAACAATTAAGCTTGGTTTTGCATAACCTAAGATATTAAACCACTCATAATAATGTTAATGATGTCATAAAAACATAATTACATTTTTAACCCAATTATTTAACCAATTTTAAATAGCTAGTTAGCAAATTAGCGTAATTATCATAATTTTTAAAGTAACAATTAACAACTATCTACTAACTTTGTTTTAACAAGCCATAAGAGCCTAATAAATTACACAACCATACACCAATTTCACAAAACCCTAACTTGCATTCAAACCCTTTCTTGAATTTTATAACTAACAAAATCCAACCCAAACTATACATGAAACACTAAATTAGCACTAATTTGAAGCCCAAAAAGCAAGTTAAACTCTTAGATTTGGTTTGTATAAAACACTAGATAGCAAAATAGAATAATTAACTTAATAATGGTGTGCTAAAAACCCTAGTTTAACTCAAACCATTCTCTTGAAGATCCTAGATGAAAATAGCATCAATATTAACACTAAAACAACTCATTTAAAGAAATATAACCATAAGAATTTAAATGGGTAAGAATTATACCTCTAGATCTAGAGATCTAGCAAGAAATTTTGACTCCAAAGATGGCCTCCTAGCATCCAAAATTCATGCAACAAAGGTTAAGAAGAATGGATGAAGGATGGGCTTGAAATTGTGAAGTTTAAATGGAATTTTGATGGAATTTTGATGAGTTTAGAAGAAAAATGAGAGTGGAAATTTTGGGGCTTTTTATTGCAGGAATTTCGGCTGAGGAGGGAGTGGGGAGAGGTGTGGGGGAGTTATGGAAAAGAATCCAAGTCAAAGCCCCTCCCAAATTACCATAATACCCCCACCTACTTTACTATATATAAAAACTTATTTTAACCCATTTCTCACATCATTTAAGGTCAAAAAGAGGGAAATAAAATTCTTGGGCTGCAACAATAGTGTGGGGCCAGCCAAGGGGTGTGAGGGTGAGTGTGAGAGACTTTACAAAAAAATTCTATGCAAAAAGACCCCCCACAATACCATATTTGCAAGTTTTAGTTCATAATAACTATATTTTTGTTTTCCATAAAATAAATCAATTAAAACTTGAAATAAAATACTAAAAAATTATATTACAACTAGATTTTAATTAACATGATTTTAAATATTAAAATTAGCCCATTTAAATTTGTATTTATCGCTAATTTAATGTATTTTCTTACCGGCTTAAAATAATATTAAAATAATTAATTTCGGAAAAATTTTCAGAAAATTTGAAATTTCAGCAGTGGCTCAATAAACACCAAATACTAGCAATTACATAGCTAGAATATGTATATTTAATTTTATAATAAAGATATTTGCATTTCGACTTTTTACAGAAAACACCCTTATTTTACCGTTTTTTCGAAATTTCACCGAAACGATTTTCAAAACGTTACAGTACTGCAAATGCTCTCTGCTACAGTCAATCCGGAGTCTCTCACATGGATTCGAAATCACGAACTCGGTATCTTCATCGCTCTGTAAAAGATATCTAGCCGAACACGTCCTCGGGAACTCGCCCCAACCTTCGGAGGTATAATTAGTACTCGTCTATTCTCGATCAACTCACAACGCATCTGGGTGAGGTCCTCTATCCGAAGCTGGTCAGCTTATTGGTCTCCTATCACATGGTAGCCGGACGACGTTAAACTTTTCGACCGAGTCATCAAAATCCCAAAATTTCCCGAAAGCGCTCAACACCTGAGCATAGTCTTCTAATATCTGGTATATACCACAGTACCTACGGACCAGCCGTAGAAGGGCAAACCCAAGCCTCACTTATGGCACCACTAAACTGTCTCAAACCCTAAGGTTCAAAAGCGGTTCCATGGTCATCATGTCGAGTTAGGGTTTCATTCTTCTAGAGGGTCCACAGAATTACTTACAAGTTCCCCCGAATACTTTAAAATTTAGAAAATGGGTTTCTGAAATTCGTTCAAACCTTTTAACTTCGCCTAGACCACACGCGAATACCCTTCGCTAGCATGCTAAACAATGCCTCAATTCACCAGGAAAGGCGATACATCACGGTCATCTCTGGATCGGTCTATTCTAGATCTAAGTAAGACCCTCCATACTGGAAATCTTTAACTCAACTGGGTCTGCGTCGGCGCATCAATCAGACGAATAAACTTTGTCTCTCAACTCGGGATATACTAGCCATCATCTGTCGTATCTATGCCTGAAAGCTCTAGCGATCTCAGCTGGTAAAAGCTGGAGGCGAAATCCAATCAATCTCAGCATCAGCTGGGTCATTTGTCAACACGGTAGACGACATCACGATCTCGAAGGTATGCTGTACATCAATAGTCCTTTCACAACAGGCAGCTCTAATAATGGCCCGATCATCCGGTGTAAAACCAACCACTCGCCTCAACAAGAGGTCGCAACACGAACACTACATCACGACGTTCCCATGTCACTAGAAAACACAATGGTCTGCCCTCGTACTAGATGAGCTCGCCCTGACCGCAACACTAGCAGTAGCTCAATCTGCGCTCAAACAAGATGACAAGAACCTCAATCGTGTATCGATAAAAACAGATCAAGGGCATGAAAAGAAACGACAGACCCAGAATGGATACATGATCATAAGAAAAAACAGCATCAATAAGAGTATAATCATGGAAACGAATAGAATCAACGAACTCAAATGGATGTATAATCATGGGTACGAAGATAATAACAGATTTCAAAATATGTATATCCTAAGGTTTCTTAAGTAGAATATCGTATCGTAAATATGAAGCGGAACATACGTACGGTACCTCACTCTACCCAAGCTACCTACTCCATCAATCAGGGTAAAGTAATAAAATAAAAATTCGGGTCTAATACCCCCCGTTCAAGTCTAAGTTCCGTAAGGTCAAGCCTAGGTTCCGAAATACATACCCGCCCTAGACTCCGCGTAGTCAAACATAGACTCGAACTAAGGTTAAACCTAGCGCTCTGGTACCAATTTTGCCATGACCCGAAATATTAGCACGCGACCGGCACTTAAATCACGCCACTTCTAAAGGCGTAACGTAATTCCAGTAAGCCGAAACCCAGAAATCTGAACCTTTTTAAGAAAAATCAAGTAGGTGAAGTTTTGAAATAAAGGTATAATGAAATCAAGTTTTCATAAATACATAGAAGAGGAACATGAAAAATGCATGTGGAATTACTAGTTGAAAAACATGTTTTGTCTTTTAAAAATTTGGGCAGCAACTCCTTTGTATATTTTGATCCAAAACCACATATACATAATAAAATAAAGCCATCCCCAAGCGGGAGCTAGCTCTTTGCCAACCGACGGATCACAACAACGCAAGACAGTATAAGTATAAGTATACGACGCCCAACGGCAAAGTTCATCACAAAAGATAAAGAAATAAGTAAGACATCAAAACCACAAGTAGCGGAATACCTCTCGCTCTAAGTCTCGCAACCACAATCTCACTAAGTCTCATTACTTATATAAATTCTAGTTTGATTGATGGAGTTGACTAGATACAATATGAAATATAAACAAAAGAGTGGGTATGATATAAAGGTCCCACCTACCAGGCAAATAACCCAAAAGTAGCTTTGTGCCAGCGATGCCGCTACAGATCCATGCGGTCAATATGCAAGAACTATGGCACAACGGGGGTGAGTTTCCAACTCATGAATAGAAATATATCAACAGATAGAAATCGAATAAACAACGACTCCTAGGTCAACTATATCATAAAGGCAATACTATGATATCTAGGGTGACCATATCTGTATGTGTGCCAACAATGAAATCAACGCCTATTTATATGCGGATATCATCCAATCATATGATCAATGTCTGTATGCATGCGGATCTCGTCCAACCATATCCTCCATGTATGTATCATAAAATAAAATGCATTAAAATATGAGGATGTAAATCAACGTGTGTCCCTCGCGACACATCAAAATCATAGAACCTGAGTGCCTAGCATCGACACTCGAAAACATCATGAAAACCGTGCCCAGCATCGGCACGTAAATCCTCATATCTCTCGGGCTCCGTTAGTCCGGATCGGCCCTCGGGCTCCGTCAGTCTGGATCGACCCTCGGCCTCCGTCAGTCCGGATCGGCCTATCACATCTCTCGACTCCGGTCGGTATCCTCCGGATATCCGCCGAGCCCAAATACTATCACCGGTAGGTGGTGGTCCATCTGCCATGCTCACCGTCTACTGCACAGCAGATCCATTCTCGCCCCGGGGTACAATACCGGGTCCACCATGTACCGTCAATCGGCCTCATCCTGCTCCTCGAATCGGGTATCACTGTCACACGTCTCAGAACCGAGAAAACGCATGGTGGACGCACTGAAATATCATATCAAGAGAAACCGGGTTTTTAAAACAATACATACTTTCTTTATAAAATGACCACGGTTCTCAAATCCAAAAATCTCATTAAAACAGCATATCTCAATCCCTATAATCGTAAAGCATGATGTATGCGACATATAACAGAAATGTAAGCATATCCGTATATCATGCAACATGGAACAGTAATATGCACATATCGAGGGAAAGCCGCTCTTTTAAATGAATCCAGTTTTATAATATGTCCTGTGGTTCCCAAATTCTCCAAAGTCAAATGCAACATCGTATAAAGGTGCATATGTAACTATAGCAAGTAAACTATGCAAGGAGTCATATCATGATGCAGCAATCCTACTGTGTAGTGACATGGCAATTATCGATGATGAAGTGTGTGAGCTGGCAAATCTATGTACGTGTAACATACGCATCATCAATAATGGTGTGAATGTACTAGCACAGGTATATGCAATGCAATGAGAATAATATGAATAACGTACTATATAACCCATCGAACGGCATCCTCCAGTCAAGGGTATGCATCAAACATCAAGTCAAACTCATTACGTACGGAAAATCATCGTACGGAGTCATAAAACCAATAGGGATCCTATCAACCTTTACAACAATATGGGTACGGACCTAATGTCTCGTACGTCTTATCATTTAAGATTCACAACATTACATATATATCTATATACCTATGTCCCAAGTCACATCCATAACAATCTCATATCAGCGGACCGGCGAAGGTATCAATCATCTCAATCGGCACACATTCGTATACCAACATATCATCAATCATCATATTACATCATCTTATCATTTCATCGCATTTATCACCCACATCAAGTCAATTTCACATATCCAATCTATCTTTACTATAAGCATACATATCTAATCTAACACACACACCCGAACCATAAAATCAGTTTTCAAAGGGGCGAATCGTAGTTTTGAAAGTAGGGGCTATGGTGTTTTACAAGAAAAAGATATCATTTGAAAATCCGTAACGTCCCTTAAGGTATTTGATTAAAAGATGCATACGATTCTTCATTTTAAAATAGGTATGGTTCGAATGACACACCTACGTCGTCAATCTGGTCCTATAATATCCAATTCGACAACATCATCGAATATCGTCCTCCAAACCCGTTATCACGTATCAATCGTATTATATTAGTAATAACTATCCTTTAGTTTCAAATATGGTTCTCTAACTATCTTATAACCCTATCCCTAGTTTTCTATTAAAGGTTTTCTTAACCATATTCTATATATAATCGGTTTCCATGAAAGTTTGCGGGAGTGCTATACGCCATCTACTCAACTTCTTCCGTAGTTATAGATCTGTCTCCTTGACCTTCGCTTGCTGATGCCGATATCGCCACGCGCTTGCTTATCATCTAGAAGTATTTATGAGGGTACATACATATAATAATGTATCGTATCGCTTTAAAATCTAATTCAAAACCAAAACGACAAGCGAATCTCACATAGGTCAAAACCTATGGTTTACATCTCGCAATTCAACCAAATAACCCTCGATATAGACGTACAAACGTCAAGTGATCGATATCATCAAAAATATAAAAACTTAAATTCATAAACATCACGAAACATATGATAGAAACCAAGAAAGCATGCTCCAGATTTTAGTTCAGGTCAAAACTAAGTGCACAAACAGTACTGGGTTGATGTATAGGGTGTAAATGACCTACAGAAACAACCTGGGAACCTAATTCTACAAAGTGGCCGGCCCTTACCCACTAAAATCCATCCAGCTCGGTTCTGCTGGGGAATTGGGGTCTCTTTTTGTTAGGGTAGCCTTGTGGTGTTTTAATTTGGTCCCTGTTATTGTTTGGTTGTCTCAGAATTCCCCCGGGTCATCCCAGATTCCCTGCACCCACTATATCGTCACAAAACCGACACGAAAGTTTCCAAATTCCGTATTTTGGGTTAAGTTACTGGTTTGGTCCAGGTTTCACTCGTTAAGGGGGTTTAGGATCACCAATAAGGCTCATTAGCACAAGCACCACTGAAGAAAACCCTAACCTTTTCTAAGAATTTTCAAAGTTCCCTAAACGGCATCAAAACACTTCTAAACATGAATAGGTGATAAAGTAATTTAAATGCAATCCTAATGGTGTAGAAATTACCTTATTTGGCAAATCAAGAATTTTCTTGAGTTGCCCCAAGTCTTCAAAATCAGATTTTGCTTGGTCCAAAGTGTTTGTGAGAAGCTTGTGCATGTTTTTTTTGAAGAGGGAATGATGCTTGTGTGTTTTTCATGGTGTTTTGAGGGTTGTAGTGGAGGATGGTGATGGGGCAGCAGCCATCAGAGGAGGGAGAGGAGAGATGATGAAGATGATGAATGATTGCAATGGCCCTTGGTCAAAGTTAACCCCTCACCCACTCCCACTCTCTCTCATGCCCATCCCTCAATATCTTATTCATTTCTTTTGTTTTCTTTTCTTTCTACAGTAGGAAACCCAAAACAAATAAGCATACACACAAGAATCATGTTAGAAAAATGTAACACGTGTGAAAATGATATGGTGCATGTCAAGTGCATAAAAACCAGATTAATGCAAAATTAGCGATATTTAATCGCGATTGGTATTAAAAGTGAATATAATTAATCATGAAAGTTTGTAATTTGTATAAATCACCTAAAACACCCTCATTTCAGTAATTTCTATAATTTTCCAAATTTTTCCCAATTTATCGGTATTTAATTATACCGCCTCATTAAAATATTTAATATATTTATTATTTAATTATAAAAATTCCGAAATATAATATTTTATTTTTCTGACATATTACAATCTTTCCCCATTAAAGAAATTCAGTCGCCAGATTTAAATTTTAAACCCCTTAATTCCTAGAACATTTCAGTATAAGATCATGTCGTCGGGGCTCCGAAACCACGGAAGATATAAAAACACTACAGCGCGTCGTGTGCGCCTGAAAAACGAGTACCAAACTAAAAATCGAACTCCGTCAAGCGTCACGCAAATCATCGAATTAGCATGCATATCATCGGAGTTACAAGGGAGATACAGACCTCAAAATCCAATACCGAAACCCAATATACGCTAATCAAATACTATAATATGTATATAGTACGCATCCTTGAAAAAAAAATCTCCAAAAATGGAATAGACACATGCAAAAACCTTTTCTGAATTTTCGTGTGATGCATAACTCATGGCATAAGTGACGGACGCTCATTTATAAAGTAATAAATATACTTTCATATAAGTTTTGCTCAAATATACGTCCCGTCGTTTCTGAAATATCCCAAAAGGTTTTCCTTTATAAATGTTCGTGTCGTTCGCGGACACGTAGGAAATAGCGAGACAATAGCACCCTTTTTTCTAAAAATCTCTGATTAAACTTTTAAATGCATGCCAGTACCCAGGCACTGTCCACATATCAGTCCTATTCGGCTACTATATAATATAGTACCCATCATGAAAACAAGGTGCTCAAAAGCAAGGTCGGCCTCAAAAGGCGTATCCAGCAATCACGTGCGTCTGGTGCATATGGAAATAAAATTTAATACAAGTGCTACAAATGTGCACAAAACCAAAACTATGTGCAACGGGTGTGCACAAAAGCATCTGTCCAGTACAACGGGTGTGCACGACAACAATATCAGGTGCATCTGATATGGACGAAGAATCACAATTTAGTGCATCTGGTGTGCACTAAAATCGCATCAAGCGCCCAAGTATGCGCAAGAATCCAAATCAAATGCACAAGGTGCACGAAAAAAAAAATCTAATATCGAAATCGACGGTATAAAACACATTTCAATCCAAATCCAAATCAAGTATACCATGGTATATAATCTCACAACCATGTGCATCAGCGTGCACAAAATCGAATCAAAATACTAAAAGTGCATGAAAACTATACCGAAAGCATAAGTCAATCACATGCATACCCTAGGCATGAAATCAAAATCAATTTCTCAACTGACATCAAATCGAAGTCAAGTGCAACTGTGGTGCACAAAATCTCAATCCAATTCAACTATCATGCACAAATACCAAATCCAATGCATCCTGTGCACGAAATATCAAATCCAGTGCATCGAGTGCATGAAATATCAAATCAACCGTAGGAAATCCACGAAATCATAAACATGTGCAGCCAAGGAACAAAACCGATATCTAGTGCAATAAATACGCACAAACCGCAAACCGAAATAGCGGTGTTTAAACATAAATCGAGTGCAATAACTGTGCACAAAATGAAAATACTCAGCAGGTGAAGCCATGGTGCACGAAAACCATATCATGAGACTCAATCATCAAAACTCAAATCCAAGCGATATAGGCATGATACTCGGATCAAAAACGCAAATCGCAATAATTGGTATTGAGGTATACCTCCTATAATGCCGAAAAATGTGTCGGTGCACCCAAAACTGGCAGAGCAAGAACATCTGCTTGCCTCCTGCTCACGGTCTGGCGTCTTCTGTCTCTGGGTCCTCACTTTGTCTGTGGGTTACCAATCTCCCAATCCATCGGCTCGTCGGACCGGTCCAGTGTGCTAATGGAAACGATTCCGCTCTGGCACTTCTCTGGTCATCTCTCGGCCATTTATCATGACATTCGTAAACAGCACGTATCTGGCGTTGGCCTCTGGACCTCTGAATACACGTCACACATCTGATCCTCGGTGCAAATCCTATTGCAGCAGTGTCATGGAAGAACCTGCTCAGGGTCTCTTCCGATCTCGCCTGTGCCGAACTGTACGGAGGCTGGTACTCTTGCATAATCTTCTCTTGTTCTCTGGATATCTGCGTTCTCAGCACAACATTTCCTCAGGATTTGGCCGTATCCTAATGCCTCTGTAAGCATAGCAGCTCTCTAATCTCGTCGGGAAGTAGCAACAGCTCGTCAGCATCTCACATGAACCTCTTTCTCCACTCATCTTCATTACCGTTCACTTTTGGCGTCACGTCATGCTATCTGTGTACTGCAATGGCTCTCGGCTACAGTCAATCCGGAGTCTCTCACACGGATTCGAAATCACGAACTCAGTATCTTCATCGCTCTGTAGAAGATATCTAGCCGAACACGTCCTCGGGAACTCGCCCCAACCTTCGGAGGTATACTCAGTACTCGTCCATTCTCGATCAACTCACAACGCATCTGGGTGAGGTCCTCTATCCGAAGCTGGTCAGCTTATTGGTCACCTATCATATAGTAGCCGGACGACGTTAAACTTTTCGATTGAGTCATCAAAGTTCCAAAATTTCCCGAAAGCACAACACCTGAGCATAGTCTACTAATATCCGGTATATACCACAGTACCTACGGACCAGCCATAGAAGGGAAAACCCAAGCCTTACTTATGGCACCACTAAACTGTCTCAAACCCTAAGGTTCAAAAGCGGTTCTGTGGTCATCATGTCGAGTTAGGGTTTCATTCTTCTAGAGGGTCCACAGAATTACTTGCATGTTCCTACAAATACTTTAAAATTTAGAAAATGGGTTTCTGAAATTCGTTCTGTAACGTTTTGAAAATCGTTTCGGTGAAATTTCGGAAAATCGGTAAAATAAGGGGTTTTTTTGTAAAAAGTCAAAATACAAATATCTTTATTTTAAAATTAACTATACATATTCTAGCTATGTAATTGTTAGTATTTGGTGTTTATTGAGCCACTGGTGAAATTTCAAATTTTCTGAAAAATTTTCCGAAATTAATTATTTTAATATTATTTTTAAGCCGTCACTAATACATTTAATTAGGGAAAATTATAAACTGGAATGAGTTGAAATAAATTTTGTGCATCATAACACATTAAAAAAAATTTTAACATGTTGTTTTTGAATTGAAATGAAGTTGTTAAACGGTGTTAGAAAATATCGAAGAAAAGTGGCTTATTTGGTGAAATTAGTGTAAATGGTTTTTGGCGTATAATATGTATCTTTTTCTTTCCACACCCACACTCACACTCCAGATTTTTCCTCCCCTCCTTGGCTGAATTTCAGCAGCCCCAAGTTGTTCCCCCCTCACTTTCCCCACTTGAATTGTTAAAAGAAAAGAAAAGAAAAGGAAATGGTAGAAATGAAAGTGGACTTTGACTAGGGTTGACTTGATATCATTTTTTCCCACCTCCCTCTCTCTCCTCTCTTCCCTACCTGCAGCCGAATCGCCCCCTTGCTGTCCAGAATTTTCCCCCTTAAATCCCACTTCATTTTGGCCTTAAAAATTTCCAAAATTCCATCAAAATCTAAACTAAAATTCAAAACAAAGCCCTATCCATTTTCCCTCATCTCCTTTAGCATGGATCTTGGTGCAAGGATTTCAAATTGGAGGTCTAGATTTCAAGTTTGATCATGGTTTGTAAGGTATAACTTTTGACCCATTGTTCAATTATTGGTTTAAAGTCCTTAATGTAGCTTATTAAGTGCTTAATTATGGTTTAATTGAAAGATGTGGGTTTTCAATAGAAGGTTTAGATAAGGGTTTGTGAAAATCTAGTTAGGGTTTTGTGTTGTGAGACTATGGTTGTGGGATGTATTTGCCATATCAATGATATGCTAAATTAAATTAAGTTGCTATTTTGCTTTTTTGTTGATTTAAATTGTGATAATTATATAAATTGCAAACTAGGTTTTTAAAATATTTATATTTTGGTGAGATAAAATTCTAATTAAGGTTACATGTCATTTTATATTGAGTGGTTTAATGCCTTTGGTTCATGAAAATCCAAGCTAAATTGTTGTTTGTGCATTTTTGCTATAAAATTGTTAAAATTTGGGTATATTGTAAACTAGAATTTTGGGGTTAATGAAATTTAGTGAGATTAAATTATGGAAATTGTTTTTATGACTTATTTAAGATATTTATAAGTATTATGGCCGCTAGATTTGTTTAAACGTCGAGTTTTGTACTAAAACGGGTAATTTTTGTTTGCTAAATTTTCTGAAAAAATGGCTTTTCAAGTGAATTTCGGGTTTTTGTGAATTTTAACCTATTTTATATCATGATTAGTGTTCGTGAGTGCGCAAATGAGTGTGTTTGGGTTTTTCTCGATGGTTTGATATTTGTACATCGACATTGAGGGTTGGTTTGGCTATTCTTGCATGCGTAGGCGATAGGTTTTAATCTATGCGTGATAGATACGCGTGCTGATTTGATTTTCGTATGGCGTTTCGATTTCGAATTTGGTTTTAATACGATACGGTACGTTATGATATGTAGGTACCCCATGTGGACTTCGAGACGACAAGTATGAACGTGGCGACGTCGGCACCGGCGAGCGAGGACCAGGTGAGTAGATTTATATCTACGGGGAGAAGTTGGGTGGATGGCGTATAACACCCCCGCAGTTCGTGGTGATGTATACGAATACGTATACACACATATATATTGACTATTTACTGTTGAGTTTATAGATGATAAAGATAGATTTTAGGTGTGATTGGATAGGTTTAGTGTTGCGAGACCCTAGAGTAGAGGTTGCACCACATTTACACACACACCCATACTTGCATGCATTCTTCTTTCATATGTGCTTATATGGGGCTATATTGTTATGTGTTCACATGGATATGGGACTATGTGTTCATATACTGGATTTGAGGATAGTGTTTGGGAATTGAGGTGAGTCGATGAGATGTGATTTGAGATCATAAGATCGGTGATTTGGTAAAATTCATGTTTGAGATATGTTATGATATTATAGCGGATTGTTGGACGACGATACCATGTGAATAGTGATATCAATAAAATGATCGACATATGGTCGTGTTATGAGATATGATATGTGCTGATGATATCGGTTGTACGAGATTGTTGATCAGTAGTTAGATCATGATTATATTGATGATATTAGTATTATACTAGACATAGATCATTACCCGGTTTATGACCTTGATAAAAAGAATACCAGATGAATAATATGAGAAATATAATATTGATCGTACCCAGATTTGGGGAGCCGTACGACGGATTTACGTACGAGCTATTTATTGATGTTTGATCCGCACTGTTGACTTGGGAATATTGATTATAGATATGGTATCGGATGTGACATTATCGAGGCGGGATCACCGACTAATATATATATATATATAAACATATGTATCGACTCAGGTGTTAGGCGGTTTCCTTACCTTTAGTTTAGTTTGACAGCTTAGCCTTATAGTTTAGTGTAGTTGTTAGCCCATATTAGTTGTCGTTGTGTCTAGTATTCGGCTCCCGCTCATTATTGTTGTTCGCTCCGCATCGCCTGCTTATATTATGATTCATATTCTATTGTTGATATCATGCTGTTAGGACACCAGCACCATTACCGATGACGCGTATATACCACGTACACTTACTTGCCGGCTCACACACAACTTTATCGGTAATTGCCATGTCACGAACACTTTAGAAAATACTATTTCATTTGACATAGATTGTTAGCTAATAGTTTAGACATGATATTAGTGTACTTGCCTTATATGCTAGTTTAGACATTGTAGATATTACTTGCTACATCATGCATGTTATTATTCATTGATATGCCACATTCAGGGATTTTTATGTCTATATTCACTGTTTACATGCTATTGAGGATTTGGATTCGGATTTTCATGAAATTTCCGGGATTTGGGGGGAAAACCTCAAAAACACTTATAAAATTCTTTCTTTTTTTTCTAAAGAAAAGTGCAGGTTTCCCATGATGTATGAGTCGTCCACCATGAGTTTGCTGATAGATTTCGAGACCCCAGTGCGAGGAGTGCAGGAACCGTTTCGGGTACATGGTGGACCCGGTACGGTACCCCAGGGCAAGAGGATCGCAGATGATGGCGTTGAGCCTGGCAGGGGAGCACTACCGACCGGTGATATTACCTGAAGGGTCGGATATCCGGAGGATACCGTCGTGGTCTTAAGATTGATGGTAGGGGCCGGTCTGGATTGACGGCGCCCTAAATAGTGAGATTGAGACATTGAGATCCTGAGATATTGAGACATTGGGATTTATGTTTTGTGTCGATGTTAGACACTGTTTATGCTGATTTCATTTATGATACCTCTTTTAAAAGTACAGAAATCTCACTAAATTATGAAAGCAGTTTTATTCAGTACATGCATTCTGTTTCATGCATTCATACATCATCCATATGATATTGCTACCTGAGGCACTGACACGGGCACATGGGATTACACCCGGGTTAGATATTTACCCTAGTCATTGTTATAGGCTGCAAGTTATATATATTTGAGGATATATTATAATCGTTGACCTAGGATTGCGTTGTTCATACGGTTTCTCTTCGTAGATGTTTTTCTACTCACAAGTTGGCAACTCACCCCCGTTGTGCCACAGTTTCTTGTAGGTTTTGCCGTACAGGTTTCATTATGGCTTTGCTGGCACTGCTTCTTTCGGTTGTCGTGCTAGTAGGTGGGTTTATTGGTATCGTGCCCATCATATTACTTTGTATAATATTTTTCAGTTGTATCTAGCAAATTCCATCAACCAAACATGTAATTATTTTCGAAATAGAGACCAGTGATGTTATTCTTTCGACCTTAGAGTCGCGCGTTATATTTCTGTGGATTTTTTATTGTTTTGAGTTTCCTTTTGAGTTTTGATCATCGTCCTTGGCATTGTATATTATACTGCTTGTTTGGTTGTGACCGTCGATTGACGAAGAGCTAGCTCCTGCTTGGGGATGCCTTTTATTGATTTCGTATACTATTCATGTTGTATCCCGTTTGGGGGCCAGTATTTATAAAGGAGACTCTGCTGAAATTTTCAGAAAATATTTGATGTTTTTAAAAGCGCATAATTCGGCTTATGGTATTAAAACTACTTGATTTAAATTGGGTTTCCTTCACTCTACTACTTTTCTTAGTTTGGATTTTTGGGTTTTCGGTTTACTTGGATTACGTACGCCTCGAGACGTTTCGTAGTTTAAGTGCCGGTCATGTTCCGTACTTTCAGGACGTGACACGTTCGAACCTTTTTACTTCGCCTAGACCACACACGAATACCCTTCGCCAGCATGCTAAACAATGCCTCAATTCACCAAAAAAGGCGATACATCACGGTCATCTCAGGATCGGTCTATTCTAGATCTAAGTAAGACCCTCCAAACTGGAAATCTTCAACTCAACTGGGCCTGCGTCGGTGCATCAATCAGACGAATCAACTTTGTCTCTCAACTCGGGATAGACTAGCTATCATCAGTCGTATATCTGCCTGAAAGCTCTAGCGATCTCAGCTCGTAAAGGCTGGAGGCGACATCCAATCAATCTCAGCATCAGCTGGGTCATCTGTCTACATGGTAGATGACATCACGATCTCGGAGGTATGCTGTACATCAACAGTCCTCTCACAACAGGCAGCTCTAATAATGGCCCGATCATCCGGTGTAAAACCGACCACTCGCCTCAACAAGAGGTCGCAACACGAACACTACATCGCGGCGTTCCCATATCACCAGAAAACATAATGGTCTGCCCTCGTACTAGACGAGCTCGCCCTGACCGCAACACTAGCAGTAGCTCAATCTGCGCTCAAACAAGGTGACAAGAACCTCAATCGTGTATCGGTAAAAACAGATCGAGGGCATGAAATGAAACGACAGACCTAGAATTGATACATGATCATAAGAAGAAACAGCATCAACAAGAGTATGATCATGGAAACGAATAGAATCAAGGATATCAAATGGATGTATAATCATGGGTACGAAGATAATCACAGATCTCAAAATATGTATATCCTAAGGTTTCTTAAGTAGAGTATCATATCGTAAATATACCGCGGAACATACGTACGGTACGTCACTCTACCCAAACAACCAACTCCATCAATCATGGTCAACCAATGAAACGAAGTTCGGGTCTAATACCCCCTGTTCAAGTCTAAGTTCCGTAAGGTCAAGCCTATGTTCCGAAATTCATACCCGCCCTAGACTTCGCATAGTCAAATATAGACTCGAACCATGGTGAAACCTAGTGCTCTGATACGAGCTTTGCCATGACCCGAAATATTAGCTCGTGACCGGCACTTAAATCACGCCACGTCTAAAGGCGTAACGTAATTCCAGTAAGCCGTAACCCAGAAATCTAAAACTTTTTAAGAAAAATCAAGCAGGTGAAGTTTTGAAATAAAGGTACAATGAAATCAAGTTTTCTTAAATGCATAGAAGAGGAACAGGAAAAATGCAAGTGGAATTTACTAGTTGAAAAACATGTTTTGTCTTTTAAAAATTTGGGCAGCACCTCCTTTGTATATTTTGATCCAAAACCACATATACATAATAAAATAAAGCCATCCCCAAGCGGGAGCTAGCTCTTTGCCAACCGACGGATCACAACAACGCATGACAGTATAAGTATAAGTATACGACGCCCAACGGCAAAGTTCATCACAAAAGATAAAGAAATAAGTAAGACATCAAAACCACAAGTAGCGGAATACCTCTCGCTCTGAGTCTCGCAACCACAATCTCACTAAGTCTCATTACTTATACAAATTCTAGTTTGATTGATGGAGTTGACTAGATACAATTGAAATATAAATAAAAGAGCGGGTATGATTCAATTGTCCCACCTACCAAGCAAATAACCCAAAAGTAGCTATGTGCCAGCGATGCCGCTACGGATCCATGCGGTCAACGTGCAAGAACTATGGCACAACGGGGTTGAGTTTCCAACTCATGAATAGAAATATATCAACAGATAGAAATCGAATAAACAACGACTCCTAGGTCAACTATATCATAAAGGTAATACTATGATATCTAGGGTGACTATATCTGTATGTGTGCCAACAAGGGAATCAACACCTATTTATATGCGGATATCATCCAATCATATGATCAATGTCTGTATGCATGCGGATCTCGTCCTACCATATCCGCCATGTATGTATCATAAAAGAAAATGCATGAAAATATGAGGATATAATCAACGTGTGTCCCTCGTGACACATCAAAATCATGGAATCTGAGTACCTAGCATCAACACTCGAAAACATAATGAAAACCGTGCCCTACATCGGCACGTAAATCCTCATATCTCTCGGGCTCCGCCAGTCCGGATCGGCCCTCGGGCTCCGTCAGTCTGGATCGGCCCTCGGGCTCCGTCAGTCCGAATCGGCCCATCTCATCTCTCGACTACGGTCGGTATCCTCCGGATATCCGCCGAGCCCAAATACAATCACCGGTAGGTAGTGGTCCCTCTGCTATGCTCACCTTCTTCTGCACAGCAGATCCATTCTCGCCCCGGGGTACCATACCGGGTCGACCATGTACCCGCAGTCGGCGTCATCCTGCTCCTCGAATCGGGTATCACTGTCACACGTCTCAGAACTGAGAAAACGCATGGTGGACGCACTGAAATACCATATCAAGGGAAGCCGGGTTTTTAAAACAATACATACTTTCTTTTTAAAATGACCACGGTTCTCAAATCCAAAAATCTCATGAAAACAACATATCTCAATGCTTATAATCATAAAGCATGATGTATGCGACATATAACAGAAATGTAAGCATGTCCATATATTATGCAACATGGAACAGTAATATTCACATATCGAGGGAAAACCTCTCTTTTAAATGAATCCAGTTTTAAAATATGTCCTGTGGTTCGCAAATACTCCAAAGTCAACATCGTACAAAGTTGCATATGTATCTATAGCAAGTAAACTATGCAAGGAGTCATATCCTGATGCAGCAATCCTACTGGGTAGTGACATGGCAATTATCGATGATGAAGTATGTGCGCCGGCAAATCTGTGTACGTGTAACATACGCATCATCGATAATGGTGTGAGTGTACTAGCACAGGTATATGCAATGCAATGAGAATAATATGAATGCATCATAAGGTAAATAATCAGCTAAAAGCTATAAGGTATACGTATCTATCATATGTCTGAGTCGGTGAATCTATCAATCGGCATCTACCCTCACAGCATCACGTACGGTATAACCCATCGTACGACATCCTCTAGTCAAGGGTATGAATGAAATATTAAGTCAAACTCATCACGTACGGAAAATCATCGTACGGCGTCATAAAACCAATAGGGATCCAATCAACCTTTACGACAATGAGGGTACGGACCTAATGTCTCGTACGGCTTATCATTTAAGATTCACAACATTATATATATCTATATACCTATGTCCCAAATCACATCCATAACAATTTCATATCAGGGGACCGGCGAAGGTATCATTCATCTTAATCGGCACGCATCCGTATACAAACATATCATCAATCATCATATTACATCGTCTTATCTTTTCATCGCATTTATCTCCCACATCAAGTCAATTTCACATATCCAATCTATCTTTACTATAAGCATACATATCTAATCTAACACACACACCCGAACCATACAATCTGTTTTCAAAGGGGCGAATCGTAGTTTTGAAAGCAGGGCTACGGTTTTTCACAAGAAAAAGATATCATTTGAAAATCCGTAACGTCCCTTAAGGTATTTCATTAAAAGATGCATACGATTCTTCATTTTAAAATAGGTATGGTTCGAATGACACACCTACGTCGTCTATCTAGTCCTATAATATCCAATGCTACAACATCATCGAATATCGTCCTCCAAACACGTCATCATGTATCAATCGTATTATATTAGTAATAACTATCCTTTAGTTTCAAATATGGTTCTCTAACTATCTTATAACCCTATCCCTAGTTTTCTATTAAAGGTTTTCTTAACCATATTCTATATATAATCGGTTTCCATGAAAGTTTGCGGGAGTGCTATATGCCATCCACCCGACTTCTTCCGTTGTTATAGATCTGTTCACCTTGATCTTCGCATGCCGATGCCGATATCGCCACGCGCTTGCTTGTCATCTAGAAGTCTTTGTAATGGTACTTACATATAATAACGTATCGTATCGCATTAAAATCCAATTCAAAACCTAAACGACAAGCGAATCTCACATAGGTCAAAACCTATGGTCTACATCTCGCAATTCAACCAAATAACCCTCGATATAGACGTACAAACGTCAAGTGATGGATATCATCAAAAATATAAAAACGTAAATTCATAAACATCCCAAAACATACGGCAGAAACCAAGAAAACATGCTCCAGATTTTAGTTCTGGTCAAAACTAAGTGGACAAACAGTACTGGGTTGATGTATAGTGTGTAAATGACCTATAGAAACTGTTAGTGTATATGCCCTAGAGGCCATTACTGTATCATACTAGTTTGTATATTACTTGATGGAAGCTTGGGATATTCACAGTTGTATATACAATCTTGCTCGAAATGGTAGTATGCTACTTGGTTTGTCTCTGCTTTAATATGTGCATGTGTTTCTTTTAGCATATCGCTGATATACATATTAGTAGAGCCCTTAGGATCTTTGCTTGATCACCAGCGTTGTGATGGCGCTCACACTCGTGGGAGCTGGGTGATCTATAAGCACATCCTTATACAGGTCCCTAGTCGTTGGACTATCGAGACAGGTCATCGATACTCCGGAGTAGACTAGCGTATGCGCTTCTCATCCCAGCGTGGGAGACGGTCTGTCCCACAGCCGTCAGTACGTCGTACTTGAGATAGTATGCGGGTGCTCGTTAGGTTATGAGTACACTGGACAGGACTCGTCGGGAACTGTTGGTTGGTATTATACCTATCATCAGTTATCAGTTCCCAGGTGACATGAGTACAGCTTAGTCCGCTGACTTGACACTGTCACTTCGCCTCGAGTGTGTTCCCACTGCACTTTGATTACTACCCGACCACGGCTCAAAGGAGTCGTGCAAACAGGTAGTTTTTGGGTGCAGTCCCGAAGCACTTGGAGGAAGTGACTGTTAGACAGGATTCGTCTCTCCCGGTATTGGGGGTTGACATCGCGCTGTGTCTAGGAGAGCCATTACACGGGTAGTCCCTGTCCAGGGCAAGCGAGATATACTGGTAGGTTTCCAATGTTATCTCAGGGTGTTCTTGGCTACACTCCGACACGACTTGTACCGCTATTAGGGGACTGACGTTCACCGCCCCCCTGGCCCGCCATGCGATGTATCAGACGAACAGACCGGACAGTACGGAGATTGTCACATACAGGCTCAGTAGGAGTTCAGATGGGGTTCACCTCGTCAGTCTTCTTATCGACGTCTACCTGGGGACCGTTACGTACAGCTAGTGCCGCTTGCGGTCTGTGGTTAAACCCACTGCCAGCGTAGTGTCGAGTCTTTAGAGTCCCACATAGAGAGCTATTCGCCTTTAGGCAAAATGAGTAGAGGTCGCATGGTTTTGCGACAGGGTTCGTTCGCATCCGCGCACTTGTGCACGTTTGCTGTCCGGACAGTTTATACTAGCGGGCTTTGGTTTAAGCCGGATCCTAGTATATGATTTGGGATTGGTTTTTCTCATTATATTCATGTTCCTCGGGTCACGTCTATGAGTATCGCATGTCGGGCCTAGGGGGTTGGTAAAAGTCAGACCCCCAAAAGCGGTACAAGTCGTGTCGGAGTGTAGCCCAGAACGCCCTGAGATACTACTGGAATACCTACCAGTAAATCTCCTGCCTCGGCCGAGGGCTTTGCGTAATGGCTCTCCTAGACACAGCGCGACCTCACCCCCAATACCGGGAGAGACAAACCCCTGAAGATCCGCTCACTGCCTCCATGTGGCTCGGGACTGTACCCAACTAAAACCTGTTTGCACGACTCCTTTGAGCCGTGGTAGGGTAGTAATCAAAGCACAGTGGGAACTCACACGAGACAAATGACGATCCTCAGGTCGATGAACTAACCTGTACACATGTCACCAGGGAACTGCTATCTGACGTCTGGTATAAGACCAACTAGCAGGTTCCCGGCGAGTCCTGTCAGGTGTACTCATAACCCAATGAGCACCTGTATACATCTTAGGTGAACCAACTGACACCAGTGGCTTGTGAGACCGGCCACCGCCCCTCGTCGGGGTCTCGACTGTATACACTAGTCTACTCTGGAGAATCGATGCCCTGTCTCGAAACTCCCACGACTAGGGACCTTTTAAGGATGTGCTTGTAGACTACCAGCTCCCACGTATATGATCGCCATCATACTGCTGGTCATCAAGTAAGAATCCTAGGGGCTCTATCGACAGAGGGAGAGGACCTTGATTAGGGTTAATGACTATTGTCATTTTATTAACCCTAATGCTTATGTGTGTATTATAGTTAATTGATAATTAGTTTAATAATTGTGCATGGTTGTGGTTGTTGACCATTTGACCTCCTTGACTTGTTGACCTAGGTTGACACTTTAACCATCATCATTTCTTTTGGAAGATGCTTTTTGATCCTTGCAAATTGAATTGATAATGGTCATGTCATGATTAGCCATGACAATTATCTAGCTAATTATTCAATTAAAATAATATACACATATTAGTGAGAATGGTTCACATAATTCTCATTCTATCATTTCATTTCTCTCTCTTGTTCTACCTCTCCCTCAAGCTCTCCCTTCTCATGTGTTGAGAAACACTTGAGCTTGAGAAAAACCCTCTCTTGATCATCTCTACTCTCATCTAGGATTGAAGGACTAGCACTTCTTGAACCCTAGTTACTTCTAGCTTGGAGTTGAAGCCAAAGGTTGAGGCTTTCGGGTGGATCTTTCTTTGACGGGAGAAGACGACAAGGTGACCTCCTTCCACTACTCCAAGGAGCAAGGAGAGAAGGACATAAAGACCAAAGGTATAACCTTTCTAGCACTTAGCTAGTTACTAGTTAGCTTTAGCAAGTTTTTGTTTAGCAAAGATCCTTTAAAGTCTAGTCCATGTTGCCTAAGCTCATAAAAATCCGATTTTTATTCCGTTTTCCGCCTCCCCGCAAGTACCGGGGTAGGCAACGTGGACTTACAGTGGTATCAGAGACTAACTAAACATAAACTAGCTAGGTAGTGAAGTGTAACGAAGTTCGAAACCGAAAAATCCAAAAACCGAGTTTTCAAAAACCCAAGTTTCTATTAAAAAATTTTCTGGTCAAAACAAAATTTGTTAAACTCCAAAAATCGTCTCAGGGATTTTTAAAGATAACCACCAAACCCGGTCCAGTGACTCGACCAAGGAGCCGCGGTTCCGCGGCAATAGCATGCTATTGCCGCGCAATCGCGGCCAAGTTGGCTCTTCACTGGGTCGAGTTTGGTGCAGTGTATCTTTGACTTGGTTTTAGGATTTTTAAGATATGTTATATGTGCCCAGATTTTCCAGAATAGAAATTTATTTTTGGGGACTTATAAATCCGTATTTTATTTCCGGAACTTCACTACACTTTGACTATGAAGGTTATATCTGTGATGTTTGAATGTATTGAACGTCGGCTAATCGCTATATGTTGATTAGTCGGGGTTATACATATCTGTGATCTGTGATTGATGCTGGTATATGTATATGAATGGGTTGGATTGTCGCGGATGAATAGCCGGGGTGGATGTGAGATGAGTGTTGCTTTTTCTTTCATTCATTGTAATATGTAAATTGATGTAATATTATTATCTGTTTGGCCGCACAACCGGGTCGGGGTTGTAGCCGTCATTTTATAATTCTTTTTACTGTTTTTGCTCCTAGGATAGACCCATGGAGGGGGGTGCACAAACTACCGGGTATCTCGAAGTGCCGAGTGGCCTACTCACGGTGGTGAGGGAAGTTGCTTCGCTTCGGGTACTTGGCGGGTAGTTTGCCGCACCCGTAGGGGTCTTGGGTGGGGTATTGTCTTTTCACCGCGACCGTGTAATCCGCTTTTCGTTGCAGGCTCGAACGGATTGCGGATTCCTCGTATATCCAATGTATTCATCTGTGATCTGTAATGTCTATCATTGCTATATATTTATATATGATAACTATTTAGGCGTTGCTTATGTTTTACAGCCGCGCTAGCCCAGACCCCGCTCTGTCGTTAGTTAAGTAACCTAACGGGTGATGACGGGGCCCCGTGGCGAATGCGAATGGCATAAGCGTACGTCATATTTTGGTTGTTTTCTGCAATGGTAGGATTAAATGATGGGACGCATTAAAAGAACTAATGCAAGAAAATAAACCATGTAAAAGTCGATTGGAACACTTTGAAAACCACTCGGTTCTTTTCGAAACTAAACTTTTAAACGCGGAGCTTGAACCACTCCTTTTAAAAGCTATCTCGTTCCATCGATTAGATCAAGTTCACTACGTTCACGGTTTCGCCAAAACCATTCGTAGCCCTCCGTCATTCCACATGAATGGTCAAAAAGTTTTCAAGCTATGTATTTTGGCCAAAGTCAAGGCATAGTGATTGGTAGCTATTGGGTATTCATGTGCAGCATAGATAGATGCGTTGGTTTAGGACAGTCGTGCTGCCATTTTGGCCAAAGTCAAGGGTAGGTATGGGTGGGTCCAAATTAACCAAGAGAATGACGGGTAGAACTTGATATGTGACTTATGATATTTTGGCCAAAGTTAAGGTCATAAGAGCATGGGGCAAAAATCCACATCGGGAGTTTCATAAGTACTGAAACTTGCTAGCGCTGCATACCATTTGGAGTGTGATGAATCTGGTAGGATTCCTTCGGTTTTATCACGCGATGATATTTGGATCCCGATCATACTGTGAGTATATGCTACTCCTCGGGAAAACTCTCACTTAACGATCAATGCTATAAACTTAGTAGGTGTCTAGAAAGGTGTTAGCGGGGCTACGCCCACAGGGAAAAGTGGTTACTTAATTAAGGAACTTCGCGAAAGCATTGGAAAACCTCCCTCGAAGTACCGACACTGGCCTGGCTGAATGGTTAAGCAAGTATTGTACGGTGAGATTGATCCTGACTAATCCTTTCTTTACGGTTTGATAAGGGATTCGAGAGACAGTGGGAGCCATCCAGTTTAGACAAACTAAAAACCACTCTAAACTTGCAAGAGCATCATGCTAAAGTGTTTCTTTTCTCTCTCCTAATTGCAGCGACCATTCAAGATGACCGGACTTAAGTTATTACTAGATAAAAATATATTGACAGGGCCAAACTACAAAGATTGGCTCAGGAATGTCAAGATGGCAATCACTTACGACAAGTTGGGGTATGTCCTTACCACCAAAGCTCCCCCTGTCCCAGGTCCCAAAACCAGTGTCGTAGATAGGGAAATCTACAAGACCTGGGAAATAGATTGCGCGAAGGCTAGATGCCTCGTACTTGCCTCGATGGACAACGAACATCAGAGGAGGCACGAGAATATGGACCTTGAGTCCATATTTCTTCATACAAAAGAACTGTATGGAGAGCAGTCTCGTATCGCAAGATACGAAGTGTCGAAGAAGTTGTTTTCGGCAAGGTTGGCCGTCGGATCATCGGTAGCGGAACACGTGCTTAAGATGATTGGCTACATTGAGGAGCTCGCGGACCTTGGGACCACGTTGGAGAATGAACTCTATACTGATTTGATTCTCCAGTCCCTTCCTTCCACTTACGCCCAGTTTATTCATAACTTCAACATGCAAGGAAAGGAGGTTGAACTTTCCGAGCTTCTGAACATGTTGAGGAGTGCTGAGGGCACCCTACAGAAGGGTAGGGAGACATCCACTTTGTTTGTAGGAGGATCTTCCTCTTCTAAGTCCAGGGCGAAAGCCAAGGGCAAGAAGAAGAAAGCCCCCGCCAAACCAAGAGACGGTGTCGGTAAAGTGGATACGAAGGGAAAAGGAAAAGCAACAAAGATAGCGGGGATGCTAGTGGGGAAGGAAGAATGCTTCTATTGTCACAAAAGTGGTCACTGGAAACAGGATTGCAAGGCTTGGAAGGCCAGAACACAGTATTTAAAGCGAGTTGCGGCTTCAGCTTCAGGTGTGTATGTTATTGAAAACTGTCTGTCAATAAACTCTACATCCTTGGTATTGGATACCGGATCAGGATCTCATATCTGTAATTCTTTGCAGGCGTTGAGAAAGCGTAGAGTTTTGAAGGCAGGTGACATGACCCTCAGAGTTGCAAACGGTGCTAGCATGGATGCTGAGGCCGTAGGGGACTATCACCTGGGATTGTCGGATGGACATTTTTTGGTTTTGCGTAGTTGTTATTATGTACCAAATGCAACCTGTAATATCATTTCTGTATCTTTATTGTCTAAAGAAGGTTATGAATTTGCATTTGTAAGTAATGTAGTGAACATTCAACTTAATCAAGTTTTGATTGGGTCAGGTACATTGAACAACGGTATATACGTATTAAACCAGCCACAGATTTTCAATGTCCAGAATACACACAAAAGAATGTCTCCAGAAATAAATAAAACTTTCTTATGGCATTGTAGACTGGGTCACATCAATGAGAGAAGGTTGACCAAGTTACACACAGAAGGATATTTGGATCCGTTCGAATATCAATCGTATGCAACTTGTCAATCCTGTCTCAAAGGAAAGATGACAAAGACTCCGTTTACTGGACACGGAGAAAGAGCGAGCGAGCTCTTGGGACTCGTACACTGCGACGTGTGCGGTCCAATGTCTACACATGCTCGAAGCGGTTATTCTTACTTCATTACTTTTACGGATGACTTTTCAAGGTACGGTTATGTCTTCTTAATGAAACATAAATCCGAGGATTTTGAAAAATTCCAGGAATATAAGAATGAAGTAGAAAAACAAACAGGCAAAAGTATAAAGATACTGAGATCTGATCGAGGTGGTGAATACTTGAGTGCCGAGTTCCTGGGTTACTTAAAAGAGAATGGAATTCTCTCTCAGCTTACTCCTCCATACACTCCGCAACATAATGGTGTATCGGAGAGACGGAACCGAACCCTATTGGATATGGTACGGTCCATGATGAGTAACGCTGAGTTGCCGCGATCGTTCTGGGGATATGCGCTAGAATCAGCTGCATACCTTTTGAACCGAGTTCCAACTAAGACTGTGCCTACTACACCATATCAGATGTGGTGTGGGAAGAGACCCTATCTTAATCATATTAAGACATGGGGATGTCCAGCTTTTGTAAAAAAGCAGCACGCGGACAAGTTCGAGGCACGCTCAGTACAGTGCAAGTTTGTGGGATATCCAAAGAACTCCAAGGGATATTACTTCTATTGCGAAGAGGAACAAAAAGTCCTTATTTCTCGCCATGCCCACTTTCTAGAACACCAGTTCATAGAAAAAGAATTAAGTGGGAGCGCAATAGAACTGGAAGAAATTCCAGAACCACGAGCTATTACTGAAAGCTTGGTTGAACCAGAGGGTTCGAAAGATCAGGACATTCCCACGCCACTCCTCAGGAGTAGTAGGCAGTCTCATCCGCCCGAGAGATACTACGGTTTTCTCATTGACGGGGATAGAGAGGATTGCATCATAGAGTTTGATGAGCCTACCAGCTTCCAGCAAGCCATTCAGAGCGTCGACTAGGTAAAATGGCTGGATGCAATGCGGACCGAAATGGAGTCCATGTACACCAACAAAGTATGGACGTTGGACATTGCTCCAGATGGGGTAAAACCCGTAGGATGCAAGTGGATCTTCAAAAGGAAGATTGGTGTAGATGGACAGGTTGAAACCTATAAAGCTAGACTGGTAGCAAAGGGTTTTCGTCAGCGACCTAGTTTGGACTATGACGAAACTTTTTCTCCAGTAGCTATGCTGAAATCCATTCGGATCCTTCTTGCCATTGCTGCCTTCCACGATTATGAGATTTGGCAGATGGACGTAAAGACAGCTTTTCTAAATGGACATTTAGAGGAGTGTGTCTATATGGATTAGCCAGAGGGTTTCATTCAGAGTGGGAGCAGCGGAAAGGTGTGCAATTTGCTTAAGTCCATTTATGGACTAAAGCACGCATCGCGGAGTTGGAACATCTGTTTTGATGAGACGGTCAAGGAATTTGGCTTTATCAAAAATCCAGATGAACCATGCATCTATTGTAGATTTGTAGCGAGAACTGTAGTATTCCTCGTTTTATACGTGGATGACATTCTCTTAATAGGAAATGACATTCCTATGCTACAATCTGTCAAGGGGTTCTTGTCACACAGGTTCTCCATGAAAGACCTGGGTGATGCTTCATACATTCTGGGTATCCGGATCTACCGTGACAGATCCAAGAGGATATTAGGACTTTCACAGTCCAGGTACATTGACACCATACTGAAGAGATTCAGTATGGAAGATTCCAAGCGCGGTAATCTACCGGCTTGTCACGGGATCACCCTCTCCAAAGAGATGTCTCCCAAGACTGATTTGGAGAGGGATCGCATGTCTATTATACCCTACGCTTCTGCGGTAGGCTCTATAATGTATGCGATGTTGTGTACCAGACCGGATGTGGCTTATGCACAGAGTGTGGTAAGCAGGTATCAGTCAAACCCTGGGGAGAAACATTGGATAGCAGTAAATAACATTCTCAAGTACCTGAGAAGGACTAAGGAGATGTTCTTGGTGTATGGCGGAAAAGACCTGCAGATTGAGGCCTTTGCTGACTCCAGCTTCCAGAGTGACAAGGATGATTCCAAGTCCATGTCGGGTTTTGTCTTCACCCTCAATGGAGGGGCGGTGTGTTGGAAGAGCTCCAAACAGGAAACCGTTGCTGACTCGACTATGGTAGCGGAATACATCGCTGCATCTGATGCCGCAAAAGAAGCTGTCTGGATGAGGAAGTTCTTGAGAGAACTTCAGGTGGTTCCGTCCATTGTTGACCCAATACCTCTATATTGCGACAACAACGGGGCTATAGCTTTAGCGAAGGAACCCAGGTCCCATCAGAAATCCAGACACATCTTAAGGCGGTATCACCTGATCAGGGAGATCGTAGATCGCCAGGGGATCGAGGTCCGGAGAGTTGCATCAAAGGATAACACTGCAGATCTATTCACCAAGGCCTTGCCCCAGACTCAGTTCGAGCGGCTGATCGAGATGATAGGTCTTCGATACGCCAGTACATGGCCTTAGTGCAAGTGGGAGATTGTTAGTGTATATGCCCTAGAGGCCATTACTGTATCATACTAGTTTGTATATTACTTGATGGAAGCTTGGGATATTCACAGTTGTATATACAATCTTGCTCGAAATGGTAGTATGCTACTTGGTTTGTCTCTGCTTTAATATGTGCATGTGTTTCTTTTAGCATATCGCTGATATACATATTAGTAGAGCCCTTAGGATCTTTGCTTGATCACCAGCGTTGTGATGGCGCTCACACTCGTGGGAGCTGGGTGATTTATAAGCAAATCCTTATACAGGTCCCTAGTCGTTGGACTATCGAGACAGGGCATCGATACTCCGGAGTAGACTAGCGTATACGCTTCTCATCCCAGCATGGGAGACGGTCTGTCCCACAGCCGTCAGTACGTCGTACTTGAGATAGTATGCGGGTGCTCGTTAGGTTACGAGTACACTGGACAGGACTCGTCGGGAACTGTTGGTTGGTATTATACCTATCGTCAGTTATCAGTTCCCAGGTGACATGAGTACAGCTTAGTCCGCTGACTGGACACTGTCACTTCGCCTCAAGTGTGTTCCCACTGCACTTTGATTACTACCCTACCACGGCTCAAAGGAGTCGTGCAAATAGGTAGTTTTTGGGTGCAGTCCCGAAGCACTTGGAGGCAGTGACGGTTAGACAGGATTCGTCTCTCCCGGTATTAGGGTTGACATCGCGCTGTGTCTAGAAGAGCCATTACACGGGTAGTCCCTGGCCAGGGCAAGCGAGATATACTGGTAGGTTTCCAGTGTTATCTCAGGGTGTTCTGGGCTACACTCCGACACGACTTGTACCGCTATTAGGGGAATGACGTTCACCGCCCCCTAGGCCCGCCATGCAATGTATCAGACGAACAGACCGGACTGTACGGAGATTGTCACATACAGGCTCAGTAGGAGTTCAGATGGGGTTCACCTCGTCAGTCTTCTTATCGACGTCTACCTGGGGACCGTTACGTACAGCTAGTGCCGCTTGCGGTCTGTGGTTAAACCCACTGCCAGCGTAGTGTCGAGTCTTTAGAGTCCCACACAGAGTGCTATTCGCCTTTAGGCAAAATGAGTAGAGGTCGCATGGTTTTGTGACAGGGTTCGTTCGCATCCGCGCACTTGTGCACGTTTGCTGTCCGGACAGTTTATACCAGCGGGCTTTGGTTTAAGCTGGATCCTAGTATATGATTTGGGATTGGTTTTTCTCATTGTATTCGTGTTCCTCGGGTCACGAATGCGGGTGTGTATGCACAGTTGTTTGAGACAGAGGGAGAGGACCTTGATTAGGGTTAATGACTATTGTCATTTTATTAACCCTAATACTTATGTGTGTATTATAGTTAATTGATAATTAGTTTAATAATTGTGCATGGTTGTGGTTGTTGAACATTTGACCTCCTTGACTTGTTGACCTAGGTTGACACTTTGACCATCATCATTTCTTTTGGAAGATGCTTTTTGATCCTTGCAAATTGAAATGATAATGGTCATGTCATGATTAGCCATGACAATTATCTAGCTAATTATTCAATTAAAATAATATACACATATTAGTGAGAATGGTTCACATAATTCTCATTCTATCATTTCATTTCTCTCTCTTGTTCTTCCTCTCCCTCAAGCTCTCCCTTCTCATGTGTTGAGGAACACTTGAGCTTAAGAAAAACCCTCTCTTGATCATCTCTACTCTCATCTAGGGTTGAAGGACTAGCACTTCTTGAACCCTAGTTACTTCTAGCTTGGAGTTGAAGCCAAAGGTTGAGGTTTTCGGGTGGAACTTTCTTTGACGGGAGAAGACGACAAGGTGACCTCCTTCCACTACTCCAAGGAGCAAGGAGAGAAGGACATAAAGACCAAAGGTATAACCTTTCTAGCACTTAGGTAGTTACTAGTTAGCTTTAGCAAGTTTTTGTTTAGCAAAGTTCCTTTAAAGTCAAGTCCATGTTGCCTAAGCTCATAAAAATCCGATTTTTATTCCGTTTTCCGCCTCCCCGCAAGTACCGGGGTGGGCAACGTGGACTTACAGAAACAACCTGGGAACCTAATTCTACAAAGTGGCTGGCCCCTACCCCTTAAAATCCGGCCAGCTCGGTTCTGCAGGGGAATTGGTGTCTCTTTTTGTTAGGGTAGCCTCGTGGGGTCTTAATTTGGTCCCTGTTATTGTTTGGTTGTCTCAGAACTCCCCCGGGTCATCCCAGATTCCCTGCACCCACTATATCGTCACAAAACCGACATGAAAGTTTCCAAATTCTGTATTTTGGCTTAATTTACTGGTTTGGTCCAGGTTTCACTCTTTAAGGGGGTTTACGGTCACCAATAAGGCTCATTAGCACAACCACCACTCAAGAAAACCCTGACCCTTTCTAAGAATTTTCAAAGTTCCCTAAACGACATCAAATCACTTCTAAACTTGAATAGGTGATAAAGTAATTTAAATACAATCCTAATGGTGCAGAAATTTCCTTATTTGGAAAATCAAGAATTTTCTTGAGTTGCCCCAAGTCTTCAAAATCAGATTTTGCTTGGTCCAAAGTGTTTATGAGAAGCTTGTGCATGATTTTTGTGAAGAGGGAATGATGTTTTTATGTGTTTTTCATGGTGTTTTGAGAGTTGTAGTGGAGGAGGGAGATGGGGCAGTAGCCATCAGAGGAGGGAGAGGAGAGATGATGAAGATGATGAATGATTGCAATGGCCCTTGGTCAAAGTTAACCCCACACCCACTCCTACTCTCTCTCATGCCCATCCCTCAATATCTTATTCATTTCTTTTGTTATCTTTTCTTTCTACAATAGGAAACCGAAAACAAATAAGCTTACACACGAGAATCATGTAGGAAAAATGTAACAAGTGTGAAAATGATATGGTGCATGTCAAGTGCACAAAAACCGGATTAATGGAAAATTAGCGATATTTAATCGCGATTAGTATTAAAAGTAAAAATAATTAATCTTGAAAGTTTGTGATTTGTATAAATCACCTAAAACACCCTCATTTCAGTAATTTCTATAATTTTACAAAATTTTCCCAATTTATCGGTATTTAATTATACCGCCTCATTAAAATATTCAATATATTTATTATTTAATAATAAAATTCCGAAATATAATATTTTATCTTTCTGAAATTTTACAATCTTCCCCTATTAAAGGAATTCGGTCCCCGGATTTAAATTTTAAACTCCTTAATTCCTAAAACATTTCAGTACAAGATTATGTCGTCGGGGCTCCGAAACCACGGAAGATATAAAAACACTACAGCGAGTCGTGTGCGCCTGAAAAACGAGTACCAAACTCAAAATCGAACTCCGTCAAGCATCACGCAAATCATCGAATTAGCATGCATATCATCGGAGTTACAAGGGAGATACAGACCTCAAAATCCAATACCGAAACCCAATATACAGTAGTCAAATACTATAATATATATATAGTACGCATCCTTGAAAAAAAATCTCCAAAAACGGAATAGACACATGCAAAAACCTTTTCTGAATTTCCGTGTGATGCGTAACTCACGGCATAAATGACGGACGCTCATTTATAAAGTAATAAATATACGATCATATAAGTTTTGCTCAAATATACGTCCCGTCATTTTTGAAATATCACAAAAGGTTTTCGTTTATAAAAGTTCGTATCGCTCGCGGACACGTACGAAATAGCGAGACAATAGAACCATTTTTTAAAAAAAAATCCTGGTTAAACATTTAAATGCATGCCAGTACCCAGGCACTATCCACAGATCAGTCCTATTCTGCTACTATATAATATAGTACCCATCATGAAAACAAGGTGCTCAAAAGCAAGGTCGTCCTTAAAAGGCGTATCCAACAATCACGTGCGTCTGGTGCGTATGGAAATCAAATTTAATACAAGTGCTACAAATGTGCACAAAACCAAAACTATATGCAACGGATGTGCATGAAAGCATCATTCCAGTGCAACGGGTGTGCACGGCAACAATATCAGGTGCATCTGATCTGCACGAAGAATCTCAATTTAGTGCATCTGGTGTGTACTAAAATCGCATCAAGCGCCCAAGTATGCGCAAGAATCCAAATCAAATGCACATGGTGCACGAAAACAAATATCTAATATCGAAATCCATGGTATACAACACATTTCAATCCAAATCCAAATCAAGTATACCATGGCATATAATCTCACAACCATGTGCATCAGCGTGCACAAAATCGAATAAAAATACTAAAAGTGCATGAAAACTATACCGAAAGCATAAGTCAATCACATGCATACCATAGGCATGAAATCAAAATCAATTTCTCAAGTGACTGTTGGAGATAGTGCCCTCAAAGTCAATTATTGGATCCCAGGTACGTGATTGCAATGATTGAGGCAGGACCTATACCGATATGATAGTCTTGCCCGAGATGATAGTATGCTGTCTGGTTTGTCTTTATCATCATATACGTGTTTTAGTTCACTATTGCATGATGATAGAGCCCATAGGATTCTTGCTTGACTACCAGCAGTATGATGGCGATCATATACGTGGGAGCTGGGGTCTGTAAGCACATCCTTAAAGTGTCCCCAGTCGTGGGAGTTTCGAGACAGGGCATCGATACTCCAGAGTAGACTAGTGTATACAGTCGAGACCCCGATGAAGGGCGGTGGCCGGTCTCACAAGCCATTGGTGTTAGTTGGTTCACCTAAGATGTATACAGGTGCTCATTGGGTTATGAGTACACCGGACAGGACTCGCCGGGAATCTGCTAGTTGGTATTATACATATCGTCAGATAGCAGTTCCCTGGCGACATGTGTACAGGTTAGTTCATCGACCTGAGATCGTCATTTGTCTCGTGTGAGTTTCCACTGTGCTTAGATTACTACCCTACCACGCTCAAAAGAGTTGTGCAAACAGTTTTTAGTTGGGTACAGTCCCGAGCCACATGGAAGGAAGTGAGCGGATCGGCAGGGGATTCGTCTCTCCCGGTATTGGGGGTGAGATCGCGCTGTGTCTAGGAGAGCCATTACACAAAGCCTTCGGCCGAGGCAGGAGATTTACTGGTAGGTACTCCAGTAGTATCTCAGGGTGTTCTAGGCCACTCTCTGACACGACTTATACCGCTAATGGGGGTCTGTCGTTACTAGCCCCTAGGCAGATATGCGATACTCATAGACGAACAGACCTGACTGTATGTATATTGTCACTGTTAGGCTCAGTAGGGTTTATGGATGAGTTCGCTCGCCAACTTCCCTTCCAATGAATACATAGGCAAACGTTACGTACAGCTCGTACCTCTGACGTGCTAGTGGTTATACCCAGTGCCAGTGTGTTGATGAGTCATTAGAGTCCCCAACAGACACTTTTCCAAGTTCGGGCGAAATGTTTTAGAGGCCGTATGGTTTTATGGCAGGGTTCGGAAAATGCACGTGCGTTTTCGCCCGTGTCATTTTTCGGGCAGATAATACTGGTCAGCTTTGGTTTAAGTCGGATCCGAGTATTATACTAGGTAGATATAATATATTTGTCTCAGATGCATTTATATTCGGTCGTAATACAAATGCGGGTATGTTTATACTCATACGGGGTTGTCCTGAAATTCGTTTCAGGATCACTTTTGAAAGTTGCCAGTTTCCAGTTTTCTATCGCCCGTCTTTAACATTCGGTTAATGACGGATTTATCTCTTCTTCTTGGGTGAGTCAAGGGGGTGAGTCATGCTTCTAGAAGATTCTAGAAGTGATGATAAGGATTGTGAGTCATTAGTGCTTTAATTGAGCATTTAATGTTTAGGTGACTAAGGGTGATGATTCATTAGTTCATTAATGGAGTTTTGTAATGCTTAGGATATTTTCTTTAAGATCGTTATCTTGTGGTCACCTTCCCCCTCCTACACTCACCCCTCCTCTCTCCTATATATGGCCGGCCACCCCTTTGTGAATGGTTATGGTTGTTAATTGAAAAAAGATATAAGTTTTGGTGCATAGAAATTAGATGTGAACCATTTCTCATTTCTATTCGATCCAAAAAAAAACTTCATTAACCGTTCGTCCATAGCCTTGGACGTAACGAGGCAAAGTGTTCTACTCATTCTCTACATCATCTTGGTCGTCTCTTTTAGCAAACTTGACGACCGAGTTGCCTCGGTTCAGAGGCGGGAGCCCGTTTAAAGAACCGTCGACGTAGTGCCACCTGGACGGGAAGACTGGAGATTCCGGAGACCAGAGCATCCGCAACAGAGCGTGGGATGATGGTTGAAGACTGCAGGACTCGGATCGTTCGGTATAACATTTCTACCCACTTTGTAGTTTGTTAGTTTAGTTTTAATGGCAGATCCGGGTTATGGTACACGATAGCGCCAGTTTGTAAAAAGTTTTTGTTCCGCATTTGGCGTCTGTTAGACGGCCGGGACGCTACCGTGGACTTACAGTTGTATCAGAGCCTCACCATTAAGCTTTACTAACTTGTGCTAACGCATTTAAAAGAAAGATCGAACGGAATTTCCGAAATCACAATTTTCAAGTGTTTAAGTTTCTGTCGATTTTTAAAAGGGTCCAAAAATAATTTTACATATCACAGAAATCTAAGCAGGGGTTTTTAAGCTTACTGTACAAATTTGGTCAAGTGACCCTTCAAGACAGCCACGGAAACGCGGTCAAACCTAGGGTTTGACCGCGCATCTGCGGCCAGTCTGTGGGTTCAGTGCTTCAAATTTGTACAGTGTCTTTATATATGGAAATTGTGGTTTTTTCTACTGTTCTTTTTGGCCCATATTTTGTTACTGTACAGCAGATGTACGTGGGGCCCACTTCGGGAAATTTAGTCGATCGAAATTTTAAATTTGTTAGTATGCAGTATTTACATTATATCTCCGACCGGGAATATCATTTGATCGGTAAACCGCGTCTGATTGCTATAGTTCTTTTAGACGGGTTTGCGAACGTGACATTCGCGTTGATGTTCTGTGTTGTGCTGTGATGCGGATTTGTCGTGGTGGATAGCAGTGTGCAATAATAGTGCAGTTTTGATTTATTTGTACATTTGATATTGCGGGGCGAGCGTCCAACATGTGGACTGCCGTCACTGCCTGTTGTATAATATATTCTTTTGGGGCATGACCGGGTTGAGGTCGATGTACCCGTTGTACATATTTTTATTTCTGTACTTGCTTTATCCCGCGAAGGAGTGCACGGATAGCCGGATTCAGGAAGGCAACGGGTCTGTATCTTATGGCTTTGAGAGGCAGAGGGACCTCGCTCTAGAATTGGCAGACTATTCACCGCACTCGTAGGGGGTACAGGTTGACCCAAGGAGGGGTGCTCAATTTACCGGATTCCGTGAAGTGCCGGGTGTTCCATTCAGTATGCTGTGGGGACTACCTCGCTTCAGGTTTTGGCGGATAACTTGCCGCACCCGTAGGGGTCTAGGTTTCATTGCACAGGCTATCCACACGACCAGGGGAACGTCGGGTTTCAGTAGCGGCTCTGTGAAACCCGGGGATCCCAGATTATCTGTATTGTTCTATGATGCTTATTACTTTTCTGTAATGTTGCATATTATCACGCCTGGAGCGATTATTGTATATTGGTATATATACTATTAGATGTTGTATATGTTTTACACCCGCGCTGGTCTAGCCCCCGCTCTGTCGTTAGTTAAGTAACCTAACGGGTGATTACGGGACCCAGTGGCAAATGCGGATGGCATATACGTACATTTTATTTTCGTTCTTTTCTGGTGTGATTGATTGATGGGACTGCATTGATTCTTATCAATACAAGGATAAAACAAATCTATATTTGATGTTGTTGGAACAAATTTTAAAAGGTGTTATTACAAAGATGTTTACTTTTGTTTTGCATAGCGATATTCGGTTGGAATATCCTGCACCTCATTCGACGAAGCAAGGGCAGATATCCCATCACCGGGAGTGACCCCTTGGGCAGAAGTTTACGTCAGGGTAATAACTTTACTATAGTCGATTACAAGTTGCTTTGCATCGCGGTATTCAGTCAGAATATCCTGCACCTCATTCCACGAGGAAAGAGCCGAGATCCCTTCACCGGGAGAGAACTCTTTAGCAAAGGATTTTCATCACTATATTTTTATAAAAAGCTATCAGGTTCCTTCAACGAGATCAAGTTCATTACGTTAAAGGTTTTTCGCCAAAAACCAGCCGTAGCCCTCCGTCGTATCTTATGGATGGTCAGTAGTATTCAAGCTATGTTTGTTGGCCTTCGTCAAGGCAAAGTGTTTGGTAGTTGCTGGGTATTCATTTGTTGCATAGATAGATGTGTTGGTTTGGGACAGTCGTATAGCCTTGTTGGCCTTCGTCAAGGGCTTGTACGGGTGGGTTCAAATTGACCTGGACAATGACGGGTAGAACTTGACATGTGACTTATGATTTGTTGGCCTTCGTCAAGGTCATAAGAGCATGAAGCAAAAATTCTTATCGGCAGTTTCAAACATACAGAAAACTTGCCAGGCATGTGCATACCTTCTGGAGTGTTATAACTTGAGTGGCTTCCATCGAGTTATCATGCGATGAGAGTTGGA
Source organism: Agapanthus africanus (assembly GCA_030015575.1). NCBI lineage: Eukaryota > Viridiplantae > Streptophyta > Magnoliopsida > Asparagales > Amaryllidaceae > Agapanthus > Agapanthus africanus. The sequence goes on along the minus strand of JASDDO010000029.1, from coordinate 159,597,436 downwards.
TCCCGATTCTCACTGATGAGTTGGTTTACTCTTCGGGTGATCCCGACTAATTCTTCTTTCAGGTTTGGAGGAGAATTTCAGATAACAGTGGGAGGTTTCCTGATTAGATAAAGTGATAACATTCTGATCTAGGTTAGAGTGCACGCAGAGTGTTTCTTTTCTCTCTCTCTTTAGCAGCAACCTTTGACCGACCCTAGACTATGACTCAGTGACCAAGTTGACCGAACCTTCTTAAAATAGTTGCTTTTGGATTGTCTGAGTTGCATAAGTCATTGCCGCTCCTTCTTTTACCCTTTGTATTTCACAGAACACCCCGTAATACTACGGACATCCACTTCCATTGGATAGATCCATCGTATGGTTATATACGAACTCGAAGGGATTTCTTCGAGGATGGATCCAGGTTCAGGAGAAATAGAATTGGTTTATTCAGTTGTCTTTTATTATCACCTTCTCTCAGGTTGTGAGGGCTCCTTAGTTTAGGAGAGTACACCTATTACGCTTATTGGTGTTAGTTATATGTATGCCCTAGAGGCCATTACTATACATAGGATGTATTTTGTAGTGGATGATGGGACATATATAGGGAGGACTTTCTTGCTCGACATGATAGTATGCTATCTGGTTGCTCTTTGCCTTAACATGTACACTGATTGTCTCTCTGTTACATGTTGGTAAAGCCCTTAGGATGTGTACTTGACTACCTAGACTATGTTGCGGATCATACTAGTGGGAACATGGTAGTCCATAAGTAGATCCTTCAAAGTCCCTAATCGTGGGTGTATCGAGACGGGGCAACGATATACCAGAGTAGACTAGCGTGTACCTTCTCGACCCATACAGATGGGCGATGGATGATCCCATATCCATTAGTGTTTGACCTCAGAGATGATATACGGGTGCTCAGTGGAGACTGGGTACACTGGACGGACTCGCCGAGAACACCCAGATGGTATTATACCTTACGTCAGATGGCAGTTCTCTGGTAACACTGGTACAGAGTAGTCTGTTGACCCTAGATCGTCATAGAGTCTTGTGTCATTCCCACTGTGCTTTGATTTCCAGCTTACCACGTCCAAGAGGGCGTGTAAAACGGTGGTTTTTGGGTACAGTCCCGAATCACATGGAGGCAATGAGCGATAGGAAGGGATTCGTCTCTCCCGGTATAGGGAGTTGATGTTGCGCTGTGTTTGATTGGCTATAACCGGAAATCCCTGGCCAGGGTTGAGATTTACTGGTAAGTGTTACCAGTAGTTTCTCGAACAGTTATAGACCTCATATCGACACGACTTATCGAGCTATTGGGGTCTGACGTTTACCACCCCTAGGAGAGATATGCGACATATCAGACGAACATACCGGACTGTATGGTAAGTGTTACTGGTTGGATTCACAGGAGTTTGAGCGGGCTTGCTCGTCGATCTTCTGATCGCTCAATACCCGGGTGGCCGTTATGTTTAGCAGACAGCTTGCGGCTTGTGGGTGCTTGATATGATCATCACCTGCTGCCGGCGTAGAGTCCTACACAGAGCTTTCCTGGCTCAAGCGAAACGAAATAGGACAGCATATGAGATATGTGCGAGACCGAGAATAATGCGTGTATGTGATACCGTATTCTATTCTCGCGATGAATGTATCGATTGGTTGTATGCGATATAACCTAGTTATCGAATCGAGGATTGATTCGATAAGCCGATACATTGGATATTAGTCGGTCATATGCGATATGACCGGATCGTTAAATCAAGTGTTGATCTAATGATTTAATGTATAATTATATATTTGATATATTACTTTACATTAACTAGTATTTGTTCACTTTAGATGGATTTTCTCACTTGATGTTCACATTGTATATGTGATATACTTTTGTGCACAAGATTTTATTTTGTTTGATGATACATGCAAACTTGGGTTTGTGTAAAGAATTAAACCATGGTTATGTTAATGGTTAGGGTTTTGATTTACTTACTTATTCATTCATTTATTTATTCATTAATTCATTTTGGGCAAAAATTAAATGGTGGCGTAGTTTGTTTTATTGTTGAAGCTTCATGAAGCTTTGACTATGTGACCATTTTGTCTTCATGTCCTAACCCTAACCATTGAACTAAACCCTAGTTAATTGTCTACACTAAACCATGGTTGAGATTATGATAAGTATCATTTTGTTTTCTATTTTAAAATAATACTTATCATATTCTTTTTCTTCTTCTTCTTCCTCTTCAAGAAGAAGAAAGCTTGCAACCATCAATGGCAACTTGAGAAATGGAGTGAGAAATCCAATTCTAAAGTGAATCCACTCCCTATTTCTTCATCCTCTACCACTTGCCAAGTAGTAAAGGGTGTTTTCTTCACAAGTTTCATGGCTTGGTGAAGTTGGAGCTTGATCTTGTGTTGCCTCGACGTAGATCATCTTCGGCATCGAAGTCGACGACCTAGCCCGCCCATTTCTCCGATGAAGCCGACGCTTGAGCCCGGGATCCGTTGATCGCAGCGAGAGGACTTCATCATGGAGCTATGGAGGAGGAGGACCGGAACTACAAAGGTTGTATTTCCGTTCACTCATAGTTAAGTTGTTAACTAGTTGCATGTTTCGCTTAAACTCTAGTCAACGATCCGTATTAGGGTTTCTCAGCACTTGTAAAATTTGAATATGGCGTGGTTGATGCCTTGTGAGACCTCCTTAGAGTGCCTAGGAACCCTACAGTGGTATCAGAGCCTAGCTAGAGCCTTAGGCGCTGCGTAGACGGAGTTAGAAGTCCGATCGAACCGAAACCCAAATGCAAAATTGCTCTCTGTACATTTTTTGAAATCGGGGTTTTTTAAGAATTAAAAATATGCAGAAAAATCAGCAGGAGTTTCTAAGAATTACTGTGAAGCCCGTACTCCTGATTCCATTAAAGCGCGGCGGAACCGCGGCATTAACATGGCTAATGCGGCGGTTCCGCGGCCATTTTGTCTCTTCTTCAATTGGTTTTTGCACAGTAATTCCTATATTTTGGTGCTGTATTTTCTGGGAATTTTTAATTTTTACTAAAGAGTTGAGTTTTCTGGATTGTATTGGGGACTCGATGTTTCGATCGGGATGTTTAACTTCGTCTGTGTTTTTCCGGATAATTTTAGAAAATCTTGAAAAGTTCGACCGGATATAAATACCCAATTTTTCCCCTGTTGGGAAATTTCCAAGTGTTGGATCTTTCCGTAGTTTAATGACGTTCTAAGTAGTGCAAGTGACGCGATGGTCCCTCTAGAAGACAACAAACCTTAACTCGATTATGTGACCGTCTTGAACTGCCCTTTGAACCTTAGGGTTTGGGGTAGTACGGCGTGCCACATGTGAGGCGTTGTCTTGACCCTTCTACGGCTGGACCGTTGGTACTGAGGCATGAACTGGATGTTTTTAAACTTGTTTCATTTGTTGAGCTGTTTCGGGAAAACTTGGGTTTTCGAATGTTCGATCGGAAAGTTTAACATTTTCTATTTATCTGGATTGGGGTACAACACTTGGAACCACAAGAAGTTATGAGATAACTGATTTGAATGTTATAAACATAGCAGTTTAGTCTCACTTGATTGGTTGCCACGGAATGTTGATGCGATCAAAAGTCCGTCGCAATCACGTAGCGTACGCGTTTACTCGCCGGATAAACTTAATAGACAGCCACGCCCCATAGCCCCAACCAAGTGACTGTAGGAGAACCCCGTCGCCGAAAGAATCCGTTCGGGTGCTCGCGGTAGCGGTGTTCCGCCTTGGTGCACTTAGTCGACGGTATCGGGGGTGCGGCCGTCTACTAAAGTTTGCGATGAGCATTCGATCATGATGCCGGGAATCCTGTTGAATTTCCCGACTTGATATTGAAAAGTGTTTTCGATAATGAGACTAAAATGCGTGGTTTATAATTGCTAGGCATGCGATGTCTAAGGAATTCATTTGTTTATGCATGCGATGTCTAAAGAGATTGCGGATTCCAACTGTTGTAGTTTTACACTTTCTTTTCTGTGACCGTAAGTGTAATATGTGATATCACCGGTTTCGTTGCTATATGTCAATGACAATTGGGATGCGCATATTTACTTACGTTGATGACATGTGATGTTATGTGTTGCTGGATATGTTATATTGGATCGTCAAGTTTGAATAGCCTGGGTTTTTTTATGTGAGATGAGTGTTTTTCATTTTCATTCATGTAAAAACTTGTATGTAATATTCTTTTATTGGGGTACTTCCAGGTTGCGGAAGATGTCACCTTTTGTATATTATTTTCTTTTCCGCACTAGGATAGACCCAAGGAGGAGGGCACAAGTAACCAGGTTCTGGAGTCCAGTGGGAGACCAACTCGAGGAGTCGAGTCCAGGTATCCTAACTCTCGAATTGGTAGGGTTGCTTGCCGCTTTTGTAGGGGTCTAGAGGTGTGGGTTTGGCTATTCATCGCGACCGTGGAATCCGTGTTTTATACTGGCTCGTATTGAAAACACGGACGTCCTAGTATATCCAATGTTTTATATGATTCTTCTGCTGCAATATCTGTGATGTGATCATGTGATGTTCTGTGATAAATACTGTATATAGTATATATGATATATTATATAGGCGTTACTTATGTTTTACACCCGTGTTAGCCCTGCCCTGCTCTGCCGTTAGTTACCTAACCTAACGGTGCACGAGGGGACATCGAGGCGAATGCGGATGGCATAAGTGTACGTCATATTTATCTGTGATGTTTAGGTACTTAAATGATGGGACTTCATTAATATGATTAATGAAAGTAAAAGAAACCTAAAGATGTTGTAGAATCGAATTTCAAAAATAAAACAGGTAGCTACAGTTCTTGCTTTGCACAGTAATATATATGATATATCCCGCACCTCATTCGACGAGGAAAGGACCGAGATCCCTTCACCGGGAGTGACTCCTTTAGCAATAACTGGCAGATGCTACAACCCTCGGTTTGTCTTTTGATAGCTTCTATAGTTTCTTCTTTGCACAGTGATATATATGATATATCCCGCACCTCATTCGACGAGGAAAGGACCGACGATCCCTTCACCGGGAGTGACTCATTTAGCAAAACTAGAAATGCTTCAAAAGCACTCCATTTTAAAATCATTTGATTCTACAACGATATTAAGTTCATTACGCAATAGGTTTTCAGAAAAACCTGTCGTAGCCCTCCGTCATTTCAGATAAGTCCTGTTTAATATTCGTGCTGCGTTTGTTGACCATGTCAAGGCGCAGTGTGCGGTAGCTAACCAGTATTTATCTGCTTATGCATATGATGCAGATTGGGTTAGGGTAGTCGTGCGGCCTTGTTGACCATGTCAAGGGTCGTGCGGGTGGTTTTGATTCAATCAAGAAATGACGGGTTGAACTTGACTTGCGGTCTATGGTTTGTTGACCTTGTCAAGGTCATAGATCGTTTGGGGCAAAATATTATCGGGAATTTCAAGTGTTGAAATTTGCAATGAGATTGCATACCTTCTATGAGATAGTTGGATCCCGATACCCGCTGCGAGTAATAGTTACTCCTGGGAGAGTTTTACACATTACAATTAGCAGATCAAGTAGGTGTCTAGAAAGGTGTTAACGAGGTTATGCCTCTGGGAAAACGAGGTTTACATTAATTAGGTTCGTGCGAAAGCACGGGGGACCTCCCTAAAAGTACCGACACTGGCCTGGCTGAAAGATTGGCGAACTTGTAGTGTGTAATTAATCCCGGCTAGTCTTTCCTTTTAGGGTTTGAAGGAAGATTTGATAAAAACAGTGGGAGCCATCCTGATTAGATAAAATAATAACCAATCTGATCTAGCAAGAGCGCACGCTGAGTATTTTCTTCTCTCTCTCTCCAGGTAGCGACCATATCACGCCTTAATTAAGATAATAATACGGATTATTGACCGAACCCGCTTGTTATACTGTGCTGGGGAACGTTGGTCCCTCTCCAACCTATAATTGTTATAAGTCAGAGCAGGAAATTGGGGAATACCAGATTTCCCGTGCCGCCCAAACGAAGAAAGTGCATATGATGCATCGTCTTCGGATGTGTTCGTTACAAAGAACTGTTTCTCTGTGTCCTCTGCGTCCTGGGAATTTGATACCGGATCAGGATCCCAGATATGTAATCTATTACATAGGGCTACAGATAGGTAGAGAACTGAGAATGGGTGATAAGTTTCATGTGGCAGAAAACGGGGCAAGTGTTGCAGCCAAGTCTGTTGGTCACTGTCACCCTGTATTACCAATACATTGATTCTGAACGAATGTTTTTAGATACCGAACCTGATGTACAAAATCATATCATTCTCTTTATTAGTAAAGAAAGGATATAATTTTGTATTGTTGGATAATGTTTTGAACATTTCCTATATCAAAGGTTGATCGGTTCATGCACGTTATCTAAAAGCATTAATGTTATAAATCAAACTACAGTTCTTAGTATACAGAACACACACAAGAGGAAGAGTTCAGAAATGAACGACTTCTTGTTGGGGCATTGTAGACTAGGTCATATCGATGCGACCCGACCGGCAGAAGTTACATTTAGATGCATATTTAAATTAGTTTGAATTTACATCTTGTGAAACTTGCCGGTCATGTCACAAAGATACGATGACCATAGCTCTGTTTATTGGAAACAGAGCAAGAGTTAGTGAACTCTTGGGACTGGTACATGATGATGTATGTAAGGTCCCCTGTCTACACATGCCAGGACTGGTTCTTTATACTTCATTACATTCTCTGATGATCTTTCGAGATTCAGACCTATGTTCCTGTTGAAACACAAGTCCGAACCTTTTGAGATATTCACAGAATATAAGTTAGAAGTAGAGAACCAAAATACGGGTATAAGTATTATGTCCTATGATGAGATCAGGGAGGAGAATATTTGTGCATGAAATTCTGGACTATTCTAAAGGAGAATGAGATTCTCTCTCAGCATTACTCCTCCGAATACACCACAGCACAACGTTGTATCGGGGCGGAGCAATTGCACCCTATTTGATATGGTGCGCTCTATGGTGAGTACTACTAAGTTACCTGTTTCCTTTTGGGGGTTATGCACTTGAGAAGCTTCATAACTATTGAATAGGGTTCCAATCAAATTAGTTGCCTACCACTTCATATGTGATATGGAAAGGGAAGAGCCCATATCTTAAGTTAGTTAAGATTTGTGGTTGTCTGGCCTATGTCTAAAAGCAAAATCCGGACAAGCTCGAGGCAAGGTCTGTTATGTAGAACTGGAAATATTCCAGCTATACAAACTGCACCTGATGATTTGATAGAACCAAAGGATTCAGTAGATTCCAACGAACCTCAGCCTCTCCGCCTATCTAGTAGGGTTCCTCACCCACCTGAGAGATACTTCTGCTTCTCGATGATAGTGGGAGCGAGGATTGCATCATGAGATGATGACCCAACTAGTTTCGAGCAGGCCATCGAGAGTAGGGACTCTGTAAGAATGGCTGGATGCTTAGCGATCTGAGATGGAATCCATGTACACCAACAAAGTATGGACTTTAGTTGCTATATCTGAAGGGTTAAATCCCCATCAGGAGCAAGTATATCTTGAGAAGATTACTTGGTGTACTTGGAAAAGTTGAGACTTTCAAAGCTAGTCCTGTTAAAGGTTTTTTCATCGACCAGGCGTGGATAATGATGAAACATTTTCCAGTGGCTATGCTTAAGTCCATCTGGATCCTACTTGCCATGGCTACATACCATGACTACGATATCTGGCGGTTGGGTGTCATGACTGCTCTTCTAAATGATATTTTAGAAGAGAGAGTCTATAAGTACACAGTCAGAGGGCTTTGTAAACAGTGGGAGCAGCGGAAACGTGTGCAAGATGCTTTATAGGATAAAGCAGGCATCGCGGAGTTGGAACATCTGTTTTGATATAGTAGTCAAATAGTTTGATTTCATCAAAATGGTAAATGAACCTTGTATATACAAAAAGGTAGTAGGGAGTATGGTGGTGATCCTCGTAGAGTACGTGGATGACATACTCTTGATAAGAAAGGTGTTTCCTATGCTACGCTCGGTCAATCTCCGCTTATCACAATGATTCTTCATATAGGATCAAAGTGATACCTCCTAAATCCTGAGTTTTGATCCATGAGATAGACCTAAATGGATGTTAGGATTCTCACTAGATGTGGTGAGATGGTATCAATTGATCCTGGGGAAAATCACTGGAAAGGTTCCAGGGTGATAAGGACGACTGAATGTCAGTCACAGGCATTGTCTTTACCCTAAGTGGAGGGACGGTATGTTGGAATAGTTCCAAGCTAAATACCGTGGCACACTAGACGATAAAGGCAGGATACATCGCTACTTAAAATGCTACCGAAGAGGCTGTTTGGGTGTATATTGGTTCATGAGATGAACTAGGTTCCTACCATTGTGTGACAATGGAAGTGTGGGTTTGTCCCGGGAACGCCGGTCCCATCAGTGATCCAGACATATTCTGAGGCAGTGTCACCTGATCATGGAGATAGTTGATCTCCAAAGGATCGAGGTAAGGAGAGTAGACTCAGAGGACAACACGGCGGATCCACTCACAAAGGCCTTTTCCCAGAGAGAGACTTTTATGGGATGGTTGAGTATGAGGTACTACAACCACTGCTATCAGATGGCCCTAGTGCAAGTGGGAGATTGTTAGTTATATGTATGCCCTAGAGGCCATTACTATACATAGGATGTATTTTGTAGTGGATGCTGGGACATATATAGGGAGGACTTTCTTGCTCGACATGATAGTATGCTATCTGGTTGCTCTTTGTCTTAACGTGTACACTGATTGTCTCTCAGTTACATGTTGGTAAAGCCCTTAGGATGTGTACTTGACTAACTGGACTATGATGCTAATCATACTAGTGGGAACATGGTAGTCCATAAGTACATCCTTCAAAGTCCCTAGTCGTGGGTGTATCAAGACGAGGCATCGATATACCAGAGTAGACTAGTGGGTATCTTCTCGACCCATACAGATGGGCGATGGATGATCCCATATCCATTGGTGTTTGACATCAGAGATGATATTCGGGTGCTCAGTGGAGACTGGGTACACTGGACGGACTCGCCGAGAACTCCCAGATGGTATTATACCTTACGTCAGATGGCAGTTCTCTTGTAACACTGGTACAGAGTAGTCTGTTGACCCGAGATCGTCATAGAGACTTGTGTGATTCCCACTGTGCTTTGATTTCCACCTTACCACGTCCAAGAGGGCGTGCAAAATGGTGGATTTTAGGTACAGTTGTCACGACCCGAAAGTACGGAACATGACCGGCACTTAAACTACGAACGTCTCGATGCGTACGTAATCTAAGTAAACCGAAAACCCAGAAATCCAAACCAAGAAAAGTAGTAGAGTGCAGGAAAAACCAACTTAAAGCAAGTAATTTCAATAGCATAAGCCGAATTATGCGGTTTTTAAAACATCAAAAATTTACTGAAAATTTCGGCAGAGTCTCCTTTGTAAAAACTGGCCCCCAAACGGGATACAACATGAATAGTATACGAAATCAAGAAAAAAGACATCCCCAAGCGGGAGCTAGCTCTTCGTCAATCGACGGTCACAACCGCACAAGCAATATAATATACAACGCCAACGGCGAGGATCAAAACTCAAAAGGAAACTCAAAACGACCAGAAATATAACTAGCGACTCTAAGGTCGAAAGAATAAACAACATTGGTCTCTATCTCAGAAAATACATGTTTGGTTGATGGAATTTACTAGATACAACGGAATAATATTATACAAGGTAATATGATGGGTACGATACAAGAAAAACCCACCTACTAGCAAGTCACCCGAATGAAACTGAGCCCGCAAAGCCGTAATGAAACCTGTACGGCAAACCTGCAAGAAACTGGGGCACAACGGGGGTGAGTTGCCAACTACGCACAGAAATCGCATAAATAACGCAATCCTAGGTCAATGATCATAATATAGCCTCAAAAATGTATATAACATGTAGCCTATAACAAGGCTAGGGTAAATATCTAACCCGAGTGAAATCTCATGTGCCCGTATCTGTGCCTCAGGTAGCAATATATCATATGAATGAGGTATGCATGCATGAAACAGAATACATGTAAATGAAGAAACTGTTTTCATAAATTAGTGAGATTTCCTTCGTATTTTTAAACTGAGGTATCATAAATGAAATCAGTATCAACAGTGTCTAGCATCGACACAAAACATAAATCTCACTGTCTCGAAATATCAATGTCTCAATCTCAATATCTAGGGCGCCGTCAGTCCAGACCGGCCCCTACCATCCATCTCAAGACCACGACGGTATCCTCCGGATATCCGACGTGTCGGGTAATATCACCGGTAGGTAGTGTTCCCCAGCCAGGCTCAACGTCAACACCACATTCCTCTTGTCCCGGGGTACCATACCGGGCCCACCATGTACCCGAAACGGTTCCTCCACTCCTCGAATCGGGTCTCGAAATCCATCAGCAAACTCATGGTGGACGACTCATACATCATAGGAAAACCGCACTTTTTATTTTAAAAGAGAGAAAAGGCTTATTTATGTTTTTGCGGTTTTCCTCCAAATCCAGAAAATCTCATGGAAATCCGAATCCAAAACCTCAATAACACGTAAAATAGTGAATATATGCATAAAAATCCATGACTGCGGCATAACGATGAATAACAGTATGCATGAAGTGATAAGTAATAACTACAATATCTAAGCTGGCATATAAGGTAAGTACACTAATATTATGTCAAACTACTAGCTATCTAGCTAAGTTAAGCAATAATATTTTCTAAGGTGTACGTGACATGGCAATTACCGATGAAGATGTGTGTGAGCCGGCAATTAAGTGTACGTGGTACATACGCATCATCGGTAATGGTGCTGGTGTCCTAACAATATGATATCAACGTTGCAATAAGAAATTATAACATAAGTATGCGATGCGAAGCGAACCACAATAATAAGCGGGAGCTGAATACAAGACGCAACTGTAACTAACCTGCATTAATCTAATATAAGTCCTACAAATGGTGCCTTTTGAAATAACACAAATCATGGGGTTTTGAAAATAGGGGCTACGGTGTTTTTATGAAAAGATACGTCTTTTGAAATATCCGTAGGATCCCTTGGGCTGTCTTTTAAAATACCCACGATTCGTTAGTTTTTGAAATAGGTAAGAATCGAATCTAATCTAACAACTAAACTAAACTAAAGGGCTAAGCTAACAAGCTGGACTACAGGTAAGGAAACCGCCTAACATCTGAGTCGATCCATATACATACCTGTATATGTATAGTCGGTGATCCCGCCTCAATAATATCATATCCGATACCATATCTGTAATCAGGCATCCCAAATCAAGAGTGCGGATCAATCATCAATATAGCTCGTACGTAAATCCGGCGTACGGCATCCCAAATCTGGGTACGGGTCAATATCACATTCATCCTACTATTCACCTAGTATCCTCTTTATCTAAGATCATAGTCTAGGGTACGGACCTATGTCTTGTACAATACTGATACCGCCCAAGTATGCATGGACGTGTGTGAAACACTACGTCAAGGACCCGCTACAACGTCATGTCGTATCTCAAATACGAACCCTGCTATGTCACCGAATTCACAACCTCAATACAAATCTCATCGACTCATTTCAAACCCAAGTATCCTCAAATCCGTATGTGAACACATAGTCCCATACCCATGTGAACACATAACTATATATTCCCGTAAGCACAAATGAAAGAAGAAAGTATGCAAGTATAGGTTGGTGTGTGCATGTGTAGTGCGACCACTACTCTAGGGTTTCGCGACACTAAATCATCCAAGAACACCAAATATCCATATTGTCATCAATGTACTCAAACAATATATAAACAATATATATATGTGTGTATACGTATTCGTATACATCACCACGAACTGTGGTGGTGCTATACGCCATCCACCCGACTTCTCCCCGTAGATATAAATCTACTCACCTGGTCCTCGCTCGCCGGTGCCGACGTCGCCACGCGCTTGCTGGTCGTCTCGAAGTCCACATGGGGTACCTACATATCATAACGCACCATGTCGCATTTAAATCCGACTTTGACCAAAACGACGCACGAATCCCACATAGGTCAAAACCTATGGTTGCTTTCACAAATCAACCCAAAAACCCTCGAAGTCGGTGTACTAATGCCAAACCATCGAGAACAACCCAAACACACTCATTTGCACATTCACGGACACTAATTTTTATATAAAATAGGTTAAAACTCAAAAAAACCCTAAATTCACCTTGAAAGCCGTTTTTCCGAAAAACTAGCAAGCAAAATTACCCGTTTTAGTACAAAACTCGACGTTTAAACAAATCTAGCAGCCATAATACTTATTAAATATCTTAAATAAGTTATAAAAAAACAGTTTCCATAAATTAATCCCAATAAATTTCATTAACCCCGAAAACCTAGTTTACTAATTATCCAATTTTAACAATTTTCAAGCAAAAATTCACAATTTAACAATTAAGCTTAGTTTTGCATAACCTAAGGTATTAAACCACTCATTATAATGTTAATAATGCTATGAAACCATAATTATAAATTTTATCTAACAATTTAACTTAATTTTTAAAACCTAGTTTGCAATACTATGCAATTTGGACAATTTAAAAGTAGCAATTAGCAAGATGCAACAAGATTAAGTTTTACATAACAATAACATGTTAATCTACGCATTAAGACCCTAATATAATGATAACAACCCTAATAAAAATTTAAACCCTTCTCTAGAATTTCCTAAACTAGCAATCACAACCAAATTAACACTTGAATAAATTAGATTAACATAATTAAACAACAATTAAACTTTAGGGTTAAGATTATACCTCCACAATTTAGAGATCTCCCATGAAATCAAGCCTCCCAAAATGCTCTCTTTTCACCTGGATCCATGCTTGAATGGCCAAGGAAAAATAGGTAGGGATTAGATTTTGATTTTGTGAGGTTTTGCATGGTGTTTTGATGAATTTTACAAGAGTTTTTGAAGAGAAAAGAAGTGATGAAGGGGGGGGGGGAGAGCTGCTGCAGCAAGGGCTGAACAAAATGAGGGAGTTGCTGATTTGGTGAGGGGAGGGGTGAGGTGTGAAGTCAAAGGAAGAAAGAATACCCATACCTCAAGTCAACACACCCATTTCTTTATTGATTTCTTTATTTCCTTTGTTCTCTTTTCTAAAAATGGGGTGGTAATATGGTGAAGGGGGTTCGGCCAGCAGTATAGGGGGGAGGAGAGAGGGTGTGGGTGAGTGTGGGTGAGGAAAATAAAAGATAAATACTATACCCCAATTTCCCTTTACATTAATTTCACCGAAAAAAGCCTTTTTCTTCGATAATTTCCAAACCGTTCTGGCAAACGTTTTTATTTTAAAAACCACATGATAAAATTTTATTTAAAGTTTTATGATGCACAAAATTTGTTTCAACTCATTCCAATTTGTAATTTTCCCTAATTAAATGTATTAGTGACGGCTTAAATTAAATTATTTTTTTTAGAAAATTTGAAATTTCACCAGCGGCTCAATAAACACCAAATAATAGCAATTACATAGCTAGAATATGTATATTTTATTTTTATAATAAGATATTTGCATTTTGACTTTTTTACAGAAAACCCCCTTATTTTACCGATTTTTCGAAATCTCACCGAAACGATTTTCAAAGCGTTACAATCTTCCCCCCTTAAAGAAATTCAGTCCCCGAATTTAAATTCAAACTCCCCCAAATACTAAAACATCTAAGAAAACCCATCAAGTCGTCGGGGCTCCGAAATTGTAAATACATAAAACAAATCGGAGCGCAGCGCATGCGCTTGAAAAAAGAGCATATAACTCAAATCAAAACTTCGTCAAGCATCCCGCAATCATCGGAGTCATGGAGAAGACATCAATGCCAAATCCAAATCAAAACCAATATGACATAACTCGAAACTATACATGTAAATATCGAATCTATATCTGTAAGTATCTGAAAGAAATGCATGTCAAATCTCTTTAAGTCGCTGTGCAACGCGTATAACACTGCACAGTGGCGGACGTCTATCATAAGAAAATAACTATATACATATATACCTTTGTTTGAAATGTACGTTCCGCCGTTTTGGAAACAATTTAGAAGGGTCTCCTTGTTTTAAACATTTCGCGTCATATCAGATACGTAGGTAAATACTGAGGCTATAGCTCGCTTTTTGGAAATCCCTTCAATAACTATCAATGCATGCAAAATATATTCAAGTGCTGTCCTCTGACTAGTCCTGCTCAGTACGAAAACACATAGCAATATCGTAAAAACGTACTGCTCTATACGAAATCAATCCCCAAAATATGCACATGAATGCTACGTGCGTCTGGTGCGCACGGAAATCAAAATCCATGAATATGCCATACATGCGCACAGAAACAACATCTAAGTGCATCGGGTGTGCACGAAACATCTGTCGTAGGCAACGTGTGTGCCTGACAGCAAAATCAGGTGCATCTGACATGCACGAAAAATCTCGAATTAGTGCATCTGGTGTGCACCAAATCGCATCTCGTAACAGGCGCCCAACAGGCGCTAAAAATCCAATCCGGTGCATAAAATGCACAAAACAAATGTCGAGCATCACCCTCGAAATCGAAATCCAGTGTATCCAAGTGCACAAAATACATGTCACTGCACTGCCAGCATATATAAACTATACAGAGTGCAGGAACCAAATCGCGTGCGTGCATACGCACAAAATCAACTCAACTGTTTAAAACCGTAAAATCATAAACATGTGAAACTAAAGCACGAAAACGATATCAAGTGCAACACTGTGCAAAGATCGTAAATCCTCAATCATCGAAATCAAATTATACGAATAAATCACCCAAAACATCGAAATCAATAATGGCGGAACAGTACCGCTCAAGCGCATCCTCAAAGAATCTCGGCCAACTGTCGCGGTCACTAGTGGGACGTCTCGACAATGATCATGAACTCTGTCCTGCTGGCGTGCGTAACCATGACCACTCATGGGTCAAGGTCTTCACTGTGAATTACCAATCTTTCGGTCCATCGGCTCATCGGCCCTGTCAGGTGTGCTAACGGGGACGATTCCGTTCTGGCACTTCTCTGGTCATCTCTTGGTCAATCATCGCGACCACTTGTAAGACAGCATATTATTGGCGTCGGCCTCTGGCTCTCTGAATGTACGTGACACATCTGATCCTGAGTGCAAGTATCATTGCAGCAGTGTCCTGGAAGGAATCCTGCTCACGGTCTCTTCCATGTCTCGTCTCTGCCAACTGTCCGGAAGTCATTGTCCTTTCCTATATCTGCATCTTGCTCTGGAACGACTGCATACTCATCGCGACTCCTTCTGGAAGGTAAGTCCAAGTACCATGCCTCGGCATGCGCATCGCCTCTCTGATGTCGGCGGAGTGGAACATCATCTCATCTAGATCTGGTGCGAACCTCTTACTCCACTTTTCTCTAATGTCGTCTGCTTTGGACTCGTCTCGTCGCGGCTGCATGGACTGAACTCCAACGACTATCCTCGAATCTGGAGTCTCCCAAGAAATGCATCTCACCACATAGCATCCGAATTAAGTCGAACCATCCAATCGATTGTCAAAACCTCATAATCCCCCAAGGGCTCAACATCTTGGGTACAGTTTAATAGTATCGAGTACATACCACAGCATCGGTGGTCCAGCCGTAGAAGGGCAAACTCAAGCCTCACTAATGGCGCCGTAGAACTGCCGCAAACCCGAAGGTTCAAAGGCTTTCACACGGTCATTAAGTCGAGTTAGGGTTTCATTCTTCTAGAGGGACCATAGAATTGCCTGCATGTCTTTCCGACTACTTTAAACTTGGAATAATAGGTTTCTGACATTCGATCGTCTCTGTCGACTTCCAACGTCTCCGCGTGAAGTCGTCTCTTGCTGGAATCAATCTATCTGATGACCTCTCATCGGGTTAGGCGAACGATCCACATGTCCTAGTCATTCATCCGCGATGACTAGCGACCTTCTATCATCTCTTAGTACAACTCGTTCTGCACTAACTCCAGCATCTGGGGCAATACCTCGTCGTTCGCGGCAATAACTGGCTCGCTCATCTGCACGCTGAACAGTGCCTCGATCATCAGGAGTAAGCAACACACCAACGGTCATCAAAATCTGGCTGGCCTCCATCATTGGCTCAATTCTCTAGTGTCGATCAGCACCTCCGAGTAACCTCATAAAGACGATCCGCCAAACGCTCGTGGCGCGGAAATACAGTAAGAAGACACATCTCTGCAATCGTGTGTCGCCGGAATTTCGTCGTGGTCAGTCCTCGTTCGTGACGAGCTTGTGCTGACCGCAACTCCAGCCGTAGCTCTCCCTGCCGTAACCGTAGCAGCAAAACCAAACTGGTACCGATGAGGCTAGATCGGAATGAATATAATACTGAACAAGGAAATGTACATCCTAAGGCTTCATAAGTGGAGTGGCGTGTCGTAAATATGCCGCGGAACATACCAACGGTACGTCACTCTACTTTAGTCACCTATTCCATCAACCAAGGGTCATCCTACGCTCCGAAGGTTAAAACCTAACGCTCTGATACCAACTTTGTCACGACCCGAAAGTACGGAACATGACCGGCACTTAAACTACGAACGTCTCGAGGCGTACGTAATCTAAGTAAACCGAAAACCCAGAAATCCAAACCAAGAAAAGTAGTAGAGTGCAGGAAAAACCAATTTAAAGCAAGTAATTTCAATAGCATAAGCCGAATTATGCGGTTTTTAAAACATCAAAAATTTACTGAAAATTTCGGCAGAGTCTCCTTTGTAAAAACTGGCCCCCAAACGGGATACAACATGAATAGTATACGAAATCAAGAAAAAAGGCATCCCCAAGCGGGAGCTAGCTCTTCGTCAATCGACGGTCACAACCACACAAGCAATATAATATACAACGCCAACGGCGAGGATCAAAACTCAAAAGGAAACTCAAAACCACCAGAAATATAACGAGTGACTCTAAGGTCGAAAGAATAAACAACACTGGTCTCTATCTCAGAAAATACATGTTTGGTTGATGGAATTTACTAGATACAACGGAATAATATTATACAAGGTAATATGATGGGTACGATACAAGAAAAACCCACCTACTAGCAAGTCACCCGAATGAAACTGAGCCCGCAAAGCCGTAATGAAACCTGTACGGCAAACCTGCAAGAAACTGGGGCACAACGGGGGTGAGTTGCCAACTCGTGAATAGAAAAATATCTACTCACAGAAATCGCATAAATAACGCAATCCTAGGTCAATGATCATAATATAGCCTCAAAAATGTATATAACATGTAGCCTATAACAAGGCTAGGGTAAATATCTAACCCGAGTGAAATCTCATGTGCCCGTGTCTGTGCCTCAGGTAGCAATATATCATATGAATGAGGTATGCATGCATGAAACAGAATACATGTAAATGAAGAAACTGTTTTCATAAATTAGTGAGATTTCCTTCGTATTTTTAAACTGAGGTATCATAAATGAAATCAGTATCAACAGTGTCTAGCATCGACACAAAACATAAATCTCACTGTCTCGAAATATCAATGTCTCAATCTCAATATCTAGGGCGCCGTCAGTCCAGACCGGCCCCTACCATCCATCTCAAGACCATGACGGTATCCTCCGGATATCCGACGTGTCGGGTAATATCACCGGTAGGTAGTGTTCCCCAGCCAGGCTCAACGTCAACACCACATTCCTCTTGCCCCGGGGTACCATACCGGGCCCACCATGTACCCGAAACGGTTCCTCCACTCCTCGAATCGGGTCTCGAAATCCATCAGCAAACTCATGGTGGACGACTCATACATCATACGAAAACCGCACTTTTTATTTTAAAAGAGAGAAAAGGCTTATTTATATTTTTGCGGTTTTCCTCCAAATCCAGAAAATCTCATGGAAATCCGAATCCAAAACCTCAATAACACGTAAAATAGTGAATATATGGATGAAAATCCATGACTGCGGCATAACGATGAATAACAGTATGCATGAAGTGACAAGTAATAACTACAATATCTAAGCTGGCATATAAGGTGAGTACACTAATATTATGTCAAACTACTAGCTATCTAGCTAAGTTAAGCAATAATATTTTCTAAGGTGTACGTGACATGGCAATTACCGATGAAGATGTGTGTGAGCCGGCAATTAAGTGTACGTGGTACATACGCATCATCGGTAATGGTGCTGGTGTCCTAACAATATGATATCAACGTTGCAATAAGAAATTATAACATAAGTATGCGATGCGAAGCGAACCACAATAATAAGCGGGAGCTGAATACAAGACGCAACTGTAACTAACCTGCATTAATCTAATATAAGTCCTACAAATGGTGCCTTTTGAAATAACACAAATCATGGGGTTTTGAAAATAGGGGCTACGGTGTTTTTATGAAAAGATACGTCTTTTGAAATATCCGTAGGATCCCTTGGGCTGTCTTTTAAAATACCCACGATTCGTTAGTTTTTGAAATAGGTAAGAATCGAATCTAATCTAACAACTAAACTAAACTAAAAGGCTAAGCTAACAAGCTGGACTACAGGTAAGGAAACCGCCTAACATCTGAGTCGATCCATATACATACCTGTATATGTATAGTCGGTGATCCCGCCTCAATAATATCATATCCGATACCATGTCTGTAATCAGGCATCCCAAATCAAGAGTGCGGTTCAATCATCAATATAGCTCGTACGTAAATCCGGCGTACGGCATCCCAAATCTGGGTACGGGTCAATATCACATTCATCCTACTATTCACCTAGTATCCTCTTTATCCAAGATCATAGTCTAGGGTACTGACCTATGTCTTGTACAATACTGATACCGCCCAAGTATGCATGGACGTGTGTGAAACACTACGTCAAGGACCCGCTACAACGTCATGTCGTATCTCAAATACGAACCCTGCTATGTCACCGAATTCACAACCTCAATACAAATCTCATCGACTTATTTCAAACCCAAGTATCCTCAAATCCGTATGTGAACACATAGTCCCATACCCATGTGAACACATAACTATATATTCCCCTAAGCACAAATGAAAGAAGAAAGTATGCAAGTATAGGTTGGTGTGTGCATGTGTAGTGCGACCACTACTCTAGGGTTTCGCGACACTAAATCATCCAAGAACACCAAATATCCATATTGTCATCAATATACTCAACCAATATATAAACAATATATATATATGTGTATACGTATTCGTATACATCACCACGAACTGCGGGGGTGCTATACGCCATCCACCCGACTTCTCCCCGTAGATATAAATCTACTCACCTGGTCCTCGCTCACCGGTGCCGACGTCGCCACGCGCTTGCTGGTCGTCTCGAAGTCCACATGGGGTACCTACATATCATAACGCACCATGTCGCATTTAAATCCGACTTTGACCAAAACGACGCACGAATCCCACATAGGTCAAAACCTATGGTTGCTTTCACAAATCAACCCAAAAACCCTCGAAGTCGGCGTACTAACGCCATACTATCGAGAACAACCCAAACACACTCATTTGCACATTCACGGACACTAATTTTTATATAAAATAGGTTAAAACTCATAAAAACCCTAAATTCACCTTAAAAGCCGTTTTTCCGAAAAACTAGCAAGCAAAATTACCCGTTTTAGTATAAAACTCGACGTTTAAACAAATCTAGCGGCCATAATACTTATTAAATATCTTAAATAAGTTATAAAAAAACAGTTTCTATAAATTAATCCCAATAAATTTCATTAACCCCGAAAACCTAGTTTACTAATTATCCAATTTTAACAATTTTCAAGCAAAAATTCACAATTTAGCAATTAAGCTTAGTTTTGCATAACCTAAGGTATTAAACCACTCATTATAATGTTAATAATGCTATGAAACCATAATTATAAATTTTATCTAACAATTTAACTTAATTTTTAAAACCTAGTTTGCAATACTATGCAATTTGGACAATTTAAAAGTTGCAATTAGCAAGATGCAACAAGATTAAGTTTTACATAACAATAACATGTTAATCTACTCATTAAGACCCTAATATAATGATAACAACCCTAATAAAAATTTAAACCCTTCTCTAGAATTTCCTAAACTAGCAATCACAACCAAATTAACACTTGAATAAATTAGATTAACATAATTAAACAACAATTAAACTTTAGGGTTAAGATTATACCTCCACAATTTAGAGATCTCCCATGAAATCAAGCCTCCCAAAATGCTCTCTTTTCACCTAGATCCATGCTTGAATGGCCAAGGAAAAATGGGTAGGGATTAGATTTTGATTTTGTGAGGTTTTGCATGGTGTTTTGATGAATTTTACAAGAGTTTTTGAAGAGAAAAGAAGTGATGAAGGGGGGGGGGAGAGCTGCTGCAGCAAGGGCTGAACAAAATGAGGGAGTTGCTAATTTGGTGAGGGGAGGGGTGAGGTGTGAAGTCAATGGAAGAAAGAAGACCCATACCTCAAGTCAACACACCCATTTCTTTATTGATTTCTTTATTTCCTTTGTTCTCTTTTCTAAAAATGGGGTGGTAATATGGTGAAGGGGGTTCGGCCAGCAGTATAGGGGGCGAGGAGAGAGGGTGTGGGTGAGTGTGGGTGAGGAAAATAAAAGATAAATACTATACCCCAATTTCCCTTTACATTAATTTCACCGAAAAAAGCATTTTTCTTCGATAATTTCCAAACCGTTCTGGCAAACGTTTTCATTTCAAAAACCACATGATAAAATTTTATTTAAAGTTTTATGATGCACAAAATTTGTTTCAACTCATTCCAATTTGTAATTTTCCCTAATTAAATGTATTAGTGACGGCTTAAAATAATAATAAAATAATTTTTTTTTTCAGAAAATTTGAAATTTCACCAGCGGCTCAATAAACACCAAATAATAGCAATTACATAGCTAGAATATGTATATTTAATTTTTATAATAAGATATTTGCATTTTGACTTTTTTACAGAAAACCCCCTTATTTTACCGATTTTTCGAAATCTCACCGAAACGATTTTCAAAGCGTTACAACAGTCCCGAATCACATGGAGGCAATGAGCGATAGGAGGGGATTCGTCTCTCCCGGTATAGGGAGTTGATGTTGCGCTGTGTTTGATTGGCTATAACCGGAAATCCCTGGCCAGGGTTGCTGAGATTTGCTGGTAAGTGTTACCAGTAGTTTCTCGAACTGTTATAGACCACATATCGACACGACTTATCGAGCTATTAGGGTTTGACGTTTACCACCCCTATGCGAGATATGCGACATATCAGACGAACAGACCGGACTGTACGGTAAGTGTTACTGGTTGGATTCATAGGAGTGTGAGTGGGCTTGCTCGTCGATCTTCTGATCGCTTAATACCCGGGTGGCCGTTACGTTTAGCAGACCGCTTGCGGCTTGTGGGTGCTTGATATGATCATCACCTGCTGCCGGCGTATTGACGAGTCTTTAGAGTCCTACACAGAGGTTTCCTGGCTCAAGCGAAACGAAATAGGAGCGCATATGAGATATGTGCGGGACCGAGAATAATGCGTGTATGTGATACCGTTTTCTATTCTCGCGATGAATGTATCGATTGGTTGTATGCGATATAACCTAGTTATCGAATCGAGGATTGATTCGATAAGCCGATAAATTGGATATTAGTCGGTCATATGCGATATGACCGGATCGTTAAATCTAGTGTTGATTTAATGATTTAATGTATAATTATGTATTTGATATATTACTTTACATTAACTAGTATTTTTTCACTTTAGATGGATTTTCTCACTTGGTTTGCACATTGTATATGTGATATACTTTTGTGCACAAGATTGTATCATGTTTGATGATACATGCAAACTTGGGTTTGTGTAAAAAATTAAACCATGGTTATGTTAATGGTTAGGGTTTTGATTTACTTACTTATTCATTCATTAATTCATTTTGGGCAAAAATGAAATGGTGGCTTAGTTTGTTTTATTGTTGAAGCTTCAGGAAGCTTTGACTATGTGACCATTTTGTCTTCATGTCCTAACCCTAACCATTCAACTAAACCCTAGTTAATTGTCTACACTAAACCATGGTTGAGATTATGATAAGTATCATTTTATTTTCTATTTTAAAATAATAATTATCATATTCTTTTTCTTCTTCTTCTTCCTCTTCAAGAAGAAGAAAGCTTGCAACCATCAATGGCAACTTGAGAAAAAGAGTGAGAAATCCAATTCTAAAGTGAACCCACTTCCTATTTCTTCATCCTCTACCACTTGCCAAATAGTATAGGGTGTTTTCTTCACAAGTTTCATGGCTTGGTGAAGTTGGAGCTTGATCTTGTGTTGCCTCGACGTAGATCATCTTCGGCATCGAAGTCGACGACCTCGCCCGCCCATTTCTCCGATGAAGCCGACGCTTGAGCCCGGGATCCGATGATCGCAGCGAGAGGACTTCATCATGGAGCTATGGAGGTGGAAGACCGGATCTACAAAGGTTGTATTTCCGTACACTCATAGTTAAGTTGTTAACTAGTTACATGTTTCGCTTAAACTCTAGTCAACGATCCGTATTAGGGTTTCTCGGCACTTGTAAAATTTGAATATGGCATGGTTGATGCCTTGTGAGACCTCCTTAGAGTGCCTAGGAACCCTACAATTGGATAGTCTTATTCCAAACCATAGGCTGGTGCCGAAAGGTAGGGAATGGAGAAAACCAATTAGCCTAAGAAGGGTGTACAGAAGATAATAACTAAAGACAAAATAAATGGGTTAGAAAGAGGGCAAAATAAATTGTGACTGCTATCATTCATGACCAAACCACGTACTTCATCGCCGCTCCTATTTCACCTTTAATAGAATAAGGTATTATTCAGTTGTCTTTTATCACAACCTTCTCTCAAGTTGCGAGTACATCTAGGATTAGGAGGGTACACCTATTATGCTTACTGGATAGTCTTCTTCCAAACCATAGGCTGGTGCCGAACGGCAGGGAAGGAAGAAAACCATATAGCTTAACGTTGGTGTACAGAAGGTAATGAATAAAGACAAATAAAGGGATTTGGAGAGATGACAATGAAATATACGGTTAAAGTCATGAATAGGATTATGGAAAAGGCATTACTAGGAATACTAAGATACCCCTATGAGACATTTTAATGTTTCATTTTCACTGCGCATTGTTAAAAGAAAAACTGTTTTCCCAATTAGATTCTTACTCCAGGGTATGTATTTACCAGGTTTCATTCTCATATCTGTATGGTTTTTACAGATGATGAGTGGGAGTAACTTATTGGGAATTAGGTGATCATCCTCATTATATCGGAATTCGTTGTAATTGGTGATATTTGAGGAAATCACCTGGGTATAATTTTCAACCTACGATGCACAGGTTTTGAGTTATTCAAACTCAGGGGACTTATACAAAGTATTCCATGTTGTCCAGTGTCCGTCAGGAAAAAGGGGTAGGTCCTCGTACTATGTTCTGTTTACTTGTGACTTCTCTAGTTTTTAGACAAGTGCTTCGTAGAAGTACAATGTCTAAGTTATGAGAAGTTGTGAGTATAAGAATAAAGTAGAGAACCAGATATCGCAAGTATCGGGATTCTTCAAAGAGATCGAAGATGTAGATTCCTGTGATTGGTATTCGGTTGATAGTAATGGTTTTGAGAAACTTGTTTCTCTTTCAGGTTACTCATAATTGGATGGATTCCTAAGTTTAGTAATGCTGATTAGCCTCTCTCCATTAAGTTTATATGCACTGGAAACAGCTGCATGATTTGAATCTGGTTCCAATTAAATTAGTGTCTCTATTTCTATATTGTATATAGAATAGTTCATATCTTAACGATGTTAAAGTAAGGGGAGTTGTCCAACTTATGCTTAAAACCAGCTACTGGATAACTCAAGGCACGTTTCTGTAATGGCAGTTTGTGGGTTGACCCTGTTTTTGACGAAGGTTGACATTTCTACCATCTGTAAGATCAATAGTGATATTATTCTTGACTCTCCATAGTTTTATTAAAATGGATTTTTTTTCAGAAAACAGTAGTGGGAGTATGGTGGAACTGGAAGTGATTCCAAAACCGCAAACTATTACGGAAAAATTAATAGGTCCTATATATTCAATCAGGTTTGACATTCCAATAGCCACTCCGCAGATATGGTGGGTAACCTCAGACACCCGAGAGGTATGCAGGTAGCCTCAAAGACGGTGACAGAGAGGTTCTTGTTTGCCCAGACTTAACACTACTGTTGTTTCAGGCTATGAGACCCGGCAAGAGGATAAGTATAACGTCATTCTAAACTAGCTTTAGAAGTGTACGTAGATATTATTCTGCCAGAGGGTTGTCGTAGTTAGTGGGAGCAGCGGAAGCATAGTGGGCAAGTAGCTTATGTCTATTTATAGACTTAAGCAGATATAGCGGAGATAAGATCATCTAATTTTGATGTGACAGTCATAGGTTTGACTTCATCAGAATAGTGAATGGATCTGTTAAGAAGGTAGTAGGGTGTAATGTCCTGGTATTTGGATGACATACACAGATTAGGAAGTAAAATTCCTATACTACAATCGGTTGTACTTTGGTCGTCACACAGTTGTTTCTCCGCAAAGGATATGGATTTAATATCAGACATTCTGGTTACTAGATCTATGGTTTTAGATCTAGATTTGGGTAGTTTCCCAATATGGGTACTTTGACAGTATTTAGAATAGATGACTCCTGACATGGTGGTGTACCTGCAGGTAATGGAGTCACCCTCTCTAAAGGTGTCTTAGAGACTAAAGGTGAAAGGAATGTGCATGATTGGCAGATCACTTGCTTAGGCAATTGAGTCAATCGTGAGATGTCAAGTACCACACCAGATGTTGCTTTTGCACTAGATGCAATAAGTTTATATTAATCCAATCCTGAAGAAATATAAGGATGCAGTTTTAGAACATAAGTGCATGTTTTACGGATTTGATGACGGCAGCCTCCTTCAGGAGACGGTTATCATTCCAGGCTTCAAAGGTGACATGGATGACAGAGTGATTGTCAGAGTTATAGTTTTCCCTCTGACGAGGGACAGTATTATGGACAGGTGGTCCAAGAGGATACTGTGGGAGGCATGGTGCTGGATACTGATTAGGTTCAGTGATCGATACAGTCTAAGAAGTTTGGATTTGGAGTTCATTTATGAACTAGGTCCCATCAGATATTCAGACATATTCTAAGACAAGTATTACTTAATTCGGGAGATGGTTTTCTTTGCGAACTTGAGATTAAGAGAGATACAGAAAGAAACATCAGGGCGGATCCACTCACTGAGGCTATTTCTCGAACACAAGAGTTTTTACAAGCTAGCTTTGTGAAACTGATTAGTAGAGGAGTTGGGTGTTCGGTATCACACGGGCTGTGAGTATGCGACATCGCAATAATTAGCCTTAAGTGCAAGTGGGAGATTGTTGGAGATAGTGCCCTCAAAGTCAATTATTGGATCGCAGGTACGTGATTGCAATGATTGAGGCAAGACCTGTACCGATATGACAGTCTAGCTCGAGATGATAGTATGCTGTCTTGTTTGTCTTTATCATCGTATACATGCTTTAGTTCACTATTGCATGATGATAGAGCCCATAGGATTCTTGCTTGACTACAAGCAGTATGATGGCGATCAAATACGTAGGAGCAGTGGTTTGTAAGCACATCCTTAAAATGTCCCTAGTCGTGGGAGTTTCGAGACAGGGCATCGATGCTCCAGAGTAGACTAGTGTATACAGTAGAGACCCCGACGGGGGGCGGTGTCCGGTCTCACAAGCCATTGGTGTTAGTTGGTTCACCTAAGATGTATACAGGTGCTCATTGGGTTATGAGTACACCAAACAGGACTCGCCGGGAATCTGCTAGTTGGTATTATACATATCGTCAGATAGCAATTCCCTGGTGACATGTGTACATGTTAGTTCATCGACCTGAGATCGTCATTTGTCTCGTGTGAGTTCCCACTGTGCTTAGATTACTACCCTACCAGGCTCAAAGGAGTTGTGCAAACAGGTTTTAGTTGGGTACAGTCCCGAGCCACATGGAGGCAAGTGAGCGGATCGGCAGGGGATTCGTCTCTCCCGGTATTGGGGGTGAGATCGCGCTGTGTCTAGGAAAGCCATTACACAAAGCTCTCGGCTGAGGCAGGAGATTTACTGGTAGGTACTCCAGTAGTATCTCCGGGTGTTCTGGGCCACTCTCTGACAGGACTTATACCGCTAATGGGGGTCTGACGTTACTAGCCCCCTAGGAAGATATGCGATACTCATAGACGAACGGACCAAACTGTATATATATTGTCACTGTTAGGCTCAGTAGGGTTTATGGATGAGTTCGCTCGTCAGCTTCCCTTCCAATCAATACATAGGCAAACGTTACGTACAGCTCGTACCTCTGACATGCTAGTGGTTATACCCAGTGCCAGTGTGTTGATGAGTCATTAGAGTCCCCCACAGACACTTTCCCAAGTTCGGGCGAAACGTTGTAGAGGCCGTATGGTTTTATGGCAGGGTTCGTAAAATGCACATGCGTTTTCACACGTATCAGTTTTCGGGCTGATAATACTGGTCGGCTTTGGTTTAAGCCGGATCCGAGTATTATACTGGGTAGATATAATTTCTTTGTCTCATATGCATTTGTATTCAGTTGTAATACAAATGCGGGTATGTTTATACTGATACGGGGTTATCCTGAAATTCGTTTCACGATCACTTTTGGAAATTGCCAGTTTCCAGTTTTCTATCGCCCGTCTTTAACATTCGGTTAAAAACGGATTTATCTTTCCTTCTTGGGTGAGTCATGGGGGTGAGTCATGCTTCTAGAAGATTCTTGAAGTGATGATAAGGATTGTGAGTCATTAGTGCTTTAAATGAGCATTTAATATTTTGGTGACTAAGGGTGATGATTCATTAGTTCATTAATGGAGTTTTCTAATGCTTAGGATATTTTCTTTAAGATCTTTATCTTGTGGTCACCTTCCCCCTCCTACACTCACCCCCTCTCTCTCCTATATATGGCCGGCCACCCCTTTGTGAATGGTTATGGTTGTTAATTGAAAAAAGATATAAGTTTTGGTGCATAGAAATTAGATGTGATCCATTTCTCATTTCTATTCGATCCAAAAGGCAACTTCATTAACCGTTCGTCCATAGCCTTGGACGTAACAAGACAAAGTGTTCTACTCATTCTCTACATCATCTTGGTCGTCTCTTTTAGCAAACTTGACGACTGAGTTGCCTCGGTTCAGAGGCGGGAGCCCGTTTAAAGATCCGTCGACGTGGTGCCATCTGGACGAGAAGACTAGAGATTCCAGAGATCAGAGCAGCCGCAATAGAGCGTGGGATGATGGTTGAAGACCGAAGGAATCGGATCGTTCGGTATAACATTTCTACCGACTTTGTAGTTTGTTAGTTTAGCTTTAATAGTAGATCCGGGTTACGGTACACGATAGCGCCAGTTCGTAAAAAGTTTTTGTTCCGCATTTGGCGTCTGTTAGACGGCCGGGGCGCTACCGTGTACTTACAGTGACATCAAATCGAAGTCAAGTGCAACTGTGGTGCATAAAATCTCAATCCAACTCAACTATCATGCACGAATACGAAATCCAATGCATCATGTGGACGAAATATCAAATCCGGTTCATCCAGTGCACGAAATATCAAATCAACCGTAGGAAATCCACGATATCATAAACATGTAAAGCCAAGGAACAAAACCGATATCGAGTGCAATAAATACGCCCAAATCGCAAACCGAAATCGCGGTGTATAAACATAAATCGAGTGCAATAACTGTGCACAAAATGAAAATACCAAGCAGGTGAAGCCATGGTGCACGAAAACCATATCATGAGACTCAATCATCAAAACTCAAATCCAAGCGATATAGGCATGTTACTCGGATAAAAAACGCAAATCACAATAATTGGTATTGAGGTATACCTCCTACAATGCCGAAAAATGTGTCGGTGCACCCAAAACTAGTAGAGCAAGAACATCTGCTTGCCTCCTGCTCACGGTCTGGCGTCTTCTGTCTCTGGGTCCACACTTTGTCTGTGGGTTACCAATCTCGCAATCCATTGGCTCGTCGGCCCGGTCCGGTGTGCTAATGGAAACGATTCCGCTCTGGCACTTCTCTGGTCATCTCTCGGCTAATTATCATGACCATTCGTAAACAGCACGTCTCTGGCGTTAGCCTCTGGCCCTCTGAATACACGTCACACGTCTGATCCTCGGTGCAAATCTTATTGCAGCAGTGTCCTGGAAGAACCTGCTGAGGGTCTCTTCCGATCTCGCCTGTGCCGAACTGTACGGAGGCTAGTACTCTTGCATAATCTTCTCTCGTTCTCTGGAGATCTGCGTTCTCAACACAACATTTCCTCGGGAACTGGCTGCATCCCAACGCCTCTGTAAGCATAGCAGCTCTCTAATCTCGTCGGGAAGTAGCAACAGCTCATCACCATCTTGCATAAACCTCTTGCTCCACTCGTCTTCATTATCCTTCGCTTTTGGCGTAACGTCATGCTATCTGCGTACTGCAAAGGCTCTCGGCTACAGTGAATCCGGAGTCTCTCACACAGATTCGAAATCACGAACTCGGTATTTTCATCGCTCTGTAGAAGATATCTTGCCGAACACGTCCTCGGGAACTCGCCCTAACCTTAGGAGGTATACTCAGTACTCGTCCATTCTCGATCAACTCACAACGCATCTGGGTAAGGTCCTCTATCTGAACCTGGTCAGCCTATTGGTCTCCTATCACATAGTAGCCGGACGACGTTAAACTTTTCGATCGAGTCATCAAAGTCCCAAAATTTCCCGAAAGCTCAACACCTGAGCATAGTTTACTAATATCCGGCATAATCCACAGTACCTACGGACTAGCCGTAGAAGGGAAAACCCAAGCCTCACTTATGGCACCACTAAACTGTCTCAAGCCCTAAGGTTCAAAAGCGGTTCCATGGTCATCATGTCGAGTTAGGGTTTCATTCTTCTAGAGGGTCCACAGATTACTTGCATGTTCCTCCGAATACTTTAAAATTTAGAAAATGGGTTTCTGAAATTCATTCGAACCTTTTAACTTCGCCTAGACCACACGCGAATACCCTTCGCCAGCATGCTAAACATGTAGGGTTCCTAGGCATCCTAATGAGGTCTCACAAGGCATCAACCATGCCAATTTCAAAAAAATCTAGGTGCCGAGAAACCCGACTACGGATCGTTGGCTAGAATTCTAGGCGAAAAGTAAACTAGTTAACAATTAACTAAGAGATACGGAAATACAACCTTTGTAGATCCGGTTCTCCACCTCCATAGCTCCGCAATGAAGTCTCCTCGCTGTCCATAGCAAGTCCCGGGCTCTAGCGTCGGCTTCATCGGAGAATGGACGGGCTAGGTCATCGATGTCCATGCCGAAGATGATCTACGTCGAGGCATCGCTAAATCAAGCTCCGACTTCACCAAGTCAAGATACTTGTGAAGTAAACACACTCTACTACTGGGCAAGAGGTAGAGGATGAAGAAATAGGAAGTGGGTAGACTTTAGAATTGGATTTCTCACTTGTTTTCATCAATCACCATTGATGAAGAATGGTTTTCTTCTTTAGTTCAAGGAAGAAGAAGAAGAAAATGATATATGATAAGTTAATAAAAAAGAATAGAAAAACAAAACTTATCATAATTCTAACTATGGTTATGTGTAGAGAATTAACCAAGGGTTAAAGGAATGGTTAGGATTAAGGATGAGATAAGAATGGTGGACAAAGTCAAAGCTTCATGAAGCTTCAACTAAACAACAAATAAAGCCACCATTCTTTTCTCTTCTCATTTATTTTCCAAAATGAAATGGATAAATAAATAAGTGAATAAAACAAAACCCTAACCATAATCATGTAACCATGGTTTGATCTTTACACAAAAACCCTAGCATAACATGTATCATCAAACATGATACAATCAAGTGCACAAAAGTATATCACATATACAATATGTACAATCCGAGTGAGAAAATCCATTTAAAGTGAACCAATACTAGTTAATGCAAAGTAATATATCAAATATATAATTATGCATTAAATCATTAAATCAACACTTGATTTAACGATCCGGTCATATCGCATATAACCGACGAGTATTCTATGTATCGGCTTATCGAACCAACCCTTGATTCGATAACTAGGTTATATCGCATACAACCTTTCGATACATTCATCGCGAGAATGGAATACGGTATCACATACACGCATTATTCTCGGTACCGCACATATCTCATATGCGCTCCTATTTCGTTTCGCATGAGCCAGGAAACCTCTGTGTAGGACTCTAAAGACTCGTCAATACGCCGGCAGCAGGTGATGATCATATCAAGCACCCACAAGCCGCAAGCGGTCTGCTAAACGTAACGGCCACCCCGGTATTGAGCGATCTGAAGATCGACGAGCAAGCCCGCTCACACTCCAGTGAATCCGACCAGTAACACTACCGTACAGTCCGGTCTGATCGTCTGATATGTCGCATATCTCGCCTAGGGGTGGTAAACGTCAGACCCCAATAGCTCGATAAGTCGTGTCGATATGAGGTCTATAACTGTTCGAGAAACTACTGGTAACACTTACCAGTAAATCTCAGCAACCCTGGCCAGGGATTTCCTGTTATAGCCAATCGAACACAGCACAACATCAACTCCCTATACCGGGAGAGACGAATCCCCTCCTATCGCTCATTGCCTCCATGTGACTCGGGACTGTACCCAAAAACCACCGTTTTGCATGCCCTCTTGGACGTGGTAAGATGGAAATCAAAGCACAGTGGGAACCACACAAGACTCTATGACGATCTCGGGTCAACAGACTACTCTGTACCAGTGTCACCAGAGAACTGCCATCTGACGTGAGGTATAATACCATCTGGGAGTTCTCGGCGAGTCCGTCCAGTGTACCCAGTCTCTACTGAGCACCCGTATATCATCTCTGATGTCAAACACCAATGGATATGGGATCATCCATCGCCCATCTGTATGGGTCGAGAAGGTATACGCTAGTCTACTCTGGTATATCGATGCCCCATCTCGATACACCCACGACTAGGGACTTTGAAGGATGTACTTATGGACTATCATGTCCCCACTAGTATGATCCGCATCATAGTCCAGGTAGTCAAGTACAGATCCTAAGGGCTTTACCAACATGTAACAGAGAGACAATTAGTGTACACGTTAAGGTAAAGATCAACCAGATAGCATACTATCATGTCGAGCAAGAAAGTCCTCCCTATATATGTCCCAGCATCCACTGCAATATACATCCAATGTACAGTAATGGCCTCTAGGGCATACATATAACTAACAATCTCCCACTTGCACTAGGACCATCTGTAGCAGTGGTTATAGTATCTCATACTCAACCATCCCATAAAAGTCTCTCTCTGGGAACAGGCCTTTGTGAGTTGATCCGCTGTGTTGTCCTCTGAGTCTACTCTCCTAACCTCGATCTCCCTGGAGATCAACCATCTCCATGATCAAGTGATACTGCCTTAGAATTTGTCTGGATCACTGATGGGACCGGCGTTCCTTGGCATAAGTCACAACTCCATTGTCTCACAATGGTAGGAACATAGTTCATCTCATGAACCATTATACACCCAAACAGCCTCTTTGGTAGCATCTTAAGTAGCGATGTATCCTGCCTTTATCGTCTAGTATGCCACGGTATCTAGCTTGGAACTCTTCCAACATACCGTCCCTTTACTGAGGGTAAAGACAATGCCTGTGACTGACATTCAGTCGTCTTTATCACCCTGGAACACTTCCAGTGATTCTCCCCAGGGTCGATTGATACCTTCTCACTACAACTAGTGAGAATCCTAACATCCATTTAGATCTATCTCATAGATCCAAAACCTAGGATTTAGTAGGTATCAATTTGATCCTATATGGAGAATCATTGTGATAAGCGGAGATTGATCGAGCGTAGCATAAGAAACTCCTTTCTTATCAAGAGTATGTCATCCTCGTACTCTACGAGGATCGTCACCATACTCCCTATATACCTTTTTGTTTATACAAGGTTCATCTACCATTTTGATGATGTCAAACTCTTTGGCTACTTCATCAAAACAGATGTTCCAACTCCGCGATGCCTGCTTTATCCTATAAAGCATCTTGCACACGTTTCCGCTGCTCCCACTGTCTACGAAGTCCTCTGGCTGTGTACTTACAGACGCTCTCTTCTAAATCATCATTTAGAAAAGCAGTCATGGCACCCAACCGCCAGATATCGTAGTCATGGTATGTAGCCGTGGCAAGTAGGATCTGGATGGACTTAAGCATAGCCACTTGAAAAGGTTTCATCATTATCCACGCCTGGTCAATGACGAAAAGCTTTAACAAGTCTAGCTTTGAAAGTCTCAACTTTTCGATCTACACCAAGTAATCTTCTCAAGATATACTTGCTCCTGATGGGGATTTAACCCTTCAGATATTGCAACTAAAGTCCATACTTTGTTGGTGTATAAGGATTCCATCTTAGATCGCTAAGCATCCAGCCATTCTTACAGAGTCCTACTCCTGATGGCCAGTTCGAAACTAGTTGGGTCATCATCTCATGATGCAATCCTCGCTCCCACTGTCATAGAGAAACCGAAGTATCTCTCAGGTGGGTGAGGAACCCTACTAGATCGGCGGAGAGGCTGAGGTTCATTGGTAACTATTGAATCCTTTGGTTCTTTCAAATCATCAGCTGCATTTTGTATAGCTGGAACATTTCCAGTTCTACATAGTGGTCCTTGCCTCGAGCTTGTCCAGATTTTGCTTTTAGACATAGCCCGGACAACCCCAAATCTTAACCAACTTAAGATATGGGCTCTTCCCTTTCCATATCACATATGAAGCGGTAGGCAACTGATTTGATTTGAACCCTATTCAATAGGTATGCATAACACCCAAAAGGAAATAGGTAACTCAGTAGTACTCATCATAGAGCACACCATATCAAATAGGGTGTATCTGCTCCGCCCCGATATACCATCGTGCTATGGTGTATACAGAGGAGTAATGCTGAGAGAGAATCTCATTCTCCTTTAGAATAGTCCAGTAATTCCGTGCTCAAGTATTCTCCTCCTTGATCTCATCAAAGGACATAATACTTATACCCGTATTTTGGTTCTCTACTTCTTACTTATATTCTGTGAATATCTCAAGAGGTTCGGACTTGTGTTTCAACAGGAACATAGGTCTGAAACTCGAAAGAGATCATCAGAGAATGTAATGAAGCACAAAGAACCGATCTTGGCATGTGTAGACAGGGGACCTTACATACATCATCATGTATCAGTCCCAAGAGTTCACTAACTCTTTCTCTGTTTCCAATAAACAGAGCTATGGTCATCTTATCTTTGTGACATGACTGGCGAGTTTCACAAGATGTAAATTCAAACTGATTTAAATATGCATCTATATGTAACTCTAGCTAGTCGGGTCACATTGATCTGACCTAGTCTACAATGCCTCAAGAAGAATTCGTTCATTTCTGAACTCTTCCTCTTGTGTGTGTTCCATATACTAAGAACTGTAGTTTGATTTAGAACATTAACGCTTTTAGATAACGTGCCTGATACGATCAACTTTTGATATAGGAAATGTTCAAAACATTATCCAACAATACAAAATTTTATCATTTCTTTACTAATAAAGACATAGATACGATTTTGTATATCAGGTTCGGTATCTAATAACATTCGTTCAGAATCAATGTATTTGTAATACAGGGTGACAGTGACCAACAGACTTGGCTGCAACACTTGCCCCGTTTTCTGCTTCATGAAACTTATCACCCGTTCTCAGTTCTCTACCTATCTGTAGCCCTATGTAACAGATTACATATCTGGGATCCTGATCTGGTATCACTTACCCAGGACGTAAAGGATACTGAGAAACAGTTCTCTGTAATGAACACACCCGAAGATGATGCATCAGCATGCACTCTCTTCGTTTGGGCGGCACGGGAATTCTGGTAATCCCCAATTTCCTGCTCTGTCTTATAACAATTATAAGTTGGAGCGGGACCAACGTTCCCCAGCTCAGTATAACAAGCGGGTTCGGTCAATATTCCGTATTATTATCTTGATTAAGGCGTGATATGGTCGCTACCTGGAGAGAGAGAGAAGAAAACACTCAGCGTGCGCTTTTTCAAGAATAGATTGGTTTTTATTTTATCTAATCAGGATGGTTCCCACTGCTTTTTATCAAATCTTCCTTCAAACCCTAAAAGGAAAGACTAGCCGGGATTAATTATACACTACAAGTTCGCCAATCTTTCAGCCAGGCCAGTGTCGGTACTTTGAGGGAGGTCCCCCGTGCTTTCGCACGAACCTAATTAATGTAAACCTCGTTTTCCCAGAGGCGTAACCTCGTTGACACCTTTCTAGACACCTACTTGATCGGCTAATTGTAATGTATAAAACTCTCCCAGGAGTAACTCTTACTCGCAGCGGGTATCGGGATCCAACTATCTCATAGAAGGTATGCAATCTCATTGCAAATTTCAACACTTGAAATTCCCGATAATATTTTGCCCCAAACGATCTATGACCTTGACAAGGTCAACAAACCATAGACCGCAAGTCAAGTTCAACCCGTCATTTCTTGATTGAATCAAACCCACCCGCACGACCCTTGACAAGGTCAACAAGGCCGCATGACTACCCTAACCCAATCTGCATCATATGCATAAGCAGATAAATACTGGTTAGCAACCGCACACTGCGCCTTGACAAGGTCAACAAACGCAGCACGAATACTAAACAGGATTTATCTGAAATGACGGAGGGCTACGACAGGTTTTTCTGAAAACCTATTACGTAATGAACTTGATATCGTTGCAGAATCAAATGATTTTAAAATGGAGTGCTTTTGAGGCTTTTCTAGTTTTGCTAAAGGAGTCACTCCCGGTGAAGGGATCGTCGGTCCTTTCCTCGTCGAATGAGGTGCGGGATATATCGTATATATCACTGTGCAAAGCAAAAATACTTAAAAGCAATCAAAAGACAAACCGTGTGTTTAGCATCTGCCAGTTATTGCTAAAGGAGTCACTCCCGGTGAAGGGATCTCGGTCCTTTCCTTATCGAATAAGGTGCAGGATATATCACATATACCGCTATGCAAAGCAAAAACTGTAGCTACCTGTTTTATTTTGAAATTCGATTCTACAATATCTTAGGTTTCTTTTATTTCATTAATCACATTAATGATGTCCCATCATTTAAGTACCTAATCATCACAGATAAATACGACGTACACTTATGCCATCCGCATTCGCCTCGATGTCCCCTCGTGCACCGTTAGGTTAGGTAACTAACGATAGAGCGGGGCAGGGCTAGCGCGGGTGTAAAACATAAGTAACATCTATATAATATATCATATATACTATATACTGTATCTATCACAGAACATCACATGATCACATCACAAATATCGCAGCAGAAGAATCATATGAAATATTGGATATACTAGGACGTCCGTGTTTTCAATACGAGCCAGTATAAAACACGGATTCCACGGTCGCGATGAATAGCCAAACCCACACCCCTAGACCCCTACGAGAGCGGCAAGCAACCCTACCAATTCTAGAGTTAGGAGACCCGGACTCGACTCCTCGAGTTGGTCTCCCACTGGACTCCAGAACTCGGTTACTTGGGCTCCCCTCCTTGGGTCTATCCTAGTGCGGAAAAGTAAATAATATACAAACGGTGACAACTTCCGCAACCTGGAAGTGCCCCAAATAAAAGAATATTACATACAAGTTTTTACATGAATGAAAATGAAAAACACTCATCTCACATAAAAACCCCTGGCTATTCAAACACGACGATCCAATATAACATATCCAGCAACACATAACATCACATGTCATCAACGTAAGTAAATATGTCCATCCCAATTGTCGTTGACATATAGCAACGAAACCGGCGATACCACATATTACACTTACGGTCACAGAAAAGAAAGTGTAAAACTACAACAGTTGGAATCCGCAATCTGCATAGACATCGCATGCCTAATCAAATGAATACCTTAGACATCACATGCCTAACAATTATAAACCCCGCATTTTAGTCTCAAACTCGAAAACACTTTTCAATATCAAGTCGGGTAATTCAACAAGATTCCCGACATCCTGATCGAATGCTCGTCGCAAACTTCAGCAGGCGGCCGCACCCCCGACGCCGTCGACCAAGTGCACCAAGGCGGAACACCGCTACCGCGAGCACCCGAACGGATGCTTTCGGCGACGGGGTTCTCTTACAGTCACTTGGTCGGGGCTATGGAGTGAGGCTGTCTATTAAGTTTACCCGGCGAGTATCCGCGTACGCTACGTGATTGCGACGGACTTTTGATCACATCAAAATTCCATGGCAACCGATCAAGTGAGACTAAACTGCTATGTTTATAATATTCATTCCGTTATCTCATAACTATTTGTGAATTCCAATTATTGTATCACATTCCAGATAAACAGAAAATGTTAAACTTTCCGATCGAACAATCGAACACCCAAGTTTTCCCGATACAATCCAACACATGAAATAAGTCTAACAACATTCAGTTCGTGCCTCAGTACCAACGGTCCAGCCTTAGAAGGGTCAAGCCAACGCCTCACATGTGGCACGCCGTACTGCCCCAAACCCGAAGGTTCAAAGGGCAGTTCAAGACGGTCACATAATCGAGTTAAGGTTTGTTGTCTTCTAGAGGGTCCATCGAGTAACTTGCACTACTTAGAACGTCGTTAAACTACGGAAAAATCCAACACTTAGAAATTTTCCGACAGGGGAAAAATTGGGTATTTATATCCGGTCGAACTTTTTTAACATATTCTAAAATTTATCCGGAAAGCCACACAGACAAAATTTGATACTCCGATCGAAACACCGAATCCCCAAATCAATCCCAGAAAATTCAACTCTTGAATAAAATTTAAAAAATACCAGAGAACTCAGAACAGTTAAATAGGAATTACTGTGAAAATAGGAGTCAAATAGTCAACAGTGTCGCCGCGGAACCGCCGCGCCACGTGGGATTAGGCCGCGGTTCCGCGCCGTTATGACGGAGTTAGGTCTCCTTTTTTCACAGTATTTCATAAAAAACCCTGCTTGATTTTCTGGATATTTTTAATTTCAAAAAATCCACGTTTTTAGAAAAAGGACAGAGAGCATTATTTGAGATGGGGTTTCGGGTCGATCGGACTTCAAACTCCGTCTAGACTTCGCCTAAGGCTCTAGCTAGGCTCTGATACCACTGTAGGGTTCCTAGGCATCCTAATGAGGTCTCACAAGGCATCAACCATGCCAATTTCAAAAAAATCTAGGTGCCGAGAAACCCGACTACGGATCGTTGGCTAGAATTCTAGGCGAAAAGTTAACTCATTAACAATTAACTAAGAGATACGGAAATACAACCTTTGTAGATCCGGTTCTCTACCTCCATAGCTCCGCAATGAAGTCTCCTCGCTGTCCATAGCAAGTCCCGGGCTCTAGCGTCGGCTTCATCGGAGAATGGACGGGCTAGGTCATCGATGTCCATGCCGAAGATGATCTACGTCGAGGCATCGCTAAATCAAGCTCCGACTTCACCAAGTCAAGAAACTTGTGAAGTAAAAACACTCTACTACTGGGCAAGAGGTAGAGGATGAAGAAATAGGAAGTTGGTAGACTTTAGAATTGGATTTCTCACTTGTTTTCATCAATCACCATTGATGAAGAATGGTTTTCTTCTTGAGTTCAAGGAAGAAGAAAAAGAAAATGATATATGATAAGTTAATAAAAAAGAATAGAAAAACAAAACTTATCATAATTCTAACTATGGTTATATGTAGAGAATTAACCAAGGGTTAAAGGAATGGTTAGGGTTAAGGATGAGATAAGAATGGTGGAGAAAGTCAAAGCTTCATGAAGCTTCAACTAAACAACAAATAAAGCCACCATTCTTTCCTCTTCTCATTTATTTTCCAAAATGAAATGGATAAATAAATAAGTGAATAAAACAAAACCCTAACCATAATCATGTAACCATGGTTTGATCTTTACACAAAAACCCTAGCATAACATGTATCATCAAACATGATACAATCAAGTGTACAAAAGTATATCACATATACAATATGTACAATCCGAGTGAGAAAATCCATTTAAAGTGAACCAATACTAGTTAATGCAAAGTAATATATCAAATATATAATTATGCATTAAATCATTAAATCAACACTTGATTTAACGATCCGGTCATGTCGCATATAACCGACTAGTATTCTATGTATCGGCATATCGAACCAACACTTGATTCGATAACTAGGTTATATCGCATACAACCTTTCGATACATTCATCGCGAGAATGGAATACGGTATCACATACACGCATTATTCTCGGTCCCGCACATATCTCATATGCGCTCCTATTTCGTTTCGCTTGAGCCAGGAAACCTCTGTGTAGGACTCTAAAGACTCGTCAATACGCCGGCAGCAGGTGATGATCATATCAAGCACCCATAAGCCGCAAGCGGTCTGCTAAACGTAACGGCCACCCGGGTATTGAGCGATCTGAAGATCGACGAGCAAGCCCGCTCACACTCCAGTGAATCCGACCAGTAACACTACCGTGCAGTCCGGTCTGATCGTCTGATATGTCGCATATCTCGCCTAGGGGTGGTAAACGTCAAACCCCAATAGCTCGATAAGTCGTGTCGATATGAGGTCTATAACTGTTCGAGAAACTACTGGTAACACTTACCAGTAAATCTCAGCAACCCTGGCCAGGGATTTCCTGTTATAGCCAATCGAACACAGCACAACATCAACTCCCTATACCGGGAGAGACGAATCCCCTCCTATCGCTCATTGCCTCCATGTGACTCGGGACTGTACCCAAAAACCACCGTTTTGCATGCCCTCTTGGACGTGGTAAGATGGAAATCAAAGCACAGTGGGAACCACACAAGACTCTATGACGATCTCGGGTCAACAGACTACTCTGTACCAGTGTCACCAGAGAACTACCATCTGACGTGAGGTATAATACCATCTGGGAGTTCTCGGCGAGTCCGTCCAGTGTTCCCAGTCTCTACTGAGCACCCGTATATCATCTCTGATGTCAAACACCAATGGATATGGGATCATCCATCGCCCATCTGTATGGGTCGAGAAGGTATACGCTAGTCTACTCTGGTATATCGATGCCCCGTCTCGATACACCCACGACTAGGGACTTTGAAGGATGTACTTATGGACTACCATGTCCCCACTAGTATGATCCGCATCATAGTCCAGGTAGTCAAGTACAGATCCTAAGGGCTTTACCAACATGTAACAGAGAGACAATTAGTGTACACGTTAAGGTAAAGATCAACCAGATAGCATACTATCATGTCGAGTAAGAAAGTCCTCCCTATATATGTCCCAGCATCCACTACAATATACATCCAATGTACAGTAATGGCCTCTAGGGCATACATATAACTAACAAAACAATGCTTCAATTCACCAGGAAAGGCGATACACGGTCATCTGTGGATCGGTCTATTCTAGATCTAAGTAAGACCTTCCATACTGGAAATCTTCAACTCAACTGGGCCTGTGTCGGCGCATCAATCAGACGAATCAACTTTGTCTCTCAACTGAGGATAGACTAGCTATCATCTGTCGTATCTCTGCTTGAATGCACTAGCGATCTCAGCTCGTAAAGGATGGAGGCGACATCCAATCAATTTCAGCATCAGTTGGGTCATCTGTCTACACGGTAGACGACATCATGATCTCAGAGGTATGCTGTATATCAACAGTCCTCTCACAACAGGCAGCTCTAATAATGGCCCGATCATCCGGTGTAAAACCAACCACTCGCCTCAACAAGAGGTCGCAACACGAACACTACATCGCGACGTTCCCATGTCACCAGAAAACACAATGGTCCTCCCTCGTACTAGACGAGCTCTCCCTGACCGCAACACTAGCAGTAGCTCAATCTGCGCTCTAACAAGGTGACAAGAACCTCAATCGTGTATCGATAAAAACAGATCAAGGGCATGAAAAGAAACGACAGACCCAGAATTGATACATGATCATATGAAGAAACATCATCAATAAGAGTATGATCATGGAAACGAATAGAATCAAGGATCCCAAATGGATGTATAATCATGGGTACGAAGATAATCACAGATCTCAAAATATGTATATCCTAAGGTTTCTTAAGTGGAGTATCGTATTATAAATATGCCGCGGAACATACGTATGGTACGTCACTCTACCCAAGCTACCTACTCCATCAATCAGGGTCAACCAATGAAACGAAAGTTCGGGTCTAATACCCCCCGTTCAAGTCTAAGTTCCGCAAGCTCAAGCCTAGGTTCCAAAATACATACCCGCCCTAGACTCTGTATAGTCAAACATAGACTCGAACCAAGGTTAAACCTAGCGCTCTGATACCAACTTTGTCACCACCCGAAATATTAGATCGTGACCGGCACTTAAGTCACGCCACGTCTAAAGGCGTAACGTAATTCCAGTAAGCCGAAACCCAGAAATCTAAACCTTTTTAAGAAAAATCAAGGAGCTGAAGTTTTGAAATAAAGGTACAATGAAATCAAGTTTTCTTAAA
Source organism: Agapanthus africanus (assembly GCA_030015575.1). Taxonomy (NCBI): domain Eukaryota; kingdom Viridiplantae; phylum Streptophyta; class Magnoliopsida; order Asparagales; family Amaryllidaceae; genus Agapanthus; species Agapanthus africanus. Next base: position 159,556,713 of record JASDDO010000029.1, on the reverse strand, counting down.
TGCATAGAAGAGGAACATGAAAAATGCAAGTGGAATTTTCTAGTTGAAAAACATGTTTTGTCTTTTAAAAATTTGGGCAGCACCTCCTTTGTATATTTTGATCCAAAACCACATATACATAATAAAATGAAGGCATCCCCAGGCTGGAGCTAGCTTTTCACCAACCGGCGGATCACAACAACGCAAGACAGTATAAATATAAGTATACGACGCCCAACGGTGATGTTCACCATAACAGATAAAGAAATAAGTAAGACATCAAAACCACAAGTAGCGGAATACCCCTCGCTCTAAGTCTCGCAACCACAATCTCAGTAAGTCTCATTACTTATACAAATTCTAGTTTGATTGATGGAGTTGACTAGATACAATATGAAATATAAATAAAAGAGTGGGTATGATACAAATGTCCCACCTACCAAGCCAATCACCCAAAAGTAGCTATGTGCCAGCGATGCCGCTACGGATCCATGCGGTCAACGTGCAAGAACTATGGCACCACGGGGGTGAGTTTCTAACTCATGAATAGAAATATATCAACAGATAGAAATCAAATAAACAACGACTCCTAGGTCAACTATATCATAAAGGAAATACTACGATATCTAGGGTGACCATATCTGTATGTGTGCCAACAATGAAATCAACACCTATTTATATGCGGATATCATCCAATCATATGATCAATGTCTGTATGCATGCGGATCTCGTCCAACCATATCCCTTTTGTATGTATCATAAAAGAAAATGCATGAAAATATGAGAATATAAATGAACGTGTGTCTCTCGCGACACATCAAAATCATGGAACCTGAGTGACTAGCATCGACACTCAAAAACATCATGAAAACCGTCCCCAGCATCGGCACATAAATCCTCATATCTCTCGGGCTGCGTCAGTCCGGATCGGCCCTCGGGCTCCGTCATTCTGGATCGGCCCTCGGGCTCCGTCAGTCCGGATCGGCCCATCTCATCTCTCGACTCCGGTCAGTATCCTCCGGATATCCGCCGAGCCCAAATACTATCACCGGTAGGTAGTGGTCCCTCTGCCATGCTCACCGTCTACTGCACAGCAGATCCATTCTCGCCCCGGGGTACCATACCGGGTCCACCATGTACCCGCAATCGGTATCATCCTGCTCCTCGAATCGGGTATCACTGTCACACGTCTCAGAACCGAGAAAACGCATGGTGAACGTACTAAAATATAATATCAAGAGAAACTGAGGTTTTAAAACAATTCATACTTTCTTTTAAAAATGACAACGGTTCTCAAATCAAAAAATCTCATGAAAACAACATATCTCAATGCCTATAATCGTAAAGCTTGATGTATGCGACATATAACAGAAATGTAAGCATATCCGTATATCATGCAACATGGAACAGTAATATGCACATATCGAGGGAAAATCGCTCTTTTAAATGATTGCAGTTTTAAAATATGTCCTGCGGTTCGCAAATTCTCCAAAGTCAAATGCAACATCGTATAAAGGTGCATATGTAACTATAGCAAGTAAACTATGCAAGGAGTCATATCATGATGCAGCAATCCTACTATGTAGTGACATGGCAATTATCGATGATGAAGTATATGAGCCGACAAATCTGTGTACGTGTAACATACGCATCATCGATAATGGTGTGAGTGTACTAGCACAGGTATATCTAATGCAATGAGAATAATTTGAATGCATCATAAGGTAAATCATCAGCTAAAAGCTATAAGGTATACGTATCTATCATATGTCTCAGTCGGTGAATCTATCAATCGGCATCTAGCCTCACAGCATCATGTACGGTATAACCCATCGTACGGCATCGTCTAGTCAAGCGTATGGATCAAACATCAAGTCAAACTCATCATGTACGGAAAATCATCGTACGACGTCATAAAACCAATAGGGATCCTATCAACCTTTACGACAATGAGGGTACGAACCTAATGTCTCGTACGGCTTATCATTTAAGATTCACAACATTATATATATCTATATAACTATTGAAAGTCCACGGTAGCGCCCCGGCCGTCTAACAGACGCCAAATGCGGAACAAAAACTTTTTACAACTGGCGCTATCGCGTACCGTAAGTCGTATCTGCCATTAAAGCTAAACTAACAAATTACAAATGGGTAGAAACGTTATACCGAATGATCCGAGTCCTTCGGTCTTCAACCATCATCCTACGCTTGTTGCGGCGGCTTCGATCTTATTAAACTCCAGTTTCGTCGTCTAGGGGGCACCACGTCGACGGATCTTTAAACGGACTCCCGCCTCTGATCCAAGGCAACTCGGTCATCAAGTTTTCTAAAAGAGACGACCAAGATGAAGTAGAGAATGAGTAGAACACTTTGTCTCGTTACGTCCAAGGCTATGGACGAACAGTTAATGATGTCCATAGCCTTGAAAAAACCCACACTATCCTCACAAGAGGGGCCGACCACTTATAGAAGAGGGAGGGTGAGTGTAGGAGAGGGGAGGGTGAGTGTAAGCAAAAGATCAAAGAAAAATATCAAGGATATTTATTAAGAAGAAAGAATGAGTGGTATGAACACATTAAATGATTTAATCCACCTCACTTAACACCTCATCTCACAATTAATGCAAATGATGAGTCACTAATCCTAGTCACCATTTCTAGAATATTCTAGAACCAAGACCCACCCTTATCAAGAAAAGATAAATCCGCATTTAACCGACTGTTAAATACGGTTGATAGACAACTGGAAACTGGCAACTTCCAAAAGCGATCCTGAAACGAATTTCAGGATAGCCCCGTATCAGTATAAACATACACGCATTTATATTACGACCGAATATAAATGCAATTGAGACAATGATTTTATATCTACACAGTATAATACTGGGTTCCGGCTTAAACCAAAGCCAACCAGTATTATCTGCCCGAAAAACGACACGTGCGAAAACGCACGTGTTTTCTCCGAACCTTGCCATATCACCATACGGCCTCTACAACGTTTCGGCCGAACATGGGAAAGTGTCTGTGGGGGACTCTAATGACTCATCAACACATTGGCACTGGGTATAACCACTAGCACGTCAGAGGTACAAGCTGCACGTAACGTTTTGCCTATGTATTTATTGGAAGAGAAGCTGACAAGCGAACTCATCCATAAACCCTACTGAGCCTAACAGTGACAATGCATATACAGTCCGGTCCGTTCGTCTAAAGAGTATCACATATCGAGTTTAGGGGGGTGGATAAAGTCAGACCCCTAATAACGCGATAAATCATGTCGGCATGAAACCCATCACCACCTGAGAAACTACTGATCCAAATCAGTAATTCTCCACTACCTCGGCCGAGGATTCCTAGTGATGGCCACCCGTGCACTGCGCGACATCAACCCCCAGTACCGGGAGAGACGAATCCCCGACGATCCTCTCACTTGCCTCCAATATGGATCGGGACTGTACCCAACTGAAACCTGTTTGCACAAGTCCTTTGAGCGTGGTAGGGTAGGAATCTAATCACAGTTGGAACTCACACGAGACAAATGACGATCTCAGGTCGATGAACTAACCTGTACATATGTCACCAGGGAATTGCTATCTGACGATATGTATAATACCAACTAGCAGATTCCCGGCGAGTCCTGTCCGGTGTACTCATAACCTAATGAGCACCTGTATACATCTTAGGTGAACCAATTATCACCAATGGCTTCCGAGACCGGCCATCGCCCCTCATCGGGGTCTCGACTGTATACACTAGTCTACTCTGGAGTATCGATGCCCTGTCTCGAAACTCCCACGACGAGGGACACGTTTAAGGATGTGTTTACAGACCCCAGCTCCCACGTATATGATCGCCATCAAACTGCTGGTAGTCAAACAAGAATCCTATGGGCTCTATCATCATGCAATAGTGAACTAAAGCATGTATACGATGATAAAGACAAACCAGATAGCATACTATCATCTCGAGCAAGACTGTCATATCGGTATAGGTCCTGCCTCAATCATTTCAATCACGTACCTACGATCCAATAATTAACTTTGAGGGCACTATCTCCAACAAGCTCCCACTTGCACTTAAGGCTAATTATTGCGATGTCGCATACTCACAGCCCGTGTGATATCGAACATCCAACTCCTCTACTAATCAGTTTCACAATACTAGTTTGTAAAACTCTTGTGTTCGAGGAATAACCTCAGTGAGTGGATCCGCCCTGATGTTTCTTTCTATGTCTCTCTTAATCTCAAGTTCGCGGAGAAAGCCATCTCCTGAATCTTGTAATACCTGTCTTAGAATATGTCTGGATATCTGATGGGACCTAGTTCATAAATGAACTCCAAATCCAAACTTCTTAGACTATATCGATAACTGAACCTAATCAGTATCCAGTACCATGCCTCCCACAGTATCTTCTTAGACCACCTGTCCATAATACTGTCCCTCAGCATAGGGAAAACTATAACTCTGACAATCACTCTGTCATATATGTCACCTTTGAAGCCTGGAATGATAACCGTCTCCCGAAGGAGGCTGTCGTCATCAAATCCGTAGAACATGCACTTATGTTCTAAAACTGCTTCCTTATGTTTCTTCAGGATTGGATTAATATAAACTTATTGCATCAAGTGCAAAAACTACATCTGGTGTGGTACTTGATATCTCATGATTGACTCAATTGCCTAAGCAAGTGATCTGCCAATCATGCACATCCCTCTCCCCTTTAGTCTGTAAGACACCTTTAGAGAGGGTGACCCCATCACCTGCAGGTGCACCACCATGCCAGGAGTCATCTATTCTAAAATACTACTAGAATATTGTCAAAGTATCCAGATTAGGAAACTACCCAATTCTAGATCTAAAATCATAGATCTAGTAACCAGAATGTCAGATATTATATCCATGTCCTTTTGGAAGAAACAACTGTGTGACAACCACCGTACAACCGATCGTAGTATAGGAATTTTACTTCCTACTCTGTGCATGTCATCCAAATACCAGGACATCACACTCTACTACCTTCTTAACAGATCCATCCTCTATTCTGATGAAGTCAAAACTATGATTGTCACATCAAAACCAGATGATCTATCTCTGCTATATTTGCTCAAGTCTATAAATAGACATAAGCCACTTGCCCACTATGCTTCCGCTGCTCCCACTGACTATGACAACCCTCTGGCAGAATAATATCTACGTACACTTCTAAAGCTAGTTTAGAACGACGTTATACTTATCCTCTTTCCGGCTCTCATAGCCTGGAACAATAGTAGTGTCATGTCTGGGTAAACAAGAACCTCCCTGTCACCGTCCTTGAGCCTACCGGAGTACCTCTCGGGTGTCTGAGGTTACCCACCATATCTGCGGAGTGGCTATTGGAATGACAAACCTGATTGAATATATAGGTCCTATTAAATTTTCCGTAATCGTTTGCGGTTCTGGAATCACTTCCAGTTCTACCATACTCCCACTACTGTTTTCTGAAAAAAAAATCCATTTTACTAAAACTGTGGTGAATCAAGAACAATATCACTATTGATCTTCCAGATGGTAGAAAATCAACCCTCGTCAAAGCCAGGGTCAGCCTACAAACAGCCATTACATAAACGTGCCTTCAGTTATCCAGAGTCTGGTTTTAAGCATAAGCTGGACAACTCCCCATACCTTAACATCGTTAAGATATGAACCATTCTATATCCAATATAGAAATATTGGCACTTATTTAATTGGAACTAGATTCTAATCATGCAGCTATCTCCAGTGCATATCAACTTAATGGAGAGAGAATAATCAGCATTACTCAACTTAGGAATCCATCCAATTATGAGTAACCTGAAAGAGAAACAAGTTTCTCAAAACCATTACTATCATCTGAATACCAATCACAAGAATCTACATCTTCAATCTCTTTGAAGAATCCCGATACTTGTGACATCTGGTTCTCTACTTTATTCTTATACCTATAACTTCTCAAAACTTAGACATTGTATTTCTACGAAACACTTGTCTAAAAACTAGAGAAGTCACAAGTAAACAGAACATAGTACGAGGACCTGCCCCTTTGTCCTGACGGACACTGGACAACATACAATACTCTGTATAAGTCCGCTGAGTTGAATAACTCAAAATCTGAGCATCGTAGGTTGAAAACTGTACCCAGGCGATTTCCTCGAATATCACCAATTACAACGAATTCCGATATAATGAGGATGTTCACCTAATTCCCTAATAACTTACTCCCACTCATCATCTGCAAAAACCATACAGATATAAGAATGAAACCTGGTAAATACATACCTTGGAGTAAGTATGTGATTGGGAAATCAGTTTTCCTTTACCAATGCGCAGTGAAACTGAAACATTAAAATGTCTCGTAGGGGTATCCTGGTATTCCTAGTAATGCCTCTTCCATAATCCAATTCATGACTATAACCGTATATTTCTTTGCCATCTGTCCAAATCCCTTTATTTGTCTTTATTCGTTACCTTCTGTACACCATCGTTAGGCTAAATAGTTTTGTTCCTTCCCTACCGTTCGGCACCTGCCTATGGTTTGGAAGAAGACTATCCAGTAAGCATAATAGGTGTACTCTCCTAATCCTAGGAGTACTCGGAACTTGAGAGAAGGTGATGATAAAAGACTACTGAATAATACCTTATTCTATTTCTCCCGAACTGGGGAAAAAGCAAAGGTGAAATAGGAATGGCGATGAAGTACGCGGTTTGGTCGTGAATGATAACAATCGCAATTTACTTTGCCCTCTTTCTAATCCCTCTATTCTTGTCTTTACATATTACCTTCTGCATACCCTACATAGGCTAATTGGTTTTCTTCATTCCCTACCTTTCGGCACCTGCCTATGGTTTGGAATAAGACTATCCAATAAGCGTAATAGGTGTACTCTCCTAAACTAAGAAGCTCTCGCAACCTGAGAGAAAGTGACAACTGAATAAACCAATTTTATTTCTCCTGAACCTGGATCCATCCTCGAAGTAGTACCTTCGAGTTCGTATATAACCATACGATGGATCTATCAAATGGAAGTGGATATCCGTAGTAATATGGGGTGTTCTGAGAAATGTAAAGGGTAAAAGAAGGAGCGGTAATGACTTATGCAACTTTAGACAATCCAAAAGCCAGTATTTTAAGAAGGTTCGGTCAACTTGGTCACTGAGTCATAGTCTAGGGTCGGTCAAAGGTCGCTTCCAAAGAAAGAGAGAGAAAAGAAACACTCTGCGTTCACTCTATCTTAGATCAGAATGGTTATCACTTTATCTAATCAGGAAACCTCCCACTGTTATCTCAAATTCTCCTCCAAATCTGAAAGAAGAATTAGTCGGGATCACCCGAAGAGTAAACCAACTCATCGGTGGGAATCGGGATCCAACTCTTACCGCATGATAACTTGATAGAAGCCACTCAAGTTATCACACTCCAGAAGATATGCGCATACCTGGCAAGTTTCCTGTATGTTTGAAACTCCCGATGTAAATTTTTGCCCCATGCTCTTATGACCTTGACTAAGGGCCAACAAATCATAAGTCACATGTCAAGTTCTTCCCGTCATTGTCCTGGTTGATTTGAACCCACCCGTACATACTCTTGACTAAGGGCCAACAAAGTAATACGACTGTCCCAAACCAACGCATTCATCTATGCTACAAATGAATACCCAGCAACTACCAAAAACTATGCCTTGACTAAGGGCCAAGAAACATAGCTTGAATACTACTGACCATCCTTAAGAAACGACGGAGGGCTACGGCTGGTTTTTGGCAAAAACCATTAACGTAATGAACTTGATTTCGTTGAAGGAACCTGATAGCTTTTTATAAAAATATAGTAGCGAAAAACCTTTGCTAAAGAGGTCACTCCCGGTGAAGGGATCTCGGCACTTTCCTTGTGGACTGAGGTGCAGGATATTCTAACTGAATACCACGATGCAAAGCAACTTGTAATCGACTATATTGAAGTTATTACCCTGACGTAAACTTCTGCCCAAGGGGTCTTTCCCGGTGAAGGGATATCAGCCCTCGCCTCGTCGAATGAGGTGCAGGATATTCTAAACTGAATATCACTATGCAAAACAAAAGTAAATATCTTTGTAACAACATTTTTTAAAAATTTGTTCCAACAACATCAAATATAGGTTTGTTTTATCCTTGCATTGATAAAAATCAATGCAGTCCCATCAATCAATCACACCAGAAAACAACGAAAAATAAAATGTACGTATATGCCATCCGCATTCGCCTCTGGGTCCCGTCATCACCCGTTAGGTTACTTAACTAACGACAGAGCGGGGGCTGGACTAGCGCGGGTGTAAAACATATACAACATCTAATAGTATATATACCAATATACAATAATCGCTCCAGGCGTGATAATATGAAACATTACACAAAAGTAATAAGCATCACAGAACAATAAAGATAATCTGGGATCCCCGGGTTTCACAGAGCCGCTACTGAAACCCGACGTTCCCCTGGTTGTGTGGATAGCCTATGCAATGAAACCTAGACCCCTACAGGTGCGGCAAGTTACCCGCCAAGACCTGAAGCGAGTTGGTCCCCACAGCATACTGAATGGAACACCCGGCACATCACGGAATTCGGTAAATTGAGCACCCCTCCTTGGGTCATCCTGTACCCCCTACGAGTGCGGCGAATAGTCTGCCAATTCTAGAGTGAGATCCCTCTGCCTCTCAATGCCATGAGATACGGACCCGTTGCCCTCCAGAACCCGGCTATCCGTGCACTCCTTCGGGGGATAAACCTAGCACATAATTAAAAAAAGTACAACGGGTACATTGACCTCGACCCGGTCGTGGCCCAAAAGAATATTATACAAACAGGCAGTGATGGAAGTCCACATGTCGGACGCTCGCCCCGCAATATTAAATGTACAAATAAATCCAAACTGCACTATCATTGCGCCCTGCTATCCACCATGACAAATCCGCAACATCACAACACAACATAGAACATCAAAGCGAATGTCACGTTCGCAAACCCGTCTAAAAGAACTATAGCAGTCAGATGCGGTTTACCGATCAAATGATATTCCCGGTCGGAGATATAATGTAAATACTGTAAACTAACAAGTTTAAAATTTCGATCGACAAAATTTCCCAAAGTGGGCTCACAAACATCTGCTGTACAGTAACAAAATATGGGCCCAAAAGAAATATATCAAAAGCCACAATTTCCCAAGTAGAACTCACTGTAGAAATTTGGAGTGCCAATCTCACAAAACTGCGGCGGATCCGCGGCCAAAACCTTGTTTGGACCGCGGATCCGCGGCGGTTCTATGGAATTGGGCCTCCAAATTTCACCAGTTTTCTAATAAAAGCCTGCTCTGTTTTCTGGTATGTTCAAAATAATTTTTGGGCCCCGTTAAAAATCGATAGAAACTTTGAACATGGAAATTGAAGGTTTTGAAAAATGGTTCGATCGATATTTTAAACGTGTTAGCACAAGTTAGTATAGCTTAATGGTGAGGCTCTGATACCACTGTAAGTCCACGGTAGCGCCCCGGCCGTCTATAAGACGCCAAATGCGGAACAAAAACTTTTTACAACTGGCGCTATCGCGTACCGTAACCCGGATCTGCCATTAAAACTAAACTAACAAATTACAAATGGGTAGAAACGTTATACCGAATGATACGAGTCCTTCGGTCTTCGACCATCATCCCACGCTTGTTGCGGTGGCTTCGATCTTCTGAAACTCCAGTTTCGTCGTCCAGGTGGCTCCACGTCGACGGATCTTTAAACGGGCTCCCGCCTCTGAACCGAGGCAACTCGATCGTCAAGTTTGCTAAAAGAGACGACTAAGATGAAGTAGAGAATGAGTAGAACACTTTGTCTCGTTACGTCCAAGGCTATGGACGATCGGTTAATAAAGTTGCCATTTGGAATCGGATGAATGGAAATTGAACTAGGAAATTTCCATACACCAAACTATCATAATCTTTTTCTCTCAAGCAAATTAAAAAACCCACACTATCCTCACAAGAGGGGACGGCCACTTATAGAAGAGGGAGGGTGAGTGTAGAAGAGGGGAGGGTGAGTGTAAGCAAAAGATCAAAGAAAAATATCAAGGATATTTATCAAGAAGAAAGAATGAGTGGTATGAACACATTAAATGATTTAATCCACCTCGCTTAACACCTCACCTCACAATTAATGCAAATGATGAGTCACTAATCCTAGTCACCATTTCTAGAATCTTCTAGAACCATGACTCACCCTCATCAAGAAAAGATAAATCCGCATTTAACCGATTGTTAAATACGGCTGATAGAAAACTGGAAACTGGCAACTTCCAAAAGAGATCCTGAAACGAATTTCAGGATAACCCCGTATCAATATAAACATACCCGTATTTATATTACGACCGAATATAAATGCAACTGAGACAAAGATATTATATCTACACAGTATAATACTGGATTCCGCCTTAAACCAAAGCCTACCAGTATTATCTGCCCGAAAAACGACACGTGTGAAAACGCACATGTTTTTTCCGAACCTTGCCATATCACCATACAGCCTCTACAACGTTTCGCCCGAACTTAGGAAAGTGTCTGTGGGGGACTCTAATGACTTATCAATACATCGGCACTGGGTATAACCACCAGCACGTCAGAGGTACAAGCTGCACGTAACGTTTTGCCTATGTATTGATTGGAAGGGAAGCTGACGAGCGAACTCATCCATAAACCCTACTGAGCCTGACAGTGACAATGTATATACAGTCCGGTCCGTTCGTCTAAAGAGTATCGCATATCGAGTCTAGGGGGTGGATAAAGTCAGACCCCTAATAACGCGATAAATCGTATCGGCATGAAACCCATCACCACATGAGAAACTACTGATCCAAATCAGTAATTCTCCACTACCTCGGCCGAGGATTCCTAGTGATGGCCACCCGTACACCGCGCGACATCAACCCCCAATACCGGAAGAGACGAATTCCCAACGATCCGCTCACTTACCTCCAATGTGGCTCGGGACTGTACCCAACTAAAACCTGTTTGCGCAACTCTTTTGAGCGTGGTAGGGTAGTAATCTAAGAACAGTGGGAACTCACATGAGACAAATGATGATCTCAGGTCGATGAACTAACCTGTACACATGTCACCAGGGAATTGCTATCTGACGATATGTATAATACAAACTAGCAGATTCCCGGCGAGTTCTGTCCGGTGTACTCATAACCTAATAAGCACCTGTATACACCTTAGGTGAACCAACTAACACCAATGGCTTGCGAGACCGGCCATCGCCCCTCGTCGGGGTCTCGACTGTGTACACTAGTCTACTCTAGAGTATCGATGCACTGTCTCGGAACTCCCACAACTAGGGACACGTTTAAGGATGTGCTTAAAGACCCCAGCTCCCACGTATATGATCGCCATCATACTGCTGGTAGTCAAGCAAGAATCCTATGGGCTCTATCATCATGCAATAGTGAACTAAAGCATGTATACGATGATAAAGACAAACCAGATAGCATACTATCTGTTAGTTATATGTATGCCCTAGAGGCCATTACTGTACATAGGATGTATATTGTAGTGGATGCTTGGACATATATAGGGAGGACTTTCTTGCTCGACATGATAGTATGCTATCTGGTTGCTCTTTACCTTAACGTGTATACTAATTGTCTCTCTGTTACATGTTGGTAAAGCCCTTAGGATGTGTACTTGACTACCTGGACTATGATGCGGATCATACTAGTGGGGACATTGTAGTCCATAAGTACATCCTTCAAAGTCCCTAGTCGTGGGTGTATCGAGACGGGGCATCGATATACCAGAGTAGACTAGCGTATACCTTCTCGACCCATACAGATGGGCGATAGATGATCCCATATCCATTGGTGTTTGACATCAGAAATGATATACGGGTGATCAGTGGAGACTGGGTACACTGGACGGACTCGCCGAGAACTCCCAGATGGTATTATACCTCACGTCAGATGGCAGTTCTCTGGTGACACTGGTACAGAGTAGTCTGTTGACCCGAGATCGTCATAGAGTCTTGTGTGGTTCCCACTGTGCTTTGATTTCCATCTTACCACGTCCAAGAGGGCGTGCAAAACGGTGGTTTTTGGGTACAGTCCCGAGTCACATGGAGGCAATGAGCGATAGGAGGGGATTCGTCTCTCCCGGTATAGGGGGTTGATGTTGCGCTGTGTTCGATTGGCTATAACAGGAAATCCCTGGCCAGGGTTGCTGAGATTTACTGGTAAGTGTTACCAGTAGTTTCTCGAATTGTTATAGACCTCATATTGACACGACTTATCGAGCTATTGGGGTCTGACGTTTACCACCCCTAGGCGAGATATGCGACATATCAGACGATCAGACCGGACTGTACGGTAGTGTTACTGGTTGGATTCACTGGAGTGTGAGCGGGCTTGCTCGTCGACCTTCTGATCGCTCAATACCCGGGTGGCCGTTACGTTTAGCAGACCGCTTGCGGCTTGTGGATGTTTGATATGATCATCATCTGCTGCCGGCGTATTGACGAGTCTTTAGAGTCCTACACATAGGTTTCCTGGCTCAAGCGAAACGAAATAGGAGCGCATATGAGATATGTGCGGGACCGAGAATAATGCGTGTATGTGATACCGTATTTCATTCTCGCGATGAATGTATCGACTGGTTGTATGCGATATAACCTAGTTATCGAATCAAGTATTGATTCGATAAGCCGATACATAGGATACTAGTCGGTTATATGCGATATGACCGGATCGTTAAATTAAGTGTTGATTTAATGATTTAATGTATAATTATATATTTGATATATTACTTTGCATTAACTAGTATTGGTTCACTTTAAATGGATATTCTCACTCGGATGTACAAGTTGTATATGTGATATACTTTTTATGCAAATGATTGTATCATGTTTGATGATACATGTTAACTTGGTTAAGTGTAAAGATTAAACCATGGTTAAATTGATGATTAGGGTTTTCTTTTTCTTAATTATTTATTTATTTATTTATTTGGAAAAGATTAGAAATGAAATGGTTGCAAATTTTGTTTCTTTCTTTGAAGCTTCATGAAGCTTTGACTTTGTGACCATTTTGTCTCATGCTTAACCCTAACCCTTGCAATTAACCATGGTCTATTCTCTACACCTAATCATGGTTATTATTATGATAAGTATCCTTTTTCTTTTCTTTTTAATTGACTTATCATAAGATATCATCTTCTTCTTCTTCATCTTCTTCATTGAAGAAAACCTTTCTTCATCAATGGTGATTGATGAAGATGAGTGAGAAATCCAATTCTAAAGTCTACCCACTTCCTATTTCTTCATCCTCTACCTCTTGCCAAGTAGCAGAGTGTGTTTCCTTCACAAGTTTTCATGGCTTGGTGAAGGTGGAGCTTGATCTAGCGATGCCTCGACGTAGATCATCTTCGGCATGGACATCGACGACCTAGCCCGCCTATTCTCCGATGAAGCCGATGCTAGAGGCTGGGAATTCACTTGGACAGCAAGGGGACTTCGTTGCGGAGCTATGGAGGTGGAGCACCGGATCTACAAAGGTTGTATTTCCGTATTCTTGTAGTTAAGTGTTAACAAGTTTACTTTTCGCCTAGAAATCTAGCCAACGATCCGTTCTAGGGTTTCTCGGCACCGTTTAAATTTGAAATTGGCATGGTTGATGCCTTGTGAGACCTCATTAGGGTGCCTAGGAACCCTACAGTGGTATCAGAGCCTAGCTAGAGCCTTAGGCGATGCGTAGACGAAGTTTGAAACCCGATCGATTCGAAACCCTAACTAAAACTTGCTCTCTGTACATTTTTCAAATTTGTGGATTTTTGCAAATTAAAAATATGCAGAAAAATCAGTAGGGAAATCTAAGAATTACGGCGCAAAATTTAGCTCCTAATTCCATAAAAGTTCGGCGGAACTGCGGCATTAGCGTGCTAATGCGGCGGTTCCGCGGCCCTTTTGTCTCTTCTCTCATCAAATTTTGCACAGTAATTCCTATTTGGCAGTGCTGGTTTTCTTGGGAATTTTTAATCTGAAATCCAGAGTTGAGTATTTTGGGTTGTATTGGGAGTTCGTACATTCGATCGGATTGTCAAACTCTGTCTATGTGTTTTTCCGGATAATTTTTGAATATGTTAAAAAGTTCGATCGGATATAAATACCCACATTTTCCCCTGTCGGGAAATTTCCAAGTGTTGGATTTTTCCGAGGTTTAAAGACGTTCTAAGTAGTGCAAGTAACGCGATGGTCCCTCTAGAAGACAACAAACCTTAACTCGATTATGTGACCGTCTTGAACTGGCCTTTGAACCTTCGGGTTTGGGGCAGTACGGCGTGCCACATGTGAGGCGTTGGCTTGACCTTTCTACGGCTGGACCGTTGGTACTGAGGCACGAACTGAATGTTTTTAGACTTGTTTCATGTGTTGATCTGTTTTGGGAAAACTTTGGTGTTCGACTGTTCGATCGGAAAGTTTAACATTTTCTATTTATCTGGAATGTGATACAATAATTGGAATTCACAATTAGTTATGAGATAACTGAATGAATGTTATAAACATAGCACTTTAGTCTCACTTGATCGGTTGCCACGGAATTTTGATGCGATCAAAAGTCCGTCGCAATCACGTAGCGTACGCGGATACTCGCCGGGTAAACTTAATAGACAGCCTCACTCCATAGCCCCGACTAAGTGACTGTAGGAGAACCCCGTCGCCGAAAGAGTCCGTTCGGGTGCTCGCAGCAGCGGTGTTCCGCCTTGGTGCACTTCGTCGACGGTATCGGGGGTGCGGCCGCCTACTAAAGTTTGCGACGAGCATTCAATCTGAATGTCGGGAATCTTGCTGAAATGCCCGACTTAATATTGAAAAGTGTTTTCGATTTTGAGACTAAAATGCGGGGTTTATAATTGCTAGGCATGCGATGTCTAAGGAATTCATTTGATTAGGCATGCGATGTCTATGCAGATTGCGGATTCCAACTGTTGTAGTTTTACACTTTCTTTTCTGTGACCGTAAGTGTAATATGTGATATCGCCGGTTTCGTTGCTATATGTTAATGACAATTGGGATGCGCATATTTATTTATGTTGATGACATGTGATGTTATGTGTAGCTGGATATGTTATATTGGATCGTCGTGTTTTAATAGCCGGGGGTTTTTATGTGAGATGAGTGTTTTTCATTTTCATTCATGTAAAAACTTGTATGTAATATTCTTTTATTGGGGCACTTCTAGGTTGCGGAAGATGTCACCCTTTGTATATTATTTACTTTTCCGCACTAGGTTAGACCCAAGGAGGGGAGCACAAGTAACCGGGTTCTGGAGTCCAGTAGGAGACCAACTCGAGGAGTCGAGTCCGGGTCTCCTAACTCTAGAATTGGTAGGGTTGCTTGCCGCTCTCGTAGGGGTCTAGGGGTGTGGGTTTGGCTATTCATCACGACCGTGGAATCCGTGTTTTATACTGGCTCGTATTGAAAACACGGACGTCCTAGTATGTCCAATATTTCATATGTTTCTTCTGCTGCGATATCTGTGATGTTATCATGTGATGTTCTGTGATAGATACAGTATATAGTATATATAATATATTATATAGGCGTTACTTATGTTTTACACCCGCGCTAGCCCTGCCCTGCTCTGCCGTTAGTTACCTAACCTAACGGTGCACGAGGGGACATCGAGGCGAATGCGGATGGCATAAGTGTACGTCGTATTTATCTGTGATGTTTAGGTAACTTAAATGATGGGACTTCATTAATGTGATTAATGAAATAAAAGAAACCTAAGATGTTGTAGAATCGAATTTCAAAATTAAAACAGGTAGCTACAGTTCTTGCTTTGCACAGCGGTATATGTGATATATCCTGCACCTTATTCGATGAGGAAAGGACCGAGATCCCTTCGCCGGGAGTGACTCCTTTAGCAATAACTGGCAGATGCTACACACTCGGTTTGTCTTTTGATTGCTTTTAAGTGTTTTTTCTTTGCACAGTGATATATATGATATATCCCGCACCTCATTCGACGAGGAAAGGACCGACGATCCCTTCACCGGGAGTGACTCCTTCAGCAAAACTAGAAAAGCTTCAAAAACACTCCATTTTAAAATCATTTGATTCTACAACGATAGCAAGTTTATTACGCAATAGGTTTTCAGAAAAACCTGTCTAGCCCTCCGTCATTTCAGATAAGTGGTAGTTAGTATTCGTGCTATGTTTGTTGGCCTGCGTCAAGGCGTAGTGTGCGGTAGCTAACTAGTATTTATCTGCTTATGCATATGATGCAGATTGGATTAGGGTAGTCGTGCGACTTTGTTGGCCTGCGTCAAGGGTCGTGCGGGTGGGTTTAATTCAATCAGGAAATGACGGGTTGAACTTGACTAGCGCACTATGGTTTGTTGGCCTGCGTCAAGGTCATAGGACGCTAGGGGCGAAATATTATCGGGAATTTCAAGTGTTGAAATTTGCAATGAGATTGCATACCTTCTATGAGATAGTTGGATCCCAATACCCACTGCGAGTAATTGTTACTCCTGGGAGAGTTTTACACATTACAATTAGCCGATCAAGTAGGTGTTTAGAAAGGTGTTAACGAGGTTACGGCTCTGGGAAAACAAGGTTTACATTAATTAGGTTCGTGCGAAAGCACGGGGGACCTCCCTCAAAGTACCGACACTGGCCTGGCTGAAAGATTGGCGAACTTGTAGTGTGTAATTAATCCCGGCTAGTCTTTCCTTTTAGGGTTTGAAGGAAGATTTGATAAAAAGCAGTGGGAGCCATCCTGATTAGATAAAATAATAACCAATCTGATCTTGCAAGAGCGCACGCTAAGTGTTTTCTTCTCTCTCTCTCCAGGTAGCGACCATATCACGCCTTAATCAAAATAATAATACGGAATATTGACCGAACCCGCTTGTTATACTGAGCTGGGGAACGTTGGTCCCGTTCCAACTTATAATTGTTATAAGACAGAGTAGGAAATTGGGGAATACCAGATTTCCCGTGCCACCCAAACGAAGAGAGTGCATGCTGATGCATCATCTTCGGGTGTGTTCGTTACAAAGAACTGTTTCTCTCTATCCTCTACGTCCTGGGTATGTGATACCAGATCAGGATCCCAGATATGTAATCTGTTACATAGGGCTACAGAAAGGTAGAGAACTGAGAACGGGTGATAAGTTTCATGAGGCAGAAAACGGGACAAGTGTTGCAGCCAAGTCTGTTGGTCACTGTCACCCTGTATTCCAAATACATTGATTCTGAATGAATGTTATTAGATACCGAACCTGATATACAAAATCATATCCATCTCTTTATTAGTAAAGAAATGATAAAATTTTGTATTGTTGGATAATGTTTTGAACATTTCCTATATTAAAAGTTGATCGGTTCAGGCACGTTATCTAAAAGCATTGATGTTCTAAATCAAACTACAGTTCTTTAGTATACGGAACACACACAAGAGGAAGAGTTCAGAAATGAACGAATCCTACTTGAGGCATTGTAGACTAGGTCATATCAATGCGACCCGACTAGCTGAAGTTACATGTAGATGCATATTTAAATCAGTTTGAATTTACATCTTGTGAAACTTGCCAGTCATGTCACAGAGATAAGATGACCATAGCTCCGTTTATTGGAAACAGAGAAAGAGTTAGTGAACTCTTGGGATGATACATGTTGATGTATAAAGGTCCCCTGTCTACACATGCCAAGACCAGTTCTTTGTACTTCATTACATTCTCTGATAATCTCTCAAGATTCAGACATATGTTCCTGTTGAAACACAAGTCCGAACCTTTTGAGATATTCACAGAATATAAGTTAGAAGTAAGAACCGATACGGGTATAAGTATTATGTCCAATGATGAGATCAGGGAGGAGAATACTTGTGCATGGAATTCCTGGACTATTCTAAAGGAGAATGAGATTCTCTCTCGGCATTACTCCTCCGAGTACACCATAGCACGATGGTGTATCGGGGTGGAGCAGATGCACCCTATATGATATGGTGTACTCTATGATGAGTACTACTGAGTTTCCTATTCCCTTTTGGGAGTTATGCACTTAAGAAGCTGTATACCTATTGAATTGGGTTCGAATCAAATCAGTTGCCTACCACTTCATATGTGATATGGAATGGGAAGAGCCCATGTCTTAAGCTAGTTAAGATTTGGGGTTGTCCGGCCTATGTCAAAAAGCAGAATCCGGACAAGCTCGAGGCAAGGTCTGTAATATAGAACTGGAAAGGTTCCAGCTACACAAACAATAGCAGATGATTTGGTAGAACCAAAGGATTCAGTAGATACCAACGAACCTCAGCCGCTCCGCCGATCTAGTAGGGTTCCTCACCCACCTGAGAGATACTTCGGTTACTCTATGACAGTGGGAGCGAGGATTGCATCATGAGATGATGACCCAACTAGTTTCGAGCTGGCCATCAGGAGTGGGACTCTATAAGAATGGCTGGATGCTTGTCGATCTGAGATGGAATCCTTATACACCAACAAAGTATGGACTTTGGTTGCTATATCTGAAGGGTTAAATCCCCATCAGGAGCAAGTATATCTTGAGAAGATTACTTGGTGTACATGGAAGAGTTGAGACTTTCAAAGCTAGACTTATTAAAGGTCTACATCATTGACCAGGTATGGATGATGATGAAACCTTTTCTAAGTAGCTATGCTTAAGTCCATCCAGATCCTACTTGCCACGGCTACATACCATGACTACGATATCTGGTGGTTGGATGTCATGACAGCTTTTCTAAATGATGTTTTAGAAGAGTGCGTCTATAAGTACACAGCCAGAGGGCTTCGTAAACAGTGGGAGCAGCGGAAACGTGTGCAAGATGCTTTATAGGATTAAAGCAGGCATCGCGGAGTTGGAACATCTGTTTTGATGAAGTAGTCAAAGAAGTTGACATCATCAAAATGGTAGATGAACCTTGTATATAGAAAAAGGTAGTAGGGAGTATGGTGGTAATCCTCGTAGAGTACGTGGATGATATACTCTTGATAGGGAAGGAGTTTCCTATGCTACGCTCGGCCAATCTCCGTTTATCACAATGATTCTCTATAGGATCAAAGTGATACCTCCTAAATCCTGAGTTTGGATCTATGAGATAGATCTAATTGGATGTTAGGATTCTCACTAGTTGTAGTGAGATGGTATCAATCGATCCTGGGGAGAATCACTGGAAGGGTTCCAGGGTGATAAAGACGACTGAATGTCAGTCGCAGGCATTGTCTTTACCCTCGGCAAAGGGACGGTATGTTGGAAGAGTTCCAAGCTAGATACCGTGGCATACTAGACGATAAAGGCTCGATACATCGCTACTTAAGATGCTACCAAAGAGGCAGTCTGGATGTATATTAGTTCATGAGATGAACTTCGTTCCTCCCATTGTGTGACAATGGAGTTGTGGCTTATGCCAAGGAATACCCGTCCCATCAGTGATCCAGACATATTCTCAGGCAGTGTCACCTGATCATGGAGATGGTTGATCTCCAGGGTGATTGAGGTTAGGAGAGTAGACTCAGAGGACAACACGGCGGATCCACTCACGAAGGCCTTTTCCCAGAGAGTGACTTTTATGGGATGGTTGAGTATGAGATACTACAACCACTGCTACAGATGGCCCTAGTGCAAGTGGGAGATTGTTAGTTATATGTATGCCCTAGAGGCCATTACTGTACATAGGATGTATATTGTAGTGGATGCTTGGACATATATAGGGAGGACTTTCTTGCTCGACATGATAGTATGCTATCTGGTTGCTCTTTACCTTAACGTGTATACTAATTGTCTCTCTGTTACATGTTGGTAAAGCCCTTAGGATGTGTACTTGACTACCTGGACTATGATGCGGATCATACTAGTGGGGACATGGTAGTCCATAAGTACATCCTTCAAAGTCCCTAGTCGTGGGTGTATCGAGATGGTGCATCGATATACCAGAGTAGACTAGCGTATACCTTCTCGACCCATACAGATGGGCGATGGATGATCCCATATCCATTGGTGTTTGACATCAGAGATGATATACGGGTGCTCAGTGGAGACTGGGTAAACTGGACGGACTCGCCGAGAACTCCCAGATGGTATTATACCTCACGTCAGATGGCAGTTCTCTGGTGACACTGGTACAGAGTAGTCTGTTGACCCGAGATCGTCATAGAGTCTTGTGTGGTTCCCACTGTGCTTTGATTTCCATCTTACCACGTCCAAGAGGGCGTGCAAAACGGTGGTTTTTGGGTACAGTCCCGAGTCACATGGAGGCAATGAGCGATAGGAGGGGATTCGTCTCTCCCGGTATAGGGGGTTGATGTTGCGCTGTGTTCGATTGGCTATAACAGGAAATCCCTGGCCAGGGTTGCTGAGATTTACTGGTAAGTGTTACCAGTAGTTTCTCGAATTTTTATAGACCTCATATCGACACGACTTATCGAGTTATTGGGGTCTGACGTTTACCACCCCTAGGCGAGATATGCGACATATCAGACGATCAGACCGGACTGTACGGTAGTGTTACTTGTTGGATTCACTGGAGTGTGAGCGGGCTTGCTCGTCGACCTTCTGATCGCTCAATACCCGGGTGGCCGTTACGTTTAGCAGACCGCTTGCGGCTTGTGGATGTTTGATATGATCATCATCTGCTGCCGGCGTATTGACGAGTCTTTAGAGTCCTACACAGAGGTTTCCTGGCTCAAGCGAAACGAAATAGGAGCGCATATGAGATATGTGCGGGACCGAGAATAATGCGTGTATGTGATACCGTATTTCATTCTCGCGATGAATGTATCGACTGGTTGTATGCGATATAACCTAGTTATCGAATCAAGTATTGATTCGATAAGCCGATTCATAGGATACTAGTCGGTTATATGCGATATGACCGGATCGTTAAATCAAGTGTTGATTTAATGATTTAATGTATAATTATATATTTGATATATTACTTTGCATTAACTAGTATTGGTTCACTTTAAATGGATATTCTCACTCGGATGTACAAGTTGTATATGTGATATACTTTTTGTGCAAATGATTGTATCATGTTTGATGATACATGTTAACTTGGTTAAGTGTAAAGATTAAACCATGGTTAAATTGATGATTAGGGTTTTCTTTTTCTTAATCATTTATTTATTTGGAAAAGATTAGAAATGAAATGGTTGCAAATTTTGTTTCTTTCTTTGAAGCTTCATGAAGCTTTGACTTTGTGACCATTTTGTCTCTTGCTTAACCCTAACCCTTGCAATTAACCATGGTCTATTCTCTACACCTAATCATGGTTATTATTATGATAAGTATCCTTTTTCTTTTCTTTTTAATTGACTTATCATAAGATATCATCTTCTTCTTCTTCATCTTCTTCATTGAAGAAAACCTTTCTTCATCAATGGTGATTGATGAAGATGAGTGAGAAATCCAATTCTAAAGTCTACCCACTTCCTATTTCTTCATCCTCTACCTCTTGCCAAGTAGTAGAGTGTGTTTCCTTCACACGTTTTCATGGCTTGGTGAAGGTGGAGCTTGATCTAGCGATGCCTCGACGTAGATCATCTTCGGCATGGACATCGACGACCTAGCCCGCCTATTCTCCGATGAAGCCGATGCTAGAGGCTGGGAATTCACTTGGACAGCAAGGGGACTTCGTTGCGGACCTATGGAGGTGGAGCACCGGATCTACAAAGGTTGTATTTCCGTATTCTTGTAGTGAAGTGTTAACTAGTTTACTTTTCTCCTAGAAATCTAGCCAACGATCCATTCTAGGGTTTCTCGGCACCGTTTAAATTTGAAATTGGCATGGTTGATGCCTCGTGAGACCTCATTAGGGTGCCTAGGAACCCTACACTATCATCTCGAGCAAGACTGTCATATCGGTATAGGTCCTGCCTCAATCATTGCAATCACGTACCTGCGATCCAATAATTGACTTTGAGGGCACTATCTCCAACAACCATGTCACAAGTCACATCCATAACAATCTCATATCAGGGGACCGGCGAAGGTATCAATCATCTCAATCGGCACACATCCGTATACCAACATATCATCAATCATCATATTACATCGTCTTATCTTTTCATCGCATTTATCTCCCACATCAAGTCAATTTCACAAATCCAATCTATCTTTACTATAAGCATACATATCTAATCTAACACACACACCCGAACCATACAATCGGTTTTCAAAGGGGCGAATCGTAGTTTTGAAAGTAAGGGCTACGGTGTTTTACAAGAAAAAGATATCATTTGAAAATCCGTAACGTCCCTTAAGATATTTGATTGAAAGATTCATACGATTCTTCATTTTAAAACAGGTATGGTTCGAATGACACACCTACGTCGTCTATCTAGTCTTATAATATCCAATACGACAACATCATCGAATATCGTCCTCAAAACCCGCCATCACGTATCAATCATATTATATTAGTACTAACTATACTTTAGTTCCAAATATGGTTCTCTAACTATCTTTTAACCCTATCCCTAGTTTTCTATTAAAGGTTTTCTTAACCATATTCTATATATAATCGGTTTCCATGAAAGTTTGCGGGAGTGCTATACGCCATCCACCCGACTTCCTCCGCGGTTATAGATCTGTTCACCTTGACCTTCGCTTGCCGATGCCGATATCGCCACGCGCTTTCTTGTCATCTAGAATTCTTTGTGAGGGTACTTACATATAATAACGTATCGTATCGCATTAAAATCAAATTCAAAACCAAAACGACAAGCGAATCTCACATAGGTCAAAACCTATGGTCTACATCTCGCAATTCAATCAAATAACCGATGATATGGAGGTACAAACGTCACGTGATCAATATCATCAAAAATATAAAAACTTAAATTCATAAACATCACAAAACATACGGCAGAAACCAAGAAAACATGCTCCAGATTTTAGTTCAGGTCAAAACTAAGTGCACAAACAGTACTGGGTTGATGTATAGGGTGTAAATGACCTACAGAAACAACCAGGGAACCTAATTCTACAATGTGGCCGACCCTACCGTCTAAAATCCGGCCAGCTCGGTTCTGCAGGGGAATTGCGGTCTCTTTTTGTTAGGGTAGCCTCGTGGTGTCTTAATTTAGTCCCTGGTATTGTTTGGTTGTCTCAGAATACCCCCGTGTCATCCCAGATTCCCTGCACCCACTATATCGTCACAAAATCGACATGAAAGCTTCCAAATTCCGTATTTTGTGTTAAGTTACAGGTTTGGTCTAGGTTTCACTCTTTAAGGGGGTTTAGGGTCACCAATAAGGCTCATTAGCACAACCACCAATCAAGAAAACCCTAACCCTTTCTAAGAATTTTCAAAGTTCACTTAACCGCATCAAAACACTTTTAAACTTGAATAGGTGATAAATTAATTTAAATACAATCCTAATGGTGCAGAAATTACCTCATTTGGCAACTCAAGAATTTTCTTGAGTTGCCCCAAGTCTTCAAAATTAGATTTTGCTTGGTCCAAAGTGTTTGTGAGAAGCTTGTGCATGTTTTTTGTGAAGAGAGAATGATGTTTTTGTGTGTTTTTCATGGTGTTTTGAGGGTTGTAGTGGAGGAGGGAGATGGGGCAGCAGCCATGAGAGGAGGGAGAGGAGAGATGTTGAAGATGATGAATGATTGCATTAGCCCTTGGTCAAAGTTAACCGCTCACCCACTCCCACTTTTTCTCATGCCCATCCCTCAATATCTTATTCATTTCTTTTGTTTTCTTTTCTTTTTGCAATAGGAAAACCAAAACAAATAACCATACACACAAGAATCATGTAGGAAAAATGTAACAAGTGTGAAAATGATATGGTGCATGTCATATGCACAATAACCGGATTAATGCAAAATTAGCGATATTTAATCGCGATTAGCATTAAAAGTGAATATAATTAATCATGAAAGTTTGTAATTTGCATAAATCACATAAAACACCCTCATTTCAGATATTTCTATAATTTTACAAATTTTTCCCAATTTATCGGTATTTAATTATACCGCCTCATTAAAATATTCAATATATTTATTATTTAATTATAAAAATTCCCAAAATTAATATTTTATTTTTAAGAAATATTACAGCATAATGGCTGGAAATGAAAACAGGATTCGATAAGAACATAGAAATCGAACCATAAGGATAGGTGGAAATCAAGGAAGGAATTACAAGCAATGTGTCCTAAGGTCACTTAGGCGGAGTATCATGTCGTAAGTATGCCACAGAACATACACACGCTACGTCACTCTTGTTAAGTTACCTACTCCATCATACCAAGGTCATCTTACACTTCGAAAGGTAAAACCTAGCGCTCTGATACCAACTTTGTCACAACCCAACTTAGAAACATGACCGGCACTTAAACCACGTTACGTCATCCGACGTAACGCAATTCAAGTAAGCCGAAAACCCAGCAATCCAAACCGAGAGAAAGAGTAAAGTAATAAAACATTCGCTAAAAACACTAGAAATTCCCATGTTAAAATCACAGACTTAAATCGTGTTCTTAAAAATTTTGGCAGCACCACCTTTGTAAAACTAGCCCCGAAATGGGTACAAACATAGAATATAAATAATGTATCCCAAACGGGAGTAAATAACGCCCAAAGGCGGAACACAACTACCTCCAGCATATATACGACGCCACCGTGAAGAAATAGGCAATAATAATGAAAACAACATAAAAGATGTAAAGCAACATAAAAAAAGCCGGCTCACACGAGCACGACACCCAGAGTCATATAATATACAATATCGATCCTCAAAAACACGCCTCTTAGTCCATACATTAAGGTGGTGGATGGAGAGTACTAGATATAAGGAGATATACAATAGATTTATTCGGATAACTGCAAACCAACCTACACTAAAAAAGCCTCACAGCCAACCATAGCGGTATCCGCTGAAATAGATACAATAAGGAGCCCTGACGCGACTACTCTGAATGTCAAGCCTGCAAAAAACTGTGGCGCAACGGGGGTGAGTTACCAAATCTTGAATAGCAAGTATTATCATACAGATAATCACAAGTATGCACGAACACCGATAATTTAACACATGCAATCTTATAGCCTAAGTATAGAAATATGGATATGCAACAAATCATGATCAAGGTACACCATCAGGGTACTACAATTATATGAAACAATGCATATCAAATAAATCCTGAGTGGGGGTATAACATAATCATCATCAATAAATCACATTGTGGAAAAACCTGGTGTCCATCAACGACACCCCAAATCCCAGTATCTCAGGCGCTATCACTCTGATCGGCCTTCATATCCGTAAATCTCTTGGAACTAGAGTGTCCAATATCGACATTCGAAACATCATGAAATCCCGTGTCCAACATCGACACGTAAATCTGTTAGTGTATATGCCCTAGAGGCCATTACTGTATCATACTAGTATGTATATTACTTAATGGAAGCTTGGGATATTCACCTTGTATTGACAATCTTGCTCAAAATAGTAGTATGCTACTTGGTTTGTTTCTACTTCAATGTGTACATGTGTTTGTTTTGTATATCGCCTATACACATTAGTAGAGCCCTTAGGATCTTTGCTTGATTACCAGCGATGTGATGGCCGTCACACTAGTGGGGCTGGGTAATCTATAAGCACATCCTTATGCAGGTCCCTGGTCGCAGGACTATCGAGACAGGGCATCGATACTCCGGAGTAGACCAGCGCATGCGCTTCTCATCCCAGTGTGGGAGACGGTCTGTCCCACAGCCGTCAGTACGTCGTACTTGAGATAGTATGCGGGTGCTCGTTAGGTTACGGGTACACTGGACAGGACTCGTCGGGAACTGACTAGTTGGTATTATACCTATCGTCAGTTATCAGTTCCCAGGTGACATGAGTACAGCTTAGTCCGCTGACTTGACACTGTCACTCCGCCTCGAGTGTGTTCCCACTGTACTTTGATCACTACCCTACCACGGCTCAAAGGAGTCGTGCAAACAGGTGGTGGTTGGGTGCAGTCCCGAAGCACTTGGAGGCAGTGACGGTTAGACAGGATTCGTCTCTCCCGGTATTGGGGGTTGACATCGCGCTGTGTCTAGGAGAGCCATTACACGAGTAGTCCCTGGCCAGGGCAAACGAGATATACTGGTAGGTTTCCAGTGTTATCTCAGGGTGTTTTGGGCTTCGCTCCGGCACGACTTGTACCGCTATTGGGGGACTGACGTTTACCGCCCCCTAGGCCCGCCATGCGATGTATCAGACGAACAGACCGGACTGTACGGAGAATGTCACACTCAGGCTCAGTAGGAGTTCAGATGGGTTTCGCCTCGTCCGTCTTCTTGTCGGCATTGCCTGGGGACCGTTACGCACAGCTAGTGCCGCTTGCGGTCTGTGGTTAAACCCACTGCCAGCGTAGTGTCGAGTCTTTAGAGTCCCACACAGAAAGCTTTTCGCCTTTAGGCAAAAGAGTAGAGGTCGCATGGTATTGCGACAGGTCGCATGGTTTTGCGACAGGGTTCGGTCACATCCGTGCACTTGTGCACGTACAGTGTCCGGACAGTTTACACTAGCGGGCTTTGGTTTAAGCCAGATCCTAGTGTGCCTTATGGGATTGGATTTATCCAGTTTGCATTCGTGTTCCTCGGAACGCGGATGCGGGTGTGTATGCACAGTTGACAGGGAGGCAGAGGCTGCGGATTCTCATTAGGGTTGTTGACAGTTGACCGTTGACTATTTGACTTTATGCTCAACCCTAATGAGAATATGATATGTGATTAACTATTATATTAATTAAGTATTATGGTGATATGGTTGTTGACTTGTTGACTTTTGTTGACTTGTTGACTTTGGTGACTTGTTGACTTTTGTTGACTTGTTGACCGGTTGACTAGGCTTGACTAGTTGACCATCATGATAACCATGGTTATCATTTCATGCCAAAGACTTTTTCTTGCTTGCTCATTTGAGTAAAATGAGTGCATGACATGATAAGCTTATGGTTGCTTCAAACCATCACATAAGACTTTTTTGATATGATGAGTTATGATCACTTTGGATTATGAGAGGGTGAAAGACAAAAGAGTTGCTCATTTTCTTTTCTTGCTCATTCTCTCTCTTGTTCTTGAGCTCTCCTCTTGCTCTCACCCTCAACCTCTTGCTCCCTCTCTTGATCTATGGTTCTCTTGTCTCATGAGTTGAGAATCAAGAACCATAGATAAAATCCCATTCTAAATCATCTCTACTCATTCAAGTTCACTAGGTTTAGCAAACCAAGTGAACTAGTTTCTTCAAAGAACGAAGAAGGAGCTAAAGGTTGGAGCTTTCAGGTGGATCTATCTTCGGCGTACGGAGACGACGAGAAGAAGCCATCGGACCACCATCGGAGCTTTGAAGACGAAGGAGTTCAAGACAAGCAAGGTATAACCCCCTAACCGAGTAGCTAAAACTCATAGTTAGGATGTTAGATAGATGTTTAACCAAGATCCGGGTTTTAGGTCCATGTTACCATCTTTAAGAAAATCGTTTTTTACCAAATTCCGCATTCCCGAAAGTACCGGGAGAGGTAGCATGGACTTACAGTGGTATCAGAGCCTAGTTAAACTCTATCTAGCATGTTAGCAAGTAACTAGAAGATCGATCAACGAAAAAGTCCCGAAACAAACCCCAAAAATTTTGCAGTTTCTGTCGATTTTTTCACTGTTCAAAAGTTGATTATTTTAACACCTAAAATCGGCTCAGGCTTTTCTGTGAACACCCACCAAAATTGGTCGCACGATCGAGTCAAAGCGCCGCGTATCCGCGGCGGGAGCTCGCTCCCGCCGCGGATCCGCGGCCGAGTTGACTCGGCCGTGGTCCCTTTTTGGTGCAGTGTTCTTCTGGGGGTATTTTGGGATTTTTAGCATATATATTTTCAACCCAGATTTTCCAGAACGAAAATTTTATTTTGGGGTCCCGAAAATCCGTATTTTTGATCGAACTTCTAAATGACTTGAGCTAACGGGTTTTTCTGTAATGTGATGCATGTATTGAACGTCGGCCAATCGCTATAAGTCGATTGGTCGGGGTTATACATGATCTGTAATGTGCTGGAATGTGTATATAAATATGTTGGATTGTCGCGGGTGAATAGCCGGGGGTTGTGAGACGAGAGTTTTCTTTTCTTGCAATTCATGTAAATTTGTAAATTGATGTAATAATTATTTGTATGGCCGCACAACCGGGTCGGGGTTGTAGCCGTCATTGTATAATTTCTTTTTACTGTTTTTGCTCCTAGGATAGACCCATGGAGGGGGTGCACAAACTACCGGGTATGCCGAAGTGTCGAGTGGCCTACTCATGGAGATGAGGGAGGTTGCTACGCTTCGGGTACTTGGCGGGTAGTTTGCCGCACCCGTAGGGGTCTTGGGTGGGGTGTTGGCTATTCACCGCGACCGTGTAATCTGTTTTTGTTACAGGCTCGTACAAATTACAGATTTCTAGTATATCCAATGCATTTATCTGTGATCTGAAATGTTTATCATTGCAGTATATCTATATATGATATTATTTAGGCGTTGCTTATGTTTTACAGACGCGCTAGCCCAGCCCCCGCTCTGTCGTTAGTTAAGTAACCTAACGGGTAATGACGGGGCCCCGTGGCGAATGCGAATGGCATAAGCGTACGTCATATTTTGGTTGTTTTCTGCAATGGTAGGATTAAATGATGGGACGCATTAAAAGAACTAATGCAAGAATATCACGCATTAAAAGAACTAATGCAAGCAAAACATGCATTAAAAGAACTAATGCAAGAAAATAAACCAAGTATAAGTCGTTGGAACATTTTCGAAAAACCACTCGGTTCTTTTCAAAACAAACTTTTAAAATGCGGAGTTTGAGCCACTCCATTTAAAAGCTATCTCGTTCCATCGACTAAATCAAGTTCACTACGTTCACGGTTTCGCCAAAACCATTCGTAGCCCTCCGTCGTTTCATATGAATATTCAACAGTATTCAAGCTGTGTTTGTTGGCCTTAGTCAAGGCACAGTGTTTGGTAGCTGGTGGGTATTCATATGTTGCATAGATAGAATGCGTTGGTTTGGGACAGTCGTATTACCTTGTTGGCCTTAGTCAAGGGTATATACGGGTGGATTCAAATTAACCTGGACAACGACGGGTAGAACTTGACATGTGACTTATGATTTGTTGGCCTTAGTCAAGGTCATAAGAGCAAGGGGCAAAAATATACATCGGGAGTTTCATAAGCACTGAAACTTGCTAGATTTGCATACCATTTGGAGTGTGATGATTCTGGTAGGATTCCTTCAGTTTCTTCACGCGATGATATTTAGATCCCGATCCTACTGTGAGTATATGCTACTCCTCGGGAAATTTCTCACTAAACGATCAATGCTATAAACCTAGTAGGTGCCTAGAAAGGTGTTAGCGGGGCTACGCCCCCAGGGAAAAGAGGTTCTTTAATTAAGGAACTTCGCGAAAGCGTTGGAAAACCTCCCTCGAAGTACCGACACCGGCCTGGCTGAACGGTTAAGCAAGTATTGTGCAGTGGGATTGATCCCGACTAATTCTTCCTTTATGGTTTGAGGAGGGATTCGAGAAACAGTGGGAGCCATCCTGTTTAGACAAACTAAAAACCACTCTAAACTTGCAAGAGCATCATGCTGAGTGTTTCTTCTTCTCTCTCTTAATTGCAGCGACCCTGTGACCGCACCTAGGTTACATCTAGATAAAAATATGACTGAACCTGACTGTTATGACTGGCAAAGGTCTGTCCAGATGTCCATTGCCCATAACAAGCTGGGACACCTCTTAACTAATCAAATCCCTGCTGTCTCAGGTCCAGTTTCCCCTGTCACGGATGTTCACATCCGCAGGACACCGGAAAAGGATTGTGCGAAAGCCAAGTGCCTCGTGTTAGCCTCAGTTAATGGTGCAAACCAGAGGCAGCACGAGAAGATGGACTCAGTTTCTATCTTCCTCCATAACAAAGTTTTATATGGAGAGCAATCTCGTATCGCAAGATATGAGACCTCGAACGAATTGCTTCAAGCGAGGTTGGCTGTCGGGTCATCTGTAGGGGGCAACGTCCTTACAGAGACCAGCTATTTTAAGCTCACGGACCTGGAGACCACGTTGGAGAATGGGTCAAGTACTGACCTAATTCTACAGTCCCTGCCCTCTGCTTATACCCTGAAAGAAACCAGGGAAGAAAAAGGAAAAACAAGGGCAAAAGTTTCGGGACTGGATATGATTAAAGAGGGACGTTCCTATTGTAACGGGAATGAACTGTGGCAGAGAGATTGCAGGGCTTGTAAAGCCAGTAGCCAGAATTCGAAGCATGTTGTGGCTTCGGCTTCGAGTGTGTTTGTAATTGAGAACTGTTTGTCAGTTAACCCTACTTCCTGGGTATTGGATACCGGATCAGGATCTCATATCTGTAATTCGTTACAGGGTCTGAGAAACCGTAGGGTTATCAGGAAAGGTGATATGACTCTCAGGGTTGCTAACGGAATGAGCATGGATGCTGTATCCGTAGGGGAATATCACCTAGGACTGACAACTGGGCAGATATTGATTCTGCGTGACTGTTTGTATGTACCAGGTGCGACTTGCAATATCATATCTGTATCCTTACTTTCTAAGGAAGGATATGATTTTGCTTTTGTAAGCGATGTAGTAAACATCCACCTAAATCAAGCACTGATTGGGTCAGGTACATTAAATAACGGTATATACGTATTGAATCAAGCTCAGATATTCAGTGTCCAGAACACACTTAAAAGAAAGTCTCCAGAATTAAATCAGGCTTTCTTATGGCATTGTAGACTGGGTCACATCAATGAGACACGGTTGACTAAGTTACATAAAGAAGGATACTTGGATCCGTTCGAGTACCAGTCTTATGCCACTTGTGAATCTTGTCTCATGGGAAAGATGACAAAGACTCCGTTCACTGGACACGGAGTAAGAGCGAGCGAGCTCTTGGGACTTATACACAGTGACGTGTGTGGTCCAATGTCTACACATGCGCGAAGCGGTTATTCATACTTCATTACTTTCACAGATGATTTCTCTAGGTTTGGACATGTCTTCTTAATGAAGCACAAATCCGAGGCCTTTGAGAAATTTCGAGAATATAAGAATGAAGTAGAAAAACAAACAGGCAAAAGTATCAAGATCCTAAGATCGGATCGAGGTGGTGAATACTTGAGTGCCGAGTTTCTGGACTACTTAAAAGAGAATGGAATTCTCTCTCAGCGTACTCCTCCATACACACCACAACACAACGGTGTATCGGAAAGAAGGAATCGAACCCTACTAGATATGGTTCGTTCCATGATGAGTAAGGCTGAGTTACCGCGATCTTTCTGGGGTTATGCACTGGAAACAGCTGCACATCTCTTGAACCAAGTTCCTACTAAGACAGTGCCTACCACACCATACCAGATGTGGAGTGGGAAGAAACCCTGTCTTAAATCCTTTAAGACATGGGGATGTCCGGCTTTTGTAAAAAAGCAGCATGCGGACAAGCTCGAGGCACGCTCAGTACAGTGCAAGTTTGTGGGATACCCAAAGAACTCCAAGGGGTATCTTTTCTATTACGCAGAGGAGCAAAAAGTCCTTGTTTCTCGTCATGCCCGCTTCTTGGAAACTGAGTTTTTAGAAAATCAGATAAGTGGGAGCGCAATAGAACTGGAAGAAATTCCAGAACCACAAGCTATTACTGAAACCTTAGTAGAACCAGAAGGTTCAGGGGAACCGGACATTCCTACGCCGCTCCGCAGGAGTTGTAGGCAGTCTCATCCGCCCGAGAGATACTACGGTTTTCTCGTAGACGGGGATAGAGAGGATTGCATCATAGATCATGATGAGCCTACTAGCTTCCAGCAAGCCATTCAGAGCGGTGACTCGGTAAAATGGCTGGATGCAATGCGGACCGAGATGGAGTCCATGTACACCAACAAAGTTTGGACTTTGGACTTTGCTCCAGAAGGGGTAAAACCCGTAGGCTGCAAATGGATCTTCAGAAAGAAGATTGGTGTAGATGGGCAGGTTGAAACCTATAAGGCTAGGCTCGTTGCAAAGGGTTTTCGTCAAAGACCTGGTTTGGACTATGACGAGACTTTTTCTCCGGTAGCCATGCTTAAATCCATTCGGATCCTTCTTGCCATTGCTGCCTTCCACGATTATGAGATCTGGCAGATGGACGTTAAGACGGCTTTCCTAAATGGAAATTTAGAAGAGTGCGTCTATATGGATCAGCCAGAGGGATTCAATCAGAGTGGGAGCAGCGGTAAAGTGTGCAAGTTGCTCAAGTCCATCTATGGACTTAAGCAGGCATCGCGGAGTTGGAACATCTGCTTTGATGATACTGTCAAAGAATTCGACTTTGTCAAAAACCCAGATGAACCATGCATTTACAGTAAGATTGTAGGGAGAAATGTGGTATTCCTCGTCTTGTACGTCGATGACATTCTCCTAATAGGAAATGATATTCCTATGCTACAGTCAGTCAAAGGATTCTTGTCACAGAGGTTCTCCATGAAGGACCTGGGCGATGCCAACTACATTCTGGGGATCCAGATCTATCGTGATAGATCTAAAAGGATGTTGGGACTTTCACAGTCAAGGTACATCGACACCATACTGAAACGATTCAGTATGGAAGATTCCAAGCGCGGTAATCTACCGGCTTGTCACGGAATCACCCTCTCCAAAGAGATGTCTCCCAAGACTGATTTGGAAAGGGCTCGCATGTCATCAATACCCTACGCATCTGCGGTAGGCTCTATTATGTATGCGATGTTATGTACCAGACCAGATGTAGCATACGCATTGAGCGTTGTAAGCCGGTATCAGTCAGACCCAGGGGAGAAACACTGGATAGCAGTAAAGAACATTCTCAAGTACCTGAGAAGGACTAAGGAGATGTTCTTGGTGTATGGCGGAAAAGACCTCCAGATTGAGGCCTTTGCTGACTCCAGCTTCCAGAGTGACAAGGATGACTCCAAGTCCATGTCGGGTTATGTCTTTACCCTCAATGGAGGGGCGGTTTGCTGGAAGAGTTCCAAGCAGGAAACCGTTGCTGACTCAACCATGGAAGCGGAGTACATAGCTGCTTGCGATGCCGCAAAGGAAGCTGTCTGGATGAAGAAGTTCCTCACGGAACTTCAGGTGGTTCCTACCAGTGTTGATCCAATACCGCTGTATTGTGACAACAACGGCGCTATAGCTTTAGCGAAGGAACCAAGGTCCCATCAGAAGTCCAGGCACATTTTGAGGCGGTTCCACCTGATCAGGGAGATCATTGATCGCCAGGAGATCGAGGTAAAGAGAGTAAAATCAGAAGATAACACTGCAGATCCATTCACCAAGGCCTTGCCCCAAACTCAGTTCGAGCGGCTGATCGAGATGATAGGTCTTCGATACGCCAGTACATGGCCTTAGTGCAAGTGGGAGATTGTTAGTGTATATGCCCTAGAGGCCATTACTGTATCATACTAGTATGTATATTACTTAATGGAAGCTTGGGATATTCACCTTGTATTGACAATCTTGCTCAAAATAGTAGTATGCTACTTGGTTTGTTTCTACTTCAATGTGTACATGTGTTTGTTTTGTATATCGCCTATACACATTAGTAGAGCCCTTAGGATCTTTGCTTGATTACCAGCGATGTGATGGCCGTCACACTAGTGGGGCTGGGTAATCTATAAGCACATCCTTATGCAGGTCCCTGGTCGCAGGACTATCGAGACAGGGCATCGATACTCCGGAGTAGACCAGCGCATGCGCTTCTCATCCCAGTGTGGGAGACGGTCTGTCCCACAACCGTCAGTACGTCGTACTTGAGATAGTATGCGGGTGCTCGTTAGGTTACGGGTACACTGGACAGGACTCGTCGGGAACTGACTAGTTGGTATTATACCTATCGTCAGTTATCAGTTCCCAGGTGACATGAGTACAGCTTAGTCCGCTGACTTGACACTGTCACTCCGCCTCGAGTGTGTTCCCACTGTACTTTGATCACTACCCTACCACGGCTCAAAGGAGTCGTGCAAACAGGTGGTGGTTGGGTGCAGTCCCGAAGCACTTGGAGGCAGTGACGGTTAGACAGGATTCGTCTCTCCCGGTATTGGGGGTTGACATCGCGCTGTGTCTAGGAGAGCCATTACACGAGTAGTCCCTGGCCAGGGCAAACGAGATATACTGGTAGGTTTCCAGTGTTATCTCAGGGTGTTTTGGGCTTCGCTCCGGCACGACTTGTACCGCTATTGGGGGACTGACGTTTACCGCCCCCTAGGCCCGCCATGCGATGTATCAGACGAACAGACCGGACTGTACGGAGAATGTCACACTCAGGCTCAGTAGGAGTTCAGATGGGTTTCGCCTCGTCCGTCTTCTTGTCGGCATTGCCTGGGGACCGTTACGCACAGCTAGTGCCGCTTGCGGTCTGTGGTTAAACCCACTGCCAGCGTAGTGTCGAGTCTTTAGAGTCCCACACAGAAAGCTTTTCGCCTTTAGGCAAAAGAGTAGAGGTCGCATGGTATTGCGACAGGTCGCATGGTTTTGCGACAGGGTTCGGTCACATCCGTGCACTTGTGCACGTACAGTGTCCGGACAGTTTACACTAGCGGGCTTTGGTTTAAGCCAGATCCTAGTGTGCCTTATGGGATTGGATTTATCCAGTTTGCATTCGTGTTCCTCGGAACGCGGATGCAGGTGTGTATGCACAGTTGACAGGGAGGCAGAGGCTGCGGATTCTCATTAGGGTTGTTGACAGTTGACCGTTGACTATTTGACTTTATGCTCAACCCTAATGAGAATATGATATGTGATTAACTATTATATTAATTAAGTATTATGGTGATATGGTTGTTGACTTGTTGACTTTTGTTGACTTGTTGACTTTGGTGACTTGTTGACTTTTGTTGACTTGTTGACCGGTTGACTAGGCTTGACTAGTTGACCATCATGATAACCATGGTTATCATTTCATGCCAAAGACTTTTTCTTGCTTGCTCATTTGAGTAAAATGAGTGCATGACATGATAAGCTTATGGTTGCTTCAAACCATCACATAAGACTTTTTTGATATGATGAGTTATGATCACTTTGGATTATGAGAGGGTGAAAGACAAAAGAGTTGCTCATTTTCTTTTCTTGCTCATTCTCTCTCTTGTTCTTGAGCTCTCCTCTTGCTCTCACCCTCAACCTCTTGCTCCCTCTCTTGATCTATGGTTCTCTTGTCTCATGAGTTGAGAATCAAGAACCATAGATAAAATCCCATTCTAAATCATCTCTACTCATTCTAGTTCACTAGGTTTAGCAAACCAAGTGAACTAGTTTCTTCAAAGAACGAAGAAGGAGCTAAAGGTTGGAGCTTTCAGGTGGATCTATCTTCGGCGTACGGAGACGACGAGAAGAAGCCATCGGACCACCATCGGAGCTTTGAAGACGAAGGAGTTCAAGACAAGCAAGGTATAACCCCCTAACCGAGTAGCTAAAACTCATAGTTAGGATGTTAGATAGATGTTTAACCAAGATCCGGGTTTTAGGTCCATGTTACCATCTTTAAGAAAATCGTTTTTTACCAAATTCCGCATTCCCGAAAGTACCGGGAGAGGTAGCATGGACTTACAGAATCCATATAACTTAGGCTCCGTCGGTCCGAATCGGCCCATATCCATCTCACGACTCCGTTCAGTAACCTCCGGATAACCGCCGGGTCCAAACTATCACCGGTAGGTAGTAGTCCCTCTGCCAGGCTAATCGTCTACTGCAAAACATACCTTTCTTGCCCCGGGGTACCATACCGGGTCTACCATGAACCCGCAAACGGATCGTC
Source organism: Agapanthus africanus (assembly GCA_030015575.1). Lineage (NCBI taxonomy): Eukaryota > Viridiplantae > Streptophyta > Magnoliopsida > Asparagales > Amaryllidaceae > Agapanthus > Agapanthus africanus. The sequence goes on along the minus strand of JASDDO010000029.1, from coordinate 159,520,883 downwards.
CATCTTCTCGAATCGGGTTTCGAAAACCAATCTCAGAAACGAGAAAACTCATGGTGGACGCATCGAAATATCATATCAAGAGAAACCAGGTTTTCAAAATAATGCATACTTTCTTTTATAGATATTGAAATATAACCATGGTTCTCAAATCCATAAATCACATGAAATCAGTATCTCAATGCGTAAATCCATGAAATACAATGTATGCAATATAGAACAGTAATATAAGCATATCAAGAGAAAACCGCTGTTTTAAAAGAATCAAGTTTTTATAGATATGTTGCGGTTCCCAAATTCCCAAAGTCAATTGCAACATCATATAAAAGTGTATATGTAGCTATAGAAAGGTATGTGTGTTGGTTTACGGCAGTGCCCCGGCCATCAATCCGTGGCCAAATGCGGAAAAAAAATCTTTTGAAAACCGGCGCTAACGGAAACCTAATCGATGGATCGTACCATTAACCCTATATTAGTTCTACAAAAGGAGTTTAGAGAGTTTATACCGATTGATCCATGTCCTTCGTGTAGGGTTACCTAGCACGACAGCAAGCTTTCGGGAGGCATCGTCCATGCCATTTTCAAAAAATTGCCATGCTACTTAACCCTAACCCTAAAATCTTAACTTGAGAATTATACAATGCGATATGTAAACAACTTTACAACTAAGTGAATAAGAAATACAACCTTTATAGACTGGTCCTTCACTTCAAATGCTCCGTGTAGAAGTCACTTCGCTCAAAGTTGTGGTGATCCAGACTCTCCGTAGGCTCCACTAGTCGAAATGAACGAGTTTGCATAATGATCTCCGAGGCCGAAGATGATCTACTTTGAGGAGACACCAACTCAAGCTACCTCTTCATTAATTAGGGATTTGTGAAGCTAACACCCTAGATGGCTAATCTAGTAGAGGATGATGAAGTAGGAATTTTGCTCACTTTAGAATTCTTTTTCTCACTCTATTTCTTTTCCTCACCAAAAACTAGAGAGCTTTCTCTTGTCGAAGATGAAGATGAAGAGAATAATGGATGAGAGAGTGAATGGCAACCATGGGTGAGAAATATCTTATATAACCCTTGTAGAGACATAACCATGGCTAAAGATTAAGGTTAGGTTAATAAATATCTAATGCAAGACAAATTAAGTGGACTAAGTCAAGGGTTTCCACAAGCTTCCAAAGCTTGCAACCATGCTTAATCCCACCAATTTATATTTGCATTAAATAAATAAAAACCCTAATAATCCAATGGCATGGTATAAGTCTCATACACCCATGTAGTGTGTATCATCAAGCATGACACAGAAAAGAAAACACAAATAATATATATCGCATATATATTAAGTCTGCACATGTGAGAAAAAAATGCATAAGTGAGAAAATATTAGTTAATGTAAATTAGCATATCAAATATACAATTATACATTAAATTATTAAATCAACATTTGATTTAATAATCCGGTTATATCATATATAAACGACTAATATTATATGTATCCATTTATCGAATCAACACTTGATTCGATAACCCGACTATATCACATATAATCGACTGATAACACATATCGCGAGAATAGAATATCGTATCACATACTCGTATTAATCTCGGTCCTGGACATATGACATATGTGCTCCTACTTCGTTTTACCTGAGCCATGAAACCTCTGTGTCGTACTCTAAAGACTTGTCAATACGCCGGCAGTAGGTGATGATCATATCAAGCACCCACAAGCCGTCAGCGGTACTTGTTGGACGTAACGGCTATCCGGGTATTGAGCGATCAGAAGATCAATAAGCAAGCCTGCTCATACTCCTATAAAGCCTATCGGTAACACTACCATACAGTCCGGTTTCTTCGTCTAATATGTCACATATCCAGTCTAGGGATGGTACACCTCAGACCCCAGTAACCGATAAGTCATGCCGATGTGAGGTTCATAACTGGTCGAGAAACTACTGATAACACTTACCAGTAGATCTCCGTAGCTGCCCTGGCCAGGGACTTCCTGTTATAGCAAATCGAGCACAGGGCAACATCAACCCCCAATACATGGAGAGACGAAACCCTTCCTATCGCTCATTGCCTCCATGTGATTCGGGTCTGTACCCAAAAGCCACCGTTTTGCACGTTCTCTTGAACGTTGTAAGGTGGAAATCAAATCACAGTGGGAATCAAACAAGACTCTATGACGATCTCGTATCTACAGACTAAATTGTACCAGTGTCACCAGAGAACTACAATCTGACGATAGGTATAATACCAACTAGGAGTTCTCGGCGGGTCCGTTCTGTGTACCCAGTCTCCACTGAGGACCCGTATACCATCTTTGATGTCAAACACCAATGGATGTGGTATCATCCATCGCCCATTATATAGGTCAAGAAGCGTATACGCTAGTCTACTGTGGAATATCGATGCCCTGTCTCGATACACCCTCGACTAGAAACAATTAAAAGATATACTTGTGGACTACCCTGGCCTCACTAATATGATCTCAATCGTAGTCCTAGTACTCAAGTACACATCCTAAGGGCTTTATCAACATGTGAGAGCAAGACAGTATCACAATACAAGTCTACATATTAAGACAAAGAGCAAGCAGATAGCTTACTACCATGTCGAGCAAGAAAGTCCTCTCTATATATTTATCCAAGCATCCACTATAATATACATCTTATGTACAATAATGGCCTCTAGGGCATATACATAACTAACAATCTCCCACTTGCACTAAGGCCAGTTGTTGTAGTATCTCATAACCAACAGCCCAAAGAGTCTCTCAAAATGTATCTGGGGTATGGCCTTCGTGAGTGAATCCGCTGTGTTTTTCTTCGTGTCAACTCTCCTGACCTCGATTTCCCGGCTCTTAACAATCTCCCGGATCAGGTGATACCGCCTCAGAATATGCCTGGATCTCTGATGGGACCTGGGTTCCTTGGCCAAAGCCACTGCTCCATTGTTATTATAATACAAAGGTATTGGATGCTCGATGGACGGAACCACTCCAAGTTCGTTTATGAACTTCTTCATCCAGACAGCCTCTTTGGCAGCGATGTATTCAGCCTCCATCGTTGAGTCTGCCACGGTTTCCTGTTTGGAACTCTTCCAACAAACCGCCCCTCCATTGAGGGTAAAGACAAATCCCGAGACCAACTTAGAGTCTTCCTTATCACTCTGGAAGCACGGATCGGTAAAGGACTCCACTTAGAGTTCTCTGTTACTATACACCAAGAACATATCTTTAGTCCTTCTCAAGTACTTGAGAATGTTCTTCATAGCTGCCCAGTGACTCTCTCCTGGATCTGCTTGATACCTACTCACTACACTTAGTGAGTATGCTACATCGTGTCTGGTACAAAGCATCACGTACATGATAGATCCTACTGCCGAAGCATATGGTATCCCTTGCATGCGGGCTCTTTCCAAATCAGTCTTGGGAGACATCTCTTTGGAGAGAGTGAGTCCTGTGATCGTGGGTAAATTCCCACGGTTGGATTTTTCCATACTAAACCTCTTTAGTATGGTGTCAAGGTACCTGGATTGGGACAATCCGAGTATCCATTTCGATCTATCTCTATAGATCTTAATCCCCAAGATGTAGGAGGTATCACCTAGTTCTTTCATTGAGAATCTATGTGATAAGAAGAGATTGACCGAGTGCAGCATAGGAACATCATTTCCTATCAAGAATATGTCATCCACGTACAATACGAGCAAGACAACTATACTTTTTGCCACCTTCTTGTATATACAAGGTTCATCTACGTTTTTGATGATGTCAAACTCTTTGACTACCACATCAAAACAGATGTTCCAACTCCGCGATGCCTGCTTTAACCCGTAGATAGATTTAAGCAGCTTGCACACCTTTCTACTCTCCCGCTGTCTACGAAGCCTTCTGGCTGAGTCATGTACACGATCTCTTCCAAATCACCATTTGGAAAGGCGGTCTTAATATCCATTCTCCATATTTCATAGTCACGGTATGCAGCAATGGCAAGTAGGATCCAGATGGACTTAAGCATAACCACTGGAGAAAATGTTTCATCATAATCCACACGTGGTCGTTGACGAAAACCTTTTGCAACAAATCTAGTTTTGAAAGTCTCAACTTTTCCATCTACGCCAATTTTTTTTCATCAAGATCCACTTGCTCCCGATGGCTTTTACCCCTTCAGGAGCATGTTCTAAAGTCCATACTTCGTTGGTGTAGATGGATTCCATCTCAGATCACATTGCATCCAGCCATTTCATAGAGTCCCCACTCGTGATGGCCTGCTCGAAGCTAGTTGGGTCATCATTTTCCATGATGCAATCCTTGCTCCGACCATCAATGAGAAACCGTAGTATCTCTCAGGTGGATGAGGAACCCTACTAGATCGACAGAGAGGCTAAGTTTCGATGGGAACTATCGAATCCTCTGGTTCCTACCAAATCTTCTGTCGTAGTTTGTATATCTGGAACCTCTTCCTGTTCTACCTCCTTGCTACTAATTTCGTTTTTAAGAAATTCCTTTTCTAAAAAGGTGGCATGTCGAGAAACAAACACCTTTTGTTCCTCGGTGTGGTAGAAGATACACCCTCACGAATGTTTGGGATATCTAATAAACTTACACAGAAACGTCCTTGCCTTGAGCTTGTCCGGATTTTCTGTTTTCACATATGCCGAACAACCCCATATCATTATATAATTAAGATATGGTCTCTTTCCTTTCCATATCTCATATGGAGTGGTTGGCAAAAATTTGGTAGGAAGCATATTCAATAGGTTTGCAGCTGTCTCCAGTGCATATCCCCAAAAGGAAATAGGTAACTCAGCGGTGCTCATCATAGAGCGCACCATATCCAATAGGGTGTGATTCCTCCGTTCCGATATACCGTTGTGCTGTGGTGTATACGGAGGAGTAAGCTGAGAGGGAATCCCATTCTCTTATAGATAGAACCGGAACTCATTGCTGATGTATTCTCCTCCTCGATCAGATCGAAGGATTTTAATACCCTTAACCATTTGGTTCTCTAGCTCGTGCTTATATTCTTTGAATTTCTCAAAAGCTTCAGACTTGTGTTTTAACAGGAACACATGTCCGTATCTTAAGAGTTAGTCAGTGAATGTAATGAAGTACGGGGAACCATTCCTGGCTTGTGTAGACATGGGACCACATGCATTACTATGTATCAGTCCCAAGAGTTCCGTAACTCTTTCTCCGTGTCCAGTAAACGGAGTTTTTTCATTTTTCCTTTGTGAAAATTAAAAGGGATTCAAATATCCATCCTTATGTAACTTAGCTAGTCGTGTGGCATTGATATGACCTAGTCTATAATGCAACAAGAAGGATTCGTTCATTTCTAAACTCTTCCTCTTTTGTGTGTTTTGTATGTTAAGAACTGTGGTTTGATTTAGAACGTATATACCATTATTTAACGAGCCTGATCCAATCAACTTTTGATTCAGAAAGATGTTCATAACATTATCCTGTACTACAAAATTTTATCTTTCATTACTTAATAAAGAAACTGATATCAGGGTCGGTATGTAATAGCTTTCGTTCAGAATCAATGTATTACCATTTATTAATGCAAGGTGATATTCGCCAACTGGTTTGGCTACAATACTTGCACCACTACCTACTCTTACGGAATGATCACCCATTCCCAGTTCTGTACGTTTCCTTAGCCCATGCAACATATTGCATATGTGGGATCCCGATCCGGTATCTAATACCCAGGACATAGAGTGTACTGAGAAACAGTTCTCGGTAACTAACACACCCAAAGAAGATGCATCAACATGCTTATTCTTTGTTTGGGCGGCGTTGGAATCCAGATATGTCCCTATTCCCTGCTCAGTCTTATAACAATTATAAGAAAGAATAGAACCAACGTTCCCTGCTCAGTATAACAAGCAGGTTCGGTCAATACATCCATATTATTATCTTGATTAAGGCCTGACATGGTCGCCACCTAGAGAGAGAGAGAAGAAAACACTTTAGCGTATGCTCTTGCAAGATTAGATTGGTTATTATCTTATCTAATAAGGATGGCTCCTACTGTTTTTATCAAATCTTGCTTCAAACCCTAGAAGGTATGACTAGCCGGGATTAATTAACCTTACAAGTTCGCCAATCTTTCAGCCAGGCCAGTGTTGGTACTTTGAGGGAGGTTCCCCGTGCTTTCACACGGACCTAATTAAAATAAATATCGTTTTCCCAGGGGCATAACCCCTTTAACACCTTTCTAGACACCTACTTGATTGGCTAATTGTGATGTGTAAAACTCTCCCAGGAATAACACTTACTCGCAATGGGTATCGAGATCCAACTATCTCATAGAAGGTATGCAATCTCATTGAAAATTTCAACACTTGAAATTCTCGATAATACTTTTGCCCCTAGCTTCCTATGACCTTGACGCATGCCAACAACGCATAGTCCACTAGTCAAGTTCAACCCGTACATTTCCTTATTGAATTAAACCCACCCGTACGACCATTGATGAAGGAGAACAATGTCGCTCGACTACCCTAAGCTAATCTCATCTTATGTCAGATAAGCACTAGTTAGCTACCGCACACTACGCCTTGACGCAGGCCAACAAACGTAGCACGAATACTAAATAGTAATTATCCGAAATGACGGAGGACTACGACAGGTTTTAAAAAAACTTTTGCGTAATGAACTTGATATCGTTGTAGAATCGAGTGATTTTGTAAAGAAGTGTTTTTGAGGCTTTTACTAGTTTCGCTAAAAAGGTCACTCCCGGTGAAGGGATCTTGGCTCTTTCCTTAATGAATAATGTGCAGGATATTTCACAAATACCACTGCGCAAAGCAAAAACTATAGAAGCTATCAAAAATAAAATCGAGTGAGTTGTAGCATCTGCTAGGTTTTGCTGAAGAGGTCACTGCCGGTGTAGGGATTTTGACTCTTTCCTTATCGAATAAGGTGCGGGATATTCTACAAGGAATACCGCTATGCAATGCAAAAACTAGAGCTACCCTTCTTGAAAATTTTATTCTACAACATCTTTTAGGTTTCTTTTCTTTCATTAATCTCATTAATGAAGTCCCATCATTTATGCTTCCTAAGCATCACAGAAGAAACGAAAATACAACGTACGCTTATGCCATCCGTATTCGCCACAGTGTCCCGTTATGCACCGTTAGGTTACTTAACTAACGTCATAGCGGGGCGGGACTAGAACGGGTGCAAAACATAAGCAACGTTTACTATATATCATATATATAATAATAAAGCATTCGTCTCACGCATACAATGTGATCACATCACAGAATATCATGAGCAGAAGATAACATATGAAATATTGGATATACAAGGAATTCCGTGTTTTAAATTAAGCCAGTATAAAATACGGATTCCATGGTCGCGATGAATATCCAAACCCACATCCTTAGACCCCTATGAGACCAGCAAGCAACCCTACCAATTCTAGAGTTATGAGACCCGGACTCGACTCCTCGAGATGGTCGCCCACTAGACTCTAGAACCCGGTCACTTGTGCTCCCCACCTTGGGTCTGTCTTAATGCGGAAAAGTAAATAATATACAACAATGGTGACATCATCCTCATCCGGGAAGTGACCCAATAAAAGAATATTACATACAATGAATTTTACATGAATGAAAATAAAAACTCTCATCTCACATAAAACCCCCGGCTATTCAAAACACGACGATCAAATATAACATATCACAACAATACATAACATCACATGTCATCAATGTAAGTAAATATGCGTATCCCAATTGTCGTTGACATATAGCAACGAAACCGGCGATACGCCACATATTACACTTACGGTCGCAAAAAATAAAATGTCAAACTGCAACATTTGGAATCCACAATCACCTTAGACATCATAAACCTGAAATATCACATACTTCGGATTTCATGCCTAACTATATGAATTCCACATATTGTATCACATTCTAGAAAAAGCTAGACGATGTTAAACATTCCGATCGAATTAACAAACACCCAAAATGCCCCAAAGAGCACAACACTTGAGCGTAGTTTAAAAATACTTAGTACATGCTACAGTACCTATGGACCAATCGTAGAAGGTTCAACCCTTGCCTCACCTATGGCGCCGCGGAACTACCGCAAACCCTAGGGTTTTGCGGTGGCTCTTACGGTCACAGAATCGAGTTAGGGTTTCGTTCTTATAGAGGATCCATCGCATTACTTGTATGATTTTTGAATGTTCTTTAACTTGGAAAAAACCCAACTCTTGGAAAATTTTCCGTCGAGAGAAAAATTGGGTTATTGATATCCGTTCGACCTTCTTAACGACGTCTAAATAACCCGAAACATTGTTAGAATTACAACTACGAAACACTCCGAATTGCCAATACGAAACACTCCGAATTGCCTTTATAGAAAATTAACATCTCATGCAATTTTAGAAAAAACAAGCAACACCTGAAAAACCCGAACCCAGAGATTGGAACATTAAAAGATTTTGAAGCCAAAAATCCACTTCCAAACCGGCCTGCTCGGAATTTATCTACATGTGGACAGCCAAAATCCGACAATATTGTAGGGTTCCTAGACACCCTTGTTAAGTCTCACAAGTGATCAAACATGCACAAATAAAATTTTACGGGTGCCTACAAACCCGACTACGGATCGTTTACTAGATATTTAGGCGAAACAAGCAAACTAGTTAACACTTAACTAATGAGAAAACGGAAATACAACCTTTGTAGATCCGGTGCTCCACCTCCATAGCTCCGCAACGAGGTCCTCTCCGCTGTCCAAATCAAATCCGGGCTCTAGGATCGGCTTCGTCGGAGGATGGGCAAGCTAGGTCGTCGATGTCCATGCCGAAGATGATCTACGTCGAGGCATCGCTAAATCAAGCTCTGACTTCACCAAGTCAAGAAACTTGTGAAGTAAACACACTCTACTACTTGGCAAGAGGTAGAGGATGAAGAAATAGGAAGTGGGTAGACTTTATTTTTGGATTTCTCACTCTTTTCCAACAATCACCATTGATGGACTTCAAGCTTCTTCACTTGAAGCAAGGAAGAAGAAGAAGAAAAGGTTATGATAAGATAATAGAAAAATGAATAGAAAAATGAATTCTTATCATAATTTTAACTAGAGTTAAGTGTAGAGAATGAATCATGGTTAGTGGGAATGGTTAGGGTTAAGGATGAGATAAGTATGGTTGACTTGAACAAAGCTTCATGAAGCTTCAACTAAAGAACAAAAGAAGCCACCATTCTTTTTCTCATTTCTTTTATTCATTTATCAAAAATAAAAAGCATAATTAAATAAGATAAATGAATAATAAATAATAAACCCTAACCATTTCATTAACCAAGGTTTAATCTTTACACTTGAACCCTAGCATGACATGTATCATCAAACATGATACAATCAAGTGCACAAAAGTATATCGCATATACAATGCGCACACCCGAGTGAGAAAATGCATTTAAAGTAAACCGATACTAGTTGATGCAAAGTAATATATCAAATATATAAATATGCATTAAATCATTAAATCAACACTTGATTCAATGATCCGGTCATGTCGCACACAACCGACTAGTATACTATGTATCGGCTTATCGAATCAACGCTTGAATCGATAACTAGGTTATATCGTATACAACCATTCGACACATTCATCGCGAGAATAGAATACGGTATCACATACACGGATTATTCTCGGTCCCGCACATATCTCATATGCGCTCCTATTTCGTTTCGCTTGAGCCAGGAAACCTCTGTGTAGGACTCTAAAGACTCGTCAATACGCCGGCAGCAGATGATGATCATATCAAACACCCACAAGCCGCAAGCGGTCTGCTAAACGTAACGGCCACCCGGGTATTGAGCGATCTGAAGATCGACGAGCAAGTCCGCTCACACTCCAGTGAATCCGACCAGTAACACTACCGTATAGTCCGGTCTGTTCGTCTGATATGTCGCATATCTCGCCTAGGGGTGGTAAACGTCAGACCCCAATAGCTCGATAAATCATGCCGACGTAGGGTCCATAACATTCGTGAAACTACTGATAACTCTTACCAGTATATCACTGCAACCCTGGCCAGGGATTTCCTGTTATGGCCAGTCGAGCATAGCACAACATCAACCCCCAATACCGGGAGAGACGAATCCCCTCCTATCGCTCATTGCCTCCATGTGAATCGGGACTGTACCCAAAAACCACCTGTTTGCACGCCTCAGTAGAGCCGTGGTAGGGTGGAAATCAAAGCACAGTGGGAGACACACAAGACTCTATGACGATCTCGGGTCAACAGACTAAGCTGTACCAGTGTCACCAGAGAACTGCCATCTGACGTGAGGTATAATACCATCTGGGAGTTCTCGGCGAGTCCGTTCAGTATACCCAGTCTCCACTGAGCACCCGCATACCATCTTCGATGTCAAACACCAATGGATATGGGATCATCCATCGCCCATCGCATGGGTCGAGAAGATATGCGCTAGTCTACTCTGGAATATCGATGCCCCGTCTCGATATTCCCTCGACTAGGAACATTTCAAGGATGTATCATGGACTACCCAGGCCCCACTAGTATGATCTACATCATAGTCCTGGAAGTCGAGTACACATCCTATGGGCTTTATCAACATGTAATCAGAGAGACAGAAAGTATACATGTTAAGATAAAGTGCAACCAGATAGCGTACTATCATGTCGAGCAAGAAAGTCCTCTCTATATATGTCCCAGCATCCACTACAATATACATTCTATGTACAGTAATGGCCTCTAGGGCATACATATAACTAACAATCTCCCACTTGCACTAGGGCCATCTGTAGCAGTGGTTGTAGTATCTCATACTCAACCATCCCATAAAAGTGTCTCTCTTTGGGAAAAAGGCCTTCGTGAGTGGATCCGCCGTGTTGTCCTCTGAGTCTACTCTCCTTACCTCGATCACCCTGGAGATCAACTATCTCCATGATCAGGTGATGCTGCCTCAGAATACGTCTGGGTCACTGATGGGACCAGGGTTCCAAGGGCCAAAGCCACACTTCCATTGTCATACAATGGCAGGAACCTAGTTCATCTTATGAACCAATATACACCCAAACTTCCTCTTTGGTAGTATCTTCAATAGCGATGTTACCAGCCTTTATCGTCTAGTTTGCCATGGTATTTAGCTTGGAACTCTTCCAACATACCGTCCCTTTACTGAGGGTAAAGACAGTGCCTGTGACTGACATTCAGTCGTCTTTATCACCCTGGAACACTTCCAGTGATTCTCCCCAGGATCGATTGATACCATCTCACTACATCCAGTGAGAATCTTAGCATCCAATTACATCTATCTCATAGATGAAAACTCAGGATTTAGGAGGTATCACTTTGATCCTATTTGGAGAATCCTAGTGATAATAGGAGATTGATCGATCGTAGTATAGGAAACTCTTTTCCTATCAAGAGTATGTTGTCTACGTACAATACGAAGATGACCACCTTACTCTCTACTACCCTTTTGTATATACAAGGTTCGTCTACCATTTTGATGAAGTCAAACACTTTGACTATCACATTAAAACAGACGTTCCAACTCCGCGATGCCTGCTTCATTATGTAAAGCAACTTGCACACGTTTCCGCTGCTCCCACTGTTTACGAAGACCTCTGGCTGTGTTCTTATAGACGTTCTCTTCTAAATCAGTATTTAGAAAAGCAGTCATAGCACCCAACCGCCAGATATCGTAGTCATGGTATGTAGCCGTGGTAAGTAGGATCTGGATAGACTTAAGCATAGCTACTGGGAAAAAGGTTTCATCATTATCCATGCCTGGTCGATGACGAAAACCTTTAACAAGTCTAGCTTTGAAAGTCTCAACTTTTCCATCTATACCAAGTAATCTTCTCAAGATATACTTGCTCTTGATGGGAATTTAACCCTTCAGATATTGCAGCTAAAGTCCATACTTTGCTGGTGTACATGGATTCCATCTCAGATCGCTAAGCATCCAGCCATTCGTACAGAGTCCCTACTCTCGATGGCCTGCTCGAAACTAGTTGGGTCATCATCTCATGATGCAATCCTCGCTCCCACTGTCATCGAGAAACCGAGGTATCTCTCAGGCGGATGAGGAACCCTACTAGATCGGCGGAGAGGCTGAGGTTCGTCGGGGACTATAGAATCCTTTGGTTCTGTCAAATCTTCAGCTGCAGTTTGTATAGCTGGAACATTTCCAGTTCTACATAACAGACCTTGCCTCGAGCTTGTCCAGATTATGCTTTTAGACATAGGCCGGTCAACCCCAAATCTTAACTAGCTTAAGACATGGGCTTTTCCCTTTCCATATCACATATGAAGCGGTAGGCAACAGACTTGATTCGAACCTAATCCAATAGATACGCAGCTTCTCAAGCGCATAACCCCAAAAAGGAAATAGGTAACTCAGTAGTACTCATCATAGAGCACACCTTATCATATAGGGTGTGATTGCTCCGCCCCGATATACCATCGTGCTATGGTTTATACGGAGGAGTAATGCTGAGAGAGAATCTCATTTTCTTTTGGAATAGTCCAGAAATGCCATGCACAAGTATTCTCCTCCCTGATCTTATCACAGGACATAATACTTATACCCGTATTTTGGTTCTCTACTTCCTACTTATATTCTGTGAATACCTCAAAAGGTTCGGACTTATATTTCAACAAGAATATATGACTGAATCTTGAGAGATTATCAGAGAATATAATGAAGTATAAAGAACCAGTCCTGGCATGTGTAGATAGGAGACCTTATATACATCATCATGTAACAGTCCCAAGAGTTTACCAACTCTTCCTCTGTTTCCAATAAACAGAGCTATGGTCATCTTATCTTTGTGACATGACTGGCAAGTTTCACAAGATGTAAATTCAAACTGATTTAAATATACATCTAAATGTAACTTCAGCCAGTCGGGTCGCATTGACATGACCTAGTCTACAATGCCTCAAGAAGAATTCGTTCATTTCTGAACACTTCCTCTTGTGTGTGTTCTGTATACGAGGAACTGTAGTTTGATTTAGAACGTCAATGCTTTTAGATAACGTGCCTGAACCGATCAACTTTTGATATAGGAAATGTTCAAAACATTATCCAACAATACAAAATTATATCCTTCTTTACTAATAAAGAGAGTGATATGATTTTGTATATCAGGTTCGGTATCTAACAGCATTTGTTCAGAATCAATGTATTCGTAATACAGGGTGACAGAGACCAACAGACTTGGCTGCAACACTTGCCCCGTTTTCTGCCTCATGAAACTTATCACCCGTTCTCAGTTTTTCTACCTTTTTGTAGCCCTATGTAACAGATTACATATCTGGGATCCTGATCCGGTATCATATACCCAGGATTCAGAGGATACTGAGAAACAGTTCTTTGTAATGAACACACCCGAAGGAGATGCATCATATGCACTTTCTTCGTTTGGGCGGCATAGGAATTCTGGCATTCCCCAATTTCCTGCTCTGTCTTATAACAATTATAAGTTGGAGCGGGACCAACGTTCTCCAGCTCAGTATAACAAGTGGGTTCGGTCAATACATCCGTATTATTATCTTGATTAGGGCGTGATATGGTCGCTACCAGGAGAGAGAGAGAAGAAAACACTCTGCGTGCGCTCTAGCAAGATCAGATTGGTTATATATTTTATCTAATCAGGATGGCTTCCACTGTTTTTATCAAATCTTCCTTCAAACCCTAAAAAGAAAGACTAGCCGGGATTAATTACACTCTACAAGTTCGCCAACCTTTCAGCCAGGCCAGTGTCGGTACTTAGAGGGAGGTTCCCCGTGCTTTCGCACGGACCTAATTACAGTAAACCTCGTTTTCCCAGAGGCGTAACCCCATTGACACCTTTCTAGACACCTACTTGATCGGCTAATTGTAAAGTGCAAAACTCTCCCAGGAGTAACAATTACTCGCAGTGGGTATCGAGATCCAACTATCACATAGAAGGTATGCAATCTCATTGCAAATTTCAACACTTGAAACTCCCGATATAGGTTTTTACCCCTAGCACCTATGACCTTAACTATGGTCAACAAATCATAAGTACTAGTCAAGTTCTACCCGTCATTTCGTGATTAATTAGACCCACCCACATGACCCTTAACTAAGGTCAACAAAGTCACGCGACTGTCCTAACTAATCGCATCATATGCGGTGTAGGAAGACATCACTTAGCTACCGTACACTGTGCCTTGACTATGGTCAACAAACACAGCACGAATACTAAGTACTCTACTTCCTAAAATGACGGAGGGTTGCGGCTGGTTTTTGTGAAAACCTTTAACGCTTTGAACTTGATCTCGTTGCGGAATCAAATGATTTTTAAATGGAATGTTTTTGAGGCTTTTCTAGTTTTGCTAAAGGGGTCACTCCCGATGAAGGGATCGTCAGCCCTTTCCTCGTCGAATGAGGTGCGGGATATATCATATATATCACTGTGCAAAGCAGAAACTATAGAAGCGATCAAATACAAACCGAGTGTGTAGCATCTGCCAGTTATTGCTAAAGGAGTCACTCCCGGTGAAGGGATCTCGGTCCTTTCCTCATCGAATAAGGTGCAGGATGTTCTATAATGAACACCGCTATGCAAAGCAAGAACTGTAGCTACCTGTTTTATTTTGAAATTCGATTCCACAACATCAATTAGGTTTATTTTCTTTCATTAATCACATTAATGAATATCCCATCATTTAAATTACCTAAACATCACAGATAGATATGACGTACACTTATGCCATCCGCATTCGCCTCGATGTCCCCTCGTGCACCGTTAGGTTAGGTAACTAACGGAAGAGCGGGGCAGGGCTAGCGCGGGTGTAAAACATAAGTAACGTCTATATAATATATCATATATACTATAATATCTGTCACAGAGCACAGAACATCGCATGATCACAGATAAAACACAGCAGAAGAAACATATGAAATATTGGATATACTAGGACGTCCGTGTTTTCAATACGAGCCAGTATAAAACACGGATTCCACGGTCGTGATGAATAGCCAATCCCACACCCCTAGACCCCTACGAGAGCGGCAAGCAACCCTACCAATTCTAGGGTTAGGAGACCCGGACTCGACTCCTCGAGTTGGTCTCCCACTGGACCCCAGAACCCGGTTACTTGTGCTCCCCTCCTTGGGTCTATCCTAGTGCAGAAAAGTAAATAATATACATCAACGGTGACAACTTCCGCAACCTGGAAGTGCCCCAATAAAAGAATATTATATACAAGTTTTTACATGAATGAAAATGAAAAACACTCATCTCACATAAAAACCCCCCGGCTATTCAAATACGACGATCCAATATAACATATCCAGCAACACATAACATCACATGTCATCAACGTAAGTAAATATGCGCATCCCAATTGTCGTTGACATATAGCAACGAAACCGGCGACATCACATATTATACTTACGGTCACAGAAAAGAAAGTGTAAAACTACAACAGTTGGAATCCGCAACCTCCTCAGACATCACATGCCTGACCAAATGAATTACTTAGACATCGCATGCCTAACAATTATAAACCCCGCATTTTAGTCTCAAAATCGAAAACACTTTTCAATATCAAGTCGGGCAATTCAACAGGATTCCCGACATTCTGATCGAATACTCGTCGCAAACTTTAGTAGACGGCCGCACCCCCAACGCCGTCGACAAAGTGCACCAAGGCGGAACACCGCTACCGCGAGCACCCGAACGGATGCTTTCGGCGACGGGGTTCTCCTACAGTCACTTGGTCGGGGCTATGGAGTGAGGCTGTCTATTAAGTTTACCCGGCGAGTATCCGCGTACGCTACGTGATTGCGACGAACTTTTGATCACATCAAAATTCCGTGGCAACCGATCAAATGAGACTAAACTGCTACGTTTATAACATTCATTCAGTTATCATATAACTTATTGTGAATTCCAATTATTGTATCCCATTCCAGATAAACAGAAAATGTTAAACTTTCCGATCGAACAATCGAACACCCAAGTTTTCCCGATAAAGATCAACACATGAAACTAGTCTAACAACATTTAGTTCGTACCTCAGTACCAACGGTCCAGCCGTAGAAGGGTCAAGCCAACGCCTCACATGTGGCACGCCGTACTGCCCCAAACCCGAAGGTTCAAAGGGTAGTTCAAGACGGTCACATAATCGAGTTAAGGTTTGTGTCTTCTAGAGGGACCATCGCGTTACTTGCACTACTTAGAGCGTCGTTAAACTACGGAAAAATCCAACACTTGGAAATTTCCCGACAGGGGAAAAGTTGGGTATTTATATCCGGTCGAACTTTTTAACATATTCTAAAATTTATCCGGAACGACACATAGACAAAGTTTGACAATCCGATCGAATGTATGAACTCCCAATACAACCCAAAATACTCAACTCTTGATTTCAGAAAAAAATATTCCAGGAAAACTAACACTGAAAAATAGGAGTTACTGTGCAAAATTGAGTGCCTAATAAGACAAAACAGCGGCGGAAGGGCCGCATTAGCACGCTAATGCCGCGGTTCCGCCGCACTTTTGAGGGATCATTAGGTAATTTTTGCACCGTAATTCTTAGATTTCCCTTCTTATTTTTATTCATATTTTTAATTTGCAAAAATCCACAAATTTGAAAAAAGTACAGAGAGCAAGTTGGATGTAGGTTTTCGGTTCGATCGGACTTCAAATTCCGTCTACGCATCGCCTAAGGCTCTAGCTAGGCTCTGATACCACTGTAGGGTTCCTAGACACCCTTGTTAAGTCTCACAAGTGATCAAACATGCACAAATAAAATTTTACGGGTGCCTACAAACCCGACTACGGATCGTTTACTAGATATTTAGGCGAAACAAGCAAACTAGTTAACACTTAACTAATGAGAAAACGGAAATACAACCTTTGTAGATCCGGTGCTCCACCTCCATAGCTCCGCAATGAGGTCCTCTCCGCTGTCCAAATCAAATCCGGGCTCTAGGATCGGCTTCGTCGGAGGATGGGCAAGCTAGGTCGTCGATGTCCATGCCGAAGATGATCTACGTCGAGGCATCGCTAAATCAAGCTCCGACTTCACCAAGTCAAGAAACTTGTGAAGTAAACACACTCTACTACTTGGCAAGAGGTAGAGGATGAAGAAATAGGAAGTGGGTAGACTTTATTTTTGGATTTCTCACTCTTTTCCAACAATCACCATTGATGGACTTCAAGCTTCTTCACTTGAAGCAAGGAAGAAGAAGAAGAAAAGGTTATGATAAGATAATAGAAAAATGAATAGAAAAATGAATTCTTATCATAATTTTAACTAGAGTTAAGTGTAGAGAATGAATCATGGTTAGTGGGAATGGTTAGGGTTAAGGATGAGATAAGTATGGTTGACTTGAACAAAGCTTCATGAAGCTTCAACTAAAGAACAAAAGAAGCCACCATTCTTTTTCTCATTTCTTTTATTCATTTATCAAAAATAAAAAGCATAATTAAATAAGATAAATGAATAATAAATAATAAACCCTAACCATTTCATTAACCAAGGTTTAATCTTTACACTTGAACCCTAGCATGACATGTATCATCAAACATGATACAATCAAGTGCACAAAAGTATATCGCATATACAATGCGCACACCCGAGTGAGAAAATGCATTTAAAGTAAACCGATACTAGTTGATGCAAAGTAATATATCAAATATATAAATATGCATTAAATCATTAAATCAACACTTGATTCAATGATCCGGTCATGTCGCACACAACCGACTAGTATACTATGTATCGGCTTATCGAATCAACGCTTGAATCGATAACTAGGTTATATCGTATACAACCATTCGACACATTCATCGCGAGAATAGAATACGGTATCACATACACGCATTATTCTCGGTCCCGCACATATCTCATATGCGCTCCTATTTCGTTTCGCTTGAGCCAGGAAACCTCTGTGTAGGACTCTAAAGACTCGTCAATACGCCGGCAGCAGATGATGATCATATCAAACACCCACAAGCCGCAAGCGGTCTGCTAAACGTAACGGCCACCCGGGTATTGAGCGATCTGAAGATCGACGAGCAAGTCCGCTCACACTCCAGTGAATCCGACCAGTAACACTACCGTATAGTCCGGTCTGTTCGTCTGATATGTCGCATATCTCGCCTAGGGGTGGTAAACGTCAGACCCCAATAGCTCGATAAATCATGCCGACGTAGGGTCCATAACATTCGTGAAACTACTGATAACTCTTACCAGTATATCACTGCAACCCTGGCCAGGGATTTCCTGTTATGGCCAGTCGAGCATAGCACAACATCAACCCCCAATACCGGGAGAGACGAATCCCCTCCTATCGCTCATTGCCTCCATATGAATCGGGACTGTACCCAAAAACCACCTGTTTGCACGCCTCAGTAGAGCCGTGGTAGGGTGGAAATCAAAGCACAGTGGGAGACACACAAGACTCTATGACGATCTCGGGTCAACAGACTAAGCTGTACCAGTGTCACCAGAGAACTGCCATCTGACGTGAGGTATAATACCATCTGGGAGTTCTCGGCGAGTCCGTTCAGTATACCCAGTCTCCACTGAGCACCCGCATACCATCTTCGATGTCAAACACCAATGGATATGGGATCATCCATCGCCCATCGCATGGGTCGAGAAGATATGCGCTAGTCTACTCTGGAATATCGATGCCCCGTCTCGATATTCCCTCGACTAGGAACATTTCAAGGATGTATCATGGACTACCCAGGCCCCACTAGTATGATCTACATCATAGTCCTGGAAGTCGAGTACACATCCTATGGGCTTTATCAACATGTAATCAGAGAGACAGAAAGTATACATGTTAAGATAAAGTGCAACCAGATAGCGTACTATCATGTCGAGCAAGAAAGTCCTCCCTATATATGTCCCAGCATCCACTACAATATACATTCTATGTACAGTAATGGCCTCTAGGGCATACATATAACTAACAAATATTGCTTTAAATTTCTTTGGAGTTCATGTTATATCTCATAAAACATTCTTCAGTTGCTTAAAAAAATTTTAGAGCCCATTTAAAAATCGACAGAAACTTGATTTTAATGTTTCAAGTTACGGAGTAGTCTAGGTTTCGTAATCTAACAAACATTGTCTAATTCTCTATCTTGGCTCTGATACCACTGTAGAGTTACCTAGCACGACAGCAAGGTTTCGGGAGGTATCGTCCATGCCATTTTCAAAAAAATTCCATTCTACTTAACCCAAACCCTAGAATCTTAATTTGAGAATTAGACAATACGATATGTAAACAACTTTACAACTAAGTGAATATGCAATACAACCTTTGTAGACCGGTCCTTCACATCAAATACTCCGTGTAGAAGTCCCTTCGCTCCAAGTAGTGGTGATTCGGACTCTACGTAGGGTCCACTAGTCGAAATGAACGAGCTTGCACAATGATCTCCGAGGCCGAAGATGATCTACATTGAGGAGACACCAACTCAAGCTACCTCTTCACTAATTAGGAATTAGTGAAGCTAGCTGTTAGGGTAAAAATTTACACCCCGGTTGACCAAGTCAAAATCAAAGTCAACCCCAAGCCAAGTGGGCCCGAGCCCAGATCCAGTGGGCCCATGCCCGGGTCGAGCCCGAACATGAAGCGGCCGGCCTTCCCCCATGCCAAGATAAAAATTTTGTAATAAATAATCTTGTTGTATTTCTTTTATTTTATTTTATGGATAAATGTAAGAAAAATAGGCATAAAACCAAATTTTTGTAAAGCCCATGGCTTATGTGCAAAAAGAAATAGCACATGAGCCATGGGATAGGCAAAATGCCATTTTGTGAAGCCCAAGGGGCTATGTGTAAAGTGTGTAGCCTATAAAGGCAAGGATAATGAAATATCCCAACAACTTTTTCTCTCTCTAAAAAAAACAAAACTTTCCAGATCTGAGATCTTTCTTCTTCTTCAAGGTTCCAAAACTTTCTTCTTTCTCTTGAATTAAATCAAGAGTTTTAATCTTCTTTTTATAAAACAAATTAGTTTTTCACCACAAAACCCACAAAGGGGAACTTGGTTCTGTCATCAGATCTCAAAAAGGTGAGATTTTGAGATTTCACATCTCTTGATCTTCAAGATCCAGCAAGCAACAGGAGAAAGAAGAAGAACCCCTTCCATTAACCCCAAAACACATTCAGGAGTCCAACTCCTCTCTGATTTCTCTATTGAGAAATCCCTTTTTAGGCTAAAAGCCCTCTTTTCCTCACCAGCGCGCTAGCGCTCGAGCAATTTGCGCCCACGTGCCGACACGTGGCCCGCGCGCTTGCGCTGCGCAAGGCGCCCATTTGCCGACACGTGGCGCGCGCGCTTACGCTGCGCAAGGCGCCCATGTGCCGACACGTGGCCCGCGCGCTTGCGCTGCGCAAGGCGCCCTCGTGCCGACACGTGGCGCGCGCGCTTGCGCTGCGCAAGGCGCCCACGTGCCGACACGTGGCGCGCGCGCTTACGCTGCGCAAGGCGCCCATTTGCCGACACGTGGCGCTGCGCGCGCCTAGACGTTGGCCCCACGTATCCTTTGGATGTCGTTTTTCCCCTTTATTCATATATATATATGTATATATATACATTTGTATACAAATGTACACATACACATACTCCACAACATTCTCCCCCTCCAAAAAATTTTCGGGCCGGGGCGCTGCCCCGAAGCCCGCAAGGGGGCTGCTAGCCCCCTTGACCTCCAGCCCGCTATCCGGGTAGCGGGACCCCCGTAAAAACTCTGCGTGGCTCCCGATATATCCAAAACCCCCCTTTCAAAACAGAACACACGCACACCGCATATTGGGTTCGCATGACCAGTTTAACCCGTTAATCGGAGGTTCCCTCGCCCCAAAAGCGAGGGGTAATTAACGGCATCTTAGTCCGCGGCTGCCGGAGATTCGGATCCCCACAATCATTAAACCCCGGCCTACCCTAGGCAGGGGGAATCTGTAGTACGCCTGACAAGCGCGCGCGTATTCCCATCTCACTGGGGTGACGAAAAATACCCTACAGATTCTGGCACGCCCGGTGGGACCCAATCTCTCCTCCCATATTTCGGGTTAAACGTTCATGCGAACTCAATCAATACACATATCGATTGCCTATACTGAAATGATGTTTTCTTTTCGTGCAGCAATCAAATTTCGACGACAATGTCTCCCAAGACGAACTCAGCTTCCAACGTGACCCCGATTCCGTACGTGGTCAAGATCAACGCTCGTGTGGTTCTCCCCGCGAGCCTTAGTCGACAGTGGGAGGAACCGCCCCGCCAGTTTGGCTCCGTCATCATCTACCCTGCCGGGAGCGCTCATCTGGCGGAGATCCCAGCGGAACAGGAAGCCAAGCCGGTCTCGAGGGGCAAGAGGCCGAATGTCGTGATCGCCAAGGCACCACAACCGAAACTCAAGACGGTGTGTGAACGATTCTCTGGTGCTCCAGCGGGGGGCAAGAACTCCGATACAAAGGGCAACATCCAATGTTGCGGACGAGCTCACGCGATTACTCCAACAAATGCACAATCGAGCGTATCTCCAAGGCCTTCCATCGCCCGGTCTGCGACGTCTTCCCAAAGAGTTGAAGTCTGCCAGGTGCTTAGAACAGAAAAGTTAAGGCAGAAGCGGCTCAGGTATCGAGCCAACAAGAGGGCCAAGGCTTCGTCCAAATGGAACCATGTGAAGTTCCAAGTGCAGGGTTTCCCCGCGACGACGGCTGAGTCGGACGTAAGAATCAGCAATTCCTTCGAGCCTCTGAAGTGGGTTCAGAAAAATGCCACGACCGCCAAAATCAAGAAGGCAGCGGTACGAACAGTGCTACAACGAGATGTGTCCCGGCCCCAACATAAAAAGTATGACACTATCTCATCAAGGGTCTATCAGGCGCTCTGTGCCGCACGAAAGCAGCAGGGCAAATCCAGAAAAGAAGCGCCAGCACCATTCAAGAACCTGGTTAGGCCAGCCGCCTTCAATCGATTACCAGCAACCGAAGCAAGGGTGTCAAGACAGCGATCCGTGAAGTCAACTTCCAATGATAGAAAGACGGCCGGATATATCATCCATACAGTCTATATGGCGGGCGGGCGCCCCAGCGACAACCTTCGCAGCAAAAGCAAGGACGGGGCCACCACATCCCAAGCCCAATCTAGCCTGAATGTGGTTGCCGCCGCCCAAGAACAGCCGCCCCCGCTAGATGAAGAAAACCCTCTCTATGAGGATGATAGGCAGAAAGACCCCTCGGTCCATGCAGAGTCAAGCTCGGACAGCGAGGAAGAGCCGACTTTCCGCCCCAGGACTGCGGAGC
This sequence comes from Agapanthus africanus, assembly GCA_030015575.1. Taxonomy (NCBI): domain Eukaryota; kingdom Viridiplantae; phylum Streptophyta; class Magnoliopsida; order Asparagales; family Amaryllidaceae; genus Agapanthus; species Agapanthus africanus. The sequence goes on along the minus strand of JASDDO010000029.1, from coordinate 159,498,551 downwards.
AAGAGCTGCTTCAAGAGCTTCGAAAACAGCTCAGGAGAAAAGATAAAGAGATGGCCAAGCTCTATTCGAAGATTGACGACTTAACGAACGTGGTGATGCAGCTTACGGCTCAAATTGCTCGAGCACCTCCCAATCAAGCACAAGCCGCTACTAATCAGCCTGGTGATGACAATCCGAGGCAGCCAATGCATGTTCCTTTAGGACCAAGACTGGTCGAGCCGCATGAAAGCCGACCGCACTCCGCTTCTAGGGACGCCTTGGCCCCTGATAGCACTATCCCGCTAACACAGGATCGGATAACGGATTTGGTCACCAGAAAGGTTAAAACATTGGTGGCCGAAGCTGAAGCTCAGAAAGAAATCGGCAGTAGTGGCCGGCCATATCCCGCGCAATACGATCTGATCGAGTTCCCAAGCGGCTACGTCATTCCTAAGTTCGGAAGATTTGATGGAACGGGGAATGCAAATCAGCACGTTTGCCACTTCAAAGCATCGTGCGGAAATACAGGGGGCAATGACGCGCTCCTTCTTCGTCAATTTGTCAACAGCCTGACCGGTGTCGCTTTCGACTGGTACGCGAGCATACCAGACGGATCCGTCATTACCTTTGCCCAAATGGAGTCTCTGTTCCGGCAAAGATTCATGAGCGTCAGTGATAAAATCTCCATTGCCGACCTTGTGAGGACCAAGCCGGGGAAGAATGAAAGCAACACTGACTTTATCGCCCGATGGCGTAATCTCACGGTCAATTGCGAACCGCCGCTGGAGCAGGACCAGTCCGTCAGCCTTTTTATTGGGAACCTCAGCAATTGGATGGTCCTATTCTTGTGTACAGCGGGCCTCAAGACATTTCAGGAGCTAACCAAGAAAGTCCAGATGCTGGAACGCTCGAAGCAAGAGTCCCCGCCGGACTCTCAAAGAGACAAAACCTGGAAAAGCAAGCGGGACGACAACCGTAGAAGTGGGAGTTCCAGCAGTACCAATGTCTTCAATGCGTCCGAAAATGAAGAAAAGTGATGGGCGGGCGAATCCAAAACTAACTGGTCTCGAAAGCCATTGCTGGGAGGAGATGGGCCCACCCTAGAGGAGAAAAAGAACAAGGTTTACTCTTTCAGAAGGGACAAGGTTCGCAAGATATTTAAAGATGCCTTAAATAACGGCCTACAATTGCCGGAGTCGAAAAGACCCCAAGAAGCAAAAATGACCGACAATCCTCTGTATTGCCCGTACCACCGAGTAGTGAGCCATGCAATCGAGGATTGCTATATCCTCAAAGACTGGGTCGAGAAGCAGTACAAGGCTGGAGAGATCGAGCTGTCTAAAAGCGTGTTGGTGAACAACCAAGTTGCAACCACCAACTTTATACAGACAGAAGTTGAAGCCTTCTGGGAGCAGATAGCCGAACCCGCTGCCCCGAGAAATGAGATGGACTCATCGCGGTCTCCATGGAGTACGCACATATCTAATAAGACGAAGAAGATGCTAAAGCTGCTTCAGAAAGAGCCCATGATGGAATGGGAAGGACAGAAGAAGCCTACCAGTCCAGCTGCCAATGCGGCTCCATCAGGCTCAAAATCCAAGAAGCTTAAGAAGAAGAAAAGTGCAGCTCGGCGCAAAAAAGAGTCTGCAGGGAGATCGACCATTCAAAAATATATCGATTCCCTCGAAGAATATGAACAAAGGGAAAGAACATTGGTACAATTGAAGGAGTTCTTCCCTGTGCAAGCGGCTGAAATTCTGGAGGAGTTAGAAGAAGACTCCAATGAAGAAATCCCAGTAGTGACCTGCTACGCCATCCATCTTGGCAGTGACTCCGAGGATGAGCTCTGTTTTCCTGAAGAGGATGAGGAGCTCGCCACAACGGCCAATCAAATCCAGCTTAGAAGCGGCAGGGCTCTACCGCCAAATCAGGGCAACGCCCCAAAAGGGAAGGAAAAACAAGTCGCTAATGAAGAAGATGGCAGAGAACCGATTGATGAAAACATAAGTCCTTCCTCGGTGGACTATAATGTCTTGGCACATCTCCGGAAGCTTCCGTCTCTCCTGAGCATCTACGACGCCTTGGTCCTATCTAAGGAGCTTAGAGATGTTCTCATTCACGCTCTACAAAACCCCGAGCGGTACCAGGCTCACATTGCGGAAATTAATATGAAAGAAGCCCAACACGCTTTGTATGCCGCCGCAGTCACATTTAAGGATGAAGACTTGCTACTGGGAACGGCTGAGCATAATCGGCCGCTTTACGTGACCGGGTACAGCGACGGAGATCGAATTAATCGCATATTGATTGATCCGGGGTCCTCAGTGAACATCATGAACTTGCGAACTCTGAAGAGTTTGTCAATGGACGTCCGACACCTGTCAAGGGAAAGGATTATCATTCAAGGCTTCAACCAAAATTGCCAGCAAGTTCTGGGGTCTGTAGCTTTGCCAATCAAATTTGGGGATCTGCAAACTGAAGCTAAGATATACGTGATCGACGCCGACACGTCTTATAAGATTCTCTTAGGGCGGCCGTGGCTCCACGATTACGGCATCATTCCGTCAACTCTCCATCAATGCATGAAGTATACTAAAAATGGCGAAGAAAGACGCATTGACGGAGACATCCAGCCGTTCGGTGTGCATGAAGTCAGGTATGAAGATTCTCGGTACTTTATGAACCACCAAAATGCTAAGCCACAACTGACGGAGGATAGACCGGCCCCAAGACTCAAAAGCAAATCTGCGCCGGCTGTCACTTTCAAAAGCAAAAATACCCAAGTGCGCCCGCATTTCGGCAGCGACACTGATGAGTCCGATGCTGGAAGCCCGTCCTCCCGTAAAACTCGCCCTCGTTTCGGCAGCGATACGGACGAATCTGTTGCCGAAGGCCCGTCTAGCAGTAAAGTCCGCCCTCATCTTGGCAGTGACACTGAAGAGTCAGAAGAAGAGGACCTGCCGTGCAACAGCTGTGCAGATCGGCCCCCCGTGCAGCAAGCGAAACTACGAGAGACCTTCGAAGTCGCAGAAGGGTCCCTGGCCATCACAAGGGTGCTGGAACGGATGTGCAAAGAGCTCGACGCATTGTCTGTCTCTACCGTGGACCAGCTGGAAACTTTCTACGTGCCCGGGAGGAAAAATGGACAGAAGGGCATCCTGTTTTACAGGTCAAACCCCGTTGTGCACCCGGACGACCTTTCTAGCGTGTGCCTTCCCTATGAGAGAGGCATAAGAGCCGTCCTCAATCCCAGATACTATGCGCCCGAGATGCGGGAATACTTTAAAAAGTGCGGATGTCGGTTATATCAAACGGAGTCCGAAGCAAAGTTTTACGAAGGGCTATGGTATCCGCCCCAGGTCCGAGCACTCATCGATGGACGAATTCCAGATAGACGGGGCATAGGCTACATTCAACCTGATTCCAAAGCGTGCTACATGATCCATGTTGGTGAGGCCAGCGAAAGATCAAATGATGATGACGAGATAGCCGAGCCAGAAGAAGCTCCTCAAGAGCTCGAAGATGGCGGACAAGCAACCTTTGATGAGCTAGCCGAGATTGACTTAGGAACGCCCGATAATCCAAGGCTGACCTACATCAGCTCACTCTTGTCGGAGGAAATGAAAGAGCAGATAATTGCCCTGCTGCGTGAGTTCGTCGACTGCTTCGCGTGGACGTACAAAGAAATGCCTGGCCTTTCTCCTGGGGTAGCCGTGCATAAGCTGGCTATATCTCCTGATGCTAAGCCAGTCAAACAAGCTCCTCGAAGAATGAGAAGGGAGTTGGAAGAAAAGGTCATCGAGGAAACCAAGAAACTCATCGATGCCGGCTTCATCAGGGAAGAGAAATATGCAGACTGGATCGCATGCATAGTCCCAGTGAAGAAGAAAAATGGGCAGATCCGAGTTTGTGTCGATTTCAGGGACCTCAACAAGGCATGTCCTAAAGACGACTTCCCGCTACCGGTCATGGAAATGATGGTCGATGACACCTCAAATTACGAACTGTTCACCTTTATGGATGGCTCGTCTGGATATAATCAGATCAAGATGTCGCCTGAGGATGAGAAGCACACAGCATTTCGAACCTCGATCGGAATATATTGCTACAAGGTAATGCCATTCGGACTGAAGAACGCAGGTGCTACATATCAAAGGGCAATGACTAATATCTTTGATGACCTAATCCATAAAGTCGTCGAATGCTATGTTGATGATCTGGTCGTCAAGACTAAAGCCAAGGCCGATCATATCCAAGATCTCAGGACCGTTCTCACCAGACTGAGGGAATACGATCTGAAGATGAATCCTCTGAAGTGCGCTTTTGGCGTGTCATCGGGAAAATTCCTGGGCTTCATAGTCCGACATCGAGGGATCGAAGTTGACCCATCAAAGATAAAGGCCATCATGGAGATGCCCCCTCCGAAGAGTCTGACGCAGCTAAGATCTTTTCAAGGCAAGCTTGCTTATATACGGAGGTTTATCTCAAATTTATTAGGGAGATGTAGGCCCTTCTCAAAGCTCATGAAGAAAGGAGCTCCTTTTATCTTGGATACCGAATGTCAAGCAGCGTTCGAAAGCATCAAACAATACTTGTTGCACCCTCCAGTGCTGGCCGCTCCCATTCCAAATAAACCGTTGATTCTCTATACTGCCGCGCTAGATGAGTCACTCGGTGCGCTCCTCGCCCAGAATAACGAGGAGGGAAAGGAAAATGCCCTCTACTACCTCAGTCGAACTCTAGTCGGGGCGGAACACAACTATTCCCCAATCGAAAAGCAATGCCTGGCTCTGATATTTGCTGTGAAGATGCTGAGGCACTATCTGCTGGCTCATCGGGTTATGCTGATCTCCAAGGTCGACCCGCTCAAACACTTGATGACCAAAGCAAGCCTAGCCGGCAGGATGGCAAGATGGGCTGTCATGCTACTTGAGTTTGATATAGTTTATACTCCTCAGAAAGCAGTAAAAGGGCAAGCCCTTGCAGACTTTCTCGCTGCTCATCCCATACCAGAAGGGTCGCCGCTAAATTGTGAGTTACCCGACGAACAAGTGCTACACCTCGAGGAAGATGGGCCATGTTGGGAGCTCTACTTCGATGGAGCCTCATCAATAAGAACCTCCAGTAAATCAAGCATCCCGGAGATAAGAGCAGGGATAGGATTGGTGTTCATCACACCATCAATGGGAACCCTACGGCGTTCTTTCGCTCTCACCGAGCCTCGGACAAACAACGAAGCTGAGTATGAAGCTCTGATAGCTGGTTTGGAGCTCGCCGTAGAAATGGAAATCCATCGGCTACGAGTCTACGGTGACTCCCAACTTGTCGTCAACCAAGTAAGCGGCGACTATAAGATATACAAACCCGAGTTAGCTCGGTACAGAGGTCGAGTGGTGGAACTCATGAAATGGTTCACTCATATTGAACTAACGAGAGTCCCTAGAGCGTTGAACGGAAAGGCTGATGTACTCGCTCGCTTGGCCAAGGAGCTGGCTGATCCTGACATGGACGAAATTCTGATCACAGTCAGGAGCCGGCAAATCCTACCCCTGTCTTTCTACGAGAAGAGGAAAGCACGGAACAGAAGAGCAATCCCGCCGAAGAAGCTTCGATCGTTCAAGACGACCCCGATTGGAGAGAACCCTTCATAGAGTACCTCCGATATGACAAGCTTCCCGAAGAAAAATCTGCGAGGATTCAGCTGAAGAAAAGAGCTCTCCGATACGTGTTTGTAAATGACACGTTATACCGCAGGTCATATGACCAACTCTGGCTCAGGTGTCTGTCATTGGCCGAAGCCCAAAAGGTCATGAAAGATGTTCACTCGGGCGTTTGCGGTGCTCACCAATCTGGCCCCAGGATGCGACTGCAAATTAAACGGCTTGGGTATTATTGGCCCACCATGATACGGGACTGCGGAGAGCATGCAAAGAAATGTTATATCTGCCAAATTCACGGTGATTTTATTCACAAGCGTCCCAATCCATTGAATCCTACGGTGGCGTCGTGGCCCTTCGAAGTCTGGGGCACCGACATTGTTGGCCCAATTGATCCTCCGTCATCCAAAGGCCATCGTTTTATACTGGCCGCCACAGACTACTTCTCCAGATGGGCTGAAGCTGTCCCGCTAAAAGAAGTCAAGACCAAAGATATTCTGACATTCTTCCAGCATAACATTCTATACCGCTTCGGTACACCAAGAAGAATCATATCTGACAACGGGCCTTCTTTCAAGAGCTTCAATGTCTCAAGGTTCGCTACTCAGCACAAGATAGACTGGAGATATTCCTCCATCTATAATCCAAGAGCCAATGGGCTAGCCGAAGCCTTCAATAAGACTCTATGCAAGCTTCTGAGGAAAAGTGCTTCAGCCAACAAGAGAGACTGGAATCTCAAGCTTCACGAGGCGTTGTGGGCATATCGTACCACGCACCGTACTCCAACACAGTCCACTCCATACTCATTGGTCTTCGGAGTAGAGGCGGTCCTCCCTCTCGAAGTCGAAGTTCCAAGCTTAAGAATGGCCGTTCAGCACGAGTTGACGGAGGAGGAAAACGTGCTCCTTCGACTTGAAGAGCTCGATGCCCTCGAAGAAAAGAGGCTCGCGGTGCAGCAAAGTCTGGAGCTATACCGAGCCCAAATATCACGGGCCTATGACAAGATAACCCGCCTCCGCGCTTTCAAGAAAGGTGAATTGGTGTTGGTCCTCAAGAGACCGATCATCCCCAATCGACATGCCAAGGGAAAATTCGAGCCAAACTGGGAAGGACCATACGTCATTGAGAAAGTGTTCGACGGAGGATCCTACCAACTAATAAGTGCCGAGGGAGAAAGGCCCATGCCACCCATCAATGACCGATATCTCAAGAAATACTACACATGAATGCCCTAAGTCGCAGGCGAATTGAGCACATCAGCCCTACGGTCTGGATCAGACATCCTGCAAAACCGTATACAATCCACGGGCGTAAATGACCCCTATTTCTCCCAAATCCTGCTGGTGAGACTACTTTTAAAGTCCTACCAGCGGCAAAAAAAAAAGAAAAAAGAAAGAAAAAGAAAAAAAGAAGAAGAAATAAACGGTATGTCCACAAGCAAAACGGGCACGGATGAAAACCCGAAAGGGCTCCGTGAGTAAAAACAGCAGGACTACCGGCGAGTCTGTGAAAACCCGAAAGGGCGCAAACTCGTGAAAAGAGATGAAATACACTCGCAAAGTCCTCTCGACCTTGTGAGGAGAAAACCCCTGCGTGAGATCCTGATCCTTACGACTCACAATGGAGAAACACACTTAGGAATCCTCACGATTCCTATGGAGAAAATACACCAGCGGGATCCTTACGACTCGTAGGGAGAAAATGCTTTATGGGACCCTCACGGCCCATAAAATTGAAAAGCCTTAGGTGATAGGGACCCAAACCTGTCTCCTAAGCCATCGTTCCCCAACGGGCAACGCCAAATGATGAGTCGCTCCTGGCATTTCGCTTCAGTGTTAGCGGTGCTGATGCCGACCAAAAACCCAAATCCCAAGTCCTCCCAAGGCAAATGATGAGTTGCTCCTGGCATTATTCCAGTGCAGCAATGCTGATGCCAAACAAGATCCAAATTCCAAGTCCCCAACCCCAAAGTGGCGAATGATGAGTCGCTCCTGGCATTATTCCAGTGTAGCGATGCAGACGCCAACCAAATTCCAAATCCCATACCCCAACGGCGAATGATGAGTCGCTCCTGGTACCACATTCCAGTCCAGCGATGCAGACGCCAACAAAGCCCTGAAATTTTTCCGGCCCTACGGTCTGGATCATACATCCTGCAAAGCCGTATACAATCCACGGGCGTAAAACAATCCCAACCTCTCCCAAGTCCTACCGGTGAGACCACATTCAAAGTCCCAAAAAAAAATATATATATATATATATATATAAATAAATCCCAAATCCTCCCGGGGCAAATGATGAGTTGCTCCTGGCATTATACCAGTGCAGCAATGCAGATGCCAAACAAAAGCCAAAATCCCAAAATCCTCTAAATGACAAATGATGATTCGCTCCTAGTACTATATTCCAGTATAGCGATGCTGATGTCAACCTAAATCAAAATCAACAAGTCAACTTTCACTCCGACACCGCAAAAAGCGGAGCAAGTCAGAATCCAATCTCGACGCCGCAAGAAGCGGAGCAAGTCAAGTCTACCCCTGACACTGCAAGAAGCAGAGCAAGTCAAATCACGCATCGACCGTCCACGTCGCAAGAAGGGCAGAACCGACCGTCCAAGTCGCTAAAAGGGCAGCATCGACCGTCCAAGTCGCAAAAAGGGCAGCATCGACCGTCAACGTCGCAAAAAGGGCAGAACCGACCGTCCAAGTCACTGAAAGGGCAGCATCGACCGTCCAAGTCGCAAAAAGGGCAGCATCGACCGTCCACGTCGCAAAAAGGGCAGAACCGACCGTCCAAGTCGCTAAAAGGGCAGCATCGACCGTCCAAGTCGCAAAAAGGGCAGCATCGACCGTCCACGTCGCAAAAAGGGCAGAACCGACCGTCCAAGTCGCTAAAAGGGCAGCATCGACCGTCCAAGTCGCAAAAAGGGCAGCATCGACCGTCCAAGTCGCAAAAATGGCCGCATCGACCGTCCATGTCGTAAAAAGGGCAGTGCCAGTTTCCCGAAAGTTGGGAACCGAATCAAGTCGCCTCCACGTGAAAGAAGATCCATCAATTTCATGCACACGACCCACATATGTGGTGTGCATTTATTGATGGGGGCAATTTGTTGGGGTAAAAATTTACACCCCGGTTGACCAAGTCAAAATCAAAGTCAACCCCAAGCCAAGTGGGCCCGAGCCCAGATCCAGTGGGCCCATGCCCGGGTCGAGCCCGAACATGAAGCGGCCGGCCTTCCCCCATGCCAAGATAAAAATTTTGTAATAAATAATCTTGTTGTATTTCTTTTATTTTATTTTATGGATAAATGTAAGAAAAATAGGCATAAAGCCAAATTTTTGTAAAGCCCATGGCTTATGTGCAAAAAGAAATAGCACATGAGCCATGGGATAGGCAAAATGCCATTTTGTGAAGCCCAAGGGGCTATGTGTAAAGTGTGTAGCCTATAAAGGCAAGGATAATGAAATATCCCAACAACTTTTTCTCTCTCTAAAAAAAAAAACTTTCCAGATCTGAGATCTTTCTTCTTCTTCAAGGTTCCAAAACCTTCTTCTTTCTCTTGAATTAAATCAAGAGTTTTAATCTTCCTTTTATAAAACAAATTAGTTTTTCACCACAAAACCCACAAAGGGGAACTTGGTTCTGTCATCAGATCTCAAAAATGAGAGATTTTGAGATTTCACATCTCTTGATCTTCAAGATCCAGCAAGCAACAAGAGGAAGAAGAAGAACCCCTTCCATTAACCCCAAAACACATTCAGGAGTCCAACTCCTCTCTGATTTCTCTTTTGAGAAATCCCTTTTTAGGCTAAAAGCCCTCTTTTCCTCACCAGCACGCTAGCGCTCGAGCAATTTGCACCCACGTGCCGACACGTGGCGCGAGCGCTTGCACTGCGCAAGGCGCCCATTTGCCGACACGTGGCGCGCGCGCTTGCGCTGCGCAAGGCGCCCACGTGCCGACACGTGGCGCGTGCGCTTGCGCTGCGCAAGGGGCCCACGTGGCGCGCGCGCTTGCGCTGCGCAAGGCGGCCATTTGCCGACACGTGGCGCGCGTGCGCCTTGACGTTGGCCCTACGTATCCTTTGGATGTCTTTTTTTCCCCTTTATTCATATATATATATTCATATATATGTATATATATACATTTGTATACAAATGTACACATACACATACTCCGCAACATTCTCCCCCTCCAAAAATTTTTCGGGCCGGGGCGCTGCCTCGAACCCCGCAAGGGGGCTGCTAGCCCTCTTGACCCCCAGCCCGCTATCCGGGTAGCGGGACCCCCGTAAAAACTCTGCGTGGCTCCTGATATATCCAAAACCCCCCTTTCAAAACAGAATACACGCACACCGCACATTGGGATCGCATGACCAGTTTAACCCGTTAATCGGAGGTTCCCTCGCCCCAAAGGCGAGGGGTAATTAACGGCAGCTTAGTCCGCGGCTGCCGGAGATTCGGATCCCCACAATCATTAAACCCCGGCCTACCCTAGGCAGGGGGAATCTGTAGTACGCCTGACAAGCGCGCGCGTATTCCCATCTCACTGGGGTGACGAAAAATACCCTACACTAGCACCCTAAACTAAATGGAAAATCTAGTAGAGAATCATGAAGTAGGAATTTTGCTCACTTTAGAATTCTTTTTCTCACTCTATTTCTTTTCCTCACCAAAACCTAGAGAGCTTTCTCTTGTTGAAGATGAAGATGAAGAGAATAATGGATGACAGAGTGAATGGCAACCATGTGTGAGAAATATCTAATATAACCCTTGTAGAGACATAACCATGGCTAAAGATTAAGGTTAGGTTAATAAATATCTAATGCAAGAGAAATTACGTGGACTAAGTGAAGGGTTTCCACAAACTTCCAAAGCTTGCGACCATGCTTAATCCCACCAATTTATATTTGCATTAAATAAATAAAACCCTAATAATCTAATGGCATGGTATAAGTCTCATACACCTATGTAGTGTGTATCATCAAGCATGACACAAAAAAGAAAACACAAATAATATATATCACATATATATTAAGTGAGCACATGTGAGAAAAGAAATGCATAAGTGAGTAAATATTAGTTAATATAAATTAGCATATCAAATATACAATTCTAAATTAAATTATTAAATAAACCTTTGATTTAATAATTCGGCTATATCACATATAACTGACTAATATTATATGTATCCATTTATCGAATCAACACTTGATTCGATAACCCGGCTATATCACATATAACCGACCGATATCACATATCGTGAGAATAGAATACGGGATCACATACTCGTATTAATCTTGGTCCCACAAATATCACATATGTGCTTCTACTTCATTTTGCCTGAGCCAGAAAACCTCTGTGTAGGACTCCAAAGACTCGTCAATACGCCGGCAGTAGGAGATGATCATATCAAGCATCCACCAGCATTCAGCGGTACTAGCTGGACGTAACGGCTACCTGGGTTTAAGCGATCAGAAAACCATCAAGCAAGCCAGCTTATACTCCTGTAAATCCTGTCAGTTGCACTACCGTACAGTCCGGTCTCTTCGTCTGATATGTCACATATCCAGTTTAGGGGTGGTAAACGTCAGACTCCAGTAACCGATAAGTCATGCCGATGTGAGACTCATAACGGGTCGAGAAACTACTGATAACACTTACCAGTAGATTTCCGTAGCAGCCCTGGCCAGGGACTTCCTGTTATAGAATATCGAGCATAGCACAACATCAACCCCCAATACCGGGAGAGACGAAACCCCTTCTATCGCTCATTGCCTCCATGTGATTCGGGACAGTACCTAAAAGCCACCGTTTAGCACGTTCTCTTGAATTTGGTAAGGTGGAAATCAAAGCACAGTAGGAATCACACAAGACTCTATGTCGATCTCGGGTCTCACCGGAGAACTGCTATCTGACGATGGGTATAATACCAACTAGGAGTTCTCGGCGAGTCCGTTCAGTGTACCCAGTCTCCACTGAGCACCTGTATACCATCTTTGATGTCAAACACTAATGGATGTGGGATCATCCATCGCCCATCATATGGGTCAACAAGCGTATACGCTAGTCTACTCTGGAATATCGATGCCCTGTCTCGATACACCCTCGACTAGGAACAATTAAAGAATGTACTTGTGGACTACCCTGACCCCACTAGTATGATCTCCATCATAGTCCTAGTAGTCAAGTACACATCCTAAGGGCTTTATCAACATGTGAGAGCAAGACAGTATCACAATACAAGTCTGCATGTTAAGACAAAAAGAAAACAGATAGCATACTATCATGTCGAGCAAGAAAGTCCTTTCTATATTTATCCAATCATCCACTATAATATACATCATATGTACAATAATGGCCTCTAGGGCATATACATAACTAACACTTCGGTCTTCAAGCTTTGTCCTAAGCTCCTCGCGGCTTTCCTGATCAAGTTTGATCTCCGGTCTCCCTCCGTCGAAGAAGATCCACGTCGATGGTTCTTAATACGGGCCCTCGCCTCTAAGCCGAAGAACCTCGGGCATCCCGTTTGCTAGCATAGATGCCCAAGACGAAGTAGAGATAGTGTGTGAATACTTTGTCTCAAAACACCCATGAGTGGGATGGGTGGAGGTTGAAGAAGATGCCCATGGAGGATAGTGTGAGCTCAAGATAGAATCTGGTGAAGAAAATGGCTTATGTATTGTGGGAGATCTTTTGTGAGCACTAAAGAAACTCAAGAAAAAATCCAAGGCTAAAAAGGATCTGCCTCCTCTCACCAAATATATCCCACACAATAATTATAGCCCCAAAAGCAATCTATGTCACAATAAATGATCACAAGACCCAACACCATGAGTCACCAAGTGCATGCACTCACACTTTCCACCAATTAAACATTTAAACTAAATGTTTAATCCAACAAAAAGAAATGGCTTGAACTAAAGAAATCATATAACGAATTACAAAAATACCCCTCATCCGTATATACATACCCCCATCCGTATTCCGACTGAATACGAATACAATGAGACGAAAGTAGTCCAACAATATAATACTTGGTTCCGGCATAAACCAAAGCCCAATAGTATTATCCGTCAGATCATGATCCATACACTAGTGCACATATATGATCGAACCTGCCATAAAACCATACGGCCTCTACAACGTTTCGCCCGAACCAGGGAAACCCTCTGTGTGGGACTCTAAAGACTCGTCAATACGCTGGCAGTGGGTTTAACCGCAAGCACGTCAGTTGCACTAGCTGTAAGTAACGACTGCCCAGATATTGAGCGAAAAGGAGGCTGACGAGCAAACTCATCCTGAAACCCTACTGAGCCTGACAGTGACAATATCCGTGCAGTCCGGTCCGTTTGTCTATGAGTATCATATATCGAGTCTAAGGGCTGTTTAAAGTTATACCCCTAATAACGTGAAATTTAGTGTCAGCATGAAACCCTATCACCAACTGAGAAACTACCGATCTTATATCGGTAATTCTCGTCTAGCCCGGCCGAGAATTTTTAGTGAAGGCTACCCGTGCATTCCGCGACATCTAACCCCAATACTGGGAGAGACGAATCCCCTGACGATCTGCTCACTACCTCCATGTGGCTCGGGACTGTACCCAAATAAAACCTATTTGCACGACTCCTTTGAGCCGTGGTAGGGTAGTAATCAAAGCATAGTGGGAACTCACACGAGACAAATGCCTATCCAGGTCGATAGACTAACCTATACACATGTCACCAGGGAACATCTATCTGACAATAGGTATAATACAAACTAGCATGTTCCCGGCGAGTCCGTCCGGTGTACTCATAACCCAATGAGCACCTGTATACATCTTAGGTGAACCAACCGACACCAATGGCTTATGAGATCGGCCAACGTTCCTCGTCGGGGTCTCGATCCGTATACACTAGTCTACTATTGGAGTATCGATGCCCGGTCTCAAAACTCACACGACTAGGGACACTTTATGGATGTGCTTATAGACCACCCAACTCTCATGTATATGATCGCCATCATACTGCTAGTTGTCAAGCAAGAATCCTATGGGCTATATCAACATGTAATAGTGATCTGTAATTTCACCTGAAGCATATACACGATGATAAAAACAAACCAGATAGCATACTATCATCTCGAGTAAGACTGTTCTGCCGGTATTGGTCCTCCATCAATCATTGCAATCACGTGCCTGCAATCCAATAATTGACTTAAGGGCACTATAGCCAACAATCTTCCACTTGCACTTAAGTCTAATTATTGCGGTGTCGCATACTCACAGCCCGTGTGATACCGAAAACCCAACTTCTCTACTAATCAGTTTCAAAAAGCTCGTTTGTAAAAATATTGCGTTCGAGAAATAGCTGAGTGGATCCGCTCCAATGCTTCTTTCTATGTCTCATTTTATCTCAAGTTTGCAGAGAAAGCCATCTCCCAAAAAGAGCAATACCTGTCTTCGAATATGCTTGGATATCTGATGGGACCCAGTTCACAAATGAACACCAAATCCAGTAAACTTCTTAGACTGTATCATCAATTGAATTTAATCAGTATCGTGCGCCATGCCTCCCTCATTATCCGCTTGGACCACCTGTACAAACTACTGCCCCTCGTCAAGAGGGAAAACAATGACTCTAACAGTCACTCTGTCATCTAGGTCACTTTGGAAGCCTGGAATGATAACCGTCTCCCAAAGGAGGCTACTGTTATCAAATCCCTAGAACATCCACTTATGTTCATAAAATGCTTCAGAATGTTTCTCCAGGATTGGATTAATATATAAACTTTTTGCATCTAATGCAAAAACAACATCTAGTGTGGTACTTGACATCTCATGATTGACTCAATTGCCTAGCAAGTGATATGCCAATCATGCACATCCCTCTCTTCTTTAGTCTATAAGACACCTTTAGAGAGGGTTACTCCATCACCTATAGGTACACCACCAAGCCAGGAGTCTTTCATTCTAAAACACCTTTAGAATACTGTCGATGTGCCCAAATTGGGAAACTACCCAAATCTAGATCTAAGACCATAGATCTAGTAACCAGAATTCCTGATATAATATCCAAATCCTCTGTGGAGAAACCACTGTGTGACAACCACAGTATAACCGATCGTAGTATAGGAATTTCACTTCCTACAATGTGCATGTCATCCAAATACCAGGACATCATACCCTACTACCTTCTTAACAGATCCATCTACTATTCTGATGAAGTCAAAGCTTATGACTGTCACATCAAAAATAGATGATCTATCTCCGCTACACTTGCTCTAGTCTATAAATAGACATAAGCTACTTGTCCACTACGTTTCCGCTGCTCCCACCGACTACAACAACCCTCTGGCTGTGTCATATACACGTGCAATTCTAAAGCTAGTTTAGAACGACGCAATACATATCCTCTTGCCGGGTCTCATAGACTAGAACAACGGTAATGGGAAGTCTGGGTAAACAAGGACCTCCCTGTCACCGTCTTTGATGATACCGAAGTACCACTCGGGTGGCTGAGGTTACCCACCATATCTGCGGACTGGCCAACAGAATGTCAAACCTGATTGAATTTTTAAGTTCTATTAAATTTTCATTAATCGTTTGTGGTTCTGGAATCACTTCCAATTGTACCACACTCCTACTTCTGTTTTTTTGAAAAAATCCATTTTACTAAAACTGTGGCGAGTCAAGAACAATATCACTATTGATCTTCCAGATAATAGAAAGTTAACCCACGTTATAGCCCGGGATAACCCACAAACTGCCATTACAGAAACGTGCCTTAAGTCTTCCAGAGTCTAGTTTTAAGCATAAACCGGAGAACTCCATATACCTTAACATCGTTAAGATATGAACCATTCTATATACAATATAGAAATAGAGGCACCGATTTAATTGGAACTAGATTCAAATCATGCAGCTGTCTCCAGTGCATGTAAGCTAAATGGAGAGAGGCCGATCAACATTACTCAACTTAGGAGTGCATTCAGATACGAGTAACCTGAAAGAGAAGCAAGTTCTCAAAACCATTATTATCAACTGGATACCAAACAGAAGTATATACATCTTTGATCACCTTGAAGAATCCTGATACTTGCAACACATGGTTCTCTACTTTATTCATATACCTATAACTTCTCAAAATTTAGACCTTGTATTTCTACGAAACACTTGTCTAAAACTGAAGAAGTCACAAGTAAACAGAATATAGTATGAGTACCATCCCCTCTGTCCTAATGGACACTGGACAACATATAATACTTTGTATAAGTCTCCTGAGTTGAATAACTCAAACCCTGTGCGTCGTAGCTTGAAAACTGTACTATGGTTAAGAAGAATTACACCGCTGTTTAATGCTCCTTATCCAATCATCAACTAAAATAGGTAAATGTCATGGGCATAATTCAAAAAGTTATATCTCACTTTATGAAATAAATATACAGATATATCATTTTGAAATTGGTGCATAACAAGAGATATCAAAACCAAATATTTGCGGTCCGGCAAAATCCCAGGTGATTTCCACAAATATCACCAATTAAAATGAATTCTGATATAATGAGAATATAATCACCTAATTCCTAACAACTTACTCCCATTAATCATCTGTAAAACCTTACAGATGTGAGAGTCAAACCTGGTAAATACATACCCTGGAGCAAGGATCTAATTAGAAAATCAGTTTTCTATTAACAACGCACAGTGAAACCGAACCATGAAAATGTTTCGATGGGGTATCCGGGTATTCCTAGTAATGCCTCTTCCACTATCCGGATTCATAACTGTAACCGTATATTTCCTTTGCCATCTTTCCAAATCCCTTTATTTGTCTTTACTCATTACCTTCTGTACACCACCCTTAGGCTAAATGGTTTTCTTCTTTCTGTGCTGTTGAGAACCAGACTATGGTTTGGAAGAAGACTATCAAATAAGCATAATAGGTGTACTCACTAATCCTAGGAGCACTTGCAATTTGAGAGAAGGTAAAGATAAAAGACAACTGAATAAACCTTATTCTATTTCTCCCAAACTAGAATCCATCCACGAACTGGAACAAGTTTCTTCGAGTTCGTATGTAACTATATGGCGGATTATCCAATAACTGTGGATCTTCATATTGATACAGGGTGTTCTAGAGAAATTCAAAGGTGAATTAGGAGTGGCGATGAAATACGTGGTTTGGTCGTGAATGATAGCAGTCGCAATTTGCTTTGCCCTCTTTCCGATCCCTTTATTTGTCTTTACTTATTACCTTCTGCACACCACACATAGGCTAATTGGTTTTGTTCCTTCCCCACCTTTCGGCACCAGCCTATGGTTTGGAAGAAGACTATCCAATAAGCGCAATAGGTCTACCATTTCCTAATCCTAGGAACCCTCACAATCTGAGAGAAGGTAAAAGGAAAAGACAACTGAATCGTCCTACTCAATTTCTCCAGAACCGGAAACCAACCTCGAATCTGAAACAAGTTTTTTCGATTTCCTATGTAGCTATAAGATGGTCATATCAAATAAATATGGATCTTCGTAGTGATACGGAATGTTCCGGAGAAAAGAAAAGGGTAAAAGTAGGAGTGGCAATGAGGTATGCAACTCAGACAATCAAAAACTCAATAGGTTTTAAGAAGGTCCGGTTATCTTGGTTACTGAGTTATAGTCTAAGGTCAGGACTTGGTCGCGGCCAAAGAGAGAGAGAAAAAAAACACTCAGCGTGCACTCTAACCTAGATCAGAATGGTTAATCACTTTATCTAATCAGGATGTCCCCTACTGTATCCTTAAATTCCCCTCTAAACCTAAAAGAAGAATTAGTCAGGATTATCTAAAATCACCCGAGGAGTAAACCAACTCATCAGTGGCTATTAGGATCCAACTATCATCCCATGATAACCTGTTGGAATCGACTAAAGTTATCACTCTCCAGAAGGTATGGGCATATCTGGCAAGTTTCTTGTATGTTTGAAACTCCCGATGTGATTTTTACCCCATGCTCTTATGACCTTGATGAAGGCCAAGAAATCATAAGTCACATGTCAAGTTCTACCCGTCATTGTCCAGGTTAATTTGAACCCACCCGTACTCGCCCTTGATGAAGGCCAACAAGGCTATACGACTGTCCCAAACCAACGCATCTATCTAAGCAACAGAAAAGTAAGAAGCAGCTACCATACACTATGCCTTGACGAAGGCCAACAAACATAGCATGGATATTAAGTGCTACCTGTCTAAAATAATGGAGGGCTACAAATGGGTTTTAGAGAAAAACATTTAACGTAATGAACTTGATATCGTTGAAGGAACCGGATAGCTTTTAACAAATATATAATGGTGAAAACCTTTGCTAAAGAGCTCACTCCCGATGAAGGGATTTCGGCTCTTTCCCCGTAGAATAAGGTGTGGGATATTCTTGTTGGATATATGTATGCCCTAGAGGCCATTATATGATAGTGGATGTATTTGTACATGTATATATATTCTGTATACATTCTTGCTCGACATGATAGTATGCTATCTGGTTCTTCTTTATCTGACATGTTGATTTGATCATGCTTTTATTCATTCATACATTCTGATAAAGCCCTGAGGATATCGGCTTGACTACTGTGATTATGATGGAGATCATACTAGTGAGACATCTGTAGTCTATAAGCATATCCTGGAAAGTCCCTAGTCGTAGGTATATCGAGACGGGGCATTGATATACCAGAGTAGACTAGCGTATATGATACTAGACCCATACGATGGGCGATGAATGTTACCACATTCATCGATGTTTGACATCAAGATCATATACGGGTACTCAGTGGTGACTGGGTACACTGGACGGACTCACCGAGAACTCCTATATGGAATTATATCTATCGTCGGATAGCAGTTCTCAGGTGACACTGGTACAGGTTAGTCTGTAGACCCGAGATCGTCATAGAGTCTTGTGTGTTCTCCCACTGTACTTTGATTGCCACCCTACCACGGCTCTACTGAGTCGTGCAAACAGGTGTCCATTGGGTGTAGGGTTCCTAGGCACACTATAGAGGTCTCACAAGGCATCAACCATGCCCTTTTCAAATTTTATGGGTGCCGAGAAACCCTAATACGGATCGTTGACTAGAAATTTAGGCGATATACGAATCTAGTCAACAACTTAACTTAAGATAAGAAGCTACAACCTTTGTAGATCCGGATATCCACTTGCTTGGCTCCACGTAGGCATCCTCTCGCTGTCCATCTCGAATCCTGGACTCAATCGTCGGCTTGATCGGAGAAATGGGCGGACTAGGTCGTCGGCTTCGTGCCGAAGATGATCTACGTCGAGGCATCACAAGTTCAAGCTCCGACTTCACAAATTTGTGAAACTTGTGAAGAAAACACCCAAAACAACTTGGCAAGAGGTAGAGGGTGAAGAAATAGGTGGTGGGTTCTCTTTGGAATTGGATATCTCACTTTAGAACTCAAGTTGCCATTGATGGCATCAAGCTTTCTTGAAGAAGAAGATGATGAAGAAGAAGAAAGAATATGATAAGTGTTGAATTAAAATGAAAAATAATTCAATACTTATCATAAGCTAACCATAGTTGAGTGTAGAGAATAGACCATGGTTACTTGGATGGGTTAGGGTTAAGCATGAAGACAAGAATGGTTAAGAAGTCAAAGCTTCATGAAGCTTCAACTAGAAACAAACATAGCCACCATTCTTATCTAAATCTTTTCCAAATAAATAAACAAATAAATAAAAGCAAAAACCCTAATCATCTCTTAACCATGGTTTAATCCTTTACACTTAACCACATGATCAAGTATCATCAAACATGATACAAATATGTGCACAAAAATATATCACATATACAATGTGCATCAAGTGAGAAAATCCATTAAAATGAACCAATACTAGTTAATGCAAAGTAATATATCAAATATATAATTATACATTAAATCATTAAATCAACACTTGATTTAACGATCCAGTCATATCGCATATAACCGACTAGTATCCTATGTATCGGCTTATCGAACCAATCCTTGATTCGATATCTAGGTTATATCGTATATAACCAATCGATACATTCATCGCGAGAATTGAATACGGTATCACATACACGCATCATTCTCGGTCCTGTACATATCTCATATGCACTCCTATTTCATTTAGCTTGAGCCAGGAAACCTCTGTGTAGGACTCTAAAGACTCGTCAATACGCCGGTAGCAGATGATGATCATATCAAGTACCCACAAGCTGCAAGCGGTCTGCTAAACGTAACGGCCATCCGGGTATTGAGCGATCAGAAGATCGACGAGCTAGCCCGCTCACACTTCTGTGAATCCAACCAGTAACACTTACCGTACAGTCCGGTCTGTTCGTCTGATATGTCGCATATCAAGTCTAGGGGTGGTAAACGTCAGACCCCAATAACCGATAAGTCGTGCCGATGTGAGGCTCATAACGGATCGAGAAACTACTGGTAACACTTAACAGCAAATCTCTGATCAGCCCTGGCCAGGGACTTCCCTGTTACGGCCAATCGAGCACAGCACAACATCAACCCCCAATACCAGGAGAGACGAAACCCCTCCTATCGCTCATTGCCTCCATGTGACTCTGGACTGTACCCAAAGACCACCGTTTTGCACGTCCTCATGGACGTGGTAAGGTGGAGATCAAAGCACAGTGGGAATCACACAAGACTCTATGACAATCTCGGGTCTACAGACTAACCTGTACAAGTGTCACCTGAGAACTGCCATCTGACGTGAGGTATAATACTATCTGGGAGTTCTCGGCGAGTCCGTCCACTGTACCCAGTCTCCACTGAGCACCTGTATACCATCTCTGTTGTCAAACACCAATGGATATGGGATCATCCATTGCCCATCTCATGGGTCGAGAAGCATATACGCTAGTCTAAACTGGTATATCGATGCCCTGTCTCGATACACCTACGACTAGGGACCTTGAAGGATGTACCTATAGACTACCATGTCCCCACTAGTATGATCTTCATCATAGTCCAGGTAGTCAAGTACACATCCTAAGGGCTTTACCAACATGTAACTTTAAGACAGTATAAAGAGACAAGTGTACATGTTAAGATAAAGCGTAACCAGATAGCATACTATCATATCGAGCAAGAAAGTCATCTCTATATATGTCCAAGCATCCAATATAATATACATCATCTGTACAATACTGGCCTCTAGGGCATACATACAACTAACAATCTCCCACTTGCACTAGGGCCAGCTGCTGTAGTATCGCATACCGAGCATCCCGAAGAGTCTCTCAAACTGTATCTGGGAAATGACCTTCGTGAGTGGATCCGTCGTGTTATTCTTCGTGTCAACCCTCCTGACCTCGATCTCCCGGCGATCAACTATCTCCCGGATCATGTGATACCGCCTCAGAATATGCCTGGATCGCTGATGGTACCTGGGTTTTTTGGCCAAAGCCACCGCTCCATTGTTATCGCAATACAAAGGTATTGGATGCTCAATGGATGGAACCACTCCAAGTTCAGTAATGAACTTCTTGATCCAGACAGCCTCTTTAGCAGCATCGTTGGCAGCGATATATTCAGCCTCCATCGTCGAGTCTGCCATGGTTTCCTGCTTGGAACTCTTCCAGCTAACCGCCCCTCCGTAAAGGGTGAAGACAAAGCCCGACTGCGACTTAGAGTCGTCCTTATCACTCTGGAAGCTCGAATCGGTAAAGGACTCCACTTGGAGTTCTCCGTTACCATACACCAAGAGCATCTCTTTAGTCCTTCGTAAGTACTTGAGAATGCTCTTTACAGCTGTCCAGTGACTCTCTCCAGGATCAGCTTGATACCTGCTCACTATACTTAGTGAGTATGCTACATCGGGTCTGGTACATAGCATCGCATACATGATAGAGCCTACAGCCGAAGCATAGGGTATCCCTTGCATGTGAGCTCTCTCCAAATCAGTCTTGGGAGACATCTCTTTGGAGAGAGTGACTCCAGAGATCGTGGGCAAGTTCCCACGCTTGGATTCTTCCATACTAAACCTCTTTAGTACGGTGTCAATGTACCTGGATTGGGACAATCCCAAAATCCGTTTGGATCTATCTCTATAGATCCTGATTCCCAATATGCAGGAGGCATCACCAAGATCTTTCATTGAGAATCTTTATGATATGAAGAGCTTGACCGATTGCAGCATAGGAATATCATTTCCGATCAAGAGTATGTCGTCTACGTACAATACGAGGAAGACAACCTTACTCTCTGCCACCTTCTTGTAGATACAAGGTTCATCTGGATTTTTGACGAAATCAAACTCTTTGATAACGACGGCAAAGCAGATGTTCCAACTCCGCGATGCTTGCTTTAATCCATAAATGGATTTAAGCAGCTTGCACACCTTCCCGCTGCTCCCACTGTCTACGAATCCCTCTGGCTGAGTCATGTACATGCACTCTTCTAAATCACCATTTAGAAAGGCGGTCTTAACATCCATTTTCCAGATTTCGTAATCATGATATGCAGCGATGGCAAGCACGATCCGGATGGATTTAAGCATAGCCACTGGAGAAAAAGTTTCGTCATAGTCCACACCTGTTCTTTGACGAAAACCCTTTGCTACAAGTCTAGCTTTGAAAGTCTCCACTTTCCCATCTACACCAAGTTTCTTTTTGAAGATCCACTTGCTCCCAATGGGTTTTACCCCTTCAGGAGCAACTTCCAAAGTCCATACTTTGTTGGTGTACATGGATTCCATCTCGGACCGCATAGCATCCAGCCATTTCACTGAGTCCCTACTCATGATAGCCTGCTCGAAGCTAGTTGGGTCATCATCCTCCATGATGCAATCCTCGCTTCTACCGTCAATGAGAAAACCGTAGTATCTCTCAGGTGGACGAGAAACCCTACTAGATCGGCGGAGAGGCTGGGGTTCGTCGGGTACTACTGAATCCTCTGGTTCTACCAAGTCTTCTGTTATAGTTTGTGTCGCTGGAACCTCTTCCAGTTCTACCTCAATGCCACTTGTCTGTTTTATAAGAAAACTCTTTTCTAAGAAAGTGGCATGTCGAGAAACAAACACTTTTTGTTCCTCGGAGTGATAGAAGATATACCCTCACGAATGTTTGGGATATCCAACAAACTTACATAGAACAGACCTTGCCTCGAGCTTGTCTGGATTTTGTGTTTTAACATAGGCCGGACAACCCCATATCTGAATAAAATTAAGACATGGTCTCTTACCATTCCATATCTCATATGGAGTGGTTGGCACTGACTTAGTTGGAACTTGATTGAATAGGTATGCTGCTGTTTCCAGCGCATATCCCCAGAAGGAAATAGGTAACTCAGCTGTGCTCATCATAGAGCGCACCATATCTAATAGGGTGCGGTTCCTCCGTTCTGATACACCGTTGTGCTGTGGTGTATATGGAGGAGTCAGCTGAGAGAGAATCCCATTCTCTATTAGGAAGTCCAGGAATTCATTGCTCAAGTATTCACCTCCTCGATCAGATCGAAGGATTTTAATACTTTTTCCGGTTTGGTTCTCAACTTCTTGTTTATATTCTCTAAATTTCTCAAAAGCTTCTGATTTTTGTTTCATCAGGAACACATACCCGAACCTAGAGAGATCGTCAGTGAATGTAATGAAGTATGAAGAACCATCCCTGGCATGTTTAGACATAGGACCGCATACATCACTATGTATCAGTCCTAAGAGTTCAGTAACTCTTTCTCCGTGTCCTGTAAACGGAGTTTTGGTCATCATGCCTTTGAGACATGACTGCCAAGTGTCATAAGATGAAAATTCAAACGGATTCAAATATCCATCCTTATGCAACTTAGCCAGTCGTGTCGCATTGATGTGACCCAGTCTACAATGCAACAAGAAGGATTCGTTCAGTTCAGAACTCTTCCTCTTGTGTGTGTTAGTTATGCTCAGAACTGTTGATTGATTTAGAACATAAATACCATTGCATAACGTGCCTGATCCAACCAACTTTTGGTTACGGAAAATGTTCATAACATTGTCCTGTAATACAAAATTATATCCCTCTTTACTAAACAAAGAAACTGATATAATGTTGCACATCATGTTCGGTATATAATAGCATTCATTTAGAATCAGTGTATCACCATTTGGTAATACTAGGTGATATTTGCCAACTGCTTTGGCTGCAACATTTGCCCCATTCCCTACTTGAACGGAATGATCACCTTTTCCCAGTTCTCTACCTTTCCGTAGCCCATGTAACATCTTACATAAGTGGGATCCTGATCCGGTATCTAATACCCAGGACGTAGGATGAACTGAGAAACAGTTCTCAATGACAAACACACCCGAAGATGATGCATCAACATGCATGTTCTTCTTTTGGGCGGTGTGAGAATCCAGATATTCTCCTGTTTCCTGTTCATTCTTATAACACTTATAAGATAGAACGGGTTCAACGTTCCCCTGCACAGTATAACATGCGGGTTCAGTCAATACATCCATATTATTATCTTTATTAGGGCATGAAATGGTCGCTACCTGGAGAGAGAGAGAAGAAAACACTTTAGCGTAAGCTCGTGCAAGATCAGATTGGTTATTATCTTATCTAATCAGGATGGCTCCCACTGCTTTTTATCAAATCTTCCTTCAAACCCTAAAAGGAAAGATTAGTCGGGATTAATTACACACTACAAGTTCGCCAATCTTTCAGCCAGGCCAGTGTCGGTACTTTGAGGGAGGTCCCCCGTGCTTTCGCACGAACCTAATTAATGTAAACCTCGTTTTCCCAGAGGCGTAACCTCGTTAACACCTTTCTAGACACCTACTTGATCGGCTAATTGTAATGTGTAAAACTCTTCCAGGAGTAACTCTTACTCGCAGCGGGTATCGGGATCCAACTATCTCATAGAAGGTATGCAATCTCATTGCAAATTTCAACACTTGAAATTCCCGATAATATTTTGCCCCTAGCGTCCTATGACCTTGATGGAGGCCAAACAACCCATAGTACGCTAGTCAAGTTCAACCCGTCATTTCCTGATTGAATTAAACCCACCCGCACGACCCTTGACGGAGGCCAAACAACGCCGTACGAATACCCTAATCCAATCGCATCATATGCTAGCAGATAAGCACTAGTTAGCTACCGTACACAACGCCTTGACGGAGGCCAAACTACCGCAGCACGAATACTAACTAGTACTTATTTGAAATGACGGAGGGCTACGCAGGTTTTTCATAAAAACCATGAGCGTAATGAACTTGATATCTTTGTAGAATCAAATGAAGTTTTGAAATGGAGTGATTTTGAGGCTTTTCTAGTTTTGCTAAAGGGGTCACTCCCGGTGAAGGGATCGTCGGCCCTTTCCTCGATGAATGAGGTGCGGGATGTATCATATATATCACTGTGCAAAGCAGAAACTATAGAAGCAATCAAAAACAAACCGAGTGTGTAGCATCTGCCAGTTATCGCTAAAGGAGTCACTCCCGGTGAAGGGATCTAGGTCCTTTCCTCATCGAATAAGGTGCAGGGTATATCATATATACCGCTATGCAAAGCAAGAACTGTAGCTACCTGTTTTGTTTAAAATTTGATTCTACAACATCTTAGGTTTCTTTTCTTTCATTAATCACATTAATGAAGTCCCATCATTTAAGTACCTAAACATCACAGATAAATACGACGTACACTTATGCCATCCGCATTTGCCTCGATGTCCCCTCGTGCACCGTTAGGTTAGGTAACTAACGGCAGAGCGGGGCAGGGCTAGCGCGGGTGAAAAACATAAGTAACGTCTATATAATATATCATATATACTATATACTGTATTTATCACTGAACATCACATGATCACATCACAGATAACGCAGCAGAAGAAACATATGAAACATTGGATATACTAGGACGTCCGTGTTTTCAATACGAGCCAGTATAAAACACGGATTCCACGGTCGTGATGAATAGCCAATCCCACACCCCTAGACCCCTACGAGAGCGGCAAGTAACCCTACTAATTCTAGGGTTAGGAGACCCGGACTCGACTCCTCGAGATGGTCTCCCACTGGACCCTAGAACCCGGTTACTTGTGCTCCCCTTCTTGGGTCTTTCCTAGTGCAGAAAAGAAAATAATATACAAAAGGTGACAACTTCCGCAACCTGGAAGTGCCCCAAATAAAAGAATATTACATACAAGTTTTTACATGAATGAAAATGAAAAACACTCATCTCACATAAAAAACCCCGGCTATTCGAACACGACGATCCAATATATCATATCCAGCAACACATAACATCACATGTCATCAACGTAAGTAAATATGCGCATCCCAATTGTCATTGATGTAGGGTTCCTAGGCACCCTAATGAGGTCTCACAAGGCATCAACCATGCCAATTTCAAAAATTCTAGGTGCCGAGAAACCCGACTACGGATCGTTTGCTAGAAATCTAGGCGAAAAAGCAAACTAGTTAACACTTAACTAAGAGATACGGAAATACAACCTTTGTAGATCCGGTTCTCCACCTCCATAGCTCCGCAATGAAGTCTCCTCGCTGTCCATAAGAATTCCCGGGCTCTAGCGTCGGCTTCATCGGAGAATGGACGGGCTAGGTCATCGATGTCCATGCCGAAGATGATCTACGTCGAGGCATCGCTAAATCAAGCTCCGACTTCACCAAGTCAAGAAACTTGTGAAGAAAACACACTCTACTACTTGGAAAGAGGTAGAGGATGAAGAAATAGGAAGTGGGTAGACTTTAGAATTGGATTTCTCACTTGTTTTCATCAATCACCATTGATGAAGCAAGCTTCTTCAAGGAAGAAGAAGATGAAGAAGATGTATATTGTTATGATAAGTTATTTTCAAAATAGAAAATAAAAGGAATGCTTATCATAATCTAACCATGGTGAAGTGTAGAGAATCAACTAGGGTTGAGTGGAGTGGTTAGGGTTAAGCATGAGACAAAATGGTGACTAAGTCAAAGCTTCATGAAGCTTCAACATGCAAGTCCAAAATTAGCCACCATTTCATTTCTTTATGCTTAATATTTTTCCAAAATAAATAAATGAATAAATAATGGATAAAACAAAACCCTAATTTCCAATTTAACCATGGTTTAATTCTATACACTTAACCAAAAAGAATGTATCATCAAACATGATACAATCATGTGTACAAAAGTATATCACATATACAATGTGCACAAACCAAGTGAGAAAATCCGTTTAAAGTGAACCAATACTAGTTAATGCAAAGTAATATATTAAATATATAATTATGCATTAAATAATTAAATCAACACTTGATTCAATGATCCGGTCATGTCGCACACAACCGACTAGTATACAATGTATCGGCTTATCGAATCAATCCTTGATTCGATAACTAGGTTATATCGCATACAACCATTCGACACATTCATCGCGAGAATGGAATACGGTATCACATACACATATTATTCTCGGTGCCGCACATATCTCATATGCGCTCCTATTTCGTTTCGCTTGAGCCAGGAAACCTCTGTGTAGGACTCTAAAGACTCGTCAATACGCCGGCAGCAGATGATGATCATCTCAAACACCCGCAAGCCGCAAGCGGTCTGCTAAACGTAACGGCCATCCGGGTATTGAGCGATCAGAAGATCGACGAGCAAGCCCGCTCACACTCCAGTGAATCCAACCAGTAACACTACCGTACAGTCCGGTCTGTCCGTCTGATCTGTCGCATATCTCGCCTAGGGGTGGTAAACGTCAGACCCCAATAGCTCGATAAGTCGTGTCGATTTGAGGCCTATAACAATTCGAGAAACTACTGGTAACACTTACCAGTAAATCTCAGCAACCCTGGCCAGGGATTTCCTGTTATAGCCAATCGAACACAGTGCAACATCAACTCCCTATACCGGGAGAGACGAATCCCCTCCTATCGCTCATTGCCTCCATGTGACTCGGGACTGTACCCAAAAACCACCGTTTTGCACGCCCTCTTAGACGTGGTAAGATGGAAATCAAAGCACAGTGGGAACCACACAAGACTCTATGACGATCTCGGGTCAACAGACTACTCTGTACCAGTGTCACCAGAGAACTGCCATCTGACGTGAGGTATAATACCATCTGGGAGTTCTCGGCGAGTCCGTCCAGTGTACCCAGTCTATACTGAGCACCCGTATATCATCTCTGATGTCAAACACCAATGGATATGGGATCATCCATCACCCATCTGTATGGGTCGAGAAGGTATACGCTAATCTACTCTGGTATATCGATGCCCCGTCTCGATACACCCACGACTAGGGACTTTCAAGGATATACTTATGGACTACCATGGCCCCACTAGTATGATCCGCATCATAGTCCAGGTAGTCAAGCACACATCCTAAGGGCTTTACCAACATGTAACAGAGAGACAATCAGTATACACGTTAAGGTAAAGTTCAACCAGATAGCATACTATCATGTCGAGCAAGAAAGTCCTCCCTATATATGTCCCAGCATCCACTACAATATACATCCTATGTACAGTAATGGCCTCTAGGGCATACATATAACTAACAATCTCCGACTTGCACTAGGGCCATTTGTAGCAGTGGTTGTAGTATCTCATACTCAACCATCCCATAAAAATCTCTCTCTGGGAACAGGCCTTTGTGAGTGGATCCGCTGTGTTGTCCTCTGAGTCTACTCTCCTAACCTCGATCTTCCTGGAGATCAACCATCTCCATGATCAAGTGATACTGCCTTAGAATATGTCTGGATCACTGATGGGACCGGCGTTCCTTGGCATAAGCCACAACTCCATTGTCACACAATAGGAGGAACATAGTTCATCTCAAGAACCAATATACACCCAAACAGCCTCTTTGGTAGCATCTTAAGTAGCGATGTATCCAGCCTTTATCGTTTAGTATGTCACGGTATCTAGCTTGGAACTCTTCCAACATACCGTCCCTCCACTGAGGGTAAAGACAATGCCTGTGACTGACATTCAGTCGTCTTTATCACCCTGGAACCCTTCCAGTGATTCTCTCCAGGATCGGTTGATACCGTCTCACTACAACTAGTGAGAATCCTAACATCCACTTAGATCTATCTCATAGATCCAAAATCCAGGATTTAGTAGGTATCACTTTGATCCTGTGTGGACAATCATTGTGATAAGCGGAGATTGATCGAGCGTAGCATAGGAAACTCCTTCCCTATCAAGAGTATGTCATCCACGTACACTACGAGGATCACCACCATACTCCCTACTATCTTTTTGTTTATACAAGGTTCATCTACCATTTTGATGATGTCAAACTCTTTGACTAATCCATCAAAACAGATGTTCCAACTCCGCGATGCCTGCTTTATCCTATAAAGCATCTTGCACACGTTTCCGCTGCTCCCACTATCTACGAGGCCCTCTGGCTGTGTACTTATAGACACACTCTTCTAAAATATCATTTAGAAAAGCAGTCATGACACCCAACCACCAGATATCGTAGTCATGGTATGTAGCCGTGGTAAGTAGGATCTGGATGGAGTTAAGCATAGATCCTTAGAAAAGGTTTCATCATAATCCACGCCTGGTCGATGACGAAAACCTTTAACAAGTCAAGCTTTGAAAGTCTCAACTTTTCGATGTACACCAAGTAATCTTCTCAAGATATACTTGCTCCTGATGGGGATTTAACCCTTCAGATATAGCAACCAAAGTCCATACTTTGTTGGTGTACATGGATTCCATCTCAGATCACTAAGCATCCAGCCATTCTTACAGAGTCACACTCCTGATGGCCAGCTCGGAACTAGTTGGGTCATCATCTCATGATGCAATCCTCGCTCCCACTGTCATAGAGAAACCGAAGTATCTTTCAGGTGGGTGAGGAACCCTACTAGATCAGCGGAGAGGCTGAGGTTCGTTGGTATCTACTGAATCCCTTGTTTCAATCAAATCATCTGCTGTAGTTCGTATAGCTGGAACCTTTCCAGTTCTACATTACAGACCTTGCCTCGAGCTTGTCCGGATTTTGCTTTCAGACATAGGCCGGACAACCCCAAATCTTAACTAACTTAAGAAATGGGCTCTTCCTTTTCCATATCACATATGAAGTGGTAGGCAACTGATTTGATTGGAACCCTATTCAATAGGTATGCAACTTCGTAAGTGCATAACTCCCAAAAGGAAAAAGGTAACTCAGTATTACTCATCATAGAGCACACCATATCAAATAGGGTGTATCTGCTCCGCCCCGATATACCATCGTGCTATGGTATATACGGAGGAGTAAAGCTGAGAGAGAATCTCATTCTCCTTTAGAATAGTCCTGGAATTCCGTGCTCAAGTATTCTCCTCCTTGATCTCATCAAAGGACATAATACTTATACCCGTATTTTGGTTCTCTACTTCTCGCTTATATTCTGTGAATATCTCAAAAGACTCGGACTCATGTTTGAACAGAAAAATATGTCTGAATCTTGAGAGATTATCGGAGAATGTAATGAAGTACAAAGAACCTGTCCTGGCATGTGTAGACAGGGGACCTTACATACATCAACATGAATCATCCCAAGAGTTTACTAACTCTTTCTCTGTTTCCAGTAAACGGAGCTATGGTCATCTTATCTTTGTGACATGACTGGCGAGTTTCACAAGATGTAAGTTCAAACTAATTTAAATATGCATCTTTATGTAACTCTAGCCAGTCGGGTCGGATTGATCTGACCTAGTCTACAATACCTCAAGAAGAATTCGTTCATTTCTGAACTCTTCCTCTTGTGTGTGTTCCGTATACTAAGAACTGTAGTTTGATTTAGAACATCAATGCTTTTAGATAACGTGCCTGAACCGATCAACTTTTGATATAGGAAATGTTCAAAACATTATCCAACAATACAAAATTTTATCATTTCTTTACTAATAAAGAGAGTGATATGATTTTGTATATCAGGTTCGGTATCTAATAGCATTTGTTCAGAATCAATGTATTGGTAATACAGGGTGACAGTGACTAACAGACTTGGCTGCAACACTTGCCCCGTTTCCTGCCTCATGAAACTTATCACCCGTTCTCAGTTCTCTACCTATCTGTAGCCCTATGTAACAGATTACATATCTGGGATCCTGATCTGGTATCACATACCCAGGACGTAGAGGATACAGAGAAACAGTTCTTTGTAATGAACACACCCGAAGATGATGCATCAGCATGCACTCTCTTCGTTTGGGCGGCACGGAAATTCTGGTAATCCCCAATTTCCTGCTCTGTCTTATAACAATTATAAGTTGGAGCGGGACCAACGTTCCCCAGCTCAGTATAACAAGCGGGTTCGGTCAATATTCCGTATTATTATCTTGATTAAGGCATGATATGGTCGCTACCTGGAGAGAGAGAGAAGAAAACACTCAGCGTGCGCTCTTGCAAGAATAGATTGGTTTTATTTTATCTAATCTGGATGGCTCCCACTGCTTTTTATCAAATCTTCCTTCAAACCCTAAAAGGAAAAACTAGCCGGGATTAATTACACACTACAAGTTCGCCAATCTTTCAGCCAGGCCAGTGTCGGTACTTTGAGGGAGGTCCCCCGTGCTTTCGCACGAACCTAATTAATGTAAACCTCGTTTTCCCAGAGGCGTAACCTCGTTAACACCTTTCTAGACACCTACTTGATCGGCTAATTGTAATGTATAAAACTCTCCCAGGAGTAACACTTACTCGCAGCGGGTATCGGGATCCGACTATCTCATAAAAGGTATGCAATCTCATTGCAAATTTCAACACTTGAAATTCCCGATAATATTTTGCCCCTAGTGTTCTATGACCTTGACGAATACCAAACAACCCATAGTCCACTAGTCAAGTTCAACCCGTACATTTCTTGATCGAATTAAACCCACCCGCACGACCCTTGACAAATGCCTAACAACGCCGTACGAATACCCTAATCCAATCGCATCATATGCTCAAGCAGATAAATACTAGTTAGCTACCGTACACTACGCCTTGACGAATGCCAAACTACCGCAGCACGAATACTAACTAGTACATATCTGAAATGACGGAGGACTACGACAGGTTTTTCTGAAAAGCTATTGCGTAATGAACTTGATATCGTTGTAGAATCAAATGATTTTAAAATGGAGTGCTTTTGAGGCTTTTCTAGTTTTGCTAAAGGAGTCACTCCCGGTGAAGGGATCGTCGGTCCTTTCCTCGTCGAATGAGGTGCGGGATATATCATATATATCACTGTGCAAAGCAAAAACTCTTAAAAGCAATCAAAAGACAAACCGAGTGTGTAGCATCTGCCAGTTATTGCTAAAGGAGTCACTCCCGGTGAAGGGATCTCGGTCCTTTCCTCATCGAATAAGGTGCAGGATATATCATATATACCGCTGTGCAAAGCAAGAACTGTAGCTACCTGTTTTATTTTGAAATTCGATTCTACAACATCTTAGGTTTCTTTTATTTCATTAATCACATTAATGAAGTCCCATCATTTAAGGACCTAAACATCACAGATAAATACGACGTACACTTATGCCATCTGCATTCGCCTCGATGTCCCCTCGTGCACCGTTAGGTTAGGTAACTAACGGCAGAGCGGGGCAGGGCTAGCGCGGGTGTAAAACATAAGTAACGTCTATATAATATATCATATATACTATATATAGTATCCATCACAGAACATCACATGATCACATCACAGATATCGCAGCAGAAGAATCATAAGAAATATTGGATATACTAGGACGTCCGTGTTTTCAATACGAGCCAATATAAAACACGGATTCCACGGTCGTGATGAATAGCCAAACCCACACCCCTAGACCCCTACGAGAGCGGCAAGCAACCCTACCAATTCTAGAGTTAGGAGACCCGTACTCGACTCCTCGAGTTGGTCTCCCACTGGACTCCAGAACCCGGTTACTTGTGCCTTCCTCCTTGGGTCTATCCTAGTGCAGAAAAGTAAATAATATACATCAACGGTGACAACTTCCGCAACGTGGAAGTGCCCCAATAAAAGAATATTACATACAAGTTTTTACATGAATGAAAATGAAAAACACTTATCTCACATAAAAAAACCCCGGCTATTCAAACACGACGATCCAATATAACATATCCAGCAACACATAACATCACATGTCATCAACGTAAGTAAATATGCGCATCCCAATTGTCGTTGACATATAGCAACGAAACCGGCGATATCACATATTACACTTACGATCACAGAAAAGAAAGTGTAAAACTACAACAGTTGGAATCCGCAACCACCTCAGACATCGCATGCCTGACCAAATGAATTACTTAGACATCGCATGCCTAACAATTATAAACCCCGCATTTTAGTCTCAAAATCGAAAACTCTTTTCAATATCAAGTCGGGCAATTCAACAAGATTCCCGACATCCTGATCGAATGCTCGTCGCAAACTTTAGTAGGCGGCCGCACCCCCGATACCGTCGACGAAGTGCACCAAGGAGGAACACCGCTGCCGCGAGCACCCGAACGGATGCTTTCGGCGACGGGGTTCTCCTACAGTCACTTGGTCGGGGCTATGGAGTGAGGCTGTCTATTAAGTTTACCCGGCGAGTATCCGCGTACGCTACGTGATTGCGACGGACTTTTGATCACATCAAAATTCTGTGGCAACCGATCAAGTGAGACTAAACTGCTATGTTTATAACATTCATTCAGTTATCACATAACTACTTGTGAATTCCAATTATTGTATCACATTCCAGATAAAATAGAAAATGTTAAACTTTCCGATCGAGCAATCGAATACCCAAGTTTTCCCGAAACAGCTCAATACATGAAATAAGTCTAACAACATTCAGTTCGTGCCTCAGTACCAACGGTCCAGCCGTAGAAGGGTCAAGCCAACGCCTCACATGTGGCACGCCGTACTGCCCCAAACCCGAAGGTTCAAAGGGCAGTTCAAGACGGTCACATAATCGAGTTAAGGTTTGTTGTCTTCTAGAGTGTCCATCGCGTTACTTGCACTACTTCGAACGTCGTTAAACTACGGAAAAATCCAACACTTGGAAATTTCCCGACAGGGGAAAAATTGGGTATTTATATCCGGTCGAACTTTTTATCATATTCTAAAATTTATCCGGAAAGCCAAATAGACAAAATCTGATACCCCGATCGAAACACCGAATCCCCAAAACAACTCCAGAAAATTCAACTCTTGAATAAATTTTAAAAATACCCAGAAACTCCAGCATAATATAATAGAAGTTACTGTGCAATCAATTGAGGATGACGTCATCAAAGTGCGGCGGAACCGCCGCAGAAGCCAGGCTTCTGCCGCGCTTCCGCCGCGGTTTGTACTGTTCATGGAAAAAAAATTTCACCGTAATTCTTATAATTCCCTGCTGAGTTTTCTGCATATTTTTAATTTTGAAAAAACCCAGTTTTTAAAAAATGTACAGAGAGCAAGTTTGTGATCGGGTTTCGGGTTCGTTCGGACTTCAAACTCCGTCTAGACTTCGCCTAAGGCTCTAGCTAGGCTCTGATACCACTGTAGGGTTCCTAGGTACCCTAATGAGGTCTCACAAGGCATCAACCATGCCAATTTCAAAAATTCTAGGTGCCGAGAAACCCGACTACGGATCGTTTGCTAGAAATCTAGGCGAAAAAGCAAACTAGTTAACACTTAACTAAGAGATACGGAAATACAACCTTTGTAGATCCGGTTCTCCACCTCCATAGCTCCGCAATGAAGTCTCCTCACTGTCCATAAGAAGTCCCGGGCTCTAGCGTCGGCTTCATCGGAGAATGGACGGGCTAGGTCATCGATGTCCATGCCGAAGATGATCTACGTCGAGGCATCGCTAAATCAAGCTCCGACTTCACCAAGTCAAGAAACTTGTGAAGAAAACACACTCTACTACTTGGCAAGAGGTAGAGGATGAAGAAATAGAAAGTGCGTAGACTTTAGAATTGGATTTCTCACTTGTTTTCATCAATCACCATTGATGAAGCAAGCTTCTTCAAGGAAGAAGAAGATGAAGAAGATGTATATTGTTATGATAAGTTATTTTCAAAATAGAAAATAAAAGGAATGCTTATCATAATCTAACCATGGTGAAGTGTAGAGAATCAACTAGGGTTGAGTGGAGTGGTTAGGGTTAAGCATGAGACAAAATGGTGACTAAGTCAAAGCTTCATGAAGCTTCAACATGCAAGTCCAAAATTAGCCACCATTTCATTTCTTTATGCTTAATATTTTTCCAAAATAAATAAATGAATAAATAATGGATAAAACAAAACCCTAATTTCCAATTTAACCATGGTTTAATTCTATACACTTAACCATAAAGAATGTATCATCAAACATGATACAATCATGTGTACAAAAGTATATCACATATACAATGTGCACAAACCAAGTGAGAAAATCCGTTTAAAGTGAACCAATACTAGTTAATGCAAAGTAATATATCAAATATATAATTATTCATTAAATAATTAAATCAACACTTGATTCAATGATCCGGTCATGTCGCACACAACCGACTAGTATACAATGTATCGGCTTATCGAATCAATCCTTGATTCGATAACTAGGTTATATCGCATACAACCATTCGACACATTCATCACGAGAATGGAATACGGTATCACATACACGTATTATTCTCGGTCCCGCACATATCTCATATGCGCTCCTATTTCGTTTCGCTTGAGCCAGGAAACCTCTGTGTAGGACTCTAAAGACTCGTCAATACGCCGGCAGCAGATGATGATCATATCAAACACCCGCAAGCCGCAAGCGGTCTGCTAAACGTAACGGCCACCCGGGTATTGAGCGATCAGAAGATCGACGAGCAAGCCCGCTCACACTCCAGTGAATCCAACCAGTAACACTACCGTACAGTCCGGTCTGTCCGTCTGATCTGTCGCATATCTCGCCTAGGGGTGGTAAACGTCAGACCCCAATAGCTCGATAAGTCGTGTCGATATGAGGTCTATAACAATTCGAGAAACTACTGGTAACACTTACCAGTAAATCTCAGCAACCCTGGCCAGGGATTTCCTGTTATAGCCAATCGAACACAGTGCAACATCAACTCCCTATACCGGGAGAGACGAATCCCCTCCTATCGCTCATTGCCTCCATGTGACTCGGGACTGTACCCAAAAACCACCGTTTTGCACGCCCTCTTGGACGTGGTAAGATGGAAATCAAAGCACAGTGGGAACCACACAAGACTCTATGACGATCTCGGGTCAACAGACTACTCTGTACCAGTGTCACCAGAGAACTGCCATCTGACGTGAGGTATAATACCATCTGGGAGTTCTCGGCGAGTCCGTCCAGTGTATCCAGTCTATACTGAGCACCCGTATATCATCTCTGATGTCAAACACCAAAGGATATGGGATCATCCATCGCCCATCTGTATGGGTCGAGAAGGTATACGCTAGTCTACTTTGGTATATCGATGCCCCGTCTCGATACACCCACGACTAGGGACTTTCAAGGATGTACTTATGGACTACTATGTCCCCACTAGTATGATCCGCATCATAGTCCAGGTAGTCAAGCACACATCCTAAGGGCTTTACCAACATGTAACAGAGAGACAATCAGTATACACGTTAAGGTAAAGTTCAACCAGATAACATACTATCATGTCGAGCAAGAAAGTCCTCCCTATATATGTCCCAGCATCCACTACAATATACATCCTATGTACAGTAATGGCCTCTAGGGCATACATATAACTAACAGTTGACATATAGCAACGAAACCGGCGATATCACATATTACACTTACGGTCACAGAAAAGAAAGTGTAAAACTACAACAGTTGGAATCCGCAACCTCTTTAGACATCGCATGCCTAATCAAATGAAATACTTAGACATCACATGCCTAACAGTTATAAACCCCGCATTTTAGTCTCATTATCGAAAACTCTTTTCAATATCAAATGAGACTAAACCGCTAGATTTATAATATTCATTCAGTTATCTCATAACTGTTTGTGAATTCCAATTATTGTATCCCATTCCGGATAAATAGAAAATATTAAACTTTCCGATCGAACATTCGAACACCCATGTTTTCCCGAAACCGTTCAACACATGAAATTAGTTCAAAGACGTTCACTTCATGCCTCAGTACCAACGGTCCAGCCGTAGAAGGGTCAAGCCAACGCCTCACATGTGGCACGCCGTACTGCCCCAAACCCGAAGGTTCAAAGGGCAGTTCAAGACGGTCACATAATCGAGTTAAGGTTTGTTGTCTTCTAGAGGGACCATCGCGTTACTTGCACTACTCAGAACGTCATTAAACCATAGAAAAATCCAACACTTGGAAATTTTTCGGCAGGGGAAAAGTTGGGTATTTATATCCGGTCGGACTTTTTAACATATTCTAAATTCATCCGGAAAAACACATAGACGAAGTTTAACAATCCGATCGAATCTACGATTCCCAATGCAACCCCAGAATACTCAACTCTTGAGTCAATTTAAAAATTCCTAGAAAACTCAGCATAATTAAATAGGAGTTACTGTGCAAACAAGGAGGGCTGACGTCATCATCAGGCCGCGGAACCGCCGCATAAGCCATGCTTATGCCGCGGTTCCGCCGCACTATATACTGTTCATGTGAAAAAATTTGCACCGTAATTCTTAGAAATACCTGCTGAATTTTTTAAGCATTTTTAATCTTGAAAAATCCCAGTTTTTAGAAAAAGTCCAGAGAGCATGATGTGTTAGGGTTTCGATGGGTATTCGGGTTTCAAACGTCGTCTAGACTTCGCCTAAGGCTCTAGCTAGGCTCTGATACCAATGTAGGGTTCCTAAGCATGCTAATGAAGTCTCACAAGAAATCAACCATGCCCTTTTCAAATTTTACGGGTGCCGAGAAACCCTAATACGGATCGTTGACTAGAAATTTAAGCGATATACGAATCTAGTTAACAACTTAACTTAAGATAAGAAGCTACAACCTTTGTAGATCCGGATATCCACTTCCTTGGCTCCACGTAGGCATCCTCTCGCTGTCCATCTCGAATCCTGGACTCAATCGTCGGCTTGATCGGAGAAATGGGCGGACTAGGTCGTCGGCTTCGTGCCGAAGATGATCTACGTCGAGGCATCACAAGTTCAAGCTCCGACTTCACAAATTTGTGAAACTTGTAAAGAAAACACCCAAAACAACTTGGCAAGAGGTAGAGGGTGAAGAAATAGGAGGTGGGTTCTCTTTGGAATTGGATTTCTCACTTTAGAACTCAAGTTGCCATTGATGGCATCAAGCTTTCTTGAAGAAAAAGATGATGAAGAAGAAGAAAGAATATGATAAGTGTTGAATTAAAATGAAAAATAATTCAATACTTATCATAAGCTAACCATAGTTGGGTGTAGAGAATAGACCATGGTTACTTGGATGGGTTAGGGTTAAGCATGAAGACAAGAATGGTTAAGAAGTCAAAGCTTCATGAAGCTTCAACTAGAAACAAACATAGCCACAATTCTTATCTAAATCTTTTCCAAATAAATAAATAAATAAATAAAAGCAAAAACCCTAATCATCTCTTAACCATGGTTTAATCCTTTACACTTAACCACATGATCAAGTATCATCAAACATGATACAAATATGTGCACAAAAATATATCACATATACAATGTGCATCAAGTGAGAAAATCCTTTAAAATGAACCAATACTAGTTAATGCAAAGTAATATATCAAATATATAATTATACATTAAATCATTAAATCAACACTTGATTTAACGATCCGGTCATATCGCATATAACCGACTAGTATCCTATGTATCGGCTTATCGAACCAATCCTTGATTCGATATCTAGGTTATATCGCATATAACCAATCGATACATTCATCGCGAGAATTGAATACGGTATCACATACACGCATCATTCTCAGTCCTGTACATATCTCATATGCACTCCTATTTCATTTCGCTTGAGCCAGGAAACCTCTGTGTAGGACTCTAAAGACTCGTCAATACGCCGGTAGCAAATGATGATCATATCAAGCACCCACAAGCCGCAAGCGGTCTGCTAAACGTAACGGCCATCCGGGTATTGAGCGATTAGAAGATCGACGAGCTAGACCGCTCACACTCCTGTGAATCCAACCAGTAACACTTACCGTACAATCCGGTCTGTTCGTCTGATATGTCGCATATCAAGTCTTGGGGTGGTAAACGTTAGACCCCAATAACCGATAAGTCGTGCCAATGTGAGGCTCATAACGGGTCGAGAAACTACTGGTAACACTTAACAGCAAATCTCTGATCAGCCCTGGCCAGGGACTTCCCTGTTACGGCCAATCGAGCACAGCGCAACATCAACCCCCAATACCGGGAGAGACGAAACCCCTCATATCGCTCATTTCCTCCATATGACTCGGGACTGTACCCAAAGACCACCGTTTTGCACGTCCTCATGGACGTGGTAAGGTGGAGATCAAAGCACAGTGGGAATCACACAAGACTCTATGACGATCTCGGGTCTACAGACTAACCTGTACAAGTGTCACCTGAGAACTGCCATCTGACGTGAGGTATAATACCATTTGGGACTTCTCGGCGAGTCCGTCCAGTTTACCCCGTCTCCACTGAGCACCCGTATACCATCTCTGATGTCAAACACCAATGGATATGGGATCATCCATTGCCCATCTCATGGGTCGAGAAGCGTATACGCTAGTCTACACTGGTATATCGATGCCCTGTCTCGATACACCTACGACTAGGGACCTTGAAGGATGTACCTATAGACTACCATGTCCCCACTAGTATGATCTTCATCATAGTCCAGGTAGTCAAGTACACATCCTAAGGGCTTTACCAACATGTAACTTTAAGACAGTATAAAGAGATAAGTGTACATGTTAAGATAAAGAGTAACCAGATAGCATACTATCATATCGAGCAAGAAAGTCATCTCTATATATGTCCAAGCATCCAATATAATATACATCATCTGTACAATACTGGCCTCTAGGGCATACAAACAACTAACATTGGGTACAGTCCCGAGACACACGAAGGCGATGAGCGATAGGAGGGGTTTCGTCTCTCCCGGTATTGGGGGTTGATGCTGTGCTGTTCCCGACTGGTTATATCAGTAAGTCCCTGGCCAGGGCTGCTGAGATTTGCTGATAAGTGTTATCAGTAGTTTCTCGATCTGTTATAGACCATTCACCGGCACGACTTATTGAGTTATTGGGGTCGACTATCCCTAGGCTCGATATGCAGCATATCTGACGAAGAGACCGGACTGTACGGTAGTGTTTCCAGATGGCTCGACGGGAGTTGTAGCAGGTTCGCTTGTTTTCTTCTGATCGTTCAATACCCGGATGGACGTTGCGTTTAGCTGACCGCTTGCGGCTTGGGGGTGCTTGATATGATCATCACCCACTGCCGGCGTATTGATGAGTCTTAGAGTCCTACGAAGGAGTTACCTAGTCCAGGCGAAACGTTGTGGTGCGCGTATGCGATATGTGCATGGACCCGATTAAAATGCGCGTATAGGATACCGTATATTGATCGGGCGGCTTGCTTTTGGTGGGGTCATATGTGATATGGCTGGATTCATAAATCAAGTGTTGGTTTATCATTTAACCATTAGTTTTCTCACTTGAAATCCTTTCTTGTACATGATGGATGTATGCATGCATGTATGTTTTCTTTCTTTTAGTTTCATGCCCATATGGATGTGCATACATACATACATACATCATCTATCATGGTTGCTTATACAAAGAAAATGGTGGCAATATAAGACTCACACCATGAGTTTTTAATATGGATTATTATTCTATTTATACTAAAACAAAAGGAAAGAAAAAGGGTTGATTATTGGATTGTTTCTACACTCTTCTTCATCTTACCATGCTCACCCACTATTTAACCCTTGGTTATTTTTCCTTAGGTGTTTTAAACTATGATACAATAATATCTTTATATTCTAACCATTGTTTAAGATGAGAAGAAATAAATATATATTGATATATTTTCATTTCTTTTCATAAGTTAATCTTTTCTCTTCATCTAAAAGAAAAGCCATCATCTTCTTCTTCCTTCTTCCTTTGCTCTCTAGTTTTTTATAGTGAGCAAAACACACATCAAGAAAGGTTTTTGAAGTGAGAATTAGAACCACAACATCATTCTACACAAGTCTAGCCCACTTGTTTAGAGTGTTATCTTCTTTTCTTCTCTTGGAAAGTGAAGTCGATAGCTTGGACGAAGGAGCTTCGGGTGGATCGTCGTGGACACTAGAAGACTTCAAGGGAACCTTCCTCCAACACCCAAGAGGCCAAAGAGTCTAGCGAAGGGAGCTACAAAGGTTGTACTCTCGAAACCCTAGTCTTTGTTGCCTTTAATATTTAGAAACCCTAATTTTCTAGAATCGATCCTTTGTATGCTTGCTTAGCACCATAAAAATTTGAACTTTGTGACATGTGATGTTTCCAAACTCTACATAGGGTGCTAGGTAAACCTAACATTGGTATCAGAGCCGACCTAGAAGTTTATGCGACACTTTTATGGAGTAAAAATTCCGATCGAACTAAAATACGACGTCTCGAGACCTTCTCTGGACATTTTTTAAAATCTGACATTTTCAGAATTAAAAATACTTTAAAAATATGCAGGATAATATAAGAAATACTGTGAAATACGAACCCATGATCCGTACAAACCGCCGCGGAACCGCAGCCAATCCTTGCTTAGGTCGCGGCTCCGCGGCCGTATAGAGGATTCATGTCTTCCTTTTTCCACAGTAATTCCTAAAACTGCTTGTATATTGTTTTTAGGTATGTTTAATCTGAATATAGTACTGTATATTCTGGAGATGGTTTTGGACTCGGCGATTCGATCGGAATTTTAATTTCGTTGTTTTTCCGGGTAAATTAGAAAGTATTGAAGTGTTTGAACAAGTATCATTTGCTCGCTATTCACGGGGTTTAAATATTTTGGAAATACATGCAAGTTTTATGGTGGACCCTCTAGAAGATAACAAACCTTAACTCGATTATGTGACCGTCTTG
The DNA here is from genome assembly GCA_030015575.1 of Agapanthus africanus. Lineage (NCBI taxonomy): Eukaryota > Viridiplantae > Streptophyta > Magnoliopsida > Asparagales > Amaryllidaceae > Agapanthus > Agapanthus africanus. The sequence goes on along the minus strand of JASDDO010000029.1, from coordinate 159,456,922 downwards.
AACTGCCCTTTGAACCTTAGGGTTTGGGGCAGTACTGTTGGGGATAGTGCCCTCAGAGTCAATTATTAGGTCATAGGTACGTGATTGTAATGACTGAGGGAGGACCTATCCCGGTAGGACAGTCTTACTCAAGATGATAGTATGCTATCTGGTTTACCTTTATCATCGTGTACTGCTTTAGGTGACCTGACACGTCGCTATTACACGTTGATAGTGCCCCTAGGATTCTTGCTTGACCACCAGCAGTATGAGGGCGATCATATAAGTGGGAGCTGGGGGTCTACAAGCATATCCTTAAAAGGTCCCTAGTCGTGGGAGTTTCGAGACCGGGCATCGATACTCCATTAGTAGACTAGTGTATACAGTCGAGACCCCGACGAGGGGCGGTGGCCGGTCTCACAAGCCACTGGTGTCAGTTGGATCACCTAAGATGTATACAGGTGCTCATTTGGTTATGAGTACACCGGACAGGACTCGCCGGGAACATGCTAGTTGGTCATATACCAGACGTCAGATGGCAGTTCCCTGGTGACATGTGTGCAGGTTAGTTCATCGACCTGGGGATCGTCATTTGTCTCGTGTGAGTTCCCACTGTACTTTGATTACTACCCTACCACGGCTCAAAGGAGTCGTGCAAACAGGTTTTAGTTGGGTGCAGTCCCGAGCCACATGGAGGCAGTGAGCGTATCTTCAGGGGTTCGTCTCTCCCGGTATTGGGGGTGAGGTCGTGCTGTGTCTAGGAGAGCAATTACACGAAGCCCTCGGCCGAGGCAAGGAGATTTACTGGTAGGTATTCTAGTAGTATCTCAGGGTGTTCTGGGCTACACTCCGACACGACTTGTACCGCTTTTGGGGGTCTGACTTTTACCAACCCCCTAGGCCCGCCATGCGATGCTCATAGACGAACGGACCGGACTGCACTGATATTGTCACTGACAGGCTCAGTAGGGTGTCAGGCTGAGTTCGCTCACGGACGTCCCTTTTAGTCAATACTTGGTAGCCCATTAAGTATTGGCTTATACCTCTGACGTGCTAGTGGTTAAATCCACAACCGAAGTGTTGACGAGTTTTTAGAGTCCCCCACATTCAGTTACTCAGCTTTCGGGCGAAAGGTTGTAGAGGCCGTATGGAGATAAGGCAAGGTCCGATCAGATACGTGCGGTATTGCACGGATCAGGATCGGACAGTCTATACTATAGGCCGTATGGTTATATGGCAGGGTTCGATCAGATACGTGCGGTATTCCACGGATCAGGATCGAACAGATATTACTAGCCGGTTTTGGTATAAGCCGGATTCTAGTATAGTACAGTGGAGATTTTGTCTCATTGCATTTGTATTTCGGTCGAAATATAGATGCGGGTGTGTATGCACAGTATTGGGGTTTTCCTGTAATTTATTACGGGACCAGTTTTCTGGAGTTGCCAGTTTGCTTTCCGTTTCGGCCAATTTCCATTGTTCCGTTCATTGGCCGAAGATTGGTGGAGGAGGGTTTATTTGCATTGTTGCAAATAGACTTTTGTGGAGGGGGTCCTTGCATATTATCATGTCATGATTATAGCACCATCCATTGACTTGCTTGACTTCATATTTCATGATGGATTGACTTTGGATATCATCATGGTTGATGAGTGATAGAAGAGTGTGGTTTTCACCTTGCTATCATTGGTTCACATGATTGTTTTTCCCTCTCTCTTGCATGATTGAGTTTCCCCCCCATTCTTTTAGCTATCCATCTCATTCTCTCCATTCTAGAGGTGCATGGCCGGCCACTCATTTGGGGTGGGCTGTCCAAATTATTTGGGGAGGTATTTTTGTTCATATCATGCTCCAAAATACCCCAAGCTCCTCCACACTTTGTTCTTGTTTCATCCCTCCACCAATGGCAACCTCCACTACCCCAAAAAGAGACACAAGCTCACTACATATTCTACAACGAACCTTGGGCACGTCGAGTAGCCGGCTTCGTGCCCGAGTTGCCTCGGCATTGAGGTGGGAGCCCGTAAACGATGTAGGCGACGTGGTGCACTTCCGGCGACGAGGAGGAGACGGACGGAGATCCCGCGAGGAGATCGGATTGGAGATGAAGACCGGAGGACTTGGATCGTCGGTATATCTCTTTCCCATCTTCTAGTTAGCTTAGACTTGTTAATGGTAACGATCCGGGTGTTTAGTGCGCGGTGGTGCCGGTTTGCTAAGTCCGCAAAATTTAAGTTATTCACCGTTTCCGCATTCCGGCGTCGGTTTGACGGCCGGGGCGCCGCCGTGCACTCACAGTGGTATCAGAGCCTCCCCATTAACTTAGTCTAGCTTTGTGTAATGTGTTTGCATTTCCGATCGATCAAAAAGTTCCAAAACCCGTATTTTGATCACATCAATTTTCTGTTGGAAATTTTTGGTCTCGAAAAATTTTTCAGGTTGTAAAATATTGATGTACTGGAAAATCTAAGAGCTCTGTAAAAATTCGATGAGGTGACTCCACAGTGGGAGCGCGGAACCGCCGCGAAACCCCCCTTCCCGCCGCCCTTCCGCCGCACACTGTGGGGATCACTGCACCATTTTTTTCCAGTGGCTTTCTGGGGTTAAAAGTGGGGGTTTGGAATATTAAATTTGGGCCCAGGATTTCTTTAACTGCTGCAGTATTGTTTGTGGGCCCACTTGTTAAAGTTTGATCAATCGGAATATTTTAAACACATTTTTCACAGTATTTACATTATATCTGCGACCGTGAATGTCACTCGATCGGTAAATCCGGTCTAACTGCTATAGCCCGGTTAGACGGATTTGCGAACGTGACTTTCACGTTGATGTTCTATGTATTTGCTGTGATGTTGCGGATCGGTCGGGGGGATAGCCTGGATGCAATGCTAGTACAGTTGTGGTGGTATTATGTACATTTGTTATTGCGGGGCGAGCGTCCGACATGTGGACTGCCGTCACTGCCTGTTTGTATTATTATTTTGGGGCACGACCTGGTTGCGGTCGATGTACCCGGTGTATGTATATTTTACTTTCTGTACTAGGATTACCCCGCGGAGGGGTGCACGGACAGCCGGGTTCTGGAGGGCAACAAGCCCGCATCTCATGGCATTGAGACGGAGGGGGCTTCACTCTAGGATTGGCGGGCTATTCGCCGCACTCGTAGGGGGTAGAGGTTGACCCAGGAGGGGTGCCCAAGTTACCGGATTCCGTGAAGTGCTGGGTGGTCCATTCACGGTGCTGAAGGGGGCTGCCTCGCTTCAGGTTTTGGCGGGTAACTTGCCGCGCCCGTAGGGGTCTAGGTTTTCATTGCACAGGCTATCCACACGACCAGGGGAACGTCGGGTTTCAGTAGTGGCTCTGTGAAACCCGGGGATCCCAGATATCTGTATTGTTTCTGTGATGCTGTTCATTCTCTGTGATGTTGCATTTCATTCACGCCTTGAGCGAATATAATATATTGGTATATATATTAGTAGATGTTGTATATGTTTTGCATCCGCGCTAGTCCAGTCCCCGCTCTGTCGTTAGTTAGCTAACCTAACGGGTAATGACGGGACCCAGTGGCAAATGCGGATGGCATATACGTACATCAGTATATTTTCGTTCTTTTTGGTGTGATCAATTGATGGGACTGCATTGATTCGGATCAATGCAAGTTAAAAACAAACCTAATCTGATGTTGTTGGAACACTTTTTCAAAAAGCTGTTATTGCAAGGACGTTCACTTTTGTTTTGCATCGTGATATTCAGTTGGAATATCCTGCTCCTCAGTCGACGAGGCAAGGGCCGAGATCCCTTCACCGGGAGTGACCCCTTGGACAAAAAGTTTGCGTCAGGGCATTAACTTCACTATAGCCGATTACTTTTGCTTTGCATCGTGGTATTCATTTGGAATATCCTGCACCCCATTCTACGGGGAAAGAGCCGAGATCCCTTCACCGGGAGTGACCTCTTTAGCAACGGTTTTCGTCACTATATTTTCAAAAAGCTATCAGTTCCTTCAACGATATCAAGTTCTTTACGTTAAAGGTTTTCGCCAGAAACCATTCGTAGCCCTCCGTCGTTTCATATGGGTAGGCAATAGTATTCAAGCTGTGTTTGTTGGCCAAAGTCAAGGCACAGTGTTTGGTAGCTGTTGGTTATTCATATGCAGCATAGATAGATGCGTTGGTTTGGGACAGTCGTATAGCCTTGTTGGCCAAAGTCAAGGGCTTGTGCGGGTGGATTCAAATCAACCTGGAGAATGACGGGTAGAACTTGACATGTGACTTATGATTTGTTGGCCAAAGTCAAGGTCATAAGAGCATGGGGCAGAAATCACATCGGGAGTTTCAAAAGTACTGAAACTTGCCAGATATGCGCATACCTTCTGGAGTGTGATACCGTGAGCGGATTCCGTCACGTTGTCATGCGATGAGAGTTGGATCCCGATTCCCACTGATGAGTTAGTATACTCCTCGGGTGATCCCGACTAATTCTTCTTTCAGGTTTGGAGGAGAATTTGACGGTACAGTGGGAGGTTTCCAGATTAGATAAATTGGTAACCATTCTGATCTAGGATAGAGTGCACGCTGAGTGTTTCTTTTCTCTCTCTCTCTTTGGCAGCGACCATTGACCCGACCCTAAGACTTTGACTCAGTGACCAAGTTGACCGAACCTTCTAAACACTGGCTTTTGGATTGTCAGAGTTGCAAACCTCATTGCCACTCCTACTTTTACCCTTTTCTCCAGGACACCCCGTTTTACTACGAACGTCCACTTCCATTGGACAAAACCATCGTATGATTAGATACGAACTCGAAAGAATTTATTCGAGGATGGTTTCCGGTTCTGGAGAAAACGGATAGAATTATTCAGTTGTCTTTTCCTTTTACCCTCTCTCAGGTTACGAGTACTCCTTGGTTTAGGGGTAGTACACCTATTACGCAAATTGGATTGTCTTCTTCCAAACCTTAGGCTGGTGCCGACCGGTAGGGAATGAAGAAAACCAATTAGCATAACGATGGTGTGCAGAAGGTATTAAGTTCAGACAAAGCAAGGGATTAGTAAGAGGGCAAAGTAAATTGCAACAGATATTCACGACCAAACCAAATATTTCGTTACCACTCCCAAATCACCTTTGTATTTCTCCAAGACACTCCGTATCACTACGAAGATCCACAGTTTATTGGATACTCCATCGTATGGTTATATACGAACTCGAATGGAACTGGTTCCAGTTCGGGGATGGATTCTGGTTCAGGAGAAATAGGAATAAAGTTTATTCGGTTGTCTTTTATCTTCACCCTCTCTCATTGTGAGTGCTCCTAGGATTAGGACAGTACACCCTTTATGCTTTTTGGATAGTCTTCTTCCAAACCATAGGCTGGTGCCGAACGGTAGGGAAGGAAGAAAACCATTTGGCTTAAAGGGGTGTACAGAAGGTAAAGACTAAAGACATATGAAGGGATTTGGAGAGGTGGCAAAGAACTATACGGTTACAGTCGTGAATCTGGAAGAGGCATTACTAGGAATACCAGAATACCCCATCGGAACATTTCAATGTTTCAGTTTCACTGTGTAATGTTAAAGGAAAACTGATTTCCCGATTAGATACTTATTCCAGGGTATGTATTTACCAAGTATGATTCTCACATCTGTATGGTTTTACAGATGATGAGTGGGAGTAAGTTATTGGGAATTGGGTGATCATCCTCATTATATCGGGATTCGTTGTAATCGGTGATATTTGAGGAAGTCACCTGGGTTGTTTGCCGGTCGGCAAATATTTGGTTTTGAATATCCGCTTTCATGCACCAATTTCAAATTGATATATCTGTACGTCTATTTTCATAGAGTGAGATATACCTTTCTGAAATTATGTCGATGACATTTACCTATATCAGTGGATGGTTAGGTAAGGAGCATTAAACAGCGGTGTAATTCTTCTTAACCATAAGTACAGTTTTCAACCTACGACACATAGTGAATAAGTTATCAGACTCAAGGGACTTATACAAAGGATTGTATGTTGTCCAGGGTCCATTAGCACAGAGGGGTTGGTCCTCGTACTATATTCGGTTTACTTATGACTTCTCTAGTTTTTAGACAGGTGTTTGGCGGAAACACAGGGTCCGAATTTTGAGAAGTTATAGGTATTTGAATAGAGTAGAGAACCAGGTATAGCAAGTATCGGGATTCTTCAAAGAGATCGAAGATATAGATACTTGTGTATGGTATTCAGTTGATAGTAATGATAAAGAGATCTTGCTTCTCTTTCAGGTTACTCATAATTGGAAGTATTCCTAAGTTGAGTAACGCTGATCGGCCTCCTTCCATTTAGTTGACATGCGCTGGGGATAGCTGCATGATTTGAATCTGGTTCAATTAAATCAGTGCCTCTGTTTCTATATTGGATATAGAACAGTTCATATCTTAACATTGTTAAGGTACGGGGAGTTGTCCGGTTTATGCTTAAAACCAGACACTGGACAACTCAAGGCACGTTTCTGTAATGGCTGTTTGTGGGTTGACCCAGGCTATGACGCGGGTTGACTTTCGACCATCTGGATGAACAATAGCAATATTGTTCTAGACTCGCCACAGTTTTAAATAAAATGGACTTTTTCAGAAAAACAGTAGTGGGAGTATGGTAGAACTGGAAGTGATTCCAGAACCACAAACGATTACTGAAGATTTGATAAGGAACCTAAAGATTCAATCTGGATTGACATTCCATTGGCCACTCCGCAGATAAGGTGGGTAACTTCAGGCACCCGAGAGGTACTCCGGTAGCCTCAAGGACGGTGACAGAGAAGTTCTTGTTTTCCCACAATTGCCATTGCTGTTGCTCTAGGTTACGAGACCCGGCGGGAGGATGAGTATAGCGTCATTCTAAACCAGTTTTAGAAGTGCACGTCTATATGACTCTGCCAGAGGGTTGTCGTAGTCAGTGGGAGCAGCGGAAGCATTGGTGGACAGGTTGCTTATGTCTATTTATAGACTAGAGCAGATGTAGCGGAGATAGATCATCTGTTTCTGACGTGACAGTCATGGGTTTGACTTCATCAGAATAAGGGATGGATCTGTTGAGAAGGTAGTAGGGTGTGATATCCTGGTATTTGGATGATATACACAGAGTAGGAAAAGAAACTCCTATACTACAATCGGTTATATTTTGGTCGTCACACAGTAGTTTCTCCACATAGGAATTGGGTATTATATCATACATACTGGTTACTAGATCTATGCTTTTAGATCTAGATTTGGGTGGTTTCCCAATCTGGGTACTTAGACAGCATTCTAAGAGTATTTGGAATGGACGACTCCATGCACGGTAGTGTACCTGCAGAAGATGGAGTCACCCTTTCCAAAGGTGTCTTACAGACTAAAGGGGAGAGGGACGTGCATGATTGGCAGATCACTTGCTCAGGCAATTGAGTCAGTCATGAGATGTCAAGTACCACACCAGATGTTGTTCTTGCACTAGATGCAATAAGTTGACATTAATCCAATCCTGGAGAAACAGTCGGAAGCAGTTTTAGAACATAAGTGGATGTTCTAGGGATATGATAACGACAGCCTCATTGAGGAGACAGTTATCATTCCAGGCTTCCAAGGTGACATGGACGACAAGGAGGTTGTCAGAGTTATAGTTTTCCTTCTGATGAGGGGCAGTATTTTGGACAGGTGGTCCAAGGCAATACTGAGGGAGGCATGGCGCGCAAGATACTGATTAAGTTCAGTTGACGATACAGTCTAAGAAGTTTGGATTTGGAGTTCATTTATGAGCTAGGTCCCATCAGACATCCAGACATATTCTGAGACAGGTATTGCTCTTTTCGGGAGATGGGTTTCTCCGCGAACTTGAGATATAGAGAGACATAGAAAGAAACAGCAAAGCGGATCCACTCACTGAGGCTATTCCTCGAACGCAATAGTTTCGCAAACGAGCTTTGTGAGACTGACTAGTAGAGGAGTTGGATGTTCGGTATCACACGGGCTGTGAGTATGCGACATCGCAATAATTAGCCTTGAGTGCTAGTGGGAGATTGTTGGGGATAGTGCCCTCAGAGTCAATTATTAGGTCATAGGTATGTGATTGTAATGATTGAGGGAGGACCTATCCCGGTAGGACAGTCTTACTCGAGATGATAGTATGCTATCTGGTTTACCTTTATCATCGTGTACTGCTTTAGGTGACCTGACACGTCGCTATTACACGTTGATAGAGCCCCTAGGATTCTTGCTTGACCACCAGCAGTATGAGGGCGATCATATAAGTGGGAGCTGGGGGTCTACAAGCATATCCTTAAAAGGTCCCTAGTCGTGGGAGTTTCGAGACCGGGCATCGATACTCCATTAGTAGACTAGTGTATACAGTCGAGACCCCGACGAGGGGCGGTGGCCGGTCTCACAAGCCACTGGTGTCAGTTGGATCACCTAAGATGTAAACAGGTGCTCATTGGGTTATGAGTACACCGGACAGGACTCGCCGGGAACATGCTAGTTGGTCATATACCAGACGTCAGATGGCAGTTCCCTGGTGACATGTGTGCAGGTTAGTTCATCGACCTGGGGATCGTCATTTGTCTCGTGTGAGTTCCCACTGTACTTTGATTACTACCCTACCACGGCTCAAAGGAGTCGTGCAAACAGGTTTTAGTTGGGTGCAGTCCCGAGCCACATGGAGGCAGTGAGCGTATCTTCAGGGGTTCGTCTCTCCCGGTATTGGGGGTGAGGTCGTGCTGTGTCTAGGAGAGCCATTACACGAAGCCCTCGGCCGAGGCAAGGAGATTTACTGGTAGGTATTCCAGTAGTATCTCAGGGTGTTCTGGGCTACACTCCGACACGACTTGTACCGCTTTTGGGGGTCTGACTTTTACCAACCCCCTAGGCTCGCCATGCGATGCTCATAGACGAACGGACCGGACTGCACTGATATTGTCACTGACAGGCTCAGTAGGGTGTCAGGCTGAGTTTGCTCACGGACGTCCCTTTTAGTCAATACTTGGTAGCCCGTTAAGTATTGGCTTATACCTCTGACGTGCTAGTGGTTAAATCCACAACCGAAGTGTTGACGAGTTTTTAGAGTCCCCCACATTCAGTTACTCAACTTTCGGGCGAAAGGTTGTAGAGGCCGTATGGAGATAAGGCAAGGTCCGATCAGATACGTGCGGTATTGCACTGATCAGGATCGGACAGTCTATACTATAGGCCGTATGGTTATATGGCAGGGTTCGATCAGATACGTGCGGTATTCCACGGATCAGGATCGAACAGATATTACTAGCCGGTTTTGGTATAAGCCGGATTCTAGTATAGTACAGTGGAGATTTTGTCTCATTGCATTTGTATTTCGGTCGAAATATAGATGCGGGTGTGTATGCACAGTATTGGGGTTTTCCTGTAATTTATTACGGGACCAGTTTTCTGGAGTTGCCAGTTTGCTTTCCGTTTCGGCCAATTTCCATTGTTCCGTTCATTGGCCGAAGATTGGTGGAGGAGGGTTTATTTGCATTGTTGCAAATAGACTTTTGTGGAGGGGGTCCTTGCATATTATCATGTCATGATTATAGCACCATCCATTGACTTGCTTGACTTCATATTTCATGATGGATTGACTTTGGATATCATCATGGTTGATGAGTGATAGAAGAGTGTGGTTTTCACCTTGCTATCATTGGTTCACATGATTGTTTTTCCCTCTCTCTTGCATGATTGAGTTTCCCCCCCATTCTTTTAGCTATCCATCTCATTCTCTCCATTCTAGAGGTGCATGGCCGGCCACTCATTTGGGGTGGGCTGTCCAAATTATTTGGGGAGGTATTTTTGTTCATATCATGCTCCAAAATACCCCAAGCTCCTCCACACTTTGTTCTTGTTTCATCCCTCCACCAATGGCAACCTCCACTACCCCAAAAAGAGACACAAGCTCACTACATATTCTACAACGAACCTTGGGCACGTCGAGTAGCCGGCTTCGTGCCCGAGTTGCCTCGGCATTGAGGTGGGAGCCCGTAAACGATGTAGGCGACGTGGTGCACTTCCGGCGACGAGGAGGAGACGGACGGAGATCCCGCGAGGAGATCGGATTGGAGATGAAGACCGGAGGACTTGGATCGTCGGTATATCTCTTTCCCATCTTCTAGTTAGCTTAGACTTGTTAATGGTAACGATCCGGGTGTTTAGTGCGCGGTGGTGCCGGTTTGCTAAGTCCGCAAAATTTAAGTTATTCACCGTTTCCGCATTCCGGCGTCGGTTTGACGGCCGGGGCGCCGCCGTGCACTCACAGGTACGGCGTGCCACATGTGAGGCGTTGGCTTGACCCTTCTACGGCTGGATCGCTACTACCGTGTCACACTCTGGGTTTTTGAACTCCGCTCAAGTGTTGAGCTTTAGGGAATCTTGGGTATTTGATTATTCGTTCGAAAATTTTAATACTGTCTAACTATCTGGAATGTGATACAATATGTGGAATTCATATAGTTTAGGCACGAAATACGAAGTATGTGATATTTCGCATTTATGATGTCCAAAGAGAATGTGGATTCCAAATATTGTAGTTTTACACTTTCTTTTCTGTGACCGTAAGTGTAGTATGTTCGATATCGCCGGTTTCGTTGCTATATATCAACGACAATCGGGGTACGCATACTTACTTACGTTGATGATATGAGATATTATGTGTTGCTGAGATATGATATGCAGGATTGTCGCGATTGAATAGCCGGGGGGTTTTATGTGAGATGAGAGTTTTATATTTTTCATTCATGTAAATTCAAATGTAATGTAATATTCTTTTATTTGGGGCACTTCCGGGTTGAGGTTGTGTCACCAGTGTTGTATATTATTTACCTTTCCGCATTAGGATAGACCCAAGGAGGGGAGCACAAGTGACCGGGTTGTGGGGTTCAGTGGGAGGCCATCTCGAGGAGTCGAGACCGGGTCTCCTAAACTCCAGGATTGGTAGGGTCGCTTGCCGCTCTTGTAGGGGTCTAGGGGTGTGGGCTTGGCTATTCATCGCGACTGTGGAATCCGTATTTTCTATTCTGGCTAAATACTAAATACGGACGTCCTAGTATATCCCATATTATATATATGTTTCTGCTGCCTGTGTTCTGTGATATCTGAGACGAATGATATATTATATATGAGATATATAGTAGACGTTGCTTATGTTTTACACCCGTGCTAGTCCTGTCCCGGTATGCCGTTAGTTAAGTAACCTAACGGTGCATAACGGAACATTGCGGCGAATACGGATGGCATAAGCGTACGTGTTATTTTCGTTTCTTTTCTGTGATTGGGTTAAGGACTTAAATGATGGGATTACATTAATGTGATTAATGTAAAGAAAATAAACCTAAAAAGATGTTGTAGAATCGGATTTAAAAACCACTCGGTTATTTATGAAAAAGCTACATAAAAACTGCGGAGCTTAAGCCACTCCTTTTGAAAACCATTTGATTCTACAACGATATCAAGTTCAAAGCGTTAAAGATTTTCTTAAAAATCATCCGCAACCCTCCGTCGTTTTAGGAAGTAGAGTACTTAGTATTCGTGCTATATTTGTTGACTTTAGTTAAGGCGTAGTGTACGGTAGCTAAGTGATGTCTTCCTACACTGCATATGATGCAGATTAATTAGGACATTCATACGACTTTGTTAACCATAGTTAAGGGTCATATAGGTGGGTCTAATTGATCAAGAAATGACGGGTAGAACTTGACTGGTACTTATGATTTGTTGACCATAGTTAAGGTCATAAGTACTAGGGGTAAAAATCATATCGGGAATTTCAAGTGTTGAGATTTGCAATGAGATTGCATACCTTCCATGTGATGGTTGAATCCCGATCCCACTGTGGGCAATAGTTGCTCCTAGGAGAGTTTTACAGTTTACAATTAGCTAACTCATTAGGTGTCTAGAAAGGTGGTAACGCGGCTCTGCCTCTGGGAAAATAAGGTTTACTATAATTAGGTCCGTGCGAAAGTACTGGGAACCTCCCTCAAGTACCGACACTGGCCTGGCTGAACGGTTAGCGAAGTTGTAGACTGTAATTAATCCTGGCTAGTTTTTCTTTTTAAGGTTTGAAAGAAAAACTCGATTAAAGCAGTGGGAAACATCGATTAGACAAGATAATACCAATCTAATCTATGCAAGAGCTTTCGCTGAGTGTATTCTTTTCTCTCTCTTAATGGCAAATACCCATGACTGGACTCAAGCTTCTACTAGATAAAAACAAACTGAATGGGACCAATTATAAAGACTGGCTGAGGAATCTAAAAATTGCCTTGACTTATGATAAAGTATCATATGTCCTCACGGCTTCAGCCCCGCCCGTCCCAGGTCCAAAATCCTCAGTTGCAGACATTGAAGTCCGCAAGACATAGGACGCTGACTGTGCCACGGCCAAATGCCTCGCGCTTGCATCGATGGATAACACACATCAAAAGCAGCACGAGGATATGGACATTCACGGTATATTGCTCCATACAAAGGAGTTGTATGGAGAGCAATCCCGCATATTACGATACGAAGCATCAAAGTAACTGTTTCAGATGCGAATGGCCCCTGGCACACCAGTAGGAGACCATGTTCTGAAGATGATAGCTCGTATAGAAGAGCATGAGGACCTTGGATGGACGATGGACGATGAACAATATATAGATATTATTCTGCAGTCTCTCCCCTCCACATTTGCTCAATTCATTGTTAACTTCAACATGCATGGCATGGAGAAGGAGCTGCCTGAACTCCTTAATATGTTAATGAGTGCAGAGAGCACTAAGAAGTCAGTAAAAACTCCCGTTATGACTGTTGGACAGTCTTCCTCTTCTCGCCCGAAAGCTAAGGCCAAGGGAAAGAAAAAGAAGAAGCCCACCAATCCTAAGGGTGGAGTTAAAAAGGTGAAGGGAAAGGAAAAGTCCAAAGCTGGAGACTCGGGAAAAGGTGAATGTTTTCATTGCCACAAGACAGGACATTAGAAGCGCAACTGTATGGAGTACTTGAACCTCAAGAAGAAGCATGGGGATGCTTCCGCTTCAGGTGTGTTTATGACAGAAAACTGTTTTTCAATAAACTCTTCTTCCTGGGTATTGGATACCGGTTCAGGTTCTCACATTTGCAATTCTATGCAGGGGCTGAGAAATAGCAAAGTTTTGAAGACAGGTGACCATACTCTCCGTGTTGGAAATGGTTCCAATATACATACAGTCGCAGTGGGAGAGTATCGCTTGGTGTTGCCATCTGAATGTATTTTGGTTTTGAATCCATGTTATTTTGCACCTAGTATGCTTTGTAATATAATATCCGTTTCTCTGTTGGAAAATGAAGGATATAATTTTGTATTGCAGAACAATATTATGAACATTCACCTGAATCAAATGTTGGTTGGGTATTGTACACTTAATAATGGGATATAGGTCCTAAATCAACACACAGTTTTCAGTATACAACACACTAATAAAAGAAAACTTTCAGTATTAATTGAAGTTTTTCTTTTGCACTGTAGACTTGGTCATATTAACGAAACAAGACTAAACAAGTTACATAAAGATGGATATTTAAACTCTTTTGAATATAAATCTTATGCGACTTGCCCGTCTTGTATCAAGGGTAAAATGACCAAAACTCCGTTTACCGGACACGGAGAAAGAGCTACTGAGCTCCTAGGTCTCATACATAGTGATGTATGCGGGCCAATGTCTACACAGGCTAGAGGTGGTTTTCATACTTCATTACATTCACTGACGATTTCTCAAAATTCGGTCATGTATTTTTATTAAAGCACAAGTCCGAAGCTTTCGAGAAATTCATTGAATATAAACAAGATGTAGAAAAACAAACCGGCTTGAGTATCAAGATGTTTCGATCAGATCGAGGTGGTGAGTATCTCAGTACATAATTTGCAAACTTCCGAAAAGAGAATGGGATTCTCTCTCAGCTCACTCCTCCTTACACACCACAGCACAACGGTGTGTCAGAATGACAGAATAGGACCCTATTAGATATGGTCCGGTCCAGGATGAGTGACGCTGAGTTACCCGTCTCGTTTTGGGGGCATGCATTGGAGACTGCACCGTTTCTACTAAACAGGGTTCCAATCAAAGCCGTGTCTACCATGCCATATGAGATATGGCATGGGAAGAGACCATCTCTTAAGAGAATTAAGATTTGGGGTTGCCCGGCCTATGTTAAAAAGCAGAATCCGGACAAACTCGAGACACAGTCAGTCATGTGTAATTTTGTGGGGTATCCATAGAATTCTTATGGATATCTATTCTACCATAAAGAGGAACAAAAAGTGTTTGTTTCTCAGTATTCCACATTCTTGGAAAAAGAGTTTTTCACAGATAAAGATGATGGCAAGGTGGTGGATCTAGAAGAGGTTCTAGAGACACAAACTACAAATGACGATTTGGTTGAACCGGTTGTTGCAATAGAAACTGAGGAACCTCAGCCACTCCGATGGTATGTTAGGACTTCTCGCCCACCGGAGAGGTACTACGGTTTCCTCATTGATGGTGACAGAGAAGACTGCATCATGGATGATGATGATCCTACCAGTTTTCAGCAAGCTATCACGAGTGGAGACTCTGTGAAGTGGCTGGATGCCATGAGATCCGAAATGGAGTCTATGTACACCAACAAAGTATGGACTTTAGACGTTGTACCCACTGGGGTAAAACCTGTGGGATGCAAATGGATCATTAAAAGAAAGATTGGTGTAGATGGGCAGGTAGAGACCTATAAGGCAAGACTTGTGGCAAAAGGTTTTCGTCAAAGACCAGGTTTGGACTATGACGAAACTTTTTCGCCCGTAGCCATGCTTAAATCCATTCGGATCCTACTTGCTATTGCTGCTCACTACGACTATGAAATTTGGCAGATGGACGTTAAAACAGCATTTCTAAATGGAGATTTAGAAGAATGCGTTTATATGGATCAGCCAGAGGGCTTCATTGACAGTGGGAGCAGCGGGAAAGCATGTAGATTGCTTAAATCCATATATGGGTTAAAGCAGGCATCACGGAGTTGGAACATCTGTTTCGATGATGTCATCAAAGAGTTTGATTTCATCAAAAATCTAGATGAACCTTGTGTTTATAAGAAAGCTGTAGGGAGAGCTGTCACATTCCTCGTATTGTACGTGGATGACCTTCTTCTGATAGGAAATGATATTCCTATGCTACAGTCGGTCAAATCTTTCTTATCACTATGGTTCTCCATGAAGGACCTGGGTGATGCCACATACATCCTGGGCATAAGGATCTATAAGGATAGATCAAAAAGTTATTGGGATTGTCCCAAACAAGATACATTAACACCATCCTAAAAAGGTTTAGTATGGAAGACTCCAAGCGGGATGCCTTACCCGCTTGCTATGGGGTCACTCTCTTTAAGGATTCTTGCCCAAAGACCGATGAAGAGAGAGCTCGCATGAGTGTTATACCCTATGCTTCGGCAGTAGGATCTATAATGTATGCGATGTTATGTACAAGTCCAGATGTAGCTTATGCACTTAGTGTTGTAAGCAGGTATCAATCCAACCCAGGGGAGAATCACTGGACAGCTGTGAAGAAAATTCTTAAGTACTTACGAAGGACTAAAGAATTGTTCTTGGTGTATGGTAATGGAGATCTCCAAATGGAGGCCTTTACTGATTCGAGCTTCCAGAGCGATAAGGACGTCACCAAATCTATCTCTGGGTTGTAATTTACCCTCAATGGAGGGGCGGTAAGTTGGAAGAGTTCCAAACAGGATACCGTTGCAGACTCTACGATGGAAGCTGAGTACATTGCTGCGAACGATGCCGCCAAGGAAGCCGTCTGGATGAAGAAGTTCGTCTCGGAGCTAGGAGTAGTTCCAACCATTATTGATCCAATACCTTTGTATTGTGATAATAATGGGGCTATGGCGTTAGCCAAGGAGCCCAGATCCCATCAGCGATCCAGACACATCCTGAGGCGTTTCCATTTGATCCGGGAGATTGTAGATCGCCACGAGATCGAGATTAGAAGAGTAGACACAAAGAATAACGCCGCGGATCCATTCACCAAGGCCCTCCCTCAGCCGCAGCATGAGCGACTTTTTGAGATGTTGGGTATGAGATACGCAAATAACTGGCCTTAGTGCAAGTAGGAGATTATTGGATATATGTATGCCCTAGAGGCCATTATATGATAGTTGTCGGGCTCCTAGGCACACTAAAGAAGTCTCACAAGCGATCGAACATGGCTAATTCAAAATTCTACAAGTGCCTACAAACCCTAATACGGATCGTTAACTAGATATATAGTCGATGCAAGCAAGTAAACGGAAATATAGCTAAAGGGAAGGGGCTACAACCTTTGTAGATCCGGTCCTCCATCTCCTAGGCTCCGCGATGAAGTCCCCTCGCTGTCCAAATCGGATTCCGGACTCAAGCATCGGCTTCATCGAAGAAATGAACGGGCTTGGTCGTCGGCTTCGATGCCGAAGATGATCTACGTCGAGGCATCACTAGATCAAGCTCCACCTTCACAAAGCCATGAAAACTTGTGAAGGAAACACCCTATACTACTTGGCAAGAGGTAGAGGATGAAGAAATAGGAGGTGGGTTCACTTTAGAATTGGATTTCTCACTCAATTTCATCACTTGCTGTTGGAGTAGCAAGCTTTTCTTCATGGACGAAGAAGATGATCTAGAAGAAGAAGATATGATAAGTTATTTTAAAAAGGAAAATAAATGAATACTTATCATAATCTTACCCTTGGTTAAGTGTAGAGAATCAACTAGGGTTAGTGAATGGTTAGGTTTTGTAGATGAAGACAAAATGGTCAAAGCTTCTTGAAGCTTCAAAGAAAAGAACAAAATAATCAACCACTTTATTTTCTTTCCAAATGAAGAATGAATAAATAAATAAATAGTCAATAAATACAAAACCCTAACCATTACACAACCATGGTTTAATCATACACTTAACTAAGTATGCATGTATCATTAAACATGATACAATCATGTGCACAAAAATATATCACATGTACAACTTGCACAATTCAAGTGAGAAAATCCATTTAAAGTGAACCAATACTAGTTAATGCAAAGTAATATATCAAATACATAATTATACATTAAATCATTAAATCAACAGTTGAATTAACGATCCGGTCATATCGTATATAACCGACTAGTATCCAATGTATCGACTTATCGAATCAATCCTTGATTCGATAACTAGGTTATATCACATACAAACAATCGATACATTCATCGCGAGAATGGAATACGGTATCACATACACACAATATTCTCGGTCACGCACATATCTCATATGCGCTCCTATTTCGTTTCGCTTGAGCCAGGAAACCTCTGTGTAGGACTCTAAAGACTCGTCAATACGCCGGCAGAGGATGATGATCATATCAAACATCCACAAGCCGCAAACGGTCTGCTAAACGTAACGGCCACCCGGGTATTGAGCGATCAGAATATCAACGAGCAAGCCCGCTCATACTCCTGTGAATCCAACCAGTAACACTTACCGTACAGTCCGGTCTGTTCGTCTGATATGTCGCATATCTCGCCTAGGGGTGGTAAACGTCAGACCCCAGTAGCTCTATAAGTCATGCCGACGTGAAGTCCATGACATGTGTGAAACTACTGATAACACTTACCAGTAGGTCACTGCAACCCTGGCCAGGGATTTCCTGTTATGGCCAGTCGAGCATAGCGCAACATCAACCCCCAATACCGGGAGAGACGAATCCCCTCCTATCGCTCATTGCCTCCATGTGAATCGGGACTGTACCCAAAAACCACCTGTTTGCACGACTCAGTAGAGCCGTGGTAGGGTGGAAATCAAAGCACAGTGGGAGACACACAAGACTCTATGACGATCTCGGGTCAACAGACTAAGCTGTACCAGTGTCACCAGAGAACTGCCATCTGACGTGAGGTATAATACCATCTGGGAGTTCTCGGAGAGTCCGTTCAGTGTACCCAGTCTCCACTGAGCACCTGCATACCATCTCCGATGTCAAACACCAATGGATATGGGATCATCCATCGCTCATCGCATGGGTCGAGAAGATATACGCTAGTCTACTCTGGAATATCGATGCCCCGTCTCGATATTCTCTCGACTAGGAACAATGAAGAATGTACTCATGGACTATCCAGGCCCCACTAGTATGATCTGCATCACAGTCCTGGAAGTCGAGTACACATCCTAAGGGCTTTATCAACATGTAACAGAGAGACAGAAAGTATACACGTTAAGATAAAGAGCAACCAGATAGCGTACTATCATGTCGAGCAAGAAAGTCCTACCTATATATGTCCCATCATCCGCTACAATATACATCCAATGTACAGTAATGGCCTCTAGGGCATACATATAACTAACAATCTCCCACTTGCACTAGGGCCATCTGTAGCAGTGGTTGCAGTATCACATACTCAACCATCCCCTAAAAGTCTCTCTCTGGGAAAAGGCCTTTGTGAGTGGATCCGCCATGTTTTCCTCTGAGTCTACTCTTCTAACCTCGATCACCCTGGAGATCAATTATCTCCATGATCAGGTGATGCTGCCTCAGAATATGTCTGGATCACTGATGGGACGGACGTACCTTGGCATAAGCCACAACTCCATTGTCACACAATGGGAGGAACTAAGTTCATCTCATGAACAAATATACATCCAGACTGCCTCTTTGGTAGCATCTTAAGTAGCGATGTATCGAGCCTTTATCGTCTAGTATGCCACGGTATCTAGCTTGGAACTCTTCCAACATACCGTCCCTTTACTGAGGGTAAAGACAATGCCTGCGACTGACTTTCAGTCGTCCTTATCACCCTGGAACCCTTCCAGTGATTCTCCCCAAGATTGATTGATACCATCTCACTACAACTAGTGAGAATCCTAACATCCATTTAGATCTATCTCATAGATCCAAAACCCAGGATTTAGAAGGTATCACTTTGATCCTGTATGGAGAGTCTTTGTGATAAGCGGAGATTGACCGAGCGTAGCATAGGAAACTCTTTCCCTATCAAGAGCATGTCATCCACGTACTCTACGAGGATCGGCACTATACTCCCTACTACCTTTTTGTTTATACAAGGTTCATCTACCTTTTTGATGATGTCAACTTCTTTGACATCATCATGTATCAGTCCCAAGAGTTCATTAACTCTTTCTCTGCTTCCAGTAAACAGAGCTGGTGCCATTATATCTTTGTGACATGACTGGCAAGTTTCACAAGATGTAAATTCAAACTGATTTAAATATGCATCTAAATGTAACTTCAGCTACTCGGGTCGCATTGATATGACTTAGTCTACAATACCTCAAGAAGAATTTGTTCATTTCTGAACTCTTCCTCTTGTGTGTGTTCAGTATATAAGGAACTGTAGTTTGATTTAGAACGTCAATGCTTTTAGATAACGTGCCTGAACCGATCAACTTTTGATATAGGAAATGTTCAAAATATTATCCAACTATACAAAATTTTATCTTTTCTTTACTAATAAAGAGATAGATATGATTTTGTATATCAGGTTCGGTATCTAATAGCATTTGTTCAGAATCAATGTATTGGTAATACAGGGTGACAGTGACCAACAGACTTGGCTGCAACACTTGCCCCGTTTTCTGCCTCATGAAACTTATCACCCGTTCTCAGTTTTTCTACCTTTTTGTAGCCCTATGTAACAGATTACATATCTGGGATCCTGATCCGGTATCAGATTCCCAGGATGTAGAGGATACTGAGAAACGGTTCTGTATAATGAACACACCCGAAGGAGATGCATCATATGCACTTTCTTCGTTTGGGCGGCATAGGAATTCTGGTATTCCCCTATTTCCTGCTCTGTCTTATAACAATTATAAGTTGGAGCGGGACCAACGTTCTCCAGCTCAGTATAACAAGCGGGTTCGGTCAATATATCCATTTTATTATCTTGATTAAGGCGTGATATGGTCGCTACCAGGAGAGAGAGAGAAGAAAACACTTAGCGTGCGCTCTTGCAAGATTAGATTGGTTATGTATTTTATCTAATCAGGATGGCTCACACTGTTTTTATCAAATCTTCCTTCAAACCTTAAAAGGAAAGACTAGCCGGGATTAATTACACTCTACAAGTTCGCCAATCTTTCAGCCAGGCCAGTGTCGGTACTTTGAGGGAGGTTCCCCGTGCTTTCGCACGGACCTAATTACTGTAAACCTCGCTTTCCCAGAGGCATAACCCCGTTGACACCTTTCTAGACACCTACTTGATCGGCTAATTGCAAAGTGCAAAACTCGCCCAGGAGTAACAATTACTCGCAGTGGGTATCGGGATCCAACTATCACATAGAAGGTATGCAATCGCATTGCAAATTTCAACACTTGAAACTCCCGATAAAGGTTTTTACCCCTAGCACTTATGACCTTAACTATGGTCAACAAATCATAAGTACTACTCAAGTTCTACCCGTCATTTCATGATTAATTAGACCCACCCACATGACCCTTAACTAAGGTCAACAAAGTCACGTGACTGTCCTAACTAATCGCATCATATGCGGTGTAGGAAGACATCACTTAGCTACCGTACACCGTGCCTTGACTATGGTCAGCAAACACAGCACGAATACTAAGTACTCTACTTCCTAAAATGACGGAGGGTTGCGAATGGTTTTTGTGAAAACCTTTAACGATTTGAACTTGATCTTGTTGCGGAATCAAATGGTTTTTAAATGGAATGTTTTTGAAGCTTTTCTAGTTTTGCTAAAGGGGTCACTCCCGGTGAAGGGATCGTCGGCCCTTTCCTCATCGAATTAGGTGCGGGATATATCATATATATCACTGTGCAAAGCAGAAACTATAGAAGCAATCAAAGGACAAACCGAGTGTGTAGCATCTGCCAGTTATTGCTAAAGGAGTCACTCCCGGTGAAGGGATCTCGGACCTTTCCTCATCGAATAAGGAGCAGGATGTTCTATAATGAACACCGCGATGCAAAGTAAGAACTGTAGCTACCTGTTTTTATTTTGAAATCCGATTCCACAACATCAATTAGGTTTATTTTCTTTCATTAATCTCATTAATGAATATCCCATCATTAAGGTCCACCTAATCATCACAGATAAATATAACGTACGCTTATGCCATCCACATTCGCCTTGATGTCCCGTCTGCACCGTTAGGTTAGGTAACTAACGCCAGAGCGAGGTAGGGCTAGCGCGGGTGTAAAACATAAGCAACGTCTATATAAAATATCATATATACTATATACAATATCTGTCACAGAACATCACATGATCATAGATAAATCACAGCAGAAGATACATATGAAATATTGGATATACTAGGACGTCCGTGTTTTCAATACGAGCCGGTATAAAACACGGATTCCACGGTAGTGATGAATAGCCAAACCCACACCCCTTGACCCCTACGAGAGCGGCAAGCAACCCTACCAATTCTAGAGTTAGGAGACCCGGACTCGACTCCTCGAGTTGGTCTCCCACTGGACTCCAGAACCCGGTTACTTGTGCTCCCCTCCTTGGGTCTATCCTAGTGCAGAAAAGTAAATAATATACAAAAGGTGACATCATCCGCAACCTGAAAGTGCCCCAATAAAAGAATATTACATACAAGTTTTTACATGAATGAAAATGAAAAACACTCATCTCACATAAAACCCCCCGGCTATTCAAACACGACGATCCAATATAACATATCCAGCAACTCATAACATCACATGTCATCAACGTAAGTAAATATGCGCATCCCAATTGTCGTTGACATATAGCAACGAAACCGGCGATATCACATATTACACTTACGGTCACAGAAAAGAAAGTGTAAAACTACAACAGTTGGAATCCGCAATCACCTCAGACATCGCATGCCTGACCAAATGAATTCTTTAGACATCGCATGCCTAACAATTATAAACCCCGCATTTTATTCTCAAAATCGAAAACTCTTTTCAATATCAAGTCGGGCAATTCAACAAGATTCCCGACATTTTGATCGAATGCTCGTCGCAAACTTCAGTAGGCGGCCGCACCCCCTACGCCGTCGACGAAGTGTACCAAGGCGGAATACCGCTGCCGCGAGCACCCGAACGGATGCTTTCGGCGACGGGGTTCTCCTACAGTCACTCGGTCGGGACTATGGGGTGAGGTTGTCTATTAAGTTTACCCGGCGAGCATCCGCGTATGCTACGTGATTGCGACGGACTTTTGATCACATCAAAATTCCGAGGCAACCGATCAAAAGAGACTAAACTGCTATGTTTATAACATTCATTCAGTTATCTCATAACTACTTGTGAATTCCAATTATTGTATCACATTCCGGATAAATAGAAAATGTTAAACTTTCCAGTAGAACATTCGAACAACCAAGTTTTCCCGAAACAGCTCAACACATGAAATAAGTCTAACAACATTCAGTTCGTGCCTCAGTACCAATGGTCCAGCCGTAGAAGGGTCAAGCTAACGCCTCACATATGGCACGCCGTACTGCCCCAAACCCAAAGGTTCAAAGGGCAGTTCAAGACGGTCACATAATCGAGTTAAGGTTTGTTGTCTTCTAGAGGGACCATCGCGTTACTTGCAGTACTTAGAACGTCGTTAAACTACGGAAAAATCCATCAATTGGAAATTTCCCAACAATGGAAAACTTGGGTATTTATATCCGGTCGAACTTTTTAACATATTCTAAAATTTATCCGGAAAGCCACATAGACAAAATTAGACAGTCCGATCGAATCTCCGAATCCCCAATACAACCCAGAAAATACAACTCTGGAAACAAATATTAAAAATTCCCAAGAAAACCAGCACAGAAAGCTAAGAATTACTGTGCAAAATTAGATGCACAAAAGGACAAAATTGCCGCGGAACCGCCGCATGAGCATGCTCATGCCGCGGATCCGCGGTGACTTTAAGGAATCAGGCCATCGAATTTTCCAGTAACCCTTACAATCCCCTGTTGATTTTTCTGCATATTTTTAATTTACAAAAATCCACATTTTACAGAATTGTCCAGAGAGCATTTTAAAGTCGAGGTTTTGGGTCGATCGGATTTCTAACTCCGTCTACGCATCGCCTAAGGCTCTAGCTAGGCTCTGATACCACTGTTGGTCAGGCAACCACCACATCCAATGGGGTCGCCGTGGCACCAACGGGTCCCTCAGCCGCTACTTTTTACGCATGCCCCCTCGCGAGGACTACAACCCGCCGGAACACCTTCCGGTCTCGGGACACCCTGCGGGTAAGAGCCTATGCTTCGCCACACTGTCACATAGTGAGAACCCTCCATAGGTCGACATCCAATGCCTAGTAGCTCTGATACCACTGTCGGGCTCCTAGGCACACTAAAGAAGTCTCACAAGCGATCGAACATGGCTAATTCAAAATTCTACAAGTGCCTACAAACCCTAATACGGATCGTTAACTAGATATATAGGCGATGCAAGCAAGTAAACGGAAATATAGCTAAAGAGAAGGGGCTACAACCTTTGTAGATCCGGTCCTCCATCTCCTAGGCTCCGCGATGAAGTCCCCTCGCTGTCCAAATCGGATTCCGGACTCAAGCATCGGCTTCATCGAAGAAATGAACGGGCTTGGTTGTCTGCTTCGATGCCGAAGATGATCTACGTCGAGGTATCACTAGATCAAGCTCCACCTTCACAAAGCCATGAAAACTTGTGAAGGAAACACCCTATACTACTTGGCAAGAGGTAGAGGATGAAGAAATTGGAGGTGGGTTCACTTTAGAATTGGATTTCTCACTCAATTTCATCACTTGCCATTGGAGTAGCAAGCTTTTCTTCATGGAGGAAGAAGATGATCTAGAAGAAAAAGATATGATAAGTTATTTTAAAAAGGAAAATAAATGAATACTTATCATAATCTTACCCTTGGTTAAGTGTAGAGAATCAACTAGGGTTAGTGAATGGTTAGGTTTTGTAGATGAAGACAAAATGGTCAAAGCTTCTTGAAGCTTCAAAGAAAAGAACAAAATAATCAACCACTTTATTTTCTTTCCAAATGAAGAATGAATAAATAAATAAATAGTCAATAAATACAAAACCCTAACCATTACACAACCATGGTTTAATCATACACTTAACTAAGTATGCATATATCATCAAACATGATACAATCATGTGCACAAAAATATATCACATGTACAACTTGCACAATTCAAGTGAGAAAATCCATTTAAAGTGAACCAATACTAGTTAATGCAAAGTAATATATCAAATACATAATTATACATTAAATCATTAAATCAACATTTGAATTAACGATCCGGTCATATCGTATGTAACCGACTAGTATCCAATGTATCGGCTTATCGAATCAATCCTTGATTCGATAACTAGGTTATATCATATACAACCAATCGATACATTCATCGCGAGAATGGAATACGGTATCACATACACGCATTATTCTCGGTCCCGCACATATCTCATATGCACTCCTATTTCGTTTCGCTTGAGCCAGGAAACCTCTGTGTAGGACTCTAAAGACTCGTCAATACGCCTGCAGCGGATGATGATCATATCAAACATCCATAAGCCGCAAGCGGTCTGCTAAACGTAACGGCCACCCGGGTATTGAGCGATCAGAAGATCGAAGAGCAAGCCCGCTCACACTCCTGTGAATCCAACCAGTAACACTTACCGTACAGTCCGGTCTGTTCGTTTGATATGTCGCATATCTCGCCTAGGGGTGGTAAACGTCAGACGCCAGTAGCTCGATAAGTCATGCCGACGTGAAGTCCATGACATGTGTGAAACTACTGATAACACTTACCAGTAGGTCACTGCAACCCTGGCCAGGGATTTCCTGTTATGGCCAGTCGAGCATAGCGCAACATCAACCCCCAATATCGGGAGAGACGAATCCCCTCCTATCGCTCATTGCCTCCATGTGAATCGGGACTGTACCCAAAAACCACCTGTTTGCACGACTCAGCAGAGCCGTGGTAGGGTGGAAATCAAAGCACAGTGGGAGACACACAAGACTCTATAACGATCTCGGGTCAACAGACTAAGCTGTACCAGTGTCACCAGAGAACTGCCATCTGACGTGAGGTATAATACCATCTGGGAGTTCTCGGCGAGTCCGTTCAGTGTACCCAGTCTCTACTGAGCACCCGCATACCATCTCCGATGTCAAACACCAATGGATATGGGATCATCCATCGCCCATCGCATGGGTCGAGAAGATATACGCTAATCTACTCTGGAATATCGATGCCCCGTCTCGATATTCCCTCGACTAGGAACATTGAAGGATGTACTCATGGACTATCCAGGCCCCAATAGTATGATATGCATCACAGTCCTGGAAGTCGAGTACACATCCTAAGGGCTTTATCAACATGTAACAGAGAGACAGAAAGTATACATGTTATGATAAAGAGCAACCAGATAGCGTACTATCATGTCGAGCAAGAAAGTCCTACCTATATATGTCCCAGCATCCACTACAATATACATCCAATGTACAGTAATGGCCTCTAGGGTATACTTATAACTAACAATAGTGGATGTATTTGTACATGTATATATATTCTGTATACATTCTTGCTCGACATGATAGTATGCTATCTGGTTCTTCTTTATTTGACATGTTGATTTGATCATGCTTTTATTCATTCATACATGCTGATAAAGCCCTGAGGATATCGGCTTGACTACTGTGATTATGATGGAGATCATACTAGTGGGACATCTGTAGTCTATAATCATATCCTGGAAAGTCCCTAGTCGTAGGTATATCGAGACGGGGCATTGATATACCAGAGTAGACTAGCGTATATGATACTAGACCCATACGATGGGCGATGAATGTTCCCACATTCATCGATGTTTGACATCAAGATCATATACGGGTGCTCAGTGGTGACTGGGTATACTGGACGGACTCACCGAGAACTCCTATATGGAATTATATCTATCGTCGGATAGCAGTTCTCAGGTGACACTGGTACAGGTTAGTCTGTAGACCCGAGATCGTCATAGAGTCTTGTGTGTTCTCCAACTGTACTTTGATTGCCACCCTACCACGGCTCAACTGAGTCGTGCAAACAGGTGGTCGTTGGGTACAGTCCTGAGACACACGAAAGCGATGAGAGATAGGAGGGGTTTCGTCTCTCCCGGTATTGGGAGTTTATGCTGTTCTGTGCCCGACTGGTTATATGAGTATGTCCCTGGCCAGGGCTGCTGAGATTTGCTGATAAGTGTTATCGGTAGTTTCTCGATCTGTTATAGACCATTCACCGGCACGACTTATTGAGTTATAGGGGTCGACTTGACCATCCCTAGGCTCGATATGCAGCATATCTGATGAAGAGACCGGACTGTATGGTATTGTTGCCAGATGGCTCGACGAGAGTTGTTGCTGGTTCGCTTGTTTTCTTCTGATCGTTCAATACCCGGGTGGCCGTTACGTTTAGCTGACCGCTTGCGGCTTGGGAGTGCTTGATATGATCATCACCCACTGCTGACGTATTGACGAGTCTCAGAGTCCCACAAAGGAGTTACCTAGTCCAGGAGAAACGTTGTGGTGCGTGTATGCGATATGCGCATGGACCCGATTAAAATGCGCGTATAGGATACCGTATATTGATCGGGCGGCTTGCTTTTGGTGGGGTCATATGTGATATGGCCGGATTGATAAATCAAGTGTTGATTTATCATTTAACCATTAGTTTTCTCACTTGAAATCCTTTCTTGTACATGATGGATGTATGCATGCATGTATGTTTTCTTTCTTTTAGTTTCATGCACATATGGATGTGCATACATACATACATACATACATACATCATCTATCATGGTTGCTTATACAAAGAAAATGGTGGCAATATAAGACTCACACCATGAGTTTATAATATGGATTATTATTGTATTTATACTAAAACAAAAGGAAAGAAAAGGGTTGATTATTGGATTGTTTCTACACTCTTCTTCATCTTACCATGCTCACCCACTATTTAACCCTTGGTTATTTTTCCTTAGGTGTTTTAAACTATGATACAATAATATCTTCATATTCTAACCATGGTTTGAAATGAGAAGAAATAAATATATATAGATATATTTTCATTTCTTTTCATAAGTTAATCTTTTCTCTTCATCTAAAAGAAAAGCCATCATCTTCTTCCACATTCTTCCTTTGCTCTCTATTTTTTTATAGTGAGCAAAACACACATCAAGAAAGGTTTTTGAAGTGAGAATTAGAACCACAACATCATTCTACACAAGCCTAGCCCACTTGTTTAGAGTGTTATCTTCTTTTCTTCTCTTGGAAAGTGAAGTTGATAGCTTGGACGAAGGAGCATCGGGTGGATCGTCGTGGACACTAGAAGACTTCAAGGGAACCTTCCTCCAACACCCAAGAGGCCAAAGAGTCTAGCGAAGGGAGCTACAAAGGTTGTACTCTCGAAACCTTAGTCTTTGTTGCCTTTAATATTTAGAAACCCTAATTTTCTAGGATCGATCCTTTGTATGCTTGCTTAGAACCATAAAAATTTGAACTTTGTGACATGTGATGTTTCCAAACTCTACATAGGGTGCTAGGTAAACCTAACAATTCTCACTGAATACCGTGATGCAAAGCAAAAAGTAATTGACTATGGTGAAGTTATTACCCTGACGCAAACTTCTGCCCAAGAGGTCACTCCCGGTGAGGGGCTCTCGGCTCTTGCCTCATCAAATGAGGTGCTAGATATTCATAACCGAATACCACTGTGCCAAACAAAAGAAAACGTCCTTGTAATAACAGCTTTTTAAAATTTTTCCAACAACATCGAATGGGTCTGTTTTCCTTTCATTGATCAGAATCAATGCAGTCCCATCAATTAATCACACCAGAAAAGAACAAAAATATGATGTACGTATATACCATCCGCATTCGCCACTGGGACCCGTCATCACCCATTAGGTTACTTAACTAACGATAGAGCGGGGACTGGACTAGCGCGGGTATAAAACATATACAACATCTACTAGTATATATAAAGCAATATATAATAATCGCTCCAGGTATGATAAATGCGACATCACACATTAGCGATAAGCATCACAGAACAATACAGATAATCTGAGAGCCCCGGGTTTCCTTTGAGCCACAAGTGAAACTCGATGTTCCCTTGGTCGTATGGATAACCTGTGCAATGAAAACTTAGACCCCTACGACTGCGGCAAGTTACCCGCCAAAACCAGAAGCGAGGCAGCCCCATCATCAATGTGAATGGGCCACCCGGCACTTCACGGAATCCGGTAACTTGAGCACCCCACCTTGGGTCAACCTGTACCCCCTACGAGTGCGGTGAATAGCACGCCAATTCTAGAGTGAGGCCCCCTCCTTCTTAACGCCTTGAGAAGCATACTCATTTCCCTCCAGAACCCGGCTATCCGTGCACTCCATCGCGGGGTAATCCTAGTACAGAAAAGAAAAATATGTACAACGGTGATATCGACGTCAACCCGGTCGTGTCCCAAACAAATAATATACAAACAGGAAGTGACTGTAGGGTTACTGGGCACTCCAAGAAGGTTCTACAAGGCATCAACCATGCCCGATTAATATTTTAGCCGTGTCGAATAACTCTAAACAAGATCTTTGCTAGATAATTAGGGTAACATATGCTAATAAATAACAATTATCACTAAGTGAATATGAAATACAACCTTTGTAGATCGGTCCTTCACTTCTAAAGCTCTTTGTTGTTGTGCCTTTACTGCGATCGTCGAACTCCCGGACTCTCGGACGGCTCCATGAGAAGATTGCAACGATATTGCTTGAAGTCTTCGAGGCTGAAGATGATCTACGTCGAGGGAATACGAACTCAAGCTTCTACTTCATTAACAAGAGAATTAGTGAAGTAAACACCCTAAACTATAGTGCTATTCTAGTAGGGATGGTGAAATAAGAAATGGGTACACTTTAGAATTTCTTTTCTCACAATGTATCTCTCTCTTTTTCAAACCCTAGAAAGAAATTGAAGGAGGAAGAAGATGAGCTCAAAATGAGAATGAAACTATTCAAGAGAGAGAGATAGCTAACCATGGGTGAGTGGGTATCATATCCTAACTCATGTAGAGACATAACCATGGCTAATTATAGTGGTTAGGTTAATTAATATCTTAAGTTAAACAAAAACTAGTGGATTAAGTCAAATGCAAACATAAGCTTCATGAAGCTTCATGCATGTGAGCTCATTATCCATTTGTTTTTAGAATTACTTTAAATATAAAAACCTAACCAATATAATTGTAATGGTGTATGTCTCATACACCCATGTACTGTGTATCAACAACCATGATACAAGATGTACACAAATGAATATATATCACATATACATTAAGTTGTGCACAAGTGAGAAAAACAAATGCTTAAGTGAACCAATGTTAGTTAACGTAAATTAGTATATCACATATACAATTATACACTAAATTATTAAATCAACTCTTGACTTAATAATCCGGTTATATCTCATATTACCGTCTAACACAAAATATACCAACTTATCGAATCAATACTTGATTCGATAACCCGATTATATCTCATATAACCGGCCGATACAATAGTCGCGAGAATAGAATACGGTATCATATACACACATTATTCTCGGTCCCGCACATATCACATATGAGCTCCTATTTCGTTTTGCCTGAACCAGTAAAACCTCTATGTAGGACTCTAAAGACTCGTCAATACGCCGGCAGTAGGTGATGATCATATCAAGCACCCACAAGCCGTCAGCGGTACTACCTGGAAGTAATGGCTACCCGGGTATTAAGCGATCAGAAGGTCAGCAAGCAAGCCCGCTCCAACTCCTGCAAAAAGCCCGACAGTGACACTACCGTACAGTCCGGTCTTCTCGTCTGATATGTCACATATCAAGTCTAGGGGTGGTAAACGTCAGACCCCAATAACCGATAAGTCATGCCGATATGAGGCTCATAACGGGTCGAGAAACGACTGGTAACACTTACCATTAAATCTCTAAACCAGCCCTGGCCAGGGACTTCCCTTTTATGGCCAATCGAGCATAGCGCAACATCAACCCCCAATATCGGGAGATACGAAACCCCTCCTATCGCTCATTGCCTCCATGTGACTCGGGACTGTACCTATAAACCACCGTTTTGCACGCCCTCTTGGACGTGGTAATATGGAAATCAAAGCACAGTGAGAATCACACAAGACTCTATGACGATCTCGGGTCTACAGACTAACCTGCACCATTGTCACCAGAGAACTGCCATCTGACGTAAGGTATATTACCATCTGGGAGTTCTCGGAGAGTCCGTCTAGTGTACTCAGTCTCTACTGAGCACCCGTATATCATCTATGATGTCAAACACCAATGGATATGGGATCATCCATCGCCCATCTATATGGGTCGAGAAGCTATACGCTAGTCTACTCTGGTATATCGATGCCCCGTCTCGATACACCCACGACTAGGGATCTTGAAGGATGTACTTATGGACTACCATGTCCCCACTAGTATGATCCGCATCATAGTCCAGGTAGTCAAGTACACATCCTAAGGGCTTTACCAACATGTAACAGAGAGACAATCAGTATATACGTTAAGGTAATGAGTAACCAGATAGCATACTATCATGTCGAGCAAGAAAGTCCTCCCTATATATGTCCAAGGATCCACTACGATATACATCTCATGTATAGTAATGGCCTCTAGGGCAAACAAATAACTAACAATCTCCCACTTGCACTAGGGCCATCTGATAACAGTGGTTGTAGTATCTCATACTCAACCATCCTATAGTAGTCTCTCTCTGGGAAAAAGCCTTTGTGAGTGGATCCACCGTGTTGTCCTCTGGGTCTACTCTCCTAACCTCGATCCCCTGGAGATCAACCATCTCCATGATCAGGTGACACTGCCTTAGAATATGTCTGGATCACTAATAGGACGGGCGTTCCTAGGCATAAGCCACAACTCCATTGTCACACAATGGTAGGAACGAAGTTCATCTCATGAACTAATATACACCTAGACGGCCTTATTTGTAGCATCTTTGGTAACGATGTATCCAGCCTTTATCGTCTAGTATGCCACGGTATCTAGCTTGGAACTCTTCCAACATACCGTCCCTTTATTGAGGGTAAAGACAATGCCTGTGACTGACATTCAGTCGTCCTTATCACTCTAGAACCTTTCCAGTGATTCTCTCCAGGATCGATTGATACTATCTTACTACAACTAGTGAGAATCCTAACATCCAATTACATCCATCTCATAGACCAAATCTCAGGATTTAGGAGGTATCACTTTGATCCTATGTGGAGAATCTTTGTGACAAGCGGAGATTGACTGAGCGTAGCATAGGAAACTCCTTCCCCATCAAGAGTATGTCATCCACGTACTCTACGAGGATCACCACCATACTCTCTACTACCTTTTTGTATATACAAGGTTCATCTACCATTTTGATGAAGTCAAACTCTTTGACTAACACATCAAAACAGACGTTACAGCTCCGCGATGCCTGATTTATCACATAAAACATCTTGCACATGTTTCCGCTGCTCCCACTGTCTACGAAGCCCTCTGACTGTGTACATATAGACTCTTTCTTCTAAAACATTATTTAGAAAAGAAGTCATGACACCAAATCACCAGATATCGTAGTCATGGTATGTAGCCGTGGCAAGTAGGATCTGGATGGACTTAAGCATAGGCCCTAGAAAAAGTTTCATCATTAGCCACAAATGGTCTATGATGCAAACCTTTAACAAGTCTAGCTTTGAAAGTCTCAACTTTTCCATACACCAAATAATCTTCTCAAGATATACTTGCTCTTGATGGGGATTTAACCCTTCAGATATGGCAACCAAAGTCCATACTTTGTTGGTGTATAAGGACTCCATCTCAGATCGCTAAGCATCCAGCCATTCTTACAGAGTCCCACTCCTGATGGCCAGCTCGAAACAAGTTGGGTCATCATCTCATGATGCAATCCTCGCTCCCAGTGTCATAGAGAAACCAAAGTATCTTTCAGGTGGGTGAGGAATCCAACTAGATCTGCGGAGAGGCTGAGGTTCGTTGGGAACTGTTGAAACCTCCGGTTCTACCAAATCATCAGCTGCAGTTTGTATAGCTGGAACTCCTTCCAGTTCTACCTCATGACCACTAATTTGTTCTAAAAATAAATTACTTTTCTTAAAAAGGATGGCATGACGAGAAACAAAACATCTTTTGTTCCTCGGTGCGGTAGAAGATATTCCTTTGCGAATGCTTGGGATATCCAACAAACTTCCACAGAACTGACCTTGCCTCGAGTTTGTCCGGATTATGCTTTTAGACATAGGCTGGACAACCCCAAATCTTAACTAACTTAAGATATGGGCTCTTCCCTTTCCATATCTCATATGAAGTGGTAAGCAACTGATTTGGTTGGAACGCCATTCAATAGGTATGCAGCTTCCCAAGTGCATAACCCCAAAAGGAAATAGGTAACTCAGTAGTACTCATCATAGAGCACACCTTATCACATAGGGTGTGATTGCTCCGCCCCGATACACCGACGTGCTGTGGTGTATGCGGAGGAGTAATGCTGAGAGAGAATCTCATTCTCCATTAGAATAATCCAGGAATTCCGTGCTCAAGTATTCTCCTCCTTGATCACATCAAAGGACATAATACTTATACCCGTTTTGGTTCTCTACTTCTAACTTATATTCTTTGAATATCTCAAAAGCTTCGGAC
Source organism: Agapanthus africanus (assembly GCA_030015575.1). Classification (NCBI taxonomy): domain Eukaryota; kingdom Viridiplantae; phylum Streptophyta; class Magnoliopsida; order Asparagales; family Amaryllidaceae; genus Agapanthus; species Agapanthus africanus. Next base: position 159,424,210 of record JASDDO010000029.1, on the reverse strand, counting down.
TTGTGTTTTAACAGAAACATATGTCTGAATCTTGAGAGATCATCAGAGAAAGTAATGAAGTACAAAGTTCACCAACTCTTTTTCTGTTTCCAATAAACAGAGCTGTGGTCATCTTATCTTTGTGACATGACCGGCAAGTTTCATAAGATGTAAATTCAAACTAATTTAAATATGTATCTAAATGTAACTTTAGCTAGCCGGGACGCATTGATATGACCTAGTCTACAATACCTCAAGAAGGATTTGTTCATTTCTGACTTTTCCACTTGTGTGTGCTCTGTATAGAAAGAACTGTAGTTTGATTTAGAACGTCAATGCTTTTAGATAACGTGCCTGAACCGATCAACTCTTGATATAGGAAATGTTCAAAACATTATCCAACAATACAAAATTATATCCTTCTTTACTAATAAAGAGATTGATATGATGTTGTATATCAGGTTCAGTATCTAAAAACATTCATTCAGAATCAATGTATTCTTGTAATACAGGGTGATAGTGACCAACAGACTTGGCTGCAATACTTGCACCATTTCTATCTCATGAAACTTATCACCCGTTCTCAGTTCTCTATCTATCTGTAGCCCATGTAACAAATTACATATGTGGGATCCTGATCCGATATCACAAACAGAGGACGTAAAGGATACTGAGAAACAGCTCTCTATAATGAACACCCGAAGAAGATGCATCAACATGCACTTTCTTCATTTGGACGGCACGGGAATTCTGGTAATCCCCAATTTCCTGCTCTGTCTTATAACAATTATAAGTTGGAGCAGGACCAACGTTCCCCAGCTCAGTATAACAAGCGGGTTCGGTCAAAATATCCGTATTATTATCTTGATTAAGGCGTGACATGTTCGCTACCTAGAGAGACAGAAGAAAACACTCTGCGTGCGCTCTTGCAAGATCAGATTGGTTATTATTTTATCTAATCTGGATGGCTCCCACTGTTTTTATCAAATCTTCCTTCAAACCCTAAAAGGAAAGACTAGCCGGGATTAATTACACCTGACAACTTCGCCAATCTTTCAGCCAGGCCAGTGTCGGTACTATGAGGGAGGTCCCCCGTGCTTTCGCACGGACCTAATTAAAGTAAACCTCTTTTTTCTAGAGGCGTAACCTCGTTGACACCTTTCTAGACACCTACTTGATCGGCTAATTGTAATGTGTGAAACTCTCCTAGGAGTAACAATTACTTGCAGTGGGTATCGGGATCCAACTATCTCATAGAAGGTATGCAATCTCATTGCAAATTTCAACACTTGAAATTCCCGATAATATTTTGCCCCTAATCCCTATGACCTTGACAAAGGCCAACAAATCATAGGATGCTAGTCAAGTTCAACCCATCATTTCTTGATTGAATCAAACCCACCCGCACGACCCTTGACAAAGACCAACAAGGTCGTATGACTACCCCAAAACAATCTGTATCATATGCATAAGCAGATAAGCACTATTCAGCTACCGCACACTACTCCTTGACAAAGGCCAACAAACGCAGCACGCATACTAAACTGTTCTTATCTGAAATGACGGAGGGCTACGACAGGTTTTTTTGAAAACCTATTGCGTAATGAACTTGATATCATTGTAGAATCATGTGAAATTTTGAAATGGAGTGATTTTGAGGCTTTCATTAGTTTTGCTAAAGAGGTCACTCCCGGTGAAGGGATCTCGGCTTTTTGCTCATCGAATAAGGTGCAGGATATATCATATATATCGCTATGCAAAGCAAAACTCCAAAAGCATTCAAAAGACAAACCGAGTTTTGTAGCATCTGCCGGTTTTGCTAAAGAGGTCACTCCAGATGAAGGGATCTTGGCTCTTTCCTCATCGAAAAAGGTGCAGGATATATCATATATATCGCTATGCAAAGCAAAACTGTAGCTACCCTTTTTGAAAAATTTGTTTCTACAACATCTTTTAGATTCTTTTCTTTCATTAATCACATTAATGAAGTCCCATCATTTAAGTCACCTAAACATCATGGATAAATACGACGTACACTTATGCCATCCGCATTCGCCTCGATGTCCCCTAGTGCACCGTTAGGTTAGGTAACTAACGGCAGAGCGGGGCAGGGCTAGCGCGGGTGTAAAATATAAGTAACGTCTATATAATATATTATATATACTATATACAGCATCTATCACAACATATCAAATGATCACATCACAGATATCGCAGCAGAAGAAACATATGAGACATTGGATATACTAGAACGTCCGTGTTTTATTTTGAGCCTCTATAAAACACGGATTACACGGTCGCGATGAATAGCAAAACCCACACCCTTAGACCCCTACGAGAGCGGCAGGCAACCCTTCCAATTCTAGAGTTAGGAGACCCGCACTCGACTCCTCGAGTTGGTCTCCCACTGGACTCCAGAACCTGGTTACTTGTGCTCTTATCCTTGGGTCTATCCTAGTGCGGAAAAGTAAATAATATACAAATGGTGACATCAACCTCATCCCGGAAGTGCCCCAATAAAAGAATATTACATACAATTAATTTTACATGAATGAAAATAGAAACTCTCATCTCACATAAAACCCCCGGCTATTCAAAACGCGACGATCCAATATAACATATCCAGCAACACATAACATCACATGTCATCAACGTAAGTAAATATGCGCATCCCAATTGTCGTTGACATATAGCAACGAAACCAGCGATATCACATATTACATTTACGGTCGCAGAAAAGAATGTATAAAACTACAACAGTTGGAATCCGCAACCTCCTTAGACATCGCATGCCTAACAATTATAAACTATGCATTTTAGTCTCTATATCGAAAACACTTTTCAATATCTAGTCGGGCAATTCAACAAGATTCCCGATATTTTGATTGAATGCTCGTCGCAAACTTTAGTAGACAGGCGCACCCCCGGATGCCATCGACGAAGTGTACTAAGGCGGAACACCGCTGCCGCGAGCACTCGAACGGATGCTTTTGGCGATGGGGTTCTCCTACAGTCACTTGGTCGGGGCTATGGGGCATGGCTGTCTATTAAGTTTACCCGGCGAGTATCCGCGTACGCTACGTGATTGCGACGGACATTTGATCGAATCAAAATTCCGTGGCAACCGAACATTTGAGACAAAACTGCTATGTTTATAACATTCAAATTTGTTATCTCATAACTACTTGTGGATTCCAAATATTGTATCACATTCCATATAAATAGAGAATGTTAAACTTTCCGATCGAATTATCAAACACCCAAGTTTTCCCAGATAGTTCTCAACACTTGAGGGGAGTTTAGAAACATCCATCACATGCCACTGTACCAAAGGTCCAGCCGTAGAAAGGTCAAGCCAACGCCTCACATGTGGCACGCCGTACTGCCCCAAACCCTAAGATTCAAAAGGCAGTTCAAGACGGTCACATAATCGAGTTAAGGTTTGTTGTCTTCTAGAGGGTCCATTGCGTAACTTGCACAATTTAGACGTTCTTAAACAACGGAAAAATCCAACACTAGGAAATTTTCCGTCGGGAAAAAGTGAGTTATTGATATCCGTTCGAACTTTTTAATACTTTCTAAATTATCCGGAAAACATAACGAATTTAAATTTTCCGATCGAGTCAACTATTACAAAATAAACCCCAGAACACTCAATACTAGAGTCTGATTAAAACTAGCCAGAAAATATTAACAACAGATACAAGTATTACTGTGCAAAACACATGACCTAATCTCACTGTACGGCCGCGGATCCGTGGCCCAAGCAGGGTATGGCCGCGGTTCCGCGGCGTTACGTATGGATTACGTCATCGAATTTCATAGTAATGCTTAGAAAACCCTGCTGATTTTTTTAGGTATTTTTAATGCAGAAAAATCACAGTTTTGAAAATTTTTCTAGAGAGGGGTTCAATATTGTCGTATCGGGGTTCAATCGGAGTTTTAACTTCGTAAACACGACGTCTAATGCTCTAGCTAGGCTCTGATACTACTGTAGGGTTACTAGGCACTCTAAGAAGGTTCTACAAGGCATCAACCATGCCCGATTAAAATTTTAGCCGTGCTGAATAACTCTAAACAAGATCTTTGCTCGATAATTAGGGTAACACATGCTAGTAAATAACAATTATCACTAAGTGAATACGAAATACAACCTTTGTAGATCGGTCCTTCACATCTAAAGCTCCTTGTTGTACTCCCTTCGCTGCGATCGTCGAACTCCCGGACTCTCGGACGGCTCCATGAGAAGATTGCAACGGTTTTGCTTGATGTCTTCGAGGCCGAAGATGATCTACGTCGAGGGAATACGAACTCAAGCTTCTACTTCACTAACTAGAGAATTAGTGAAGTAAACACCCTAAACTAAAGTGCTAGTCTAGTAGAGGATGGTGAAATAAGAAATGGGTACACTTTAGAATTTCTTTTCTCACAATGTATCTCTCTCTTTTTCAAACCCTAGAAATAAATTGAAGGAGGAAGAAGATGAGCTCAAAATGAGAATGAAACTAATCAAGAGAGAGAGATAGCGAACCATGGGTGAGTGGGTATCATATCCTAACTCATGTAGAGACATAACCATGGCTGATTATAGTGGTTAGGTGAATTAATATCTTAAGTAAAACAAAAACTCGTGGACTAAGTCAAAAGCAAACATAAGCTTCATGAAGCTTCATGCATGTGAGCTCATTATCAATTTATTTTTAGAATTACTTTAAATATAAGAACCTAACCAATATAATTATAACGGTGTATGTCTCATACACCCATGTAGTGTGTATCAGCAACCATGATACAAGATGTACACAAATGAATATATATCACATATACATTAAGTTGTGCACAAGTTAGAAAAACAAATGCTTAAGTGAACCAATGTTAGTTAATGTAAATTAGTATATCACATATAAAATTATACACCAAATTATTAAATCAACTCTTGACTTAATAATCCGGTTATATCTCATATTACCGTCTAACACAAAATGTACCAACTTTTCGAATCAATACATGATTCAATAACCCGGTTATATCTCATATAACCGGCCGATAGAATAGTCGCGAGAATCGAATACGGTATCACTTACACGGATTATTCTCGGTCCTTCGCATATCACATATGCGCTCCTATTTCGTTTTGCCTAACCCAGTAAAACCTCTATGTAGGACTCTAAAGACTCGTCAATATGCCGGCAGTAGGTGATGATCATATCAAGCACCCACAAGCCGTCAGTGGTACTAGCTGGACGTAACGGCTACCCGGGTATTGAGCGATCAGAAGATCAGCAAGCAAGCCCGCTCCAGCTCCTGCAAAAAGCCTGACAGTGACACTACCATACAGTCCGGTATCCTCGTCTGATATGTCGCATATCAAGTCTAGGGGTGGTAAACGTCAGACCCCAATAACCGATAAGTCATGCCGATATGAGGCTCATAACGGGTCGAGAAACTACTGGTAACACTTACCAATAAATCTCTAAACCAGCCCTGGCCAGGGACTTCCCTGTTATGGCCAATCGAGCATAGCGCAACATCAACCCCCAATACCGGAAGTGACGAAACCCCTCCTATCGCTCATTACCTCCATGTGACTCGGGACTGTACCCAGAAACCACCGTTTTGCACGCCCTCTTGGACGTGGTAAGGTGGAAATCAAAGTACAGAGGGAATCAGAAAAGACTCTATGATGATATCGGTTCTACAGACTAACTTGCACCAGTGTCACCAGAGAAATGCCATCTGACGTAAGGTATAATACCATCTGGGAGTTCTCGGCGAGTCCGTCCAGTGTACTCAGTCTCTACTGAGCACCCGTATATCATCTCTGATGTCAAACACCAATGGATTTGGGATCATCCATCGCCCATCTATATGGGTCGAGAAGCTATATGCTAGTCTACTCTGGTATATCCATGCCCCGTCTCGATACACCCACGACTAGGGACCTTGAAGAATGTACTTATGGACTACCATGTCCCCACTAGTATGATCCGCATCATAGTCCAGGTAGTCAAGTACACATCCTAAGGGCTTTACCAACATGTAACAGAGAGACAATCTGTATACACGTTAAGGTAAAGAGTAACCAGATAGCATACTATCATGTCGAGCAAGAAAGTCCTCCCTATATATGTCCAAGTATCCACTACGATATACATCTCATGTATAGTAATGGCCTCTAGGGCATACATATAATTAACTGTGACGACAGTCCACCTGTCGGACGCTTGCCCCGCGATATCAAATGTACAAATAAAACTAAACTGTACTAACATTGCACCCAAGCTATCCACCACGACGATTCTGCAACAAACAGAGCACAACATAGAACATCAACGTGAATGTCACGTTCGCAAACCCGTCAAAAAGTACTATAGCAGTTAGACAAGTTATACCGCTCTAATGACATTCACGGTCGCAGATAGAAATGTATGTACTGTAAACTTTAATTAGTGTTAGAAATATCTAGTTCGAAATAACCCCGAATAGTCCCAAACTTGAGAATAAAACCATATCCAAACTAGCAATACCACTGAACTAATATTCCAGAGACTAAAGCACAGTACAAAATGCAAGTCCTAAATCCAATATCAGACCGGCCAGCTTGGATTTTTCGCCAATGTGGCCGGGTCCATAGTTGAATCAGGGTCTCGTGTTTGGTGTGTGCTCTAGTGGTCATACAAGTAGTCTTCTGTTGTTACTAAAATATTTTTAGAAGACCAATAAAAATTCGACAGGTACTGGAATGTGCAGGGTATTGATTTTGAGTTGTTTCGGTTTCGATACTTTAACATCGTCTAAATAAACTAGTATGCGGTTAATGGGTTGGCTCTGATACTATGTTGGGTTACGGCAGTGCCCCGGCCATCAATCCGTGGCCAAATACGGAACAAAATCTTTTGAAAACCGATGCTAACGGAATTCTAATTGATGGATCGTACCATTAACCCTATACTAGTTCTACAAAAGGAGTTTAGAGAGTTTATACCGATCGATCCATGTCCTTCGGTCTTCAAACTCTATCATAAGATCCCCGCGGCTTCCCAAATCAAGTTTGATCTCCGGTCTCCCTCCGTCGAAGAAGATCCACATCGATGGTTCTCAATATGAGCTCCCGCCTCTAAACCGAAGCAACTCGGCAATTCAGTTTGCTATCCTAGATGCCAATGATGAAGAAGAGATAGTGTGTGAATACTTTGTCTCAAAACACCCATGGATTCTCAACTCATGAGAGGGATGGGTGGATGTTGAAGAAGATGCCTAAGGAGAAAAGTGTGAGCTCAAGATAGAAGCAAGTGAAGAAAATGGCTTAAGTATTGTGTGAGATCTTTTGTGAACACTTAAGCTACTTAAGAAAAAACCCAAGGCTAAAAAGGATCTGCCTTCTCTCACCAAGAATATCACACACAATAATTATTGCCCCCAAAACAATCTACGTCGCAATGAATGATCACAAGACCCAACACCATGAATCACCAAGTGGAAGCACACACACTTTCCACCAATTAAACATTTAAACTAAATGTTTAATCCAACAAAAAGAACTAGTATCAACTAAAGAAATCTTGTAATGAATTACAAGAATACCCCTCATCCGTATATACATACCTGCATCCGTATTCCGACTAAATATGAATACAACGAGACGAAAGTAATCCAACAATATAATACTAGAATCCGGCTTAAACAAAAGCCCACTAGTATTATCCGTCCGACCATTATCCATGCACTAGTGCACGTATCTGATCGAATCCTGCCATAAAACCATACGGCCTCTACAACATTTCGCCTGAACCAGTGAAACCCTCTGTGTGGGACTCTAAAGACTCCTCAATATGCTGGCAGTGGGTTTAACCACAAGCACGTCAGTGGCACTAACTGTACGTAACGGCTGCCCATGTATTGAGCGAAAGGGAGGCCGACGAGCAAATTCATCCTGAAACCCTACTGAAGCCTGACAGTGACAATATCCATGCAGTCCGGTCCATTCGTCTATGAGTATCGCATATCGAGTTTAGGGGGTAGATAAAGTCAGACCCCTAATCACGTGACATTTAGTGTCAGCAAGAAACCCTATCACCAACTGAGAAACAACCGAGCCTAGATCGGTAATTCTCGTCTACCTCGGCCGAGAATTTTTGGTGATGGCTACCTGTGCACTCCGCGACATCTACCCCCAATACCGGGAGAGACGAATCGCCTGTCGATCCGCTCACTGCCTCCATATGGCTCGGGACTATACCCAACTAAAACCTGTTTGCACGACTCTTTTGAGCCGTGGTAGGGTAGTAATCAAAGCACAGTGGGAACTCACACGAGACAAATGACGATCTCAGGTCGATAGACTAACCTGTACATATGTCACCACGGAACTGCTATCTGACAATAGGTATAATACCAACTAGCATGTTCCCGGCGAGTCCGTCCGGTGTACTCATAACCCAATGAGCACCTGTAAACATCTTAGGTGAACCAACTGACACCAATGGCTTGTCAGACCGGCCTCCGCCCCTCATCGGGGTCTCGATCCGTATACGCTATTCTACTATTGGAGTATCGATGCCCGGTCTCGAAACTCCCATGACTAGGGACACTTTAAGGATGTGCTTATAGACCACCTAACCCTCACGTATATGATCGCCATCATACTGCTGATAGTCGGAAAGAATCCTATAGGCTCTATCAACATGTAATAGTGATATGTAATGTCACCAGAAGCATTACACGATGATAAAGACAAACCAGATAGCATATTATCATCTCGAGTAAGACTGTTCTACGGGTATAGGTCTTCCCTCAATCATTGCAATCACGTGCCTGCGATCCAATAATTAACTTGAGGGCACTATAGCTAACAATGTGTGTATGCATGTATGTAAGTATGTATGTATGCATGATGCAATTCATATACGCAATAGAACGAGAATCAACGTCTAACTATTGATAATAATGTAAGCGGTACAATACATATTCCCTTAGTAAGATGGTATAAGAGCAACTACCTCACTGTCAGCAACGAATGCAGTACAATATATATGTATATGTTGTACGTGTCATTGTAATTACCAACGGTGTGTGTGTGGCATACAATTCAGTGCTCGTGTAACATGAACCGTCATTAATGGTGCAGTGTCAAATAGGTAGTAAGTCAAGGTACAACAAGTAATGGTATGCAGATGATGCTCATGCACAGTCAACGTATATGCATATAGACATGTGACTATAATATCGAATCTAGCCCTCGACGTTTAACGCCATACAGGAGATTCCCCCATAGATGTTAAATCTACTCACCGATGATCTCGAGCTAAGTAAATCCAACCACTTGTTTTCCCCTGCTTGCAGCGTCCGAAGTCCCCGCATGTGACCCTATTATCATACAACACAATAACGCGTGGATTTAGCAAACTACCCAAATAACTAATCGGTATCCCTGAAGCCACAAGGGGTTCAGTTAGCTGCTAAACGCGTACAACGGCATCTCCAAATAACTCCCCGACTACAAGCTACCAGTAACAATTAAACTATGTCGGATTAATCGCAATGCACGTTGCCGAAACACTAAAAATAGCTAAGTGGTCCCAAATTTTCCCACACAAAGAATTAGTGAAAGTTGTAGGTTCCATGAGACTACAAACAACCCAGAGAGCCCACGACCAAGAAACGAGACCCCAGTCCCCAAGCTGGCCTCAATTTGCGGCCAAGTATGAAGGGAATGGGCTCAGGTTTTTAGGGTAGCTTAAAGGTCTCTAAACTATATCTCTGTGATGCAAACATCACAAACAATAACCGGGTTCGATAGCAGATTCAACCGAGACACAAAACACAACAAAAATATGATATTTGCATAAAAACTATAACTTTAGTGTTCTAAACAGCAACTAATAAGAAACACACCATCTTAAAGCCTAGAAAACAGTTAGAGATCACTACCTCACGAAGCATGCTTGAAAACTCTAGCTTTCTAAGATCCAAGCCATCTCAAGAGTCTTAACTTTATTTTTATGAGTGGTTTAATAAAGTTTAGTGAAGATTAAGCTTGGGTTTGTGTAAGTGCACGGCAGCGCCTCGGCCGTCATTCCGAGGCCAAAATGCGGAAATGAAACTTTTTCAAAACTAGAAAACCGGCGTTACCGCGTACTAAAAATCCGGATCGGGCCATTAACCTAATGCTAGCAAACTAGAAAATGGGTAGAAAGCTATACCGAGCGATCCGTGTCCTTCGGTCTTCGGCCTCCATCTCGATCTCGTCGCGGAATCTCCGGTCTTCATCTCCTCGTCGGAAAGGGCACCACATCGCCGATTCCTTTTACGGGCTCCCACCTCTGTACCGAGGCAACTCGGACACAAAGTTGGCAAGCCGACGTGTCCAAGAATGCTGTAGGCTAAGTGTAGAATGGATTGTCTCAATGGGGTAAGAAGTTGCCATGTTTGGATGGAGGTAGAATGAACTTTGGAGAGAGGTTTGAAATGGAGCTATGAACTTTGATGCAAAATGAGAATGAGATCAAAATTCCTCACCCCAAAAAATCTCACTCACTCTCTCAAATAAATGTGGCCGGCCATAACATAAAGGAGAAGGGAAAATTACAAGGGGGTGAGCACAAGAGGAGAAAAATGGTAAGCATAAAAAAAATGTGTTGATAAAGGGGAATAAAGGTCACACCACTTCCTTATCAAATCCCATCTCAATTAATGCACACAATGAGCACAAGAAAAGCATCAAAAGATGCTAGAATTATCATGAACCCACATATCACAAATAACACCCTTGCATTTAGCTAAATGCCACTTTGCAAGAAACCCCACTCATCACAAAATTCCGGCCATGAAGGAACAAAGGAAAACTGGCCGAAACCGAATGTAAACTGGCAACTTCAAAAAACTGATCCCGTAATAAATTACAGGAAAACCCCGCGACCGTTTATACATACTCGCATTTGTTTTTCGACCGAATACAAATGCAATGAGACAAAATCTACACTGTACAATACTATGATCCGGCTTAAACCAAAGCCCGCTAGTATTATCCGTCCGATCAAGATCCGTGCAATACCGGACGTATATGATCGAACCCTGCCATATATCCATACGGCCTCTACAGCGTTTCGCCCGAAACTTGAGAAACTGTCTGTGGGGGACTCTAAAGACTCGTCAATAATTTTGGCTGTGGATTTACCCACTAGCACGTCAGAGGTATTAGCCATAAGTAACGGGCTACCAGGTATTGAACAAAAGGGATGTCGATGAGCGAACTCATCCAGACACCCTACTGAGCCTGTCAGTGACAATATCCGTACAGTCCGGTCCGTTCGTCTTTGAGCATCGCATGGCGGGCCTAGGGGGTTGCTAAAAGTCAGACCCCAAAAAGCGGTACAAGTCGTGACGGGGTGTACCCCAGAACACCCTGAGATACTACTGGAATACCTACCAGTAAATTTCCTGCCTTGGCCAAGAACTTCGTGTAATGGCTCTCCTAGACACAGCGCGACCTCACCCCCAATACCGGGAGAGACGAACCCCTGCAGATCCGCTCACTGCCTCCATGTGGCTCGGGACTGTACCCAACTAAAACCTGTTTGCACGACTCCTTTGAGCCGTCGTAGGGTAGTAATCAAAGTACAGTGGGAACTCACACGAGACAAATGATGATCTCAGGTCGATGAACTAACCTATACACATGTCACCAGGGAACTGCTATCTGACCTCAGGTATAATACCAACTAGCATGTTCCCGGCGAGTCCTGTCCGGTGTACTCATAACCCAATGAGCACCTGTATACATCATAGGTGAACCAACTGACAGCAGTGGCTTGTGAGACCGGCCACCGCCCCTCGTCGGGGTCTCGACTGTATACACTAGTCTACTCTGGAGTATCGATGCCCTGTCTCGAAACTCCCATGACTAGGGACCACTTCAAGGATGTGCTTATAGACCCTAGCTCCCACGTATATTGTCACGACCCGAATATTTCGTCTCGTGACCGGCACTTAACCACGCTACGTCTACAGGCGTAACGCGACTAAGTAAGCCGAACCCAGAAATCAAAACCATTTAAAAGTAGTAAGTGTTGAAAACATTGAATTAAAAACATTTAGAAGACCTTAATTAGTTCAATGAGGTTCTTTTAAAAGTTAAATAATCCTTATAATAATTTTAGCAGCATTTCCTTTATAAAAGTAACCCCAAAAATCGGGTAAAAACAGGATATAAGTGAAAATGAGATATAATGAACAAAGCATCCCCAACCGGGAGCAATCACGCCCAACGGCGGAAACCATCACCACAAGAGTAATATACGACGCCGTAGCGAAGAATGAGCAATAAGTAACATCCCAGAATAATAACTGCAAATAAAAAGTCGACTCCCACGAGCTCGACACCAGAATACAAAAATATACATCATCGTCCTCACACTATCTCTAAGTCAAGTACATATATGGTAGATGGAGAATTCTAGATACAAAAGTGTGTACAATGAAAGTAACCAGATACCACAACCCACCTAAATAGCAAAATAGCTCTCGCACCAACTGTAGTGGTATCTGAAGCCAAAAGATGCAAAAAGGCAGCCTGCCGCGACTACTCTGAGGGGCGACGTGCAAATACTATGGCACAACGGGGGTGAGTTGCCAACTCGTAAATAGAGATAACATATAAAGGTAATCACGAGTATGCACGTACTGCGCTACGCTATCATATGCCAGCAAGTAAATCTATATGCGACAAGCAGTAAGTGAAATAATCATGCAAATGCTCTATCAGGTAAAATAACTACAGGATGAGATACATGATAAACACTGCGGAGCATAGGATAAACAACATCTACACGAAATATCAATCGTGGAAAAATGATCGGATCCCTAGCTGCACCCAAATCCCAAATAAGCTCAGGCGCCGGCACTCTCCTCGGCACTCAAATCCTGTAAACCTCTGAGAATCACGAGTGCCCAACATCGGCACCCAAAATATCATAAATACTCGTGTCCAGAATCGACACGCAAATCCTCATACATCGAGCTCCGTAAGTCCGGATCAGCCACGGGCTCCGTCTGCGGTATCGGCCCTAAGCCCCGGCAGTATGGATCATCCCGCATCCATCTCTCGACTCTGGTCGGTATCCTCCGGATAACCGCCAGGTCCAACCAATCACCGGTAGGTACTCGCCCACCTCCAGGCTCAATCGGCAAAGTCCATCGATCATCTCGATGAGGGGAACCATACCTGGTCCACCACGAACCCGCAAACAGATAATCCACTCCTCGAATCGGGTTTCAAGCACACGTCTCAGCAACGAGAAAACGTGAGGTGGACGCACCAAAATATCATATCACGAGGAACCGGGTTTTCAAATAGTGCATCTTTTCTTAAATAATTCCACGGTCCTCAAAACCAGAAATCACATGAAAATCCAACACCAATGAGTAAATCAAATACGATGTGCTATGTACATCAAGTCATCATAATATAGGTACAAGGGGGAACCCGCGTTTCTTAAGATAGTTCAGTTTTCAAAGACAGCATGCGGCTTCCAATTTCTATAAAAATCATATCGAATCATATGTGAAACGAACTACAGTATAATGATCTTGGCAATTCTACAATGAGTGTGTCATGGCAATTACTAACGGTGTGTGTGTATCATGCAGATTAGTGCTCGTGCAACATAAACCGTTAGTAATAGTGCGGTGTTCTATCAATTCTAAGTTTTCATACATGTAGCAGGGAATGCAGTATGCAACAACAATATCCATGAACAGTCAATGTAGGTAAATGCAATGTGTAGCTATAAAGTCCTATCAGCCCTGATGTAGAACGCCTTGCGGGCGATATCCCCGTAGATGTTAAATCTACTCACCGAAGTTTCTCGCTAAGTGTAGCCAACGACTAGTTTCCCCTTCTTCGCAGCGTCCGTCTCACTCGCTTGCGAACCTAGATTTACACAATATAACACACATAAGCTCAAATCTACCAAAAATGAAATATTAAGGTCAAACTAGAACCCCGCGTTGCAACCAAAGCGCACGTGTGCGCGATACGCTAAAACGTGTGATCACGCACCTGAAGCTAACCTGACACGTCGCGATACGCAGCACAACCCAAAACCACACACATATCACGTGTGTCGCGGAGATTTAAAATACGGAAAATAGGGTAATAGGTCCCAGATTTTTATACAGAAAGATTTTTATAAAATTAAATATACCAACACACTCAAAATACTAGCAGACACCAACTACAAAAACCCCAACCCACCATTCTCCTATCTGGCCGCAATTTGCGGCCAGAATGAGTTTTTCGGTGGCCTGGGTAGGGGGTTTGGTGTGTGCACTCCATACATAATGTGTATATCCCAGTAATTACAGTTTTATTCTAAAACACCCCGGGTAGTACCAGTTTCAATAGAACCCAATTTCAAGCTAAAAGTCACACTTTGCACTAAAATGATACTTTAGTGTATTTTTTGTGAAATCTGAAATAAACCCAAGTCCAAAACCACACTAATATCATATTACCAAGCTAATCAAGCCATAAAAAGTTAATTTTTATCACAACCTCACTAGATCCTTTTAAAAAGCACAAAACATGCATAAAATGTGATATTTTGCTAGAAATACTTTAAGTTATGTAAAAGAGGTGCTAAAGGTGAGTCAATACCTTCAAAACCCCTTAAGAAACACCAAAAATCACTGCTTTTCCCCAAGTGTGCAGATCCATCACCGAACACCTCAAAAGCTCATTTTTTTCTATGGTTTTGTGAAGGAAAAGTGTTGATTTGAGTAGGGTTTTATGTAGGGATCAAAAGGAAGTGAATAGAGAAGAAGAGAAGAAGAAGGAGCTGTTGTTTTTGCTGGAAATTCTGCAGGAATTCTGAATGAGGAGAAGAGAGAGAGAAGAGAAGAAAAATGGGGTCAAAAGGTCAACTTCTCACCTAACACCATACCGCATTGTTTAATTGGAAATTTTGAATTATAAAAGGGTTTTAACTTGTTGAAATGGGGGGGGGGAATAGATTATCAAACATGCATCAAATGAAGGGGGGGGGGGTTAACATGACACATTTTTTCATCTAGCCTGAAAATGCAAAGTGTGCAAGTGTGCTCCTAACACAAAAATTCACAATTAGGGTAAACCCGACTAAAAATAATTAACAATCTTATAAATTTATATATATATATTTCCATATAAACACTCCACAACACAAAACCCACTAACCAAGAAGGAAAATAAGATATCCATTTTTACGAAAAACACACACACTAGCTAAATAACGAGAAAACATTCTAAACGAATTTCAAGGTGTTACAATCTACCCCCCTTAAAGAAATTCGGTCCCCGAATTAAAAAAATCTAACTATACATACCTTCAAAAAGATGGGGATACCTCTTCCTCATCTCGCTCTCGGTCTCCCAAGTGACCTCCTCGTCGCTCTGGCCAGGCCAAAGTACCTTGACTGACGGTATGTCCTTCGATCTCAATTTATTCACTTGTCGATCCAAGATCATCACCGGCTGCTCGGCATAGGAAAGGTCACGCTCCAGCTGGATCGTCGGGTGCTGAATCGCATGCGAGGGATCATGAAGATATCTGCGGAGCATCAAAACGTGAAATACCGGTTGCACGTCTGGAAAACTGGGCGGAAGGGCTAAACGATACGCAACCGCACCAACTCGCTCGAGGATCTCGAAAGGGCCCACATACCTGGGACTAAGCTTCCCCTTCTTCCCAAATCTCATCACGCCTTTCATTGGGGAGACCCTCAAGAAAACATGATCACCAACAGAAAACTCAAGTCCGCGCCGACGACGGTCCGCATAAGATCTCTGCCTACTCTGGGCTGCTCTCATCCTATCGCGAATCAACTGGATCTTCGCGGTCGTCTCCTCCACAATCTGCGGCACTAAGATACTGCTCTCACTGAGCTCTGTCCAACAGGCGGGCGATCTACATCTCCTCTCATAAAGAGCCTCAAACGGTGACATCTGAATGGTCTGCTGGTAGCTGTTGTTATAGGAGAACTCTATTAGAGGCAAATGATGATCTCGGCTACCTCCGAAGTCTAATACGCACGCTCTGAGCATGTCCTCGAGAGTCTGAATAGTCCGCTCCGACTGTCCGTCGGTCTGCGGATGAAATGCTGTGCTGAAATTCAAGCGGGTGTCCAAAGCCTCCTGAAGCCTCTGCCATAGTCGGCTGGTAAACTGGGTGCCTCTGTCGGACACAACACATGTCGGAACTCCATGTAGTCGTATAATCTCATCAATATAAATCTGGGCATATTGAGAAAATCCGAAAGTCGTCTTCACCGGTAGGAAGTGAGCCGCTTTCATCAAACGATCCACGATCACCCAGACTGAGTCATACCCTCAACTAGTCCTGGGTAGACCCACAATAAAGTCCATAGAAATCTGTTCCCATTTCCACTCCGGAATGGGCAACGGCTGTAGCTCTCCCCCGGGCCTCTGATGCTCAGCCTTGACTTGCTGACAAGTAAGGCATCTCAACACAAAATCTGCGATGTCCCTCTTCATCCCGTCCCACAAGTAAACATCTTTCAAATCGTGGTACATCTTGTTGGAACCTGGATGAACACTATACACTGATCGATGTGCCTCCTCGAGAATCTCACGCCGCAGTCTCTCAGCATCTGGTATGCACAATCTGGTCCCAAATCGTAGTATCCCCTGATCATCGATCACGAACTCGGAAAATCTGCCCTGTTCCATCAGCGTCCTGATCTCTGAACAACGGTCATCACTGTGCTGTGCCTCATATATACGGTCAAGCAACTGTGGGCGTGCACGAACATGCGCAATCTTTCCTCCGATCGGCGTAAACTCAAACTGTACCCGGCTGTCGCATAAGATCTGCCAATCTGCCGACGACTGCCTCTGCACTGCGATCAAACGACATAGACTACCTCCGGGCCTCCTACTCAAAGCATCCGCCACTATATTAGCCTTGCCCGGGTGGTACAAGACCTCGCAGTCGTAGTCCTTCACTAACTCCATCCATCAGCGCTGTCTAAGGTTCAGGTCTCGCTACTGGAATATATACTTTAAGCTCTTGTGATCAGTAAATATCTGGCACGACTCTCTATACAGATAATGTCGCCAGATCTTAAGTGCAAAGACCACTGCAGCCATCTCCAAATCGTGAGTGGGGTAGTTCTGTTCATGTTTCTTCAATTGCCGCGAAGCATACGCGATCACCCTGTCATGCTGCATCAGAACACACCCTAGCCCCACTAGAGAAGCATCACAATATACCACAAATCCACCTGACCCTGAGGGCAAAGATAATACTGGTGCCGTAGTCAGTAGAGCCCGTAACTGCTGAAAACTGTGCTCACACTCCTTTGTCCAAACGAAAGGAACTCCGTTCCGGGTGAACCCGGTCAAAGGTGTAGCAATGCGAGAGAAATCCTGCATAAATCGCCTGTAGTAGCCGGCCAGCCCTAGAAAGCTGCGAATCTCCGTAACTAATGTGGGTCTGGGCCAACTCCGAACGGCCTCGATCTTCCTCGGGTCTACACATATACCGTCTCGTGAAATCACGTGCCCCAAGAAGTCTACGCTGTCCAGCCAGAAAGCACACTTGGAGAATTTGGCGAAAAGCTGATGCTCTTTCAAGGTCTGCAGTGTAATCCGCAGGTGCTGCTCGTGCTCCTTTCTACTCCGAGAATACACCAGAATATCGTCAATGAGTACAATGATGAACAGATCAAGATACGGCCGGAAAATACGGTTCATCAAACCATGAATGCTGCTGGCACATTGGTGAGTCCGAATGACATCACCAAAAACTCGTAATGGCCGTAGCGCGTGCGGAAAGCTGTCCTAGGAATGTCGTCCTGTCGAACCCGCAGCTGATGATAGCCTGATCGCAAATCGATCCTCAAAAAGTATCCTGCCCCCTGAAGCTGGTCGAACAAATCGTCGATACACGGCGAAGGATATCTGTTCCGCACTGTAACCCTGTTCAGCTGGCGATAGTCGTTACACAGACGCAAACTGCCGTCCTTCTTCTTGACGAACAAGACTGGAGCACCCCAAGGAGAAAAACTGGGTCGAACAAGTCCCTTGTCCAGCAAATCTTGCAACTGACCCTTCAATTCTCGATGTTCCGCAGGGGCCATCCGATAAGGCGGTACAGAAATAGGCCCCGCGCCAGGAACCAAATAAATACAGAAAGAAATGGCGCGCTCATGCGGTAGCCCAGGAAGCTCGTCAGGGAACACATCAGGGAACTCGCTAACAAACGGAACCTGATCCAGAGGAACCTCTGTAGCTCTAGTATCACAAACATAGGTGAGAAATCCCTGACATCCCTTCCTCAAAAGCTGTCCAGCGCGAAAAGAAGAAATCACACAGTGTGGGGCGGCACCACGGTCCCCCAACACAACAAAAACCGACTCGCCGGGAAAACAAAATCTAACTGTCTTCTCACGGCAGTCCACAGAAGCATAGCATGTGGCTAACCAATCCATGCCCAAAAGAACGTCGAAGTCCAACATCTCAAGAAGGATCAAATCGACAGGTAACTCTCTCTCGCCAATACAGACGGTACAGGATCGGAATACGTGCCTAGCAACAAACGACTCTCCCACAGGAGTAGTCACAACAAGCGGCTGATCAAGAAAACCGGACTCTCTACTCAAACTCGGAACGAAGTGTGTAGATACGTACGAGTGCGTGGATCCGGGATCGAACAATACGTGTGCATCAACAGAACATACTGGAAGGATACCTGAGACCGCCGCATTGGACGCCTGCGTGTTCTGATGCGTCAAAGCAAAAACTCGTGCCTGCCCTCCACCTGTGACTGACTGTCCTCTGCCTCGGTCATCCCGTCCCCTCTGAGCAACTCCTCCACGCCCACGACCTCTCTGTGTATGAGTCTGACGCGGAGTAACAGTAGGAACAACAGGCAACGCCCTCTGGGGTGGTGAAGGTGGTCAGGTGACGTGCGGTGCTGCTGTCTCCCTCCGGTGAATCTCCGGACAATCTCTGACGAGGTGAAGTAAACTGCCGCATCTATAGCAACCTCGCGACGACTGCTGACTCTCCCGTGGATACGAACTAAACATCTGGCCTCGTCCCGAATCTCTGCCACTCCTCGTGCCTGAACGATACCTGTCGCGGCGTCTGAATGTCTGTCTTCGTGCTGATATACCAGTACGAACTATCTTCGGCTCTGGAACTACCGAAGTCTCAGCAAGGCGCTCCTCGACTAATAGAGTTGCATCTACCGCTGCTGCATATGTCTCGTAGTGCTGCGTGCTGATCGTAAGGAACAGTGGTGTAAGCAAGCCTCGAACAAATTTCTTGACTCTTAACTCCTCGGTAGCCACTAGATACGGCGCATAGATAGATAGCTCTGTGAACAGCACATCATACTCTGCCACTGACATCTCCGGAGTCTGGCGTAAGGACTCGAACCTGCGTGCTCTAGCATCTCTGAAACTCCGGGGATGAAAGCGGGCAAAGAATAGCGCCACGAACTCTTTCCAGGTCATATGAGGAAGACATGCTGCTCTGCCCTTCTCGACTGATTCACACCATTTCTGCGCAAGACCTTCTAGGCTAAAGCTCGCAAACTCAACCCATCTCGCATCTGCGCATCTGAGGAAACGACATATCCGTGCCATCCTATCAATGAAGGACTGTGGGTCCTCGGCTGCATCGGTGCCTGTGAAGACCGGAGGCTTCAGCCTCATGAACTCTGATAGCGATACTGTAATCACATACGTAGCTGCAGGGGCAACTGCCTGTGCGGTAGGTACCATCGAGGTCTCTGTAACGGGTGGAGCTACCTCTGGTCGCTGCGCTCGAAGTGTCTCAACTAGCGATCCTATCATCTGGCGCATCTCCTGCATGCTGGATCCCACCGTCTGGCGCATCTCCTGCATACCAGCCCTTAGCGTGGCGATCTGATCTGTCACGGGAGGAACAGCCTGCTCGGGTACAACCGGTGTACTGCCCGGATCAGTCCTTGTAGGGTTCCTAGGCACTCAAGTTAAGTCTCACAAGTGATCAAACACGCTAATTTCTAAAAATTACGGTGGCGAGAAAACCTAGAACGGATCGTTAACTAGATATTTAGGCAAAGCATGCAAGTAAACGGAAATATAGAAATAGGGAAGGGGCTACAACCTTTGTAGATCCGGTCCACCACCTCTTAGGCTCCGTGATGAAGTCCCCTCGCTGTCCAAATTGTATCATGGGCTCTAGCGTCGGCTTCATCGGAGGAAAAACGAGCTAGGTCATCGACGACGTGCCGAAGATGATCTACGTCGAGGCATCGCTAGAACAAGCTCCAACTTCACCAAGTCGGGAAAACTTGTGAAGGAAACACCCTATACTAATTGGCAAGAGGTAGAGGATGAAGAAATAGGAAGTGGGTAAACTTTAGATTTGGATTTCTCACTAGTTTTCATCACTTGCCATTGGAGTAGCAAGCTTTCTTTTTGAAGAAGAAGATGAAGTAGAAGAAGAAGATATGATAAGTTCTTATTTAAAAATAAAAACAATATGATACTTATCATGTCAACAACCATGGTTTACTGTAGAGATTTAACCAAGGTTAGATAAATGGTTAGGGTTAGAGAAGAGACAAGAATGGTGGACTTAGTCAAGGTTTCAAGAAGTTTCAACTAAAAACAAAATAAGTCCACCATTTATCTTTCTCTTTATCTTTTCTAAATGAAAGAAATTAAAAGATAAATGAATAAGCAAATGAAAAGATACCCTAACCACTAACTAATCATGGTTCAATACTTTACACAAAACCAAGAAAGAATGTATCATCAAACATGATACAATAATGTGCACAAAAATATATCACATATACAATGTGCAATACAAGTGAGTAAATCCATTTAAAGTGAACCAATACTAGTTAATCAAAAGCAATATATCAAATATATAATTGTACATTAAATCATTAAATCAACACTTGATTCAATGATCCGGTCATATCGCATATAACCGGCTAGTATCCAACGTATCGGCTTATCGAATCAATCCTTGATTCGATAACTAGGTTATATCGCATATAACCAATCGATACATAGATCGCGAGAATGTAATACGGTATCGCATACTCGAATTATTCTCGGTCCCGCACATATCTCATATGCAATCCTATTTCGTTTCGCTTGAACTAGGAAACCTCTGTGTAGGACTCTAAAGACTCGTCAATACGCCGGCAGCAGATGATGATCATATCAAGCATCCACAAGCCGCAAGCGGTCTGCTAAACGTAACGGCCACCCAGGTATTTAGCGATCAGAAGATCGACGAGCAAGCCCGCTCACACTCCTGTGAATCCAACCAGTAACACTTAATGTACAGTCCGGTCTGTTCGTCTGATATGTCGCATATCTCGCCTAGGGGGGGTAAACGTCAGACCCCAATAGCTCGATAAGTCATGCCGACGTAAGGTCCATAACATTCTTGAAACTACTGATAACTCTTACCAGTATATCACTGCAACCCTGGCCAGGGATTTCCTGTTATGGCCAGTCGAGCATAGCACAACATCAACCCCCAATACCGGGAGAGACGAATCCCCTCCTATCGCTCATTGCCTCCATGTGAATCAGGACTGTACCCAAAAACCACCTGTTTGCACAACTCAGTAGAGCCGTGGTAGGGTGGAAATCAAAGCACAGTGGGAGACACACAAGACTCTATGACGATCTCGGGTCAACAGACTAAGCTGTACCAGTGTCACCAGAGAACTGCCATCTGACGTGAGGTATAATACTATCTGGGAGTTCTCGGTGAGTCCGTTCAGTGTACCCAGTCTCCACTGAGCACCCGCATACCATCTTCGATGTCAAACACCAATGGATATGAGATCATCCATCGCCCATCGCATGGGTCGAGAAGATATGCGCTAGTCTACTCTGGAATATCGATGCCCCGTCTTGATATTCCCACGACTAGGAACAATGAAGGATGTACTCATTGACTACCCAGGCCCCACTAGTATGATCTGCATCATAGTCCTGGAAGTCGAGTATACATCCTAAGGGCTTTATCAACATGTAATCAGAGAGACAGAAAATATACATGTTAAGATAAAGTGAAACCAGATAGCGTACTATCATGTCGAGCAAGAAAGTCCTTCGTATATATGTCCCAGCATCCACTACAATATACATCCAATGTACAGTAATGGCCTCTAGGGCATACATATAACTAACAATCTCCCACTTGCACTAGGGCCATCTGTAGCAGTGGTTGCAGTATCACATACTCAACCATCCCCTAAAAGTCTCTCTTTGGGAAAAGGGCCTTCGTGAGTGGATCCGCCGTGTTGTCCTCTGAGTCTACTCTCCTAACCTCGATCACCCTGGAGATTAACTATCTCCATGATCAGGTGATGCTGCCTCAGAATATGTCTGGGTCACTGATGGGACCATGGTTCTAGGGCCGAAGCCACACTTCCATTGTCATACAATGGCAGGAACCAAGTTCATCTTATGAACCAATATACACCCAAACTTCCTCTTTGGTAGTATCTTCAATAGCGATGTCACCAGCCTTTATCGTCTAGTTTGCCACGATATCTAGCTTGGAACTCTTCCAATCATACCGTCCCTTTACTGAGGGTAAAGACAGTGCCTGTGACTGACATTCAGTCATCTTTATCACCCTGGAACACTTCCAGTGATTCTCCCCAGGATCGATTGATACAATCTCACTATACCTAGTGAGAAGCCTAATATCCCTTTAGATCTATCTCATAGGTCCAAATCTCAGGATTTAGGAGGTATCATCTTTATCCTATTTGGAGAATCCTTGTGATAATAGGAGATTGACCGATCGTAGTATAGGAAACTCTTTTCCTATCAAGAGTATGTTGTCTACGTACAATACGAAGATGACCACCTTACTCTCTACTACCCTTTTGTATATACAAGGTTCGTCTACCATTTTGATGAAGTCAAACACTTTGACTATCACATCAAAACAGACGTTCCAACTCCGCGATGCCTGCTTCATTAAGTAAAGCAACTTGCGCACGTTTCCGCTGCTCCCACTTTTACGAAGACCTCTGGCTGTGTTCTTATAGACGTTCTCTTCTAAATCAGTATTTAGAAAAGCAGTCATGGCACCCAACCGCCAGATATCGTAGTCATGGTATGTAGCCGTGGTAAGTAGGATCTGGATGGACTTAAGCATAGTCCCTGGAAAAGGTTTCATCATTATCCGTGCCTGGTTGATGACGAAAACCTTTAACAAGTCTAGCTTTGAAAGTCTCAACTTGTACATCTACACCAAGTAATCTTCTCAAGATATACTTGCTCCTGATGGGGATTTAACCCTTCAGATATAGCAGCTAAAGTCCATACTTTGCTGGTGTACATGGATTCTATCTCAGATCGCTAAGCATCCAGCCATTCTTACAGAGTCCCTACTCTCGATGGCCTGCTCGAAACTAGTTGGGTCATCATCTCATGATGCAATCCTTGCTCCCACTGTCATCGAGAAACCGAGGTATCTCTCAGGCGGATGAGGAACCCTACTAGATCGGCGGAGAGGCTGAGGTTCGTTGGTTACTATCGAATCCTTTAGTTCTACCAAATCATCAACTGCAGTTTTGTATAGCTAGAACCTTTCCAGTTCTACAGAACTGATCCTGCCTCGATCTTGTCCGGATTTTGCTTTAAACATAGGCCGGACAACCCCAAATCTTAACTCGCTTAAGAGATGGGTTCTTCCCATACTATATCTTATATGGAGTGGTAGGCAGTGATTTGATTCAAACCTAATTCAATAGGTATGCAGCTTCTCAAGTGCATAACCCCAAAAGGAAATAGGTAACTCAGTAATACTCATCATAGAGCACACGATATCTAATATTGTGTGATTGCTCCGCCCCGATACACCGTTGTGCTGTGGTGTATTTAGAGGAGTAACACTGAGAGAGAATCTCATTCTCCTTTAGAATAGTCCAGGAATTCTATACACAAGTATTCTCCTCCCTGATCTTATCATAGGACATAATACTTATACCCGTATTTTGGTTCTCTACTTCTAACTTATATTCTGTGAATATCTCAAATGGTTCGGACTTATGTTTCAACAGGAACATATGACTGAATCTTGAGAGATTATCAGAGAATATAATGAAGTATGAAGAACCAGTCCTGGCATGTGTAGACAGGAGACTTTACATACATCATCATGTATCAGTCCCAAGAGTTTACTAACTCTTTCTCTGTTTCTAATAAACAGAGCTATGGTCATCTAATCTTTGTGACATGACTGGCAAGTTTCACAAGATGTAAATTCAAACTAATTTAAATATGCATCTAAAATGTAACTTCAGCCAGTCGGGTCGCATTGATGTGACCTAGTCTACAATGCCTCAAGAATGAATCGTTCATTTCTGAACTCTTCCTCTTGTGTGTGTTCTGTATACGAGGAACTATAGTTTGATTTAGAACGTCAATGCTTTTAGATAACGTGCCTGAACCGATCAACTTTTATATAGGAAATGTTCAAAACATTAACCATCAATACAAAATTATATCCTTTCTTTACTAATAAAGAGACTGATATGATTTTGTATATCAGGTTCGGTATCTAATAGCATTTGTTCAGAATCAATGTATTCGTAATACAGGGTGACAGTGACCAACAGACTTGGCTGCAACGCTTGCCCCGTTTTCTGTCTCATGAAACTTATCACCCGTTCTCAGTTTTTGTACCCTTTTGTAGCCCTATGTAACAGATTACATATCTGGGATCCTGATCAGGTATCATATACCCAGGATGCAGAGGATACTGAGAAACAGTTCTTTGTAATGAACACACCCGAAGGAGATGCATCATATGCACTTTCTTCGTTTGGGCGGCATAGGAATTCTGGTATTCCCCAATTTCCTGCTCTATCTTATAACAATTATAAGTTGGAGCGGGACCAACGTTCCCCAGCTCAGTATAACAAGCGGGTTCGGTCAATATTCCGTTTTATTATCTTGATTAAGGCGTGATATGGTCGCTACCAGGAGAGAGAGAGAAGAAAACACTCTGCGTGCGCTCTTGCAAGATCAGATTGGTTATTTATTTTATCTAATCAGGATGGCTCCCACTGTTTTTATCAAATCTTCCTTCAAACCCTAAAAGGAAAGACTAGCCGGGATTAATTACACTCTACAAGTTCGCCAATCTTTCAGCCAGGCCAGTGTCGGTACTTTGAGGGAGCTTCCCCGTGCTTTCGCATGGACCTAATTACAGTAAACCACGTTTTCCCAGAGGCGTAACCCCGTTGACACCTTTCTAGACACCTACTTGATCGGCTAATTGTAAAGTGCAAAACACTCCCAGGAGTAACAATTACTCGCAGTGGGTATCGGGATCCAACTATCACATAGAAGGTATGCAATCTCATTGCAAGTTTCAACACTTGAAACTCCCGATAAAGGTTTTTACCCCTAGCACCTATGACCTTAACTATGGTCAACAAATCATAAGTACTAGTCAAGTTCTACCCGTCATTTCGTGATTAATTAGACCCACCCACATGACCCTTAACTAAGGTCAACAAAGTCACGCGACTGTCCTAACTAATCGCATCATATGCGGTGTAGGAAGACATCACTTCGCTACCGTACACTGTGCCTTGACTATGGTCAACAAACACAGCACGAATACTAAGTACTCTACTTCCTAAAATGACGGAGGGTTGCGGCTGGTTTTTGTGAAAACCTTTAACGCTTTGAACTTGATCTCGTTGCGGAATCAAATGGTTTTAAAAAGGAGTGTTTTCGAGGCTTTTCTAGTTTTGCTAAAGGGGTCACTCCCGGTGAAGGGATCGTCGGCCCTTTCCTCGTCGAATGAGGTGCGGGAAATATCATATATATCACTGTGCAAAGCGGAAACTATAGAAGCGATCAAAGACAAAACCGAGTGTGTAGCATCTGCCAGTTATTGCTAAAGGAGTCACTCCCGGTGAAGGGATCTCGGTCCTTTCCTCATCGAATAAGGTGCAGGATGTTCTATAATGAACACCGCGATGCAAACCAAGAACTGTAGCTACCTGTTTTTATTTTGAAATTCGATTCCACAACATCAATTAGGTTTATTTTCTTTCATTAATCTTATTAATGAATATCCCATCATATAAGTGCACCTAACCATCACAGATAAATATAACGTACGCTTATGCCATCCGCATTCGCCTCGATGTCCCGTCTGCACCGTTAGGTTAGGTAACTAACGTCAGAGCGAGGCAGGGCTAGCGCGGGTGTAAAACATAAGCAACGTCTATATAATATATCATATATACTATACATAATACCTATCACAGAACATCACATGATCACAGATAAATCACAGCAGAAGAAATATATGAAATATTGGATATACTAGGACGTCCGTGTTTTCAATACGAGCCAGTATAAAACACGGATTTCACGGTCGTGATGAATAGCCAATCCCACACCCCTAGACCCCTACGAGAGCGGCAAGCAACCCTACTAATTCTAGGGTTAGGAGACCCGGACTCGACCCCTCGAGTTGGTCTCCCACTGGACCCCAGAACCCGGTTACTTGTGCTCCCCTCCTTGGGTCTATCCTAATGCGGAAAAGTAAATAATATACAAATGGTGACAACATCCGCAACCTGGAAGTGCCCCAATAAAAGAATATTACATACAAGTTTTTACATGAATGAAAATGAAAAAACACTCATCTCACATAAAAACCCCCGGCTATTCAAACACGACGATCCAATATAACATATCCAGCAACACATAACATCACATGTCATCAACGTAAGTAAATATGCGCATCCCAATTGTCGTTGACATATAGCAACGAAACCGGCGACATCACATATTACACTTACGGTCACAGAAAAGAAAATATAAAACTACAACAGTTGGAATCCGCAACCTCCTCAGACATCGCATGCCTGACCAAATGAATTACTTGGACATCGCATGCCTAATAATTATAAACCCCGTATTTTTGTCTCATTATCGAAAACTCTTTTCAATATCAAGTCGGGCAATTCAACAGGATTTCCGACATTCTGATCGAATGCTCGTCGCAAACTTTAGTAGGCGGCCGCACCCCCGACGCCGTCGACGAAGTGCACCAAGGCGGAACACCGCTACCGGGAGCACCCGAACGGATGCTTTCGGCGACGGGGTTCTCCTACAGTCACTTGGTCGGGGCTATGGGGTGAGGCTGTCTATTAAGTTTACCCGGCGAGTATCCGCGTACGCTACATGATTGCGACGGAGTTTTGATCACATCAAAACTCCGTGGCAACCGATCAAGTGAGACTAAACTGCTACGTTTATAATATTCATTCCGTTATCTCATAACAATTTGTGAATTCCAATTATTGTATCACATTCCGGATAAATAGAAAATGCTAAACTTTTCGATCGAAAAATCGAACACCCAAGTTTTCCCGATACAGCTCAACACATGAAATAAGTCTAACAACATTCAGTTCGTGCCTCAGTACCAACGGTCCAGCCGTAGAAGGGTCAAGCCAATGCCTCACATGTGGCACGCCGTACTGCCCCAAACCCGAAGGTTCAAAGGGCAGTTCAAGACGGTCACATAATCGAGTTAATGTTTGTTGTCTTCTAGAGGGTCCATCGAGTTACTTGCACTACTTAGAACGTCGTTAAACTACGGAAAAGTCCAACAATTGGAAATTTCCCGACAGGGGAAAAAGTGGGTATTTATATCCGGTCGAACCTTTTAACATATTCTAAGAATACCCGGAAAAGCACACCGACAAAAATTAGACAGTCCGATCGAATACACCGAGTCCCCAATATAACCCAGAAAATGCAACTCTGTAAAAAATTATTAAAATCCCCAGAAAATCCAGCAAAGATAACTAACAATTACTGTGTAACAGTGGATGCACAAAACGACAAACTGGCCGCGGATCAGCCGCACGAGCCATGCTCGTGCCACGGATCCGCGGCTCTTTGATGGAATTACTGCATCGAAATTCACAGTAATTCTTATATTAGCCTGCTCATTTTTCTGGATATTTTTAATGTGGAAAAATCCTCGAAATTAAAAAAAAAGTACAGAGAGCATATTCTTAGTCGGGGTTTTGGGTCGATCAGACTTCTGATTCCGTCGGGACTTCGCCTAAGGCTCTAGCTAGTCTCTGATACCACTGTAGGGTTCCTAGGCACTCAAGTTAAGTCTCACAAGTGATCAAACACGCTAATTTCTAAAAATTACGGTGCCGAGAAAACCTAGAACGGATCGTTAACTAGATATTTAGGCAAAGCATGCAAGTAAACGGAAATATAGAAATAGGGAAGGGGCTACAACCTTTGTAGATCCGGTCCACCACCTCCTAGGCTCCGTGATGAAGTCCCCTCACTGTCCAAATTGTATCATGGGCTCTAGCGTCGGCTTCATCGGAGGAAAAACGAGCTAGGTCATCGACGACGTGCCGAAGATGATCTACGTCGAGGCATCGCTAGAACAAGCTCCAACTTCACCAAGTCGGGAAAACTTGTGAAGGAAACACCCTATACTACTTGGCAAGAGGTAGAGGATGAAGAAATAGGAAGTGGGTAAACTTTAGATTTGGATTTCTCACTAGTTTTCATCACTTGCCATTGGAGTAGCAAGCTTTCTTTTTGAAGAAGAAGATGAAGTAGAAGAAGAAGATATGATAAGTTCTTATTTAAAAATAAAAACAATATGATACTTATCATGTCAACAACCATGGTTTACTGTAGAGATTTAACCAAGGTTAGATAAGTGGTTAGGGTTAGAGAAGAGACAAGAATGGTGGACTTAGTCAAGGTTTCAAGAAGTTTCAACTAAAAACAAAATAAGTCCACCATTTATCTTTCTCTTTATATTTTCTAAATGAAAGAAATTAAAAGATAAATGAATAAGCAAATGAAAAGATACCCTAACCACTAACTAATCATGGTTCAATACTTTACACAAAACCAAGAAAGAATGTATCATCAAACATGATACAATAATGTGCACAAAAATATATCACATATACAATGTGCAATACAAGTGAGTAAATCCATTTAAAGTGAACCAATACTAGTTAATGCAAAGCAATATATCAAATATATAATTATACATTAAATCATTAAATCAACACTTGATTCAATGATCCGGTCATATCGCATATAACCGGCTAGAATCCAACGTATCGGCTTATCGAATCAATCCTTGATTCGATAACTAGGTTATATCGCATATAACCAATCGATACATAGATCGCGAGAATGTAATACGGTATCGCATACTCGAATTATTCTCGGTCCCGCACATATCTCATATGCGCTCCTATTTCGTTTCGCTTGAACTAGGAAACCTCTGTGTAGGACTCTAAAGACTCGTCAATACGCCGGCAGCAGATGATGATCATATCAAGCATCTACAAGCCGCAAGCGGTCTGCTAAACGTAACGGCCACCCGGGTATTGAGCGATCAGAAGATCGACGAGCAAGCCCGCTCACACTCCTGTGAATCCAACCAGTAACACTTAATGTACAGTCCGGTCTGTTCGTCTGATATGTCGCATATCTCGCCTAGGGGTGGTAAACGTCAGACCCCAATATCTTGATAAGTCATGCCGACGTAAGGTCCATAACATTCGTGAAACTACTGATAACTCTTACCAGTATATCACTGCAACCCTGGCCAGGGATTTCCTGTTATGGCCAGTCAAGCATAGCACAACATCAACCCCCAATACCGGGAGAGACGAATCCCCTCCTATCGCTCTTTGCCTCCATGTGAATCGGGACTGTACCTAAAAACCACCTGTTTGCACAACTCAGTAGAGCCGTGGTAGGGTGGAAATCAAAGCACAGTGGGAGACACACAAGACTCTATGACGATCTCGGGTCAACGGACTAAGCTGTACCAGTGTCACCAGAGAACTGCCATCTGACGTGAGGTATAATACCATCTGGGAGTTCTCGGCGAGTCCATTCAGTGTACCCAGTCTTCACTGAGCACCCGCATACCATCTTCGATGTCAAACACCAATGGATATGGGATCATCCATCGCCCATCGCATGGGTCGAGAAGATATGCGCTAGTCTACTCTTGAATATCGATGCCCCGTCTCGATATTCCCACGACTAGGAACAATGAAGGATGTACTCATTGACTACCCAGGCCCCACTAGTATGATCTGCATCATAGTCCTGGAAGTCGAGTATACATCCTAAGGGCTTTATCAACATGTAATCAGAGAGACAGAAAGTATACATGTTAAGATAAAGTGCAACCAGATAGCGTACTATCATGTCGAGCAAGAAAGTCCTTCCTATATATGTCCCAGCATCCACTACAGTAATGGCCTCTAGGGCATACATATAACTAACAGTCCTCGTCTCAGACGAATCAACTCGAATCTCGGCCCTGGCGGCCGCTCTCTGCGCCCTCGTAGTTTTTGGGGGCATAATGGCTGAAAGGAAAATAGGATTCGATAAAGATGCAGAAATCGAATCGCAAGAATGTATATACTCAAAAGGAATTTAAATCAATAAGTCCTAAGGTCGCTTTGGCGGAGTACCGTGTCGTGAGTATGCCGCGGATCATACGCACGCTACGCCGCTCTGCTTCAGCTACCTACTCCATCATACCAGGGTCATCCTAGGAACACTACGAAAGGTAAAACCTACGCTCTGATACCAACTTTGTCACGACCCGAATATTTCGACTCGTGACCGGCACTTAACCACGCTATGTCTACAGGCGTAACGCGACTAAGTAAGCCGAACCCAGAAATCAAAACCATTTAAAAGTAGTGAGTGTTGAAAACATTTAATTAAAAACATTTAGAAGACCTTAATTAGTTCAATGAGGTTCTTTTAAAAGTTAAATTATCCTTATAATAATTTTGGCAGCCTTTCCTTTGTAAAAGTAACCCCGAAAATCGGGTAAAAACAGGATATAAGTGAAAATGAGATATAATGAACAAAGCATCCCCAACCGGGAGCAATCACGCCCAACGGCGGAAACCATCACCACAAGAGTAATATACGACGCCGTAGCGATGAATGAGCAATAAGTTACATCCTAGAATAATAACTGCAAATAAAAAGTCGGCTCCCACGAGCTCGACACCAGAATACAAAAATATACATCATCGTCCTCACACTGTCTCTAAGTCAAGTACAAATATGGTAGATGGAGAATAGTAGATACAAAAGTGTGTATAATGAAAGTAACCAGATACCACAACCCACCTAAATAACAAAATAGCTCTCGCACCAACTGTAGTGGTATCTGAAGCCAAAAGATGCAAAAAAGCAGCCTGCCGCGAATACTCTGGGGGGCGACCTGCAAATACTGTGGCACAACGGGGGTGAGTTACCAACTCGTGAATAGAGATAACATATAAAGGTAATCATGAGCATGCACGTACTGCGCTATGCTATCATATGCCAGCAAGTAAATCTATATGCGACAAGCAGTAAGTGAAATAATCATGCAAATGCTCTATCAGGTAAAATAACTACAGGATGAGATACATGATAAACACTGCGGAGCATAGGATAAACAACATCTACACGAAATATCAATCGTGGAAAAATGATCGGTGCCCTAGCTGCATCCAAATCCCAAATAAACTCAGTCGCCGCACTCTCCTCGGCCCTCAAATCCTGTAAACCTCTTAGAATCATGAGTGCCCAA
Source organism: Agapanthus africanus (assembly GCA_030015575.1). Taxonomy (NCBI): domain Eukaryota; kingdom Viridiplantae; phylum Streptophyta; class Magnoliopsida; order Asparagales; family Amaryllidaceae; genus Agapanthus; species Agapanthus africanus. Next base: position 159,392,544 of record JASDDO010000029.1, on the reverse strand, counting down.
CATCGGCACCCAAAATATCATAAATACTCGTGTCCAGCATCGACACACAAATCCTCATACATTGGGCTCTGTAAGTCCGGATCAGCCCACGGGCTCCGTCTGCGGTATCGGCCCTAGGCCCCGGCAGTACGGATCATCCCGCATCCATCTCTCGACTCTGGTCGGTACCTCCGGATAACCGCCAGGTCCAACCAATCACTGGTAGTTACTCGCTCACCTCCAGGCTCAATCGGTAAAGTCCATCGATCATCTCGCCGAGGGGAACCATACCGGGTACACCACGAACCCGCAAACGGATCATCCACTCCTCGAATCGGGTTTCAAGCATACGTCTCAGCACCGAGAAAACACGTGGTGGACTCACCAAAATATCATATCACGAGGAACCGGGTTTTCAAATAGTGCATCTTTTCTTAAATAATTCCACGGTCCTCAAAACCAGAAATCACATGAAAATCCAACACCAATGAGTAAATCAAATACGATGTGCTATGTACATCAAGTCATCATAATAAAGGTACAAGGGGGAACCCGCGTTTCTTAAGATAGTTCAGTTTTCAAAGACAGCATGCGGCTTCCAATTTCTATAAAAATCATATCGAATCATATGTGAAACGAACTATAGTATAATGATCATGGCAATTCTACAGTGAGTGTGTCATGCCAATTACTAACGGTGTGTGTGTATCACGCAGATTAGTGCTCGTGCAACATAAACCGTTAGTAATAGTGCGGTGTTCTATCAATTCTATGTTTTCATACATGTAGCAGGGAATGCAGTACGCAACAACAGTATCCATGAACAGTCAATGTAGGTAAATGCAATGTGTAGCTATAAAGTCCTATCTGCCCTGACGTAGAATTCCATGGGGGTGATATCCCCGTAGATGTTAAATCTACTCACCGAAGTCTCGTGCTAAGTATAGCCGATGACTTGTTTCCCCTTCTTCGCAGCGTCCGTCTCACTCGCCTGCGAACCTAGATTTACACAATATAACACACATAAGCTCAAATCTACCAAAAACGAAATATTAAGGTCAAACTAGAACCCCGCGTGGCAACCCAAGCGCACGTGTGCTCGATACGCTAAAACATGTGATCACACTCCTGAAGCTAACCTGACGCGTCGCGATACGCAGCACAACCGAAAACCACACACGTATCACGTATGTCGCGGAGATTTAAAATACGGAAAATAGGGTAATAGGTCCCAGATTTTTATACAGAAATTTTTTATAAAAATAAATATACGAACACACTCAAAATACCAGCAGACACCAACCACAAAAACCCCAACCCACCATTCTCCCATCTGGCCGCAATTTGCGGCCAGAATGAGTTTTTCGGCGGCCTGGGTAGGGGGTTGGTCTCCCGGGTTTGGTGTGTGCACTCCATACATACTGTGTATATCCCAGTAATTACAATTTTATTCTAAAACACCCCGGGTAGTAGCAGTTTCAACAGAACCCAATTTCAAGCTAAAAGTCACACTTTGCACTAAAATGATACATTAGGGTATTTTTTGTGAAATCTGAAATAAACCCAAGTCCAAAACCACACTAATATCACATTACCATGCTAATCAAGCCATTAAAAGTTAATTTTTATCACAACCTCACTAGATCCCTTTATAAAGCACAAAACATGCATAAAATGTGATATTTTGCTAGAAATACTTTAAGTTATGTAAAAGAGGTGCTAAGGGTGAGTCAATAACTTCAAAACACCTTTAGAAACATCAAAAATCCCTGCTTTTCCCCAAGTGTGCAGATCCACCACCAAACACCTCAAAAGCTCATTTTTTTATGGTTTTGTGAAGGAAATGTGTTGATTTGAATAGGGTTTTATGTAGGGATCAAAAGGAAGTGAAAAGAGAAGAAGAGAAGAAGAAGGAGCTGTTGTTTTTGCTGGAAATCCTTCAGGAATTCTGAATGAGGAGAAGAGAGAGAGAAGAGAAGAAAAATGGGGTCAAAAGGTCAACTTCTCACCTAACACCATACCTCATTGTTTAATTGGAAATTTTGAATTATAAAAGGGTTTTAACTTGTTGAAATGGGGGGGGGGGGAAATAGATTATCAACCATGCATCAAATGAAGGGGTGGTTAACATGACACATTTTCTCATCTAGCCTCAAAATGCTAAGTGTGCATGTGTGCTCCTAACACAAAAATTCACAATTAGGGTAAACCCGACTAAAAATAATTAACAATCCTATAATATATATATATATATATATATATATATATATATATATTTCCATATAAACACTCCACAACACAAAACCCATTAACCAAGAAGGAAAATAAGATATCCATTTTTACGAAAAACACGCACACTAGCTAAATAACGAGAAAACATTCTAAACGAATTTCAAGGTGTTACATATATGATCACCATCATACTGCTGGCCGTCAAGCAAGAATCCTAAGGGCTCTATCAACCAGCAATAGTGACCTGTAAGGTCACCTAAAGTAGTACACGATGATAAAGATAAACCAGATAGCATACTATCATCTTGAGTAAGACTGTCCTACCGGCATAGGTCCTCCCGCAATGATTGCAATCACGTGCCTGTGATCTAATAATTGACTCTGAGGGAACTATATCCAACAATCTCCCACTTGCACTCAAGGCTAATTATTGCGATGTCGCATACTCACAGCCCGTGTGATACCGAACACCCAACTCCTCTACTAATCAGTCTCACAAACCCCGTTTGCGAAACTATTGCGTTCGAGGAATAGCCTCAGTGAGTGGATCCGCCCTAATGTTTCTTTCTATGTCTCTCTTTGTCTCCAGTTCGCGGAGAAAGCCATCTCCCAAAATGAGCAATACCTGTCTTAGAATATGTCTGGATATCTGATGGGACCTAGTTCGCAAATGAACTCCAAATCCAAACTTCTTAGACTGTATCGTCAACTGAAACCAATCAGTATCCTGCGCCATGCCTCCCTCAGTATCCCCTTGGACCACCTGTCCAAAATACTGCCCCTCGTCAGAGTGAAAACTATAACTCTGACAGCCACTCTGTCATCCATGTCACCTTGGAAGCCTGGAATGATAACTGTCTCCCAAAGGTGGATGCCGTTATCATATCCTTAGAACAGCCACTTATGTTCTAAAACTGCTTCCGATCGTTTCTCCAGGACTGGATTAATATCAACATATTGCATCTAATGCAAAAACAATGTCTGGTGTGGTACTTGACATCTCATGATTTACTCAATTGCCTAATCAAGTGATCTGCCAATCATGCACATCCCTCTCCTCTTTAGTCCATAAGACAAGTTTAGAGAGAGTGATTCCATCAACTGCAGGTACACAACCGTGCCAGTAGTCGTTCATTCTAAAACACCTTTATAATGCTGTCTAAGTATCCAGATTGGGAAACTACCCAAATCAAGATCTAAAACCATAGATCTAGTAACCAGAATGTATGATATAATATCCAAGTCCTATGTGGAGAAACCACTGTGTGACAACAAGAGTATAATCGATCGTAGTATAGGAATTTCACTTCCTACACTGTGTATGTCATCCAAATACCAGGACATCACACCCTACTACCTTCTTAACAGATCCATCCCCTATTTTGATGACGTCAAACCTATGACTGTCACATCAGAAATAGATGATCTATCTCCGCTATATCTGCTTTAGTCTATAAATAGACATAAGCCACTTGTCCACTATGCTTCCGCTGCTCCCACTGACTATGACAACCCTCTGGCAGAATAATATACACGTGCACTTCTAAAGCTAGTTTAGAATGACTCTATACTCATCGTCCTGCCGGGTCTCACAGTCTGGAACAACAGCAATGGCAAGTCTGGGTTACCAAGAACCTTCTTGTCACCGTCTTTAAGCATACCGAAGTACCTCTCGAGTGCCTGAGGTTACCCATCATATCTGCGGAGTGGCCAATGGAATGTAAAAGCAAATTGAATCTTTAGGTCCTTATCAAATTTTCAGTAATCATTTGCAGTACTGGAATCACTTCCAGTTCTACCATACTCCCACTACTGTTTTCTGAAAAAATCCATTTTACTAAAACTGTGGCGAGTCAAGAACAATTTCACTAATGATCTTCCAGATGGTAGAAAGTCAACCATCGTCATAGCCCGGGTCAACCCACAAACTGCCATTACAGAAACGTGCCTTGAGTTATCCAGAGTCTGGTTTTAAGCGTAAGCTGGACAACTCCCCGTACCTTAACATTGTTAAGATATGAACTATTCTATATCCAATATAGAAACAGAGGCACTGATTTAATTGGAACCAAATTCAAATCATGCACCTGTCTCTAGTGCATGTCAACTAAATGGAAGGAGGCCGATCAACATTACTCAACTTAGGAGTACTTCCAATTATGAATAACCTGAAAGAGAAGCAAGTTCTCTTAATCATTACTTTCAACTGAATAGCATACACAAGTATTTGCATCTTTGATCTCTTTGAAGAACCCCGATACTTGCAACGCCTGGTTCTCTACTTTATTCATATACATCTAACTTCTCAAAACTCAGACATTGTGCTTCTACGAAGCACTTGTCTAAGAACTAGAGAACTCATAAGTAAATAGAATATAGTAGGAGGACCAACCCCTCTGTCCTAACGGACACTGGACAACATACAATACTCTGTATAAGTCCCTTGAGTTGAATAACTCAATCCATGTGCGTCGTAGGTTGAAAACTGTACTATGGTTATGAAGAATTACACCGCTGTTTAATGCTCCTTACCTAACCATCAACTGATATAGATAAATGTCATCGACATAATTTCAAAAAATTATATCTCACTTTATAAAAATAAACGTATAGATATATTAATTTGAAATTGGTGCATAATAATGGATATTCAAAAACAAATATTTGTCGTCCGGCAAACAGCCAAGGCGATTTCCTCAAATATCACCAATCACAACGAATTCCGATATAATGAGGATGATCACCTAATTACCAATAAGTTACTCTCACTCATCATCTGTAAAACCATACAGATGTGAGAATCAAACCTGGTAAATACATACCCTGGAGCAAGGACTAATTGGGAAATCAGTTTTCTTTTAACAGTACACAGTGAAACTGAAACATTAATATGTTTCGAAGGGGTTTCCGGGTATTCCTAGTATTGCCTCTTCCATTATCCAGATTCACAACTGTAACCGTATATTTCTTTGCCATCTCTCCAAATCCCTTCATATGTCTTTAGTCATTACCTTCTGTACACCATCTTTGGCTAAATGGTTTTCTTCCTTCCCTTCCGTTCGTCACCAGCCTATGGTTTGGAAGAAGACAATCCAATAAGCATAATGGGTGTACTGTCATAATCCTAGGAGCACTCGCAATGCGAGAGAAGGTAAAGATAAAAGACAACAGAATAAAACCTTTTTCCTATTTCTCCTGAACTAGAATCTATCCCCGAACTGGAACAAGTTCCTTTCGAGTTCGTATCTAACCATACGATGGAATATCCAATAAACTGTGGATCTTCGTAGCGATACGGAGTGTTCTGAAGAAATACAAAGGTGATGTAGGATTGGAGAAGAAATACTTGGTTTGGTCGTGAATAGCAGTCGCAATTTACTTTGCCCTCTTACTAATCCCTTTTTTTGTCTTTACTTAATACTTTCTGTACACCTTTTAGGCTAAATGGTTTTTTTCATTCCCTACCGTTCGGCACCTGCCTATGTTTGGAAGAAGACTATCCAATAAGTGTAATAGGTGTACCGTCCTAATCCAAGGAACACTCACAACCTAAGAGAAGGTAAAAGGAAAAGACAACTGAATAGTCCTATTCGTTTTCTCCAGAACCGGAAACCATCCTCGAATAAATTCTTTCGAGTTCGTATATAACCATACGATGGTTTTATCCAATGGAAGTGGATGTTTGTAGTAATACGGGGTGTTCTGGAGAAAAGGGTAAAAGTAGGAGTGGCAATGAGGTATGCAACTCTGATAATCCAAAAGCCAGTATTTTAAGAAGGTTCGGTTAACTTGGTCACTGAGTCATAGTTAAGGGTCGAGCCATGGTCGCTGCCAAAGAGAGAGAGAAAAGAAACACTCAGCGTGCACTCTAATCCAGATCAGAATGGTTATCACTTTATCTAATCAGAAAACCTCCCACTGTATCCTCAAATTCTCCTCCAAACCTAAAAGAAGAATTAGTCAGGATCACCCGAGGAGTAAACTAACTCATCAGTGGGAATCGGGATCCAACTATCATCGCATGATAATGTGATGGAATCCACTCACGTTATCACACTCTAGAAGGTATGCGCATATCTGGAAAGTTTCAGTTTCTTTAGAAACTCCCGATGTGATTTTTACCCCATGTTCTTATGACCTTGACTAAGGCCAACAAATCATAAGTCACATGTCAAGTTCTACCCGTCATTGTCCAGGTTAATTTGAACCCACCCGTACAAGCCCTTGACTAAGGCCAACAAGGCTGTACGACTGTCCCAAACCAACGCATCTATCTATGCAACAGAAAAGTAACAAATAGCTACCATACATTATGCCTTGACTAAGGCCAACAAACATAGCATGAATACTAAGTGGTACCCGTCTGAAATGACGGAGGGGTACGAATGGTTTTTGGAGAAAAACCTTTAACGTAATGAACTTGATATCGTTGAAGGAACCGGATAGCTTTTTACAAAAATATAGTGACGAAAACCTTTGCTAAAGAGGTCACTCCCGGTGAAGGGATCTCGGCTCTTTCCCCGTAGAATGAAGTGCAGGATATTCCAACTGAATACCAAGATGCAATGCAAAAGGCAATCGGCTATAGTGAAGTTATTTCCCTGATGCAAACTTCTGTCCAAGGGTCACTCCCGGTGAAGGGATCTTTGCCCTTACCTCGTCGACTGAGGTGCTGGGTATTCATATCCGAATACCACAGTGCAAAACAAAAGAGAACGTCCTTGCAATAACAGCTTTTTGAAAAATGTTCCAACCTCAGAATAGGTTTGTTTAGCTTTGCATTGATCTGAATCAATGCGGTCCCATCAATTGATCACACCACAAAAGAACGAAAATACGATGTACGTATATGCCATCAGCATTCGCCACTGGGTCCTGTCATCACCCGTTAAGTTACTTAACTAACGATAGAGAGGGGACTTGACTAGCGCGGATGCAAAACATATACAACATCTACTAGTATATATATCAATATATAATAATCGCTCAAGGCTGTAGGGTTCCTAGGCACCATAATGAGGTCTCACAAGGCATCAACCATGCCAATTTCAAAAAAAACGGTGCCGAGAAACCCTAAACTACGGATCGTTGGCTAGAAATCTAGGCGAAAAAGCAATCTAGTTAACACTTAACTAAGAGATACGGAAATACAACCTTTGTAGATCCGGTTCTTCACCTCCATAGCTCCGCAATGAAGTCTCCTCGCTGTCCAAATGAGTTCCCGGGCTCTAGCGTCGGCTTCGTCGGAGAATGGGCAAGCTAGGTCGTCGATGTCCATGCCGAAGATGATCTACGTCGAGGCATCGCTAGATCAAGCTCCAACTTCACCAAGTCTTGAAAACATGTGAAGGAAACACACTCTACTACTTGGCAAGAGGTAGAGGATGAAGAAATAGGATGTGGGTTCAATTTAGAATTGGATTTCTCACTCTTTATCATCAATCACAATTGATGACCTCAAGGTTTTCTTCTTGAGTTCAAGGAAGAAGAAGAAGAAAATGATATGATAAGTTAAATTAAAAAAGAAAAGAATAATCCATTCTTATCATAACATAACCCAAGTTAAGTGTAGAGAATTGACCAAGGTTAAATAATGGTTAGGGTTAAGGAGATGAGACAAAAATGGTGACTTAATGAAAGCTTCATGAAGCTTCATGTTGAAAACAAAACTAGCCACCATTTTTCACTTCTTTTCCTTTTCTCATTTATCTTTTAAATGAAAATGAAAAGATAAATGAATGAATAAAAGAAAACCCTAATCATTTACTTAACCTAGGTTTAATTCATTACACTTAACAAAAAAGATATGTATCATCAAACATGATACAATCAAGTGCACAAAAATCATATCGCATATGCAATGCGCACACCCGAGTGAGAAAATCCATTTAAAGTGAACCAATACTAGTTAATGCAAAGTAATATATCAAATATATAATTATACATTAAATCATTAAATCAACACTTGATTTAACGATCCGGTCATATCGCATATAACCGACCAGTATCCTATGTATCGGCTTATCGAATCAACCTTTGATTCGATAACTAGGGTATATCGCATATAACCTAATCGATACATTCATCGCGAGAATGGAATACGGTATCATATACACGCATTATTCTCGGTCCCGCACATATCTCATATGCGCTCCTATTTCGTTTCGCTTGAGCCAGGAAACCTCTGTGTAGGACTCTAAAGACTCGTCAATACGCCGGCAGCAGGCGATGATCATATCAAACACCCACAAGCCGCAAGCGGTCTGCTAAACGTAACGGCCACCCGGGTATTGAGCGATCTGAAGATCGAAGAGCAAGCCCGCTCACACTCCAGTGAATCCGACCAGTAACACTACCGTACAGTCCGGTCTGATCGTCTGATATGTCGCATATCTTTCCTAGGGGTGGTAAACGTCAGACCCCAATAGCTCAATAAGTCGTGTCGATATGAGTTCTATAACTGTTCGAGAAACTACTGGTAACACTTACCAGTAAATCTCAGCAACCCTGGCCAGGGATTTCCTGTTATAGCCAATCGAACACAGCGCAACATCAACCCCCTATACCGGGAGAGACGAATCCCCTCCTATCGCTCATTGCCTCCATGTGACTCGGGACTGTACCCAAAAACCACCGTTTTGCACGCCCTCTTGGACGTGGTAAGATGGAAATCAAAGCACAGTGGGAACCACACAATACTCTATGACGATCTCGGGTCAACAGACTACTCTGTACCAGTGTCACCAGAGAACTGCCATCTGACGTGAGGTATAATACCATCTGGGAGTTCTCGGCGAGTCCGTCCAGTGTACCCAGTCTCCACTGAGCACCCGTATATCATCTCCGATGTCAAACACCAATGGATATGGGATCATCCATCGCCCATCTGTATGGGTCGAGAAGGTATACGCTAGTCTACTCTGGTATATCGATGCCCCGTCTCGATACACCCACGACTAGGGACTTTCAAGGATGTACTTATGGACTACCATGTCCCCACTAGTATGATTCGCATCATAGTCCAGGTAGTCAAGCACACATCCTAAGGGCTTTACCAACATGTAACAGAGAGACAATCAGTATACACGTTAAGGTAAAGATCAACCAGATAGCATACTATCATGTCGAGCAAGAAAGTCCTCCCTATATATGTCCCAGCATCCACTACAATATACATCCTATGTATAGTAATGGCCTCTAGGGCATACATATAACTAACAAAGGCGTGATAAAATGCAACTTCACAAAAATGTAATAAGCATCACAGAACAATACAGATATCTGGGATTCACGGGTTTCATAGAGCCGCTACTGAAACCCGACGTTCCCCTGGTCGTTTGGATATCTTGTGCAATGAAATCCTACACCCCTACGGGCGCGGCAAGTTACCCGCCAAAACCTGAAGCGAGGCAGCCCCCTTCAACGACGTGAATGGACCACCTAGTACTTCACGGAATCCGGTAACTTGAGCACCCCTCCTTGGATCAACCTATACCCCCTACGAGTGCGGTGAATAGCCCGCCAATTCTAGAGTAAAGCCCCCTCCGTCTCAACGCCATGAGATGCGGGCCCGTTGCCCTCTAGAACCCGGCTACTCGTGCAACCCTCCGCGGGGTAATCCTAGTACAGAAACTAAAATATATATACAACGGGTACATCGACCTCAGTCCGGTCGTGCCCCAAAAGAATAATATACAAACAGGCAGTGACGGCAGTCCACATGTCGGACGCTCGCCCCGCAATATCAAATGTACATAATAATACCAAAACTGTACTAACACTGCATCCAGGCTATCCACCACGACAAATCTGTAACATCACAGCACAACACAGAACATCAACGTGAATGTCACGTTCGCAAATCCGTCTAAAAGGGCTATAGCAGTTAGACCGCATTTACCGATCAAGTGACATCCACGGTCGCAGATATAATGTAAATACTGTGAACTAACATGTTTAAAATTTTCGATCGACTAAATTTTCCGAAGTGGGCCCCAAGCACAACTGTAGCACTCTAAATAAATCTGGGCCCAAACAGAATATACCAAAACCCCTATTTCCATGTCAGAAAACCCTGTAGAAAATATGGTGCGGCAAAGACTTATAATGGCCGCGGAACCGCGGCCAATGCATTGGTTTGGCCGCGGTTCCGTGGTGGAACAGTAAATTTAGGGCACCAAATTTTCACAGAATTCTTATAAAACCCTGCACGTATTTTTGCAATGTACCAAATAATTTTTTGAGCACAGCAAACATTCGACAGAAACTGGACATGAAAATGCGGTTTTTGGAAAATCCGTTCGATCGAACTTGTAAATACGTTAAAGCAAGCTAGACTAGGTTAATGTAGTGGCTCTGATACCAATGTAAGTGCACGGCAGCGCCCCGGCCGTCATTCCGAGGCCAAAATGCGGAAACGAAACTTTTTCAAAACTGGAAAACCGACGCTACCGCGAACTAAAAACCCGGATCGGGCCATTAACCTAATGCTAGCAAACTAGAGAAAGGGTAGAAAGCTATACCGAGCGATCCGTGTCCTTCGGTCTTCGGCCTCCATCCCGATCTCCTCGCGGAATCTCCGGTCTTCATCTCCTCGTCGGAAAGGGCACCACATCGCCGATTCCTTTTACGGGCTCCCACCTCTGGACCGAGACAACTCGGACACGAAGTTGGCAAGACGACGTTTCCAAGAATGTTGTAGGCTAAGTGTAGAATGGATTGTCTCAATGGGGTAAGAAGTTGCCATGTTTGGATGGAGGTGGAATGAACTTTGGAGAGAGGTTTGAAATGGAGCTATGCACTTTGTTGCAAAATGAGAATGAGATCAAAATTCCTCACCCCAAAAAATCCCACTCACTCTCTCAAATATATATGGCCGGCCATAACATAAAGGAGAATGGAAAATTACAAGGGGGTGAGCACAAGAGGAGAAAAATGGCGAGCATAAGAAAAATGTGTTGATAAAGGGGAATAAAGGTCACACCACTTCCTTATCAAATCCCATCTCAATTAATGCACACAATGAGCACAAGAAAAGCATCAAAAGATGCTAGAATTATCATGAACCCACATATCACAAATAACACCCTTGCATTTAGCTAAATGATACTTTGCAAGAAACCCCTCTCATCATAAAAATCCGGCAATGAAGGAACAAAGGAAAACTGGCCGAAACGGAATGTAAACTGGCAACTTCAAAAAACTGATCCCGTAATAAATTAGAGAAACCCGCGACCGTATATATATACTCGCATTTGTATTCTGACCGAATACAAATGCAATGAGACAAAATCTACACTGTACAATACTATGATCCGGCTTAAAGCAAAGCCAGCTAGTATTATCCATCCGATCATGATCCGTACAATACCGGACGTATTTGTTCGAACCCTGCCATATATCCATACGGCCTCTACAGCGTTTCGTCCGAAACTTGAGAAACTGTCTATGGGGGACTCTAAAGACTCGTCAATACTTTTGGCTGTGGATTTAACCACTAGCACGTCAGAGGAATTAGCCATACGTAACGGGCAACCGGGTATTGACCAAAAGGGACGTCGATGAGCGAACTCATCCTGACTCCCTATTGAGCCTGTCAGCAACAATATCCGTACAGTCCGGTCCGTTCGTCTATGTGCATCACATGGCGGGCCTAGGGGGTTGGTAAAAGTCAGACCCCCAAAAGCGGTACAAGTCGAGTCGGAGTGTAGCCCAGAACACCCTGAGATACTACTGGAATACCTACCAGTAAATCTCCTGCCTTGGCCAAGGACTTCGTGTAATGGCTCTTCTAGACACAGCGTGACCTCACCCCCAATACAAGGAGAGACGAACCCCTACAGATCCGCTCACTGCCTCCATGTGACTCGGGACTGTACCCAACTAAAACCTGTTTGCACGACTCCTTTGAGCCATGGTAGGGTAGTAATCAAAGTACAGTGGGAACTCACATAAGACAAATGACGATCTCAGGTCGATGAAATAACCTGTACACATCTCACCAGGGAACTGCTATCTGACGTCAGGTATAATACCAACTAGCATGTTCCCGACGAGTCATGTCCGGTGTACTCATAACCCAATGAGCACCTGTATACATCTTAGGTGAACCAACTGACACCAGTGGTTTGTGAGACCGGCCACCGCCCCTCGTCGGGGTCTCGACTGTATACACTAGTCTACTCTGGTGTATCGATGCCCTGTCTCAAAACTCCCATGACTAGGGAACACTTCAAGGATGTGCTTATAGACCCCAGCTCCCACGTGTATGATCGCTATCATACTGCTGGCCGTCAAGTAAGAATCCTAAGGGCTCTATCAACGCGCAATAGTGACATGTAAGGTCATCTAAAGCAGTACACGATGATAAAGATAAACCAGATAGCATACTATCATCTTGAGTAAGATTGTCCTACCGGCATAGGTTCTCCCTCAATCATTGCAATCACGTGTCTGAGATCCAATAATTAACTCTGAGGGCACTATATCCAACAGTTTGTGATGAAACTGTATAGGTTTCAGTTGAAGAAGGGAAGGAGAAGGAGAAATAATTGAGAATGAGAGAGTGTGGTGAGAAGGAGGGGGTGTATGTCTGTAGGATGAGGGAAAATGAGGGTCTAAGGTTACAAATGAGCCATGCCCTTTCTCTCTCCACATTAATGCTCCCATGCTTGCCCCATGCCTCCTGAACCTTCATTGTCAACTCTCTCTCTTTCTCTCTCTCTCTCAATCAACCCTTAGTCAAAAGAATAAACTCTTTAATAAAAATAAATGAAATGAGTTAACATGGCTTAAAATTAGTTTAGGGTGCCATGGCTAGTTAAGAATGGTTAACTCCTCCATAACCCCAAAGCGAACATGCACAAGTGTGTGCAAGCTTAAACAGATAATAATAAAATATTAATTAATTTTTTATAAAATATGTGAAAACTGTTTTGGTAAACTTTTTATTAAAATCCCGCATTATCGTTAATTAACATTAATCGCATTCTAAGGAGTTACGGGTTTTATGCTCACTAAGATTTATCACAAAACCATATGATTCACATCACATGGGCGGGTTAGGGTTTTGTAGAAAAGGAAGAAGAAGAAGGAGAGAGCTCAAGAGAGTGAAGCAAATGAACTCATGAATAAATGGCTAAGGCAAAAACCACACAAGTATAGAATATCAATACTCTTGACCTCACTTATTCAATCATAGAATAAATTGCAATAATAAATTGCAACCATGCTTGAATAGTGAGTCAAAACTAATAAAATAAATGTAAATTCCAAGCCATACCCATACAATAAATATTTCTCCAATTTCCACCTCTTTTTTATTTTCCAAAAATAAAAATCCATGCCATGCTTCATATAATATATATATATATGATATATATATATATGATATATATATATATATTAATATATATATATAATGAAGAAAATAATTAGTGAGCAATAATATTAGTTAATGTATAATCATATCAAATATAAATTTATATCATATTATTAAATCAACACTTGATTTAATAATTCGTTTGTCTCACATATAACCGACTAATATCATTTATCTGTATATCACATTATCAAATCAACACTTGATTCAATAATCCGGTTATATCACATATAACCTAACTGATAAGAAATAACCGCTTGATTAGAATACGGTATCGCATACTCGTATTTACTCAGGCCGCCGCACTATTAACATATATGCCCTACTTTGTTTCGATTGAACTAGGAAACTTCTGTGTGGGACTCTAAAGACACGTCAATGCGCCAGCAGTAGGTAATAATCATGTCAGTTACCCACAAGCCGTCAGCGGTTCTAGCTGGACATAACGGCTACCCATGTATTGAGCGAATAGAAGATCAACAAGCAAGCTTGTCCAAACTCCCATGTAGCCTATAAGTAACACTTACCGTACAGTCCGGTCTCTTCATCTGATTTGTCGCATATCGAGTCTATGGGTGGAATCGTCAAACCCTAGTAACTTGATAAGTCATGCCAATGTATGGCTCATAACGGTTCGAAAAACTACTGATAACACTTACCAGTAAATCTCATCAGCAGCCTTGGCCAGGGACTTCCTATTATAGCTAATCGAGCATAGCGCAACATCAACTCCTAATACCAGAAGAGACGAAACCCCTCCTATCGCTCATTGCCTCTATGTGACTAGGGACTGTATCCAAAATTCATATGTTTGCATGACTCCTTTGAGCCATGGTAGGGAGGAAATCAAAGCACAGTAGGAACCACAGAAGACTCTATGACGATCTCGGGTCTACAGACTAACCTGTACGAGTGTCACCATAGAATTGCTATCTGATGATAGGTATTGTACCAATTAGGTGCTCTCGGCGAGTCCTGTTCAGTGTACCCATTCTCTAATGAGCACCTGTGTACAATCTTTGATCTCAAACACCAACGGTTATGCAATCAACCATCGCCCCATACATGGTCAAGAAATACACACACTAGTCTACTCTGGAATATCGATGCCCTGTCTTGATACTCACTCGACTAGGAACAATTAAAGGATGTTCTTGTAGACTACACAAGTCCCAGTAGTATGATCCGCATCATAGTCTTGGTAGTGAAGCAAACATCCTAAGGGCTTTTTCAACATGTATCAGAGAGACGGTATAATACTACTAGTATACATGTTAAGATAAAGAGCAACCAGATAGTATACTATCATGTCGAGCAAGAAAGTCCTATATATATGTCCAAGCATCCACTATATTGTAAGTGCACGGCGGCGCCCCGGCCGTCAATCCGACGGCCAAAAGCGGAAGCGGTGATAAACTTTAAATTTTTCTTGAACTGGCAAACTGCCGCGCACTAATACCCGGATCGAACCATTAATTAGTCCTAGCTATCTACAAGAATGGGAAAAGAGATATACCGACAGATCCGAGTCCTCCGGTCTTCTCGTCGTCGTCCCGATCTCCTGCGGAATGTCCCGTCTCATCCTTGTCGCCGGAAGTGCACCACATCGCCTACTTCTTTTACGGGCTCCCTCCTCAATGCCGAGGCAACTCGGGCACGAAGCTGGCTAGTCGACGTGCCCAAGATTCGCTGTAGAATGTATAGTGAAGAAGTCTCTTTTGGGGTTGTAGGAATTGCCTTTTTGGTGGAGGGAAGATACAAGAACTATGTGGAGGAACTTTGGGGATTTTGGAACATCAAATGAAACAAAAACCCCCACTCCAAATTTGGGACAGCCCCCCCTCCTCTATGAGGCCGGCCATTATCATGGTGGAGAGGTTGAAAGAGTGGGAGTCTCTCTCAAAAGAATGGGAGCCTTTCTCATCTCATACAAGAGAGAGAGAGTCAAGACAAAGAGGTGGTTGAAAAGCAAGTGATGATGAGAAACAATGATCACTCCCAAAACCAATACTCAACCAACAATCATCAACAACCATGATTGTCTACAAAGTCAAGCCATCATGATAAAGCTAGAAGTCAAGGTAGTCAAGGTCAATGAAAAGCTATCATGACACAAGAATATGCAAAGAACTCCTCCACAAATACTTATTTGCAACAATGCAAATAAGCCCTCCTCCACCAATCTTCGGCCAATGAACGATACAAAGGAAATCGGCCGAAACGAAAAGCAAACTGGCAACTCCAGAAAACTGGTCCCGTAATAAATTACAGGAAAACCCCGATACTGTGCATACACACCTGCATTTGTATTCAGACCGAAATACAAATGCAATGAGACAAAATCTTCACTGTACTATACTAGGATCCGGCTTTAACCAAAGCCGGCTAGTAATATCCGTTCGATCCTGATCCGTGCAATACCGCACGCATCTGATCGAACCCTGCCATATATCCATACGGCCTATAGTACAAACTGTCCGATCCTGATCCGTGCAATACCGCACGTATCTGATCGGACCTTACCATATCTCCATACGACCTCTACAACCTTTCCCCCAAAAGCTGAGTAACTGAATGTGGGGGACTCTAAAGACTCATCAACACCTTGGTTGTGGATTTAACCACTAGCACGTTAGAGGTATAAGCCAATACATAACGGGCTACCAGGTATTGACCAAAAGGGACGTCTGTGAGCGAACTCAGCCTGACTCCCTACTGAACCTGTCAGTGACAATATCCGTACAGTCCGGTCCGTTCGTCTATGAGCATCGCATGGCGGGCCTAGGGGGTTGGTAAAAGTCAGACCCCCAAAAGCGGTACAAGTCGTGTCGGAGTGTAGCCCAGAACACCCTGAGATACTACTGGAATACCTACCAGTAAATCTCCTTGCCTCGGCCGAGGGCTTCGTGTAATGGCTCTCCTAGACACAGCACGACCTCACCCCCAATACCGGGAGAGAAGAACCCCTGAAGATACGCTCACTGCCTCCATGTGGCTCGGGACTGTACCCAACTAAAACCTGTTTGCACGACTCCTTTGAGCCGTGGTAGGGTAGTAATCAAAGTACAGTGGGAACTCACACGAGACAAATGACGATCCCCAGGTCGATGAACTAACCTGTACACATGTCACCAGGGAACTGCCATCTGACGTCTGGTATATGACCAACTAGCATGTTCCCGGCGAGTCCTGTCCGGTGTACTCATAACCCAATGAGCACCTGTATACATCTTAGGTGATCCAACTGACACCAGTGGCTTGTGAGACCGGCCACCGCCCCTCATCGGGGTCTCGACTGTATACACTAGTCTACTCTGGAGTATCGATGCCCTGTCTCGAAACTCACACGACTAGGGACCATTTAAGGATATGCTTATAGACCCCAGCTCCCACTTATATGATCGCCCTCATACTGCTGGTGGTCAAGCAAGAATCCTAGGGGCTCTACCAACGTGTAATAGCGACTTGTCAGGCCACATAAAGCAGTACACGATGATAAAGGTAAACCAGATAGCATACTATCATTTCGAGTAAGACTGTCCGACCGGGATAGGTCCTCCCTCAATCATTGCAATCACGTGCCTGTGATCCAATAATTGACTCTGAGGGCACTATCTCCAACAATCTCCCACTTGCACTCAAGCCTAATTATTGCGATGTCGCATACTCACAGCCTGTGTGATACCGAATACCCAACTCCTCTACTAATCAGTCTCACAAATCCCGTATGCGAAACTAATGCGTTCGAGGAATAGCCTCAGTGAGTGGATCCGCCTTGATGTTTCTTTCTATGTCTCTCTATATCTCTAGTTCACGGAGAAAGCCATCTCCCGAAAAGAGCAATACCTGTCTTAGAATGTGTCTGGATGTCTGATGGGACATAGCTCATAAATGAACTCCAAATCCAAACTTCTTAGACTGTATCGTCAACTGAACTTAATCAGTATCCTGCGCCATGCCTCCCTCAGTATTGCCTTGGACCAACTGTCCAAAATACTGCCCCTCGTCAGAAGGAAAAACTATAACTCTGACAACCTCCTTGTTGTCCAGGTCACCTTGGAAGCCTGGAATGATAACTGTCTCCGGAATGAGGCTGTCGTTATCATATCCCTAGAACATCCACTTGTGTTCTAGAACTGCTTCCGACTGTTTCTCCAGGATTGGATTAATGTCAACTTATCGCATCTAGTGCAAGAACAACATCTGGTGTGGTACTTGACATCTCATGATTGACTCAATTGCCTAAGCAAGTGATCTGTCAATCATGCACATCCCTCTCCCCTTTAGTCTATAAGACACCTTTAGAGAGGGTGACTCCATCTTCTGCAGGTACACTACCGTGCATGGAGTCGTCCATTCAAAATACCCTTAGAATGCTGTCTAAGTACCCAGATTGGGAGACTACCCAAATCTAGATCTAAAGCCATAGATCTAGTAACCAGAATGTCTGATATAATGTCCAAGTCCCATGTGGAGAAACCACTGTGTGACGACCGAAGTATAACCGATCGTAGTATAGGAGTTTCCTTTCCTACTTTCTGTGTGTCATCCAAATACCAGGATATCACACCCTACTACCTTCTCAACAGATCCATCCCCTATTCTGATGAAGTCAAACCTATGACTGTTACGTCAGAAATAGATGATCTATCTCCGCTACATCTGCTTTAGTCTACAAATAGACATAAGCTACCTGTCCACCAATGCTTCCGCTGCTCCCACTGACTACGATAACCCTCTGGCAGAGTCATATACACGTACACTTCTAAAACTAGTTTAGAACGACGCTATACTCATCCTCCCGCCTGGTCTCGCAACCTGGAACAACAGCAATGGCAAATGTGGGTAAACAAGAACTTCCCTGTCACCATCCTTGAGGCTACCGGAGTACCTCTCGGGTGCCTGAAGTTACCCACCGTATCTGCGGAGTGGCCAATGGAATGTCAATCCAGATTGAATCTTCAGGTTCCTTGTCAAATCTTCAGTAATCGTTCGTGGTTCTGGAATCACCTCCAGTTCTACCATACTCCCACTACTGTTTTCTGAAAAAATCCATTTTTAATAAAACTGTGGCGAGTCTAGAACAATATTGCTATTGTTCATCCAGATGGTAGAAAGTCAACCCTCGTCATAGCCTGGGTCAACCCACAAACAGCCATTACAGAAACGTGCCTTGAGTTGTCCAGTGTCTGGTTTTAATCATAAGCCGGACAACTCCCCGTACCTTAACAACGTTAAGATACGAACTGTTCTATATCCAATATAGAAACAGAGGCACTGATTTAATTGAACCAGATTCAAATCATGCAGCTGTCTCCAGTGCATGTCAACTAAAATGGAAGGAGGCCGATCAGCGTTAATCAACTTAGGAATGCTTCCAATTATGAGTAACCTGAAAGAGAAGCAAGTTCTCTTAATCATTACTATCAACTGAATACCATATACAAGTATCTACATCTTCGATCACTTTGAAGAATCCCGATACTTGCTATACCTGGTTCTCTACTCTATTCAAATACCTATAACTTCTCAAAATTCGGACCCTGTGTTTCCACGAAACACCTGTCTAAAAACTAGAGAAGTCATAAGTAAACCGAATATAGTACGAGGACCATCCCCTCTGTCCTGATGGACCCTGGACAACATACAATACTCTGTATAAGTCCCTTGAGTCTGAAAACTCATTCACTGCGTGTCGTAGATTGAAAACTGTACCTATGGTTAAGAAGAATTACACCGCTGTTTAATGCTCCTTACCTAACCATCCACTGATATAGGTAAATGTCATAGACATAATTTCAGAAAGGTATATCTCACTCTATGAAAATAGACGTACAGATATATCAATTTGAAATTGGTGCATAACAGCGGATATTCAAAACCAAATATTTGCCAACCGGCAAACTACCCAGGTGATTTCCTCAAATATCACCGATTGTAACGAATCCCGATATAATGAGGATGATCACCCAATTCCCAATAACCTACTCCCACTCATCATCTGTAAAACCATACAGATGTGAGAATCATACCTGGTAAATACATACCCTGGAGCAAGTGTCTAATCAGGAAATCAGTTTTCCTTTAACAGTACACAGTGAGACTGAAACATCGAAATGTTTCGATGGGGTATCCTGGTATTCCTAGTAATGCCTCTTCCAGATTCACGACTGTAACCATATAATTCTTTGCCACCTCTCCAAATCCCTTCATATGTCTTTAGTCTTTACCTTCTGCACACCCCTTTAGGCCAAATGGTTTTCTTCCTTCCCTACCGTTCGGCACCAGCCTATGGTTTGGAAGAAGACTATCCAATAAGCATAATGGGTGTACTGTCCCAATCCTAGGAACACTCGCAATGAGAGAGGGTGAAGATAAAAGACAACCGAATAAACCTTATTCCTATTTCTCCTGGACCAGAATCCATCCCCGAACTGGAACAAGTTCCTTTCGAGTTCGTATATAACCATACGATGGAGTATCCAATAAACTGTGGATCTTCGTAGTGATACGGAGTGTCCTAGAGAAATACAAAGGTGATTTTAGGATTGGCGAAGGAATACTTGGTTTGGTCGTGAATATCTGTTGCAATTTACTTTGCCCTCTTACTAATCCCTTGCTTTGTCTAAACTTAATACCTTCTGTACACCATTGTTAGGCTAATTGGTTTTCTTCATTCCCTACTGGTCGGCACCAGCCTAAAGTTTGGAAGAAGACTATCCAATTTGCATAATAGGTGTACTATCTCCTAAACCAAGGAGTACTCGTAACCTGAGAGAAGGTAAAAGGAAAAGACAACTGAATAATCCTATCCGTTTTCTCCAGAACCTGAAACCATCCTCGAATAAATTCTTTCGAGTTCGTATCTAACCATACGATGGTTTTGTCCAATGGAAGTGGACGTTCGTAATAATACGGGGTGTCCTGGAGAAAAGGGTAAAAGTAGGAGTGGCAATGAGGTTTGCAACTCTGACAATCAAAAAGCCAGTGTTAAGAAGGTTCGGTCAACTTGGTCACTGAGTCATAGTCTTAGGGTCGGGTCAATGGTCGCTGCCAAAGAGAGGGAGAAAAGAAACACTCAGCGTGCACTCTAACCTAGATCAGAATGGTTACCAATTTATCTAATCTGGAAACCTCCCACTGTACCTCAAATTCTCTTCCAAACCTAAAAGAAGAATTAGTCGGGGTCACCCGAGGAGTAAACTAACTCATCAGTGGGAATCGGGATCCAACTATCATCGCATGATAACGTGACGGAATCCGCTCACGTCATCACACTCCAGAAGGTATGCGCATATCTGGCAAGTTTCAGTTCTTTTGAAACTCCCGATGTGATTTCTGCCCCATGCTCTTATGACCTTGGCGTGAGTTCAAAATATCATAAGTCACATGTCAAGTTCTGCCCATCATTATCCAGGTTAATTTGAACCCACCCGTACATACCCTTGATGTAGGCCAAAATAGTAGTACGACTGTCACAAACCAACCCATCTATCTATGCAACAGATAAATACCCGGCAGCTACCAAACACTATGCCTTGGCGTGAGGTCAAAATACATAGCTTGAATACTACCGAATATTTAACTGAAATGATGGAGGGCTACGAATGGTTTCTGGCGAAAACCTTTAACGTAATGAACTTGATATCGTCGAAGGAACAGATAGCTTTTTAGAAATATAGTGACGACAACTTCCGCTAAAGAGGTCACTCCCGGTGAAGGGATCTCGGCTCTTTCCCCGTAGAATGGGGTGCAGGATATTCCAACTGAATACCACGGTGCAAAGCAAAAGTAATCGGCTATAGTGAAGTTAATGCCCTGACGCAAAATTTTGTCCAAGGGGTCACTCCCGGTGAAGGGATCTCAGCCCTTGCCTCGTCGACTGAGGAGCAGGATATTCCAACTGAATACCACGATGCAAAACAAAAGCGAACGTCCTTGCAATAACAGCTTTTTGAAAAAGTGTTCCAACAACATCAGATTAGGTTTGTTTTTAACTTGCATTGATCCGAATCAATGCAGTCCCATCAATTGATCACACCACAAAGAACGAAAATATACTGACGTACGTATATGCCATCCGCATTCGCCACTGGGTCCCGTCATTACCCGTTAGGTTAGCTAACTAACGACAGAGCGGGGACTGGACTAGCGCGGATGCCAAACATATACAACATCTACTAATATATATATCAATATATAATTTTCGCTCAAGGCGTGATAAAATGCAACATCACAGAAATGTACAGCATCACAGAAACAATACAGATATCTGGGATCCCCGGGTTTCACAGAGCCGCTGAAACCCGACGTTCCCCTGGTCGTGTGGATAGCCTGTGCAATGAAATCATAGACCCCTACGGGCGCGGCAAGTTACCCGCCAAAACCTGAAGCGAGGCAGCCCCCTTCAGCTCCGTGAATGGACCACCCAGCACTTCACGGAATCCGGTAACTTGGGCACCCCTCCTGGGTCAACCTGTACCCCCTACGAGTGCGGCGAATAGCCCGCCAATCCTAGAGTGAAGCCCCCTCCGTCCCAATGCCATGAGATGCGGGCTTGTTGCCCTCTAGAACCCGGCTATCCGTGCACCCCTCCGCGGGGTAAGCCTAGTACAGAAAGTAAAATATACATACAACGGGTACATCGACCGCAACCTGGCCGTGCCCCAAAATAATAATACAAACAGGCAGTGACGGCAGTCCACATGTCGGACGCTCGCCCCGCAATATCAAATGTACATAATACAACCACAACTGTACTAGCATTGCATCCAGGCTATCCCCCACGACCGATCCGCAACATCACAGCAAAAACAGAACATCAACGTGAAAGTCACGTTCGCAAATCCGTTTAACCGGGCTATAGCAGTTAGACCGGATTTACCGATCAAGTGACATTCACGGTCGCAGATATAATGTAAATACTGTGAAATAATGTGTTTAAAATATCCGATCAATCAAATTTTAACAAGTGGGCCCCTAAGCATTACTGTAGCAGATAAGGAAATTCTGGGCCCAAAATTAATATTCCAAAACCCCAATTTTCACCCCAGAAAGCCTCTGTAAAAATTTGGTGCAGTGAACCCAATAGTGTGCGGCGGAACCGCGGCCCAAGGGGTGTTTGGCCGCGGTTCCGCGCTCCTACAGTGGAGACACTTCATCGAATTTTCACAGAACTCTTATATTTTCCAGTACATCAATTTTATACAACCTGAAAAATTTTTGCAGACCAAAAAAATTCAACAGAAAACTGTCGCTTTGAAAAATGTAGATTTTGGAATTTTGGTCGATCGGAAATACAAAACACATTAAACCAAGCTAGACTAAGTTAATGGCGAGGCTCTGATACCACTGTAAGTGCACGGCGGCGCCCCGGCCGTCAATCCGACGGCCAAAAGCGGAAGCGGTGATAAACTTTAAATTTTTCTTGAACTGGCAAACCGCCGCGCACTAATACCAGGATCGAACCATTAATTAGTCCTAGCTATCTACAAGAATGGGAAGCGAGATATACCGACAGATCCGAGTCCTCCGGTCTTCTCGTCGTCGTCCCGATCTCCTGTGGAATGTCCCGTCTCCTCCTTGTCGCCGGAAGTGCACCACATCGCCTACTTCTTTTACGGGCTCCCACCTCAATGCCAAGGCAACTCGGGCACGAAGCTGGCTAGTCGACGTGCCCAAGATTCGCTGTAGAATGTGTAGTGAAGAAGTCTCTTTTGGGGTTGTAGGAATTGCCTTTTTGGTGGAGGGAAGATACAAGAACTATGTGGAGGAACTTTGGGGATTTTGGAACATCAAATGAAACAAAAACCCCCACTCCAAATTTGGGACAGCCCCCCCTCCTCTATGAGGCCGGCCATTATCATGGTGGAGAGGTTGAAAGAGTTGGAGTCTCTCTCAAAAGAATGGGAGCCTTTCTCATCTCATACAAGAGAGAGAGACTCAAGACAAAGAGGTGGTTGAAAAGCAAGTGATGATGAGAAACAATGATCACTCCCAAAACCAATACTCAATCAACAACCATGATTGTCTACAAAGTCAAGCCATCATGATAAAGCTAGAAGTCAAGGTAGTCAAGGTCAATGAAAAGCTATCATGACACAAGAATATGCAAAGAACTCCTCCACAAATACTTATTTGCAACAATGCAAATAAGCCCTCCTCCACCAATCTTCGGCCAATGAACGATACAAAGGAAATCGGCCGAAACGAAAAGCAAACTGGCAACTCCAGAAAACTGGTCCCGTAATAAATTACAGGAAAACCCCGATACTGTGCATACACACCTGCATTTGTATTCAGACCGAAATACAAATGCAATGAGACAAAATCTTCACTGTACTATACTAGGATCCGGCTTAAACCAAAGCCGGCTAGTAATATCCGTTCGATCCTGATCCGTGCAATACCGCACGCATCTGATCGAACCCTGCCATATATCCATACGGCCTATAGTACAAACTGTCCGATCCTGATCCGTGCAATACCGCACGTATCTGATCGGACCTTACCATATCTCCATACGGCCTCTTCAACCTTTCGCCCGAAAGCTGAGTAACTGAATGTGGGGGACTCTAAAGACTCATCAACACCTTGGTTGTGGATTTAACCACTAGCACGTTAGAGGTATAAGCCAATACATAACGGGCTACCAGGTATTGACCAAAAGGGACGTCTGTGAGCGAACTCAGCCTGACTCCCTACTGAGCCTGTCAGTGACAATATCCGTACAGTCCGGTCCGTTCGTCTATGAGCATCGCATAGCGGCCCTAGGGGGTTGGTAAAAGTCAGACCCCCAAAAGAGGTACAAGTCGTGTCGGAGTGTAGCCCAGAACACCCTGAGATACTACTGGAATATCTACCAGTAAATCTCCTTGCCTCGGCCGAGGGCTTTGTGTAATGGCTCTCCTAGACACAGCACGACCTCACCCCCAATACCGGGAGAGACGAACCCCTGAAGATACGCTCACTGCCTCCATGTGGCTCGGGACTGTACCCTACTAAAACCTGTTTGCATGACTCCTTTGAGCCGTGGTAGGGTAGTAATCAAAGTACAGTGGGAACTCACACGAGACAAATGACGATCCCCAGGTCGATGAACTAACCTGTACACATGTCACCAGGGAACTGCCATCTGACGTCTGGTATATGACCAACTAGCATGTTCCCGGCGAGTCCTGTCCGGTGTATTCATAACCCAATGAGCACCTGTATACATCTTAGGAGATCCAACTGACACCAGTGGCTTGTGAGACCGGCCACCGCCCCTCGTCGGGGTCTCGACTGTATACACTAGTCTACTCTGGAGTATCGATGCCCTGTCTCGAAACTCACACGACTAGGGACCATTTAAGGATATGCTTATAGACCCCAGCTCCCACTTATATGATCGCCCTCATACTGCTGGTGGTCAAGCAAGAATCCTAAGGGCTCTACCAACGTGTAATAGCGACTTGTCAGGTCACTTAAAGCAGTACACGATGATAAAGGTAAACCAGATAGCATACTAGCATTTCGAGTAAGACTGTCCGACCGGGATAGGTCCTCCCTCAATCATTGCAATCACGTGCCTGTGATCCAATAATTGACTCTGAGGGCACTATCTCCAACATATATCATACAATAATGGCCTCTAGGGCATATATATTCCTAACAATAATTTTTCAATGGAAAGAAATGTCATGAACATTCACCTAAATCAAGAATTGATTGGGTCTGGCATACTGGAAAACGGCATATATGTACACAATCAACATCAAGTTTTCAATATCCAAAACACACTCAAAAGAAAGGCTCCAGATTCAAACTAAGCCTTCTTATGGGATTGTAGACTTGGGCATATTAATGAAACAAGGTTGTCTATGTTCTATAAAGATGGATATTTAGATCCATTTGAATATGTATCATATGCAACTTGTCAATCATGTATCAAAGAAAAGATGACCAAATCCCCATTCATAGGACACGATGAAAGAGCCACTAAGCTCTTGGAACTTATACACAGCGATGTATGTGGTCTGATGTCTACACATGCACGAAGCGATCACTCCTACTTCATCACTTTTACTGATGATTTCTCAAGGTATGCACATGTGTTCTTAATGAAACATAAATCCGAGGCCTTTAAGAAATTCAAGGGGTATAAAAATGAAGTGGAGAAACAAACTGGTAAAAGTATCAAGATAATTCGATCTGATCGAGATGGAGAATACTTAAGTACCGATTTACTTGAATGCTTAAAATAGAATGGAATTCTCTCTCAGCTTACTCCTCCATATACACCTCAGCATAACATGGTGTCAGAAAAAAGGAATTGCCCGCCACTCGATATGGTGCATTCCATAATGAGTAGTGTTGCGCTGCCACTTTCCTTCTGGGGTTTTACACTAGAATAAGCAGCATGCTTATTGAATAGGGTTCCAACTATGTCTATGCCTACCACTCCATATGAGATGTGGAGTGGGAAAAGACCATGTCTCAAGTATCTTAAGATATGGGGGTTTCCAGCTTTTGTCAAAAAGAAGAATCCGGACAAGCTCGAGGCACGATCGGTTTTGTGCAAGTTTATAGGATACACCAAGAATTCAACGGGATATCTAGTCTACCACACCGAAGAACAAAAGTTGTTTGTCGCTCGCCACATATTTTTTTATAGAGCGGATTTCTTGCAAAAAAAATAGTAAGAGCGTGATAGAACTGGAAGAAATTCCAGAACCCCAAACAACTGCCGAAGGCTTAGTTGAACTTCAGGTTTCAATACAGACCGACAAACCGACGCAACTCCATAAATCTAGTAGGCTTTCTCGTCCGCCTGAAAGATACTATGGGTTTCTCGTAGATGGGGATCGAGAGGATTGAATTATCAATGATGATGAGCGTACTAATTTTCAGCAGGCTATCATGAGTAAAGACTCGGTGAAGTGGCTGGATGCTATGAGATCCAAAATGGAATCCATGTACACTAACAAAGTATGGACCTTGGAAGTTGCTCCTCCTGGAGTAAAACAAGTTGGATGCAAATGGATCTTCAAGAAGAAGATTGGTGCAGATGGACAAGTGGAAACCTACAAAGCTTGACTTGTTACAAAGGGGTTTCGTCAAAGACTAGGATTGGACTATGATGAAACCTTTTCTCCAGAGACTATGCTTAGATCCACTCGGATCCTGCTTGCAACAGCTGCCTTCCATGACTATGACATCGGCAGATGGATGTGAAAACATCATTTTTAAATGGAAATTTAGAAGAGAGTGTTTTCATGGATTAGCCTGAGGGTTTCTTAGACATTAGGAGCAGTGGAAATATATTCAAGTTGCTTAAATACATTTATGGATTAAAGCAAGTATTGCGGAGTTGGAACATCTGCTTTGATGTGACAGTCAAAGAATTTGACTATATAAAAAATGTAGATGAATTATGTATTTATAGGAAAATTGTAGGAGGAGCAGTAGTCTTCTTCTTGCTATACGTGGATGACATACTCATGATATGGAATGATATCTTTATGCTACAATCAGTCAAGCTCTTCTTGTCACAGAAATTCTCCATGAAAGACTTGGGTGATGCCTCCTACATTCTGGGGATTAAGATCTATCGTGATATGTCTAAAAGAATATTGGGACTTACACAGTGTAGGTACATTGATACCATACTGAAGAGATTTAGTATAGACGATTCCAAGCGTGGTAATTTACACGCTTGTCACGGGATCGCCCTCTCTAAAAAGATGTCTCCAAAGACTGATGAAGAGAGGGCTCGTATGAGCATTATACCCTATGCTTCGGCGGTAGGATCTATAATCTATGCAATGTTATGTACCAGACCAGACATAGCTTACGCACTTAGTGTGGTAAGAAGGTATCAGTCGAAACCAGGTGAGAAGTATTGGATAGCGGTAAAGAACATTCTCGAGTATCTGAGAAGGACTAAGGAGTTGTTCTTGGTATACGGTAATGGGGTCCCCTAGATCGAGGCTTTTACCGATTCCAGCTTCCAAAGTGATAAGGATGACTCTAAATCCGTCTCGGGTTATGTGCTTACCCTCAATGGAGGGACGGTATGTTGGAAGAGTTCCAAATAAGACACCGTCGCAAATTCAACGATGGAAGCAGAGTATATAGTTTCTAACGATAACGCAAAAGTGGCAGTCTGGATAAAGAAGTTCATCTATGAACTTCAGGTGGTTCCGTCCATTTCCTATCCAATACCCTTGTATTGAGATAACAATGGGGCTGTAGATTTATAGAAGGAACCAAGGTCCCATCAGAAATACAGTCATATCTCGAGGCGGTATCACCTGATAAGGGAGATCGTGGATCGCCAGGATATTGAGGTGTGAAGAGTAGACAAAAAAAGACAACATGGTGGATCCATTCACCGAGGCCATCCTTCAAGTCTAGTTCGAGAGACTGTTCGAGATGTTTGTCATGCGGTACGCCAGCAACTGGATCAAGTGCAGACAGTGGGTGCTTGTTGCGCCAATTACAGGCCTAAGTGCCAGTGGGAGATTGTTGGATATGTTTGCCCAGAGTCCTTCATTGTATAGGATGCCAGGGATATGTATGCACAGGAAAATCTTGCTCGATATGATAGTACGCTATTTGGTATGTCTTTATCTTAACATGTGATGTGTCTTACTTTATATTTCATATCTTGTATACATGTTGATAAAGCCAGTAGGATCTTTGCCTAACTACCAGCGTTGTGATGTCGATCATACTTATAGGAGCTGGGTTGTCGATAGGCACATACTTAAAGTGTCCCTAGTCGTAGGAGTATCGAGACCGGGCAACGTTACTCCAGAGTAGACTAGTGTATACATATCTAGATCCTGATGAGGGGCGATGGATTGATCCCACAGCTATTGGTGAGGTGCACCTAGGATTGTATACAGGTGTTCACTAGGTGTGAGTACACTGGACTGGACATGCCGAGGACAGACTAGATGGTATTATACCTAACGTAAGATAGCAGTTGTCTGGTATCATGAGTGCAAATTGTCTGTCGACCTGAGGTCGTCATTTGTCTCGTGTGAGCTCCAACTGTGCTTTGATTACTACCATGCTACGGCTCTACTGAGTTGTGCAAACAGGTTTTAGTTAGATACAGTCCTGAGCCACATGGAGGCAGTGAGCGACTGTTAGGGATTCGTCTCTCCTGGTATAGGCAGTCGATGTCGCGCTGTGATCAGTTGGTCAACACCATAATTCTCTGGCCAGGACGGATTGAGAATTACTGGTTGTTAGACCAGTAGATTCTCGGATGGTCTTGAGTCACACTGACACGACTTGTCTGGTCATTTAGGGTCTGATATTTTCCACCCCCTAGACCTTATATGCAATACTCTTAGACGAACAGACCAGACTGCACGGAGATTGTCACAGATCGGCTCAGTAGGGGTTCGGATGAGTTCGCTCGTCGGCCTTCTTTTCGACACATACCTGGGTTGCCATTACATACAGTTAGTGCCGCTGATGGACTTGCGGTTAACCCCACTGCCAGCGTACTGTCGAGTCTTTAGAATCCCACACAGAGGGTTTTCCTGATTTAGGAGAAACGATGTAGAGGCCGTATGGTATTACAGAAGGGTTTCGATCACATACGTTTACTGGCTACACGGATCATGTTTGGACGGATTATACTAGTGGGCTTTGGTTTAAGCCAGATCCTAGTATTATATTTTTGGATTATTTTCGTCTCGATGTATTCGTATTTTTCGGAATACAAATACGGGAATGTATATACGGTGAGGGCATTCTTGTAATTTTGCAAAATACTTCTAGAAGGAGACACCTCATTATTGGATTTATCGATTTTTAGAAATGGATTAATGTGGTGGTATTTGGAGATATTTGTGGTATGGTTGATAGCTTGGCTTGATTTTTATTTTACTCATTTGGTTGCACTATTCAAGCAAGGTTGATTATTTAGCTTCTAAAATAATCCATGCCTGAATGATTGGAGAGACTTAGCCATTCTATTATTATCACAAGACCTTGCTCATTTTCTTTAGCTCGCCCTCTCTCCAAGTTTCCTTCTCCTTCTTCCTTAAGCTCTAACACTTATATATGTTGTGATCCATAGAGCTTTTGAGACATAATACTCCATAGATCATTCTGTACATCTACTTAGTTGTCTATTCTAGCTGAGTAGACTACTTAGTTACTTATTAGTAAAGGTTGAAGCTTGGACTAGAGGCTCTCGAGTGGATCTTCTTTGATGTAGAGGAGACCGGTGAACGAGTTTGTGTGAAGCTACCTAGGAGCTAAGGAGAGGAGCAAAGAAGGACAATCAAGACCGGAAGGACTTGATCAGGAAAGTATAAATCACTTCATAGTAGATTAGAACCCTCCTTAGTTTAGCTAGTTAGGGTTTATGAAATGATCCGGATATTTAGGTCGATGTTGTTGATTTAAAAATCGTTGTTTGCAAATTCCGCCTCCTCACTAACCATAAGGGGTGTGCTACATCGACATACAGCCGTTTCATACAGCTAGTGCCACTGATGGACTTGTGGTTAGACCCACTGCCAGCATACTGTCGAGTCTTTAGAGTCCCATACAGAGGGTTTCCTTGGTTCAGGCGAAACGATATAGAGGCCATATAGTTTTACAGCAGAGTTCTGATCATATACGTGTACTAGCTACATGGATGTTGTTCGGACGGATAATACTAGTGCGATTTGGTTTATGCCGGATTCTAGTATTATATTCTTGGATTATTCTTAACTCATAGTATTCATATTTCTGGGAATACGAATACGGGTATGTATATATGGTGAGGTTATTCTTGTAATTTCATAAGACATGCTTCTAAACGGAGACACCTCATTATTAGATTTAATTATTTTTTGAAATAGAATAATGAGGTGGAAAATGGGGATATTTGTAGCATAGTTGAAGCAAGGCTAAGTCATTTGTTTATTGCATTTGACTTCACTATTCAAGCATTGTTGCTTATTTTTTATTGAAAATAATCTATGCTTGATGATTGAATGACTTTGCCATTCTCATTTGCCTTTCTAAACTTGAGCTCATTTGTGTTCCTCTCATTCTCTCTCCATTTCTCTCCTTCTTCTTCCACAAGCCCTAACCATCACATGTGTTGTGAATCCTATGGCTCTTAGGATAAAATATTCTAATCAACTCTCTATATCTCCTAAGTTGTCTAGATTAGCAAACTAGACATCTTAGTTACCTCACTTGAGATTGAAGCTTGAACCAAAGACTCTCGGGTGTATCACCTTCGTCACAAAGGAGGCCGACGACCAAGTTCCATTCAAGCCACCTAGGTGCTAAGAAGAGGATAAGAAGACCCAAAAGACTTGAACAAGGAGGTATAATCTCTCACTGGGTAGTTAGAACCTCTTTGTAGTTAGTTTTCGTGAGTTACGGTTTATGAAAGATCTTGGTTGTTTGATCGATGTTGCGAAGTCTCTTAAAAGAAAAAATATTTTTTTTATGTATTCCACCTTCCCACGAGCCCACAGGATGCACGACATCGACTTACATTAGCTAATTGTGAAGTGAAAATCTCCCAAGGAATAATACTTACTCATCAGTGGGAATTGGGCCCTAACTCTCATTGTGTGATAATTTTTACGAATTCTTAAAAAAAAATACCACACTCTAGAAGGTATGCGCAAACTAAGCAAGTTTAACTTATATTTGAAACTCCCAATATGGTTTTTCCCCTAATACTTAAAACCGTGACAGAGGTCAACAAAGCATAAGTCACTACTCAAGTTCAACCTGTCATTATCCTTGATTAATATAAACCCACCAGCACTACCATTGAAAGAGGTCAACAAGGTTGCAGGACTGCTTTAACTAATCGCATCACCATGCAACAAACAAGCACCACTTAGCTACCGCACACTATGCCTTAACAGAGGTCAACAAACGTAGCACGAATACTAAGCACTACTCGTAAGAAATGACGTAGGGCCATGACTAGTTTTTGGCGAAATTTTTTTAACATAATGAACTTGTTATCGTTGAAGGAACTAGAGTGGCTTTGAATGGAGTGGTTTAGGCTCCGCTTTTAAAAATAGTAACATAAACTTTTGCTTAAGAGAGAACTCCGCGTGAATGGATCAAGGCTCTTTCCTCATAGAATGAGGTGTAGGATATTCTTAACCGAATACATCGATGCAAAGCAAAAGAATATGACTATGGTTTTGAAGAAAACCGAGTAATTTTAAAAATTGATTCCGACAATATGATATAAGGTTTGTTTCCTTGCATTAAACATATAATGTATTCCCAACATTACAATTTCCTAAGCCACGCCAGAAACAAAAAATAATATATTTTTTTATGCCATCCGCATTCACCATGGGGTCCTGGGTCATCACCGTAAGCTTACTTAACTTATGGCAGGACGTGGACAGGGCCAGCACGGATGCAAAACATATAGAAGCATATACTAAATATAATATATATATATATATATTTATTTATTTAAATATCATTCCAGGTAAGTAATAACATCACAAGCATGCAGCAAACAATATAGAATAGCGGATAAAGTAGGAGCCCCGCGTTTCATTTGAGCCGCAAAAAAAACGCGATATTCCCCGATCGTATGGATAGCCCGTACATCATCGATCCTAGAATCTTACGAGTGCGTCAAGGTACCTGCCAATTCTAGAAATTGGGTAATCTTCCCTTAATAACTTGAGTCAGTCACCCATCGCTTTCAAGAATCCGGTAACTTTGGCACTCCTCCACGGGTCGTCCTGTAACCCCTACAAGTGTGGCAAGCAACCCATCAATTCCAGATTGAGGCGGCCCAGTCTCAACTCCATGAGATGGCAACCTACCGCACCCTAAAATCTAGCTACTCAAGCACTTCACCTGCGTTAATCCTAGTATAGAAATGAAAATATACGTGGTGACATCGATTGCATCCTGGTCATGCCCTAATAAAATAATATACATAATACAAAAACGACAGTTATGAGTTGGAGCTCATCCTGAACAAATGAATACATCAAAATAAATTAAAACTGTACAAGCAAACGAACGAAGGTCTATACAAGACGACAATCCAGCTAAAACATCATAGAGATATACATTTTACTGAACAAGCAACACAAGAAAGTGTGCAAACCCTTCTAATCAAACATATAGCAGCCAGACGACGTTCAACAACTTACATACAAACTATGGATAAATAAACAATGCTTAAAATTCGATCGAAAGCTTTTCCGTGATCGCCCAAATGAACAAACATAATAAAACAAAATCCAGGCAAAAACAAATAAGTCAAAAAATCCTAATTCCACATATCCAAGCAACTGAAGAAAAATAGAGCCAATCAGAGATGAAAAAACTGACCATAGAGGTGAAATATAGATTTCAGCTGGTTTTTCCATGATGGATTGGACTCATTTTTGCTCTGGGTAATTTAGACATCAAGAAGAGTCTTCTGCACTTGTATAAATTTTTTTTAAAAGTGTTTGAAAAACCCAACAGAAACTTAGATATTTGGAATTAGATCCAGAAAAATTCGGCTTTGAAAGTATCGCTTGTCTAAACCTAGTTCTATTGTTTGGGTTGGCTATGATACCATTGAAAGTTCTTAGTACCCCCGCCGCTACAACCGCAACCAATGCGGAATAGAAAAACAAAAATTTACAGGAAGTACTAGAAATTAATCTCTAATGATCGTTCTAAACAATAAACTAGAAAACAAGTATGGAAGGTTTGGGGATTACAACCTTTGATGCGTGTCCACCAAATCGAGGAAGACCTCTCCTAGCACTTTGTAAGCCGTCAGAAACAAGCTTGAGAGACGACAGCCCTTACCGAAGATGATCCATCCGAGAGAACAGATCCAAGCTCCAGCTTCACCTAGTGAAGCAACCGACGCTCAAAGCTTTCTAGAAATGGAGAATGGGGATAGAGGAATTTTCCACTATCATTTTTACTCTCATACAAATCTCAAAAGATCAAATGAAGGACGAGGAGGATGAAGAGGTAGCCATGTTACCAATATGATCTAAGGGTGGAATGAAAGAATAAGAGAATAATAGAATGGCTTCATATTTTTACAACTATGGAAAATTATCACACCAATTTTGAATAAACATATAAAGCTTATCCCTTTCTACATTTCCACAACTATACTCAAACACACCCCACCCTCCACCACTTTCCATGAATATTCATAAATGAATATCCACAAATGAGGTGTCCTTCTTCTAAAAGTATTCTATATAAATACGATATACAACCCGATATAAATATCGAAAGACATATATGCTTATGCGTAAAATAATATGAATAGCTAGAAAGTGAAAATGAAAAGTGAACATAATACTCGAATATATATATATATATATATATTAAATATATATATATATATTAAATCAAAACATGATTTAATAATCCGGCTTAATCCTTATCCGGCTAGTATTATCAACCGTCCGATTAAAGTCCGAGTAGCATGTACACGTATCTAATAGAATCCCTGTATGTATGAACATACGTCATCTACATCATATAGCCTGAACCGAAAAAACACTCTGTGTGAGACTCTAAAGATGAAACAATAAGCTGGCAGCGATCTACTAGATAAATACAAAACAACAAGCACGTTAGCGGAACTAGATGTACGTAACGGTTACCCAGGTATCTGCCGAAATGGAAGTTGACAATCAAGTCTGTCTGTATCCTACCGATCCTGAATGTGACAATCTCTGTAAAATCCGGTCTTTTCGTCTAAGAGTATCGCATACTGGGTATAGGGGGTGGATAACTTCAGGCCGCTAATAACCCGATAAGTCATATCGGAGGGAAGCCCATCACCAACCGAGAAACTACTGAACTCCTATCAGTAAATCTCATGCACCGGGGCCACGGATTTATGGTGATGGCCAACTATTGATCGTGCGAAAAAGTGTTTTGTAAATAACTGCAATCAAGATGGTATCGCTAATAGATAGTCGTGATGAGTACGGGTCATCTACAGGAAAACGTGAACGTCTTTTGTAGCTTTGGACGAGTTGAAAAAAGAGAGGATGGTATGCTGTCGTTTTATTTTAATATGGATATAAAATTTATAATAAGAAGACTTGTAGGGTTCATAGGACTTAGTAGTTAATTGATGAACGTTTAAAAACGACTATTTTAATATTTTAATAGTTTAAAACTAGAGAGATAGCGATAAATATGGATTAGGATTCTTGGAGGGAATTAGGATTTCCCAATGCTAACCCTTGTCCTTCCATTGATCTCTATTCATATCAAGCCCTTAACAAAACAAGCATTAACCAATCTCAAATCATGGTCGTGACTATCAATAAATTGATAGCTTGACTGATTGGAAGGTTAATATTTATTTTGCTAAAGTTTATAAACATTAAAATGTCTAAAGAAGTTAAAACATATTCCATCTATTATTCTACCCGATCTTACAAACCCTAGCAAAAAAGGAATTACTCATTCATGATTAGTAGCGTAATAAAGAGGTTGAAGATGAATGAAATCATAATTAAAAGTGCAGAAAAGTAATGCGTAAAATTATTGTGGAAAAGTAATGCGTAAAGTAAATGAATTTTTTTTTAAAAAAATAGTACCTTTATTTATCAACTATTGCATTACAATTTTGTTCTTAAAAAGAAGATTACAAGAACCCTAATTGCTCGCTAGATCTTTCTCTAGAATTCTGCGATGGATGGATCGATGAGATGTGGAATGGATATCAGATGCACAGCTCTCGGTCCTTTATATACTCTCCAAAACTAGAAACCCTAGATTTCATATGAGATCAAATTTAGTTACAATCATACCCACAAAATCCTAAATCCAATAGCCACCATGAGACCGTGGAACCACTGTCCATGCCCATTGTTGACCGCAGTTTCAACGCCACTTGGTGGGATTGAGTGTTGGGATTTTTTCTGCCTGTTCTTCTTTATATTTGGAGATCCTTTTTATGTATAGATTCTGAAAATAGTGGTGTGAGTCTCTGCCACTGCTAGATTTCTCGATTTGCTTCTAAAATTTGGCAGATTCGGTTTCGATATCCCGATTTGACTTGGTGCTCTTGCTTGGATTTCACACCTGAGCTAATACCTACACAATATCTCAAATCAAAGTGTTAGTAGCATTTGGTATATTTGAGATATTATTCTAATAAATTTATATGATATAATATCTTAAGTATATTGATTAGGAATATTTGATATGATATGCATATTTTAATTACTAATATTTCATTTAAAAATTATATGTATATATTCCCTAATTATTTTTATTAAAATAAAGAAACATATGATAATAATCTTTCTACAAATAAATCTACTGTAAGTCCATGCTACCTCTCCCGGTACTTTCGGGCATGCGGAATTTGGTGAAAAACAATTTTCTTAGAGGTGGTAACATGGACTCAAAACCGGATCTTTGTTAAACATCTAACTAACAACCTAACTACGAGTTGCTAACTACTCGGTTAGGGGGTTATACCTTTCTTTTTCTCGAACTCCTTCGTTTTCAAGATTCGATGGTCGTCCGAATCGGCTTCTCCGCGTCGTCTCCTTGCGCCGAAGATAGATCCACCTGAAAGCTTCAACCTTTGGCTCCTTCTTCGAACTTTGAAGAAACTAGTTCACTCGGTTTGCTAAACCTTGTGAACTAGAGTGAGTAGAGAAGAGTTTGTATGGGATTTTATCGATGGTTCTTGGTTCTCAACTCATGAGACAAGTGAACCATAGAATCAAGAGAGGGAGAGCAAGAGGAGGAAGATGAGAGCTCAAGAACAAGAGAGAGAATGAGCATGAAAGAATGAGAGAAGACTTTTCTCATATGGCTCTCATAATCCAAAACAATCATAACACCTCATATCAATCAAGTATTATGTGATGGTTTAAGCAACCATAGCCATATCATTTCATGCACTCATTTTGCACAAAAGAGCAAGCAAGCAAAAGTCTTTGCCATGAAATGATAGCTATAGTTATCATGATGGTCAACTAGTCAAGCCTAGTCAACCGGTCAACAAAGTCAACAAGTCAACAAAAGTCAACAAGTCAACAAAGTCAATCCCTCAACAACCATGTCACCATAATACTTAATTAATATAATTGTTAATCACATATCATATTTTCATTAGGGTTGAGCAAAAAGTCAATAGTCAACTGTCAACGGTCAACAACCCTAATGAGAATCCTCTGCCTCTGTCTCTCCGTCAACTGTGTATACACACCCGCATCCGCGTTCTGAGGAACACGAATGCATACTGGATAAAACCAATCCCAAAAGGTACACTTGGATCTGGCTTAAACCAAAGCCTGCTAGTGTGAACTGTCCGGACACTGTACGTGCACAAGTGCACGGATGTGACCGAACCCTGTCGCAAAACCATGCGACCTGTCGCAAAACCATGCGACCTCTACTCTTTTGCCTAAAGGCGAATAGCTTTCTGTGTGGGACTCTAAAGACTCGACACTACGCTGGCAGTGGGTTTAACCACAGACCGCAAGCGGCACTAGCTGTGCGTAACGGTCCCCAGGTAGATGCCGACAAGAAGACTGACGAGGCGAAACCCATCTGAACTCCTACTGAGCCTGAATGTGACATTCTCCGTACAGTCCGGTCTGTTCGTCTGATACATCGTATGGCGGGCCTAAGGGGCGGTAAACGTCAGTCCCCCAATAGCGGTACAAGTCGTGTCGGAGTGAAGCCCAAAACACCCTGAGATAACACTGGAAGCCTACCAGTATATCTCGTTTGCCCTGGCCAGGGACTACTCGTGTAATGGCTCTCCTAGACACAGCGCGATGTCAACCCCCAATACCGGGAGAGACGAATCCTGTCTAACCGTCACTGCCTCCAAATGCTTCAGGACTGTACCCAACTACTACCTGTTTGCACGACTCCTTTGAGCCGTGGTAGGGTAATAATCAAAGTACAGTGGGAACACACTCGAGGCGAAGTGACAGTGTCAAGTCAACGGACTAAGCTGTACTCATGTCACCTGGGAACTGATAACTGACGAGAGGCATAATACCAACTAGTCAGTTCCCTGACGAGTCCTGTCCAGTGTACTCGTAACCCAACGAGCACCCGCATACTCTCTCAAGTACGACGTACCGACGGCTGTGGGACAGACCGTCTTCCACACTGGGATGAGAAGCGCATGCGCTATCCTACTCCGGAGTATCGATGCCCTGTCTCGATAGTCCTGCGACCAGGGACCTGCATAAGGATGTGCTTATAGATTACCCAGCCCCACTAGTGTGACTGCCATCACAACGCTGGTAATCAAGCAAAGATCCTAAGGGCTCCACTAATGTGTATAGGCGATATACTAAAATAAACACATGTACACATTGAAGTAGAAACAAACCAAGTAGCATACTACTATTTTGAGCAAGATTGTATATACAAGGTGAATATCCCAAGCTTCCATAAAGTAATATACAAACTAGTATGATACAGTAATGGCCTCTAGGGCATATACACTAACAATCTCCCACATGCACTAAGGCCATGTACTGGCGTATCGAAGACCTATCATCTCGATCAGCCGCTCGAACTGAGTCTGGGGAAAGGCCTTGGTGAATGGATCTGCAGTGTTATCTTCTAAAGCGACTCTCCGAACCTCGATCTCCTGGCGATCCACGATCTCCCTGATCAGGTGATACCGCCTCAAGATGTGTCTGGATCTCTGATGGGACCTGGGTTCCTTCGCTAAAGCTATAGCCCCGTTGTTGTCGCAATACAGAGGTATTGGATCAACAATGGACGGAACCACCTGAAGCTCTTTCAAGAACTTCCTCATCCAGACAGCTTCTTTTGCGGCATCAGATGCAGCGATGTATTCCGCTTCCATCGTCGAGTCTGCAACGGTTTCCTGTTTGGAACACTTCCAACACACCGCCCCTCCATTGAGGGTATAGACAAAACCCGACATGGACTTGGAATCATCCTTGTCACTCTGGAAGCTGGAGTCAGCAAAGGCCTCGATCTGGAGGTCTTTTCCGCCATACACCAAGAACATCTCGTTAGTCCTTATGAGGTACTTGAGAATGTTCTTTACTGCTATCCAGTGTTTCTCCCCAGGGTTTGACTGATACCGGCTTTCCACACTCAGTGCATAAGCTACATCCGGTCTGGTACACAACATCGCATACATTATAGAGCCTTCCGCAGAAGCGTAGGGTATAATAGACATGCGATCCCTCTCCAAATCAGTCTTGGGAGACATCTCTTTAGAGAGGGTGATCCCGTGACAAGCCGGTAGGTTACCGTGCTTGGAATCTTCCATAATGAATCTCTTCAGTATGGTGTCGATGTACCTGGACTGTGAAAGTCCTAATATCCTCTTGGATCTATCACGATGGATCCGGATCCCCAGGATGTATGAGGCATCACCCAGGTCTTTCATGGAGAACCTGTGTGACAAGAACCCATTGACAGATTGTTGCATAGGAATGTCATTTCCTATTAAGAGAATGTCATCCACGTACAAAACGAGGAATACTACAGTTCTCTCTACAAATCTACAATAGATGCATGGTTCATCTGGATTTTTGATAAAGCCAAATTCCTTGACCGTCTCATCAAAACAGATGTTCCAACTCCGCGATGCCTGCTTTAGTCCATAGATGGACTTAAGCAACTTGCACACCTTTCCGCTACTCCCACTCTGAATGAAACCCTCTGGTTGGTCCATATAAACACACTCCTCTAAATTTCCATTTAGAAAAGCGGTCTTTACGTCCATTTACCAGATCTCTTAATTGTGGAAGGCAGCAATGGCAAGAAGGATCCGAATGGATTTCAGCATAGCCACTGGAGAAAAGGTTTCGTCATAGTCCAAGCCAGGTCTTTGACGGAAACCCTTTGCAACAAGTCTAGCTTTATAGGTCTCAACCTGTCCATCTACACCAATCTTCCTTCTGAAGATCCACTTGCATCTTACGGGTTTTACCCCGTCTGGAGCAATGTCCAACGTCCATACTTTGTTGGTGTACATGGACTCCATTTCGGTCCGCATTGCATCCAGCCATTTTACTAAGTCAACGCTCTGAATGGCCTGCTGGAAGCTAGTAGGCTCATCATAATCTATGATGCAATCCTCTCTATCCCCGTCTATGAGAAAACCGTAGTATCTCTCGGACGGATGAGACTGCCTACTACTCCTGCGGAGCGGCGTAGGAATGTCCTGTTCTTTTGAACCCTCTGGTTCCACTAAGCTTTCAGTAATAGCTCGAGGTTCTGGAATTTCTTCCAGTTCTACTGTGCTCCCACTTATCTGGGTTTCTAAAAACTCAGTTTCCAAGAAGTAGGCATGACGAGAAATAAGAACTTTTTGTTCCTCTTCGCAGTAGAAAAAATATCCCTTGGAGTTCTTTGGATATCCCACGAACTTACACTGTACTGAGCGTGCCTCGAGCTTGTCCGCATGCTGCTTTTTAACAAAAGCTGGACATCCCCATGTCTTAACGTGCTTAAGATAGGGTCTCTTCCCACACCACATCTTATATGGTGTAGTAGGCACAGTCTTAGTTGGAACTCGGTTCAAAAGGTAGGCAGCTGATTCTAGCGCATACCCCCAGAATGATCGCGGTAACTCGGCGTTACTCATCATGGACCGTACCATATCCAATAGGGTTCGGTTCCGTCTCTCCGATACACCGTTATGTTGCGGAGTGTATGGAGGAGTAAGCTGAGAGAGAATTCCGTTCTCTTTTAAATAGTCCAGGAACTCGGCACTCAAGTATTCACCACCTCGATCCGATCTTAGGATCTTGATACTTTTGCCGGTTTGTTTTTCTACTTCATTCTTATATTCCTGGAATTTTCCAAAGGCTTCGGACTTATGTTTCATTAAGAAGACATAACCGTACCTTGAAAAGTCATCCGTAAAAGTATTGAAGTAAGAAAAACCGCTTCGCGCATGTGTAGACATTGGACCGCACACGTCGCTGTATACGAGTCTCAAGAGCTCGGTCGCTCTTACTCCGTGTCCAGTGAACGGAGACTTTGTCATCTTTCCTTTAAGACAGGATTGACAAGTGGCATACAATTGATATTCGAACAGATTCAAATATCCTTCTGTATGTAACTTTGTCAACTTTCTCTCATTGATGTGACCCATTCTACAATACCATAAGAAAGTCTGATTTATTTCCGGAGACTTTCTTTTGTGTGTATTCTGGACATTGAAAATCTGTGGTTGGTTTAATACGTATATACCATTGCTCAATGTACCTGACCCAATCAGAACTTGATTAAGGTGAATGTTTACAACATTGCTTACAAACGCAAATTCATAACCTTCTATAGAAACCAAAGATACAGAAATGATATTACAAGTTGCGTTGGGTACAAAAAAGCAATTACGCAAAACCAAAACATGTCCATCTGACATTCCCAGGTGATAGTCCCCCACGGCTTTAGCATCCATGCTAGCTCCGTTCGCAACTCTGAGGGTCATGTCACCTGCTTTCAAAACACTACGGTTTCTCAACGCCTGCAAAGAATTATAGATATGAGATCCTGATCCGGTATCCAATACCCAGGAATTAGAGTTTATTGAAAGACAGTTTTCAATAACATACACACCTGAAGCTGAAGCTGCAACCTGCTTCAATTCCTGTGTTCTGGCCTTCCAGGCCCTGCAATCATTCTTCCAGTGTCCTTTCTTATGACAATAGAAGCATTTTTCCTTATCCACAAGCTTCCCCGCTTTCTTTGTTGCTTTAGCTTTTCCCTTCGTATCCACTTTACTAACACCGCCCCTTGGTTTGGCGGGGGCTTTCTTCTTCTTTCCCTTGGCTTTCGCCTTGGACCTAGAAGAAGATGATCCTCTTACAAACAAAGTGGATGTTTCCCTACCTTTCTGTAGGGTGCCCTCTGCACTCCTCAGCATGTTGAGGAGCTCTGAAAGTTCAACTTCTTTTTCTTGTAAGTTGAAGTTCAGTATAAACTGGGCGTAAGTAGAAGGAAGGGACTGGAGAACTAAGTCCGTATAGAGCTCACTCTCCAATGTGGTCCCTAGGTCCGCGATCTCCTCAATGTATCCGATCATCTTAAGCACGTGTTCTGCTACTGATGATCCGACGGCCATCCTTGCCGAAAATAACTTTTTCGACGCTTCATATCTTGCGATACGAGATTGCTCTCTATACAGTTCCTTTGTATGAAGAAATATGGATTCCAAGTCCATATTCTCGTGCCTCCTCTAATGTTCATTGTCCATAGAGGCAAGTACGAGGCACTTGGCCTTCGCGCTATCAATCTCCCAAGTCTTACGGATTTCCTTATCCGCGATGCTGGAAATGGGACTAGGGACAGGGGGAGCTTTGGTAGTAAGAAGATACCCCAGCTTATCGTAAGTGATTGCCATCTTGACATTCCTGAGCCAATCTTTGTAGTTTGGCCCTGTCAGTGTGTTTTTGTCTAGAAGTAACTTAAGTCCAGTCATGTCGAATGGTCGCTGCAATTAGGAGAGAGAGAAGAAACACTCAGCATGATGCTCTTGCAAGTTTAGAGTGGTTTTTAGTTTGTCTAAACAGGATGGCTCCCACTGTTTCTCGAATCCCACCTCAAACCAAAAAGGAAGAATTAGTCAGGATCAATCTCACCGTACAATACTTGCTTAACCGTTCAGCCAGGCCAGTGTCGGTACTTCGAGGGAGGTTTTCCAACGCTTTCGCGAAGTTCCTTAATTAAATAACCTCTTTTACCTGGGGGCGTAGCCCCGCTAACACCTTTCTAGACACCTACTTGGTTTATAGCATTGATCGTTAAGTGAGAAATTTCCCGAGGAGTAGCATATACTCACAGTAGGATCGGGATCCAAATATCATCGCGTGACGAAACTGAAGGAATCCTACCAGAATCTTCACACTCCAAATGGTATGCAACACTAGCAAGTTTCAGTTCTTTTGAAACTCCCGATGTGGATTTTTGCCCCATGCTCTTATGACCTTGACTTTGGCCAACAAATCATAAGTCACATGTCAAGTTCTACCCGTCGTTCTCCAGGTTAATTTTAATCCACCCGTACCTACCCTTGACTTTGGCCAACAAGGCAGTACGACTGTTCCAAACCAACGCATCTATCTATGCTGCACATGAATACCCAATAGCTACCAATCACTATGCCTTGACTTTGGCCAACAAACACAGCTTGAATACTATTGACTATTCATGTGAAACGACGGAGGGCTACGAATGGTTTTGGCGAAACCGTGAACGTAGAGAACTTGATATAATCGATGGAACGAGATAGCTTTTAAAAGGAGTGGCTCAAACTCCGCATTTTAAAAGTTTGTTTTGAAAAGAACCGAGTGGTTTTTCGAAAGTGTTCCAACGATTTTAACTTGGTTTATTTTCTTGCATTAGTTCTTTTAATACGTGATATTCTTGCATTACTTCTTTTAATGCGTCCCATCATTTAATCCTACCATTGCAGAAAACAACCAAAATATGACGTACGCTTATGCCATTCGCATTTGCCACGGGGCCCCGTCATTACCCGTTAGGTTACTTAACTAACGATAGAGCGGGGGCTGGGCTAGCGCGGCTGTAAAACATAAGCAACGCCTAAATAATATCATATATAGATATACTGCAATGATAGCTATTTCAGATCACAGATGAACACATTGGATATACTAGGAATCCGCAATTCGTACAAGCCTGTAACGAAAAGCAGATTACACGGTCGCGGTGAATAGCCAATACCCCACCCAAGACCCCTACGGGTGCGGCAAACTACCCGCCAAGTACCCGAAGCGAAGCAACCTCCCTCAACTCCGTGAGTAGGCCACTCGGCACTTCGGCATACCCGGTAGTTTGTGCACCCCCTCCATGGGTCTATCCTAGGAGCAAAAACAGTAAAAAGAAATTATATAATGACGGCTACAACCCCGACCCGGTTGTGCGGCCATACAAATAATTATTACATCAATTTACAAATTTACATGAATTGAAAGAAAAGAAAACTCTCGTCTCACAAACCCCGGCTATTCACCCGCGACAATCCAACATATTCATATACACATTCTAATAACATTACAGATCACAGATTTGTATAACCCCCACTAATCGACATATAGCGATTAGCAGACGTTCAATACAAATATCACATTACAGAAAAACCAGTCAGCTAAAGTCTTTTAGAAGTTCGATCAAAAATACGGATTTTCAGGACCCCAAAAATAAAATTTTCGTTCTGGAAAATCTGGGCAGAAAATATATATTCCAAAAATCCTAAAACAACCCAAGAAAAACACTGCACCAAACTTGGACCTCGGCCGAGTCAACTCGGCCGCGGATCCGCGGCGGGAGCGTGCTCCCGCCGCATTTCCGCGGCGCTTTGACTCGATCTTTGGACCAAATTTGGTGGGTGATCAAACAAAAGCCTGAGCCGATTTTTAAGATAAAGTTTATCAATTTTTGAACAGAAAAAAAAAATCGGCAGAAACTTATCATATCGGGTTCGTTTTGTGACTTTTTCTTTGATCGATCTTCTAGATACTTTGCTAATATGTTAGATAGAGTTTAACTAGGCTCTGATACCACTGTAAGTCCATGCTACCTCTCCCGGTACTTTCGGGCATGCGGAATTTGGTGAAAAACAATTTTCTTACAGGTGGTAACATGGACTCAAAACCGGATCTTTGTTAAACATCTAACTAACAACCTAACTACGAGTTACTAACTACTCGGTTAGGGGGTTATACCTTTCTTTTTCTCGAACTCCATCGTTTTCAAGCTTCGTTGGTCGTCCGAATCGTCTTCTCCCCATCGTCTCCTTGCGCCGAAGATAGATCCACCTGAAAGCTTCAACCTTTGGCTCCTTCTTCGAACTTTGAGGAAACTAGTTCACTCGGTTTGCTAAACCTTGTGAACTAGAGTGAGTAGAGAAGAGTTTGTATGGGATTTTATCTATGGTTCTTGGTACTCAATTCATGAGACAAGTGAACCATAGAATCAAGAGAGGGAGAGCAAGAGGAGGAAGATGAGAGCTCAAGAACAAGAGAGAGAATGAGCATGAAAGAATGAGAGAAGACTTTTCTCATATGGCTCTCATAATCCAAAACAATCATAACACCTCATATCAATCAAGTATTATGTGATGGTTTAA
The DNA here is from genome assembly GCA_030015575.1 of Agapanthus africanus. Classification (NCBI taxonomy): domain Eukaryota; kingdom Viridiplantae; phylum Streptophyta; class Magnoliopsida; order Asparagales; family Amaryllidaceae; genus Agapanthus; species Agapanthus africanus. Next base: position 159,347,845 of record JASDDO010000029.1, on the reverse strand, counting down.
GCAACCATAGCCATATAATTTCTTGCACTCATTTTGCACAAAAGAGCAAGCAAGGAAAAGTCTTTGCCATGAAATGATAGCTATAGTTATCATGATGGTCAACTAGTCAAGCCTAGTCAACCGGTCAACAAAGTCAACAAGTCAACAAAAGTCAACAAGTCAACAAAGTCAATCCCTCAACAACCATGTCACCATAATACTTAATTAATATAATTGTTAATCACATATCATATTCTCATTAGGGTTGAGCAAAAAGTCAATAGTCAACTGTCAACGATCAACAACCCTAATGAGAATCCTCTGCCTCTGTCTCTCCGTCAACTGTGCATACACACCCGCATCCGCGTTCCGAGGAACACGAATGCATACTGGATAAAACCAATCCCAAAAGGTACACTAGGATCTGGCTTAAACCAAAGCCCGCTAGTGTGAACTGTCCGGACACTGTACTTGCACAAGTGCACGGATGTGACCGAACCCTGTCGCAAAACCATGCGACCTGTCGTAAAACCATGCGACCTCTACTCTTTTGCCTAAAGGCAAATAGCTTTCTGTGTGGGACTCTAAAGACTCGACACTACGCTGGCAGGTGGTTTAACCACAGACCGCAAGCGGCACTAGCTGTGCGTAACGGTCCCCAGGTAGATGCCGACAAGAAGACTGACGAGGCGAAACCCATCTGAACTCCTACTGTGCCTGAATGTGACATTCTCCGTATAGTCCGGTCTGTTCGTCTGATACATTGCATGGCGGGCCTAGGGGGCGTAAACGTCAGTCCCCCAATAGCGGTACAAGTCGTGTCGGAGTGAAGCCTAAAACACCCTGAGATAACACTGGAAGCCTACCAGTATATCTCGTTTGCCTTGGCCAGGGACTACTCGTGTAATGGCTCTCCTAGACACAGCGCGATGTCAACCCCCAATACCGGGAGAGGCGAATCCTGTCTAACCGTCACTGCCTCCAAGTGCTTCGGGACTGCACCCAACTACTACCTGTTTGCACGACTCCTTTGAGCCGTGGTAGGGTAGTAATCAAAGTACAGTGGGAACACACTCGAGGCGAAGTGACAGTGTCAAGTCAGCGGACTAAGCTGTACTCATGTCACCTGGGAACTGATAACTGACGATAGGCATAATACCAACTAGTCAGTTCCCGACGAGTCCTGTCCAGTGTACTCGTAACCCAACGAGCACCCGCATACTTTCTCAAGTACGACGTACCGACGGCTGTGGGACAGACCGTCTCCCACACTGGGATGAGAAGCGCATGCGCTAGCCTACTCCGGAGTATCGATGCCCTGTCTCGATAGTCCTGCGACCAGGGACCTGCATAAGGATGTGCTTATAGATTACCCAGCCCCACTAGTGTGACTGCCATCACAACGCTGGTAATCAAGCAAAGATCCTAAGGGCTCCACTAATGTGTATAGGCGATATACTAAAATAAACACATGTACACATTGAAGTAGAAACAAACCAAGTAGCATACTACTATTTTGAGCAAGATTGTATATACAAGGTGAATATCCCAAGCTTCCATTAAGTAATATACAAACTAGTATGATACAGTAATGGCCTCTAGGGCATATACACTAACACCTACATATGTTCTTTATTTACATTTAACATCTTTTAGAAGTTAATAATAGTAGAGAAATGTCCATACAAATATGCACTATTTTTTACTAATCAAATACCTCCAAACTTATCTTTGATCATACCAAGCAAACTGTTTATTAAAAGGAAAAAAATACCTATCACTCTTTCGTAGGAAACACGATTGCACTTAACATGTGCAACAAGTTTTTAAACCTCAAGGCGTCCCTAGTAGGAGGAGTGTTATCTCCAGAAAGTTTCAGCGGATTACATCCAGAAAATCCTATAATAAAAGAAAAAAGATGAAAATTACATACAAAGATAAGTAACATATAAAAGAAAAAACATGAAAATAAATGTTTCAAACTATACAAGCTTTTTAGTTGCCATGAGCCCTTTCTTAATAGTCTTGAAAAAATGTCAGAAATCACATCATCCCTCAATAAAACATCGTCTTTAATCTTCCTTCCTATCTTTCTTCCAAATATCAATCATATACCCCTACATGTATGTAAAAGACCTCCCTACACTTAGAGAATTCAATTCAAGATATCATACTCTTGTCCATCTTCCATTGTAATTTTTAGTCGGTGAATGATTTTAGATGTAATTGCTTACACATTATTCATGTGACCGTTAATATTTCTTAAGGTACTAACCATCCGATTAGCAAATGTGCTCACTTATTAAGGCGTAATTAGCAATATCCTAGTCTTGCAACACCTAAGGCTTATCAGTGATTATGAAACCAGTTGGTCTAAGGCACTAGGTGATAAAGCACAATCGCTATATTTTTTTTATGCTGCCTTAAGTAATTACAAAACAACTGTTCATTTTTCTTCACCATTTATATTTTATATGTCGTTTATATTTTGTTGATTTATATTTTTTTCTTAATACTAAGGCTTCTAGACAAGAGCATTTCAAGGTATCCTCTACTATCACAAATTTCAAGATGTGTGGAAGTGCGTATAGTAGGGTATCAACGCTCAGAAGTTTGTACTCAAGAATAGGGACTATTTTTCAGACTTATTCCTATCCTCAGATTCGTGATTCATTTTATTTTACTAACTCTTGAGACAATAGCTCATGACTAACTATTACTAGCTTTCTTTTAAAACATCTAATTTTCTTGCTTTTCTTAAATTTCTTCCTTTCTTTCATATGTATTTTTCACTTTTGAACTTTTATTTTCTAAATTTTTTATATGAAATGCAATATTTACACACACACATACATATATATTTATTTTCTAAATTTTTTTATGCAATGCAATATTTACACACAAACACATATATATGTATGTATGTATATATGTATGTTTGTATGTATGTATGTATGTATGTACGTGTGTGTGTGTGTATATGTATGCATGTATCACCCCTAACTGACACTGATTTTATCCTGTAAGCTTAAAACCTGATGACTATGAGGAACAATTTAATAAGATGATATAAAGAAGGGATCAAGAGTGAATAACCGTGAAATCTTCCCCCAAACTTATTCTTTGCTCACAATCATTGTAAAAATTTCCATTCTTTCAAAAGCCAAAAAATATTTTTCTTCCCCCTCCCCAAACTTGAGTAAAACATTGTTTTCATTATTTAAGCATTGAAATTTAATATAAGAGGGGGAGATATTATTGGTCTACACAGAGCTTCATAAAGACCAAAAATCAACACCAACTGTTGGATATAGTGCCCTCAGAGTCAATTATTGGATCGCAGATACGTGATTGCAATGATTGAGGGAGGACCTATACCGGTAGGACAGTCTTACTCGAGAGGTTTTTATACTAACTGGTTTATCTTTATCATCATGTACATGCTTGAGGTGACATTGTAGTTCACTATTACATGTTGATAGAGAATAGTATGCTACCATGGTTTGTCTTTATCAGTCGTGTACAGTTTTAGGTGACATGTTCACTATTACACGTCGATAGAGCTTTTATGATCCTGCTTGACTACCAACAGTATGATGGCGATCATATACGTGAGAGTTGGGTAGTCCATAAGCACATCCTTAAAAGTGGTCCCTAGTCGTGGGAGTTTCGAGACAGGGCATCAATACTCTGGAGAAGACTAGTGTATACAGTCGAGACCCCGACGAGGGGCGGTGTCCGGTCTCACAGGGCACTGGTGTCAGTTGTTTCACCTAAGATATATACAGGTGCTCATTGGGTTATGAGTACACCGGACAGGACTCGCCGGGAACATGCTAGTTGGTATTATACCAGACGTCAAATAGCAGTTCCCTGGTGACATGTGTACAGGTTAGTTCATCGACCTGAGATCGTCATTTGTCTCGTGTGAGTTCCCACTGTGCTTTGATTACTACCCTACCACGGCTCAAAGGAGTCGTGCCAACAGGTTTTTGTTGGGTACAGTCCCGAACCACATTGAGGCAGTGAGCGGATCGGCAGGGGTTTCGTCCCTCCCGGTATTGGGTGTGAGATCGCGCTGTGTCTAGGAGAGCCATTAAACAAAGCCCTCGGCCAAGGCAGGAGATTTACCGGTAGGTATTCCAGTAGTATCTCAGGGTGTTCTGGGCTACAGCCCGACACGACTTTTACCGATATTTGGGGTCTGACTTTTACCAACCCACTAGGCCCGCCATGCGATACTCATAGACGAATAGACCGGACTGTATGGATATTGTCACTGACAGGCTCAGTAGGGTGTCAGGATGAGTTCGCTCATCGACCTCCCTTTTGGTCAATACCTGGTAGCTCGTTACGTACGGCTAATATCTCTGATGTGCTAGTGGTTAAATCCATAGCCAAAGTATTGATGAGTCTTTAGAGCACACACAGACAGTTTCTCAAGTTTCGGGCAAAACGTTGTAGAGGCCGTATGGATTTATGGCAGGGTTCGAACATATGCGTGCACTTGTGCACGTGTAGTGTTTCGAACGGATAATACTAGCGGGCTTTGGTTTAAGCCGGATCCTAGTATTATACTATGTAGATTTTGTCTCATTGTATTTCTATTCGGTTGGAATACAAATGCGGGTATGTATATACAGTCACGGGGTTATCCTGTAATTTATTACGGGATCGCTTTTTGAAGTTGCCAGTTTGCACTCCGTTTCGGCTTCTTTCTTTTCTTGGCTGAAATTCATGCTTTGAGGGGCTTATTTGCAAAGTGGAAATTAGTAATGGCAGGGTGTTTTTTGTGCTCACATGGGCCGCAGCTGTATCAAGAAAGATTCTTGAAGAGATTGATTCATTTTGAGCTCATTTCTTTGCATTTATGTGGTTGGATTTAAATGAGACTTTGATGTGAGGTTTCCTTTTCTTATGGTCACCATTTCTCATTTCCTTGCTCTCACACCTCCTCATTTTGATTCCCTGGCCGAGAGCTATTGGGACAGCCCCAATTTTTGTAAGGTTGAGGAAAAATTGATCTCATTCTTCTTGCAACAAAATCCCCTTGCTCATTTCTTTTTCTCCTCACACTTCCTAAAGGCAATTTCAACCAACCCTTGAGACAAAGCGTTCTACACATATTCTACAGCAATCTTGGACACGACGGCTAGCAAACTTCATGTCCGAGTTGCCTCGGTTCAGAGGTGGGAGCCCATAAAAAGACTCGTAGATGTGGTGCCTTTCCGACGAGGAGATCGAGATCGGAGATGCTGCGAGGTGCTTAGGATGGTGGCCAAAGATCGATCGGTATAGCTTTCTATCCCCACTTTAGTTTGCTAGTAGTAGGTTAATGGTTCGATCCGGATTTTAAGCATACGATAGCGTCGTTTTCTAGTTTAGAAAAATTTTAGTTTCCGCATTTTTGCCTCGGAAAGACGGCCGGGGCTCTACCGTAGTCTTACATGGTATCAGAGCCACGCCATTAACCTTTTCTACCTTGCTCTAGTGTGTTTAGAAATTCGATCGGGCGAAATTTTCAAAAATTGCATTTCCAAGCCATCAGTTTATGTCGAATTTTTCCTGTGGTCAAAAAATTATTTGGTGTGCTGTAGAAAAACAGGCAGGGTTTTTTAAGAGAACTGGGAAACTTTGGTGGGCTGATTTCATTGTAGCGCGGCGGATCCACGGCCGTACCCACGTTTTGGCCGCGGATCCGCCGCCGTACTGTACCCACAATGCACGAAATTTTCTGAGGTAGTCTCTAACTTGGAAATGTGGTTTCTGGTATTCTTTGTTTGGACCCAGATTTGTCTGAGTACTGGGAATTGTGCTTGGGGCCCACTTCGGGAAATTTTGTCGATCGAAAATTTTGAACATGTTAGTTCACAGTATTTACATTATATCTGCGACCGTGAATGTCATTTTATCGGTAAATCTTGTCTAATTGCTATAGTTCTTTTAGACGGATTTGCGAACGTGACATTCACGTTGATGTTCTGTGTTGTGCTGTGATGTTGCGGATTTGTCGTGGTGGATAGCCTGGATGCAATGGTAGTACAGTTTGGTTATATTTGTACATTTGATATTGCGGGGCAAGCGTCCGACATGTGGACTGCCGTCACTGCCCGTTTGTATATTATTCCTATGGGGCACGACCGGGCTGAGGTCGATGTACCCGTTGTATATATTATTTTACTTTCTGTACTAGGATTACCCCGCGGAGGGGTGCACGGATAGCCGGGTTCTAGAGGGCAACGGGCCCGCATCTCTTGGCTTTGAGACAGAGGGGGCTTCACTCTAGAATTGGCGGGCTATTCGCCGCACTCGTAGGGGGTACAGGTTGTCCCAAGGTAGGGTGCTCAAGTTACCGGATTTCGTGAAGTGCTGGGTGGTCCATTCTCATTGTTGAAGGGGGCTGCCTCGCTTCACGTTTTGGCGGAAAACTTGCCGCGCTCGTAGGGGTCTAAGATTTCATTGCACAGGCTATCCAAACGACCAGGGGAACGTCGGGTTTCAGTAGCGGCTCTATGATACCCGGGGATTCCAGATTATCTGTATTGTTCTGTGATGCTTATTACATTTCTGTGATGTTGCATTTTATCACGTCTTGAACGATTATTATCTATTGATATATATACTAGTAGATGTTGTATATGTTTTACACCCGCGCTAGTCCAGTCCCCGCTCTGTCGTTAGTTAAGTAACCTAACGGGTGATGACGGGACCAAGTGGCGAATGCGTATCGTATATATGTACATCGTATTTTCGTTCTTTTGTGGTGTGATCAATTGATGGGACAGCATTGATTCGGATCAATGCAAGCTAAACAAACCTATTCTGATGTTGTCGGAACATTTTTCATAAGAGGCTGTTATTGCAAGGACGTTCTCTTTTGTTTTTCACAGTGGTATTCGGTTAGGAATATCCAGCACCTCAGTCGACGAGGCAAGGGCCGAGATCCCTTCATCGGGAGTGACCCCTTGGACAGAAGTTTGCGTCAGGTTAATAACTTCACTATAGCCGATTGCCTTTTGCTTTGCATCGTGGTATTTAGTTGGAATATCCTGCACCTCAATCTACGGGGAAAGAGCCGAGATCCCTTCACCGGAAGTGACCTCATTAGCAATGGTTTTCGCCACTATATTTTTATAAATAGCTATGCAGTTATTTCAACGATATCAAGTTCATTACGTTAAAAGTTTTTCGCCAAAAACTAGACGTAGCCCTTCGTCATTTCTTATAAGTATTACTTAGTATTCGTGCTGCGTTTGTTGACTGTGTCAAGGCGTAGTGTGCGGTAGCTAAGTAGTGTTTGTTTGTGGCATATTAATGGGATTGGTTAGGACAGTCGTGCTGCCTTGTTGGCTGTGTCAAGGGCTCGTACGGGTGGGTTTAATGCAATCCAGGATGATGACGGGTTGAACTTGACTAGGACTCTTTGATTTGTTGACTGTGTCAAGGTCACTTCGGTCATAGGGGTAAAAATCACATCGGGAGTTTCTAAAGAAACTGAAACTTTCCAGGCATGCGCATACCTTCTGGAGTGTGATAACGTGAGTGGATTCCGTAACGTTATCATGCGATGATAGTTGGATCCCGATTCCCACTGATGAGTTGGTTTACTCCTCGGGTGATCTTCTTTCAGGTTTGTTGGAGAATTTGAGGTTACAGTGGGAGGTTTCCTGATTAGTTAAATTAATAACCATTCTGATCTAGGTTAGAGTGCACGCTGAGTGTTTGTTTTCTCTCTCTCTTTGGCAGCGACCATGACACGACCCTTGACTTTGACTCAGTGACCAAGTTAACCGAACCTTCTTATAACACTGGCTTTTGGATTGTCAGAGTTGCATACCTCATTGCCACTCCTGCTTTTACCCCTTTCTCCAGAACACCCCGTATTACTACGAATGTCCATTTCCATTGGATAAAACCATCGTATGGTTATATACGAACTCGAAGGAACTTGTTCCAGATTCGAAGATGGTTTCCGGTTCTGCAAAAAATGAATAGGACTATTAAGTTGTCAATTCCTATTACCTTCTCTCAAGTTGCGAGTGCTCCTTCGATTAGGACGGTACACCTATTACGCTAATTGGGCAGTCTTCTTCCAAACCATAGGCAGGTGCCGAACGGTAGGGAATGAAGAAAACCAATTAGCCTAACGATGGTGTACAGAAGGTATTAAATAAAGACAAATAAAGGGATTAGAAAGAGGGCAAAGTAAATTGCGACTGCCATTCACGACCAAACCAAGTATTTCATTACCACTCCCACTTCACCTTTGTATTTCTCCAGAACACTCCGTATCACTACGAAGATCCACAGTTATTTAGATACTCCATCGTATGGTTATATACGAACTAGAAGGAACTTGTTCTAGTTCGGGGATGGATTCTGGTTCAGGAGAAATAGGAATAAGGATTATTCAGTTGTCTTTTATCTTTACCTTCTCTCGCGTTGCGAGTGCTCCTAGGATTAGGACAGTACACCTATTACGCTTATTGGATAGTCTTCTTCCAAACCATAGGCTGGTGCCGAACGGTAGGGAAGGAAGAAAACTATTTAGCCTAACGAAGGTGTACAGAAGGTAACGACTAAAGACATATAAAGGGATTTGGAGAGATGGCAAAGAAATATACGGCTACAGTTGTGAATCTGATAATGGAAGAGGCATTACTAAGAATACCCGGATACCCCTTCGAAACATTAACATGTTTCAGTTTCACTATGTACTGTTAAAGGAAAACCGATTTCCTAATTAGTACTTACTCCAGGGTATGTATTTACCAGGTTTGATTCTCACATCTGTATGGTTGTACAGATGATAAGTGGGGGTAAATTATTGGGAATTAGGTGATCATCCTCATTATATGAGGATTCGTTGTAATTGGTGATATTTGAGAAAATCACCTGGGTTGTTTGCCGGACGGCAAATATTTGGTTTTGAATATCCGTTGTTATGCACCAATTTCAAATTGATATATCTGTACGTTTATTTTAATAAAGTGAGATATAACTTTTTGAAATTATGTCGATGCCATTTACCTATATCAGTTGATGGTTAGGTAAGGAGCATTAAACAGCGGTGTAATTCTTCATAACCATAGTACAGTTTTCAACCTACGACGCACAGGGTTTGAGTTATTCAACTCAGGGGATTTATACAGAGTATTGTATGTTGTCCAGTGTCTATTAGGACAGAGGGGTTGGTCCTCGTACTATATTCTGTTTACTTATGACTTCTCTAGTTCTTAGAAAAGTGTTTCGTAGAAACACAAGGTCTGAGTTTTAAGAAGTTATAGGTATAAATGTAAAGTAGAGAACCAGATGTTGCAAGTATCGGGATTCATCAAGGTGATCAAAGATGTAGATACTTGTGTATAGTATTCAGTTGATAGTAATGGTTTTAAGAGAACTTTCTTCTCTTTTAGGTTACTTATAATTGGAAGCACTCCTAGGTTGAGTAATGCTGATCGGCCTCCTTCCATTTAGTTGACATGCACTGGAGACAGCTGCATGATTTGAATCTGGTTCCAATTAAATCAGTGCCTCTGTTTCTATATTGGATATAGAATAGTTCGTATCATAACAATGTTAAGATACGGGGAGTTGTCTGGTTTATGCTTAAAACCAGACTCTGGATACTCGAGGCACGTTTCTGTAATTGCTGTTTGTGGGTTGACACACGCTATAACGAGGGTTGACTTTCTACCATCTAGAAGATCAATAGTGATATTGTTCTTGACTCGCCACAGTTTTAATAAAAATGGATTTTTTCAGAAAACAGTAGTGCGAGTATGGTAGGACTTGAAGTGATTCCAGAACCGCAAATGATTACTAAAAATTTGATAAGAACCTAAAGTTTCAATCTAGTTTGACATTCCATTGGCTACTCTGTAGATATGGTGGGTAAACTCAGGCACTCGAGAGGTACTTCGGTATGCTCAAAGACAGTGACAGGGAGGTTCTTGTTTGCCCAACTTGACACTACTGTTGTTCCAGACTATGAGACCCGGCAGGAGGATGAGTATAGCGTCGTTCTAAACTAGCTTTAGAAGTGCACGTGTATATTATTCTGCCAGAGGGTTGTCGTAATCAGTGGGAGCAGCGGAAGCATAGTGGTCAAGTGGCTTATGTCCATTCATAGACTAAAGCGGTAATAGTGGAGTTAGATCATCTATTTCTGATATGACAGTCATAGATTTGAATTCATCAGAATAGGGGATGGATTTTTTAAGAAGATAGAAGGGTGTCATGTCCAGGTATTTGGATGACATACACATAGTAGGAAGTGATATTCCCGCACTACGATCGGTTATACTTTGGTTGTCACACAGTGGCTTCTCCACATAGGACTTGGATATTATATCAGACATTCTGGTTATTAGATCTATGGTTTTAGATCTAGATTTGGGTAGTATCCCGATTTGGGAACTTAGACAACATTCTAAAGGTGTTTTAGAATGGACGACTCCTGGCACGGTAGTATTCCTGCAGGTGATGGAGTCACCCTCTCTAAACGTGTCTTACAGACTAAAGGGGAGAGGGATGTGCATGATCAGCAGATCACTTGCTTAGGTAATTGAGTAGATCATGAAATGTCAAGTACCACACCGGATGTTTTTTTTCACGAGAAGCAATAAGTTGATATTAATCCAATCCTGGAGAAGCATTCGGAAGCAGTTTTAGAACATAAGTTGATGTTCTGGGGAAATGATAACGACATCCTCCTTCGGTAGACAGTTATCATTCCAGGCTTCCAAGGTGACCTGGATGACAGAGTGACTGTCAGAGTTATAGTTTTCCCTCTAACACGGGGCATTGTTTTGGACAGGTGATCCAAGCAGACACTGAGGGAGGCATTACGCAGGATACTGATTAAGTTCAGTTGACGATACAGTCTAAGAACTTTGGATTTAGAGTTCATTTATGAGCTAGTTCCTATCAGATATCCAGACATATTCTAAGATAGATATTGCTCATTTCGGGGGAAGGCTTTCTCCGCGAATTTAAGATTAAGAGAGACATAGAGAGAAACATCAGGGCGGATCCACTCACTGTGGCTATTTCTCGAACGCAATAGTTTCGCAAACGGGCTTTGTGAGACTGATTAGTAGAGGAGTTGGGTGTTCGGTATCACATGGGCTGTGAGTATGCGACATCGCTATAACTAGCCTTGAGTGCAAGTGGGAGATTGTTGGATATAGTGCCATCAGAGTCAATTATTGGATCGCAGGCATGTGATTGCAATGATTGAGGGAGGACCTATACCGGTAGGATAGTCTTACTCGAGAGGTTTGTATACTATGTGGTTTGTCTTTATCATCGTTTACATGCTTGAGGTGATATTGTAGTTCACTATTACACGTTGATAGAGAATAGTATGCTACCATGGTTTGTCTTTATCAGTCATGTACAGCTTTAGGTGATATGTTCACTATTACACGTTGATAGAGCCTTTAGGATCCTGGTTGACTACCAACAGTTTGATGGCGATCATATATATGAAAGTTGGGTAGTCCATAAGAACATCCTTCAAAGTGGTCCCTGGTCGTGGGAGTTTCGTGACAGAGCATCGATACTCCGAAGTAGACTAGTGTATACAGTCGAGACCCCGACGAGGGACGGTGACCGGCCTCACAAGCCACTGGTGTCAGTTGGTTCACCTAACATGTATACAGGTGCTCATTAGGTTATGAGAACACCGGACAAGACTCGCCGGGAACATGCTAGTTGGGATTATACCAGACGTCAGATGCAGTTCCCTGGTGACATGTGTACAGGTTAGTTCATCGACCTGAGATCGTCATTTATCTCGTGTGAGTTCCCACTGTACTTTGATTACTACCCTACCACGGCTCAAAGGAGTCATGCAAACAGGTTTTAGTTGGGTACAGTCCCGAGCCACATGGAGGCAGTGAGCGGATCGGCAGGGGTTTCGTCTCTCCCGGTATTGGGGGTGAGATCGCGCTGTATCTAGGAAAGCCATTACACAAAGCCCTCGGCCGAGATAGGAGATTTACTGGTAGGTATTCCAGTAGTATCTCAGGGTGTTCTGGGCTACAATCCGACACGACTTGTACCGCTTTTGGGGGTCTGACTTTTACCAACCCCCTAGGCCCGCCATGCGATACTCATAGACGAACGGACCGGACTGTACGGATATTGTCACTGACAGGCTCAGTAGGGTGTCAGGATGAGTTCGCTCATCGACCTCCCTTTTGGTCAATATCTGGTAGCTCGTTATGTACGGCTAATACCTCCGACGTGCTAGTGGTTAAATCCACAGCCAAAGTATTGACGATTCTTTAGAGTTCCCCACAGACAGTTTCTTAAGTTTCGGGCGAAACGTTGTAGAGGCCGTATGGATTTATGGCAGGGTTCGAACATACGCGTGCACTTGTGCACATGTAGTGTTTCGAATGGATAATACTTGCGGGCTTTGGTTTAAGCCTGATCCTAGTATTATACTGTGTAGATTTTATCTCATTGCATTTGTATTCGGTTGGAATATAAATGCGGGTATGTATATACAGTCACGGGGTTATCCTGTAATTTATTATGGGATCGCTTTTTGAAGTTGCCAGTTTGCACTCCATTTCGGCCAAATTCATATTCTTTCTTTTGTTGGCTGAAATTCATGCTTTGAGGGGCTTATTTGCAAAGTGGAAATTAGTAATGGCAGGGTGTTTTTTGTGGTCACGCGGGCCGCAGCTGTATCATGCATGATTCTTGAAGAGATTGATTCATTTTGTACTCATTTCTTTGCATTTATGTGATTGGATTTAAATGAGACTTTGATGTGAGGTTTCCTTTTCTTATGGTCACCATTTCTCATTTCCTTGCTCTCACCCCTCCTCATTTTGATTCCCTGGCCGAGAGCTATTAGGACAGCCCCAATTTTTGTGAGGTTGAGGAAAAATTGATCTCATTCTTCTTGCAACAAAATCCCCTTGCTCATTTCCTTTTCTCCTCACACTTCCTAAAGGCAACTTCAACCAACCCTTGAGACAAAGCGTTCTACACATTTTCTACAGCAATCTTGGACACGTTGGCTAGCAAACTTCGTGTCCGAGTTCCCTCGGTTCAGAGGTTGGAGCCCGTGAAAAGACTCGTAGATGTGGTGCTTTTCCGACGAGGACATCAAGACCGGAGATGCCGCGAGGAGCTTGGGATGGCGGCCAAAGACCGAAAGATACGGATCGATCGGTATAGCTTTCTATCCCTTCTCTAGTTATCTAGTAGTAGGTTAATGGTTCGATCCGGGTTTTAAGCATACGATAGCGCCGGTTTCTAGTTCAGAAAATTTTCGTTTCCGCATTTTGGCCTCGGAAAGACGGCCGGGGCGCTACCGTAGTCTTACACCAACCATTCAAATATTTTATCCAAGTAACACCATGGTTTGTAAAAGATCATGTTACAGATAGACATGAAGATGTGGGGAGGAGATAAGTGGTGAAATCGAAAGGATTTACGTCTCGGTTGGCAGAGACGAAAACGTGAGTATGAATGGAAAAGGGACTGTGAATGATTAGGAATGGGTGGAATAGTCACATTCTCATATGAGATAAGAAGAAGCGGTGGTAGTTCAACTTCTATGGGCTCAAAAGGAGGCGCACGAATTTCCAATGGAGGTTGATTCATCACAACATCCAAGTTTGTAAGGAACGCGAGTACCTCGGCGAAAATATTTTCGAAACTTTCATCAATGATGATCCCATCGGAAAGAAAAGAATCAGTAGAATAGGCGGATTCACCAGGAAGACTGAATGTTTCAAAGTCAATATTTTTAGCCCCAGAATTCAGCACACTTGATTTGTCAGAAATTATGGAGGTAGGAGACTCGAAAAGCTCATCTACCTTATTTTCAAAAAAGTCTAAATCACGTGGTCTTTCAAGGATCATAGAACTCGAAATATCAGAGTGTGGTTCATCATAACTCGGTGGAGTTGAAAGACAATTAGAAGAACCAAACAAAGTGGGTGACGAAATGGGTAAACAAACTTGGGTTTCGAGCGTTGTTGAACTAGATATAGGAGATGAAGGCTGAATATCGTTTTGCATATCGAATAGGTCGGTGGTAAGAATAGGATTTGCTAAATGTATAGGAAGATCCTTAAATTCAATAGAAGGGACATGATGGGTAGGAGAATCCAACTCATCCAACATAACGGGTTCATCTTCAACGATATTCTCATCACCGCTCTCACTAACACCTTCGGTCAAATCAGACGAATAGGTCTTTAAAAATTCATCAATGATACTATCCTCAAACGATAAATCACTTGGTTCACTTGATAGAATTTGAAGATTTGAAATGTCAAGTGCAGTTGAATAATGATCGGTTTGATTTAGACTAGTGTAAGGCTCTCTTTCATACTCACTATTGGAAAAATCAAACATGTTATTCTCAGGAACTTTAGCACTTAGATTATGAAGTGGTTGATAATTAAATATATCCGGTTGGGGTACAGGATGGAAGGTTTCGAGATCAAAAGAATTGGTTTTGGTTTGACTTTGATGGATCTCTTGTTCTTTTTTATTACTTAGTTCCAACTCTACTTAAAGACTAGACATGGTTTGTGAAAATATTCCAATGGAGGATTCTCTTTGAACCATGGAACTTCCTAATTGACTTTCAGAAGAATTGTCTAGATAAGGTGAAAAAGTTGAGTATGGTTGGAATATGATTAATTGTTGGCTACGGACGAGTTTAATGTATTCCGCAATCAAAATGCATTTAAGATTTTCCACCTTAGCCTCAAGACAAGTTTTAACAAGGGATGGTTTTAATTGTTAGCAACGGGCGAGTTCAATGTGTTCCGCAATCGATGTGCGTTTATGATTTGCCACATTAGCCTGAAGAGATGGTTTTAATTGTTGGCAGCAGGCGAGTTCAATATGTTCTGCAATCGACATCCGTTTATGACTTGCCCCATTAACCTCAAGAGAAGTGTCAACATGAGAGCGTGTGAAAGTTTGGTACTGTTGATAAGAATTAGAAGGGTGTATCCAAGTTTCATAAACAGGATTAGGATCAACATTGTGATATGCTGAATATTGAGATTGGTTGCTATTTGTTTAGCAATGGTCATGGGTGTAAAAGATGCCATATTCAACTCAAAACGAGTATCCACATTTTCATATGGAAATGATGGTGATTGTTGTCCTAACGGTTTTGGATTAGCGAAAGTTATGAAACTTTGGCTACGAGCCTTCGCAATATGCTCAGCGATAGACATGGATTTAGAAGTTCCCTCACTAGCCTTAAACGGATTATCAACATAAGAAAATGTTGAATTTTGATGTGGTTGATAGGACCTTAAGTGAGGTGTCCAACTGTTGTTTTCCACGCGCTCTATCCTATCCTTTAAAGATATGGTAGAGTCAGAATTTGTACCGAAGCAATTACGAAAACAAGAAATATCCGGTTCTGAATAGCAAAGTTCGACAAGAGTTACCCATTATAAGAAAGAGAAGATGGTGAAATGGTAATAATTTAAGCTTTTTTTTTTGGATTTTGAAAATTGTTTTGCTTTGAAAAAGGGACTCGACAAACATGCACAAACAATACCTAGAATTAGGGTCACCTAGGTCAATTTACTAGAATGCTCCTAGACTTCCAAAGGAAAAGATGTAGGATCAATCCACTACCATCTCCTTATCAATCTTGCAGCCAGGTAAGTGGGAGGTATCCGCTATACGAATCACCGAAATATCAAGCCTAATTAAGTAACCACTTTTTTTAGTCGCACTTGCCATAGACACCACAAGAGAAATGCGGATAAGCAATAGATTACTCATGACCATCCTCTATCCTAATTTAGCGCGACAGTCCTTAAGGGCTTGGTCTAGATATTTTTTTATTAATGTAACATTATGCATATGCTCATTTATGATTTGTGGGGCCTAGGAAGGGTGATAAAATCCCCACCTAATCTAAATTTGGGTTTATTGCCCCTTAATGTCCGTTTTAGATATGCAAAACAAACTAAAATCTAAGACACGCAAAAAGATTTTTAGCGGAGATGTTTGCAAAGAATCCTGGAGGTAAAAACAATTTATTGGAGCTTTAATGGAGATAGGAAGACAATAGGGGAATACCAGAGAAGATTGGGGGCCCAACTTTTCTAATGGACCGCGGTTTCGTTGCCGAATATACCCAAAACAGCAGTTCCACCGCCGTTGTGAAAGATCTTCTATAAAAAATCTTTTCAGGGCACACCATTGCTCCTTTTGTCGAAGTTTAAAAGTGTCTGAATCTCTGATGGTACGCTCCAAATGCTCCAGATTTCAGGCAAAACTCGCACCAAAATCGTTAAAAATACAAAATGCGGATTTTTTAAGTTTTATTTTTATGTTCCTGGTTTTCCTAAGAAATCAACACGAATAACAAGAAAAGTAATTACGACCGTTTTCCCAGCAACGGAGCCATTTTATTGATCGTGCGAAAGTGTGTTTTGTAAATAACCGCTATCAAGACGGTGTCGCTAATAGCTATCCATGATGAGTACAGGTTGTCTGTAGGGAAACATGAACTTCTTTTCTTGATTTAGACGAGTTGATAAAAGAGCGGATGATTTGTTGTCGTTTTATTTTAATATGGATATAAAATTTATAATAAAAACGCTTGTATGGTTCATAGGACTTACTAGTTAATGAATGGATGTTTAAAAATGACTCTTTTTATCTTTTAATAGTTTAAAACTAAAGAGATAGCGATGAATGTGGATTAGGGTTCTTGGAGGGAAATAAGGTTTCCCACTACTAACCCTTGTCAATCCATTGATCTCTAATCATGTTAAGCCCTTAACAAAATAAGTATTAACCAATCTCAAATCGTGGTCATGACTATCAATAAATTGATAGTGCACCCGAATAGAATCTTAATATTTATTTTGTTAAAGTTAATAAACATTAAAATATCAAAACAAGTTAAAAGATATTTCATCAATTATTCTACCCTATCCTACAAACCCTAGCAAGCAAGGAATTACTCTCTCATAATTAGTAGCGTAATAAAGAAGTTGAAGATGAATGAAAACATAATTAAAAGTGCAGAAAAGTAACGCGGAAAAGTAATGCATAATGTAAATGCAGAAAGTAAATGCAAAAAGAATTAAAACAAAAACTATCTTTATTTATCAACTATTGCATTATAATTTTCTTCTTAAAAAGTAAATTACAAGAACCCTAATTGCTGGCTAGATCTTTCTCTAGAATTCTGCGATAGATAGATCGATAAGATGTGGAATGGATATCAAATGCACAGCTCTCGGTACTTTATATAGTCTCCAAAACTAGAAACCCTACATTCCATATAAGTTCAAGTATAGTTACAATCATACCCACAAAATCCTAAATCTATTGGCCACCATGAGACCGTGGAACGGCCGCCCATGCTCCTTGTTGACCGCGGTTCCGCCGCCACTTGGTAAGATTGGATGTTGGGATTTTTTCTGCCTGTTCTTCTTGATATTTGGAGATCTTTTGATGTATAGATTCTTGAAATAGTGCTCTGAATCTCTGCCGTTGCTAGATTCCTCGATTTGCTTCTAAAATTTGGCAGATTCAGTTTTGATATCCCGATTTGACGTGGATCTCTTACTTGGATTTCAGACCTGAGCTAATACCAGCACAATATCTCAAATCAAAGTGTTATTAGCATTTGGTATTTTTGAGATATCATTCCAATAATTTATATGATATAATATCTTAAGAATATTGATTAGGAATATTTGATATGATATGGATATTTTAATTACTAATATTTCATATAAATATTATATGCATATATTTTCCCTAGTTATATTAATTAAAATGAAGAAACGTATGATAATAATCTTTTTACAAATAAACACACACATGTTTTTATTTACAATTAACACATTTTAGCAGTTAGTAATAGTAGGGGACATGTTCATATAAAAGTGCACTATTTTTGACTAATCACCAACCAAACACAACGCGACATCAACTCCTAATACCAGAAGAGACGAATCCCAAAAACTTGCTCACAGCCTCCATGTTGTTGGTTCCTAGTGCCTTTCTGCTACTACCCGGCCAATGTAAAATCGAAAACCAAAAATATTATGGGGAGCACTAGAAACAAATTCCTAGCTATCGATTCAAACACGAAACTAGAAACAAGCATGCAAAGTTTAAGGATTACAACATTTGATGCGTGTCCACTAAATCATGGAAGACCCCTCCAAGCTCCTCGTAGGCAGTCGGGAACAAGCTTGAGTGGAGACCATCCTTTCCGATGATGATCAACCTGAGGGAAGACACTCCAAGCTCGCTTGGAATGGATAGTTAGGATGTAGGAATTTTCCACTATCATTTTCACTCTCAAACTCAAGCTCAAAAGAGCAAGATAAAAGAAGGAGGAGATGAGAATGGAGAGGTAGCATGTCTCCAAATGGCCAAGTGTTTTCATGCTGTCAGAATGAGAGAGCGAATGGCTTTATTTTCGTTTTTTCTATAAAATATCACAACTTCATTTGTAATAAACTCATGAAGCACATCCTTCTGTACATGTCCATAATCTAACCCCAAGACACCTCACCCTCAACTACATTTCCAAATTGATTTTATAAAAAGAAATCAAATAATGTGGTGTCCTCCTTCTAGAAGTATTCTGTATAAATACAGAATACAAATCGGTATACGTATCAAAATACACATGCGCGTATCCGTATAAAAATACGAATAGCCAAAAGAGAAAATGAATAGTGAACAATAATGTTAAATATATATATAATATAATTTATTAAATCAAAACTTGATTTAATAATCCGGCTTAATCCTATGCCGGCTAGTATTATCAACCGTCCGATTAAAGTCCGTGTAGCAAGTACACGTATCTAATCGGACCTCTGTATGTAACAACATACATCCTCCACATTATATCGCCTGAAATTGGAAAACCCACTGCTTAGGACTTTAAAGACTCGACAATACGCTGGCAGTGAATTACTGGATAAATCCATAACCACAAGCACGTCCGCGGCACTAGCTATACGTAATGGCTACCCAGGTATATGCTGAAAGGGAGGTCTACAATCAAGTCCGTCCGTACCCTACTGAGCCTGAATGTGACAATCTCTGTACATTCCGGTCTCTTTGTCTAAGAATATCGCATACCCGGTCTATGGGGTGGATACCGTCAGATCTTTCATAACCCGATAAGTCGTGCGAGAGTCAAACTCATCTCTAACCGAGAAACAACTGTACCCATATTAGTAAATTTCATCTACCTTGGCCACGGATTTAGGGTGATGGCCAACCGAACACAACACGACATCCACTCATAATACCAGGAGAGACGAATCCTTGACAATCGCTTACTGTCTCCATATGGCTTGTGATTGTACCCAACTAAAACATTCTTGCACGACTCCTTTGAGCTGTGGTATTGTAGTATTCTAATTACAGTAGGAACTCACACGAGAAAAATGAAAATCTCTGGTCAAAACACTAACCTTTACTCATGGAACTAGAAAACTTCTATCTGACGATAAATATAATACCATCTAGAAGTTCTCGGCGAGTCCGTCCAGTATATACTATCTAAAAGTTCTCGGCGAGTCCGTCCAGTGTACTCATCTCTAGTGAGCACCTACATACAATATTTGGTGGCAAAACACCAATGGCTTGAGAAATCGGTCACCGTCCCTCGTTGAGGTCTTGAAACGTATACACTATTCTACTCCGAAATATCTTTTCCTATCCTTGATACTCCCTCGATCAGGGACATTTAAAGATGTGCTTATGGACTACCCAGCTATCATGTATATGATCGCCATCATAAAGCTGGTAGTCAAGCAAGAATCCTACTGGCTTTATCATTATGTATTAGCGTCACGTAATAAAAAGTTCACACTACTACAATATGGGGTTACCCCTGCGGACTCAGGAATCCGTAGGGGCAACTATTTCTTACCTCTACGGATTTATCCATAGGTCCCCATCGTTGTCCCTACAGTGCCTTACGTTCTAATTTAAAAATATTAAATAGTAATTTGTTGTTTGGCCCTACGGAGCCGCAAATGGTGGACCTACGGTTATGTCCGTAGGGGCATATAAATAGGTTATTAATAAAAAAAAAAGCACAGAAAAGTCATTCATCATTCCCAAAAAATCTCTCTCACTCTCCCGCGCCTCCATCGCTCATTCCCGCACCTTCGTCGGTCGTTCCCAAAACTTCCTCGTCGACTTCCTCGTTGCCGCCGTCCGTGACTCGTCGCCAATCGTCGTCGACCACCGATTTCTATCGTCTCCTCCACTGCCCGGTTAGTAAATCTCAAATTATTTATAATTTTGATGATGTTAGGTCTAGGGTTCATGGTTCGGGTAGGGGTGAGGATTAGGCATCAGCATCGGCATCGGGTTCGGTTTAGGTTAGGGTTAGGGTTCGGTTGGGGTTGGGGTTCGGTTGGGGTTAGGGTTAGGGTTGGGGTTAGGGTTCGGTTGGGGCTGGAGCTGGGCTGGGGCTGGGGCTAAGGTTCGGTTAGGGCTGGGCTAGGGCTGGGGCTGGGGCTGGGGCTGGTTAGGGTAGGGCTGGGGCTGGACTGGGGCTGGGGCTAGGGTTCGGTTGGGGCTGGGCTGGGGCTGGGGCTAGGGTTCGGTTGGGGTGGGGATGGGGCTGGGGCTAGGGCTTGGGCTTCATCACCTGATATAGCGAAATACAAAGCGTACTTCAGGACACCCGACCTCATTGAGTTTCCTATTGAAGTTCCCGGTCAAACGGCATATGCATATTTTTATTTGCCACCAAATCCCAATTATCAACCTACCGAGGACGAAAAGCCACCTTTGTTAGTAGAGAGTGATGGTAATAGACTTGTCGTTATAGATCATAGTCAATTATTTTCCTATCATTTTCTTGATCCAGATGCTAATCAACTTGTTAGTTACTGTTTTTATGACGTATTGGTCTATATTTGTTGACAGTGGCCTTTATTTTGGATGAACATGTTTTTTCGATGCATGTTTCAGTCATGTGAATTCATATGTTGCGTATAACGCTTTATGATATCAGTATCCTACATTTGTAGTTTTAATTGTTGATTGTTATAGATGAATACCATTACAATAATAGTTTTTTGTTGATATATTAATTTTTCAAATATTTGCATGTATGTATCCATGCCTGCCTGCATATATGTATAAATGAGGATAATGGTTATATTATTAGGTTCCCATAGAAGAAAATTTTCCTTCATATGGTTGTCAAAAGTCAATCCTTAATCTCTTTGTGGATGATCAGTTCTATCAATCTTGATCTCAATGGTTTAAAATCATGTTACACATACAGCAAGAATACACAACAAACGCATCATTAGAGAGTGATTCAAGATGTTCATGTTAAAACAAATATATGATACTCGATGATAATATGAAACCTTCATATTCTCATCGATACACTTATATGAAACTAAAAGCGCCACTTAGTCCCCGTCTATCGGTTAACATACGTTCGATATTCTTCGTGACATAGAACTATACGAAGGTTGTTAATATCGGACGGTATAGCTCGATACTAACAACCGTCGTATAGTTTATGTGATGAGATGATTCAATCGTATGATAACCGATAGAATTTTCCCCTGTGGACAAGTTAGGAATGTATAAAGCAAACACCTTCATTCACTTGTGTTTTCATCCGTTTCGAGATATTTCGTCGGTACCTTTCCGATGGTTCTCCGTGTACAAAGATAGATTAGATGTTCATTTCAACGTTGTTTCAGAACTTTGAAATGATTATCTATTCTATTACAGTGTACTCAGAGAACAGCGGGGAGGTGCTTCCGAAATTTACTCGAAACGGTTGAAAGCACAAGTGAATGGGTGTCCGCTCTATACATTCTTAATGGGATAGAAGCCTTACCCCCGACAGCCGAAACACACACATACAATAAGAATACACAACAAACGCATAATTAGAGAGTGATTCAAGATGTTCAAATTAAAACCAATATATGATACTCGATGATAATATGAAATCTTTATATTCTCATCGATACTCATATATGAAACAAAAAGTGCCACTTAGTCCCCGTCTATCGGTTAACATACGTTCGATGTTCGTCGTGACATAGAACTATATGAAGGTTGTTAAATATCAGACGGTATGGCTCGATACTAACAACCGTCGTATAGTCTATGTGACGAGAAGATTCAATCGTATGATAACCGATAGATTTGTCCCGTGTGGACAAGTTAGGAATGTATAAAGTAAACACCTTCATTCACTTGTGTTTTCATCCGTTTCGAGATATTTCTTCGGTACCTTTCCGCTGATTCTCCGTGTACAAAGATAGATTAGATGTTCATTTAAACGTTGTTTCACAGCTTTGTAATGATTATCTATTCTATTACAGTGTACTCGGAGAACAGCGGGGAGGTGCTGCCGAAATTTACTTGAAACGGTTGAAAGCACAAGCGAATGGGCGTTCGCTCTGTACATTCTTAATAGGATAAAAGCCTTACCCCCGACAGCTGGAACACACATATACAACTAGAATACACAACAAACGCATAATTAGAGAGTGATTCAAGATGTTCAAGTTAAAACCAATATATGATACTTGATGATAATATGAAACCTTCATATTCGCATCGATACTCATATATGAAACTAAAAGTGCCACTTAGTCCCCGTCTAGCGGTTAACATACGTTCGATAATTTATTCTTTTTAATGACAAACGCACACACAAAGCATATACACGGATTTTCTCCTTTGTCAGTAACTATCCCGTTCTTAGATTTCTCAATATAGTCAGCATAACCTACAATTTATATGTTATACAGTCTAACATGGCCCATGAGTACGTTAGAGTTAAGGACTGGATGTATGTGGATTCGCAACAACGTATGCAACCTAAGTTTGTTGCAAGAGTTGCTGCTTTTATTGAATTTGCACGCGCACATAATAAGATCATAACAGAGAAGATTCTCTGCCCGTGCGATAGATGTGGCAATAAGTACTGGCAGAAGGTTGAATTGGCAGAGCTTCATATTGTAAAATATGGGTTTACTAGACTTTATACAACTTGGAAATATCACGGGGAAGGAGAAGAACGCTGTAATGCGGCAGAAGAAGAAGAAGAACACGATAATGCGGAAGGAGAAGAAGGAGAATTCGGTAATGCAGCAGAAGAAGAAGATGGTAATTTATTTCCATCAGAAGAAATGGAGGATATGGTAGAGGCCGCCCTAGGTGAATCTATTCGTACCGAAGATGGCATTCCTTCCGGTCAAGGATCGCGTGCGAATAAATATGAAAGTTTCATGAATGATGCTAGAAAACCAATTTATGAGAATGCGAAGTATTCCACCCTCTCATGGTTCGTCCAACATTTCCAGATTATGTGCCAAAATGGATAGCGCAACAAGTTATTCACAATGCTTCTTTCGTTCTTGAAAGATTCTATGCCCTCGGGAAATAACGTGCCCGACAGCTGGTACGGAGCCCAGAAGATGATGTCTGATTTCGGTCTAAAGTGCGAGAAGATTCAAGCATGTCCTAAAAATTGCGTGTTCTACCGGAAAGAGAATTCAGAGTTGAAAGAGTGTCCAACATGCGGAGATGCCAGGTATAAACCGAAAGATTCTGATAAGAAGCCTGATATACTTGTCAAGATAGCACGATACTTTTCCATAACACAGAGGCTATAGAGGCTATTCAGGTGCAAGAAAACAGCCGAGGCAATGATTTGGCATCACCGTGCTCCTCTACGTGAAGATGGAAAAATGAGCCATCCAAGAGATTGACCAGCATGGAAGGATTTCGATATGAGGCACGCAATATTCAGTAGCGATCCTCGCAATGTCCGGATCGGACTGGCTAGTGATGGCTTCTGCCCATTCAACTATATGGCTGGAAGTCACAGCACATGGCCCGTTGTAATAATAATTTGTAATTTGTCGCCTTTGTTGGCTATAGACCAATCATACTTTATGATGCCTCTTCTTATCGATGGACCAAACTTACCGGGAAACAATATCGACGTCTATCTCCGACCACTAATCGAAGAGTTGAAATCTTTGTTCATTGATGGTGTAAAGACATACGATGCAAACACAAATACAACGTTCATACTGCGTTCGGCTTTAATGTGGACAATTAATAACTTTCCTGCGTATGGAATGCTATCAGGTTGGTCCGTACATGATCACAAAGCATGTCCCCATGTCCATCAACACACAACATCGAAATTCTTGAATTTTAGCAGGAAGGTTTGTTATTGCGGCCATCGACGTTTCCTGCCTCCAGACCACCCCTATAGGTTAGACACGGTTCACTTTGATCGTCATCAGGTGCTTCTTGGTGTAGGGTTCCTAGTCACACTCAAGTGGTTCCACAAGGCATCAACCAAGCCAAACTAAAATTTTCCGGTGCCGAGAAACCCTAAACTAGATCGTTAACTAGAGATTAGGCGAAAACTACAAGCTAGTAAACAACTTTACTCTAAAGCGAACGGAAATACAACCTTTGTAGATCCGGTCCTCCACCTCCATAGCTCCGCGTTGACGTCCCTCCACTGCGATCATCGGATCCCGGACTCTAGTAATGGTTTCGTCGAAGAAATGATGGGGCTAGGTCGTCGACTTCGATGCCGAAGATGATCTACGTCGAGGCAACACAAGATCAAGCTCCAACTTCACCAAGCCATGATACTTGTGAAGAAAACACCCTATACTACTTGGCAAGTGGTAGAGGATGAAGAAATAGGAAGTGGGTTCACTTTAGAATTGGATTTCTCACTCTTTTTCGCAAGTCACCATTGAAGCTAGCAAGCTTATTTCTTCTTGAAGAAAAAGAAGAAGAAGATAATATGATAAGAATTATTGGAAAATAGAAAATTAGTCATTCTTATCATATTAGCAACCATGGTTAAGTGTAGAGAATAATCTAAGGTTAGGTGAATGGTTAGGTTTAGCATGAAACAAAAATGGTAGACTTTTTCAAAACTTCATGAAGCTTTAACTATAAAACAAAGCAAGCCACCATTTCTCTTTTTGACAAAATAAATAAATAAATGAATAAATAAAAACCCTAACCATTTACTTAACCAAGGTTTAAATCAAACATACACCCAAGTTTTCATGTATCATCAAACATGATACAAACTAGTGCACAAAATTATATCATATATACAATGTGCACATCAAGTGAGAAAATCCATCTTAAGTGAATAAATACTAGTTAATGTAAAGTAATATATCAAATATATAATTATACATTAAATTATTAAATCAACACTTGATTTAACGATCCGGTCATATCTCATATAACCGACTAATATCAATAGTAACAACTTATCGAATCAACACTTAATCCGATAGCCCGGCTATATCGCATATAACCGATCACTGTCACAAATCGCGAGAATCGAATACAGTATCACATACTGGTATTATTCTCGGTCCCGCACATATCTCATATGCGCTCCTATTTCGTTTCGCTTGAGCCAGGAAACCTCTGTGTAGGACTCTAAAGACTCGTCAATACGCCGGCAGCAGGTGATGATCATATCAAACACCCACAAGCCGTAAGCGGTCTGCTAAACGTAACGGCCACCCGGGTATTGAGCGATCAGAAGATCGACGAGCAAGCCCGCTCACACTCCAGTGAATCCAACCAGCAACACTTACCGCACAGTCCGGTCTGATCGTCTGATATGTCGTATATCTCGCCTAGGGGCGGTAAACGTCAGACCCCAATAACTCGATAAGTCGTGTCGATAAGAGGTCTATAACAGTTCGAGAAACTACTGGTAACACTTACCAGTAAATCTCAGCAACCCTGGCCAGGGATTTCCGGTTATAGCCAACCGAACACAGCGCAACATCAACTCCCTATACCGGGAGAGACGAATCCCCTCCTATCGCTCATTGCCTCCATGTGATTCGGGACTGTACCCAAAAGCCACCGTTTTGCATGCCCTCTTGGACGTGGTAAGGTGGAAATCAAAGCACAGTGGGAATTACACAAGACTCTATGACGATCTCGGCTCTACAGACTAACCTGTACCAGTGTCGCCAGAGAACTGCCATCTGACGTAAGGTATAATACCATCTGGGAGTTCTCGGCGAGTCCGTGCAGTGTACCCAGTCTCCGCTGAGCACCCGTATATCATCTCTGATGTCAAACACCAATGGATATAGGATCATCCATCGCCCATCTGTATGGGTCGAGAAGGTATACGCTAGTCTACTCCGGTATATCGATGCCCCGTCTCGATACACCCACGACTAGGGACTTTGAAGGATGTACTTATGGACTACCATGTCCCCACTAGTATGATCCGCATCATAGTCCAGGTTGACAAGTACACATCCTAAGGGCTTTACCAACATGTAACAGAGAGACAATCAGTATACACGTAAGGTAAAGAGTAACCAGATAGCATACTATCATGTCGAGCAAGAAAGTCCTCCCTATATATGTCCCAGCATCCACTACAATATACATCCTATGTATAGCAATGGCCTCTAGGGCATACATATAACTAACAATCTCCTACATGCACTAGGGCCATCTGATAGAAGTGGTTGTAGTATCTCATACTTAACCATCCCATAAATGTCTCTTTCTGGGAAAAGGCCATTGTGAGTGGATCCGCCGTATTGTCCTCTGGGTCTGTTCTCCTAACCTCGATCACCCAGGAGATCAACCATCTCCATGATCAGGTGATACTGCCTTAGAATATGTCTGGATCACTGATGGGACGGACGTTCCTTGGCATAAGCCACAACTCCATTGTCACACAATGGGAGGAACTAAGTTCATCTCATGAACAAATATACATCCAGACTGCCTCTTTGGTAGCATCTTAAGTAGCGATGTATCTAGCCTTTATCGTCTAGTATGTCACGGTATTTAGCTTGGAACTCTTCCAACATACCGTCCCTTTACTAAGGTTAAAGACAATACCTGTGACTGACATTCAGTCATCCTTATCACCCTGGAACACTTCCAGCGATTCTCCCCAGGAACGATTGATACCATCTCACTGCATCTAGTGAGTATCCTAACATCCAATTAGATCTATCTCATAGATCAAAACTCAGGATTTAGGAGGTATCACTTTGATCCTATATGGAGAATCATTGTGATAAGCGGAGATTGACCGAGCGTAGCATAGGAAACTCCTTCCCCATCAAGAGTATGTTATCCTTGTACTCTACGAGGATCACCACCATACTCCCTACTACCTTTTTGTATATACAAGATTCATCTACCATTTTGATGAAGTCAAACTCTTTGACTACTCCATCAAAACAGACGTTCCAACTCCGCGATGCCTGCTTTATCCTATAAAGCATCTTGCACACGTTTCTATTGCAACCACTGTCTATGAAGCCCTCTGGCTGTGTACTTATAGACTCTCTTTTCTGAAACATCATTTTAGAAAAGCAGTCATGACACCCAACCACCAGATATCGTAGTCATGGTATGTAGCCGTGGCAAGTAGGATCTGGATGGACATAAGCATAGCTACTTAGAAAAGGTTTCAACAAAATCCATACCTGGTCAATGATGCAAACCTTTAACAAGTCTAGCTTTGAAAGTCTCAACTTTTCCAACTACACCAAGTAATCTTCTCAATATATACTTGCTCCTGTTGGGGATTTAACCCTTCAGATATAGCAACCAAAGTCCATACTTTGTTGGTGTACATGGATTCCATCTCAGATCGCTAAGCTTCCAGCCATTCTTACAGAGTCCCTACTCTCGATTGCCTGCTCGAAACTAGTTGGGTCATCATCTCATGATGCAATCCTCGCTTCCACTGTCATCGAGAAACCGAAGTATCTCTCAGGCGGAAGAAGAACCCTGCTAGATCGGCGAAGAGGCTAAGGTTCGTTGGTTACTACTGAATCCTTTGGTTCTATCAAATCATCTGCTGTAGTTTGTATAGCTGGAACCTTTCCGGTTCTACATAACAGACCTGGCCTTGAGCTTGTCCGGATTTTGCTTTTAGACATAGGCTGGACAACCCCAAATCTTAACAAACATAAGATATGGGCTCTTCCCTTTCCATATCACATATGAAGTGGTAGGCAACTGATTTGATCAGAACCCTATTCAATAAGTATGCGACTTCTCAAGTGCATAACTCCCAAAAGGAAATAGGAAACTCAGTAGTACTCATCATAGAGCACACCATATCATATAGGGTGCTATTGCTCTGCCCCGATATACCATCGTGCTATGGTGTATACGGAGAAGTAATGCTGAGAGAGAATCTCATTCTCCTTTAGAAAATTCTAAGAATTCCGTGCTCAAGTATTCTCCTCCTTGATCACATCAAAGGACATAATACTTATACCCGTATTGGTTCTCTACTTCTAGCTTATATTCTGTGAATATCTCAAAAGGTTCGGACTTTTGTTTCAATAGGAACATATGTCTGAATCTTAAGAGATTATCAGAGAATGTAATGAAGTATAAAGAACCGGTCCTGGCATGTGTAGACAGGAGACCTTCATACATCAACATGTATCATCCCAAGAGTTTACTAACTCTTTCTCTGTTTCAAGTAAACGGAGCTATGGTCAGCTTATCTTTATGACATGACTGGTAAGTTTCACAAGATGTAAATTCAAACTGATTTAAATATGCATCTAAATGTAACTTTAGGCAGTCGGGTCACATTGATATGACCTAGTCTACAATACCTCAAGAAGGATCCGTTCATTTCTGAACTATTCCTCTTGTGTGTGTTCCGTATACTAAGAACTGTAGTTTGATTTAGAACATCAATGCTTTTAGATAACGTGCCTGAACCGATCAACTTTTGATATAGGAAATGTTCAAAACATTATCCAACAATATAAAATTTTATCATTTCTTTACATATAAAGAGAATGATATGATTTTGTATATCAGGTTCGGTATCTAATAACATTCATTCAGAATCAATGTATTCAGGTAATACAGGGTGACAGTGACCAACAGACCTGGCTGCAACACTTGCACCGTTTTCTGCCTCATGAAACTTATCACCGGTTCTCAGTTCTCTACCTTTCTGTAGCCCTATGTAATAGATTACATATCTGGGATCTTGATTCGGTATCAAATACCCAGGACGTAGAGGATACAGAGAAACAGTTCTATGTAATGAACACACCCGAAGAAGATGCATCAGCATGCACTTTCTTCGTTTGGGCGGCATGGGAATCCTGGTATTCCCCTATTTCCTGCTCTGTCTTATAACAATTATAAGTTGGAGCGGGACCAACGTTCCCCAGCTCAGTATAACAAGCGGGTTCGGTCAATACATCCGTATTATTATCTTGATTAAGGCGTGATATGGTCGCTACCTGGACAGAGAGAGAAGAAAACACTCAGCGTATGCTCTTGCAAGATCAGATTGGTTATTTATTTTATCTAATCAGGATGGCTCCCACTGTTTTTATCAAATCTTCCTTCAAACCCTAAAAGGAAAGACTAGCCGGGATTAATTACACGCTACAAGTTCGCCAATCTTTCAGCCAGGACAGTGTCGATACTTTGAGGGAGGTCCCCCGTGCTTTCGCACGAACCTAATTAATGTAAACCTCGTTTTCCCAGAGGCGTAACCTCGTTAACACCTTTCTAGACACCTACTTGATCGGCTAATTGTAATGTGTAAAACTCTCCCAGGAGTAACTCTTACTCGCAGCAAGTATCGGGATCCAACTATCTCATAGAAGGTATGAAATCTCATTGCAAATTTCAACACTTGAAATTCCCGATAATTTTGCCCCTAACCTTCTATGACCTTGACAAAGGCCAACAAATCATAGGATGCTAGTCAAGTTCAACCCGTCATTTCCTGATTGAATTAAACCCACCCGCACGACCCTTGACAAAGGCCAACAAGGTCGCACGACTACCCTAACCCAATCTGCATCATATGCATAAGCAGATAAGCACCAATCAGCTACCGCACACTACGCCTTAACAAAGGCCAACAAACGCAGCACGAATACTAACTACTACTTATCTGAAATGACGGAGGGCTACGACAGGTTTTTCTGAAAACCTATTGCTTAATGAACTTGATATCGTAGTAGAATCAAATGATTTTAAAATGGAGTGTTTTTTTAGGTTTTTCTAGTTTTGCTAAAGGGGTCACTCCCGGGGAAGGGATCGTCGGCCCTTTCCTCGTCGAATGAGGTGCGGGATATATCATATATATCGCTGTGCAAAGCAGAAACTATAAAAGCAATCAAAGGACAAACCGAGGGTTGTAGCATCTGCCAGTTATTGCTAAAGGGGTCACTCCCGGTGAAGGGATCGTCGGCCCTTTCCTCATCGAATAAGGTGCAGGATATATCACATATACCGCTGTGCAAAGCAAGAACTATAGCTACCTGTTTTATTTTTGAAATTCGATTCCACAACATCTTAGGTTTCTTTTCTTTCATTAATCATATTAATGAAGTCCCATCATTTAAGTCACCTAAACATCACAGATAAATACGACGTACACTTTTGCCATCCGTGTTCGCCTCGATGTCCCCTCGTGTACCGTTAGGTTAGGTGACTAACGGCAGAGCGGGGCAGGGCTAGCGCGAATGTAAAACATAAGTAACGTCTATAAAATATATCATATATACTATATATAATATCTATCACAGAACATCAAATGATCACATCACAGATATCGCAGCAGAAGAATCATATATGAAATATTGGATACACTAGGACGTCCGTGTTTTCAATACGAGCCAGTATAAAACACGGATTCCACGGTCGTGATGAATAGCCAAACCCACACCCCTAGACCCCTACGAGAGCGGCAAGCAACCCTACCAATTCTAGAGTTAGGAGACCCGGACTCGACTCCTCGAGTTGGTCTCCCACTGGACTCTAGAACCCGGTTACTTATGCCCTCCTCCTTGGGTCTATCCTAGTGCGGATAAGTAAATAATATACAAAAGGTGACATCTTCCGCAACCTGGAAGTGCCCCAATAAAAGAATATTACATACAAGTTTTTACATGAATGAAAAAGAAAATCACTCATCTCACATAAAACCCCCCCGGCTATTCAAAAACGACGATCCAATATAACATATCCAGCAACACATAACATCACATGTCATCAACGTAAATATATATGCCTATCCCAATTTTCGTTGACATATAGCAACGAAACCGGCGATATCACATATTACACTTACGGTCACAGAAAAGAAAGTGTAAAACTACAACAGTTGGAATCCGCAACCTACATAGACATCGCATGCCTAACCAAATGAATTCCTTAGACATCGCATGCCTAACAATTATAAACCCCGCATTTTAGTCTCATTATCGAAAACTCGTTTCAATATCTAGTCGGGCAATTCAACAAGATTCCCGGCATCCTGACCGAATGCTCGTCGCAAAATTTAGTAGACGGTCGCACACCCGATACCGTCGATGAAGTGCACTAAGGCGGAACACCGCTGCCGCGAGCACCCGAACGGATGCTTTCGGCGACGGAGTTCTCCTACAGTTACTTGGTCGGGGCTTTGGGGTGTAGCTATCTATTAAGTTTACCGGCGAGTATCCGCGTACGCTACGCGATTGCGACGGACTTTTGATAGCATCAAAATTCCGTGGCAACCAATCAAGTGAGACTAAACTGCTATGTTTATAACATTCATTCAGTTATCTCATAACTACTTGTGAATTCCAATTATTGTATCACATTCCAGATAAATAGAAATGTTAAACTTTCCGATCGAACAATCAAACACCCAAGTTTTCTGAAACAGATCAACACATGAAATAAGTTTAAAAACATTCACTTCATGCCTCAGTACCAACGGTCCAGCCGTAGAAGGGTCAAGCCAACCCTCACATGTGGCACGCCGTACTGCCCTAAACCCTAAGGTTCAAAGGGCAGTTCAAGACGGTCACATAATCGAGTTAAGGTTTGTTGTCTTCTGGAGGGTCCACCGCGTTCCTTGCACTACTTAGAACATTCTTAAACTACGGAAAAATCCAACACTTGGAAATTTCCCGGTAGGGGAAAAAGTGGGTATTTATATCCGGTCGAACTTTTTAACAGTTTCTAAAATATCCGGAAAAACATAAACGAAGTTAAATTATCCGATCAAACTAACGAGTCCCCAATAAAACCCTAGAAAACTCAACACTTGAGTGGAATTAAAAAATTCCCATAAAAAATTGCCAAGAAAGGACCTAAGAATAAATATATGAAATTTCAGGGGCTAAGTCCATATTTTGGCCGCGGAACCGCCGCCAAACCCATAGTTTAGCCGCGGTTCCGCGGTCAAATTATTGACTTAGTGGACCGTACTTCACAGTAATTCTTAGTTTTTCCTGGTCGTTTTTCTCAGAATTTTTAATTTACAAAAATCCACTGTTTTGAAAAATGTACAGAGAAGGGTTTTGTCAGGGTTTACTGGTTCGATCGGACTTCTAACTTCGCCTAAAGCTCTAGCTAGGCTCTGATACCATTGTTGGGTTCCTAAGCACACTCAAGTGGTTCCACAAGGCATCAACCATGCCAAACTAAAATTTTCCGGTGCCGAGAAACCCTAAACTAGATCGTTAACTAGAGATTAGGCGAAAACTACAAGCTAGTAAACAACTTTACTCTAAAGTGAACGGAAATACAACCTTTGTAGATCCGGTCCTCCACCTCCATAGCTCCGCGTTGACGTCCCTCCACTGCGATCATCGGATCCCGGACTCTAGTAATGGTTTCGTCGAAGAAATGATCGGGCTAGGTCGTCGACTTCGATGCCGAAGATGATCTACGTCGAGGCAACACAAGATCAAGCTCCAACTTCACCAAGCCATGAAACTTGTGAAGAAAACACCCTATACTACTTGGCAAGTGGTAGAGGATGAAGAAATAGGAAGTGGGTTCACTTTAGAATTGGATTTCTCGCGCTTTTTCTCAAGTCACCATTGAAGCTAGCAAGCTTCTTTCTTCTTGAAGAAGAAGAAGAAGAAGATAATATGATAAGAATTATTGGAAAATAGAAAATAAGTCATTCTTATCATATTAGCAACCATGGTTAAGTGTAGAGAATAAACTAAGGTTAGGTGAATGGTTAGGTTTAGCATGAAACAAAAATGGTAAACTTTTTCAAAGCTTCATGAAGCTTCAACTATAAAACAAAGCAAGCCACCATTTCTCTGTTTGCCAAAATAAATGAATAAATTAAAACCCAATCCATTTACTTAACCAAGGTTTAAATCAAACATACACCCAAGTTTGCATGTATCATCAAACATGATACAAAGTAGTGCACAAAATTATATCATATATACAATGTGCACATCAAGTGAGAAAATCCATCTTAAGTGAACAAATACTAGTTAATGTAAAGTAATATATCAAATATATAATTATACATTAAATCATTAAATCAACACATGATTTAACAATCCGGTCATATCTCATATAACCGAGTAATATCAATAGTAACAACTTATCCAATCAACACTTGATTCGATAGCCCGGCTATATTGCATATAACCGATCACTGTCACAAATCGCGAGAATCGAATACAGTATCATATACTGGTATTATTCTCGGTCCCGCACATATCTCATATGCGCTCCTATTTCGTTTCGCTTGAGCCAGGAAACCTCTGTGTAGGACTCTAAAGACTCGTCAATACGCCGGCAGCAGGTGATGATCATATCAAACACCCACAAGCCGCAAGTGGTCTGCTAAACGTAACGGCCACCCGGGTATTGAGCGATCAGAAGATTGACGAGCAAGCCCGCTCACACTCCTGTGAATCCAACCAGCAACACTTACCGCACAGTCCGGTCTGATCGTCTGATATGTCGCATATCTCGCCTAGGGGTGGTAAACGTCAGACCCTAATAACTCGATAAGTCGTGTCGATATGAGGTCTATAACAGTTCGAGAAACTACTGGTAACACTTACCAGTAAATCTCAGCAACCCTGGCCAAGGATTTCCGGTTATAGCCAATCGAACACAGGGCAATATCAACTCCCTATACCGGGAGAGACGAATCCCCTCCTATCGCTCATTGCCTCCATGTGATTCGGGACAGTACCCAAAAGCCACTGTTTTGCATGCCCTCTTGGACGTGGTAAGCTGGAAATCAAAGCACAGTGGGAATCACACAAGACTCTATGACGATCTCGGGTCTACACACTAACCTGTACCAGTGTCACAAGAGAACTGCCATCTGACGTAAGGTATAATACCATCTGGAAGTTCTCAGCGAGTCCGACTAGTGTACCCAGTCTCCACTTAGCACCCGTATATCATCTCTGATGTCAAACACCAATGGATATGGGATCATCCATCGCCCATCTGTATGGGTCGAGAAGGTATACGCTAGTCTACTCTGGTATATCGATGCCCCGTCTCGATACAGCCACGACTAGGGACTTTGAAGGATGTACTTATGGACTACCATGTCCCCACTAGTATGATCCGCATCATAGTCCAGGTAGTCAAGTACACATCCTAAGGGCTTTACCTACATGTAACAGAGAGACAATCAGTATACACGTTAAGGTAAAGAGTAACCGTATAGCATACTATCATGTCGAGCAAGAAAGTCCTCCCTATATATGTCGCAGCATCCACTACAATATACATCCTATGTATAGCAATGGCCTCTAGGGCATACATATAACTAACACTTGGACCTCCATCCCCATTGTCCGGAGAGGACGTGACTGCTCAATGGGATGGTTACAATAATGTGACCTTCGGGATGGATCCGACGAAACATGTCAAATCACGATTTTGGAACAAGTTAAGCATTTTCTTCGAGCTTCCATACTGGTCAACAAATTTAGTGCGTCATTGTCTGGACGTCATGCATATAGAGAAGGGAGTATCAGTGTACATACTCAACTTGCTTCTTTGTAAAGACGGGAAATCGAAAGACAACCTGAATGCTCGGATGGATCTACAGGAGTGGGGAATAAGAAGTGAATTGCACCCTAGACCGGTAGCGGGTAAACCAGGCAAGTTTGTACTTCCCAATGCCGCTTATCATATGTCACAACCGAAGAAGAAAATATTCCTACATGTTGCATGATTTGAAAGTTCCCACAGGTTTCTCAGGATCTTTAAGCAAGAAAATAAAATTTGTGAAAGGCAAGATCGATGGGCTGAAAAGTCATGATCACCATGTTATCGTGGAGCACCTTCTTACATTAGCCCTTAGGACTTCTCTCCCCGAATCGGTTGGTCTAGTAATCAACGACCTATGTTGTTTTTTCAGAGTGTTGTGTGCTAAAACTCTGGAGGTTGTGACGCTGGATAAACTAGAAAATTCTATTGCGTTGATACTTTGCAAGTTTGAGCGTATTTTCCCACTGTCATTCTTCGATATCATAATACACTTGGCGGTTCATCTTGCAACTGAGGCTAAGTTAGCCGGACCGGTACAATATCGATGGATGTATCACGTTGAGAGGTACGTCTAATTTTTCCTTTCGTGCAATTTTTAAAATTATTGTTGTCTTGTATGCCCGTATTTATTTATTCAACATATTTTCTTTAGGTATCTCTACAGTCTTAAAAAGTATATACGCAATAAAAATCGACCAGAGGGTTCTATCATGCATGGTTATCTTCTTGATGAAGCAACCACATTTTGTTCCCGCTATCTGGACGAGAACATTGAGACGAGACTTAACCGGCCTCGAAGAATTCAAGACGGCCCATATGGTAAAGCCGATTATAAGAGGGTAGACACTATGTTTATCAACAAGATATACCGGTTTATCATGCATAATTGGGCATGTCTTGAACAAATTAGAGAGTAAGTTTTTTTGGATTAATTGTTATATTTGTGTTTGTGTGTGTATGAAATGATATAATATTAATGTCACCATTATTTGTCGAAAACAGAATTCATTTTAACGAGGTACGTGAGGGGCATCCTGATTGGAACGAAGAACGATTGGAAAAATATCATCAGGATAATTTTTGTGATTGGGTCACAGATCATGTAAGTTATTCGAATAACATTTTATTGCTATCAGTTTTAATCTAAACTTGTATCGTTATGTATTTGTCGTAAAATTTGTTTTGTTAGATCCACGATCCGAACTTGTCTGCATCATTTGAGCGTGATTGAAGATGTTTAGCTCAATTTCCTAGTATGGAGGTTGCATATTACAAAGGATTTGGTGTTCTTGGATACATATTCGAAGTTAAGGATATAGAAACATCTAGAACCACTCAGAATAGTGGGATTGCGACGGTAGGATAGGACAGTGTGATTTATTATGGGTACTTAAATTGTATACTCGGCATCCAATATCCTGGACGATCAGAACCCTTTTATATATTCCAGTGTACTTGGTACGATATGCGAACCGACACGGATAAGTGGAGAAGCAATCTTGGGACTTGGAAAGATGAATATGGATTGACCATTGTGAACACACTTCGATTTTACGGTCATGAAGATCCGTTTATCTTTCCGAACCAAGCGTTTCAAGTATACTACTCACAGTGTTTGAAGCATCCGGGATGGAGTGTTATATGCCGTTGGAAACCCAGGGATGTCTACGATGTCCCAGAATTCGAGGACATCGATGAGGATGAAGAAGAGAGAAGGCTTAGAGTGCTCCGACCGTCTGTTTCGAAGGACGGGTTGTCTTCGGCCGATCATGAAGTTACGTGGGTTAGAAATGACATCGACATTGAAATCCAAGTAGATATGTATAATGCGCCCACGAAACGAAAAAGGTTATCAGTAATGTTATATTATTACTTCACATTTTACGATCTATACATATATAGTCAATACTTTTAATGATTGTCTAATGCGTCCACGAACCGTTTATCTAGATTTGATGACGATGACGGGAGCAACGAGGGGCGGCAGGAACTCCAGCCGTGGCACCGGCAGAGGAAGAGCGGTTCTGCCGCCCGGAGAGCTGCATAGGGAGCTTCAGAGGGCCGGTCATGCACCTAGATCGGAAACCCCTTCGGATGCCTCCTTCCGTGTGGACTTTGCCACACCTCCAGGTATATTGCACGCATATCCATTTTGAATGTAATATTATAGATATTCATGCCTGTTTATGTCAAAATTACTTATATTGTCAATGTTTGATTGTCTAGTTGTTGGTGATGCGTCCACATCAGGGACAGAGGCTACTCCCGCTCTTCCAGGTATGTTTATATATCATATTGTGCATGTATATTTATTTAGAATGCTATATCATAAATATACACACATTCCTTTTGCTCTTACTTAGATAGTAATTTTTATTATTGTCTAGCTGTAGGTGGTGACCCCACCCCACCTGCGGGTATGTTTATATATTCTATAGTGCATGCATATTGATTTAGAATGTTATATTATTGATCTACACATTCTTTTTTCAATTACTTATATAATCTTTTTTTAATTGTCTAATTATAGGTGGTGCGACCACATCTGACGCAGGGGCCACTCCTGCCACTTCCGTACCCTCTGCGTCGTCTGTAGGTTAGTATGAATAAATATAAAATATTTATTCATTTTACATATCCTATATAAAATAAATATGAACTTCATGGAAATTTAGCGTCAATATTTATTTTCTAGTTGGAGGGGATGCGTCCGTATCCGGGACACCGGCTGTTCCTCACCGGGGGAACTATCGTCCCGCTCGTGCTGCTGCCCGGGCCCAGGCTCGTGCTTTAGTCACCGGAGGTATATATCACACTTCAATTTTCGTTTAACCTTGATTTTTTAATACAACTTTTTCTTAATATTGATTGTCTTGATATTTCTTGCAGACGCAGGGCCTCCCCATCCCCAGAGGGGGACACGAGGTCCGAATCAGTCCCACAGGCTGAGGCCTGACAGAGCTAGGGGGGAGGCAACATTCCCTCTCTTTTTTACCCTTGATTATCGCTATACCGGTGCTCATGCCGAGTGGTTCGGCCGGTATATGGGGGATGAGAGCCGGCTCGTGAAGAACTATCCACTTCACGTTGAGTGGGGCGACCAGCAACGGCGCTCATTCGCCCTCTTCTTTGATCAGGCTCGGGTATTAATATATATTTTCATTTGATTTATCCAATATATTTATTATTAACACTTGCAATCTAATAACAATGTTTTTTTTGTATTTTCTGTTGGATTACAATTTTCAGCCTGTACCCGACCCTGATCACCTTAGGAGGGTGGTCGACCTTCATGCTCTGTACAATGGCCTGATGAAGAACATGCAGTCCAAGGTTCGATACAACAGGAATGAGCTGCAGGCCGACTGCTACTCCCTGTAGATGGCGACCCCCGAGGCAGAGAGAGCGGCCCTCCTATCTACTCCGGCTTTTGCGAGAGTCGACGTAGAGACATGGCCTCTATTGTGCGAATATTTCGACTCTCAACGCAAACAGGTATGTATTTTAAATGTAATTCATTGTTTAGTATATAATTTATTTTTTTGTGTTCCTTAATTAGAAAACTAAATGTGAACGTGTTGTGCAGAAACAGGCAGTTCAAAATATAGAGAATAGAAAGTCGGCGAAGAGGGGTCGCCCCACTTAAACAGGTGGCTCGAGGAATATTACTCGTGCCATGGAGTTATCGGTAAATTACAATAGACCGGCCTTTGTGATATAATGAAATATTAAGAGTTATTTTCTAATATATCTAATATTAAGAGTTATTTTCTAATATTGCAGACAGCTCAGACCCTGGCGCAAGGTGGTACACCGAGCCTGCTGTCCGCATATCTTGCCGTCCACGGCACCTCGACAGATCCCGCCACGGGCGAGCTTCGATACCCTGACGTCGCTACCTAGTAGTATTGCGTAAGTGTTAATATTTATTCAACCCCTATTTGAAATTTTAGTTTTGGAAGGTTCAAATTTAAGTGATATACTTATATTTTACTTGTTAATGTGGGTGTAGGAGCGGGTGGTTGAGCAGGCCGAGGCATCGGGGATCGATTTTACCGGACAGAGCGATCCGAGGCAGCTGACTCCAGTCCTGGACGCCGCACACGGAGGGCACCACGGAGGTTAGGAGAGTGGCCGGGGACTGGGCCCTAGCAGGGCCTATATGAGGTTGGACTCCACCTCGGCGGTTACTTCCTCTGTCTCCAGTGAGCGACGTGTCCAGCAGGAACTGGAGAGCCTGATGGCGACCGTTCAGGAGTTGAAGGAGATGCTGGTATGTATACTACTTAATAGTAAAATATCATGTCATATTATAGATATCAACATATCCAATATTAGTACGTAGCCTGAGCTTATTTGGTTGTAGACTTAGCTTTGATTAATCATACATACATATCTAATGAAATTAAACTACGGTTTTCCAAACTAGATATCCAAATGGGGTTTCGAAATAACTTGATAATGATACGAATTCGAATAATACACAGTTCTTACTCGCTTATTACACACGTTAGGTCCAGACACGACAGGGTACATCGGCCGAGCCTCCACATGCATCTCCTTCTGCTGCGGCTCCGCAAGCCACTACATCGGCTGCGGTTCCGCAGACAGCTCTTATAGCTCCACCGCCCGCTCAGACTCCCGCAGCCGTGGCTCCGCAAGCCACTACCTCGACGACGGCTGCGCAGACCACATTGCCAGCTCCACAGCCCGGTTAGACTCCAGTACGCTCTGCATTGCATGATTTATTGACCGAGGAGCAGGCGCGCCAGATTCTGGCGTTTATCAGAGGTGGAGGTGGACCGAGCTAAGGTAGCTTTTTGATTCTTATATTTTAAACATGTATTTATTTATATGATACATATAGTACTACATTTTGGACGATATTGATATTTGTGGTGTTTGCATGTTTATATTTATATCATATTCTGCTTTTTGGTTTCTTTTGTATATTATATGCGTGAGATGTGATTAAGAATACTGCGATATATGTTCTGCGTGATGATTAATTTTATATTTGATCGATGTATATATTATTGTGCACAGGGCGAGAAAAAAATAGGCAGGTTTTTTTTAAAAAAAACCCTGATAATATGTACCTACGGATTAATTTGTAGGGCCCAACTTTGCCCCTATGGATTAATCCGTAGGGGAAAAATATTAGGATAACTGATATTTTTCCCCTATGATCTTAGTATCAGGGGTTAAGCTTGCCCCTACGGATATATCCGTAGGGGCAAACAAATGCCCCTACACAGTTATCGGTAGGGGCAAAATATCAGGAATCCTGATATTTTGCCCCGATGGATATGTACCTACGCACTTATCCGTTGGGGCCACTACTTGGCCCTACGGATACATCCGTAGGTACAACTAATCTATTTTATAAAACCGTAAATAAAATAAATTTTTTGCCCCTACGGCCTATTCCTTAAGGCAAACTGGACCTACACATAACTCCGTAGGGGCAAATTTTAGTCTGAATGGGCAAGTTCATGGCTTCGACTTGCACCTACGGCGTTTGTTCCTACAGGGTATTTTCTTGTCCCTACGGATATATCCGTAGGATAGTGGTTTGCTCCTACGGATAAATCCGTAGGGGCAACCCTTATTTGTAGTAGTGTCAACTTATACAAATCAATGATAAAGACAAACCAGATAGGTGTCACGACCTAAAATTTGGCACATGACTGGCACTTAAACCACGTAACGTCTACAAGCGTAACGCAATTTATGCAAGCCGAAAACCCAGAAATCAAAACCATCAAAAGTAGTAAGTGGTAAAAATATTGTTAAAAACATTTGGAAATCTCAAGTAAAAATCTTTAAACTTAAATTTATTTTCTTAAAAATTTCGGCCGCACCTCCTTTGTAAAAACTAGCCCCGTAACGGGTACAAAGATAAGATATAAGTGAAGCAACATATGAAATAAATAAAGAATCCCAAACGAGAGCAAATCACGTCCAAAGGTGGAAACAACCACCACAAGCATATATACGACGCCGTAGCGAAGAAATAAATAGTATTAGTGAAAATAGCATAAAGAGATAAAACTGCATAATAAAAGTCGGCTCACACGAGCTCGACACCCAAAGTCATAAAATATACAATATCGTCCTCACAACTCGTCTCTAAGTCATACATGAAATGGTAGATGGAGAGTACTAGATACAATAAGAGATATACAATGTACATAAAATCGGATAACCGAAACCCACCTACAGCAAAACGGCTCACTGCCAATCGTAGCGGTATCCGTTGCAAAAAGATACAATAAGAAGGAGCCCTGCCGCGGCTACTCTGAGGGTCAACCAGCAAAACACTGTGGCTCAATTGTGGTGAGTTGCCAACTCGTAAGTAGTTTCTAACATCGTACAGATAATCGCAGGTATGCACGTACTACGATACTCTATCACATGCAATTTGGTAGTATTAATATGGTAATATGGATATCAACGATCATGAAAGTTATTCTATGAGGTACTACAAATACATGAAGCAATGCATATCAATGAATACTGAGTATGGGATAAAACATATCATCATCATGAATCATCGTCGTGGAAAAACCCGTTGTCCATCAACGACCCCCCAAATCACAATACCTCAGGCGCCGTCACACTGATCGACCCTCATAAAATTGTAAATCTCATGGAACCTGAGTGCCCAATATCGGCACTCGAAAACATCATGAAATACTCATGTCCAACATTGACACGTAAATCCATATATATCGGGCTCCGTCAGTCCAGATAGGCCGACAGGCTCCGTCAGACCGGATCGGCCCATATCCATCTTTCGACTCCGGTCGGTATCCTCCGGATAACCGACAGGTCCAACCAATCACCGGTAAGTAGTAGTCCCTCTGCCAGGCTCATCGTCTACTGCGCGACATCCTTTTCTTCCCCTAGGGTACTATACCGGGTCCACCATGAACCCGCAAACAGATCATCCAGCACGTCGAATCGGGTTTCTATCACACGTCTCAGAACCGAGAAAACGCATGGTTGACGCTCTGAAATATCATATCAAGAGAAACCGGGTTTTCAAAACAATGCATACTTTCTTGAAATAATACAACGGTTCTCAAAGCCAGAAATCATATGAAATCCGTATCTCAATGCGTAAATCCATGAAATATGATATATGCAACATAAAACAGTAATATGAGCATATCAAGGGAAAACCGCTCTTTTAAATGAATCAAGTTTTTAAATATATCATGCGGTTACCAATTTCTCCAAAATCAAATCCATCATATAAAGATGTACATTTAGCTATAGCAAGTATGGGTGTATACATGTAAGTATGTATGCACGATGTATCTCATATGCGCAATAGAACAATAATCCATGTGTCAATATCAATAACAATACAGTACTGCATATGTGTAAAGGTTGTGCATGTCATGGAAATTACCGACGGTGTGGGTGTAGCATTCAATTTATTGCTCGTGCAACTTGAACCGTCAGTAATGGTGTAGTGTCCACTAGGTACTAAGTCAAGGAACAACAAGTAATGGTATGTAATGATGCTCATGCACAATCAACATATATGAATATAAACATGCGGCTATAATATCCTATCTAGCCCTGAAGCATAATGACATACGGGCGATTTCCCCGTAGATGTTAAATCTACTCACTGGTGATCTCGAGCTAAGTAAATCCGACCACCTACTTCCCTTTCTTCGCAGCGTCCGAAGTCCTCGCCTGCGATCCTATTAACACAAAACACAATAACGCGTATATTTAACAAACTACGTAAAAACAACGAACACAACGCCAATTTAACGAATCGGTTCCCTCAAGCTACAAAAGGGTTCGCTTAGTAGCTAACGTGTGTGTCGACATCACCAAAACAGACCCACAACAAAAAGATACCCGAAACACTGAAACTGCGTCGGATCGATCGTAACACGTGTTGTCAAAACACTAAAAACTAGTTAATTGATCCCAGATTTTACATACTGTCAATAACAGAAATTCTAGCAGTACTAAACAACATAAAATTACTGCAGACAGCTACCAACAAAAACTCAACTCCCCAGTCCACTGTACGGCCGAGCTCGCCGGAAAAACACCTCATGTCGCCGGCCAAACGAGGTCAGGTGGGGTTCGTGTTTCAGGTGAACACTTGGTGTCTCTAAGACTACCCTATTACACTGCTAGTTTCTCTAGTAAACATTCGGGTTGATAGCAGATTACAAACATCCTAAAACGACACTAAATATACGATATGTGCACAAAACGATCTCTTTATCGTTCTAAACTGAAACTAATTAGCAACAAAACAAAAATAAACTCCTAATTAACAGTTTAGAGTCATTGCCTATCCAAACTTGCTCAAAACCCTAGCTTTCCTTGCTCTAAGTGATCCTAGTGGCTTGATCTTGGCTTGTGAAGGGTTAAGCGCACTTTAGTGGAGATTTTATTTGGTTCAGTGAGGATTGTGCTAGGGTTTTAGTTGAGGGAGTGAGGGTCATGAAATGAGGTGAAGAAAAATGAAGAGGAAAAAACGATAAGTGAATGAGAGTTGAGAATGAGGGTGAGGGTGTATGTGTGAGTGAGGGTGAGGGAATGGGGGTGTGAGTTTAACATGAGCCATGCCTCCCTCTTCTCTCTCCTCATTTAATGCATGGCATGCTTGACATGCCTCATGATTCCCATGCCACCATCTCTCTCTCTCTCTTGCTCAAGTCAACATATTTTCAAAAACCCTTTATTTTATTTCGAAAACTAATTAATTAACTAATTACATAATACATAATGAAATGTGGTTAAGGTGCTATTGCTACTTAAGCATTGTTTAACACCTAATTAACCCTTGGTCAACATGCACATGTGTGTGCAAGCCCGAAATAAATATTAATAAAACATTAATTAATTTTTAGAAAATAATAGAAAACTATTTTGGTAAACTTTTTATTAAAAATCTGCATTTTCGCTTAACTAACAATAATCGCATTCTAAGGTGTTTCAATCTTCCCCATTTAAAGAAATTCGTCCCCAAATTTAAAAATTTTACTATGCGTACCATCAAAGAGATGAGAGAATTTCTTCCGCATCTCGCTCTCGGCCTCCCAAATGACCTCTTCACTATTTGGTCTACGCCTGTGAACCTTCACAGATGGCAAGACCTTTGACCGAAGTTTCTTCACCT
This sequence comes from Agapanthus africanus, assembly GCA_030015575.1. Lineage (NCBI taxonomy): Eukaryota > Viridiplantae > Streptophyta > Magnoliopsida > Asparagales > Amaryllidaceae > Agapanthus > Agapanthus africanus. The sequence goes on along the minus strand of JASDDO010000029.1, from coordinate 159,303,840 downwards.
GCCGATCCAATATCACTACTGGCTACTCGGTGAATGAAAGATCGTGCTCTAGCTGAACGGTCTGGTGCTGAATCATGTGAGAAGGGTCATGAAGGTATTTGCGAAGCATCGTCACATGGAATACGGGGTGAACATCCGGAAAACTAGGTGGAAATGCCAAAGGATAGGCAACGGTACCAACTCGCTCAAGGATCTCGAAAGGACCTAAAAATCTGGGACATAGCTTGCCTCTCTTCCCAAATCTAATCACGCCTTTCGTCGGAGAAATCCATAGGAATACATGATCCCCCACTGCAAACTCGAGCCTGCGATGACGACGGTCGGCAAAAGACTTCTGTCTGCACTGGGATGCTCTCATCCTATCCTGAATCAACTGAATTTTCTCCGTAGTCTCTTGAACTAGCCGGGGTCCCAAAATCCTGCTCTCGCTGAATTTGGTCCAACAGACTGGCGATCGACACTTTCTACCATACAAATCCCCAAAGGGAGCCATCTGAATCGTCTCCTGATAACTGTTATTGTAGGAGAACTTTATCAACGGAAAGTGATGATCCTAAATGCCACCAAAATCAAGCACGCACGCACGAAGCATATCCTCCATAGTCTGTACAGTCCGCTTTGACTGACCATCGGTCTGCGGATAGAAAGCGAAGCTAAAACTCAAACGGGTACCCAAGGCTTCCTAAAGCTTCTGCCAAAGACGGCTAATGAACTTGGTGCCCCTATCGGATACAATGCAAGTGGGAACGCCGTGCAAATGCATAATCTCATCAATGTACAACTGAGCATAACCGAAATTGGTCTTCACTGGAAGGAAGTGAGTCTCTTTCGTCAACCGGTCAACAATCACCCAAATGGAGTCATACCCTCGACTAGACCTGGGTAGACCTACTACAACGAAGTTCAGGGACATCTGCTCCCATTTCGACTCCGGAATGGGTAAAGGATGCGACTCTCCTGGGGTCTCTGATGCTTAGCCTTAACTTGCTGACAAGTCAGGCACCTCGAAACAAAATCTGAAACATCACACTTTATCACTGCCCACCAGTAGATATCTCTCAAGTCATGGTACATCTTGGTAGAACCTGGGTGAACACCAAAAGCTGACTGATGTGCCTGCTCTAGGATCTCGCATCTCAACCCATCGATATCAGGTACACACAAACAAGTCCCAAAACGTAGCACACCCTGGTCATCAATCAAGAACTTCGAATCTCTACCCTGCCGAACATGCTCACGAATCTCATACAAACGGGTATCGGCAGGCTGTGCCTCATGAATCGATTAAGTAGAAGTGGACGGGCGCGGACATGAGCAAGCTGTCCCCTAGTCGAAGTGAACTCAAACTGTACTCTGATGTTGCACAATATCTGCCAATCTGTAGAAGACTGTATCCGAACCGCGCTCAACTGGGACAAACTAACACCGGGCCTGCGACTCAAAGTATCGGCTACCACATTCATCTTGCCCGGGTGATAAAGGATCTCACAATCATAATCCTTCACAAGCTCCATCCAACGGCGCTGTGTCAAATTCAGATCCCGCTGCTGGAAGATGTATTTTAAGCTCTGGTGGTCCGTATAAATCCGACACGTCTCCCCGTACAACTAGTGTCTCCAAATCATAACCGTAAAGACCGTCGCGGCCATCTCAAGATCATTAGTGGGATAATTCTGCTCGTGCTTCTTCAACTGCCGGGAACCATAAGCGATAACTCTATCATGCTGCATCAATACACAACCGAGCCCCACTAGAGAAGCATCACAGTAAACGACAAAGCCGCCCGATCTAGAAGGCAAAGATAAAACTGGTGCAGTCGTAAAGCGAGTCTTCAACTGTTGAAAACTCTGCTCTCATGCCTCGGTCTAAAGAAAAGGAACTCCCTTCCTGGTCTGTCCGGTTAGCAGTGCAGCGATACTCGAGAAGTCCTGCACGAAACGGCGGTAATAACAGGCTAAGTCCAAAAAGCTGCGGACCTCGATCATCGATACAGGTCTTGGCCAAAACTGTACGGCCTCGATCTTCCTCGAGTCCATACGAATACCGTCTCCCATAACCACATGATGAAGGAAGTCAACACTATCAATCCAGAAGGCACACTTCAAGAATTTAGCAAACAGCTGGTTCTCTCTCAATGTCTACAAAGTAATTCTCAAGTGCTGCTCATGCTCCTCACGACTCTTGGAATAAACCAGAATGTCATCAATAAACCCAATAATAAACTGGTCGAGGAACGGCCTGAAAATCCGGTTCATCAAATCCATGAACGTTGCTGGGGCATTGGTGAGTCCGAACGACATCACCAACAACTCATAATGACCATAGCGCGTACGAAAAGTAGTCTTTGAAACGTCATCATTCCGAACCCGCAACTTATGATAACTTGATCTCAAATCAATCTTGGAAAAATGCCCCGCACCCTGGAGCTGATCAAACAAATCGTCAATGCGAGGTAAAGGATACCTATTCCGCACCGTCACTCGGTTCAATTGACGATAATCAATGCACAACCTCAAACTGTTGTCCTTCTTCTTAACGAACAGAACAAGAGCTCCCCAAGGCGAAACACTCTGACGTACAAGTCCCCTATCAAGCAACTCTTGCAGCTGACCCTTAAGCTCCATAAGCTCCACCGGGGCCATTCGTTACGGTGGTATAGAAATAGACCCCGTGTCGGGGATCAGATCAATGCAAAACTCAATCTCACTCTCTAGCGGCAATCTAAGTAACTTATCGGGAAACTCTCACACGATAGGAACCCTGTCCAAAGAATCTAATGTGGATCCAGTATCACGAATGAAAGCTAAGAATCCCCGACATCCTCTCCCCAAAAGCCGACTAGCGCAAAGGGCTGAAGTCAAACTGTGAGGGACGGCACCACGGTCCCCCTGCACAACAAGAACTAACTCGCCTGGAAAAGAAAACTTGACTGTCCTCTCGCGGCAGTCCACAAACGCGTAGCAAGTAGCTAACCAGTCCATGCCTAGGAGAACGTCGAAATTCAACATCTCAAGAAGGATCAAGTCGACGGATGAATCTCTATCACCAATATGGATGGCACTTGACCGAAACACGTATCGCGTAACAAACAAATCTCCAATAGTAGTGGTCACAAGAAGCGGCTGATCTAGCAAACACGGCTCTCGGCCTAACCTAAGTACGAAGTGTGTAGAAACATACGAGCGCGTAGATCCCGGATCAAACAATACGTGTGCATCAAAGGAAAATACTGAAAGACTACCTGAAAGCACTGCATTGGACGCCTGCGCGTCCTGATGAGCCAAAGCAAATACTTGTGCCTGCCCTCTACCTGCAACTGGCTATCCTCCGCCTCTGCCACCCCGTCCTCTCTGAACAAACCCTCCATGACTATGACCTCTCTGAGCATAAGTCTGACGCGGAGCAACAACAGGCGAAAGAGGCAACGCTCTCTGAGGTGGAGAAGGTGGTAAGGTAACATGCGATACGGCTTCCTCGTCCTCACGTGGCTCAGTACAATCTCAAACACGATGATAAAAACTCCCGCACCGGAAACATCCAGACGATGACTGCTGACCCTCCTGGGGGTAAGAGCTAAACAACCGGCCTTGTCCCAAGCCTCTGCTACCTGAACGAAATCTGTCATGGCGTCTAAACATATGTCTTCGTGCTGATATACCAGTACGAACCCTCTATGGTTCCGGAACGACCGACGTCTCGGAAAGACGCTCCTCAACTGATAGGGCTGCATCCACTGCTACTGCATATGTATCGTAATGCTGTGCGCTGATGGCGAGGAACAACTGGGTAAGAAGGCCTCGTAATAACCTCTTGATCCGCATCTCCTCAGTGTCCACCAAATACGGAGCATACACAAATAGCTCAGTAAACTGCACAGCGCACTCTGCCACTGTCATACCCGGAGTCTGGCGTAACGACACGAAACTGCGCGCTCGAGCATCTCTGACGATCAGCGGAAGAAAACGGGCAAGAAACACCGTCACGAACTCAGCCAAGGTCATAGGAGAAAGACCTGCGGCTCTGCCCTTCTCTAAAGACTCGCACCACTTCTGGGCAAAACCTTCCAGAAGAAAACTCATGAACTCTACCCATCTTGTGTCGGAGCATCTCAGCGAACGACATATCCTTGCCATCCGATCGATAATTGACTGCGAATCCTCCGCTGCATCAGTGCCGGTGAAAACCGGATGCTTTAGCCTCATGAACTCAGATAACAATACGGTGATAACCTCTGTAGCGGTAGGTACAACTGCCTGAATAGTAGGTACTACCGCGGTCCCCGTAACAGGTGGACAACCTCCTGTCGCTGTGCTCTACTGGCCTCCATTAACGATCCCATCATCTGGCGCAAATCCTGCATACCGGCCTCTAGCATAGTAATACGATCAAGCGAAGGTGGATGAATATGCTCCTGAACAACGGGCATACCGCCCTGGTCAGTCCTCGTCTCAGACGAGCCAACTCTGACAACGGCTCTCGCGGCCGCTCTCTGTGCCCTCATAGTCTTCGGCGGCATAATGGCTGGATATGAAAACAGGATTCGATAAGAACACGGAAATTGAATCGCAAGGATCTATATAATCATGGAAGGAATTTCAACCAACAAGTCCAAAGGTTACTTAGGTGGAGTACCGTGTCATAAGTATGCCGCAGAACATACACACGCTAGGTCACTCTGCTTAAGCTACCTACTCCATCATACCAAGGTCATCCTACACTCCGAAAGGTAAAACCGAGCGCTCTAATACCAACTTTGTCACGATCCAAAATTTGGCACGTAACCGGCTCTTAAACAACGTAACGTCTACATGCGTAACGCAATTTAAGTAAGCCGAAAACACGGAAATCCAAACCATCAAAAGTAGTAAGTGATAAAATCATTGTAAAAAACATTTGGAAAATTCAAGTAAAAATCTTTAAACTTAAATTTATTTTCTAAAAAAATTCGGCAGCACCTCCTTTGTAAAAACTAGCCACGAAGCGGGTACAAACATAAGATATAAGTAAAAGAACATATGAAATAAATAAAGCATCCCCAAACGGGAGCAAATCACGCCCAAAGGTGGAAACAACCACCACAAGCATATATAGGACTCCGTAGCGAAGAAATAAGCAGTATAAGTGAAAAACAACATAAAGAGATAAAACTGCATAATAAAAGTCGTCTCACACGAGCTCGACACCCAAAGTCACAAAACATATAACATCGTCCTCACAACTCGTCTCTAAGTCAATACATGAAATGGTAGATGGAGAGTACTAGATACAATAAGAGATATACAATGTACATAAAATCAAATAACCGCAACCCACCTACAGCAAAACGGCTCACAGCCAACCGTAGCGATATCCGCGGCAAAAAGATACAATAAGAAGGAACCCTGCCATGACTACTCTGAGGGTCAACCTACAAAACACTGTGGCACAACGGAGGTGAGTTGCCAACTCGTGAGTAGTAATTAATATCGTACTGATAATCGCAGGTATGCATTTACTGCGATACTCTATCACATGCAATCTGATAGCATCAATATAGTAATATAGATATGTAACAATCATGAAAAGTACATTATCAGGTACTACAAATACATGAAGCAATGCATATCAATGAATGCTGAGTATGGGATAAAACATATCATCATCACGAATCGTCATCGTGGAAAAACCCCGTGTCCATCAACGATACCCCAAATCCCAATACTTCGGGCACTGTCACTCTGATCGGCCCTCATATCCTATAAATCTCATAGAACCTGAGTGCCCAACATCGGCGCTCGAAAACATCATGAAATTCTCGGGTCCAACATTGACACGCAAATCCACATATATCGGGATCCGTCCGTCCGGATCGGCCCACGGGCTCCGTCAGTCCGGATCGACTCATATCCATCTCTCGACACCGGTCGATATCCTCCGGATAACTGCCAGGTCCAACCAATCACCGGTTGGTAGTAGTCCCTCTGCCAGGCTCATCGTCTACTGTGCGACATCCCTTTTTTGCCCCGAGGTACCATACCGGGTCCACCATGAACCCGCAAATGGATCATCCAGCTCCTCAAATCAGGTTTCTATCACACGTCTCAGAACCGAGAAATCGCATGCTGGACGCACTGAAATATCATATCAAGAGAAACCGGGTTTTCAAAACAATGCATAATTTCTTGAAATAATACGACGGTTCTCAAATCCAGAAATCATATGAAATCCGTATCTCAATGCGTAAATCCATAAAATATGATATATAAAACATAAAACAGTAATATGAGCATATCAAGGGAAAACCTCTCTTTTAAATGAATCATGTTTTTAAATGTATCATGCGGTTCCCAATTTCTCCAAAATCAAATCCAACATCTTATAACGATGTACATGTAGCTATAGCAAGTATGGGTGTATACATGTAAGTATGTATGCACGATGTATCTCATATGCGCAATAGAACAATAATCCATGTGTCAATATCAATAACAATACAATACTGTATATGTGTAAAGGTTGTGCGTGTAATGGAAATTACCGACGGTGTGAGTGTAGCATACAATTTAGTGCTCGTGCAACATGAACAGTCAGAAATGGTGCGGTGTCCACTATGTATTAAGTCAACGCACAACAAGTAATGGTTTGTAATGATGCTAATGCACAATCAACATATATGAATATAAACATGCGGCTATAATATCCTATCAAGCCATGGCGCATAACGCCATACGGGCGATTTCCCCGTAGATGTCAAATCTACTCACCGGTGATCTCGAGCTAAGTAAATCCAACCTCCTGCTTCCCTTTCTTCGCAGCGTCCGAAGTCCCCGCCTGCGATCCTATTAACACAAAACACAATAACACGTAGATTTAACAAACTACGTAAAAACAACGAACACAACGACAATTTAACGAATCGGTTCCCTCAAGTAACAAAAGGGTTCGCTTAGCGACTAACGTGTGTGTCGACATCACCAAAACAGACCGACGATAGCAAGATACTCGAAACACTAAAACTACATCGGATCGATCGTAACGCGCGTCGTTGAATCAGTAAAAACTAGCTAATCGATCCCAGATTTTACATACTGTCACTAACTGAAAATCTAGCATTACCAAACAACCTAAAATAACTGCAGACAGCTACCCACAAAAACTCAACTCCCCAGTCTACTGTACGGCCGAGCTCGACGGAAAAACACTTCATGTCGCTGGCCAAACGAGGTCAGGTGGGGTTCGTGCTTCAGGTGAACACTTAGGATCTATAACACTACACTACTAAACTGCTAGTTTCTCCAGTAACTGTAAGTCCGTGTTGCCCATCCCGGTGCTTACGGGAGGCGGAAAACATAATAAAAATCGGATTTTTAATGACTTAGGCAACATGGACTATGCTTGTGAGGATCTTTGCTAAACTAAAACTAGCTAAAGTAAACTAACAACTAACAAAGTTGTAGAAAGGTTATACCTTTGGTCTTTAGTCCTTCTCTTCTTGCTCCTAGGTATGGTAGAAAAGGATCACCTTGCTTGTCTTCTCCCGTCAAAGAAGGATCCACCCGAAAGCCACCACCTTTAGCTTCAACTCCAAGCTAGGAGTAACTAGAGTGCAAGAAATGCTAAGACTTGAACCCTAGAAGTGAGTAGAGAAGATCAAGAGAGGGTTTTTCTCAAGCTATTTGTTTCTCAACACATGAGAGGGAGAGAGCTTGAGGGAGAGGATGAGCAAGAGAGAGAAAAGATATGATAGAATGAGAAAAATAGTGAGCCATTCTCACTAATATGTGAGGATAATTCTAATTAGATAATTAGCTTGAAAATTGTCATGATAAATCATGAATTGACCATTATCATTTCATTTTTGCAAAGATCAAAGAGCATCTTCCAAATGAAATGATTATGGTCAAGTTGTCAACAACAACCATGCACAATAATTAAGCTAATTATCAATTAACAATAATCCACACAAAATCAATAGGGTTAATAAAATGACAAAGGCCATTAACCCTAAACAAGGTCCTCTCCCCCAATCTCAAGCAACTGTGCATACGCACCCGCATTCGTGATCCGAGGAACACGAACACAATGAGAAAAACCAATCTCAAAACATATACTAGGATCCGGCTTAAACCAAAGCCCGCTAGTATAAACTGTCCGGACAGCAAACGTGCACAAGTGCGCGGATGCGAACGAACCCTGTCGCAAAACCATGCGACCTCTACTCGTTTTGCCTAAAGGCGAATAGCTCTCTGTGTGGGACTCTAAAGACTCGACACTACGCTGGCAGTGGGTTTAACCACAGACCGCAAGCGGCACTAGCTGTACGTAACGGTCCCCAGGTAGATGTCGATAAGAAGACTGACGAGGTGAACCCCATCTGCACTCCTACTGAGCCTGTATGTGACAGTCTCCGTACAGTCCGGTCTGTTCGTCTGATACATCGCATGGCGGGCCTAGGGGGGCGGTGAACGTCAGTCCCCTAATAGCGGTACAAGTCGTGTCGGAGTGTAGCCCAGAACACCCTGAGATAACACTGGAAACCTACCAGTATATCTCGCTTGCCCTGGCCAGGGACTACTCGTGTAATGGCTCTCCTAGACACAGCGCGATGTCAACCCCCAATACCGGGAGAGACGAATCCTGTCTAACCGTCACTGCCTCCAAGTGCTTCGGGACTGCACCCAAAAACTACCTGTTTGCACAGCTCCTTTGAGCCGTGGTAGGGTAGTAATCAAAGTGCAGTGGGAACACACTCGAGGCGAAGTGACAGTGTCAAGTCAGCGGACTAAGCTGTACTCATGTCACCTGGGAACTGATAACTGACGATAGGTATATTACCAACCAACAGTTCCCGACGAGTCCTGTCCAGTGTACTCGTAACCTAACGAGCACCCGCACACTATCCCAAGTACGACGTACTAACGGCTGTGGGACAGACCGTCTCCCACACTGGGATGAGAAGCGCATACGCTAGTCTACTCCGGAGTATCGATGCCCTGTCTCGATAGTCCAACGACCAGGGACCTGTATAAGGATGTGCTTATAGATTACCCAGCTCCCACGTGTGCGAGCGCCATCACAACGCTGGTAATCAAGCAAAGATCCTAAGGGCTCTACTAATATGTATACCAGCAATATGCTAAAAGAAACACATGCACATATTAAAGCAGAGACAAACCAAGTAGCATACTACCATTTCGAGCAAGATTGTATATACAACTGTGAATATCCCAAGCTTCCATTAAGTAATATACAAGCTAGTATGATACAGTAATGGCCTCTAGGGCATATACACTAACAATCTCCCACTTGCACTAAGGCCATGTACTGGCGTATCGAAGACCTATCATCTCGATCAGCCGCTCGAACTGAGTCTGGGGCAAGGCCTTGGTGAATGGATCTGCTGTGTTATCCTCTGATGCAACTCTCCGGACCTCGATCTCCTGGCGATCCACGATCTCCCTGATCAGGTGATACCGCCTTAAGATGTGTCTGGATTTCTGATGGGACCTGGGTTCCTTCGCTAAAGCTATAGCCCCGTTGTTGTCGCAATACAGAGGTATTGGGTCAACAATGGACGGAACCACCTGAAGTTCCTTCAAGAACTTCCTCATCCAGACAGCTTCTTTTGCGGCATCAGATGCAGCGATGTATTCCGCTTCCATAGTCGAGTCAGCAACGGTTTCCTGTTTGGAGCTCTTCCAACACACCGCCCCTCCATTGAGGGTAAAGACAAAACCCGACATGGACTTGGAATCATCCTTGTCACTCTGGAAGCTGGAGTCAGCAAAGGCCTCAACCTGCAGGTCTTTTCCGCCATACACCAAGAACATCTCCTTAGTCCTTCTCAGGTACTTGAGAATGTTCTTTACTGCTATCCAATGTTTCTCCCCTGGGTTTGACTGATACCTGCTTACCACACTCAGTGCATAAGCCACATCTGGTCTGGTACATAACATCGCATACATTATAGAGCCTACCGCAGAAGCGTAGGGTATAATAGACATGCGATCCCTCTCCAAATCAGTCTTGGGAGACATCTCTTTGGAGAGGGTGATCCCGTGACAAGCCGGTAGATTACCGCGCTTGGAATCTTCCATACTGAATCTCTTCAGTATGGTGTCGATGTACCTGGACTGCGAGAGTCCTAATATCCTCTTGGATCTGTCACGGTAGATCCGGATACCCAGAATGTAGGAGGCATCACCCAGGTCTTTCATGGAGAACCTGTGTGACAAGAACCCCGTGACAGATTGTAGCATAGGAATGTCATTTCCTATTAAGAGAATGTCATCCACGTATAACACGAGGAATACTACAGTTCTCGCTACAAATCTACAATAGATGCATGGTTCATCTGGATTTTTGATAAAGCCAAATTCTTTGACCGTCTCATCAAAACAGATGTTCCAACTCCACGATGCCTGCTTGAGTCCATAAATGGACTTGAGCAACTTGCACACCTTTCCGCTGCTCCCACCCTGAATGAAACCCTCTGGCTGGTCCATATAGACACACTCCTCTAAATGACCATTTAGAAAAGCTGTCTTTACGTCCATCTGCCAAATCTCATAATCGTGGAAAGCAGCGATGGCAAGAAGGATCCGAATGGATTTCAGCATAGCTACTGGAGAAAAGGTTTCGTCATAGTCCAAACCAGGTCGCTGACGAAAACCCTTTGCTACCAGTCTAGCTTTATAGGTCTCAACCTGTCCATCTACACCAATCTTCCTTTTGAAGATCCACTTGCATCCTACGGGTTTTACCCCGTCTGGAGCAATGTCCAACGTCCATACTTTGTTGGTGTACATGGACTCCATCTCGGTCCGCATTGCATCCAGCTATTTTACCGAGTCGACGCTCTGAATGGCTTGCTGGAAGCTAGTAGGCTCATCACAATCCAGGATGCAGTCTTCTCTATCCCCGTCAATGAGAAAACCGTAGTATCTCTCGGGCGGATGAGACTGCCTACTACACTTGCGGAGTGGCATAGGAATGTCCTGTTCTTTTGAACCTTCTGGTTCCACTAAACTTTCAGTAGTAGTTTGTGGTTCTGGAATTTCTTCCAGTTCTATTGCGCTCCCACTTATTTCTTTTTCTATGAACTGATGTTCTAGAAAGTGGGCATTGCGAGAAACAAGGACTTTTTGTTCCTCTGCGTAATAGAAAAGATACCCCCTGGAGTTCTTTGGGTATCCCACAAACTTGCACAGTACTGAGCGTGCCTCGAGCTTGTCCACATGCTGCTTTTTGACATAAGCTGGACATCCCCAAATCTTCAAGTATTGAAGATAGGGTTTCTTCCCACTCCATAACTCATATGGTGTGGTAGGCACAGTCTTAGTGGGAACACGGTTCAAAAGATATGCAGCTGTTTCTAGCGCATATCCCCAGAAAGATCGCGGTAACTCAGCATTACTCATCATGGACCGTACCATATCCAATAGGGTTCGGTTCCGTCTCTCCGATACACCGTTATGTTGCGGGGTGTATGGAGGAGTAAGCTGAGAGAGAATTCCATTCTCTTTTAAGTAATTCAGGAATTCGGCACTTAAGTATTCTCCTCCTCGATCCGATCTTAGGATCTTGATACTTTTGCCGGTCTGTTTTTCTACTTCATTCTTATATTCCTGGAACTTATCAAAAGCTTCGGATTTATGCTTTATTAAGAAGACATGTCCGAATCTTGAGAAATCATCCGTAAAAGTTATGAAGTAAGAAAAACCGCTTCGCGCATGTGTAGACATTGGACCGCACACGTCGCTGTGTACGAGTCCCAAGAGCTCGCTCGCTCTTTCTCCGTGTCCAGAAAACGGAGCCTTTGTCATCTTTCCTTTGAGACAGGATTGACAAGTTGCATACGATTGATATTCGAACGAATCTAAATATCCTTCAGTATGTAACTTAGTCAATCTTCTCTCGTTGATGTGACCCAGTCTACAATGCCATAAGAAAGTTTTATTAATATCTGGAGACTTTCTTTTATGTGTATTCTGGATATTGAAAACCTGTGGTTGGTTTAAAACGTAAATACCGTTGTTTAATGTACCTGACCCAATCAAAACTTGATTAAGGTGAATGTTCACTACATTACTTACAAATGCAAATTCATAACCTTCTTTAGATAATAAAGATACAGAAATGATATTACAGGTTGCATTTGGTACATAATAACAACTACGCAAAACCAAAAAGTGTCCATCTGATAATCCCAGGTGATAGTCCCCCACGGCCTCTGCATCCATGCTAGCACCGTTCGCAACTCTGAGGGTCATGTCACCTGCCTTCAAAACTCTACGCTTTCTCAACGCCTGCAAAGAATAACAGATATGAGATCCTGATCCGGTATCCAATACCCAGGATGTAGAGTTTATTGATAGACAGTTTTCAATAACATACACACCTGAAGCTGAAGCTGCAACTCGCTTCAAATCCTGTGTTCTGGCTTTCCAAGCCTTGCAATCTTGTTTCCAGTGGCCACTTTTGTGACAATAGAAGCATTCTTCCTTCCCCACCAGCTTCCCCGCTACCTTTGTTGCTTTACCCTTTCCCTTCGTATCCACTTTACCGACACCGCCTCTTGGTTTGGCGGGGGCTTTCTTCTTCTTGCCCTTGGCTTTCGCCCTGGACCTAGAAGAGGAAGATCCTCCTACAAACAAAGTGGATGTCTCCCTACCCTTCTGTAGGGTGCCCTCAGCAGTCCTCAACATGTTCAGAAGCTCGGCAAGTTCAACCTCCTTTCCTTGCATGTTGAAGTTAAGAATGAACTGGGCGTAAGTGGAAGGAAGGGACTGGAGAATCAGATCAGTATAGAGTTCATTCTCCAACGTGGTCCCAAGGTCCGCGAGCTCCTCTATGTAGCCGATCATCTTAAGCACGTGGTCCGCTACCGATGATCCGACGGCCAACCTTGCCGAAAAGAGCTTCTTCGACACTTCGTATCTTGCGATACGAGACTGCTCTCCATACAGTTCTTTTGTATGGAGAAATATGGACTCTAGGTCCATATTCTCGTGCCTCCTCTGATGGTCGTTGTCCATCGAGGCTAATACGAGGCATTTGGCCCTCGCGCAATCTATCTCCCATGTCTTACGGATTTCTACATCCGCGACGCTGGAGGTGGGACCTGGGACAGGGGGAGCTTTGGTGGTAAGTATATACCCCAGCTTGTCATAAGTGATAGCCATCTTGACATTCCTGAGCCAATCTTTGTAGTTTGGCCCTGTCAATATGTTTTTATCTAATAGTAACTTAAGTCCGGTCATCTTGAATGGTCGCTGCAATTAGGAGAGAGAAAAGAAACACTTTAGCATGATGCTCTTGCAAGTTTAGAGTGGTTTTTAGTTTGTCTAAACTGGATGGCTCCCACTGTCTCTCGAATCCCTTCTCAAACCATAAAGAAAAGGATTAGCCGGGATCATTCTCACCGTACAATACTTGCTTAACCGTTCAGCCAGGCCAGTGTCGGTACTTCGAGGGAAGTTTTCCAACGCTTTCGCGAAGTTCCTTAATTAAGTAACCTCTTTTCCCTGTGGGCGTAGCCCCGCTAACACCTTTCTAGGCACCTACTAGGTTTATAGCATTGATCGTTAAGTGAGAGTTTTCCCGAGGAGTAGCATATACTCACAGTAGGATCGGGATCCAAATATCATCGCGTGATAAAACCGAAGGAATCCTACCAGAATTATCACACTCCAAATGGTATGCAACGCTAGCAAGTTTCAGTACTTATGAAACTCCCGATGTGGATTTTTGCCCCATGCTCTTATGACCTTGGCGTGAGGTCAAAATGTCATAAGTCACATGTCAAGTTCTTCCCATCATTATCCTGGTTAATTTGAACCCACCCGTACCTACCCTTGACGTAGGCCAAAACGGCAGTACGACTGTCTCAAATCAACGCATTCTATCTATGCAACGGATAAATATCCGGCAGCTACCAATCACTATGCCTTGGCGTGAGGTCAAAATACATAGCTTGAATACTACCGAATATTTAACCGAAATGATGGAGGGCTACGGATGGTTTTGGCGAAACCGTGAACGTAGTGAACTTGATATAATCGATGGAACGAGATAGCTTTTAAAAGGAGTGGTTCAAGCTCCGCGTTTAAAAGTTTTAGTTTTGAAAAGAACCGAGTGGTTTTCAAAGTGTTCCAATCGACTTTTACTTGGTTTATTTCTTGCATTAGTTCTTTTAATGCGTCCCATCATTTAATCCTACCATTGCAGAAAACAACCAAAATATGACGTACGCTTATGCCATTCGCATTCGCCACGGGGCCCCGTCATCACCCGTTAGGTTACTTAACTAACGACAGAGCGGGGGCTGGGCTAGCGCGGCTGTAAAACATAAGCAACGCCTAAATAGTTATTATATATAAATATATAGCAATGATAGACATTACAGATCACAGATGAATACATTGGATATACTAGGAATCCGCAATGCGTTCGAGCCTGCAACGCAAAGCGGATTACACGGTCGCGGTGAATAGCCAATACCCCACCCAAGACCCCTACGGGTGCGGCAAACTACCCGCCAAGCACCCGAAGCGAAGCAACCTCCCTCACCACCGTGAGTAGGCCACTCGGCACTTCGAGTACCCGGTAGTTTGTGCACCCCCTCCATGGGTCTATCCTAGGAGCAAAAACAGTAAAAAGAATTATACAATGACGGCTACAACCCCGACCCGGTTGTGCGGCCATACAAAGAATATTATTACATCAATTTACATGTTACAAATGAATGAAAGAAAAACAACGCTCATCTCACATCCAACCCGGCTATTCACCCGCGACAATCCAATCCATTCATATCCACAAACCAATAACAATCACAGATCATGTATAACCCCGACTAATCGTCTTATAGCGATTAGCCGACGTTCAATACATGCAAGCATTACAGATATAACCGATGTAGTTAAAGCGTAGTGAAGTTCCGGAAAAATACGGATTTATAGGCCCGCAAAAGCAAATTTTAGTTCTGGAAAATCTGGGCATATAATATATATCCTAAAAATCCCAAAAACAATACAGAAAAACACTGCACGAAAAACGATGCAGTGAAGACATCAAACCGCGGCGCTTCCGCGGCACGAGCCTACCTCGTGCGGCGGAAGCGCGGCGCTTTGGATGATTCTCTGTCTCGTTTTTCGTGGGTGTTTTTAAAAAACCCTGAGATGAATTTACAAATATAAAGTTTTCTATTTTGAGCAGAAAAAATTTCAACAGAAACTAGGGTTTTTCAAAGTTCGGTTTTTGGATTTTTCGGTTTCGAAACTTCGCTACACTTTACTACCTAGCTAGTTTGAGTTTAGTTAGGCTCTGATACCACTGTAAGTCCGTGTTGCCCATCCCGGTGCTTACGGGAGGCGGAAAACATAATAAAAATCGGATTTTTAATGACTTAGGCAACATGGACTATGCTTGTGAGGATCTTTGCTAAACTAAAACTAGCTAAAGTAAACTAACAACTAACAAAGTTGTAGAAAGGTTATACCTTTGGTCTTTAGTCCTTCTCTTCTTGCTCCTAGGTATGGTAGAAAAGGATCACCTTGCTTGTCTTCTCCCGTCAAAGAAGGATCCACCCGAAAGCCACCACCTTTAGCTTCAACTCCAAGCTAGGAGTAACTAGAGTGCAAGAAATGCTAAGACTTGAACCCTAGAAGTGAGTAGAGAAGATCAAGAGAGGGTTTTTCTCAAGCTATTTGTTTCTCAACACATGAGAGGGAGAGAGCTTGAGGGAGAGGATGAGCAAGAGAGAGAAAAGATATGATAGAATGAGAAAAATAGTGAGCCATTCTCACTAATATGTGAGGATAATTCTAATTAGATAATTAGCTTGAAAATTGTCATGATAAATCATGAATTGACCATTATCATTTCATTTTTGCAAAGATCAAAGAGCATCTTCCAAATGAAATGATTATGGTCAAGTTGTCAACAACAACCATGCACAATAATTAAGCTAATTATCAATTAACAATAATCCACACAAAATCAATAGGGTTAATAAAATGACAAAGGCCATTAACCCTAAACAAGGTCCTCTCCCCCAATCTCAAGCAACTGTGCATACGCACCCGCATTCGTGATCCGAGGAACACGAACACAATGAGAAAAACCAATCTCAAAACATATACTAGGATCCGGCTTAAACCAAAGCCCGCTAGTATAAACTGTCCGGACAGCAAACGTGCACAAGTGCGCGGATGCGAACGAACCCTGTCGCAAAACCATGCGACCTCTACTCGTTTTGCCTAAAGGCGAATAGCTCTCTGTGTGGGACTCTAAAGACTCGACACTACGCTGGCAGTGGGTTTAACCACAGACCGCAAGCGGCACTAGCTGTACGTAACGGTCCCCAGGTAGATGTCGATAAGAAGACTGACGAGGTGAACCCCATCTGCACTCCTACTGAGCCTGTATGTGACAGTCTCCGTACAGTCCGGTCTGTTCGTCTGATACATCGCATGGCGGGCCTAGGGGGGCGGTGAACGTCAGTCCCCTAATAGCGGTACAAGTCGTGTCGGAGTGTAGCCCAGAACACCCTGAGATAACACTGGAAACCTACCAGTATATCTCGCTTGCCCTGGCCAGGGACTACTCGTGTAATGGCTCTCCTAGACACAGCGCGATGTCAACCCCCAATACCGGGAGAGACGAATCCTGTCTAACCGTCACTGCCTCCAAGTGCTTCGGGACTGCACCCAAAAACTACCTGTTTGCACAGCTCCTTTGAGCCGTGGTAGGGTAGTAATCAAAGTGCAGTGGGAACACACTCGAGGCGAAGTGACAGTGTCAAGTCAGCGGACTAAGCTGTACTCATGTCACCTGGGAACTGATAACTGACGATAGGTATATTACCAACCAACAGTTCCCGACGAGTCCTGTCCAGTGTACTCGTAACCTAACGAGCACCCGCACACTATCCCAAGTACGACGTACTAACGGCTGTGGGACAGACCGTCTCCCACACTGGGATGAGAAGCGCATACGCTAGTCTACTCCGGAGTATCGATGCCCTGTCTCGATAGTCCAACGACCAGGGACCTGTATAAGGATGTGCTTATAGATTACCCAGCTCCCACGTGTGCGAGCGCCATCACAACGCTGGTAATCAAGCAAAGATCCTAAGGGCTCTACTAATATGTATACCAGCAATATGCTAAAAGAAACACATGCACATATTAAAGCAGAGACAAACCAAGTAGCATACTACCATTTCGAGCAAGATTGTATATACAACTGTGAATATCCCAAGCTTCCATTAAGTAATATACAAGCTAGTATGATACAGTAATGGCCTCTAGGGCATATACACTAACAGTAACATTCGGGTTGATAGCAGATTACAGACATCCTAAAACGACACCAAAAATACGATATGTGCACTAAATGATCTCTTTATCGTTCTAAACTGAAACTAATTAGCAACACAACAATAATAAACTCCTAATTAATAGTTTAGATTCGTTATCTATCCAAACTTGCTAAAAACCCTAGCTTTCCATGCTCCAAGTGATGCTAGTGGCTTGATCTTGGCTTGTGAAGGGTTTAAGTGAAGTTTAGTGGAGATTTTTTTTGGTTTTGTGAGGATCGGGTTAGGGATTAAGTTGAGGGAGAGAGGGTGATGAAATGAGGTGAAGAAAAATGAAGAGTAGAAAATGATAAGTGAATGAGAGTTGCGATTGAGGGTGAGAGTGTATGTATGAGTGAAGGTGAGGGAATGAGGGTGTGAGTTTAACATGAGCCATGCCTCCCACTTCTCTCTCCACATTTAATGCATGGCATGCTTGCCATGCCTCATGATTCCTATGCCGCCTTCCCCCCCCCCCTCTCTCTCTTGCTCAAGTCAACATATTTTCAAAAACCCTTTATTTTATTTTGAAAACTAATTATTTAACTAATTAAATAATACATAATGAAATGAGGTTAGAGTGCCATGGCTACTAAAGCATGGTTTAACACCTAATTAACCCTTGGTTAACATGCACATGTGTGTTCAACCTCGAAATAAATATTAATAAAATATTAATTAATTTTTATAAAATATTAGAAAACTATTTTGGTAAACTTTTTATTAAAAACCCGCATTATCGTTTAATTAACACTAATCGCAATCTAAGGTGTTACAATAGCATACTATCATCTCGAGCAAAACTGTTCTACCTGTATAAGTCTTCCCTTAATTATCATAATCGCCTGCCTGCAATTACAATAATTGCCTTGAGGGCACTATATCCAACAATCTTCCACTTTCACTTAATGCGAATTATTGCGGTATCTTATGCCCACATCTCGTGTGCTACCGAATACCCAATTTCTTTACTAATCTGTTTTACAAACCGTGTTTATAAAACACATGTGTTCGAGAAATACTCTCAGTAAGTTGATCTCCTACAATGTTCCAAAGTCCTCTCTCTATATCTTAACTTCGTAGAAATCAACAATCTCCCGAACTAAGCAATACCCAGCCTTAAGAATTTTTCTGAATACTTGATGAGACCAAGTCCATAAATGAACAATTTTATCCAACAAACTTCTTAGGCCGTATCTTGAGTTGAGTCATAACCAGAATCCTACATTATGCCTACCTCAGTATCCCTATTGAAACTCTATCCAATATACTGCTCCTCAGAAGTGAGTAAACTCAAAATTTTGACAACATCTCTGTCATCCAGGTCACCTTAGAAGCCTGAACCGATAACCGCTTCATTGAGGAATTTGTCGTTACCGTATACCAAGAACATCCTCTTATGTTCTTAATTGCTCCCCTTTGATTCTCCAGAATTGGATTAATATATGCTTACTACCGCATGGGCATAAGCAACATCCGGTTTGGTATAATACATTGCATGATTGACTCAATTGCCTAAGCAAATGATATGTCATTCATGCCAGTCCCTCTGCTCATCAGTCAGAAAGACGTCTCTTCAAAGACGGTGACTCTATCACTTGCGGGTACACTACCACGCCTTGAGTAGTCCACTCTAAAGCACTTTTAGAATGGTGTCTAAGTAACCAGACTTGGACACTTCCCAAATATAGACCTAAAACCATAGATCTAGTGAACGGAATTCTTGATACCTTATCCAGATCCTATATGGAGAAATATATCTGACAACCAAAAATTGACCGATTGTAGTATAGGAACATCAATTCCTATCAGGAGTATGTCATCCAAATCCCAGGACAATACTCACTACACCCTTCTTACTAGATTCATCTCTTGTTTTGATGAAGTTAACCACCTTGTCCGTCACATTAAAACATATGATCCATCTCCTCTATACATACTTTTGTCTTTGAATAGACATAAGCAACCTGCACACCTTCCGCTGCTCCCACTGACTACGATATGTTGGATATGTATGTCCTAGAGGCCATTGTTGTATATATATAGTAGATACATGGACATATGTATATACATGTCAATCTTGCTCGATATGATAGTATGCTATTTGGTTTGTCTTTATCTTAACATGTGTATATGTTTTACTTGTTATTACGTATCATTAATACATGTTGATAAATCCCGTAGGATTATTACTTAACTACCAGTGAAATGAAAGCAATCATACATATAGGGGCTGAGTAGTCCAAAAGCATAGTCTTAAATGTCCCTAGTCGTGGGAGTATCGAGACTAGAAATCGATATTCCGGAGTAGACTGGTGTATACGTTTCTAGACCCCAACGAGGGACGATGGTTGGTCTAACGGCTATTGGTCTTTAGCACCTAAGGATGTATATAGGTGCTAACTGGGAGTGAGTACACTGGGTGGACTTGCCGAGAACTTCTAGGTATTACTATATCTATTGTCAAATAGCAGTTCTCAAGTGACATGAGTATAGTGAAGGTGTACGCTTGCACCGTGACGGGGTTTAAACAAGCATCACACATGCAATTTTAAAAATTCCGGGTGCTAACGAACACTAACCATGATCTTAACTAGAATATTAGGGTTTTACAATGTGATGATATGAAAACTAAGAGAAGGGAAAGAGGCTACAACCTTTGGAGACTGTGTCCTTCTCTTCAATTGATCCGAGTAGTAGTCCACATGACACCACTAGGCTCCACTTGAAGAATGAACAAGGTTCCTCTGATGATCTTCGTACCGAAGATGATCCACTCGAAGTCCGCAAATCCAAGCTACCTATTCACTAGACTCTTTAGTGAAGAAAACACACTACACTAGAGTGCTAATGAAGTGTAGGATGGTGAAGTAAGGGTTTTGTTTCCTCACTAGGGTTTCAAGCTCTATAGTTCACATCAGATGTGAGGGTTTTGAGCATGAAGTAGGAGGTGAAGAAAATGGAGAATGCTAGAACTCATCTAATGATCTCAAGAAGGAACTCAAGAAAAATAACTCAAGTGATGTTTCAAGTGTTGAATGGCAACCCCCTTGACCTCAGTTATTCAAGCATTGAATAAATTGCAATAAAAAATGGCAACCCTACTTGAATGGTGAGTCAAGAGAAATAAACAAATGAGAATGCCCATGCTTGCGCATTCCCCAAATATCTCCATATATTACACCTCATTTTCTATTTTCTAAAACCTAGAAAATCATGTCATGCTTCATTATATATATATATATATATCACATATATATATATATATATATATTATGAATAATAATTAGTGAGCTAATAATATCAGATAATACATAATTATATCAATTATAATATATATCAATTTATTAAATCAAAACTTGAATTAATAATTCGGTTATATCACATATAACCGACTAATGTCATTTATCTGTATATCACATTATCAAATCAATACTTGATTCGATAATCTTGTTATATCACATATAACCTAACCGATAACAAATAACTGCCAGATTATAATACGGTATAACATACTCGTATTTAATCAGGCCTACGCACATATCAGCATATGTGCCATACTTCGTTTCTCTTGAACCAGAAAACTTCTATGTGGGACTCTAAAGACTCGTCAATACGCTAGCTGTAGGTGATGATCAAATCAGTCACCCACAATCCATCCGCGTTACTAGCTGGACGTAACGGCTACCCAGGTATTGAGCGATTAGAAGATCAATAAGCAAGCTTGTCCAAACTCTAATGAAGCCTATAGTTAACACTTACCGTACAGTCCGGTCTCTTCGTCTGATATGTAGCACATCGAGCCTAGGGGTGGTATCGTCAAACCCCAATAACTTGATAAGTCATGCCGATGTATGGCTCATAACGGTATAAGAAACTACTGATAACACATGCCAGTAAATCTCATCAACAGCTCAGTCCAGGGACTTACTGTTATAGTCGATCGAGCATAGCGCAACATCATCTCCCTATACCGAGAGAAAAGAAACCTCACATATAGCTCATTGCCTCCATGTGACTCAGGACTGTACCCAAAATCCATCTGTTTTCATGACTCCTTTGAGCCGTGGTAGAGAGGAAATCAAAGCACAGTGGGAGCCATATAAGACTTTATGATGATCTCGGGTCTACAGACTACCCTGTACTAGTGTCACCACAGAACTGCTATTTGATGATAGGTATAATACCAACTAGGAGTTGTCGGCACGTCCTGTTCGGTGTACCCATTCTCTAATGAGCACCTATTTACAATCTTTGATGTCAAACACCAATGGATATGGGATCAACCATCGCCCCATACAGGGTCAAGAAACGTAAACACTAGTCTACTCTGGTGTATCGATACCCTGTCTCGATATACTCTCGACTAGGAACAATTGAAGCATGTGCTTGTGGACTACCAAGTCCCAGTACTATGATCCACATCATAGTTCGGGTTGTCAAGCTAACATCCTAAGGGCTTTATCAACATTTATATGAGAGACGGTATAATAATACCAGTGAACATGTTAAGATAAAAGAAACCAGATAGCATACAATCGTGTCGAGCAACAAAGTCCTCCATATATGTGTCTAAGCATCCAATATATCATACAATAATGGTCTCTAGGGCATACATATCACTAACAATCTCCCACATGCACTAAGGCCAGTTGTTGTAGTATCTCATACCTAATATCCCAAAGAGTCTCTCAATTAGCATCTGGGGGAGGGCCATGGTGAGTGGATCCGCTGTGTTATCCTCTATGTCAACTCTCCTGATCTCGATCTCTCGCAGAACAACTATCTCTCTGATCAGGTGATACCGCCTAAGAAAATGTCTGGATCACTGATGGGACTGGGTTTCCTAGGCCGAAGCCATAGCTCCATTGTTATCACAATACACGGATATTGGATGCTCAATAGTAGGAGCCAAACAAAGTTCATCTCATGAACTTGTTCATCCAATCATCCTCTTTGGCAGCATCGTTGGTAGTGAAGTATTCGGCCTTCATTATTGAGTCTGCTATGGTATTTATCTTGGAACTCGTCCAACATACTTTCTCACTACTGAGGGTGAAGATAAAACCCAAGACGCTCTTACTGTCGTCCTTATCACTCTGGAAGCTCGAATCGGTAAAGGACTCCTCCTGGAGTTCACCAATACCATACACCAAGAACATCTCTTTAGTCTTTCTTAAGTACTTAAGAATGTTCTTCACAGCTGTCCAGTATTTCTCTCCTGGATCTGATTGATACCTACTCACTACACTAATTAAGTAAGCTACATCTGGTCTGGTACATAATATCGCATACATGATTGACCAGACTGCCGAAGCATAGGGTATCCCTTGCATGCGAGCCATCTTCAAATCAGTCTTGGGAGACATCTCTTTGGAGAGAGTGATTCCTGAACAAGCGGGTACATTACCCCGCTTAGAATCTTCCATACTAAACCTCTTTAGTATGGTGTCTATGTACCTGGATTGGGACAATCCCAACATCCGTTTAGATCTATCTCTATAGATCATAATCCCTAAGATGTAGGAGGCATCACCAAGATCTTTCATAGAAAACATGTGTAATAAGAAGAGCTTGACCGAGTGTAGCAAAGGAACAACGTTTCCTATCAAGAGTATGCCATCCACATAGAATACGAAGAAGACAACCTTACTCTTTACTACCTTCCTATATATACATGGTTCATCTACATTTTTTCTGAAGTTAATCCCTTTGACAACTTCATCGCAACAGATGTTACAGCTCCGCGATGCCTGCTTTAATCCATAGATGAATTTAAGCAGCTTGCACACACTTCCTCTGCTCCTACTGTCTATGAAGCCCTCTGGCTTTGTTATGTACACGCTCTCTTCTAAATCATCATTTAGAAAAGCAGTCTTGATGTGGAACTGACAGATTTCATTGTCATGGTATGCAGCAATGACAGGTAGAACACTGATGGACTTAAGTATAGCCACTGGAGAAAAGGCTTCATCATAGTCGACACCAGGTCGTTGACGAAAACCTTTTGCTACAAGTCTAGTTTTGATAGTCTCAACTTTTCCATCTACACCAAATATCATCACATGATTCACTTGCTCCCGATGGGTTTTACCTCTTCAGGAGCAACATTCAAAGTCCATAAATTGTTGGTGTACAAGGATTCCATCTCAGATCACATAGCATCCAGCCATTTCACATAGTCTCCACCTGTGATGGCCTGCCCGAAACTAGTTGTGTCATCATCTTCCATGATGCAATCCTCGTTCACACCGTCTATGAGAAAACCATAGTATCTCTTAAGTGGATGAGGAACCCTACTAGATCTGCGGAGCGGTTTAGGTTCGTTGGGGACTATTGAATCCTCTGGTTCCATCAAATCGTCAGTTATAGTTTGTGTTGCTGGAATTCTTCCAGTTCTACCTCATTGCCACTGATTTCTTTTACAAAAAAAATTCCTTTTCTAAAAATGTGGCATGTCGAGAAACAAACACCTTTTGTTCCTCGGTGTGGTAGAAGATATACCGTCGCGAATGTTTGGGATATCCTACAAACTGGCGCAGAACTGACCTTGCCTTGAGCTTTTCCGGATTTTTGCTTTTTAATATAGGCCGGACAACCGCATATCTTATCTCATTTAAGAGATGGATTCTTCGCATTCCATATCTCATATGGAGTGGTAGGCAACGGATTTGGTCGGAACTCTATTCAATAGGTATGTAGCTGTCTCAAGTTCATAACCCTAAAAAAGAATAGGCAACTCAGCAGTACTCATTATACAGCGCGCCATATAAAATAGGGTGCGATTCCTCCACCTCGATATACCGTTGTACTGTAGTGTATACAGAGGAGTAAGCTGAGAGAGAATCCCATTCTCTTATAAGTATTCTCTGAATTTCGTGCTCAAGTATTCTCCTCCCCGTTCATATTGAAGGATATTAATACTTTTACCCTTCAGGTTCTCAACTTCGTACTTATGTTCCTTGAATTTCTCAAAAGATTCAGATTTGCGTTTCATTAGGAACACATGTCTAAATCTTGAGAGATCATCGGTGAATGTAATAAAGTATGAGGAACCATTTCTGGCATGTGTAGATATAGAACCACATACATCACTATGTATCTGTCCCAAGAGTTCAGTAGCTCTTTCTCTGTGTCCAGTAAACGGAGTTTTGGTCATTTTACCTTTGAGACATGACTGGCAAGTTTCATAAGATGTAAATTTGAACGGATTCAAATATTCATCCTTATGCATCTCAGCCAGTCTTGTCGCATTGATATGACCTAGTCTATGATACCACAAGAATGATTCGTTCATTTCTGAACCGTTCCTTTTGTATGTGTTCTTTATACTTAGAACCGTTTTCTAATTTAGAACGTATATAACGTTATACAACGTACCATACCTAATCAATACATGATTTAGGAAAACATTTATAATATTTTTGGTACGAAATAACAGTCGCTCAGAATCAATGTGTTACCTGTTGGTAACACTAGGTGATATTCGCCAACGGCTTTGGATGCCTCAAATTGCTCCATTCCCTACTGTTAGAGACTTATCACCCTTTCCCAGTTCTCTACCTATATTTAGCCCATGTAACAAATTACATACGTGGGATCCTTATCCAGTATCCAATACCAAGGATGTAGAGTTAACTGAGAAATAGTTCCTGGTAACGAACACACCCAAAGAAGATGCAGCAACATATTTATTCTTCGTTTGGATGGCGTGGGAATCCGGATATTCCCTTATTCCTTACTCAGACGTATGACAGTCATAAGATAGAGCGGAACCTAGAACAGAATAATAAGTGGATTCGGTAAATACATCCATATTATTATCTTGATTAAGGCATGCCATTGGTCGCTGCCAGGAGATAGAGAAGGATAATCACTTTGCATGTGCCCTTTGAAAAATTAGATTGGTTATTATTTTATCTAATCAGGATGGCTCCCACTGTTTTTATCAAATATTCTTTCAAACCCTAAAAGATAAGATAAGCCGAGATTAATTACACCTTACAAGTTCGCCATATTGGTACTCCGAGGTAGTCTCCCTATGCTTTCGCATGAAACTAATTAAATAACCTCCTTTTTGCTAGGGCATCACCCCGTTATCATCTTTCTTAGACACCTAATTGATCGGCTAATTGTAAATTGCAAAACTCTCCCAGGAGTAACTCTTACTCGCAGTAGGTATCGGAATCCAACTATCATATAGAAGGTATGTAATCTCATTGCAAATTTCAATACTTGAAATTCCCAATGTAGTTTTTACCCCTAGTGTCCTATGACCTGGACGCAGGCTAACAAACCATAGGGCGCTAGTCAAGTTCAACCCGTTCATTTCTTGATTGAATTAAACCCACCCGCACGACCCTTGATGCAAGCCAACAAAGTCGCACGACTATCCTAATCCAATCGCATTACATGCTGCAGATAAGCACTAATTATCTACCACATACTACGCCTTGACGCAGTCCAACGTACTACGAATACTAAATAGCACTTATCTGAAATGACGGAGGGCTACAATGATTTTAGGAAAATTATTAGCGTAATGAAATTGATATCATTGTAGAATCTAGTGATTTGAAAAGGAGTGGTTTAATCTCCGCTTTTACATCGAGTAGTTTTGAAAAACAAACCGAATAGCTTTTACTAGCTTTTGCTAAAGAGTCCACTTCCTGTGAAGGGATCTCGGCTCTTTCCTCATCGAATGAGTTGCGGGGTATTCATCAAGGAGTACTACTGTGTAAAGCAAGAACAATAGAAGCTATGATGATAAACCAAGTGGGTTGTAGCATTTGCTAGTTTTGATAAAGAGGTCACTCCTGGTGAAGGGATCGCGGCTCTTTCCTCATCGAATGAGGTGCTGGATATTCTTCAAGGAATATTACTATGCAAAGCAAGAACTAGAGCTACCTTTTTAAAAAACTTTTGATTCTACAACATCTTTAAGTTTCTTTTCTTTTCATTAATCTCATTAATAAAGTCCTATCATTTAATGTTTCCTAAACATCACAGAAAATGAAACGAAAATAGAACGTACGCTTATGCCATCTGCATTCGCCACGGGGCCCCGTCATGCACCGTTAGGTTACTTAACTAACGGCAGGGCGGCGGCTGGACTAGCGCGGGTGCAAAACATAAGTAACGTTTATTATATATCATATATATAAAGCATTCGTCTCATGCAGTTATATGATCACATCATAGAACCAAGCAGCAGAAGTCAAGATATGAAATATTGGATATAGTAGGAGGTCCGTGATTTAAATTCAACCAGCAATGTAAAACTCGGATTCCACGATCGTGATGAATAGCAAAACCAACATCCCATAGACCCCTACGAGAGTGGCAAGCAACCCTGCCAATTATAGAGTTAGGAGACATGTTCTTGACTCCTCGAGATTGTCTCCTACTAGACTCCAGAACCTGGTTACTTGTGCTCCCTGTCTTGGGTCTATCCTAATGCGGAAATGTAAATAATATACATAAATGGTGACATCATCCTCAACTTGGAAGTATCCCAATAAAATAATATTATATACAGATTTTACATGAATGAAAATGAAAAACTCTCATCTCACATAAAACCCCCGGCTATTCAATTACGACGTTCTAATAAAACATATTATAACAACACATAATATCACATATCATCAACGTAAGTAAATATACGTATCCCGAAAGTCGTTAACATATAGCAACGAGATTGGATACCCCACATATTACACTTAGGGTCGCAGAAAAGAAAATGAAAAACTACAATAATTAGAATCCGTATATCCTTAGGCATCATAAACCCGGAATATCTCATATTTCGGATTTCATGCCTAACCTATAAATCTTGTATTTTAGTCTTAAATTGAAAACACTTTTCAATTACTTTAGTCGGGTAATTCAAAAAGGTTCCCCACTACATTATCGAATACTCGTCGGGAACTTTAGCAGATGGACGCACCCTTGATACCATCGACGAATTGCGCTAAGGCGGAACACCGTAGACCGCAAGCACTCGAGTGGGTGCTTTTGGCAATGGGGTTGTCCTATAATTACTTGGTCAGGGCTATGGGGCATGGCTGTCTACTAGAGTTACCCGGCGAGTGTTCGCGTACTATACGCAATTGCGACGGAGTTTTGATCCGAATCAAAACTCCTTACCAACCGATTAACCGAGACTAAAAACATTAGATTTACAATATACTAACTAGTTTTCATAAATCTAATTATTCCGGATTCTAACAATTGTATCACATATCACCATGATCGATACAACGTTAAACTTTTCGATCGATTTAACAAACACCCACAAAAACCAGAGACCTCAACAACTTGAGAATCATCAAAAATACCTAGAAAGCGCATGATGCCAAAATGGAGGAGCACGAGAAAGATGAAACCACAAGCCTAATACATTGACATGGAACCGCGGCCAAACATGGGGTTTGGCCGCGCTTTTGCGAAGGTTTGTTGGACTTGGGTCCTCACATTTCTAGAGGCTCCATTAAAAACCCAGCACTATTTTCTGCATATTTTTAATCAAGAAAATTTCAACATTTGAAAAATTCGACAGAAACTACACAAAATTCGGGTTTCGAAAAACGATCGAACACTTTAACATCGTAAAGACCTTCCTTAACGTTCTAGCTTGGCTACGATACCTGGAAAGTCAGGCAGTCACCGCATCCAATGGGGTCATCGTGGCATCTACAGGTCGACATCCAATGCCTAGTAGCTCTGATACCATGAAGGTGTAGGCTTGCACCGTGACGGGGTTTAAACGGGCATCACACAAGCAATTTTAAAAATTTCAGGTGCTAACGAACACTAACCAAGATATTAACTAGAATATTAGTGTTTTACAATGTGATGATATGAAAACTAAGAGAAGGGAAAAAAGCTACAACCTTTGTAGACTATGTCCTTCTCTTCAAATGCTCTGGGATGTATTCAACACGACTCTACTAGGCTCCACTTGAAGAATGAACAAGGTTTCTCCAATGATGTACATGCCGAAGATGATCCACCCGAAGTCCGCCAATCCAAGTAACCTCTTCACTGAACTCTTTCGTGAAAGAAACACACTACAATAGAGTGCTAATGAAGTGTAAGATGGTGAAGTAGGGGTTTGTTTGTTCACTAAAGTTTCAAGCTCTATGGTTCAAATCACATGTGAGGGTTTAGAGCTTGAAGTATGAGGTGAAGAAAATGGAGAATGCTAGAACTCATCTCATGAGCTCAAGAAGGAGCTCAAGAAAAATAACTCAAGTGAAGTATTAAGTGTTGAATGGCTACCCTCTTAACCTCACTTATTCAAGCATGTATTAAATTGCAATAAGAAATTGGAACCATGCATGAATAGTGAGTCAAGAGTAATAAACAAATGATAAAACTCATGCTTGCCCATTCCACAAATATCTCCATATATTACACCTCATTTTCTATTTTCAAAAAAATAGAAAAATCATCCCATGCTTCATTATATATATATATATATATATCATATATATATATATATATTAATAATCTATATATTATGAAGAATAATTAGTAAGCTAATAATATTAGTTAATATATAATTATATCAAATATAATATATATCAAATAATTAAATCAACACATGATTTAATAATCCGGTTATAGGTCCCACACAGGGTTCGTTCTCATCCGCGCACTTGTGCGCGTTTGGTGTCCGGACAGTCATTACTAGCGGGCTCTGGTTTGAGCCAGATCCTATTATATGTTTTGGGGTTAGTTTTATCTCATTGTATTCGTGTTCCTCAGAACACGAATGCGGGTGTGTATGCACAGTTGACTGCGGCAGAGGAAGAGGATTCTCATTAGGGTTTTGGTACGGGTGTGTATGCACAGTTGACGGTTGTCTTTTACAAAACCCTAATGAATATGTGAAATATCAATTAATAATATTAATTAAAGGAAATTGGGTTATGGTTTGGATTGTTGACTTGTTGACCAAGGTTGACTTGTTGACCAAGGTTGAAAAGTTGACCAACATCATTTCAAGCAAATATGCTCTTTGATCTTTGCAAAACTCATTTATTATGAAATGATAATGGTCTTTTCAACATACCATCACCTTTTTCCTCTTTGATTAATTTTGTTAATTGATTAATTAACATATATTTGTTATGGTTGCAAAACTCATTTCATTCTCTCATATTCATTCTCTCTCATCATTTGCTCTTCCTCTTCCTCAAGCTCAAGGAAAATCCTTCTCATGAGTTGAGAACCATTTCCTTTGAGATAAATCACCAAAGCCACTCTCTACTCATCCTAAGGTTGAAGGTCTTGCAAACCTAATACTTTAGTTACCTCAAGTTCGAGGAAGGAGCTCAAGGTAGAGGCCCTGGGGTGGATCCATCTTCGGCAAGAGAAGGCGACGAGGTGAGAACTATCCGACCACCACAAGGAGTTGAAGAAGAAGGAGTTCAAGTTAAGGTATAACCCCCTAACCGAGTAGGTTTGTGAGTTGCTAGTGTGTAGTTTAGCTAAGATCCGGGTTTTATAGTCCATGTTACCCTTTCATGAAAAATTGTTTTTCACCATTTCCGCAACCCCGAAAGAACCGGGAGAGGTAACGTGGTCTTACAGTGGTATCAGAGCCTAGCTAAACACACCCTAGCATGTTAGCAAAGTATCTAGAATTTCGATCGGACAAAAAACCGCAAAACCCGTCAAAAATATCAACTTTCTGCCAATTTTTATTTCTGCTCAAAAAATAATAAATCATATACTAAAAATCGGCTCAGGGTTTTTAAAGAACAGACAAGAAAAACGATCTAGTGAGTTGATCAACCCACCGCGGATCCGCGGCATGAGCTTGCACATGCCGCGGATCCGCGGCCGAGTTGACTCGGTCGTGGGTCATTTTCCTTGCCGTGTTCTTATATTGGTGTTTTGTGATTTTTAGGATGGTTTGTTTCTGCCCAGAATTTCCAGAGAACAAATTTGTTTTTCGGGTAGTTACAAATCCGTATTTTGATCGAATTTCTGTAGACTTTGGCTATTGGGTTATATCTGTGATGTTATATATGTATTGAACGTCTGCTAATCGCTATAAGTCGATTAGTAGGGGTTATACATATATGTGTTCTGTAATGTTGAAGGTTTGTGTATATGAATTCGTTGGATTGTCACGGATGAATAGCCGGGGGGTTATGAGATGAGAGTTTTGTTTATCATTCAATTCATGTAATATGTAAATTGATGTAATATTATTTGTATGGCCGCACATCCGGGATGAGGTTGTAGCCGCCATTGTATAATTTCTTTTTACTGTTTTTTGCTCCTAGGATAGACCCAAGGAGGGGGTGCACAAACTACCGGGTATCTCGAAGTGCCGAGTGGCCTACTCACGTTGTTGAGGGAAGTTGCTTCGCTTCGGGTACTTGGCGGGTAGTTTGCCGCACCCGTAGGGGTTTAGGGTGGGGTATTGGCTACTCATCGCGACCGTGTAATCCATTTTTCGTTACAGGCTCGCACGAAGCGCGGATTCCTAGTATTTCCAATGTGTTCATCTGTGATCTGGAATGACTATCATTGCATCTGACGAATGTATATATCTATATATGATATCTATTTAGGCGTTGCTTATGTTTTTCATCCGCGCTAGTCCAGCCCCCGCTCTGTCGTTAGTTAAGTAACCTAACGGGTGATGACGGGACCCCGTGGCGAATGCGGATGGCATAAGCGTACGTCATATTTTCGTTGTTTTCTGCAATGGTAGGATTAAATGATGGGACACATTAAAATTAATGCAAGAAAATAAACCAAGTAAAGTCGTTGGAACACTTTTAAAACCACTCGGTTCTTTTCAAAAACCAACTTTTAAATGCGGAGCTTGAACCACTCCTTTTTAAAAGCAATCTCGTTCCATCGATTATATCAAGTTCACTACGTTCACGGTTTCGCCAAAACCATTCGTAGCCCTCCGTTATTTCATATGGATAGTCAATAGTATTCAAGCTGTGTTTGTTGGCCAAAGTCAAGGCACAGTGTTTGGTAGCTATTGGGTGTTCATATGCTGCATAGATAGATGCGTTGGTTTGGGACAGTCGTACTTCCTTGTTGGCCAAAGTCAAGGGTAGGTACGGGGGGTTCAAATTAACCTGGAGAATTGTTGGAGATAGTGCCCTCAGAGTCAATTATTAGGTCACAGGTACGTGATTGTAATGATTGAGGGAGGACCTATCCCGGTAGGACAGTCTTACTCGAGATGATAGTATGCTATCTGGTTTACCTTTATCATCGTGTACTGTTTTAGGTGACCTGACACGTCGCTATTACACGTTGATAGAGCCCCTAGGATTCTTGCTTGACCACCAGCAGTATGAGGGCGATCATATAAGTGGGAGCTGGGGGGTCTATAAGCTTATCCTTAAAAGGTCCCTAGTCGTGGGAGTTTCGAGACTGGGCATCGATACTCCATTAGTAGACTAGTGTATACAGTCGAGATCCCGACGAGGGGCGGTGGCCGGTCTCACAAGCCACTGGTGTCAGTTGGATCACCTAAGATGTATACAGGTGCTCATTGGGTTATGAGTACACCGGACAGGACTCGCCGGGAACATGCTAGTTGGTCATATACCAGACGTCAGATGGCAGTTCCCTGGTGACATGTGTGCAGGTTAGTTCATCGACCTGGGGATCGTCATTTGTCTCGTGTGAGTTCCCACTGTACTTTGATTACTACCCTACCACGGCTCAAAGGAGTCGTGCAAACAGGTTTTAGTTGGGTACAGTCCCGAGCCACATGGAGGCAGTGAGCGTATCTTCAGGGGTTCGTCTCTCCCGGTATTGGGGGTGAGGTCGTGCTGTGTCTAGGAGAGCCATTACACAAAGTCCTTGGCCAAGGCAAAGAGATTTACTGGTAGGTATTCCAGTAGTATCTCAGGGTGTTCTGGGCTACACTCCGACACGACTTGTACCGCTTTTGGGGGTCTGACTTTTACCAACCCCCTAGGCCCGCCATGCGATGCTCATAGACGAACGGACCGGACTGCACGGATATTGTCACTGACAGGCTCAGTTGGGTGTCGGGGTGAGCTTCCTCATCGACGTCCCATTTGGTCAGTACCTGGTAGCCCGTCACGTATTGGCTTATACCTCTGACGTGCTAGTGGTTAAATCCACAACCAAGGTGTTGACGAGTCTTTAGAGTCGCCCACATTCAGTTACTCAGCTTTCGGGCGAAAGGTTGTAGAGGCCGTATGGAGATATGGCAGGGTCCGATCAGATACGTGCGGTATTGCACGGATCAGGATCGGACAGTCTGTACTATAGGCCGTATGGTGATATGGCAGGGTTCGATCAGATACGTGCGGTATTGCACAGATCAGGATCGAACGGATATTACTAGCCGGCTTTGGTATAAGCCGGATCCTAGTATAGTACAGTGTAGATTTTGTCTCATTGCATTTGTATTTCGGTCGGAATACAAATGCGGGTGTGTATGCACAGTATCGGGGTTTTCCTGTAATTTATTACGGGACCAGTTTTCTGGAGTTGCCAGTTTGCTTTCCGTTTCGGCCAATTTCTATTGTTCCGTTCATTGGCCGAAGATTGGTGGAGGAAGGTTTATTTGCATTGTTGCAAATAGGCTTTTTGTGGAGGGGGTCTTTGCTTATTGTAGCATCATGATGGTTTTCATGATATGCACCATTCCTTGACCTTGATTTCTTCATGATGGCATGACTTTTTGAGTCATCATGGTTCATGATGGTTGGACTTCATGAGTTGATGGTTGTGTGGAGTGTTGGCTTAGTTTTGTGATCATATTCTTTCATGATGCCCTCTTGCATCATTGCTTCCACCCACCCCTTGACCTTGCTCTCTCTCTCTCTCTCCAATCACACATGAAGGGGGGGGGCCGGCCATTCCTTGGAGGCAAGGGGATTGATTTTCATTTGATGTGTGGAGAAAAATATGATACATTCCTTCTTGAGTATGCTCCATTTTTCTCACCTCTCTCCAAGCTCTCTTTTCCTTCACCAATGGCAATTCCACAAACCCCAAAAATGAGACTTGCTCACTACATATTCTACAACGAACCTTGGGCACGTCGAGTAGCCGGCTTCGTGCCCGAGTTGCCTCGGCATTGAGGTGGGAGCCCGTAAACGCAGAAGGCGATGTGGTGCACTTCCGGCGACGAGGATGAGACGGACGGAGATCCCGCGAGGAGATCGGATTGGAGATGAAGACCGGAGGACTTGGATCGTATGGTATATATCTCTAACCCATCTTGTTAAGTAGCTTAGACTAGTTAATGGTTCGATCCGGGTTATAGTGCGCGGTGGTGCCGGTTTGCTAAGTCCGCAAAATTTAAGTTATTCACCGCTTCCGCATTCCGGCGTCGGATTGACGGCCGGGGCGCCGCCGTGCACTTACAGTGGTATCAGAGCCTCGCCATTAACTTCGTCTAGCTTCGTTTGATGTGTTTTTCAGTTCCGATCGACCAAAATTCCGAAAACCCAATTTATGTTCACATCAGTTTTCTGTTAAGATTTTTTGGAGTCCAAAAATTTTTCAGGTGACAGAAAAGTGATCTACCAAAAAATATAAGAGTTCTGTAAAAATTCGACGATGTAAAGCTACAGTGTGAGCGCGGAACCGCCGCGGAAACCCCATACATGCCGCCCTTCCGCGGCGCACTGTGCACGTCACATCACCAAATTTTTACAGATGCCTTCTGGGTTTATTTCAGGGGTTTTGGAATATTAAAATTGGGCCAATTATTTCTGTGAGTGCTACAGTATTAGTTTGGGGCCCACTTGTTAATTTTTGGTCAATCGGAAAATCTTAAACACATTTTTCACAGTATTTACATTATATCTGCGACCGTGAATGTCACTCGATCGGTAAATCCGGTCTAACTGCTATAGCCCGGTTAGACGGATTTGCGAACGTGACTTTCACGTTGATGTTCTATGTATTTGCTGTGATGTTGCGGATCGGTCGTGGGGGATAGCCTGGATGCAATGCTAGTACAGTTTTGTTGTATTATGTACATTTGATATTGCGGGGCGAGCGTCCGACATGTGGACTGCCGTCACTGCCTGTTTGTATTTTTATTTTGGGGCACGGCCTGGTTGCGGTCGATGTACCCGGTGTATGTATATTTTACTTTCTGTACTAGGATACCCCGCGGAGGGGTGCACGGATAGCCGGGTTCTGGAGGGCAACAAGCCCGCATCTCATGGCATTGAGACGGAGGGGGGCTTCACTCTAGGATTGGTGGGCTATTCGCCGCACTCGTAGGGGGTACAGGTTGACCCAGGAGGGGTGCCCAAGTTGCCGGATTCCGTGAAGTGCTGGGTGGTCCATTCACGGCGCTGAAGGGGGCTGCCTCGCTTCAGGTTTTGGCGGGTGACTTGCCGCGCCCGTAGGGGTCTAGGATTTCATTGCACAGGCTATCCACACGACCAGGGGAACGTCGGGTTTCAGCGGCTCTGTGAAACCCGGGGATCCCAGATATCTGTATTGTTTCTGTGATGCTGTACATTTATGTGATGTTGCATTTTATTCACGCCTTGAGCGAATACTATATATTGGTATATATATTAGTAGATGTAGTATATGTTTTGCATCCGCGCTAGTCCAGTCCCCGCTCTGTCGTTAGTAAGCTAACCTAACGGGTAATGACGGGACCCAGTGGCGAATGCGGATGGCATATACGTACATCAGTATATTTTCGTTCTTTGTGGTGTGATCAATTGATGGGACTGCGTTGATTCGGATCAATGCAAGTTAAAAACAAACCTTATCTGATGTTGTTGGAACATTTTTCAAAAAGCTGCTATTGCAAGGACGTTCACTTTTGTTTTGCATTGTGGTATTCATTTGGAATATCCTGCTCCTCAGTCGACGAGGCAAGGGCCGAGATCCCTTCACCGGGAGTGACCCCTTGGACAAAAGTTTGCGTCAGGGCATTAACTTCACTATAGCCGATTACTTTTGCTTTGCACCGTGGTATTCAGTTGGAATATCCTGCACCCCATTCTACGGGGAAAGAGCCGAGATCCCTTCACCGGGAGTGACCTCTTTAGCGAAGGTTTTCGTCACTATATTTTCAAAAAGCTATCCGTTCCTTCAACGATATCAAGTTCATTACGTTAAAGGTTTTCGCCAGAAACCATTCGTAGCCCTCCGTCGTTTCATATGGGTAGTCAATAGTATTCAAGCTGTGTTTGTTGGCCAAAGTCAAGGCATAGTGTTTGGTAGCTGTTGGTTATTCATATGCAGCATAGATAGATGCGTTGGTTTGGAACAGTCGTACTGCCTTGTTGGCCAAAGTCAAGGGTATGTACGGGTGGATTCAAAACAACCTGGAGAATGACGGGTAGAACTTGACATGTGACTTATTATTTGTTGGCCAAAGTCAAGGTCATAAGAGCATGGGGCAGAAATCTCATCGGGAGTTTCAAAAGTACTGAAACTTGCCAGATATGCGCATACCTTCTGGAGTGTGATGGCGTGAGCGGATTCCGTCACGTTATCATGCAATGATAGTTGGATCCCGATTCCCACTGATGAGTTAGTTTACTCCTCGGGTGACCCCGACTAATTCTTCTTTCAGGTTTGGAGGAGAATTTGAGGTACAGTGGGAGGATTCCAGATTAGATAAATTGTCACCATTCTGATCTAGGTTAGAGTGCACGCTGAGTGTTTCTTTTCTCTCTCTCTTTGGCAGCGACCATTGACCCGACCCTAAGACTTTGACTCAGTGACCAAGTTGACCGAACCTTCTTAAACACCGGCTTTTGGATTGTCAGAGTTGCAGACCTCATTGCCACTCCTACTTTTACCCTTTTTCTCCAGGACACCCCGTATTACTACGAACGTCCACTTCCATTGGACAAAACCATCGTATGGTTAGATACGAACTCGAAAGAATATATTCGAGGATGGTTTCCGGTTCTGGAGAAAACGGATGGGATTATTCAGTTGTCTTTTCCTTTTACCCTCTCTCAGGTTACGAGTACTCCTTGGTTTAGGGGTAGTACACCTATTACGCAAATTGGATTGTCTTCTTCCAAACCTTAGGCTGGTGCCGACCGGTAGGGAATGAAGAAAACCAATTAGCATAACGATGGTGTGCAGAAGGTATTAAGTTCAGACAAAGCAAGGGATTAGTAAGAGGGCAAAGTAAATTGCAACAGATATTCACGACCAAACCAAATATTTCATTACCACTCCCACATCACCTTTGTATTTCTCCAGGACACTCCGTATCACTACGAAGATCCACAGTTTATTTGGATACTCCATCGTATGGTTATATACGAACTCGAATGGAACTTGTTCCAGTTCGGGGATGGATTCTGGTTCAGGAGAAATAGGAATAAGGTTTATTCGGTTGTCTTTTATCTTCACCCTCTCTCTCATTGCGAGTGTTCCTAGGATGCGGACAGTACACCCATTATGCTTATTGGATAGTCTTCTTCCAAACCATAGGCTGGTGCCGAACGGTAGGGAAGGAAGAAAACCATTTGGCCTAAAAGGGTGTGCAGAAGGTAAAGACTAAAGACATATGAAGGGATTTGGAGAGGTGGCAAAGAACTATACGGTTACAGTCGTGAATCTGGAAGAGGCATTACTAGGAATACCAGAATACCCCATCGGAACATTTCAATGTTTCAGTTTCACTGTGTAATGTTAAAGGAAAACTGATTTCCCGATTAGATACTTACTCCAGGGTATGTATTTACCAGGTACGATTCTCACATCTGTATGGTTTTACAGATGATGAGTGGGAGTAAGTTGTTGGGAATTGGGTGATTATCCTCATTATATCGGGATTCGTTGTAATCGGTGATATTTGAGGAAATCACCTGGGCTGTTTGCCGGTCGGCAAATATTTGGTTTTGAATATCCACTGTTATGCACCAATTTCAAATTGATATATCTGTACGTCTATTTTCATAGAGTGAGATATACCTTTCTGAAATTATGTCTACGACATTTACCTATATCAGTGGATGGTTAGGTAAGGAGCATTAAACAGCGGTGTAATTCTTCTTAACCATAAGTACAGTTTTCAACCTACGACACACAGTGAATGAGTTATCAGACTCAAGGGACTTATACAGAGTATTGTATGTTGTCCAGTGTCCATTAGGACAGAGGGGTTGGTCCTCATACTATATTCGGTTTACTTATGACTTCTCTAGTTTTTAGACAAGTGTTTCGTGGAAACACAGGGTCCGAATTTTGAGAAGTTATAGGTATTTGAATAGAGTAGAGAACCAGGTGTAGCAAGTATCGGGATTCTTCAAATAGATCGAAGATGTAGATACTTGTGTATGGTATTCAGTTGATAGTAATGATAAAG
This sequence comes from Agapanthus africanus, assembly GCA_030015575.1. Classification (NCBI taxonomy): domain Eukaryota; kingdom Viridiplantae; phylum Streptophyta; class Magnoliopsida; order Asparagales; family Amaryllidaceae; genus Agapanthus; species Agapanthus africanus. The sequence continues at coordinate 159,266,161 of JASDDO010000029.1, read as the reverse complement.
AGATCTTGCTTCTCTTTCAGGTTACTCATAATTGGAAGTATTCCTAAGATTGAGTAACGCTGATCGGCCTCCTTCCATTTAGTTGACATGCGCTGGGGACAGCTGCATGATTTGAATCTGGTTCAATTAAATCAGTGCCTCTGTTTCTATATTGGATATAGAACAGTTCATATCTTAACGATGTTAAGGTACGGGGAGTTGTCCGGTTTATGATTAAAACCAGACACTGGACAACTCAAGGCACGTTTCTGTAATGGCTGTTTGTGGGTTGACCCAGGCTATGACGCGGGTTGACTTTCTACCATCTGGAAGATCAATAGCAATATTGTTCTTGACTCGCCACAGTTTTAAATTAAAAATGGATTTTTTTTCAGGAAAACAGTAGTGGGAGTATGGTAGAACTGGAAGTGATTCCAGAACCACAAACGATTACTGAAGATTTGATAAGGAACCTTAAGATTCAATCTGAATTGACATTCCATTGGCCACTCCGCAGATAAGGTGGGTAACTTCAGGCACCCGAGAGGTACTACGGTAGCCTCAAGGACGGTGACAGGGAAGTTCTTGTTTACCCACAATTACCATTGCTGTTGTTCCAGGCTGCGAGACCCGGCGGGAGGATGAGTATAGCGTCATTCTAAACTAGTTTTAGAAGTGCACGTCTATATGACTCTGCCAGAGGGTTGTCGTAGTCAGTGGGAGCAGCGGAAGCATTGGTGGACAGGTAGCTTATGTCTATTTACAGACTGAAGCACCAGTAGCGGAGATAGATCATCTATTTCTGACGTGACAGTCATGGGTTAATCTTCATCAGAATAGGGGATGGATCTGTTGAGAAGGTAGTAGGGTGTGATATCCTGGTATTTGGATGACATACACAAAGTAGGAAAGGAAACTCCTATACTACGATCGGTTATACTTTGGTCGTCACACAGTGGTTTCTCCACATGGACTTGGACATTATATCTGACATACTGGTTACTAGATCTATGGTCTTAGATCTAGATTTGGGTGGTTTCCCAATCAGGGTACTTGACAGCATTCTAAGAGTATTTAGGATGGACGACTCCTGGCACGGTAGTGTACCTGCAGGTAACGGAGTCACCCTCTCTAAAGGTGTCTTACAGACTAAAGGGGAGAGGGATGTGCATGATTGGCAGATCACTTGCTTAGGCAATTGAGTCAATCATGAGATGTCAAGTACCACACCAGATATTGTTCTTGCACTAGATGCAATAAGATGACATTAATCCAATCCTGGAGAAACAGTCGGAAGCAGTTTTAGAACATAAGTGGATGTTCTAGGGATATGATAACGACAGCCTCATTCGGGAAACAGTTATCATTCCAGGCTTCCAAGGTGACATGGACGACAAGGAGGTTGTCAGAGCTATAGTTTTCCTTCTGATGAGGGGCAGTATTTTGGACAGGTGGTCCAAGGCAATACTGAGGGTGGCATGGCGCAGGATACTGATTAAGTTCAGTTGACGATACAGTCTAAGAAGTTTGGATTTGGAGTTCATTTATGAGCTATGTCCCATCAGACATCCAGACACATTCTAAGACAGGTATTGCTCATTTCGGGAGATGGGTTTCTCCGCGAACTTGAGATATAGAGAGACATGGAAAGAGACAACAAGGCGGATCCACTCACTGAGGCTGTTCCTCGAACGCAATAGTTTCGCAAACGAGCTTTGTGAGACTGACTAGTAGAGGAGTTGGGTGTTCGGTATCACACGGGCTGTGAGTATGCGACATCGCAATAATTAGCCTTGAGTGCAAGTGGGAGATTGTTGGAGATAGTGCCCTCAGAGTCAATTATTAGGTCACAGGTACGTGATTGTAATGATTGAGGGAGGACCTATCCCGGTAGGACAGTCTTACTCGAGATGATAGTATGCTATCTGGTTTACCTTTATCATCGTGTACTGTTTTAGGTGACCTGACACGTCGCTATTACACGTTGATAGAGCCCCTAGGATTCTTGCTTGACCACCAGCAGTATGAGGGCGATCATATAAGTGGGAGCTGGGGGGTCTATAAGCTTATCCTTAAAAGGTCCCTAGTCGTGGGAGTTTCGAGACTGGGCATCGATACTCCATTAGTAGACTAGTGTATACAGTCGAGACCCCGACGAGGGGCGGTGGCCGGTCTCACAAGCCACTGGTGTCAGTTGGATCACCTAAGATGTATACAGGTGCTCATTGGGTTATGAGTACACCGGACAGGACTCGCCGGGAACATGCTAGTTGGTCATATACCAGACGTCAGATGGCAGTTCCCTGGTGACATGTGTGCAGGTTAGTTCATCGACCTGGGGATCGTCATTTGTCTCGTGTGAGTTCCCACTGTACTTTGATTACTACCCTACCACGGCTCAAAGGAGTCGTGCAAACAGGTTTTAGTTGGGTACAGTCCCGAGCCACATGGAGGCAGTGAGCGTATCTTCAGGGGTTCGTCTCTCCCGGTATTGGGGGTGAGGTCGTGCTGTGTCTAGGAGAGCCATTACACAAAGTCCTTGGCCAAGGCAAGGAGATTTACTGGTAGGTATTCCAGTAGTATCTCAGGGTGTTCTGGGCTACACTCCGACACGACTTGTACCGCTTTTGGGGGTCTGACTTTTACCAACCCCCTAGGCCCGCCATGCGATGCTCATAGACGAACGGACCGGACTGCACGGATATTGTCACTGACAGGCTCAGTTGGGTGTCGGGGTGAGCTTCCTCATCGACGTCCCATTTGGTCAGTACCTGGTAGCCCGTCACGTATTGGCTTATACCTCTGACGTGCTAGTGGTTAAATCCACAACCAAGGTGTTGACGAGTCTTTAGAGTCCCCCACATTCAGTTACTCAGCTTTCAGGCGAAAGGTTGTAGAGGCCGTATGGAGATATGGCAGGGTCCGATCAGATACGTGCGGTGTTGCACGGATCAGGATCGGACAGTCTGTACTATAGGCCGTATGGTGATATGGCAGGGTTCGATCAGATACGTGCGGTATTGCACAGATCAGGATCGAACGGATATTACTAGCCGGCTTTGGTATAAGCCGGATCCTAGTATAGTACAGTGTAGATTTTGTCTCATTGCATTTGTATTTCGGTCGGAATACAAATGCGGGTGTGTATGCACAGTATCGGGGTTTTCCTGTAATTTATTACGGGACCAGTTTTCTGGAGTTGCCAGTTTGCTTTCCGTTTCGGCCAATTTCTATTGTTCCGTTCATTGGCCGAAGATTGGTGGAGGAGGGTTTATTTGCATTGTTGCAAATAGGCTTTTTGTGGAGGGGGTCTTTGCTTATTGTAGCATCATGATGGTTTTCATGATATGCACCATTCCTTGACCTTGATTTCTTCATGATGGCATGACTTTTTGAGTCATCATGGTTCATGATGGTTGGACTTCATGAGTTGATGGTTGTGTGGAGTGTTGGCTTAGTTTTGTGATCATATTCTTTCATGATGCCCTCTTGCATCATTGCTTCCACCCACCCCTTGACCTTGCTCTCTCTCTCTCTCTCCAATCACACATGAAGGGGGGGGGCGGCCATTCCTTGGAGGCAAGGGGATTGATTTTCATTTGATGTGTGGAGAAAAATATGATACATTCCTTCTTGAGTATGCTCCATTTTTCTCACCTCTCTCCAAGCTCTCTTTTCCTTCACCAATGGCAATTCCACAAACCCCAAAAATGAGACTTGCTCACTACATATTCTACAACGAACCTTGGGCACGTCGAGTAGCCGGCTTCGTGCCCGAGTTGCCTCGGCATTGAGGTGGGAGCCCGTAAACGCAGAAGGCGATGTGGTGCACTTCCGGCGACGAGGATGAGACGGACGGAGATCCCGCGAGGAGATCGGATTGGAGATGAAGACCGGAGGACTTGGATCGTATGGTATATATCTCTAACCCATCTTGTTAAGTAGCTTAGACTAGTTAATGGTTCGATCCGGGTTATAGTGCGCGGTGGTGCCGGTTTGCTAAGTCCGCAAAATTTAAGTTATTCACCGCTTCCGCATTCCGGCGTCGGATTGACGGCCGGGGCGCCGCCGTGCACTTACAAGAATGACGGGTAGAACTTGACATGTGACTTATGATTTGTTGGCCAAAGTCAAGGTCAAAAGAGCATGGGGAAAAAATCCACATCGGGAGTTTCTAAAGAAACTGAAACTTGCTATCGCTGCATACCATTTGGAGTGTGATGATTCTGGTAGGATTCCTTCAGTTTTGTCACGCGATGATATTTGGATCCCGATCCTACTGTGAGTATATGCTGCTCCTCGGGAAATTTCTCACTTAACGATCAATGCTATAAACTTAGTAGGTGTCTAGAAAGGAGTTAGCGGGGCTACGCCCCCAGGGAAAAGAGGTTATTTAATTAAGGAACTTCGCGAAAGCGTTGGAAAACTTCCCTCGAAGTACCGACACTGGCCTGGCTGAACGGTTAAGCAAGTATTGTATGGTGAGATTGATCCCGACTAATTCATCCTTTATGGTTTGTGGAGGGATTCGAGAGACAGTGGGAGCCATCCTGTTTAGACAAACTAAAAACCACTATAAACTTGCAAGAGCATAATGCTAAAGTGTTTCTTCTATCTCTCCTAAATGTAGCGACCAATCGACATGACCGGACTTAAGTTATTACTAGATAAAAATATACTGGCAGGGCCAAACTACAAAGATTGGCTCAGGAATGTCAAAATGGCAATCACTTACGACAAGTTGGGGTATCTCCTTACCACCAAAGCTGCCCCTGTCCCACGTCCCACCTCCAGCGTCACGGATAAAGAAACCCATAAGACATGGGAGATCGACTGCGCGAAGGCCAAGTGCCTCGTGCTTGCCTCTATGGACAATGAACATCAAAGGAGGCATGAGAATATGGACCTGGAATCCATATTTCTTCATACAAAAGAACTGTATGGATTGCAATCCCGTATCGCCAGATACAAAGTCTCGAAAAAGTTGTTTTTGACGAGATTGGCCATCGGATCATCAGTAGCGGAACACGTGCTTAAGATGATTGACTTCATTGAAGAGCTCGCGGACCTTGGGACCACGTTAGAGAACGAGCTCTATTCGGACTTGATTCTCCAGTCCCTTCCTTCCACTTACGCCCAGTTTATCCTGAACATCAACTTGCAAGGAAAAGAAGTTGAACTTCCGGATCTCCTCAACATGTTGAGGAGTGCAGAGGGCACCCTACAGAAAGGTAGGGAAACATCCACTTTGTTTGTAGAAGGATCTTCATCTTCTAAGTCCAAGGCGAAAGCGAAGGGAAAGAAGAAGAAAGCCCCCGCCAAACCAAGGGGCGGTGTTACTAAAGTGGATAAGAAGGGAAAGTCAAAGGCAAAAATGGTAGTGGGAAAGCTTGTGGGAAAGGAAGAATGCTTTTGCTGTCACAAGAGTGGACATTGGAAAAGGGATTGCAGGGCTTGGAAGGCCAGAAACCAGGATCCGAAGCAAGTTGCGGCTTCGGCTTCAGGTGTGTATGTTATTGAAAACTGTCTATCAATAAACTCTACATCCTGGGTATTGGATACCGGATCAGGATCTCGTATCTGTAATTCTTTGCAGGCACTAAGAAGGCGTAGGGTTTTGAAAGCAGGTGATATGACCCTCAGAGTTGCAAATGGAGCTGGCATGGATGCTGAGTCCGTGGGGGACTATCACTTGGGATTGTCAGATGGGCATGTTTTGGTTTTGCGTGATTGTTATTTTGTACCCAATGCAACTTGTAATATCATATCTGTATCTTTATTATCTAAAGAAGGTTATGAATTTGCATTTGTAAGCAATGTTGTAAACATTCACCTTAATCAAGTTTTGATTGGGTCAGGTACATTAAGCAATGGTATATACGTATTAAACCAACCACAGATTTTCAATGTCCAGAATACACACAAAAGAAATCTCCAGAAATCAATCATGCTTTCTTATGGCAATGTAGATTGGGTCACATCAATGAGAGAAGATTGACGAAGTTACATATAGAAGGATATTTGGATCCGTTCGAATATCAATCATATGCAACATGTCAATCTTGTCTCAAAGGAAAGATGATAAAGACTCCGTTCACTGGACACGAAGTAAGAGCGAGCGAGCTCTTGGGGCTCGTATACAGCGATGTGTGCGGTCCAATGTCTACACATGCGCGAAGTGGTTATTCTTACTTCATTACTTTTACGGATGACTTTTCAAAGTACGGATATGTCTTCTTAATGAAACATAAATCTGAAGCCTTTGAAAAGTTCCAGGAATACAAGAATGAAGTAGAAAAACAAACAGGCAAAAGTATCAAGACACTGAGATCTGATCGAGGTGGTCAATACTTAAGTGCCGAGTTCCTGGATTACATAAAAGAGATTGGAATTCTCTCTCAGCTTACTCCTCCATACACTCCGCAACATAACGGTGTATCGGAGAGACGGAACCGAACCCTATTGGATATGCTACGTTCCATGATGAGTAACGCTGAGTTGCCGCGAACATTCTGGGGATATGCGCTAGAATCAGCTGCATACCTTTTGAACCGAGTTCCAACTAAGACTGTGCCTACTACACCATATCAGATGTGGTGTGGGAAGAAACCCTATCTTAAGCACATTAAGACATAGGGATGTCCAGCTTTTGTCAAAAAGCAGCATGCGGACAAGCTCGAGGCACGCTCAGTACAATGCAAGTTTGTGGGATATCCAAAGAACTCCAAGGGATATTTCTTCTTTTGCGAAGAGGAACAAAAGGTTTTTGTTTCTCGTCATGCCCACTTATTAGAAACTGAATTTTTGGAAAATCAGATAAGTGGGAGCGCAATAGAGCTGGAAGAAATTCCAGAACCACGAGCTATTAATGAAAGCATAATAGAACCAGAGGTTTCTAAAGAACAGGACATTCGTACGCCGCTCCGCAGGAGTAGTAGGCAGTCGCATCCGCCCGAGAGATACTACGGTTTTCTCATAGACGGGGATAGAGAGGATTGCATCATTGATAGTGATGAGCCGACTAGCTTCCAGCAGGCCATTCAGAGCGTTGACTCGGTAAAATGGCTGGATGCAATGCGGACCGAAATGGGGTCCATGTACACGAACAAAGTATGGACTTTGGACGTTGCTCCAGATGGGGTAAAACCCGTAGGATGCTAATGGATCTTCAAGAGGAAGATTGGTGTAGATGGACAGGTTGAGACCAATAAGGCTAGACTTGTTGCAAGGGGTTTTCGTCAAAGACCTGGTTTGGACTATAACGAAACCTTTTCTCCAGTGGCTATGCTGAAATCCATTCGGATCCTTCTTGCCATTGCTGCCTTCCACGATTATGAGATTTGGCAGATGGACGTAAAGAGCGCTTTTCTAAATGGAAATTTAGAGGAGTGTGTCTATATGGACCAGCCAGAGGGTTTCATTCAGAGTGGGAGCAGCGGAAAGGTGTGCAAGTTGCTTAAGTCCATTTATGTACTAAAGCAGGCATCGCGGAGTTGGAACATCTGTTTTGATGAGACTGTCAAAGATTTTGGCTTTATCAAAAATCCAGATGAACCATGCATCTATAGTAGATTTGTAGCATGAACTGTCGTATTCCACGTTTTATACGTGGATGACATTCTCTTGATAGGAAATGACAATCCTATGCTACAATCTGTCAAAGGGTTCTTGTCACACAGGTTCTTCATGAAAGACCTGGGTGATGCCTCTTAAATTCTGGGGATCCGATCCATCGTGATAGATCCAAGTGGATATTAGGATTTTCGCAGTCCAGGTACATCGACACCATACTGAAAAGATTCAGTATGGAAGATTCCAAGCGCGGTAATCTACCGGCTTGTCGCAGGATCACCCTCTCCAAAGAGATGTCTCCCAAGACTGATTTGGAAAGGGGTCGCATGTCTATTATACCCTACGCTTCTGCGGTCGGCTTTATAATGTATGCGATGTTGTGTACCAGACCAGATGTAGCTTATGCACTGAGTGTGGTAAGCCGGTATCAGTCAAACCCTGGGGAGAAGCCCTGGATAGCGGTAAAGAACATTCTCAAGTACCTGAGAAGGACCAAGGAGATGTTCTTGGTATATGGCGGAAAAGACCTCCAGATCGAGGCCTTTGCTGACTCCAGCTTCCAAAGTGACAAGGATGATTCCAATTCCATGTCTGGTTTTGTCTTTACCCTCAATGGAGGGGCGGTGTGTTGGAAGAGTTCCGAACAGGAAACCGTTGCTGACTCGACGATGGAAGCGGAATATATCGCTGCATCTGATGCCGCAAAAGAAGTCTTCTGGATGAGGAATTTCATGAAAGAACTTCAGGTGGTTCCGTCCATTGTTGATCCAATACCTCTGTATTGCGACAACAACGGGGCTATAGCTTTAGCGATGGAACCCAGGTCCCATCAGAAATCCAGACACATCTTAAGGCGGTATCACCTGATCAAGGAGATCGTAGATCGCCAAGAGATCGAGGTTCGGAAGGTTGCTTTAGAAGATAACACTGCAGATCCATTCATGAAGGCCTTACCCCAGACTCAGTTCGAGTGGCTGATCGAGATGATAGTTCTTCGATACGCCAGTACATGGCCTTAGTGCAAGTGGGAGATTGTTAGAGTATATGCCCTAGAAGCCATTACTGTATCATAGTAGTTTGTATATTACTTGATGGAAGCTTGAGATATTCACATTTGTATAGACAATCTTGCTCGAAATGGTAGTATGCCACTTGGTTTGTTTCTGCTTTAATGTGTGCATGTGTTTCTTTTAGCATATCGCCTATACACATTAGTGGAGCCCTTAGGATCTTTGCTTGATTACCAGCGTTGTGATGGCAGTCATACTAGTGGGGGCTGGGTAATCTACAAGCACATCCTTATACAGGTCCCTAGTCGTAGGATTATCGAGACGGGGCATCGATACTCCAGAGTAGACTAGCGTATGCGCTTCTCATCCCAGCAGGGGAGACGGTCTGTCCCACAGCCGTCAGTACGTCGTACTTGAGATAGTATGCGGGTGCTAGTTAGGTTACGAGTACACTGGACATGACTCGTCGGGAACTGTTGGTTGCTACTATACCTATCGTCAGTTATCAGTTCCCAGGTGACATGAGTACAGCTTAGTCCGCTGACTTGACACTGTCACTTCGCCTCGAGTGTGTTCCTAGTGTACTTTGATTACTACCCTACCACGGCTCAATAGAGTCGTGCAAACAGGTAGTAGTTGGGTGCAGTCCCGAAGCAGTTGGAGGCAGTGACGGTTAGATAGGATTCGTCTCTCCCAGTATTAGGGGTTGATATCGCGCTGTGTCTAGGAGAGCCATTACATATAGTCGTCCCTGGCCCGGGCAAGCGAGATAAACTAGTAGGTTTCCAGTGTTATCTCAGGGTGTTCTGGGCTACACTCGACACGACTTGTACCGCTATTAAGGGACAGACGTTTACCACCCCTTAGGCCCGCCATGCGATATTCTCAGACGAACAAACCGGACTGTACGCAGATTGTCACAGACAGGCTCAGTAGGAGTTCGGATGGGTTCGCCTCATCAGTCTTCTTATCGGCATCTACCTGGGGACCGTTACGTACAGCTAGTACCGCTTGCGGTCTGTGGTTAAACCAACTGCCAGCATAGTGTCGAGTCTTTAGAGTCCCACACAGAGGGTTATTCACCTTTGGGCAAAACAGAATAGAGGTCGCATGGTTTTGTGACGGGGTTCGTTCACATCTGCGCACTTGTGCACGTTTGGTGTCCGGACAGTCATTACTAGCGGGCTCTGGTTTGAGCCAGATCCTAGTATATGTTTTGGGGTTAGTTTTATCTCATTGTATTCGTGTTCCTCGGAACACGAATGCGGGTGTGTATGCACAGTTGACTGAGGCAGAGGAAGAGGATTCTCATTAAGGTTTTGGTACGGGTGTGTATGCACAGTTGACGGTTGACTTTTACCAAACCCTAATGAATATGTGAAATATCAATTAATAATATTAATTAAAGGAAATTGGGTTATGGTTAGGATTGTTGACTTGTTGACCAAGGTTGACTTTTTGACCAAGGTGGAAAAGTTGACCATCATCATTTCAAGCAAAGATGCTCTTTGATCTTTGCAAAACTCATTTAATGTGAAATGATAATGGTCTTTTCAACATACCATCACCTTTTTCCTTTTTCATTAATTTTGTTAATTGATTAATTCACATATATTTGTTATGGTTGCAAAACTCATTTC